>OY748327.1:44636692-45918945 GCA_963556525.1 Cochlearia excelsa | reverse complement strand
AAAACTCGAATCTTCTTCAAGAGGTCCAATTATAGTTTCTTATTTTCCCATCGGTTCGAATCTTTCGCGGCTTTAAGAGAAGAAGAGAATGTTAAAGATGTATTGATATATTTGTTGTAATGTGAAGAGTTTACTTTTTTTTTTATTCTCTTCTTGTATGTGTTTGGTTATGTACTTATGTGTAAAATAATATTAGACCATTTTTAAATATCTTGACACAAATAGCAAACGTATAACAATAATACTAATTTCTAATTATGAATTCAAAAAAAAGTATTCCAGCTTAAGTAATTCAAAAAATTATACCAGTTCATAGAAATTCAGTTAAAGTAAAACAAAAAAATTATACCGATACATTACATTAATCATTAATAGATGTCTTTATATTTATTACTATATCTAAACTTCGAAACTTTAATAAAAAAACTAAATAATAGATAAGTTTTATAAATGCGACAGAAAATCAGTTTTTTTCACATTGATAAGTTTTACAACAAAATCTAGGTTTACAAAAAAATAAAATAAAAAAACCAGATTTACCAATATAGGGTCGGTCAAAGATTCAAAGTACTTCATGTTAATTATCTACGTGGCAAATCTCGCCACATCGATAAATAAACACACGAATTTCTCAAAATCATCTCTTCTTCAAAATCGAAAACCCTAAAACGCTTCACTCACATCAAAAAAGGTTAAAGCTCCAAACTCGCGCACACCGCGTCGTCCGATTCAAACTCGTCACCACCGATTCTCACGTGTCTCTCTCACTGTATCGCAGATCTCGACATGAAAGGCGGCGAATCCAAATCTCAAGCCAAAACCACCGACGACAGGTATCTTCATCGCGAAATCTGAGATTTTAGTTCAATTCAAAATCAGAATCATAGTCTCTGCTTAATTTTGTTGATTTTTCTACGATTCGATTCTTAGATTGAAGACGAGAGGTAAGAAAGCAGCGAAGAAGACGAAGGATCCAAACAAACCTAAAAGACCTGCAAGTGCTTTCTTCGTCTTCCTGTAAACTTTCTCACTACTAAATCTTTCGATTTAATCTCTTAAATTAATTAATTAATTAATTAGTAAATTTAGTTTTAATTAATCACTTTCGTATGATTTTTTTTTGAAAGTGACGACTTCCGTAAAGAGTTTAATCAAGCTAATCCTGATAACAAATCCGTTGGAACTGTAAGTACTTTGATCTGAGTTTTTTTTACCTCAAAAATACCACAAATATTAAACTATTTTAAAACTTCCAAAACTAAACCCTAAATCTTCAAATTTAGACCCTACCCCTTCAAAACTTTACTCTAAACACTATATAGCAAACCCAAATGAAAAAATGTAAATTCTAAAAGTGTTACAACTCGTTTTTGTATTTGTGGTATTTTTGCAAACTAAAAATTGTTAGTGTATTTTTTATATCTAAAAACATTTTAGTGGTATTTTCAAAACAATTTTACTTTTGGTGGTATTTTACGGAATTTCTCTTTCGATTTAGTAATCAAGTGTTTTGATTTCGATTTTTTTTGTATAATTTTTCGAAAACATTAGGTTGGTAAAGCTGCCGGTGCAAGATGGAAGTCAATGAGTGATGAAGTTAGTGTTTTGTTTTTCGCTTTTGGATTTTATCGATATTTTCGATATGCACTCGATTATTTACTTTGGATATGGATGATGAAAAAAAAAACAGGACAAAGCTCCTTATGTAGCAAAAGCCGCGAGCAAAAAGACCAAATACATGAAGACTATTCAAAAATACAACATGAAACTGGTATTAAAGATTTGGTTTTGTTTGTCATTTTTCTGATGTTGCAACGTATGATGTGTATGTTTGTGTGTGGGGTTTCTTCAGGCTAATGGAAGCAATACAAATGGAGATGATGATTCTGACAAGTCAAAGTCTGAAGTCAACGACGAGGAAGAAGGCGCAAGTGAAGAGGTTAGAAGAAATCCTTCTGTTGTGTGTGTTGTCTCTCTATATGTTGTTGCAAGTGTTTTACACTTGTTTTGCTCTCTGTGATGTTTTTTTTGTTGTTGTTGTTTTACAGGAGGAAGATGATGATTAAGATATGGAGACCAATGTGATTTGTGATTTGTAGTAATCTTGTGTTGTTATTTGGTTAGCTAATATTTTAGGGAGAATAATAGTTACACAATGTTTGCTATGTTATTTTCCCCTTTCTTTTATGTTTAACTTTGGATTCCTTCATGACTCTCTTTCAACTTATCATAATAACTTTTTGAGCTTCAATTTCTACTTTTTTTATAAAAAACTAGGTAAGTACCCGCGAGAGATGATATTCATAAATAATATTAAGTAATATTATGGAATAACATGAATTGATCAATTTACGGTTAAACATTTAATTCGATATCCAAAACCCAAAACCGAACCGATCTAAAAAATCCGGTTTGCTCCGGTTTGCTCCGGTTTTGGTTCTCATATTATCCTATCGGGTTTAAATATATTATAACTCAGGTTTCCGTTCTAATCCTCACCGACCCAAAAAATTCGGCTTGGTCCGGTTTCGATTCTCATATTATCCTATCGGATTTTAATATTTTCTAACTCGGGTTTCCGTTTTAACCCGAACAGACCTGACGCCCGAATTGTACTCGAATAGACCCGAATATACAAATGTTATAGTTTTAATAAAGTAATTTGGATTTTAGTAGGTTACTTCAAATTTTTGTGGGTTGTATAAATAAGCCGAACAAAAATCCGAACCAAACCCTAATTACCAGAAATAAAACCCAAAATTCTTACTTAAAATTAGGCATGAGCAAAATACCCGGAACCGAAAAACCGGAACCGAAGAACCGAAAAAAACGGTTCCGGTTCCGGTTTCGGTTCCACCCTAAATACCCGATGGTTCCTAAACTTAAGAACCATGGGTATCGGGTAGAACCGAACCGAACCGAATACCCATGGGTAGAGCCGAAGAACCGAAATATTTTTATATACTTTGAGTATTTTTTTTATATTTTCGGGTATTTTTGGCTATTTTTCTAACTTCGGGTATTTTTTATTATCCTATCCCGGGTATTTTTTGTTTTTGGGTATTTTTTTCAATTTTCGGGTTTTTTTCATAATTTTGAGTAATTTTATGAACTTTTTTTGGATATATTTTATGTTTTCGGGTATTTTTTCTATTTTTTATTTGAAATACCCGAACCGAACCGGAACCGAATTGGAACCGAAAATTTCGGGTATTTTTCGGTTCCTCAAACAAAGAACCGAACCGAACCGAAACCGATAGGAACCGAACCTGAACCGAACCGAAATATTGAAAAGTAGTGATTGGGTAATAGATTCAAGAACCGAACCGAACCGGAACCGAACCGAATACTCGAATGCCCAGGCCTACTTAAAATATGAAAAACCTTAAAATTTTTACCAAAAACTCGAACCGAATAATATTTGGTTTCATGTTAGGTTTTGTTAAAATTATGAAACTCGACCTGAATCCGAATGGATTCGAACCGAAGGGAACCGTATTTGTAAATAACTCGAACGGATCCTATATCCTCTAACCCGAAAAATCCGAACTCGAATGAGCCCGACCTGAACCCGGCCTGAAAACTGAATGCTCATACTCCAATCCAGTAATCAAAATCTCCGATACCCGTTGGCCAATTTATAAGGCATGTATCTATGAAAAATCCAGTATCGAAAGTCAAAATAACTAATCAAACTTTGTACGCCTATTCAAAAAAAAGATCCTCATTATGCATAACCCGATAAATGAAGGCGCAATCCATTTACCGAAATTCGCAGGCCCATTAGACGAAGACCCGCTTTAATGATTTTGTATGTGATAAAATCTTATTTATAATAGAAGATTTCTTATTTTGTTTCTTATTGTTTTCGATGTGGGAGAAATTTAATTCTTAAATTTTTTATATGTGGACCTGAATTTGTTGGGCCTGAAATAAAATTTTTAGAATTCGTCGAACAAAAATTATTCAAAAATATAAGGACTAAAACGCAAAAAAAATAAAAAATATCCTAAAAGCTCTCACGTCGAGACACGTAGGCGTTTTGTCTTCTCTTTTAATAGTATATACTAGATTTTGACCCGCGTCAAACGCGGGAGTTAAGTATTTTTTTAATGTTGTAAAAGGCTATTTTGTCTAGCGGTTTGTTAAATAGAAGCCCACAATTGATTTCATTAATATTGTAAAAATTAAGAAAAATATATTATATTTAAATTAAAAAAGACATATTGTAATAAAAACACAAAGAATAGTTAGGATCGAAGAAATATAACAT
The DNA here is from genome assembly GCA_963556525.1 of Cochlearia excelsa. Lineage (NCBI taxonomy): Eukaryota > Viridiplantae > Streptophyta > Magnoliopsida > Brassicales > Brassicaceae > Cochlearia > Cochlearia excelsa. The sequence continues at coordinate 45,914,672 of OY748327.1, read as the reverse complement.
CAGAAGAGGTCTTCATGTGTCTTAAGAAAACATAATTCACAACATGACGACCGCCTCAAAAGTACGATGAACAACACCGTCAACGGTCATTGTGTCGTGCAAATTCTTCGATCCACAAACTTTGTAAAGCAAAGTTCTCAAGTAATATAGTTTAACAGTACATGGCGGAATAAATGGAAAATGTTGAATCAAGAGATTGACATTGCGAAGTTTTCAAACGTATATCTTGCATCCCAGTAAAATTTTTCACAAAAATCCGAAAAAGACAAATTTTTCTCTGTTTTGTCAACCTTGTTATACTTATCCATTCTAAAAGTTAACTAACAATGTGAATTATAAATTCTCGTAAACACTCATAATTTAAAAAAAACTTTATAATGAAAATTTGTAACCTCTAAAAAACGCAAATGAGAAGAAAATTGTAGTACATCCAAACGATGAATCTCTATACACTTAATAAAATTATATATTATAAAGAATTTTATAGTTTAAAAACAAATAAAAGATCATTACCTATCGAAGTATCCATGATAAGAACGCCTTTTGACCTACTCAAATTTAGCGGATATTATACGGTCAATATCTTCTACTTTAATATATTTAGGGATTTTATATCTAATAATATCTTTATCGATTGAAAAATAGCGTATATAATTGAATAGTGTATAAAATAAAACAAATAAAAATAATTTTTTTATAAAGTATAATGCATGTGAAAAACTAAAATATCGAAAGCACAAAATTTAGCTATACAACAACTCAATATCTAATCTAAAGTCGAGCAAAAATATATATGAATGTTTCATCAGTCACCACCCAAACTCATACCACATATATTATATTTTATCAAAATTATGCTAATATTGGGTGATTTTCCACATGTTTTATATTTTTATCAAAAAATAACATAAAATAGTTTAATCTAATTTTTTTATGGGCTGCGAATTGGCTTATGTTACACCAACATATGTGGCCTTTTTTAAATGAAAAATGTAATGTAATTAAATGGACTTTTTGATATGTGGGCTAATTGTTGTTAATTTTGTTAAATCAATCTAGTGATGACACGTGTTATATTTCCTTGTTTAACTCAAATAATATTTCTCGATTAGTATATATAGCATTAGAAACTGCGTGTCGTCCTTTTTCCTCATTTGATTAGAAACTGCGTGTCGTTTTTTTTCCACTTAAGATATTTATAGCTGTAACCAAAAAAGGAAGAAGAAGATATTTTATTAGCTTCTTCTCCAGTCTCTACTCTCTCTACTAACAAAACGCTTTCGAAATTTGAACTTCTCTCTCTCGCTTCCTCTCCGTCTCTCTCAGATCGTATCGTTGTTCTACGATTTTGATCTCGCGACAAGTTTCTTAAAGCTGATTTTAACGGTGAGATTCGCTATCTATCTCTGCATTTTCTCAGTTTAGCTTACTCTTCGGTTTCCGTGGCGTATCTCGCGAGTTTCGTAGCTTTTCTTCACTCTTTGTCTCTTTCTACAGCTTAATCTGTTGCTATAACGTATGAATCTGGCTTTTCTGATTTTGAATTTGTTCGATTATTGATGGATAATATCAATTTTCGCTTTTAGGATATATGAATCTGTAGATCGTTGAAAAAATTGTTAATCCGGCCATGGATACACACACGCTTAAATCTGTCTCAGATTTGCCTGCGAATTTCCGCTCAGCTTTTAGTTTCAGGTAATAATAATCTCGAGATTTTAGTCTCAATAGTGTTGATAATCAAAGGATTAGTTGTATAATGATGATTTTTGTGCTTTAGTTTTGGGTCCTTAGGCAAATACTATATGTGAAAAATCTAAACTCTCCTTTGTGTGTGTGTGTGTGTGTTCAGATACTTCAATTCGCTGCAGAGCGAGTGCTATCCGCTTTGCTTTCAATCCGATATCAACATGGTTGTTTCGGCTCCAACGGGAAGTGGTAAAACCGTACTTTTCGAGCTATGCATTTTGAGGCTTCTCTCCAAGTCTATCTCCAGGGATGGTAGATTTCTCCATGCTAAAGGAGCTCTTAAAACAGTACGGCTTTGTTTGTGTATGTTGTAGTTTCTTAATGTCTGATGCTTAATAATGGAGTTTGTTTTATGGATTGTTTCTTCTATTTTTGGTGTTAAGGTTTACGTATCTCCTTCCAAGGCTTTAGTGCAGGAGAAGCTGCGTGATTGGAATCAAAAGTTTAATTCATGGGGAATCTGTTGTTTGGAGCTTACGGGTGATAATGAAACCTACAGCAAAAAGAATATACAAGATGCAGATATTATCTTGACCACTCCTGAGGTCAGATATTAAATTCGCTATGGTGTCTGTGTTTACTGTTTGAAACTTGATATAGCTTTTGATATCTTCGGATGATTTTAGACGGAACACAAGCAATATATATGACGTTTCATTCTGTATTTACACAAAGCACATGCTTGTATCTCCTCTAGTGTCATTGTTGTTTTACTTGTTTTCCTGCAGAAATTTGACGCGGTGAGTCGTTATCGCGTTACCAGTGGAGGCTTAGGTTTTTTCGGTGATATTGCACTTGTGCTCATTGATGAAGTTCACCTTCTGAATGATCCTCGTGGAGCTGCTCTTGAAGCAATAGTCAGTAGAATAAAGATTCTTTCTAGTAATCATGAACTAAGATCTAGTCCTTTAGCCTCCGTACGTCTTCTGGCTGTCTCGGCTACTATCCCAAATATTGAGGATCTAGGTAAAATATAGCTCATAATTCTAGTCCTATTCTGTGGATCGTATGACTACTATTTTTTGTTTTGTCAATTTTCTCCCGAAGTGAAATTTAAGTGGTAATCCTTATTCAACTACTGCAGCGGAATGGCTCAAGGTTCCTACTGCGGGAATTAAGAAGTAGGGATTGCTTTTCAGACAAATATAATCTTATGCGGGAAATGTTTTAAAATTCTTCATTGTTTCCTTTCTCCTATAGGTTTGGTGAAGAAATGAGACCTGTTAAGTTGACTACTAAAGTTTTCGGTACCGTCCCATCTCAAAAGTCAATATTTGGCATTATGTGTTTGTTTAAAAGCTAAGATGCCCGTGTTGATGAATTTGGTTGGCTGTAGTTTACTTTCCTTTTTTATAATGAATTTTTAAAAAATGTTAACTGACCATTTTTGTACAGGTTATGCTCCTGCTAAGAATGATTTCCTCTTTGAAAAGGTAGACAGTTTCTGCATCTTGATTTATAATAGCCTTTGCCATCTTGTCTTTTTTGTAAGTACGTAAACTAAAATCAAGTTTTGTTTCCCTGTCTTATATTAACTCATATGCAGCGCCTTGAGAACTATATTTATGGTAAGCTGCATTGTCATGATATTCTTTCGTTATTACTTTTTTTGCTTTATTGTAACATGCATCACTCTGTTGAGGAAATCTGTGAATTTGCAGACATCTTAATGCAATACTCGAAAGGAAAATCTGCCTTAGTTTTCTGCTCAACCCGGAAAGGCGCTCAAGAGGCTGCACAAAAGCTTGCTCAGACTGCCATGGCCTTTGGCTACTCAAACCCTTTTATTAAAAGCAGAGAACAGTTAGAACGGTTAAGGGAGGCTTCACAAATGTTCACTGACAAACAAATGCAATCTTATATTCTCCAAGGGGGTATGGTCTAATTCACTATATTATGTTTTTGACCTTACATTTGCTTCGGCGTTATTCTGCGAGCTGATAGCAATGAAATGTCTCAATTAGTTGGTTATCATAATGGTGGTCTTTGCCAAAAGGACCGTAGTCTTGTAGAAGGTCTCTTCCTTAATGGAGATATCCAAGTTATTTGCACAACAAACACTCTTGCTCATGGAATCAACCTGCCTGCACATACAGTTGTTATAAAATCAACTCAACATTTGTACGTCTTCGAGTTGATAATTCCACCTAAATATTTATCTGAACTTTATGTTTACTATCCACTGATTTTTTTTCCTTTCAGCAACAAGGAAAAAGGAAGCTATATAGAATATGATCGTTCCACACTTCTACAGGTAGGTTACTCATGTATGTGTAGTTTTCTAGATGTTATATTTCTGATGCTACTGGTTTGTGCTTTAAGTTACATTGCTAGCTGGAAAAGTAATCTCTCCTTTTTAGATGTGTGGCAGGGCTGGTAGGCCTCCATTTGACGACACAGGATTGGTTATTATTATGACTAGAAGAGAGACGGTTATTTACTGCAACTTTTCTCTGTGCCCGAATCTCTTACTTTATTTACAATTTTCCCTTTAGGTACTCTGGTTCTGATTTATTGAATGATTACAGGTTCATCTATATGAGAATCTCTTAAATGGATGTGAGGTAGTTGAATCACAGTAAGTAGTCCTAGTGAATAAACTGTTTTTGCCTTTTTAGAATCCTTTTTGCTTCTTGAAATATTCTTCAAAAGTTCGTTGTTTTCTTCATGACATTTTCTTCTATCAATTTTGTTTCAGATTGCTGCCATGCTTAATAGAGCACCTAACAGCTGAAATAGTTCAACTCACAATCACTGACGTTACACGGGCAATTGAGTGGATGAAGTGCTCATACCTGTATGTCAGAATGAAAAAGGCATGTTCATAATACGCTGTCTGAATGATTTGTTCGGAAACTTGCTTATTATCAAATACATTATAAGGTATAACTAACTTCGAAGTTCGTGTGGACAGAATCCAGAGAATTATGCTATTAAGAAAGGAATTCCAAAAGATCGAGTAGAGAATCATTTGCAAGGTGCCCTTATAGACTTAGTTTACTCAGTTTTTTCAAGTTCTCATTATTGTTTATGTCTTACCAGAGCTTTGCCTACAGAAGATCAATGAGCTATCACGCTATCAAATGATCTGGACTGACACAGATGGTTTTGTTCTGAAACCAGAAGGTATGGAGATTTATGATTTTTCATATCTCCGATTACAAAACACAATTTTCTTCTTCTTTAATTACAGAGCCTGGAAGGCTGATGACAAAGTACTATCTGAAGTTTGACACAATGAAGTATATTATTCATGCACCAACGGGCTATAGCTTGGACGAGGCTCTTCAGATTGTATGCCGTGCTGAAGAGATTTCTTGTATGTAATATCTCTGCTTTGGTACATAACTGTTTTTCCTATATCAGTAACTAATTTATGTGTATCTGGAATATAATGAAGGGATACAACTCAGACGCAATGAGAAGAAGACCTTAAATGATGTAAATGCAGACAAAGAAGGGAGGCTTAGATTCCATATCAATGATAATAAAGGAAAGCGGAAAAAACGTATTCAGACAAGAGAAGAAAAACTATTCGTGCTTGCAAATGATTTGTTGACTGGAGATCCTTCGGTCCATGATTTATCCATGACTCAGGTCCACCAATCATTTCTATATTCATGGCTTCTTACTTTTATTTTTAGCTTTGTGGTCTGAAAATGGATATTTTGTTGCAGGACGCAAACTCGCTATGCTCAAATGGATCGAGAATAGCCAGATGCATGAAAGAGTACTTTATATACAAAAAGAACTATAAAGGATCACTTAGCTCAACTCTTTTGGCGAAATCGCTCTATCAAAAGCTCTGGGACGATAGTCCATATTTGCTTAAACAATTACCCGGCATTGGAATGGTTACAGCAAAGGTTTCCTCTCTTTCTCTCTCTCTCTACTCATTATAAGTTTGTTCACTTTCCTATATACATACTTAGTATTTTCTTTCGTTGCACCTTCACATTATTTTCCTAGGCACTTCATTCGATGGGAGTTAAGTCATTTGAAGCTCTTGCCGAAGCTGATCCGAGAAGGATAGAGATTGTTACAGGCAGGAAATATCCTTTTGGAAATCATATCAAGGAGTCTCTCTCTTCTTTACCTCCAAAAGTCGAAATAAGAGTCGAGGAAGTTGAATATCAGAAGCAAGGGATATCTAAGTTAGCAGTTACATTGACAAGACTATCTCAACCTCTCCAATCAACAAACCGCCATTATGCTGATATGGTTGGTCTGGTTTTAGTTTTCTGCAGTTTTTATCAACAAAACACTTCTCTGTATAATAGTATTGTAGCGATACGCTCATGAAAAAAAGATTAACTACTACTTAAGCTACTAACCTCTTTCCTTGTTCTTGCAGATTGTTGGTTCAGAGGAAGAAAATTTTATCCACTTTCATGAGAAAATAAGGTGATGAGCAAACTTAAACCAAAGAAAAACCATATTTTATAATCACACATCTTTTTTGAAGTTCATGTAAAATGTAAACTAATCAAGTGATATTTTAATGGCATCAGAATGGATGACTTCTCCAGGTATTAACACACACAATGAATCTCTTCTTTGCCTAACTTTGTTTAAGTTTTTGTAATACTTTCTTTCCCTTTATTGTTTCCTTCTTTTATAGTCCTTATAGCGTAACCATACTCGTGGAAAGGTCTCAACAAGCAAAAGTGACTGTGAAAGCTGATCTCATCTTCGAAGAATACAGTTACGTCTTTCGAAACATTTACATCATCATTGGTTTGGTAGCATAAACCATGCAGTGAGTCCATAGTGTAACTAATCAAGTGTGTCTAATTTGTGTTTTGTAGTTGGTATCGATCTCCATGAAACGCTTGTACTGAAAATGACAAACAACAGGAACAAGATAAATTACAAAACCGAAACCAAGAGGCTGCCTCACTATTATCCTCCCATGGTGGATGATGTCTGCATAGTAGGCGATGAAAATCGAGTTGAATCTAGACCTTCACACAGAAAGGATCAAAAGTTTGATATGTGAGTACATTTTTTATTTACCCCATAAACACGTAATTTTTTGTCATGAATTACAACTTTCTCCTCGAAATTACTTAGCATCTGCTGCTCAATTTTATTTCCACAGGCCTAGTTTCAAGCTCCTAGATGAAGATTCAGAAGACGGTTAGACGATGCTCCATTACGAATAATATGTCAAAAGGGTTTTTTACCGTTTGCGGATTAACCATTTGTTCACAATTATTTGCAGAGAAAGAGCCGTATGTGACAATGGAAGAAGCTGACGACTGCGTCATTATCAATGAACATACAGTCTTTGATCGCATACGCGAAAAAGCAAAGTGTTTTCCTTCCTTTAGAAATTTGAATCAAATCTCCTCTACATCATCAATGAAAAGGAAGAGCTTAACAGAGAATTCTCCTGAACTCGATCCTCTATTTCGATATGATACTACCGTGCTTGGCTCACCTACACATACTAAACTTGTAGACAAATCTGGTAACTCGAAAAACCTTATCAATACCATTCTCTTTAAAGTTTTATTACACTTTTTGTTCAAAGTCTAACACCGTTATATATCCCTTCGAAGCTGAGAAAGAGAAAACAGAAAGACCATTCGCAGGCGAAACAGTATTCAACTACATAAGAAAGAGATCCAAGAATTCTCCGGTAGTCGCCACGTCATCTAAAACCGAGGAACCTATGACCATCTTTCCTCAAGCAAGAGGAAATGCAGAGATGAGTCCTCCGTGCAGAGGATACGGTTTAGTGGTTAGTCCTCTTGCTAAAAAGCCAAGCAAACCTGTAGAAATGCTGGACTTTGATATCTCGATGGCGAAAGAGGGAAGCAGCAGCAACAACGTAGGCTTTGAGCAGAATAATAATAATAATAAAGGATTCTCGTCGACGTTTTCTCCAGGTAAGTCGTCGAATGATGATTATGATCCTTTTATTGGGTTTAAAAGCGTTTTCACTTTTCTGTGACTTTCTTTCTTATACATACACGAAAAAAAAAAACTCGCATTGGTCTTGAGGGTTGTTTCTCTAGCTAGACTCCTTAGGAGAGAGGAGGAGCATATGATAATTGATTGATGATAGTGGTAAAACTGGTAAATGGTAAAATGATTAAAAAGAGTAGATATACACACTTGAGTTTTATTCAGAAATGAACTTGCATTGTTGTTTACTGAAAACGTGTTATAGAACTGCATGAAGATTTTAGAGAGCATAGGTATCTAACTCATCACAACATCATTAAGGGAAATTCTCATGAATCTCATTAAATAAAGTTTTTCTTACACAATTACCACACAATTTTGAAAGTCTTACAAATAGCATTAAAAAGTTTTTTTCTCAAAAAATACTACAAATCTTAAATTAGCTTAAAACTTCCAAAACTAAACTATAAACCTTCAAATTTAAACCTTACCCCTTCAAAACTATATCATGAACACTATATAACTCGTTTTTTGTAGTTGTGCTACTTTTGTAAACTGAAACTTTTTGATGGTATTTTTGTTATAAAAAACTTTGTGATGATATTTTCAAAACAAAAATAAGTTTTGGTGATATTTTAAGGAATTTCTCATTCATGTTTGATATATAATATATATATATATATAATATAACTAGTAGCTGTGTGAACCTATCAGAAAATAAATCACATTACTCTTAGTTCTGTCCGTCTCTATGAAGAAGAAAGAAACACAGCCTTAATGAAAAACTTAACAGCAAAAAACCAAAATAGATTTTATTATATTCATGAAGCCATTAGCTTTTATGACCAAAAATAAATAAATTTTTAAAAAGTTGTTTAAAATCCTAAGAAGAGCCTCTTGAATCATATACTTCGATGTAGAAATCTAAGCAGAAATCACATCTAATGTGATTTGTGTGTTTGGAAGTTGTTGTTATGTTTTAGATTTTAAGTATTTTAGGTAGAAGAATAGTTACAATGTTTGCTATGTTATTTTCCATTTTTTTTAATGTTAAACTTTGGATTCTTTCATATGATATTTTCAACTTTTCAGTATAACTTTGATCCTTCTCAAAAGAAGTTGAAAAATATGTGTTTTTTTATATTTAGGATACACAAAAATACTTCTGATTGGACAGAAAAAAAAAGTAAGAGTTTAAAAAGTTAATTTAAACACATCTATGACCAAAATTTATTCAGGTAAATAAATAGCCAAACCCCCCAAAAAAGACGTGGAGGAAAATAAATAAAAAACATGTAAAGAGTGAAACAATAATAACTTAAGCCGCAAGCGACTTAACCTAAAATAGGACCAATGCAAGATTTCAAAACATTACTTAACACATACGGTACTTGTGGAGAGCAATGTTCTGTTCCGACAAGTTCCACCAACAAAGGAAACAATCTCGACACGTGTCCTTTCATGGTCTCTGCTTCTAACGAACACAAAGCTTCAAGCGACCAAACAAGCAACGGTGTCCTCACCGTAACTTCTTCGATCCGGTCTGATTCTATCGGAAGAATCCATTTCATAGGTCTCGTCTCTCGTTGTTGACTTTGACCAGTGCAGTTCAAGTAGATTTTGACGGCTTTCGCGCATTCATCAACAAGACGAGGCTCGAGATTGAGTTCTTTAGACACGGTTTGGTTGCAAGTGACCATGTCTTGTAAGAACATCATGTAGGATTTGTTGGATTCGTTCTCGAAGTTTAGTAGCTGTGGCTCTGTTAAGTCTTGTACTGAGCATGCTCTCTTGAATTTTCTTCGAAGGACTGTGTCCGTGTTTAGCTGCTGCGCGTGTGACGCAATGCACGAGAGGATGTCTACGACGATGTCCACGTGCGATGCGGACAATGAGTGTTGGTTCTTTCTGTATAAATAACTCACAACCTGAAAACCGAAACAGAGGATTCATAATAAGAGAAATTTTCTGAAATTACCACCAAAAATGTTTTAGACTAAAAATACCATCATAAGTTTTTAAGACGAATATATCACTGAAAGTTTTGATGCCCAAAAATTTTTGGTCAAAAATACCACTATAAGTTTGATGCCCAAAAATACTACTAGAAGTTTGTGAACCAAAAAATAATTTGATGCCCAAAAATACTACTAGAAGTTTGTGAACCAAAAAATACGACTACTTTTGTTTTGCCAAATCTACCATAAATAAAAATAAAGAAATTTAGAATCTAAGTTTTGAAGGGTGAAAAATAAATTTAGGTTTGAAGGGTGAAAAATAAATTTAGGTTTGAAGGGTGAAAAATAAATTTTGAGAGTTTAAAGCTAATTTATATGTTGTGGTATTTTTGTTGAAAACGCATTTTAGTGGTATTTAAACAAAAAAAACTAGTGATAGTATTTTTCAGAATGACCCTTTGAAACAGAGCATTTGGATTAATAATTATAAGAGAGAGAGAGCTATAAAAGGGAGAGAGAGGAGACCTCGACGATTTGAGACAGGACATCGATGTGTTTTTTTGTCCTAGAGACAACATAGAACATGATGTGAAGGTTATCGTCATCAAGATCATCTATGTTCACGCTATCGCCAGAAGCCGTCTCAACATCTTCGATATCATCCATTGTTCTCAACACCTTCATAAAACCCGCGAAAGTAAGCGAAGCCGCTTCTTTAAGAGCCAAGAAAATATCTCTCCACTCGTCTTTATTCGCGGTACGGGCCAAACCATCGGCTAACCGAAGCAGGACAGAGATTCCGGACCCCGTTGAGCCTTGGACAGGACTCTTTATGAACCCTATAAGTATCGAAACCACGCTCGGAAGCTGAGATCTCAATGAGCCGAAGCAATTTACGAGTAGGTCGATGAGAAGATGCAAAGCGAATGTCGAAGTCTCGGAGTCCCACGTAACGGTTTCTTCTTCTTCTTCGGTGCCTAGAGAAGCAGAGGACGGGGAATCGACGGTTTCTTCAAAGAGCATATCGGATTTGCTGCGTATGTTGTTGAAAATTGGGAGGATGATTGTGGTGAAGATACCACTCCAAAAGGGTATTGTGAAAAGATGACCATGATCCATGAGAATGTTGAAGAGTACTTCTATGGAACGTTTCCGAATCGCTGGCTTTGGAGATGATGCTTGCTTAGATAGACCTGAGCATTACATGAAAAATAGATCTCAAAACCATATTGTAAAGGGAAATGATCAAAAATACCATCACTACTATTTTTGGTCAAAAATACCATTATAAAGTTTCTATCAAAAGCACCACAACTTAAATTAGCTTACAACCACTAAAATCAGATCCTAAACCCTCCAAACTAAACCTTATCTCGTTCAAAACTAATCACTTATACTAAATCCATATTGGAAAGGGTAATTCTCAAAATAGCATCAGAAGTTCTTAAGCCAAATACCACTAAAAAGGTTTTTTCAAGAAAAACCATTAAACTTAATTTATCTTAAAAACCTTAAGTTAGACCCTAAACTCTCCAAACTAAACCCAAAAATGTAATATTTTCATATTTTTTTGCCTAAACTTTTCTTAGTAGTATTATAAGAAATTCCTCTATTTCAAAAGCAAAGGATGCAACAAGTACAGAGCATAGAAGCCGTATATGGTTATAACCTGTAAGCAGAGGCACCCAGTAAGATACTTGTTCATCCATGTCTGTACTAAAACTCAGTGTATCAGATGAATCTTCTTCCTTTGAAGCCAATGTATTGTTGTTCTTCATTTTCTCGTGATAGACAAGTCCTCCTTCCGCGAGCTTCGAAGCGCAGAAACGAAGAAACTCTATGGAGCTGAAACCGATGTCGCCTTCGAACTTGCTGTTTGTGAATGTGATTAGGCATCTAATGCAGTCCGCGTACACCGTCGTCTCTGTTTCGGTTATGAAATGGAAGTGTTCGCGCACGATCTTCTCGATCGTTTCGAAAGCTAAAAGAACAATGTTCTTCCTCTCATCGACCGCTGCAGTTGTGAAGACCTAAACACAACAAAGATCAATAGATTGTAAATAGACATGGTAGAGATTGATTTGAAAAGAAGGATAATGTCTGTGTTACTCACTGTGAAGACGCTTTTCCAACCAGATTTTACGTTACTGATTCGACTTAAAACCATTTGAGAAACACATCTAACTATAAGCTCTCTGATCTCTGCGGACCCGCTTTTCTGCATAACAACAACAAACGGCCGAAGAAACTCGTGCTGGAAATGGTAGTTTGCAAGCTCCTCGCGCTCCAAGAACTTCATTGAAAGCTGTCGGAGCAAGTCCATGACGAATATAGCGACAGATAGATTCTCTGATAAGCCTACTGATACGAAGAAATCAGAGAGAACGTTCCATATACGAGACCAAACTAACCGGATCCTACTCATGTTATAGTGCCTGTCACAGTGAAACAAAAATCAACCACTGTTAATTGGTCAAAGAAAAATTACAAAACAAAAGATCATAAGAGTGAAAGTTACGCTGTCTCGACTAGTTTTGTCAGGCTAAAGACACGAGGATCTTCTGGTGATTGAAGTTCAGACATGGAGACTTTACACAGCGCTTTAACGAAAGCAACAATAGCTTCACTGTTCAGCCTTTGGCTATTAGCATAGACATGGTTCATCTCAAAGTTGCCTATCTGATCAAGAAGGTTCAAATTGGCTATAAAACTCTTGATCTGATCCGGAGTAACTAGCTTGGGAACGCTTTTCACGATCGAAGAAGTGCTATCGTAAGAGCCTCCTCTAACTACAGCCATCACAGAAGGATTCTGAAGAGCTCCTCGTTTCTTTAAATTCGGAAAACCCAAAGCTTTCTTATTGTCTGCTTCGGCTTTTGTTGCAGGAGCGTTGTAATGTGTGTCTGGTGACACTTCTCCTAGAAGTTGTAGATGTTCGATACGAGAAAGACAAGTTAGGATATGTTCCCAAGATCCTTGTAGATGGTTACCGTCTTCTATAGCTATTGTTATTATCGCCTGCATTACAACAACTTGCTGTAATATAACATAAATTGAATAGGCTGAGAGATATAGAACAAAGAGCTTACTTTAACAGCATCTACATTCTTCTGCTTCATATCTGCAGCACAGTGAAGATTAGTGAACTTGGCCATGGAAGTAACAAAAGCATCTCTCTGTGTTTGCATTCCCATAACCCCAGTGATGTGCACTGCGTATCGGAAGCCTTGTAAGCACAGAGAAGTCGAGAGCCTATCGTCGCTCTGGTCAAGAGTGACACTGAAGGCGGCAAGCATCGGTCCCCATGAGACCTCGAGTATGAACCTCAAGATGGAGACATCTGTAACAGTATGATAAACTGACCTGCGGAACAAGAAGAGAACAAACATATTGATATCACTTGCCAAAAGATAAGATTTCTGAAGCTTACCACAGAAGTTTATAGAAGCAAGAATCAGAGAATGATAATGGTGGTATAGGAGAAGTGATTACTCTGATTTCCCTGACTTAGCTTGGAACTGTTCCTGGATATCCCTGATGTTGGCGCCGTGCGGCTTCTCGTCTGCTTGCATCCAAGAAACCAGATTGAGGATGCCGTCTAAGCCCAATAGTTTATTCAAGCCATTCACTTGTTTGCTTTGCGGGGCTAAAGTATCGGAGTTCATCTTGATTTCGTCTTTCACAACTCGATCATATAGAGAGCCTAGATACTCTTCAGGTAAGTCTTTGCCATCATCTATTCCTCGGTTGTTGCGGACAAAGTCAGCTTTAGACATCTAAACAAAATGTGTACAAGGTATCAGAATTCGAACCTTTCTATGTATGCATAACCTCAGAACCAGAGTAATGGACTTCCATCATACTACTAGCTAACGTTATCAAATTACCACATTACGCTTCATACATGTGTTCCATGGCAACAATATTTCTACTTGATCAATATGCTTGATAAATCAGAATAAAGGAAGCATACCTTATCCTTAACCATGTTGTTGTGTGCATCTGTGTTAAGCATTATCACAGAGTATGCGAGAACATAAGCCGTGTCTGCACTTGTGAAAGAACCAGGATTGCATTTCCAGTAGTGTTCCGCGAATTTTTCCATGATTCGGTCGATTTTCTGTGCTTCTCCTGGTAGCCTAAAGCCACGTAGGAAGAACCTAATTGCTTCGACAAAATCCTTCTTTTCGAAATTAAACGAGTCTACATATGCATGCATAACTTTTAATGGAAGTTCCTCTCTTTCACCGAGATAATCCCCAATCACGGTTCCATTAAGCCCTGCTGTCTTCATCAGAAACGAAGCCACTTCTTCAGGGGATCTGCCTATTTTCTTGCTGTTTATTAGAAATTCAATGCCTTTCGAAGGCTTCCTATTAAAAAGAGAGACACCCTTCTGCGAAATACAAGGATTTTCTGTCAGTAAAGCAGAACTAATCTATGCATAAACTCAAATATCATCAAAGAATATTTCAATACAAGGGCTTGAAAAATACTGGACCTGTAGTTCGATTTTGTAAGCTTTTCGTTGTTCAAGCATTGAAGCATCATTAGCTTCAGGATTAGTATCTGGCTGTGAATCACAGTCAGATATAGCTCCTTCTTCACCCATATGTCCTGCGTTACTGTCCATGGAAGCGTATAAATGTGAGCCTTTAGGCCAAACCGTCTCGTTCACTTTCAACTGCTGGTCCATCCAGTTTCCCATTGCCTTGACTACGTTAACCAAACACTTGACGGATTCATTCCTGAACGTGCTGTCTTGCGCTGGAGACAGTGTTGTTGATGAACCTGTCGGTGGTCCTAGAGCGGTTTTGAGAAGACCGTTGACAATCCTGCAATTATCTGATGGAATTATAAGAGCTTTATTACATTATATTACTCTTAACGACACCATTGCAACTTGTGCAGTTCTTAGACTTATCTAAATACCTTTCTAGTATGTTGGCAGAGTCAACGTCGCAGTCATAGTTCACAAATATATCAACAATCAACTGCGAATCCTGGGACATTTTGTCCAGCAAGTTTAGGACAGTCATCTTCTGCAAGAAACTAGGCTGGAGAACATTCTCAAGCACACGTAGAACAATCATCGGAAAGAAAATGCCAATCTCCGCTTTCAGGACAGATCTAAGCTTTGTTAACAAGCTCATGAAGATAGCAGATTGCAATTGGAATATCGACATTATCGTCACCGCACTGTTCTTAAGTAACGATAAGCATAAGTATTGCTTAACAGCATTGATGAAGCTGCATTAAGTTCAAAAACAAACCTTAGAATCAAGCAAGAGTCTCATCTAAATAAAAATTGACTTGTAAGAGAATACTACACAAGCCACACTTGCCTTTCATTAGAGCACCAAATAGGACCTCCATTATCAATAACAACCTTAAGCAGCTCCAAAGACAAAGTCTTACCTCTAACCAAGATCTCATCATTGTTCTCCTGCGACGAAAACCTCATAGACAACTTACACAAGTTCTTAAACACAAGGAAAGCATCCTGTCTCATCTTACTCATATCACAGCCTTCATGATCAGCTTCTCCGTTACTCACAGAGCCACGAAACGACGGCGAATCAGGACTAGTCATTTCGTTGCCGTGGTTTTGCATCAGAATCTGAACAACATCAGGAGGAGGAAGAGGGCTTCCTTGTCCTGCAGCCATGACTTCATTAACAAAGCCTTGACAAAAGTAAACGGAGCTACCTTCGTTAACGCTCTTATCAGTGAAAGCCAAAAGCTCGTTAACGTATACAGTTTTCACCGAAACATCAAGCGAATCCTCTTCGGATCTTGCGAAAATCACTAGCAGCATCTGTGCCAAGACCGATTTCGCGCAGATCTGCGTGGTCGAGCTTAATCCGCCTAAGTAGACATTGTAACAGGTCTTGACGACGTGTAGCAAGCAATCGCCGCGGATCAAAACGGAAGGAGATCTAACGGCGGAGAGGAGGACACGTAGAACGGTGAGCTGGATCGATTCTTCGTCCATAGCACCGACTTTGGATACGGCATTGACGAGCTTGAAGAGCACCGAATCTTGCTTGGAGGATCGGATCTCGCCGCGTAGGATCGATAGCGAGAAGAGCTTGAAGGCGCAATCGAGAGCTGGCTCGACGACTTTCGAGTACGCGGTGTCGAGGGAGAAGAGGAGAGGCTGGAGGATCGAATCGGCGTCTGATGCGGCGAGGCCGGAGACGGCGGAGGAAGGATCGTGAAACTCGTCGGGGAGAGACTCGAGCTTGTCGAGGACGGATTTGCAAGAGGAGACTAGGTAAGTGTGCTTGCGCCACGCGGCGTTTTTGATGATCTTGTCTAGCGACGGACCGATCACTTTGCCGCAACGCGTTGCGCCGCCGAGAGTTTGTGACGTCGACATCGCCGGAGATTCGTCGGAGTTTTTATTTATTTTATTTTATTCCATTTTTCGAGATCTCAGATTTTGCAAAAGAGAGAGCTTTTTCTGGATTTGAGCGATTTTGATGAATCGGTAAAAAAAGGCTTCCTCCTGCTGAAGAGGGAGAGAGCGTGTAAGTCACGCTCCCAAGAGAGGCGCGTTTGTCTTATTACCGATTTGTCTACCGCGTCCAAAATGTTTTATAATATTAATACGAGATTTTATGTATAAAATGTATATTAATGGTTTAATTTAGTTGACTTTGATTAAAAACGTAGACTAAAGAATTTTAATATTACATGGTGTAGAATACTTTAATTAAATATGAAAATTTTATTGAATACAAAATTTCATAAAGTAATAAATAAATTTGCATACACTTTATACTTTAGAACAACATATATATCTCTAAATTTGTTTATATGTTATATACATAGAATATAATCATATATTTGGTTGATAGAATTAATACATAAATGGACAATTTCAAAGCAAAGCATTTGTGTTTTGATAATTAGATCAATAAATCTTGCATCAATTGTGTAATAAACCCCATGTTTATGTCTTAAGTACTACTTTGTCTCTGCATGAAACAAACTGATTACAAAAGCTATGTGTATCTTGTAGCCATAAGGGTTTTCTCAATGAACAAAACAGACCCTGTTTCATAGTTTAAGGATCAACAAAGGAGACAAGAAGCAAGAGTAAGTTTTTGTCTATTAACAGAGACATTCACAATATGTAAACACAGAGAACTAAAAGCACATGAGGCATGAGTTTTGTTTATAAAAGAACATAAAGAGCAAAAATGAAAACAACAACTTGTGGTTTCTACATTCACTTCTCTTCGAGTCTAGCTAGGATCGACTCCGCGAAACTCTGTTGCCTGTGAATTCATAGATAAACAAATCAGTGTAAAGCCATGTTGAGATACGACAAATACGATCACTACAATGACAGAGAAAATCATAGAATAGAAACACGTTTTGAACATACTTGCGTTCGCTATGCTTGGAGCTTGGCCTCGAATACTTCAAGTATCCATCCCAAGGGACCTTTTTAAGACCGGCCCGAAGAGATATCATGTCTCTGACCCTGTGAGAAAGTAAACAAAGTTGATCTCAGAAATGTTAACACCAACTACTTAGTAGTATATATTTACTACAAGAACAGAGTGTTTTTACTAGTTTTACCTCTCTGCGAACTCAATCGCTGTTTCACCAAGCCTAATAGTTTGCGGTTCCAAGTACCACACTTCACAGACAACAGCCCATGATGTCATGAGTTGTAGCAAGTGCATAGTGAATGACTGACTGCAAAGAGCACGCGATATCTTTTTTTGTTATCAAGACAAAAGAAATGTGCTAAAAACCTTTGGTTGTCTTTGCACTATAGATAACTTAACTCCATCGCAACTACGGAATATAAAAGCATAAGAACAAAATTATCTGTCTAGGCTTAATATGAAAGTCTCTTACTTACTTTCTGCTGTTCCAGAAGGCGTCAACAAAGATCTTGTTGTATTTTATCGCTATGGGACAAACCGTGCAGTCCAGTTCAAAAGCGCCCTGTAACATTTTCGTGCCACAAATCAGAAACTACTAATATAGTAAGAGGACAAAACCACATCAAAGATAGATCTATCGTACCTTCTTAAACATCACTGTATAGTTATTATTTACACATGTCCCTTCGGGAAATATAAGAAGAGGATTATTGTCAGTTCCTTGGACATGGTTCCTTGAACTGAATCATTCGAAAACACGTTCCCATGATTAGTATGAGCTAAGAGTACGTAACAAACACAAATGGGGTAAGAAAGAATCATGCATACTTTCTAGCTACGATTTCACGATCTTTTGCCTCGGAACGATTGAACCAGATACCTCCTACTGTCTCTAATATTGTGCTTTGAAGAAGCCCTTTCTTAGATTAATTAAAGCGCCAAAAAGTCAAAACATGGCTTTCGAAATACAAAGTAATAACTTGTCATTGAATCACACTTACTTACCGACCCAACCAGGATGCTTCTGCATTATAACAGCAAACCCGGTCATCTGCTCCAAGACAATGAAATCAATCATCGAAGTATGGTTTGCGACATAAACCTGTTAAACCCAAAACCAACAAAACAAGCATAAGTATGCAACTATATAAGAAGATAAAAAGTCAATACCAAAAAGTTTCTTAAAAGGAAACATGACCTGTTTAGGACGAATGCTAGGCCGTGGACCATGATATTTAACAACTCCTGTCCACGAAGCGACGAAAAAGCTACATATCATTTCCACCAAGACCCTCTAATAATAACATTAAACACACACAATACAAAATTCAACATCAAGACAACGGAAACCGAAAAAATCATATACTCCCTCCGTTTTTTATTGTTTGATTTTATAGGTTTTTCACACAAATTAAGAAAACACATAAATGACTACTACTAAATATGTTTTAAACAATTTTCAATACTTTTAGACCAATAGTGTTTCAAACTCTCATTGAAAACTACAATTCACAAATATCAATACATAAAACAACATTGATATTTGAGAAAATCAAACATTTAAAAACAATTTTTTTTTCTAAAACATCAAACATAAGAGAACGGAGGGACTAAAAAACAAAAGACATAGAAACAAAAAAAAAACCACCTCTATCTTCTTCCTCAACTTATCATGGCCTTTAAGCAACGAATGCACCGGTATAAACGTTGAAAGGAAAATAAACCACCCAAAGGCTAATGTCAAACACCTTCATAGATTTCAAACAATCAACTCCTCAGTCCACACAAAAACACAAAGATCTCAACTTTGTAGCTTCAAAACAAGAACCCAATACTCAAAATAAGACTAATAGAAGATCCTATATACACAAAGAACCAAACTTCAAGGGAACAATCAACTTATCAAGTCCACACAAACACACACACAAAGAACTCAACTTTATAGCTTCAAAACAAGAACCCGATACTCCAAATAACATAATAAGAAGAGCCCATATAGACAAAGAACCAAACCTCAAGGGAAAGAGAAGACAGTATCTAACAACAACACCAAAACAATATAAAGGAAACAAGTAAATATTCCAGTTCCATGGCTCTGGTGGATTCGATTTGAAACATCTTGTAAACGAGTCCTGCAACAACAAAAACAAAAGAAACGATTCTATTGTATGATTTTTAAGCATCAACAATGGAGAAAGAAAACAAAAGCAAAAAAAAAAAACACAGAAGAGATAAATAAACTCACATCAACAATGGCACCAGCAGCTTCAGTAAGCGTTGGAGATATATCTAACAAATCACGCCTATTCAATAAAATCATAAACAAACCCAATTCGATTAGGGAGAATTACAAAACTACACCGTTTAAATTACATTTCACAAAACTACGACAATTTTAAAATAACTTCACAAAACTACACCTAAACACTAAAAATTAAATTCAAATAAACTCTACCAACACAATCTCATCCATTAATACTATACATAAACACTAATAAGCGAACCCAAATATAAAAAAAAATAACTTTTTTAAAAGGTAAATCAAACTTTTTAAAATTTTAAAAATGTGTAAATATTAGAAAAATTTGAATTAGGTAGAGTTTTGTAAAGGAAGAGATGAAAGAGTGTAGTTTTGTGAATTCCTCATTCGATTTTTCGTAATCTTAAGAGACTTTGTTTTACTTATAAAGCGTGACAGAGATTACAGAGAGACGAAACTTACAGGCGGAGCTTTCCGCGAGGCTCGTTGATGGAGGAACCAGAAGGAAGGTAATCTTCGATGTTATGGTGATCTAATTCGAGCTCGGATCTAGAAGACACGAGCTTCCTCGCCGTGCTGCTCATGTTTCACCGTCGCCGGAGAATTGTGTTTTCGTGGCGAAGCGATGAGAGAGAAAGCATTTGGATTTTGGAGAGAAAGATTCTTCTCGCGAATTAACATTTGTTTTCAACGAATGCTATTATTTGACCACTCACTTTCACGCGCGCGTGTTTTGCACTTTACTTGTGTGACGATTTAATTTAGCGATTAGAGTTTAGGAGACGTCTAATATTCATTTAGGTGTTGATTGGTTCTCCGATTGCGATTTATCGCGTTTGCAAAAATCACTCAAATCGTTTTATTCAGTTTTACATCGTTTTGCATCACTTGAAATCGCCTTATTTCAAAAGCTCCTTCCCGCTGGCGTTTGCGGTTGCGGGCGATTGCGATTGGTTTAAATAAATTTTTTTTCAATAATATTAAAAAAAAAATTAGAAAAAGAATTATTTTATCCATAATAATATTACAAATAATAATACTAAAAATGTATCTACAAATAAAAAAGTTTTGAATAATTATTTAGGTCTTTTCTTTAGTTTTCATTGTTATTATGTTTAATTTATTATAATATATCATAATATATTACCTTTTATATATTTTCGAAAAAAATATATTCTATATCATAGTTGTGACGATATATAATATAGTTGTGATGTTTGTAATTTTCAAATAATTTTGATAATTTTTAACAGCTCAAGCGTTTGTCAACCAGTCATAAATATCTCGCAAACGCAAAATCTTTTAACCGCCACACCAGTCGTACAAACCGCCTAATACCATAATTAACCGTCATCGCCAGCTTCAACAATCTCCTTCAACCGCAACAGCAACCGCTGCATTTAAACCAGTCGAGCCTTAATAGCATTTTTTGGGCTTGAACAAAGTCATAATGGGTTCCTTATATATATTTGGAAGAATTACAAAACTATACCATTTGAATTATATTTCACAAAAATACACTATTTTAAAAATATTTCACAAAACTACATCTAAATACTCAAAATTAAATCCAAATAAATTATACCCACACAATGCTACCCCTTAATATTATATCATAAACATAAATTTTGAACCCAAATGAAAAGATTTTAATTTTGGTAATTTTTAAAAGGGTAAATTAAGCTTTTAAAATTTTGAAAGAGTGTAAATATGTAAGAAAATTAAATTATGTGTAGTTTTGTGAAAGAGTGGTTGAAAATGTATAGTTTTGTGAATTCCTCTGTATATATTTCAGGATGCTTGAATATCAGAGGAATAATTAAATTATTTGATATAAAAGTCAAAAATATCATTAGAATTTTTTTATGACAATATTTAGAAAATTTTAAATAAATAAATTTTATTAAATTTATACTAATCACTAGGAAGTGTACAGAGAAGCAAAATAATATTCAAACATACAATTTAATATTAATCATTAATCAATTCATTAGGAGTTTCACTAAACAATAAATGTAATTAAAGTTAGGCATAATGAAATTTTAAGTAACATAAATTTATAATAGATTAAATTTAGAAGAATTCACAAAACTACACCCTTTTAACTTTTTCTTTCACAAAACTACATCTAATTCAATATTTTTACATATTTACATCCTTTTAAATTTTTAAATAATTGATTTACCCTTTAAAAATTACCAAAATTAGAATATTTTCATTTATGCTGGCTAATTAGTGTTTATGGTATAATACTGAAGGGGTAAGATTGTATGAATAAAGTTTATTCGGATTTAATTTTAAATATTTAGATTTAGTTTTGAAAATTGGCTTTGAAATAGTGTAGTTGTGTAAAAAGCAATTCAAAAGGTTTACTTTCGTAATTGTCCCTTAAATTTATCGGTCTGTTGAGAAAATAAAGAAATTAATCTCCATGATCCTTAAACATATCTATGCATGGACACATCACACATATAGTTTTGTTCATCAGTGTCTTTATTTGACTTCTTAATTAATATAAGTTTATGGAGAAAAACAAGAATTAGTTGTGTTTTTTCTTCTTCTAATATTAGACGTAAAAAGACCAAAACAAGCTTTAAAAATAGAAAAATCAATAATACAAAAAATAATTAATAAGAAAACTAAACAAAAAAAGAGTTTGAAAAAAGTTACCAACGGTGAATTCTAATTTTAAACGCGTAAAAATATCTGAAACATGAAAATTTCGAGTGCGGATTATTCTCTTATATCATTGTCTTTTTTTCAAAACTTATTATTTTGAGCTATCCTTGTTCAAAATTTTTTTATTCCTCCGTCAAGGAAGAGGTTCCAAAACACACACAAAATTAATCAATTCAATGAAAGAACATTCTCTTTATCGGTGGCTTTCGATAGCCATTTTCGTCGTTCTTCTTTCGTCTTCTTCATCATTCGCCGCCGCGAAGAAAAAAAGTGGCAAGAAAAATAAGAAAATTAACAAAGAAGTAACTTATGATGGAACATCTTTGATCATCGATGGCAAAAGAGAACTTCTTTATTCCGGCTCTATTCATTATCCCCGAAGCACTCCTGAAGTACGATTTTAATTTTCACTAAAAATTGTTTTAGATTTTTTTTTTCAACTTTCTATACATAAGTTATACTCCCTCCGTTTTTTTAATGTAAGATTTTCTAGAAAAAGACTTTTTTTGAAATGTATAATTTTCTAGAATAATTGACACGTATTTTTATTATGTTCTTACTTATATCTTTATATTTTATCACTTTTATATTTTATAAATCATAATAACAATAATAAATGAAATTATAGACACATTAAATAACTTGTTTATTTATGATTTTTTCTAAAAATATCTTACATTAAAAAATGGGGAAATTGAAAAATAAGGATGTTTTTTTTGAAATTTGTCCATCTACACCTTTTTATTTTATTTTTGTCCATCTATGATTATTTTTAATTAAAATCCTATTTTACCCTTTTAATATATTTTATTTTAAAAAAAATATGGCAATATATTTAAACCTTATTTTTAAATCTTGATAAAAATTATTTTTTGTAATTATTTTAATTTAAATAGCTAAAATATAAAAAGTAAAGCCTTCACGTATCTATACTATTAAAAGAGAAGACAAAACGCCTACGTGTCGCGACGTGAGAGCTTTTAAATTTTTTTTTTTTTTTGCGTTTTAATCCTTATATTTTTGACTCTTTTTAAAATCGATTTTTATAAATTTTTTTAAAATAGGCTGGTTTACGAATATATTTTGGGCTTCTGCAAATATGTTTTGGGATTCGTCCGATTTGTAACCTTTAAATAAATAATATTTCAACGCCTTTTATAATAACATAAATAATTAGAATATATATAATTCATAAAAATTCTATAATGGCCATGCATAATAAATAATAATAGAGATAAGGGATATTCGGGTCGGGTTCGGGTACGAACCGATTGGGTCCGGGTATTTTGGGTAGGGGGATTTAGGAACCGTATAGGTACTTTGAGTTTTTCAGTTCGGATTCGGATCCGGGTCTTTCGGGTATGAGATGTCTCATATTATATAGCTTATAGAACATAATCTAATAATTTTTTTTTAGATTTGAAAAGTTGTTACGATTTTCTTTTTTATATTTATCTATAATTATGGTTCCATTAAATTCATTTTCTACGCTTTATAGAACGTAAGAGAAAATATAGAACACATATTCTAGATGACCTAGAACATAATAAAAAATTTAGAACACATATTCTATCTTCAATAGAACACATGGTAAATGATAGATTACGTATTCTAAAAAATATAGACCATAAGGTTAACTTTAGATTTTGTTTTCTAAATATTATAGAATAAAAAGCATATTTGTATTCTACAAGTCGTAGAACATGTACAATATTTAGAATATATACAATATATAGAATACGTAATCTAAACTTAATAGATCATATACAATTTATAGATTACGTAATCTAAATATCGTAGAACATATAAAATTTGCAGAATACGTAATCTACAATATAGAATATGTATTCTAAATTCTATAGAACAAAATTTAAAATTGAATTTTGGAAAATATTCGACAATTTTCTTTCTCATCATATGTTCTTCGTTCTTTTCCGTTCACGTATTTTTCAACTTATATTTGAAAATTTGTCTAAAACTAATAAAAAGGTATTTTAGGAAGAAAATACATTTTACAAAAAAGGTATAGATAGACAAATTTCAAAAAAAACATCCTTGTTTTTCAATTTCCCCTTAAAAAATTTTAAGGGAGGGAGTATAAATTTAGATTTTCTGACAAATTGTATGATGTCACTTTTTCTTGATTTAATCATATTCAATTTTTTTGTGAAAAACGAAATATTAATATGTTTGCAAAAGTGTAAAATAATGTGAAACGGATGGTATATTCTCTATAAGCATTTATAATATGTAATACATGGTTTGCATGCATTGATAATGAAATTGTAATTATGTGATTTGGGTATTATTTAGATGTGGCCAAACATTATCAAGAGAGCGAAACAAGGCGGTTTAAACACAATTCAAACATATGTTTTTTGGAATGTGCATGAGCCAGAACAAGGAAAGGTAATAGAAAAACACCAAAACTCGATTTTAAAAGTAGAACATATAAAATATATATATATTTATGAACATTTTTTTAGGATTATAAATTTTGTTTGTGTTTTGTTATTTTGTTTAGTTCAATTTTTCGGGACGTGCTGATTTGGTGAAGTTCATAAAATTGATTGAGAAGAATGGTTTGTATGTAACTTTGAGGCTTGGACCGTTTATTCAAGCTGAATGGACTCATGGGTAAATAACATATAATTATTTAATTTTGTTTAATTTTCCTTTGTTAAATTCTTCATTTAAATGTTTTTATGATATCTTTTATTTCAGAGAAATTCCTTACAATAGCACCAAAATAAGTTTTTGTTTTGAAAATACCATTACAAAGTTTTTTATAACAAAAATACCATTAAAATATTTTTTATATAAAAAATACCATCAAATAGTAGTAGTTTACAAAAATACCACAAATACAAAAACGAGTTTTAACACTTTTATATTTTAAATTTTTTCATTTGGGTTCGCTATATTGTGTTTAGAGTATAGTTTTGAAAGAATAGGGTATAGTTTTTTGAAGGTTTTGGGTGTAATTTTGAAAATTAAGGAGTTGTGGTATATATGAGAAAAAAACTTTTTAATGGTATTTATAAAACTTTTGAAATATGTGCTAATTTTGTTTAAAAACTTTATTTAGTGTTATTCATGAGAATTGTCGTTTCTTTTATCTATATATATTAGAGGACTTCCTTATTGGCTTAGAGAAGTTCCCGGCATTTTCTTCCGTACAGACAACAAACAATTTAAGGTATGTAACATATTAATTAGTATATGTAAAAGACTAAATGTATATTTTGTAACAAAAAATGTGACAACAAAATGATATTATAGGAACATACTGAAAGGTATGTACGGATGGTACTTGACAAAATGAAAGAGGAAAAATTATTTGCTTCACAAGGAGGCCCCATTATATTAGGACAGGTAATTAAAACCCTAATAATTTGAAACAAAAAAAGTTTCTTTATATGATATATGAATGAATTTGTAATGGATATGAATTTTTGCAGATAGAGAATGAGTATAGCGCGGTTCAACGAGCATATAAAAAAGACGGTTTAAACTACATTAAATGGGCATCTAAATTAGTCGATTCGATGAATCTCGGTATCCCATGGGTTATGTGCAAGCAAAACGATGCTCCCGATCCTATGGTATGTATCGGTTTTGTTCGTTTTTTTTTTTGTATCTAGATGCAACATCTGCGTTTGCATCTAGATATTGCATTTGGTTGCTGCAACATTTTGAGAATTTGATTTTTTTTTCTTCGAAATAACAGATCAATGCTTGTAATGGAAGACATTGCGGAGATACTTTCCCGGGACCAAACAAAGAAAACAAACCTTCTCTATGGACTGAGAATTGGACTACTCAGTGAGATTTTTGTTACTTTAATTTTATTTTGGAAAATTGGAAACTTGAGATTTAATCATAATTGTATTGTGGTTAAGTTCTTGAAAATTTTCTTTTTAATAGGTTTCGCGTGTTTGGTGATCCTCCGACTCAAAGATCAGTAGAAGATATCGCTTTTTCGGTTGCGCGATTTTTCTCCAAGAATGGTAGTCATGTGAACTACTACATGGTATAATGTCTCTCTATTTGAATATTACAAATATGATTACAAAATGATTCAATAGTTTATGAATTTTCAAAAATACAATATTTGTGGCAAAAAAACCATCACAAGTTTTCTTACTCAAAACTACCACAAAATTTCTTCTAATAAAATACCACAAAACTTACAAACTTCAAAACTAAACTTGAAATCTTCAGAGATTTAACCATATCCCTTTTAAAACTAAACACTTATATATTATAATAACAGAATAAAAGAAATTTTAAGCGTTAAAATTGTTTTTGTATTTGTGATATTTATGAAAGAACATAATTTAGTAGTATTTTTGGTTAAAAATATTCATAGTACTTTTAACACAATAAACCTTTTTAGTGATATTTTAAGAAATTTAGCATTTATTAAATTGTTGTTGTTTTTTAATTTCTAAAATAATAATCTTGTAGTACCATGGAGGAACAAACTTTGGAAGAACCTCTGCACATTATGTAACAACTCGATACTACGACGATGCACCACTTGACGAATTTGGTTTAGAGAAAGAGCCTAAATATGGTCATCTTAAACATCTTCACAATGCTCTTAACCTCTGCAAGAAAGCTCTTCTTTGGGGTCAACCTAAAACCGAAAAGCCTGGAAAAGATACTGAGGTATATATACTAATTACATATACAAAATAGTAAAAGTATAAAGTTCAAACATTTTTCGAAATGGTTTTTAGATCCATTTAACTTATGTTTTTTCTTGTAATTTTACAGATTCGATACTACGAACAACCGGGAACTAAATCTTGCGCGGCTTTCTTGGCTAACAATAACACCGAAGCTGCAGAAACCATTAGATTCAAAGGAAAAGATTACGTGATCGCGCCCCGGTCCATTAGTATACTTCCTGACTGTAAAACTGTTGTTTACAACACTGCACAGGTGCATAAATATACAATATAACCTCTACAAATTAAGATTCGATTGATTAATATTTCTATAAATTAATAGTGTTTTAATTAAAAAGATTAGTTCCAGCGTTATTAATTTATAGAGGTTTAACTATAGTCTTTTAATCTTGTTCTTGTTCTTGTTTTGTTTTGGATTGGACTATATAGATTGTTTCTCAACACACTTCAAGAAACTTCATGAAGTCTAAGAAAGCAAACAAGAAGTTTGATTTCGAAGTTTTCACCGAGACATTGCCTAGTAAACTCGAAGGCGACTCTTACATACCCGTTGAGCTTTACGGTTTAACTAAAGACAAATCAGACTATGGATGGTACACAACAAGGTAAAATTAAAAAAAAAGACTCATTTTAATGTGATTAGTATATTAACAAATGAATTAGATCCAGAAAGTGATGAATCTTGAAGTTGATTAATTTTTTTTTTTTGCTTTTATAGCTTCAAGGTCCATGAGAATCACTTACCTAAGAAGAAAGGAGCTAAGACTGTATTGAGGATAGCTAGTCTTGGACACGCGTTACACGTGTGGCTCAACGGAGAATACCTTGGTAAAGAATCACGACAAGAATGGTATATAATATATATAGCACAAAAACTATATATATTGATGATGGATTATATTTTTGTTTACT
Organism: Cochlearia excelsa; assembly: GCA_963556525.1. NCBI lineage: Eukaryota > Viridiplantae > Streptophyta > Magnoliopsida > Brassicales > Brassicaceae > Cochlearia > Cochlearia excelsa. The sequence continues at coordinate 45,887,098 of OY748327.1, read as the reverse complement.
ACTAGGAAATGGACATGGAAGCCATGAAGAGAAGAGTTTTGTTTTCCAAAAGACAGTTACACTTAAAGAAGGAGAGAACCATCTTGTTATGCTTGGTGTTCTTACAGGATTCCCAGTAAGTAACAAAACATAATTCAAAATTATAAAGTTATTATTAGGGATAAATATCCCACATCGGAAACATAAGGACACAAACAGTACAATATAAAGTGTATTTTGGTTCTTACAGGACAGTGGATCTTACATGGAGCATAGATACACCGGACCTCGTAGTGTTTCGATCTTAGGATTGAGTTTTGGACCACTTGATCTTACCGAAAATAGCAAATGGGGGAACAAGGTTTGAAATCAATCTCTTTTCAAAATTCTATGTATTTATCTCACAACTTTGAGGATATATATATCTCCTTGATTTAATTCATTTTCTTCGATATTTAGGTCGGTATGGAAGGCGAAAGACTCGGAATCCACACCGAAGATGATTTAAAGAAGGTCAAATGGCAAAAGTTCACCGGTAAAGCACCAGGACTTACTTGGTACCAGGTAATAAAAAAAAGGATCAAATGTTGAAAATTTACTAAGCATCTCAAAACATATTCTAATGATAAATGTGAAACATTTTGTATTATATAGACATACTTCGATGCGCCCGAGAGCCTAAACGCAGCGGCTATTCGCATGAACGGAATGGGCAAAGGATTGATTTGGGTTAACGGAGAAGGCGTGGGAAGATATTGGCAATCATTTTTGTCTCCATTAGGTCAACCTACACAAATAGAGTATCACATACCTAGATCTTTCTTGAAATCCAAGAAAAACCTACTTGTTATTTTCGAGGAAGAGCCTAATGTGAAGCCAGAGCTTATAGACTTTGTCACTGTGAACAGAGACACTGTTTGTTCTTTCGTCGGAGAAAACTACACTCCGAGTGTTAGACATTGGACTAGGAAACAAGACCAGCTACAAGCCATATCGGATAACGTGAGCCTCACGGCATCTCTTAAATGCTCGGGGACTAAGAAGATCGCGGCCGTTGAGTTTGCTAGCTTCGGTAACCCTATTGGTGTTTGTGGTAACTTCACACTTGGTACTTGTAATGCTCCTGTATCAAAGAAAGTCGTCGAAAAGGTAAAATATTATATTCTGTTGGGGCAATTACAAAAATACACTTTTGGAATTATACTTTGCAAAAATACAACTATTGAAAGCCTATTTTCATAAAAACCACCTAAACACTAAATATTGAATCCAAAATAAACTCTAAACACTGAACCTTACCACTTTCAAAACTAAACCCTACAGTAAATAGTAAACCTAAATCAAAATTTAAAATTCGAAAAAATATTTTGAAGGGATAATGGAACTAATTAACCCTTTAAAATGTGTGTTGTAGATTTAACCCCGTTTAAAATGAGTGCAATTTTGTAAATTTCTCTATTAGGTTTCTTCTTTTCATGTGTAATTGTGTATAACGTGAAGCTTGTGATAGAAATAACTTATAACCCTAATTTTTTTTTTTATTGCAGCATTGTTTGGGGAAAGGAGAGTGTGTGATTCCAGTGAACAAGAGCACGTTCGAACAAGACAAGAAAGATTCATGTAAGGACGTTGTGAAGATGCTTGCCGTGCAAGTCAAGTGTGGTCGTGGCGAGAAAAAGTGAAGAGTTATATTTTATCATCACACTATCATCATATCATATGGTTTACGTTTCTGAGTTTATTAGATCATTTTCAAAAGCTTTGTCACATTCGATTTTTTTTTGTTGTTGTTCTGTTTGTATTTGGATTCTTTAATTTAAACGTTTATATACATACGACTATACAAAATAATTACTAGAAATATATATGAAATGCTCCCGCTTAGCAATATTAGTTGTTTTTTCTACAGAATATAAATTTATATTACCAATATTTCATGAATTATATATTTTATCATTAAACCACCACTATTTTATCAATTGTAATCACTAGCTTGATCAATTTTATTATTCGATAATTCTTCCTTAATTATAGTAATAATTCAAATTTAGCTATTTATTACAATCAACCTTATTTTCTTTTACTGATTTTAATTTTAACAGCAATCAGATCAAAATTAACATATATTAACTTCTTTTTTTCAACATTTACACCACAAATGGCGGGTCCTTTAGCCAAACTTACACAATCGTAGGCGCGAGGAATCGATCTCGGGTGGGGTGATGCTACATGCCTCATTTGGACTAATAACTTGCCACTAGACTAAGGTCACTTCCCGCATATATTAACTTATTAAGTAACAACTATAGCTTTCTAACCAAATTATTATTATTTTTTTTATAACCAAGCCAAATTATTCCACATACTAATATAGTAATATGTTGAGGATAAATAATTGGAAAAAAAATTTTAAGTAGCTTAAACCACCAGAACAATATTTTATTTTCTGAAATTATATTGGTTGTATGTATCTCAAAATTAGTTGATAGTGAAGACATGTATATACCTTTTACATACTACTGTTTAAATTTTTTCTCTCTTATTTAGTACGCAGCCTGATATTATTTTTTTGGTCCTAGTCTGCTTGACCTAATATAAAGAGACAGATATCTGTTACTTTCTTGTATTTTTCTATTTTTTGTCGTCGATATAATTATTAGCCCAAACATTTTAAATTTTGTAAAATATTTTTTTTTTCAAAAATAAATATCTGGTTCAAGTGTCGACACCAACCGTGGTTGGTACCGTGAGATATTTTGTTTATCATTAATTATGTTATTTCATACTCATAAACAAAATATCTCTAACCACAAATCTTAATGATCATTGGCTCTATCCTACAATACAAAGTTAATTTTCTATTTGTATATTAAATATTACCCACGTTTTAATTAATGCTAGAGTTAGTTACTCAATTCAATTATTTTGTGTCCCTTTATTATCAACCGTTGGATCCAATTAATATATAAAATAATGATTATCTTATGGTGTAGGATTATATGTTTTGTGATAAGCAACTTGTGATAAACTTGGCCACAAATCAGATCATTTTATTTGACAAAATTTATAATAATTGTAGCTATTGTGATAACTTCCCCAATACACAGATAGAGACGTGTCCATATCACTCACTCACTGTTCGAAATCTTGAATTTGCCCATCAATATTAATTGCTCTTATCACAAAATACAAATAAAAAAGCTTCAATATAATAATTTTGACATTTTTCAAAATATATACTTCTTCTGTATCAATATTTAGTGTTTTTTTTTGAAAAGTAATATTTAGTGTTTCTTTAGATATTTTACAGATATTAAAAAAAATATTTACCAAGTAGTACTTGATTTAACAAATTACACAAAAAAAAAATTATCAAGCAACCAATAATCATTCGAAAATTCAAATTTTATCTACAAATTCTGTAAAAAAACTCTACAATAAATCATACATTGAAAACATAGTTTAATGTAAATTTATCTCTATGATATATTTTAGATGTGAGTCATAAACAAAAGAAGAGTATTTAGACAAGATTAGCTTATTCTAAGTTTAATAAGAATAGAAAATCTAATTTAACTATAATGTAAACTATACTCCCTCCGTATCAAATATAGAATGTCAAAATATGTCAAAATATTTGGTTTGATTAAAACCAAACCAAATCATTAACCAATTAAACCATTAATTTGAATCTTATTGAGTTAATGGTTTTAATGGTTAATGAGTTTAATGGATTGGGTTGAATTGGTTTTAGGTAGATTGAGTTAGTGGTTTATCTAAACCAAACCATAAAAATTATTACCTTTGATGCAAAATTTGAATATCAAAATCATGTTTTCTCGTCAAAAACGCAAAATCATTTTATATATTTAATCATCGCAAAGGATTCGCAATTTCGCTTAGGCATGGGCAATCGGGTACCCAACCGGGTTTCGGATCCACCCAATCGGGTTTCGGGTTTTTCGGTGTAAGACAACATGATCCCAATCGGTATATTTCAAAAAATTTGGTTCGGTTCGGTTCGGGGCTATTCGGGTTCGGGTCGGTTTTGTACTTCAATCAAAGATCCGATTAATACCGAATTACTCTTCGGTTATTAACGGTTCGGTTCATTTTGTAACCGAAGTACTAAAAGAACTGAATAAGTACTCGAAATAACCGAACAAATGATAATTTTTCGAGTATTTTTATCCAAAACCCGAAAAAATTACCCATTTACCCGAAAAATTACCCAAATACCCGAAAATTTTACAACATTATTAATTTTTAAAAATATATAATCTAAAAATTCAAGTGTTTGAGTATAAATAAATTAAATTTTAAGTTTTTACAAATAAATGCATTTAAGTTTAGGTAACAAATCTAAATTTTTTGGATATAAATGTATTTATAGTTTGATATTAGATATAATCATATATAGTATATGTAAAAATTGATGTAATAACGGGTACCCATTTGGATATCGGGTTCGGTTCGGGTTTACCTGATACCCACGGATCCATGACTTTAGGATCCAATAGGGTAATATTGTATTACCCGTACCCGACCCGAACCGGTTTTTTCGGATCGGTTTCGCTAAAGATTCGCGACTTCGCAAACGATCCGCGACTTCGCAAACGATCCGCGACTTCGCAAAAAATTGGCGATTTCGCAATGAATTCATGTATAAAACCAAATTATATCCAAATACAAAATAGAGAAAATTATTTGAAGTAATGTTTGATTTTGATTTAATGGGTCAACTCATTTGACCATTTAACCCATTAATTTAAATAATGTATGAGTTGACCAAACCATTTAGTTAATGGTATGATTTACCCATTACTCATTTACTATTGAGTCCAAATGAGTTTGGTTTAGTTTGAGTTGGTTTATCCATCTTGACACCACTAATCAAATATAATGATTTTTTAAGTTTTTTATTTGTTTCAAAAAGATTGATTATTTAAGTTTTCAATGTATGATTTATTGATTTGTGGTTGAATCCAAAAATAATAAAAATTGATAAATTTTGAATTCTACAATGACTATTGGCCAATCGATATAGAAAATTGCATAATTTATTAAATTAGTGTATTAATTGATAGATACTAATGATTTTCTTAATATGACTCTAAAACATCAATATTTTTGATACGGAGGAAATACTATTTTACAATAGGAGAAGTATATCTCAATACTCTATAACATTATACTCATTTAATTATCAAAATTGGATACAAATTATCTCTATCAATAATAGTCTTTTAATTATATAAAAAAACATTATACTAAAGTACATAAAACCAAACTGAATAGCATATATTTCAGATCCGAATATGCGCCACCACTTTAAACTGGTACGCTATTTTCACGCATTTTCATGTGGTCGTACAATGATTTATGACTATATTCTTTGAAAAATATTTGGGTTCATCTCATTCGCTAATTTATTACTAATCAATCAAATCACTTCTTTCTAATTTTGTAGCATTTTTAATTTTATAAGTCATAAAAATTATTTTTTATTTAATTTAACGAATTTGATGAAATATTTTAAAATTCGAAAAAACGATTTAAAATATTTTCGATAAAATCATCAAAATATGATATAAAAACGACATCAATTATTTTTGTGTTGAATTTTAAGGTTTAGTAGTTAAATATTTGCGTTTAGGTTCGCAAGTCCAAATTTAAGACCCTTGAATTAGTTTAAGGTTTAGATTTGGTGGTTTTGATTTTTTTATTACAAAAGAAGCATGGGAGAAGTTTGCACATAATTTAGGATTTAGGGTTTAAGGTTTGGTGTTTAGTGTTTAGGATTTATTTTAATTTTTCCATAATTTAATTTTTTTAATTATTTAATTTAATTTTATTTAATTCACTAAATTATTTGGATTTAAAAAAAATAAATACATGGTATAATTCAATTGGTGAACCCAAGTATTGTTCATATTCTTTGGCTAACTAACATGAACTATTATTTAAATGTATTAATCCAATTAAAAAGTTTAATCAACTAATTTTCCAATTTAAGCTTGTCCAATATAGTATCAAAGGTATTTTTGAAGGACTAAACACATACAAGTAACTTAATTGTTAGTAAAAATTAATCACAAAGGGACAATTGTCAATGTATTTCCAATTCAACAATAAAAACCAAAAAAACAAAAGAAAAAGAAAACATTATCTTAACAAAAAGTAAATAGCACAACGTAATTCTCACTCACGGTTTCCACACCGTACGTGTCTCTTTCGTACTTTCTATAAATCATCATTCTAAAGTCTAACTATAAATATATTAAACTAACTCAATAAATATTAAAATATAACAGTCCTCCAAAATAAAATTTATTAAAAATATTAGCATCATTGAAATATTATTGAAAAAAATCCCTGTTGATTAACTATATAATTTAAAATAGATTAAAACCATCAAAGTAAAACATAAAATTTTGAAACCCAATTTGATATGATCAACTAAACCCTAATCATTAAACTCAAATAAGAGAATAAGTTCTAAAATATTAAAAAATATTTTTTGTTAACCAAAAATTTCTTTTTGGATCAAAATAACTAGAAATATTTTTTCCTAAGAAAAGCAAAAAATAGTATTTTAACGTAATTTTTATTCTATTATTTTTCAAAACCATGATTGATCATATTTTAGTAAATAAATGGAGAATTACAAAAGTACACCATTTAAATTACATTTCACAAAACTACACCATTTCAAAAATACTTCACAAAACTACACCTAAACACTCAAAATTAAATCCAAATAAACTCTACTCACACAATCATACCCTTAATACTATACCATAAACACTAATTAGCGAACCTAAATGAAAAAAAAATATTTTGATAATTTTTTATAGGGTAAATAAAACTTTTGAAATTTTGAAAGAGTGTAAATATGTGAAAAATTTAAATTAGGTGTAGTTTTATGAAGGAGGGGTTGAAAGAGTGTAGTTTTGTGAATTCCTCAATAATTTTTGAGAAATTCACAAAACTACGCCCTTTCATTCCTTCTTTTACACAATTCTACATAATTCAATTTTTTCACATATTTACACCTTTTCAAAATTTTAAAAACTTGATTTACCCTTTAAAAAATTACCAAACTTAAAATATTTTCATTTGAGTTTGCCAATTACTGTTTAGGGTATAGTATTAAGGGGTAGGATTGTGTGGATATGGTTTATTTGTATTTTATTTTAAGTGTTTAGGTGTATTTTTGTGAAGTAATTTTTAAATAATGTTGTTTTGTGAAATGTAATTCAAATGGTGTAGTTTTGTAATTCTCCCATAATTTTTTAACAAAAATATAAAAAGTACAAGTGCTAATAAACAAAAAATAAATAAATAAATAAATAAATATAGTCTTCCCACCTTTAAAACCGTACCCATAAAACTCAACGACCCACACAAAACACACACACACACTAAAAATATCTTCTCCTCCTTCCTCTCCTTCTCCTTCTTCATCTCAATTATCAATTAAATGGTATTAGAAAAATCTCCATCACCATCATCTTCATCTTCTTCTTCTTCCACATATCTAAAATGGCTCGGTTTCGTCACAGCCGTTTGGGTCCAATCAATCTCAGGCAACAACTACACATTCTCAAACTACTCGGACGCTCTAAAATCACTAATGAACCTGACTCAGCTCGAACTCAACAGTCTCTCCGTCGCTAAAGACATCGGTAAAGCCTTCGGTATCCTCGCCGGACTAGCTTCCGATCGGCTTTCGACTCCGGTTATACTTCTTATCGGTTGTTTCGAAGGGCTTATCGGTTACGGTGTTCAATGGCTTGTCGTGAGCCGTACGATACAACCGTTGGCTTATTGGCAGGTTCTTATTTTAGACCATGATTATTGGAGTTTTTTTAGTGGGTTCTTACCGGGTGGGGTCACGAAATAGTGAAAAGACTAGTTCTTTCTCTTTTATTTCGAATCCGTCTTTTCCACTGTTCATGGGTCCCACTGATACGTGGCGGTACATGATTGATGTGTTATTATTTTATTTTACTTTAATAAAAAAACAAAAAAAAACAAAAAATAAATCTTAAGAAACCGTGCATAAGAAACCTACCAATGCACATGCTTTTAAAGACATAGATCTCTTATTTTTTTATAAATCTACCGGTCATGTTCGTTTTTTTGCGTTTGGATCCAGATGCTCAGATGTTGTTCCTTTTCTCGAGAATTTTTTTTATTCTTATAATTATAGTGGAATTATTTGGTTGATTAATGTTACATAATTGTTACGATTATGAACTTTTAACACAAACCTAATTGACAATAAGTAGATTGGTCTATGTCCGACTCAAAACCTATATATGATATTCTTCACATATATGTGTTTCTATGTTTTTGGATTAAAAATACACAAAATTATTCGACATAGATCTCTCTTTTTTATATATAATTATTGTGGATAATCTGGTTGATTAATGTTGTAGACCGTTAGGATTATGGAATTCCAACACAAAACTAATCGACAATAAGTAGATTGGTCCATATCTTTTATATATTGCTTAAAATCCGATGTGTGATATTCTTCGAACACATGTGTATCTATGTTCTTTTGGGTTATTGTTATGGATTATCTCTTTATTGTTGTATATATGTGTAATTTACTAAGCAATAGATCTCTTCGATTCTCTGTTTTTTTTTATAGTTTATTGTGGTTAAATTTAGATAAACAGACTATTCTTATAACTATTATATAAATTACACATTGTTATTGTTGTTGTTGTGTAGATGTGTGTGTTTCTATGTATGGGAGGAAATAGCACAACGTGGATGAACACCGCGGTTTTAGTGACTTGCATACGAAATTTCCGGAGAAACCGTGGTCCCGTTTCGGGTATTCTCAAAGGATACGTCGGCTTAAGCACGGCGATTTTCACCGATCTATGCACCGCTCTGTTTTCATCCGATCCGGCTTCTTTCTTGGTTCTTCTGGCCGTCGTGCCTTTCGCAGTCTGTCTCACCGCGGTTTTCTTCCTCCGCGAAATCCCGCCGGCTACTTCCGCATCCGAAGAACACGAAGAGTCTCGGTATTTCGTCGTGTTCAACATCGTAGCCATCGTGGTCGCCGTGTATTTACAATCCTACGACATTATCGGGGTCAAAACCGGGGCGATATCCGTCGCGTTCGCCTCCATACTTCTCGTCCTATTAGTTTCTCCTATCGCCGTGCCTTTCCACGCATTTATCCGAAACTTAAACTCGAAAAACGGTTTAGACCAAGACGAAGAAGGAAGAATCGATGAACCGTTGTTAAGATCCGAGAGCATCGTCGAGACAATAGTGGTTGGTGCTGCAGCGGCGGTAGACAACGAGTTGCCACCATCTCTTAAGCCTTTGAAAGACGAAAAAGCCATGGAGAAGGCGAAGAAGAAGAGACCGGTGTTAGGAGAAGACCATACTATATTAGAAGCGGTCTCGACCGTTGATTTTTGGGTGTTGTTTGTGTCATTTTTGTGTGGTGTAGGAACCGGTTTAGCGGTTATGAACAATATGGGTCAAATCGGGCTTGCGCTCGGCTACACGGATGTGTCGATTTTCGTATCGATGATGAGCATTTGGGGATTCTTTGGCCGGATTTTATCCGGTACCGTCTCCGAGCATTTTATCAAGTAAGTTACTTCACTTAAACTTTCTTCAATTAGAGATAATTATGGAGACTTACAAAACTACGTCATTTCAATTACATTTCACAAAATTACGTCATTTCCAAATTACTTCACAAAACTACACCTAAACACTCAAAATTAAATCCAAATAAACCATATCCACACAATCCTATCCCTTAATACCTATACCGTAAACACTAATTAGCGAACCCAAATGAAAAGATTTTAATTTTGGTAAATTTTTAAAGGGTTGTAGTTTTGTGAATTCTTCTGAATGAAACTAATCATTTGTTATAAATCATATATAATGTTGGTCTATATCAGAAATTAATTTTTCGTAGCATTAAAACTAAAAACATATAACTAATTCTGTTTTTATTTGCTTTACAACTAAAGAAAACAGAGTATTTTTGCTTTCTTCTTCTGTTACTTTGAATTGAATATTTTTCTGTTTTTGTGAAACTATTTAATTATTATGGAGAAGTTTCTTTGTCTAACTATAGACAAGTGTCAAGTCCAATATTTATTGATGGGGGACCATGATAAAAAAGTTTCATTTATTTAAATTTTCTGATTATTTTTTAGTTCAAAGAATTTTTTCTTTATTTGACAACATGGCATCATGGACCCTGAATAAGTTTTGTTAAGGGTAATTTCCAAAATACTATATTTTCAAGATTTTATGCAAAAATACCATTTCAAATTTTTAGGTAAAATTATCATTTAAAAAATCTTCTAGTTAAAACTTAAATTAATTTAAAACCCTAAAATCTCGTTACTAAATCAGAGTACGTTCAAAACTAAATCTTAAACACTAAATATTATACCAGATGAATATAATAATTTTTTGAGTATTTTTTATATTTATGGTATAAAAAACTATAATGATACTTTGGTGTAAAAACATATAATGATACTTTTGGCTTAAATTTTTGTTTGAGTACTATTTTTTTTTATCATTTGATATTATCTTTTACACTATGATATTTTTTTCTCCAAACTTTATAGAAAATCAGGAACACCAAGACCATTATGGAACGCAGCATCACAAATCCTCATGGCCATAGGATATATCCTCATGGCATTAGCCGTGCCCGGTTCACTCTACATCGGAGCAATCGTGGTCGGGGTTTGTTACGGTGTCCGTTTAGCTATAACCGTACCAACGGCCTCCGAACTCTTTGGTCTAAAATACTATGGACTAATCTACAACATCCTTGTACTTAACTTACCGCTCGGCTCGTTCTTATTCTCCGGTTTACTAGCCGGTTTACTCTACGATGTTCAAGCTACACCGACTCCTGGTGGTGGCAATACTTGTGTTGGACCACATTGTTACCGTCTTATATTCGTTGTTATGGCGATAACTTCTGTTGTTGGTGTCGGTCTTGATATTTTGCTAGCGTTTAGAACTAAAGAGATTTATGCGAAGATTTACGCGAGTAAGAAGGCTAAGAAATCTAGTGGTAATCTTCGATGATGAGAGTTTTTGAGTTTGGAGTGGTTTTGTTATTTTTGGTATGTTTAGTTTTGTAGTAAAAGATGTATGGAGGTTTTTATGTTCATTTTGTACAATTATGATTACTATAGTTAAAGTTGTTTTGTGTCTAAACGAGTTGTATGGTAATAAGTTCATATAATGCGAAATAAATTGTTGATTTAGGTCCCTGATACAGTCTTTGATGTATCTCGATCTTTGTCCACTTTCTATCAGATTTGATTGTGCTTGATCCTTGATTGTGTTTGTGCGTAAACTTTAAAAACACACGATTTGGTTACCCAGTTCACGTTACCGCTACGTCTGGAAGTGGAACTAAACCACCATGATCACTATCACCAAGCTTAATTGCTTTACAATGGCTACCTCTTTGTGTAGGTACCAAATACAACAGCTTAAAGAATCTAGGAGGAAACTACCCGGCCCAGTCTTGATCGGGACTGACTCCGGCGATGAAGCGGCTTGCGGAACCTCTTGCTTCAACGGCTGCGATCGTCTTCTCCGGCGATCTCCTTTCTCTCTCTATTCTTGATTATTTCTCCTCTCTGTAACAGTCTCTGTAACAGACTCTGATAATGATGTTGTTGTTAATAAACAATACGTCGTCGTCTTCTTTTATACTGAGACTTTGGGCCTTTCTTCTTTTGTTCGCGAATGGGCCTGCAAGCCCATTATGTCTTAAGCTACTTTCACATAAATAATTTGCATTTTTACTTTCCATAATATATTATTATGACTAAGACTTCCATGTTGTGAGCACTCATGTGTCCCAGTCTTGAGTGCCATAGCTTGGTGAGTTTTCCAGCAGGTTCTGCTACGTTTGCTTCATGGCTTGATACAGATCCTTGTAAGTAGTATAACCCAGATCCTTGTAAGTAGTATAACCCATCATTGTACTTCCCTGAGATGACCTTTTGACCTTGCTTCTTGAAAGTAACAACAAAATCTTCACCCTCATACTTGCAGTCTGACTTCTCTAACATCCCATAAGATATTAGGCTCTTTCCCATCTTTGGCATATATCTCACTTGGGTGAGAATGACTTACGATCCATCGGGATTAACAATCTTCACCTTTCCTATGCCCTTGATCTTGCTTAGAGTATCATTACCCATCAACACTTTACCTCCTTCTGTTTTCTCAAAGTGAAATAGGAGTTCTCTGTTGTTGGTGATGTGACAAGAGGCCCCTGAGTCCAATACCCATTAGTCCCTTGTACCTTGATGACTAGCCATGAGTACCATAGGTTGTCTAACCTCTGATGCAACGTTGATTGAAGATTCTGATGCTTTCTTCTTCCCTCTGTGAGGACATTCTCTTTTCCAATGACCCTCTTTTCCACATATGAAACATTCTGATTTGTTAACCTTGTTGAACTTGAGGTTGGGTTTGTGGTTGACCTTCTTCTTGAAGTGTCCCTTGCCACTCTTCTGGTTTGATCTACTTCTTGACTCAGAGTACAATACTTCTGGAGTTGACTTTCCCTTCTTTATGAGCCCCTTCTGCTTTAGTTCAGCCTCCATAGAATATGCTGTTGTCACAACTTCATTGACAGTGAGTGTCTCCGTTCCATTCCCATATTGCAAGGTGTGAACAAGCTGCTCATATTGTGAAGGTAGTCCGATAATAGTTGGATAGCTTTGATCCTCATCGATATCTTTGATCTTTAAGCTTGCAAGATGCGCAATTAGCTTTAGGAATGTGTCGACATTTTCTTCGATAGTCTTGTCTTCTTCCATCTTGAAGCAAGAGAACTTTCTTTTCGGGTGTATGCGATTTGGAAGAGACTTGGTTTGGTAATCTCTCTCTAGAGCCTTCCACATACCAAGAGTCATGGTCTCATTCATGACCTTCACGAGAATAAGATCGGCGAGACATGTTCCTATGAGACTTCTAACTGCGAGATCCTTCTTGGCCCACTTAGGATCGACCTTTGCGGGTGTGATGCCTTCTTCGGTCTTGCTTGATTCAGACAAATCAGATAAGTCTTCATCCAAAACTGATATTAAGCCTTGAATCTCAAGTTGTGCTCTCATCTTGAACTTCCACAGACCAAAATCGCCTTTTCCGTCAAACTTTTCTACTTGAAACTTCCCTGGTGTAGGCTCCATGACTAATCTTGATTGGTTCTTGTATCAGGTGAACTATCAAGAGGAGTTGGAGGAGTTACACGCTTGAAGAAGACCACGAGACTTATCGCCCTTGAAGGCGCAACAAGATAAGTCTTCACAATCCTTGAATCCCTCTCACACTAATCGATAGGATGCTCTAGAGCTCGATACCACTTGTTGATTTAGGTCCATGATACAGTCTTTGATGTATCTCGATCTTTGTCCACTTTCTATCAGATGTGATTGTGCTTGATCCTTGATTGTGTTTGTGCGTAAACTTTAAAGACACACGATTTGGTTACCCAGTTCACGTTACCGCTACGTCTGGAAGTGGAACTAAACCACCATGATCACTATCACCAAGCTTAATTGCTTTACAATGGCTACCTCTTTGTGTAGGTACCAAATACAACAGCTTAAAGAATCTAGGAGGAAACTACCCGGCCCAGTCTTGATCGGGACTGACTCCGACGATGAAGCGGCTTGCGGAACCTCCACTACAAGAAAACACGCATTTTACGACTGCTAGATTAGTCGTTTATTAGTCGTGAAAGAACACGAAGCGACTGTTTTGCGACTAAAGCAGGTAGTCGAAAATTCTTAGTCGCTAAACAGATTAGTCGTATTGTAGTCGCCATTTGGCGACTACAATACGACTATTACTAGTTGTCGTCAAACAGTCGCAATATAGTCACTGTAGAGTAAGACTATTTAACGACTAAACAACGACTAAAAGAAACGAATAAGCGAACCATTTGATAGTCGTAACGTAGTCGTCAAATATAGTGACTATTTGGCGGCGATTTAAGATTAATATGTTTTTCTTAAGATAGTCGGTAAATAGTCGTATAGTTTTAGTGACTAAATTACGACCATGTAACGATTAATTTGTTTGGAAAAAATTATTGTATTTAGTCGCAAAATAGACGTTAATAGTTTGCGACTACTCAACGACGAGTTTGGCGACTACATAACGACGATCAATGACTATTTAGCGACTTCATTTAGTTAAAAGCTGTACATTTGGTATTTGTTTTGTTTGTTATTGCCATTTTAATTTATTCACTAACCTTCTTTGTAATCAAAATGATAATGTTATCATAACTTATAATTAACATCAAATAACATACATAAAAGATAATTCACATACAATAAAATTAACATTAAGTTCCAAAAAGTAAAGTGTTTTGTTCATGAAAAAGAGATTAAGTAACCTAAGAAGAAGGGGAACTTGATCGAGGTGTGGTGGTGTCTTGAGTGCTTCATTCTCCATGAAGTCAAGAAATGCTTTGGATCGGTTTTGCGCAAATACTTCTCCACCAAGGACAATTGTGCGACCTTCGCTCGTTGTTCTTCCAAAGCTTTTGATGCTCGCTTCTTGCCTTTTATTAGTAAGAGCTTGTTCTTCGATTTGTTCTTTGTGCTCTCTTCATTTGCTCTTGCATAGACATAAACATTGATGAATCCCCTTGTGTGTTGCTCATGCCAAGGCTTGTCCTTGAGGCTTCCAAGTCCATAGATATTGCCACGTGAATCCTTTTCGATGAAGTGTGAATAGAAAGAGCAAAACAATAGACAAAACCAATAATAAATAAAGTGTATGAATGTTGGTTATGAAAAATGTTTTATTTTACCTCAAGAAAGATGGCGTTATAGTCATCAGGTGTGAGCTCACGAGGTCGCGAAGCACCGTACGAAATGGCGAGTTCTCTTCTTCGAGGCGAGACAATTTATCTTGCAAGTTCTTCTCATAGTTTGACGCAATCTTCTCCGCTTTCTTATCCACATATGTACCATCGGCTTTGTGTGTGTCTTAATGAAAACCTCACCAATAGACACCGGCCTTCCTAATTTCTCTTCCTACAATGTTACAAAACAAAGTTAAAGTTAAAGAGGTGAATAATAATTAAAGGACACATCTCTTTTTGTTACTAACCATTCCATATTGGATTTGTTGGTACGAGGTCGGTCCCGATAAGTGGATGTGATGACCGAGACCACCACGTTGAGACATACGAGCACGAGAATAAGTCAAACTCTTATCTTTTGCTTCGTTTGAATCCCAATATGTAGTCATTTCTTTCCATAGAGTTTCGCCGATCCATGTTGGGCGTTGTCGACTAGTCCTCACGGCGAAACCATGTCTTTCATACGACGTTGACGAGATATGCACAAAATTTTGTTGAGCTGTCCCGGTTATCAAAGGATCCCAAGTGTGAGTTTTCTACAAAACAAAGAGTATACATTTATGTTAGGTAAAAAAATGTAGAGAACTATGAGAAATGTAGAAAGCTATGAGAAAGCTAAATTTACCGCGAACTCGAGAAAGTATCTCTCTTGTCTATCCCGAGGCACACAAGTCCGGCTATAGAAGGGACCATCAAACTTGTTCGTAAAAATTTTAGTTATCTTACGAACAAGCTT
Organism: Cochlearia excelsa; assembly: GCA_963556525.1. Taxonomy (NCBI): domain Eukaryota; kingdom Viridiplantae; phylum Streptophyta; class Magnoliopsida; order Brassicales; family Brassicaceae; genus Cochlearia; species Cochlearia excelsa. The sequence goes on along the minus strand of OY748327.1, from coordinate 45,871,460 downwards.
AGAACCCTTGTCGCGAGTAAACACTGTAAAAGTACGGAAGCAATGCAAAACAAGAGACAATACAAAACATGAATCAATGAGACAATACACAACGTGAATACACAATGCAAAACAAGAGACAATACAAAACATGAATCAATGAGACAATACACAACGTGAATACACAATGCAAAACAAGAGACAATACAAAACATGAATCAATGAGACAATACACAACGTGAATACACAATGCAAAACAAGAGACAATACAAAACATGATTCAACAAGTACTCTCGGCCATATGATTAGCAACAAAACACAACAAAACATGAATCAATGAGACAATACAAAACGAATAATTGAATAAAAAGAGTCATACCAAGTAGTGTTTGGCATCGGCGCGGGAGAGAGAAGCTGTCACAAAGCTCTCACGTCCTGGCATTGTCAACAACGCGTTTAATGTCGTTAGCGTATCCAGTGAAGCTCGGGACATTGTCCGTAGCGTCGTGGAAGTTATTGCCTTCGGAAGACGGACGACTATGTGTTCCAGAATGACGATTTCCCGAGTTCTCTTGATTGGGCGAGTCCTGGAATAGGGTGATAGGCGGTGGATAATCACGGACGCCGGTGGTGGCGGCTTTGAAGGGCCGGCGTGTTCTTCGGTCGAGCGATTAACCACGGGATTGGCTTGGGCTGGCGTGAAGTTGTGCGAGCGGGGAAGAGAAGGTCTTTTAGGCAACGCCGAGTCAACGCGGCGTTGGGGACGGTTTTCCGCTTTCGGCCTCCATTCATTGTGACGACGAGAGAGGAGAAGACGCGGCGATGAGAGGAGAAGACGCGGCGATGAGAGAAGAGGAGAATCTCGGCGAGGGAGAGGAGAACCGCGACGAGGAGAAGACGAACCGCGGCTAGGAGAGGAGAAGACGCGGCTAGGAGAGGAGAGGAGAGGAGAAGACGCGGCTAGGAGAGGAGAGGAGAGGAGAATCGCGGCGAGGAGAGGGCGGCGAGGGAGAGACGAATCGCGGCGAGAAGACGAATCGCGGCGAGGAGAGGGAGACGACGAAGACGAATTGCGACGAGAAGAGGAATCGCGGCGAGAGGAGAGGGCGGCGAGGAGAAGACACGGAGAGGAGACTCGCGGCGAGGAGAGGGCGGCGAGGAGAAGACGATTTGCGGCGACGAGAGGAGAAGAGGCGGCGAGGAGGACGATTCTCGGCGACGAGAGGAGAAGCGGCGGCGACGAGAGGAGAATTGTGCGATTGGAGAAATGTCGAAGAAATTAGGTTTACTAATTGGGGAAAAATTTCGGTCGCTTAACGGTCGCTAAATAAGTAGTCGCTAAACAGTCGCTATATTGTAGTCGCGAAACAGTCGCTATATGTGAAATAGTCGCTAATTAGTCACTAAATTAAATGATTTCACAACAAATTTTACTTAGTATTTACTACTATGTATTACAAAAAAATTAGGAAAACTTATATTTATTTCAATTTTATTTTAATACATTAATAATAATACATTATTTCGAATTTTACAAATACATTAAAATACATTATTTCGAATTTTACAAATACATTAAAATACATTATTTCGAATTTTACAAATACATTAAAATACATTATTTCGAATTTTACAAATACATTATACGACAAATTAATCTTCGTCTTGTTTCTTCATCGAGAAGAAGATAAATTACATTGAAACTCATCTTCAGTTCTGCATCTCCGACATTGTAATCAAGATTTATTCGGTTAACTCCTTCTTCAAAATTGTCGAGTTCGAGATCTTCAATTGTAGTCAACGATACACCATCGTCATTTTCTGTTTGCAAAAGTGTTGGTTCGTTGTTCACATATTCCACCTCTATGTTTTTCCTCGGATTGACATTTACAACATTTAACCACGTTTTTTTCGGCTTCTTTACGTACGGGTACGGAATATAACAAACACGATGCGCTTGAGAGGCTTTTTGCAAGATTAAAAAGTTTAAGTTACATATCAGATATATATATGATAATAATATTATTTAACGTGTTAATAAATATATATGTATATATGTATACGTACCTAAAATAAATGGTTCATACTTATTGTATTTTCTCGATGAAAGAACGTCTACAACACCACCATTGCTCCTACGAGTGCCTCTACCAATAACGGGATCATACCACCGACACTTAAATAGAGTGATTCTTAAATTGACCATCCCCTCGTACTCAAGTTCCATTATATCGGTTAGAGTTCCATAGAAATCCGCTACATCGGATGCATACGTGTAATTTTCACCTTTAACAACGACCCCGTAGTTACATGTCCTTCGTCCAGTAGCCGTGATTTTCCGTATGAAACAAATAGCCTCTTGTAAAATACATTGGCCATGTTTTGACCTTGTTCAAAGGTCCATGAACTAGGTCTTGAACCCATGCGGGAAAAGGATTTGTGGCATTCCAATAAGTAACACTGCATATATATATATATATATGAAAAATAATCGAGAAAAACATGTGTAAAACTAAATTTACTATACATATATATGACTATATTTTGTACTTACATAATCTTTGACCCATAAATGATATTCCTCGGCTCTTTTTACGAGAGTTCTTTTTCGGTAAGTCTGTATATTTGTCCGTGATAAAATCCTCGAACATGCTATATATATATTCAACAAGTATATAAATATATGTTGCGAAATTGTGTAATTATTTACATGAAAAGTTAAATAAGTTTATGTACCGCTCGATTGGTGAAAGTAATCGCAATTTCTCGGCACATATGAGTGTGCGCATTGATAGTCTCTCTCTGAAAGCCAAAGTTCATGCATTTCACCACTTGGGCGACCTGGTTGAGTAAATATCAAAGGCACTCCGGGAACATTATATACGGGGACATCACCTTCATCAAATCTAGTTAACTTTGCATAATAAAACACTTTTAAGTAATTCACATTAATTAATAAGTTACGCGAAAGTGTATATTGTTCATTTACCTTGACTTTGTTTGTATATTCGCGGCAAAGTATTGTTCGAAAAATATGCAATCTCGTCGTTGATATAAGATTGAACAATTGATCTGCTTGCATACCTTTTGTTCTTCGCTTTGCCTTTCAACTTTTTGAAAAACCTTTCGAAAGGATACATCCACCTATCTTGGACGGGACCTCCCAATTCGGCTTCGTAGGGGAGATGTATAGGCGGGTGTTCCATCACATCGAAAAACGATGGCGGAAAGATCTTCTCCAAATTGCATAGGATTATAATTATGTTCTGTTTTAGAATTTGAACGCGAGTTGTGTGCAAAGTCCTCGAACATAAATCCCGAAAAAAAGCTCCAATCCCTGCAATATACATATAGTTTAATTGCATCGTTGTGTTAATTATTACATAATTAATATATTAGAACGTAAAGAAGTTGCATATTCATATTCGTACTGCTATCGCTTGGTGGACATTGCGGTGCAAGAGTTCGCAAAGATAAATGGAAGTAGTCGCTCCATAAACACATGACGGTCATGGCTCTTCATGCTGAAAGCTTTCCATTCTCTATATCAACACAATTAGCCAAGTACGAAGCATAACCATCTGGAAATTTAATCGAATGTTTCAAACATTCGAGTAAACTTGTTCTCGCAACTTCGTCAATGTATAGGGTGGAAAAGGAGCCACTGCCTTCACTATCAATGTGTAAGTGTGGCCGAGCACAAAATCGTTCAATATCCCATCTTGACATGATGTTGTCTTTTGTTTTGCCCTTCACACTCATAAGAGTATTCATGATGTTATCAAAAAAATTCTTTTCCGTATGCATCACATCAATATTATGTCGAAGATTAAGGTCCCTCCAATACGGCAGCTCCCAAAATATATTTTCCTTGTGCCAATTATGTTCCTTCCCATAGCCACGTATCTTTTTTTCGTGACCATTTCCACCCACGATCTTAGTTCTCGGAGGATTTACACCTTCTATCCGCTCGCGATAAACTTGCTCATAGGTCAAAGGCGAGGTGGGTACTCTCTTGATGCGTCTTTTCCTTTCAAAAAGTCTTTTTTATTCCTTCTTAGTGGATGTCCATAAGGAAGAAATCTTCGATGACAATCAAACCAACATGTCTTCTTTCCATTTGGTAGATAAAAAGACTTTGTATCTTCCATGCAAACCGGACAAGACAATTTACCATGGGTTGTCCATCCCGATAACATGCCATATCTTTGGAAAGTCGCTTATCGTCCACATAAGCACTTGCTTTTAGATTAAAATTTTGATTTAACGACACATCGTATGCATCGACTCCGGTAGACCACAACTCTTTTAACTCGGCAATAAGAGGTTGGAGAAAGACATCAAGACTAGCTCGCGGATGATTAGGCCCGAATTCGGAATAGTAAGAAACAAGTACTCTTCATTCATGCACATACCGGGGGGTAGATTATATGGTGTCAAGATCACGAGGCCACAATGAATGATTACGAGACATGCCAAATGGATTAAACCCATCTGTACACAATCCAAGGTAAACATTTCGTGGTTCGGCGGCAAACCGAGGATGTTGATTTTGAAAATATTTCCATTCGCCGCATCGGAAGGATGACTCATTACTCCCTCATTTGCTTCGTGCTCGGCATGCCATCTCATTGCCGCTGCAGTCTTGTGGCTACGATACATTCTCTTCATCGTCGGCAAGCGGTAAATACCACATACGACTATATGGAACTTTCGTTCTACGTACGTCGTTCTTAGGTTTCCATCTTTGTGCACCACAAAAAACACATTTTTCTTCGTTTTCGTATTCTTTCCGAATATCATACAATTGTTAAGACAAACATCAATTGTATGATACGGAAGACCTAAATTACGCATCGACTTCTCGGTTTCGTAATGAGAACCGGTAGACTTATTTCCTTGGTAAATAATGCGTCGGTAAATCGCAAACCGAATCTACTAACTTTTCACTCATATTATATTCGGCCTTATTTTGCATGACTCGAGCGGCTAAGGATAGCTGCGAGTGACCTTCACGACAACCATCATATAGTGGATCTTTTGCACCTTCTAACAAGTTGTAAAATTTCTTTGAATGGTTAAATATTGGTTCTTCTACATTTGCATAACTACCTTCTTGATGATAATTTTCATCAAAGCCCATGTTTTCACGAAATGCATCATTAACCATATCCACATACCTATCTTCAACTACATGGCTCCCACTTATATATGTAGGATCAATGTAGCTAGTTCCTAAATCGATATTGATTTCTTCCCCATGCTTATACCAAACAAAATAATCGGCATAAACCCTCTACTATAAAGATGGTTCCAAATTCTTGTCCGGGGAGAAATTTTTCGTTTTTGCAAACACTACAAGGGCGAGAAAAACTTACCCCCGTTATCTTGTGTTAGAGGCCGACTATTTGCAAACGTCATGAGCTGCTCCACTCCTAATCGAACTCTTCGAAAAATTTCCGGTATCTTCATCAATCCGCCGATACATCCACTCCCGAGAATTGTTATAATGACTCGACATTATACAATCATATGAAAAAGAGAATTTGAGATATCAAATTATATGATAAGAAACGTTTTTGTTTATGTTGGAGAAGGAGATGTTTGTGGGTTGTTGAGGAAGAGAAGTGGTTGAGCTTTCTTTATAAAGAAACTACTAAGCGACTACATAGCGACTAAAACTATGTAGTCGCCAAAAACCAGATATACCTACCAACAAAACACGTGTTTTTTGCACCTAAAAAAGACGGCGATTTCCGACTATATAATGACCCGCCGGAAGAGTAGTTATATAGTCGCTAAAAACCCGACTATTTTACGACTTTTCGAATTAGTCACAAATTAGCGACTAATTACCGACTTCATTCAAAAATATTTTTCTCATAAAGATATTAGTCATATATCAGTCGTTAAATTACGACTACATTACCGATTACTGTTTGTAGTCGTTAAATAACGACTGATATATGACTATATCTATGTAGTCGTTATACAGTCGTATAATAGTCGTTAAATAGTCATCAAAGTTGGCGACTAATTGTTTAGTCGCTATATGTAGTCGGCAATTCGTTGTTTTCTTGTAGTGCTCTTGCTTCAACGGCTGCGATCGTCTTCTCCGGCGATCTCCTTTCTCTCTCTATTCTTGATTCTTTCTCCTCTCTGTAACAGACTCTGATAATGATGTTGTTGTTAATAAACAATACGTCGTCGTCTTCTTTTATACTGTGAATGGGCCTGCAAGCCCATTATGTCTTCAGCTACTTTCACATAAATAATTTGCATTTTTACTTTCCATAATATATTATTATATATGTTTATAAAATTTTAGACAAGTTTTTCTCTCAACTAAACCAGTCAATATAAATGCAAGATTGAGGAAACCTCTACAAATTAATGTTTGCTAAATTAATACATCCATTGTTTAGGATCTTCATCAATTGTTTTTCATATAAATATTCATGTTATGTAATAAAAAAACTCAACCAAGAGTTCTCCTTATACATTTATAAAAAAATCAAATTTGAATCATAATAAGTTTGATGTTGTGCTCCTGAGTTCGAACCGCGTTAAGAGCGATCATTTATGTTGTTAAATGGTATTATCAAAGGTTGGTCACCGGCCTAGGAGAATTATGAATTTCGGCCTAAAACCTTCTGACTTTTTTTATATAATAAAAAAGCTCATGTCTAACGCTAGATATTGACTGCCTCTAGGTAATACGAGTGGAAAGGAAGCGGCATACGCGGTCCAAAACTCTCTGTCGTGAAATCAAAACATAGTAAAAACCGCACAACAAACCCTAAGACATTTTATCAAAGGAAATTCCTTAAATACCACCAAAAAATGTTATCATTTTAAACACACTATTACAAAGTTTTGTTTATAACAAAAATACCATTAAAATTAGTTTCTTTGTGTGTGTTTTCACAACACTACATTCTTTCAATCTTTACTTCACAAAACTACACATAATTTAATATTTTTACATATTTACACTCTTTTAAAATTTAAAATTGTTGATTTACCCTTTAAAAAGTTACTAAAATTAAAATATTTTTATTTAGGTTCGCTAATTAGTGTTTACAGTATAATATGAAAGGGCATGATTATATAGGTAGGGTTTAGTTGTATTTAATTTTGAATGTTTAGGGTAGGGTTTAGTTGTATCTAATTTTGAGTGTTTAGGTGTAGTTTTGAAAAATAATTTTGAAATGACATAGTTTTATAAACTGAAATTAAAAATGCGTAGTTTTATAATTATTCATTTTTAAAGGGTCTAATAAAAAAAATAAAGGAAGATAAACGTTGAAAAGTGAAAAAACAGAGAAAAGCTATGGCGAAAACAAACGGGTCTCATCTCCAAGCTCCGATTCATCCTCCTATATATTCATCTCTCTACCTTCTTCCTCTGTAACTCTCTCTCTCTCTCTCTCTCTCTCTCTCTCTTCGATATTTGATTTTGAAATGAAAAACAGAGAAGAGGATCGTTCGTCGCAGAAATCGAAGAGAAAGCTTGAGGATTACTTGGATCCGTTTCTTCTACACACGATCTCTTCTAAAATAAATCGTACGGAGTCGAAAGAGAAGCCGATCGCGAAGAAGAAGGATGTCTTCGTAGAGACGAATCGGAGAAGATTCGAATTCGATTGGCCTGTAGATCGATTACAACCGTGTTGGAGTTTGAATTAGTCTTTTATGGAATAAGTCATTGGTTGTCTCACGATCAATACATGTCCGAGTCTTTAGGAGATTAGCGTAGAGTCATGGGGTTTGTTTCCTAGTTTTTCGTTTGCTTCTGTTATTTCTTTGTTTCTCTTGTAAGGCTATTTAAAGCCACAATCGTTGGTTCAATGAATTATCACTTTCAGTTTATTATTTCACATTTGGTATCAGAGCTTGTGTGAAAAAAAAAAAAAGAGAGAACAAAACTTGTGTGAGGAAGTGATCGAGAAAGAGAGATGTCAGAGAAATCTGAAAAGTTTGTGCAGCCAGCCATTCCAAAATTTGATGGCCATTATGATTTCTGGTCCATGACAATGGAGAATTTTCTGAGAAGCAGAGAATTGTGGAATTTGGTGGAGGACGGAGTTCCGGCAGCGGCGGTTGGAACGACACCGGCGAGTGAGATGCAGAGAAAATCAGTAGAAGAAGCAAAGCTTAAAGATCTGAAGGTCAAGAATTTTCTGTTCCAGTCCATTGCGAGAGAAATTCTGGAAACTATTCTTGACAAAAGCACCTCTAAGTCGATTTGGGAATCAATGAGAAAGAAATATCAAGGTTCTACCAAGGTGAAAAGGGCACAATTGCAAGCATTGAGAAGAGAGTTCGAATTGTTGGCCATGAAAGAAGGAGAGAAGATTGATATCTTTTTGGGAAGAACCTTGACGGTGGTAAACAAGATGAAGATGAACGGTGAATCAATGGAGCAGAGCACGATAGTAAGCAAAATCCTTCGCTCTCTAACTCCGAGATTCAACTATGTGGTGTGTTCGATTGAGGAATCGAACGATCTGAGCATGATGAGTATCGATGAGTTACATGGAAGTTTAATTGTCCATGAACAACGAATGAATGGACCAGAGCAAGAAGAACATGCACTAAAAGTATCTCAAGAGGAGAGACCAAGCAGAGGAAGAGGTCGTGGATCATTCCGAGGAGGTCGCGGTAGAGGAAGAGGAAGAAGTGGTTTTGATCGTGCCGTTCTGGAGTGCTACAAATGTCATAAATTAGGGCATTTTCAATACGAGTGTCCAGAATGGGAGAAGAAAGCAAACTATGCTGAACTAGAGGAGGAAGAAGAATTGCTCCTGATGGCCTATGTGGAGAAAAATCAGACAAATCGAGAAGAAGTTTGGTTTCTCGATTCAGGTTGTAGCAATCATATGACTGGGAGTAAAGAGTGGTTCTCTGACCTGGAGGAAGGAATAACTCGAACGGTGAAACTCGGAAATGATACAAGGATGTCGGTTGTTGGAAAAGGGAGTGTGAAAGTTCAAATCAATGGTGTCACTCAAGTCATATCTGATGTCTATTATGTTCCAGAGCTCAAAAACAACTTGCTAAGTCTTGGACAATTACAAGAAAGAGGCTTAGCAATTCTGATTCGCGATGGAACCTGCAAGGTGTATCATCCTAGCAAAGGTGCGATCATGGAGACTAACATGAGTGGAAACAGGATGTTCTTTCTTCTAGCCACCAAATCACAGAAGAATTCGATGTGCTTGCAAGCAGAAGAAGTGTTTGAAAAGGAGATGAATCTGTGGCATTGTCGGTTTGGGCATCTAAATCAAGAAGGTCTAAAATTGATGTCACAAAAGAAGATGGTCATTGGGTTGCCAATTTTGAAGCCTACAAAGGAGATATGCGCTGTGTGTATGACCGGAAAGCAACATAGAGCTCCAATGTCAAAGAAGAGCTCTTGGCGTGCATCGAGACAACTTCAGTTGATCCACTCGGATATATGCGGACCAATCACGCCAATCTCACACAGTGGAAAAAGATACATATTGACTTTCATTGATGATTTTACTCGCAAGACGTGGGTCTACTTCCTTCATGAAAAATCAGAGGCGTTTCTTAATTTCAAGTTGTTCAAAGCAAGTGTGGAGAAAGAAATCGGAGAATCCATCACCTGCTTAAGGACGGATCGAGGAGGGGAGTTTACATCAAATGAGTTTGGAGAATTCTGTAAAACTCACGGCATTAATCGGCAACTGACGGCAGCATTTACGCCACAACAAAACGGCGTGGCGGAGAGGAAGAATCGAACAATAATGAACTCAGTTCGTTCTATGCTGAAAGAGAGACAAGTTCCAAAAGCTTTCTGGTCTGAAGCTACCAGATGGAGTGTCCACATTCAAAATAGATCACCAACATCGGCAGTGGAAGAAATAACGCCTGAAGAAGCTTGGAGTGGTAAGAAGCCTATAGTGGAATACTTCAGAGTGTTTGGTTGCATAGGGTATGTGCATATACCAGATCAGAAAAGGAGAAAACTAGATGACAAGAGTAGGAAGTGTGTTTTCCTAGGAGTGAGTGAGGAATCGAAAGCATGGAGACTATATGATCCAATTACGAAAAATATTGTGATAAGCAAAGATGTAGTCTTCGATGAGAGCAAAAGCTGGGATTGGGATCAGATTGATGTGGAAGAGAAAACACTCGACTGTGGAGAAGAAGAGGAAACAACAAACGACACAAGTCTTGCTGGCTCAAGTGACAACGAGACGAGTCCTGCCGTGTCAAGTGACAATTCTTCTGCACCATCTGCGTCAGCCCGAAGAGAAGCGGATACAGGCCCACGTACAAGAAGAAGACCAGGATACTTGGCTGATTATGTCATCGGAGCAGGAGAAGATGTAGACGTAAACTTCTCAGTCATGCTTTTGATGATGATGACCGAAAGTGATCCGGTCACATTTGATGACGCAATGAAAGATGATGTGTGGAAGGAAGCGATGAAGTGCGAGATTGAATCAATCGAGAAGAACAATACATGGGAGCTCACTATTCTACCTAAAGGTTTTACACCAATTGGAGTGAAATGGGTGTATAAAACGAAGCTGAATGAAGATGGTGAAGTCGACAAACACAAGGCGAGGTTGGTAGCAAAAGGATATGCTCAATGTTATGGCATAGACTACACCGAAGTCTTTGCCCCAGTTGCGAGACTTGACACCATTCGCACAATAATTGCTCTCGCAGCTCAATCGAATTGGGAAATCTTTCAGTTGGATGTTAAAAGTGCTTTCTTACATGGTGAACTAAAGGAGGATGTGTATGTAAGACAACCGGAGGGATTCGTAAAGAAAGGAGAAGAAGAAAAGGTGTACAAGTTGAGAAAGGCGCTGTATGGGCTCAAACAAGCTCCAAGAGCTTGGTATAGCCGAATCGAAGGTTATTTTCTTAAAGAGGAATTTGAGCGGTGTCCAAGTGAACATACTCTGTTTACTAAGACGAAAGGAGGTAATATTCTCATTGTCAGCCTGTATGTTGATGATTTAATATTCACAGGAAACAGTAAAGCTATGTGTGATGAATTTAAGAAGTCGATGATGTTAGAATTTGAGATGTCGGATTTGGGAAAAATGAAGCACTTTCTTGGAGTTGAGGTGAAATAGAGTGCTGCTGGGATTTTCATTTGTCAGAAACGATATGCTCGTGACGTTTTGGCGAGATTCGGAATGGAAGATAGTAATTCTGTCAGAAATCCGATTGTGCCGGGGACGAAGCTCACAAAAGACGAGAATGGCGAGAAAGTGGATGAAACCATGTTCAAGCAATTGGTTGGGAGTCTCATGTATTTAACAGTGACCAGACCTGATTTGATGTATGGAGTGTGTCTCATAAGTCGATTCATGGCAAATCCAAGAATGTCACATTGGCTTGCAGCAAAGAGGATTTTAAGGTACCTGAAAGGTACAATCGAACTTGGAATCTTTTACAGAAGAAGTGAGAGAAGTAATTTGAGACTTATGGGATTCACGGATAGTGACTACGCCGGCGATTTGGACGACCGGAGAAGCACGACTGGCTGTGTGTTCTTGATGGGTTCTGGTGCGATCTCGTGGGCATCAAAGAAGCAGCCTGTTGTTGCACTCTCCACCACCGAGGCCGAATACATTGCTGCTGCGTTTTGTGCTTGTCAGTGTGTGTGGATTAGAAGAATCTTAGAGAAGATTGGAGCTGAAGAAGAGACTGCAACTGTAATTCATTGTGACAACAGTTCAACGATCCAATTGTCCAAGCATCCCGTTCTTCATGGGAAGAGTAAGCATATTGAGGTGAGGTTCCATTATCTCAGAGAGTTGGTGAATGGTGAGATTGTCAAACTGGAGTATTGTCCAACAGAAAATCAGATTGCAGACATGTTTACGAAGCCATTGAAGATGGAGCAATTTGAGAAGCTGCGTGCACTACTTGGAATGGTTAACTTGTCAGAAGTAAGCTGAATTCATGAGAATTAAGCTTAAGGGAGGGTATGTTGGAGTTTGAATTAGTCTTTTATGGAATAAGTCATTGGTTGTCTCACGATCAATACATGTCCGAGTCTTTAGGAGATTAGCGTAGAGTCATGGGGTTTGTTTCCTAGTTTTTCGTTTCTTGTTATTTCTTTGTTTTCTTGTAAAAATTTATTTAAAGCGCGATCGTTGGTTGATGAATTATCACTTTCAGTTTATTATTTCACAAACCGTTGATCAACGATCAGAATCTTAGTTACGGTGAGAAGAATACGACGGAGTACGGTTGTTTTGTAGTAGCAGATCGCCGTAGAAGCGATTTTCCGATTTGGAATGTGGACGATAACAAATACGGCGCATGATAGCAAGTTTGTTACAGGGATTAACGTGCGCTGAGAATATATATAGTTATACGGCGCATGATAGCAAGTTTGTTACAGGGATTAACGTGCGCTGAGAATATATGTATAAATATACGTCGCCGTTTTAACTCATTGGGCTAATTGCAATTTGACATTTTACAGAGACAGTAAATAAAAACAGTTTGAGAAGCTACAATCGATTAAAGTAACAAAAGTTTGAACTAGAATATGAACTTACAATATAGTCTATTATCTATAATATTAAAAAAGAAGACAAGAGAATTTTTAAAAAATTTAATTGTTTATGTCATTATATTTTGCTTCAACTTTTTTGCCAATTTTTTTAGATTTTTTAGAGAATTCACAAAATTACAATTTTTCGTCCCTTCCTTAAAAAAACATTTTAAAAGTTTGATTTACCTTTTAAAAAATTACCAAAATAAGATTGTGTGGGTAGAGTTTATTTAAATTTAATTTTCAGTGTCTATGACCTCTAGGTGTAGTTTTGTGAAGTAATTTTGAAATGGTGTAGTTTTGTGATATAATTCAAATGATATAGTTTTGTAATTCTCCCTTTTTTTAATATATTCTGATTTAATATATTTTGGGAGAATTACAAAATTACACCATTTGAATTATATTTCACAAAACTACACATTTTAAAAATTTCTTCACAAAACTACACCTAAATTCTAAAAATTAAATCCAAATTAAGTCTATCCACACAATCTTACCCCCTTAATACTATACCATAAACACTAATTAGCGAACCCAAATGAAAAGATTTTATTTTGGTAATTTTTAAAGGATAAATCAAGTTTTTAAAATTTTGAAAGAGTGTAAATACGTGAAAAATTGAATTAGGTAGAGTTTTATAAAGTAAGGGATGAAATGGTGTACTTTTGTGAATTTCTCATATATTTTTGACTAATTTTTTATGGTCGATTTTATTTTATTTCTTACAAATTTTTTGAATATATTCTAGAGGAACAAACAAAATTTCATTACATGACAAAATTTATTTTATTTCTTAAAAATATTCCACGTTATATTGGACACGGAAAAACAAATATTTTTGTCGTCTATTGTATTCATCTTTGGTGAAAAGACCAATAAGCCAAAAAGGCTCACACATAGTTAAAATACAAAAAGGCCTTTTAAAAAACTAAAGCCCAAACTAACAAACCAAACACAAATCCATTAAGAGCCAAACCCTAAAAAATTATGAGATTGATGATGCTTGTGCAGCCGCCGTGTTAGTGCTCGCCTTGTGCGTGACACTTACTTCGCCGGAAGAAACGGTTGATGTCGGACTCTCCTTTTGCCGATTTGATGACAACCCGAGGTAAGACTTCTCTCACCAGAACCACCGTGTTGATAAACACTTCACCACGGAATTTCATGCTCCGATGCACTTTTTCAACGCCCTTTGATTACCTCATCTCCTTCATAACTGCAAATCTCTGTCTTCTCTAGGTTCTATGGACTAATGGATTTGGGATTCACCAAAATCTGAAAAACAAAGAGGATAAATGGCTTAACTGCCGATAAAGAACCAACACCATCACTATAAAAGCTCATTGGTGTCGGATTCGAGCAGCCCGACCGTAGCTTCATGTAGAAAACACATACGCCGGGAAGAAAGCCAGCGCGACAGATCTAAAAAAGCACCCATCACCCGGAGACAGAGCGGACATCTCAACAAACAAGCCGACGATTCCGAAGCTTAGCCAACCAAACACCGCGTATCGTAGCCGGTGATGTCGGAAGAAGATGAGGTCTCTCTCTAAAAGATTTTGAAGAGAGAAGAGAGAGACCCCAAAAAAATAGTGTTACAATAACTTGGTTTTGAAATAAAAGTTTTAGTATATATTCATAATGTTTTTGAAATAAAAGTTTTAGTATATATTATTATATTTCGATAACTTGCCTCCCGCATGGCCGAAAAGAGAAAGAAGAAAAAGAAGTAGTAGAAGAAGAAGGAGGAGGAGGAGGATGGTCAAGAATCTGATGAGGAGGAGGAATCTGAAGCCGAGAAGAGGAAGAAGAAGAAGAAGAATCAGATGTTGAGCCCGCTCTTCCAACTATCCCCGTTGTCCCTGTCATGGATGTTGTGCCGGATATGGTTTAATGCACCTGATTTGGAGGATGAGCAGCAGTGGCGGTCCTGAGCATAAGCGGGACAAGCACGTGCTTGCGGCCCAATTTTTTTTAAAAAAAATTAGTATGAAAAGCGGCCCATTTTTTTAAAAAAATTAGTATGAAAATCGGGCCATATTTTTTCTCTTTAGAGCGCCGCCCTTCTAAAAATTTCAAAACTCAGGAACGACACATTCCCTTATGATCAGCCGACCCGGCTATGGATGCTCAGCCGGATATGGTTGTTGAACCTAACATAGATGATATGGAGGTTGACCTGGTTGTGGATAATGCATCTGATAAATTGGTAATTGTAGTATGTTTTGACTTTTTATAAAGACAAACCATGTCATCATAAACCACTGCATGAAGTTTGCCCAAAATTCATACCAAATACACATTAAAACCCTCAAATTTGGAACAAAAAAAAATGTATATGTCCATGTAATAAAAAAAAAAAAAATGTAATAAAAAAAAAAAAAAAATGTATATGTCCATCTCCAATCAATTAATCAAAACCTCGTTCCGATTTACAAAAAAAACATATTAATTCATTGTTTAAGTTAATAGTATAGCTGATTTTTCATAACATCCTTAAATAAACACACATTCACATATTTTCATAAGTTTGTTATGATGATATGATGAGACCAACCTTGCGCACGCACATTCCCTTATGATCAAACCATACCTTTAAATCTAGCATCCGTGAGTCCGATGCAAGCGTCAATAAAATCATCTTCGATGAAGTCTGATGACAAAATCTGAAGCTTATCTCCATGTCCCTTGGAGATACATTGAGAAATGAATAGCCTTGCGTGGTTTCGGATCCGACAAGTCACACTTTTAACATCCAAAACCAAATTATCCGTTTGCGGTGTGAGCGTATTCTCCGTCCGGTAAAAGAAGTATCTAGAAGAAACCGGTGGTAGTCCGGACAGATTCTCGATGTTTTTGTTGAATTTCGTCAAAGGAAGATCCGTGTTGACCCAATCGTCTCTTAGATAATCCGAGTTCCAGAGAAGTCCTCCAAGCCGCGGCTTTGGGGTGTTTCTCGGCTTCCATATGCATATCACTCTTTTCGGCAGAATCTTGGACACTGTCTTGTGGAACAAGTCATCGCTCTGTTGTATCAAATATGGGTTTAACTTGTTAACCAAGTAACTCTCAAACCCCGGAGGGTCTTTGTATCCGTACTCTGTCCTTATCTCGAGGATTACGATCTCCGACCGTGTCTCCGACAAGAATCGAAGGACGTCGTTTAGGACATCGTCTACGTGGCAATGCAGTAGAGGACCATGGCAAATACGTAGATCCTCCTGTACACGGATATCGAGGACACGTGTGCCACGGACGAGTTGCTCGTAGATGGATAGCGTCTGACATTCGCCCAACAACGAACCGATAACACCGATAACGTGGTCTTTGATTCCGTTGGTGGCTGAGTTGTGTGTTCCTGGCCATACGATCTTGTTGATGGTCAGTCTCCCTGTTGCAGAGAGACTGGCCATCCAGTTTTTCCGATCGGACGGATCAGACGGACGGTAGCCTTCGCCAGGAAAACGTGAACCGTCCGATCGTTGGAGATCGTTTAGGGCTTTTTCCTCCTCGTTAACAACATGTGGCCGCGTGAACGTGCCAGCGATAAAATTTCCGATATTTTCGAAAAAAGCCATTGGTTAGAGATGTGTTTAGGTTGAGACCTTAGTTTAGTGTCTTCCCTTATAAAGACAGTTTCCTTTGTCTCTCTTTGTGTTCGGTTTCTCGCTTGTCTTAAAAGGTGACCATGCACCAAGTCGTCACCAACCACTTGGTCTCTAAGAACATTTCTTTGCTAGTTTCTTATATAAGATATGAAGTTGTTATGTTTTTATTATTATGTGAAAGCTGTTAACGAGCAAAATATGCCATTTGTGTATATAAATTTGTGTATATAATAATATAAACTATGTATATATAATCCAATTTGTAGTGAAGAAAACATAATATAATCCAAATTGTTAGAATGTCTTTATAGTTTACTTTTAATATTTGCTAATGATTAAAGTTTATTTATAGTGAAAAAATAATGTATGGAATAATCAATCAATCATTCTGATTCTCTATGATCAAAAAGTTATATATATGAGAACAAAAACAATGGAAATATACATTTCTCAATCTTCAAGAACAAATCATCAAAATCTTTATAACTACACTTCTCCTAAAAGTTTTCAAATTTTATTGTAATTACAAAGAAGAGATGAGATCAAGAAACACTTGTTCTCTACAAAGAATGGTCAAGCCTCCCATTGAATGATTGAATCCAAACTCTTCTTCGGTTTTACTAAGTAACTCTCTAAAAGAAGTATGATTCAAAAATTTAATTGGAACTACAAATCTCTTCTTCTCTTTCTCAATATGTTCTCCAACATACACTACCACATGCCCTTTAGGAACATTATCCAATGATGTCGAATTTCGGTTTCTTTTTGCCTTTGAAATCGCGAACCGGCTCAAACCCATCTTTCTTTTTTCTTTTTGGTTTAGGACCAAAAGTGTTAAAGTCGTTTCTTCAATGAAAGTTGTTTTTGTTTCTTGGTTCACTACAATGTTTGAGATGTTATGTAGAAAGGGTGTGATGGTTGGCTTTATTTATAATAATGGAAACTTTTTTATAGCTTTTCAATGATTTAAGCTCATTTAATATATATATATATTTTATCATCTTAAGTTGTTTGACTTTTATGATTGTGTCACATGGCTTAATTTATTCATAAGTTTTCCATCAAAATGAAAATGTTCTCTGTTCTTACTTATATAAAAATTATATGTTATATTGAAAATAATAAGTAAGATATTGTTATAATATCTTGGATACAAACAAAACCAAAAAAAATTATATCTTGGATCCTAAATGAAACTTATGAAAATTATTATGCTAGCATAGAAGTGTGGGATTTTTAATTAAATAATAACAAGTGAGCAACTTGCCACATTGTATAAAATAAACTATGAACATGATGCAAAAATTCAGGATACATATAACAATTTGGTTAATCATTGTATTTTTTTTGTATGATAGATGTGAATCTTCTGAGTAACAAATCATTATGGTCTTTAAAATCTTCATTACCTAAAAGGTGCAATTGACAAATCATTACCTTTTAATCTTAATTTGACTTGTTGAATCACACACTTAATCACCCATTTTTTTGTTCTCTAATCATAGAGAATGCTTTTTGGATCCATTCATGATTTTCTCGTTGGAGACTCCATATTTGTTATTTTTGGAAAACAAAATTAAAACATAGTTCAGTATATTGAGTATTATTTGAAACAATATAATATTTTAGAGGTACACTTAATTCACAAAACTACACTTAATTCAATATTTTTACATATTTACACATTTTCAAAATTTTAATTCACAAAACTACACCCTTTCAACACTTAATTCACAAACTACACTTAATTCAATATTTTTACATATTTACACCTTTTCAAAATTTTAAATGGTTGATTTACTCTTTAAAAAATTTATTAAAATTAAAAATTTTATTTGAATTCGCTAATTAATGTTTAGGGTATAATATTGAATACTCAGTGAAAAAAAAAAAAAAAAGGGTATAATATTGAATAGGTAGAATTGTGTGGTTAAGGTTTATATGAATTTAATTTTGAGTGTTTAGGTGTAGTTTTGAAAATTGACTTTAAAATGATGTAGTTTTGTCCCAATATTTTATGTGTCTAGACACATTATAGATAATGAGCTAACTACCACTAGACTAGACCACCATGCATGAGTTAATTTATGATTTTTGACAATTATGTTATATACTTTGACGTAGAGTGAAAAAATTATTTTCCTATAGTTTAATAAACATATAATATTACTCAATCAAATAAAATGATTCAAAATATTTGAACATCTTGTAGATTTCATTTTAACAAAAAAAAAAAACATCTTGTAGATTTCCAAGATGTTCTAAAGGCTGTTGTGATATTTTTGTTGAAATGTCATTATCTTTAACATCTATTTCATACATGTTCTTCTTATCTACCATTTATAAACTCAAACCAAAAAATATTTGCAAATCGCATGCATAGAAGTTATTATATATATCCCATGAAAAAATAAGTTATTATATCACAATCAGAAGCTTTATGCAAATTATTTTTTTTTATATATAAAAATAGGTTTTGGACACTTTATTTATTATCTTTTATTAATTGTTTTGGATTCTTTTTTGCCACCGAAATATGTAAATTAAACTTATATTATAATGTTGAGGTCTAGTACAGAAGTTTCTGTTGCATATGCAGAACTATGCTCCAAGTAGTCCCATAACTATATAATAATTCAATACCGAAACTTTAAGATCCAATCACTAATAGTCAATTAGTTGAAAAGTCGATGATTTTATTTGAATATTATAATAATTAACTTTTGATAAATGAGATTTCTAAATCCAGATGACCGTATAGATAATGTAGTAAGAAAATGCTAATGACTTTTTAACGATAGATTAATTGGGTCAGGTTTAAACCCATGATAACATACAAACTTAAAAATAATATGTTATAACTGTTTTATTACGCATAGTTGTTTTATGAGAAATTCATTAGGATACCATTAAAACAAGATTTTGTTTTGAAAATACCATTAAAAAGTTTTTTATAACAAAAATACCATTAAAATATTTTTTATAACAAAAATACCATCAAAAAGTAGTAGTTTACAAAAGTACCACAAATACAAAAAACGAGTTTTAACACTTTTAGATTTTAAACTTTTTCATTTGAGTTCGCTATATAGTGTTTAGGGTATAGTTTTGAAGGGTAGGGTATATTTTTTTGGAGGTTTTGGTGTAATTTTACAAATTTAAGATTTGTTGTATTTATGAGAAAAAAACTTTTTAATGGTATTTGTAAAACTTTCGAAAATCTGTGCTAATTGTGTTAAAAAAACTTTTTTTAATGGTATAAGAATTGTCCTTGTTTTATTTAGTGGTTGAAATATTTTCATATAGAAAAATGAATTTCAAAAATTAACTAATAAATCAAGTATATTTTCTTTTGACAGATATAAAGTGATTTACATATTTATAATTAAACCGCAAAGCCTAAGTTTACCATATTTTTAACAAAAATATATAAGACTAGGTATGTACCCCGCGCCGGGACAGATATTCATAAATAATATTAAGTTATATTATTGAAATCCATGAATTGATCAATTTAGGCCTAAATATTTAACCCGAGATCCGAAACCCGAAACCGAATCAACCTGAAAAATCCGGTTTGGTCCGGCTTCGGTTCTCATATTATCCTATCGGGTTTTTATATTTTCTAACTCAGGTTTCCGATCTAACCCGAACCGACCTGATGCCCGAATTGTACTCGAATAGACCCGAAGATATACACATGTATATAGTTTTGGTAAGGTAATTTGGGTTTTAGTAGGCTATTTCAAGTTTTTGTGGGTTATATGAATAAGTCGAACAAAAACCGGAACCGAACCCGAAATAAGACCGGAAATTCTTACAAAAAATATGTAAAACCTGAAAATTCGAACCAAAAAATAAAAAAACCCGAACCGAATAATATTTGGTTTCAGGTCAGGTTTTGTTAAATATATGAAACTCGACCCGAACCCGTATAGATTTGAACCAAACATAATTGTATTTGTAAATAACCCGAACGGATCCTATATCCTTTAACCCGAAAAACCCGAACTCGAAAGAGCCTGACCTAAAAACCGAATGCTTAGTCTCCAATCCACTAATCAAAGTTCCCGATACTCGTTGGCAATTTATGAGGCATGTATCTATGAATGACCATTATCGAAACCGAAATAACTAATCAAACTATGCAAGCTTATTCAAAGAAAAAGACTCGCATTATGCATACCCGGTAAATGAAGACGCAATCAATTTACCGAAATTCGCATGCCCATTAGACGAAGGTCCGCTTTAATGATTTTGTATGTGATAAATTCATATTTATATTAGAAGATTTCTTATTTTGTTTCTTATTGTTTTCAATGTGAGAGAAATTTAATTCTTAAAAATTTTATATGTGGGCCTGAATTCGTTGGGCCTGAAATATAATTTATAGAATTCGCCGAACAAAAATTATTCAATAATATAAGGACTAAAACGCAAAAAATTAAAAAATATCCTAAAAACTCTCACGTCGCGACACGTAGGCGTTTTGTCTTCTCTTTTAATAGTATAGATATATCTATTATAATTACATTTTTAATTAGTATATCCAATAATTTAAGGGAATTACATATATAGATCAAAATAATAAGATAGACAAAAGTAATAGTGTCAACATAAAAAAAAAGAGAGAATGTGGATGGTCAAGAAAAAAAATGAGAGAACATAAAAAAAACAAGAGAGTAGATATACTTTACCATGTAAAAATTTAGGGAAAATTAACATACTATATCATAATGTATATTTTAGATACTTAACACAATCCAATATTATTTGATTCAATTAATTTTTCATAAATGTTATCAAATCCATTAATATTTAAACTATGAATAACTACTTTTAAAGCAACAAACTTTGATCACCCCTATAAAGTTCATGTAGCCACAAAATACACAAATTAATCTCTATTCAAGGCTTCAAGCCTTAACAAAGTTTGTTAATAGATATGATTCAATTCAAAGATATAATTCTTCAAGCAAAGAAAATACTAATTAGAAACATATCACGGTTAAGACATATAATCAACGTACCAAAGGGACACTTTGTGGTATATGTTGGAGAAAATGAAGAATATACAAAGAGATTTGTGGTACCACTCTCTTATTTGAAAAACACTTTGTTCCAAGGTTTATTGCGCCGAGCCGAAGATGAATTTGGCATAGATAATTCAAAGAGATATTTGATGATTCCTTGTGATGAAGATGTTTTCATTGATGTCACTTCTAGGTTGAAAAGTTTTGAATATAGTAGGGGCTTTAACTAAAAAGTGATTAAACAACTATTAAGTACTAGTATTAATTAATTATTTGTTTTATTTGATCATCAATTTGAGAAGTCATGTAATAAAATCAAAATGTAAAAAAGAAAGACTTAAAGAATTGGATGAAAATGTATTTTTTCTTACCATTATTACAAATATTATTACAAATATTTAGTTCCTTTTCAAGTTGTTTCCAATTAAAAAAAAATGGTTGAAATCTAAAATTTCAAGTAAAAAATGGGATTTATGGAGAAGTGGTTTTGGTCTAGTGGTAGTGATAAGTCCATATGAGGCATGTAACACTACCCCACCCGTGATCGATTCCCCGCGCTTATGATAAGATAGGTTTGGCTAATGTATGGCCTAAATGTTGACAAAAATGGGATTTATGCAAATTTACATATATATTTTTTTTGGGTCAAAGTATGCAAATTTACATTATTATTATTTTTTCAATTGGAAAACTGAAATTAAATCTCTTTAAAATGGGCTAAAGTGAAATCATAAAAAGCCCAGGCCCAATAATGACGTGCTCATCGTCTCTTACATTGTTCTCTTCCACTCATCTCAAAAATATTAAAAATTAAATAACAAATAAATTCAAAACGATATCTCTCTCTCTCTCTCTCTCTCTCTCTCTCTTCTCTCTCTGTCTTCTTCTCTCTGATCTCAGATCCAAAGAAATATATACACAAAACAAAAAAGCTTGTAGAAGAAGAAACATGTCTACGTTTAGCGGCGATGAAACTGCTCCTTTCTTCGGCTTTCTCGGCGCCGCCGCCGCTCTCGTCTTCTCCTGTAACCACTCTCCTCCTCTCTCTCTCTCTCTCTAGATTCGCATCTGTTTTCGTATTGTTCGCGATCATCGTCTTCACTGTGTTTCTGTGATTTGTTTGTATATGTATATGCCTATTAACATATAGCACTAGAATTCGTCGCAGATCGCTTCTCTAATATGATTTTGCGATTTTTGACTTTTATAACATCTGATTCAATCGCTATTGTATTGTAATTGTTACGTGTAATCGATTCGTGTCTTTTTTGCTGTAAAATCTGAGATTGAATTCTAATTTTGTTATTCGGTATCCGATAACGATGTTAGATCTTTGAATTTTGATGATTTGATTTTCTGTTTTTGCTGTAAAATGTGAGATTGTGTTCGATTTTGTAGCGGTTTCCTTGAAGTGTGGATCCTATTGTTTTTGGTTTGATTGATTTCATACAAAGCCATTAGCTCGAAAGATCGTGTTATAGTATTCGATATATCGGTGTTAGATCTTTGAGTTTGATAATTTGGTTCCTGTTTTTGCTTGAAAATCTGAGATTGTGTTCAATTTTCTCGCTGGTTTCTCGAAATGTGGAACCGTTTCTGTGTTCTGATTGGTTTCATACGAAACCTTAACTCGAAAGTTCTTGTTATAGTATCCGTTTTATCGATGTTAGATCTCTGAATTTTGATAATTTGATATCGATTATTTAATTGATTTCCTGTTTTTGTTGTAAAAACTAAGTTGAATTCGATTTTGTAGCCGATTCATCGAAGTTTTCAACCTATTGTGTGCTTTGATTGATTTCACACAAAGCTGTCATAGCTCGAATGATATTGTTATGGTATCCATCCGATATATCTATGTTCGGTTTTTGAGTTTGGTAATTTGATATCGAAATCGATTCCTGTTTTTTGCTGTATTTTGTTGTGTATTCCTCAAAGCTTTGGAACCGTTTATGTGCTTTGATTCGTTTCATAGGAAGCCATAGCTCGAAAGATTATGTTGTTGTTTTTGTTGTATTCCGATGATAATGTTAGATCTTTAAAATTTTGATAGGTATGGGAGCTGCTTACGGAACAGCAAAGAGTGGTGTTGGTGTAGCTTCAATGGGAGTTATGAGACCAGAGTTGGTCATGAAATCGATTGTCCCCGTTGTTATGGCTGGTGTTTTGGGTATTTACGGTTTGATTATCGCCGTTATCATCAGTACTGGTATTAACCCGAAAGCCAAGTCTTATTACCTGTTCGATGGATACGCGCATCTCTCCTCTGGTCTTGCTTGTGGTCTCGCTGGTCTTTCGGCTGGTATGGCTATCGGGATTGTAGGCGATGCCGGTGTCAGGTTTGTTTGTTTATCTTCTGATCACAATACGAGTCCATGTATAACATTTGGCAATTCCCAAAAATACCATCAAGAATTCTTTTTAGAACTAAAATACCATCCCAAGTTTATTTTCCTTGAATACCATTATAAAGATTTTTGTAGACCAAAATACCGTAAAATTAAAATTACCCTAAACCCTACCTCTTGTTTTAACTAAACCCTAAACAATAAATAAGAAACCCAAATGAAAAAACATAAATTTTAAAGTGTTGAAACGTGTTTTTTGCGTTTATGGTATTTTGGTTCAAAAACTTTATAATAGTATATTTAGGAAAAAAAACTTGTGATGTTATTTTCGGAATAAAAACATTTTTGATGGTATTTTAATGAATTTCCCTATAACATTAGTAAGTGACTTTGTGAACACTTGTCTTTGTGTATTATCTTTTTATTTACAGGGCAAATGCGCAACAGCCTAAGCTCTTTGTAGGGATGATTCTTATCCTTATTTTCGCGGAAGCGCTTGCTCTTTACGGTCTTATTGTTGGAATCATTCTCTCCTCAAGAGCTGGCCAGTCTAGAGCAGAATGAGAAAGAAGCTACATCAAGATCACAAAAAGGTACTTTCCTTTTACCTTTTTTGTGCGCGCGTTTTGTTTTGCTTTATTGTTCGTAGTAGTATGTATCGTCGATACTCTTGAAAACTTTGTTTTTTCGAAGCTAAAACTGCTTATCCATGTTTGGGATTTATATTGTTTTGGTTTTATGTAATAAAGAGCTCTTAGGAGCTTATTGGTATGTTTGTTTATTGTAATTCTTTGTATTGTCATGAGGAAGTTTCAAAAAATACATTTTATTTTGTTCTAATTCATGGTTGTGATCTGAGTGTGTGTTTATATAGTTTATACGAATATGTTTACATGATGAAATATACGTTTATTACAACAACAACAAAAAAAAAAACATAATCTCAAATAAACAATAAAACATATTTTTTGTTAATAAATAGTTGATGATGCCTTTAAGGAATTTATATATGTTTTCACATCATTTTATAATCTCATGTTCTTGAAGTGTTACATTTAAGAGTCACTTACATTGGTTTGTTTCTTATATGACCAAAAGACTATTATGGCCAGTGAAAGCATAAGCATTACAATCTGCAATGTCAACATACATATGATATAGAGGAGAATGATATACAAACTATACTAAAACATGATATGATTGTAATGATAAAGGGATATAAACTAACTTACCACGAGAGTCTTCGTATCTGTTTCGTCGTTGATATAAGATTTTCTAAACGGAAAAGAGAAAGACCAAGATTTGTTAGAATATCAACCCAAAAAAACACACATTATGATTATACTAGAATGTCTTCTTTCAATTTCAAAATGCAAAATAGAATACATCTAAATGTGTTTTTTTTGCTTAAAAGTGGTTTTAGTCTAGTAGCGTTTATAAGTTAACTTAAAAACCGGCACTATTTTGAAGTTAACTAGAGTAATGTAATAAAAAGAAGACTAGAGAGCCTTACCTCTTGTGAAAGACTTGGTTTTCTTTGCATACTTTCTTGATGGTTTCGATTCGATTTAGTGTTTTCGTGGCATTAGGATCGTTCTTGTCAACCTATTTTAAACGAAAATTAAGAAATTTTCGTAAAAGAAAACAATTGTTTTTCCTTCAAAATATTAACAATAAAATGGGGAGATATATACCTTTGCTTTTAGCATGCAAGAAAAATCATAGAATGCACCATAGACATCATCCATTGTTTTTGTTCGATCAATGACTTTAGCTATTAGACCTAATTGTAAAAATTTCATCACTAGCTATGATAAATATTGCAAAACCAAACTCAAGAGAAAAATACATCTTACCTCGCCGCAATCTCAAAGAGCCTCTAAATACTTGTACATTGTTATAGCATAGTGCAAGTGTTCCAATGGCTACAATCTAATACCATATGTAAAAAAACAAATGTGAGAACAACATATAAGTCTTCTCAAAATAGTTAAAAGTAAAACTTTTTTAACTTAATAATATATCACAATCCTGGCGTTATTAATCTATATAGGTTTTTTGAAATAGTATTATATACCTAACCTGAGGAATGGCGCACGATATAAAAATCGCAGGATTTCGCAGCGAAGCAAGACTTTTCAAACAATCTTCGACATGAATCAATGCGTTAGTAATCATCTCATTCAAACATTGCACTGCTTTTGTCGATTTTTTTTCATTTTTAAAGTCCTACATTATAAGAATCCATAACAAAAATAGTCACATTATGTACTTAACATAAGATCTTATATATATATATATATATAAGAGGTTGAAAAATGATATGTAACAAACCTCAAGCTTATCAACATATTTACCCCAAATCTCACGAGGCCAAAACATGCGCGATTTCGGTATCTCATTAATGTCCTCTAGATAATCTTTAATAATATTTGTTTTCTACAAACAAATAAGATTAACAATAAAATCATTTTCAAAAAAATTTGTAAAAAGTTTTTTTAATTTGTAAACAATGTCATAATACATTATTGTACCTGAAGAAATAAACCCGCGGAATTCGAATTTTGCCTCCAATCCGGTGTCAATATTTCTAATTCCGAAGCGACGAAGAGTTTCGACAAACCTAATCCCACAAGTCCGGCAACATAGTGACAATATTCATCATAGTCGTTGACAGTTTCTACCTGTCGAATACACAAAAAATGATTTCATCTCTTAAACAAAAAAGCATGTTAATAAGCTTTAATCATAACTTTAAAATAAAATTATCCCTTCATATACTACAATGTAACTTCTATAAATTTATATTCAATAGATTAATATCTGTAAATTAATAAGGGAGAATCACAAAACTACACCATTTGAATTACATTTCACAAAACTACACCATTTCCAAAATACTTCACAAAACTACACCTAAACACTCAAAATTAAATCCAAATAAACCTTACCCAAACAATCCTACCCCTTTAATACTATACCCTAAACAGTAATTAGCGAACCCAAATGAATTTTTTTTAATTTTGGTAATTTTTTAAAGGTTAAATCAAGCTTTTAAAATTTTGAAAGGGTGTAAATTTGTGAAAATATTAAATTAGGAGTAGTTTTGTTAAGAAGGAGTTGAAAGGGGGTAGATTTGTGAATTACTCAATTAATAATACGTTCCGGTTCCAAATACGTGTATTTTGTGTTATTTGTCGACCTATAAATTAATAATCACTATAACTTATTAATATTTTCTAGTAGAATGGTGTATTTCGATATCATTAATTACTAGAGTTTTTATTTTAATTAAAAAAAAAACTGGTGATGTTGTAAATGTGTAAAACAAACAAAAGTAAAATCTACATTTAATTACAAAGATGTGTTAGTGTCACAAACCTCCTTGTTAATGAATTTGGCCATTCCTTCACCCATTTTTCTTGTTACTTCTTCAATAGCCTCTTGATACCTATTTTATAAGTAAATAAAGAAAACATAAAATCATTATTAACCTAAAGTAAAAGAGTTTTACTAAATCAATCTATAATAATAAGCAAGAAAAAACTATTAAAAATCATAATTGTAACAAATTAGTTAAATTAATTAACCCTTTTTCAAGCTCCATAAATGCTAAAGAAACATGGTGAAATTGATCCATTAGAAACTTGTAGTCCTTTGTACCACCTAAAATTATATGGAAGAGAAAACTATTCACATTAAAAAAAATTTAAAATGGGTAAAAAAAAACAATTGCATCGAAATTACTAAAATGTGACAAAACTCTTCTTTTACATACATGAAAAATGCCATTCAGGATCATATATGTGACGATGAAAAGCTATCAAAATCGGAACTTTGATCTCCACTGGTATGCTGGTATCATCCTCTATAGTAACACAAAAAAGACAAATTTTCATAATTATACATTTGATGTGCAATTGCTAATTAGAATACCATTTTAAAGTTTATGCCAAAATACCACTAAAAATTGATTTGGCCAAAAAACAAAATATAAATTGGCTTAGAACCCTAAAAATTATATCATAAACCTGAACATCATGATTTACCTTTTAATGATATTTTACCCCTAAACACTTTTGATTGTATTTTTGAACTAAAACATATTTTAGGGATATTACAAGGAATTTATTAATTATATATATATTTAAAAAATTGGTAAGAAAAATCATCAAATAAAAGGGAAAAATGTCAATTAAATCATGAACTTTCCAAATTCACCAAAAAAAAGCATGAACTTTCACGTGAACCATTTAAATCATGTATTTTTCGTTGACAGACGTTTTAAATCATAAATTCTTTATTACCGGAACAAAAAGAGCACAACCTAAACAAAAAGAGTCCAAAGTTAAGTCTATTAACGCAATAGTTTGACATTGTTTGAGGTTTTTTAAAAAACCGAGCACTTCAATTGGCTGTAATTGAGCATACTATCAAATTTTCCGTTAACAGATTCAATTTTGTGCTCTTTTTGTCTCAGTAAAAAAAAATTCGTGATTTAAAACGTCAGTCAACAAAAATAGATGATTTAAATGGTTCACGTGAAAGTTCATGTTTTTTTTTGGTGAATTTGGAAAGTTCATGATTTAATTGACATTTTTCCCTCAAATAAAAGGTAATGTTTTTGATACCATAGTTATAAAGGACTAACCAATAGTATCAAGAGCTCGCAGAATAAGGTAGAAAACACAAACCTAACAAACACAAGAAACTATTAATGTTGTAATATATATCTAAATCAATTTAATTGACAAATAAAGTGTAAATAAAGTGTAAATAAATCTACTTACGGCGTTACGAAGCTCATAGCTAAGTTGTTGAATAACAAGAGAAAAGCTTTTAGAAACTTTTTGAAGCAAAGAGTAACAAAAAGCTAAGTTTGGATCATCAAGTGGGATTTGATTCTTGGCTTTGGTTATCGCGATTTTTAACTTCAAGAGTGGATAAATCTCATCAGGGTGTCTCAAAATCATACTCAAGGTTCCCATTTTTTTCATAAACTCTATTCAAGAAAAGAGATTATGAAAATAATTATGGTTTAAAACAATAACAATAATGGAAGATGTTTGTTGAATAATAGAGTTTTGATTTTTGAGACACTTAACGTGACACGATGAAATACATATGTTTGTTGGGCCAACGTATGTTTTGTTTTGACAAGAAATAAAAATCTTGCCTCGTGCTTTTAAAATAAAATAAATTATAATTAGGAGAGATATTTTTCTAACAAATGGTTTGAAGAGGTTTTAACACTTATGTTGCCGACATAATGTGACTCCATATTTTTTTCCCAACAAGTATTAATAAAGGGCAATTTCCGAAAATACTATGAAAAATAGTTTTTTGGACAAAAATACCATAAACTTAAAATTAAGTTAAAACCTTCAAAATTAACATGAAACCCTCAAAACTAAACCCTACCCCCTTCAATACTATACTTTAAACAATATATAAAGAACCCAAATGAAAAAGTTAAGTTTTAAAGTGTTAAAATTAGATTTTTGTGTTTATGGTATTTTTGTCCAAAAAAACATTTTAATGGTATTTGAGGGAAAAAAAAACTTGTAATGTTTTTTTTGTCCAAAAAACATTTTTTCATGTTATTTTGAGGAATTTCTCATTAATAAATGTATATTAGAAGTTAGAAATGTAACTATATGATTCTCTTAATATCATTAATAAACTAAATATTAATTAGAGAGAAAAATTATTTTGAGCAATTTTCCAAATATCTTTTTCTAGGTTTTGAACCTAAAATACCATTGCAAGTTTTAGGTTTAGTTTACCCCTAAATGTTTTTTTGGCCAAAAATATTGAACAAACAAAATAGTTTAAACTCTCAAAATTAATTTAAAATTCCAATAGTAAAATTGAATTCTTTCAAAAGTAACTCCTAAAAATTAAATGGGTGTTCTTGGTTAGTGAGTTTTAATGGAATAAAGATTTTAAAATACTTATTGAAATCACAAATTATTCGTTATATGATTTCTAAATACTAATGAAAATCAGGTATTGTTCATTTAATGATATATTATTGGATTTCAAAATTTTTTTTGAGTTTTAATGGATTTGAAAGTGTATTAAAATTCAAATACAAAGAATCAAGTTTGAAGTGAAAAATATTAGTATTTCATATTCAACTCAAAAGTTTTCCAATGTCATATGGATTTACAAATATATAAAAATGTTTAACCTTTTTGTTTTTATGTAGTTTTATTCCACAAAAATGTTTTAATGATAATTTCAAAAAATGGACAATAATCTACAAGCCAACATATTTCACCAATTACATTTAAAATCTAGAACTAGAAGTGTTGATGTAATAAGCAAAAAGCTTTTTGTGCCTATGTGTAGAGTTTGATCATTTTATGTTGATTAAGACTTTTGTGGCTTTGGACAATGAGAGTTTGGTTAGTTCTCACTTGTCAATATGGATATGTATGGCTTGTTGTGACATTGACAACTCTTTTTGTAATCATATAAACTTCAGAAAATTGTCCTTATGACTATTTGGGCTTTTTTAAGAAGCCCATGTTTTTATGTTTTTGTAAGTAGAATTTGCTTATTCTTCTTACTAGTTACTACTCCCAACTAATTTTACATAAGAATATTTGTAATTTTGTATTGTGTGCTAAAGACATGAACTATTTTATTTTCTAGCTTGAATCTTTGTGTATCAATTTTTTAACCTTTTTGTATATCATTCCATGGTAATCGGTCTCAATCATGAAAAAATATTCAAATATTCTCATACATTTTTTTATAATAATAATTATGTATAATAACAAAAAAAGATAAATATTTACATTCTTTGGCATTTCTTTTTTCTATGTATCGATTATTGCCAAGCTAATGTGTATCATCTATGTAAATACTTTTTATATATATATATATATATATATTGTCCATAACTCCCATATTTGCCAAGCTAATGTTTATCTACTAATCATTTTCTTTTAGGTTAAAGAGACATTCAAGAGATGCTTGTTAAAATAACATTAACTCCCTATAAACTACGAGAAACTCACAAAACTGCACCCTGTGAACATTTCTTTAACAAAACTACACCTAAATTGATATTTTTATATATTTATTTTTATATATTTACGCATTTTTAAAATTTTAAATGGTTGATTTACCATTTAAAAGGTTAGCAAAACTAAAATCTTTTTATTTGAATTCGCTAATTACTGTTTAGAGTATAGTATTAAAAGAGTA
This sequence comes from Cochlearia excelsa, assembly GCA_963556525.1. Classification (NCBI taxonomy): domain Eukaryota; kingdom Viridiplantae; phylum Streptophyta; class Magnoliopsida; order Brassicales; family Brassicaceae; genus Cochlearia; species Cochlearia excelsa. The sequence goes on along the minus strand of OY748327.1, from coordinate 45,840,715 downwards.
GAATTGTATCAACGAGGTTTATTTGAATTTAATTTTGAGTGTTTAGAGCATGTGCATTGGTAAGTTTCTTAAACACGGTTTCTTATAATTTTTTATTATTATTATTTAAAAAAATAAAATTAATAACGCACCGATCATGAGTCGTCACGTGTTAGTGGGGTCATGAACAGTGCAAGACACGGATCCGAAATAAGAGAAGAAAGAACTAGGCTCTTCACTATTTTGTAGACCTCACCTGGTAAGAAGTAAGAACCCTCTAAAATTCTCCAATAATTATGATTTTAGATATAGTTTTAAAAATTGCATTTACAAGTTGTTATAAAAAAAATTTGTCTTTACAACAATGGCTTAGTTTTGTGAAATACAATTGAAAATGGGTAGTTTTATAATTATCCCATAAACTATTTTATTCTTCTAATAAAGTAATGTTGAGTTTTTTTACAATAGGAAAGGTTTATAGTTTAACCAAATGATGAAAAAATGTTACTATTTTCTTTTGTGAAAATAATTTAACCTTGGAATCATAAGACATGCATGAGGGTAAAATAAAATAGCTTGAGACATTAACATTTTTCTTGGCCCAACAAAATCTCTCCCATCGTATCTCATTAGATTCTCACACTTTCTCTCTCTTCTCTTCTCTGTATATCTTCAGAAATGTCATTGTTTCGTATTATTATTACCACATCTCTGACTCTGACCCTCTCGCTGCAACATCTGTCCCTATTCAGACAAACTTTCCTTTATTTCCACTTTGCACCCCAAAGTTTTTTGTTTCTTCACAAATCCACCCTCAACTTCTTATTCATTTCAAAAACATCCTAAATATGTTTGTGTAGGTTACAATTATCCCCTATGTTGTTGTAGTTAACTTTTTTTGTTTCAAAATAATTGTAGTTTTCAACTATGTAAAATTAATTTTTATTGGGTAATTTCTGACCAATTATGTTTTGTAGAAAAAATGTATTTGTTAAAAGTGAAATTATAAAGATATTAGTGTTTTTGCGTTGAAACAAACAAAAATTATTGATTTTTTTAAAAATGTTCATAAACCTTAACTTACAGTTAAAATAAAATAGAGAGAATATGTGAGCCTAATTTTTTTTTCTAAATCATTTATTTTATAATAAATCAGCTAAATATATTTTATTTTTACTTTTTTATCACCTTTGGATATATAAAGAGTATAGAGTTTTCTGCCAAGCAAGGAAGTGAATGCCAAAAGTAGAAATATTTGAAAGAAAAAGTACTAATCCATAAATAACTACAAAATGTTTACAAGAAAAAGACAAAACTCAGTGGGGGAAATGATCACTTATGGTGTTTATTTTTTATTTTTTTATTTTTTTATAAAAGTTGTGTTTGTTATTACTTGGGACCCTTTTTATTTATTTGATAGTTGTATGCAACTATTATCGCCTATATATGGACTATCATAGTCCACGAATGAATCTTTTTAAATAATGAAAAAAAAATATTAAAAAGGGAGAAGATATAAAGACAAGGAAAAAAATCCATAATTGGCTTGCTTAAAAAAGTATAGTAGCTGGGGAAGTGGCCTTGGTCTAGTGGCAGTTATAAGTCGCGCAGGCAGGAAGACCACCCCCCCGGATCGATTCCCCGCGCCTACGTTTGTGTAGGATTGGGAACGGGTCGGCCGGTTGTGGCCCAAATCGTTGACAAAAAAAAAAAAAAAAAAAAAGTATAGTAGGCAGGGAAGTGGCGTTGGCCAGTGGCATTCATAAGTCACATGAGGCGAGTAACACTCTCCCACCCGGATCAATTCCAGCACCTACTGCGATGTAAGATTGGTAATGGGCCAATAGGTTGTATGTTCAAAATTGAAAAAAAAAAAAAAAAGTATAGTAGCTAATGCTAAAATACTGAATAAAACATTAGTCATTGTCTTCAATTTTAGTGATAAGTTAATGAACCTATTCATCCGAAAATAATTTGTAATGTTACTTATCAAACAAAAATTCTATATAATCTACTAATCCACTAAATTTTGGGACCGACTTATAAAATATAGGGAGAATTACAAAATCACACCATTTGAATTACACTTCACAAAACTACACCATTTCAAAAATATTTCACAAAACTACATCTAAACACTCAAAATTAAATTCAAATAAATCTTACCCACATAATCTTACCCCTTAATATTATACCCTAAACACTAATTAGCGAACCCAAGGGTAAATCAAACTTTTAAATTTTTGAAAGGGCGTAAATATGTGAAAAATTAAATTAGGTGTAGTTGTATGAAAGAAGGGTTGAAAGTGTGTAGATTTGTGAATTCCTTTAAAATATATGTTATTAATTATCATATCAGAATATAATATAGATTATAAACTATGACGTAGCAATATCACTAATACTAACTATTAACATACAAATTTTTTTTATTGGAGAATGATTATTAAATATTTGAAAACTTATTAGAAAAATATATGCTTGTTTGTTTTAAAATTGTGATATTGAAATTGAAGTAGTTGTTTTTCAATTGAAGAACCAATTTGTTTTAGACAAATCATTACTCATTAGTATTAGCATCTTCTTTTATAATTTTTAACTTTAAATAAAGTAAATAAAATCACAAAAATGTTATTGTATGGTTGATATTGTTTCGAATAAATATGTTTTGAAGAGAAGTGTGTTTAGGTCAACCAACTGGTTGTTAACGATAGAAACTCCTTAACCATACATTTTATAACATTTTTTCATAATAATAATTTTTATTTTCTTTACCAAATACTACTTTCTTATAACTCTTCACCAAATACTTGACTCCAAGAATCAACAAGCAAGAAGTTCAAGCACCAATAAGGTTTTGCCTTTCTGAATCAAGATTCTTTTCAAAAATATTTTATTTGATATCTTTACTTTTTTTTCTTTTTTCATATTAATATATTAATTAAATAAGTAATAACAAAGTTTTCTTTCTTTCACGTGTGACATTGATGAGATGATGAACTCAAATTATATTTCATGAAAAGAAAAAAGTAAAAACCAAAAGAAAAAAGGCTTACACTTGTGGTTTCTTTCTTTTAAAATTTTCTAAGAAAAACCAAATAAATCTTTCAAATTTTTGTTATAATTTTGGGATCATCAAGTGTATTTTTTTTTTTTTAATTTGCTCTCAAGAATTGGCTGATTTCCTTCAACAACACATCAGAAGACCAACATTTTGATTTCCAGGTAAATTTTAAAAATCTTTCTTTATTTAATTCAACACAATTCTTTTGCATAATTGCATGCATAGCTATAGCCATAGATTCAAGAACATGAAAAAACCTTAATATGTTATTTACCAATACATAGATTCTATACCTTGCCATGTTTAAGTTTTGATATGAACCTTTATGGTTGTTTCTATAGGGACTATGGAACTAAATTGAGCCAAGAAAAGTAACTCCATTGCAACATTTTTTTTTAATGGAGAATAATTATCAAGAAACTCGGTTTCTACCCGAAAACGCAATGATGATCCACATGAATCCATCAAATTCTTACTCTGATCAAGACTTACCTTGTAGAGCAAGAACTCATGAACCTAACAATGCCACACCCTCACAAGAAAGATTTGTAGGAATTTCTCATATCCAAGAAATTCAAGATTTCGGTTCTTGGAGAGATCAAGATACCGAAAGAATCGGTTTTCGTGCAATAAACGCGACGCCAAACCATACCCGAATTTTCCAAACCGGTCAAGGATTGTCTCTTAGCCTAAACTCACATATTCTCCATCAAAACATCGCCCCGAGAGCCGAGCAATTTAGAGGCAATAATGAGTATGCAACACATAGCTTTCATGGTGGGAATCAAAACATGGATGTTGTTGTGAGAACAATTCCTAATTCGAAGTATCTCAAGGCGGCTCAAGAGCTATTAGATGAAGCTGTTAATGTAAAGAAGTCTTTAAAGAAGTTTCAAGAAGTGGATGGTAATGGTAAGAGCAATGATCAAAACATTCAAGAACCGGATCAGAACGTTCAAGAACCGAACACGAATCATCCTACCGCGGAAATATCTCAATCGGAGAGACAAGAGTTGCAGAACAAGTTGACTAAACTCTTGTCAATGTTAGATGAGGTAATGACTTTTTGAGACCTTTTTTCTTTCTTTGGTTATGTGATATTGATAGCTACTTCTTAATAGGCTTGGATTTATTGATTGCAATTGTGTTTGCTTATGTATTTACATGTTGCAATTGGGTGTTTTAAAAGCAATTTAGAACAATTGCCAAAAATACCACCTTTTTGAGTATATGTGTCCATATTAAAATCACATTTTTTTGTCAAAAATATACAACTTATATTTGTTTAAAACCTAGAAAGTTAAACATTAAATAAAAAACTTAGATAATTTTTTTTGTCCTTGAAGTGTTACAAAATATATTTGTAGTATTTTCGAAAGAAATAGTGGTATTTTAGGGGAAAATTAGAAGGTATCTCTGGCCAAAATATTTCTTGATGATACTTTTGACACAAAAACATGTTAGACGGTATTTTAAGGAATTTCTCACAAACATTTGAAACAAACATAACCATAATGTTAAATCATTTAATTATATAACAATGTTGCATTTGATTTTTGTTAAAGGTGGATAGAAGATATAAGCAATATTACCAGCAAATGCAGATAGTTGTATCCTCCTTCGACGTTATAGCCGGTTATGGAGCCGCTAAGCCGTACACCGCACTCGCTCTTCAAACCATTTCACGCCATTTCCGTAGCCTAAGAGACGTGATATCTGCACAAATCATCGTGACACGAAAATCCCTAGGGGAACAAGATGGACCAGACGGTAACAAAATCGGTATAATAAGTCGGCTTAAGTATGTTGATCAACATTTAAGACAACAAAGAGGATTTATGCAACCTCAAGCTTGGAGACCTCAACGCGGTTTACCTGAAAACTCTGTTTTGATTCTCCGAGCTTGGCTCTTCGAGCATTTTCTTCACCCGTAAGTTTATTTTAAAATATTTTCTACCATAAATTTTTAGTCAATAATGGTTCTTTTGTTAGGATTGCATACGTTAATGAGTGAATCGACCCATATCTCTTATATATTCCGCCACTTTGATGTGATGGGGTCTAATGACCCCTACAAATTTTTAAAATTTTAGTTTCTAAGCTTATTATAAATGTCATTTTTGAGGTAGATTTGTATAAATTTACTTTTGACCCCTATATTTTGTGTTTACTTTAGTCTCTTTATGTTTATGATGTGGGATATTATATTTCTGATATGTTTTAATTGTTCGATAATCTGAATAGTTACCCAAAGGATTCGGATAAGATCATGTTAGCAAGACAAACAGGGTTGAGCCGCGGTCAGGTACCTAATGGTTTTATTCAAAGATATATAGTTTCTTGATCTTTATAGTTTTTATTTATTGATTGATTGTTTGTGTTTTTCACTTTTTTTGTTAAAAGGTTTCAAATTGGTTTATAAATGCGCGTGTGCGGTTATGGAAACCGATGGTCGAGGAAATATATAAGGAGGAATTGACGGAGAATGATTCGTCTTCCGACAATACACCAAAAATGGATGAGATAGCACATGTTGCTACCGATGAAGATCGGGCACAAGACCGGTCCAAAACGGATCATGGACATGGCTACAATGTTGAACCTTGTGGTATGGTCCAAGGTGACCAAATGAATGGTAGGCGGTTCGTGGCGGTTGAGCCTACATATCATGTAACCGAGATGTCAAAATTTGGTGGTGGTGGTGGTAGTGTATCTTTGACATTAGGCCTTCAAAACAATGATGTGGCTATGTCTAGTGAGGCGTATAACGGTTTTTCCGGGGTGGATATTTACGAAAATGCCATCCCGGGAGCTGAAATGGAGTATGTAAACCCCGGGAATCGCCAAAACCGGATAAGTTCATCGCAATTGGTACATGATTTTGTAGCTTGAAGAGGAAAGCAATGGAGAGGAATAAAAGTGTTAGGTGTGTATGTGTGTGTGTGTGATGTTATGGACAGTCTCAATTCTCTAATGGGAGTTTGGTTAGAGAAAAAAATCAATGAAATATTTGTATAAAGAAAACATTATTTTGTCTTAGAAAAATATAAGTGAGGTTAGGTCATTGGGACCAAAGAGAATATGTTAAATGAAAATTTTAAGATTTGTATGAATAAGCATTAATCATAGTTTCTTTTAATCATATACTCCCTCCGTTTCATAATACATGATGTTTTAGCCTTTTATACGCAGATTAAGAAATCAATTACATTTGTTATTTTCAGTGTAAAAACATCATTTAACTTCCTAATTAAAAATAATTCAACCAATAAAAACACATCATTCAAAATCTAAATCATTGGAAAACACAAAATACCAATTAATTTTATATTGAAAACTGAAAACATCAACTAATTTGAAACAAAATTTTTTTATCTAAAACATCAATTATTATGAAACGGATGAAGAGGTAGGTAGATGCAAGCAAATATTCGATTTTCTTTTTTTAGAGTGCATGCACATCAAATTTATTGAGTTTCTAATTAATACTGTTTTCCACTATACACTTTCTACAAAACATATTGTTATGTATACTTGACTAAATTAATTGTTGTGTATATTTGACTAAAATAATTGTTTGGTAAAAAAGTTGATGGTAAATATATGGTTACAAATTTGGGATTGTTTTCGAAATGCCATTAAAATTAATAAATTTTTCCTCTCCGCCATTAAAAAACATATTTCGGGAAATGCCACACGAGAAGACGAAGAATGACGAATTTTTCCTCTCGTTTTGTAAACGCGGTATTCATGGACTAAAGTTTGTCCACTAAAAACAATGTCAAATTCGCCATTCGTCGTTTTCTGTTGTGTACAAAACATTTGTCATGTACACGTATCGCATTTCTCGACATCTTTTTTTAAAGCCAGACGGAAATTTTTTATTAATTTTAATGGCATAACGACTAATTTTTTCTATAAATTTAACACATGACGTGTTGATAAATATATATTTGAGATTTTTTTCCAAGTCCCATGTGCTTAAAAGGTGGCTTTGATCATATAATAAACATGTATGAAAAAAATAACCAAGTCTTGAATGATAAAAGGACATGGAATATTAACACTAAATTAGCAAAAAATATATAGAATCATTTACTAGATAACAATCATAACATATCTTACAAAAACTTATATGATAATAACTTGATTATCATTTTTATTCCAATGTTAGTATTTTAGGTATATATATATAATATTATACATCTCATTATAAAGTTGACATCTATATAATATATAATTGGTCCATGATATTGAATCATATGATAATTAGTTGGGAATAAGCTTGAAAGGAGGCCTAACAAGCTTTGCTTTAGGAGTGTAATGACCATAGTCTCTTGAATTCATCCTTAGGATTCTCTCATGTTCATGTATCCTTCTTTCTACTACCTATCCACATGATATACAACATAATTATTTACCAAAATTATATATATCATCTTTAATAATTAACTTTTTGAAATTCAGATTATTTTGCTAATAATCATAACTATAAGGGGACTATTGCATTTTAGAAAACTACACCATTTCGTACTCACTTTTCAAACTACACCTAAATACTCAAAATTAAATCTAAATAAATCCTAGCCAAACAATTTTACCCATGTAATACTATACTCTAAACACTAGTAGTGAATCCAAATGAAAATATTTAATTTTTGTAATTTTTTAAAGGGTAAATTAAACATTTAAAATTTGGAAACTATGTAAATATGTAAAAATATTGAATTACATGTAGTTTTGTGAAGAGAGTGTTGAAAAAGTGTAGTTTTGTGAATTCATCTAACTATAATACTAAATTTTCGAAAATACTATTTAAAAATTTTTAGACCAAAAATATCATCACAAGTTTTTATGCCAAATTTTTGGCAAAAAATCACAAAAATTGAAATAAATTAAAAAAATTACATGAAACTTTAAAGTCTCAAAACTAAATTCTAACTCCTTCAAAAATCAAACCTAACCCCAAATGAAGCAATTCAAATTCTAAAATTGTAAAAAAGTTTATTATATTATTTTTGGTCTAAAACTAAAAATATACAAAAAGCAATTTAAATGACTAACCTCTTGGTGATTATCATCTTGGCTATAGACTAGGATAGATGGTCGGCCTAAAAAATAATAAGAATTTTTGTTGTTATTTCTTCATATCCAAAGATTATTTACTCCAAAAATGTTAACATACCATCTCTAAAATTAGTCATCAAATGTTTACAGAAGCACATGTGCAGCATAAGTTCTTATATGTTAAATAATCATACTTTCTAAAAAACTAAGTAATATGCACATGAAGTTACATACAAAAGCTGCACAAAGGATATATTTACATATATATAAATATTTTATATATGTAAATGTATATATATATATATAGTGAGAAAGACAAAGATGAGAAACAAACCAGCACATGAGAGAGCAAAGGCTGAAGCTGAAACAAGAAGATAGATAAAACCTAATTTCTTCATTAATGGTAATAAACCCATCTTTTTGTTTATAAATTTTTCTCTATGAAGAAAACCAAAAGTTAATTAATAAAAGTGTTTTGATGTGTTGTTATTAAGCTAAATCTTGTTTGATTTAGTTACACCTTATCAAAAAAAAAAGAGAAGCCAATGCGTTTGGTTTCTCACTATATATAATCGCTTAAGGAAGTAATTAAAACCATAATTACAAGTTAATTTATTCATTTTAAATAAACAAAGACTAGGTTTTAGATACTTTAGTGATTAGTTTTAGGTGTCAAGAATGATAGTGTACAAATTATAAATAAATAAAAAATAGCACTAGAGATTAGATTTATATTCATATATCATGTAATTAATATAAATATCTCTTAATGCCTTTTGGGTTTTATTTATTAATTGTTCATGAAATGGTGGGATTAGAGAAAAAGTTGAAAGGAGACCACTTTCCTGTTGTTGGCCACAATAAGTCTAAAGAAGTTTAGTAGCTTTGATTATTTAATTTGAGTGCTTTCATTGTTTAATTTGAAGAAAAATAAGAACAAAAAACCAATTATCAAATCATTATAGATTTATAGTGGTAGAATCCTTGAAGACTATATATTCAATATAGTCCAAAGTCACCACAAAATGACATAAATATATTAATAAACTATTACAATTAGGGTTTACATTAGTAATTAAGGTTGTTAACTCACTATCTAAATTCAAAGTAAGTGAGATATATATATATATATTTTTTAATTTTGAAACATATGTAAGTGTATAATACTTAAATTATGGAAAAGAGAATAAAGTTGTTTAAACTTTTCTTAAATGAATTGATTGATCACAATAAATTAATTTAATGGATTGCTGATTATTTGAGATTATGGAAAAGAGAACAAATTAAAGTGGCTTGAACTTTGCTTTAATGAACTGATTCTTCAAAATAATTAATTTTTAACGTATTATCTTTGTGGTTTCAATTAAAATAGGATTTTAAAATGATGCAGTGGATGATGACCGTACTTTCACGATTCTTGAATATAAATTTGGTTAAGTCACAAATATTATAGTATTAATTAATTAAGCTAAGTATTAGTGCACATCCTATCAAAAAACACAAAGCAAATCCATAACTAATTTCTAGAAAACGCCTCAATGGATTTTTGTATATAACAAATGTAGTTTAAATGGTATGTTGATATACACTCATATACCATTGTGTTAATATTCGAATTTAATTTCACATAATATATATATTGTATGTTAGTGGTAAATCCTTTGAATGATTCATAGTGACCAAAAGTTCAGTTCTTTTAATGTCTCTTATATTTAAATTATTTATCTATTTCAACACAATAACTCACTTCTTAGTTCTCACATCACATTTTGAATTGATAATTAATATTTGTCCTAAAAGTGTTTATAGGATTTACATATATCTTTTTCTTGTATTTTGCTAAAATCGTTTAGTTTAGTGTCTAAAAGTAATCAATCAATATGCATATTAGGCTATATATTTCAATAAAAAAACATAATCGGTACATACATTTAAAAAATAATATATATATGAAACATGAGATTGTTTATATTAATTATTACATAAGATGTGTCAAATAATATTGATAAGTGTGTATTTTAACTGTTTTAGGCATGCATTTCCATAACATTTTAGAATCTTAGTTGCATATTTCATATAGATTATAGTCTAATTTAGCATATTTTCACTTAGTAGCCTAGGATAGAGTCTTAGTTAGGTTTAGGTCCCTTTTGCATTGCATCATGTGCATTTCAGGTACTTGGAGCTATGGGGAGCTCATAGGAAGCAGATGGGAGCCAAGGAGAAGCTCATTGGAGGCAAAGAAGAAGAAATGGAGCCTCGGCGGTTCGTAAACCGCCGGGCCAAGCCGCCAAGGAAGGAGGAATCGGGCGAGGTTGCGGTGAAATTCCCGGCGGCCTCCAAACCGCCGGAAGGAAACCGCCGGAGCACCACGACGTCCCGAAGAAGAAGCATCCGGCGGCCGCCAAGCCGCCGATCCCGACCGCCGACGAAGCCAAAAGAAGCAAGCTTGCGGGTGCGATTCCGGCGGCCTCTAAACCGCCGAGCCCGACCGCCGGAGAAGACCAAAGCTAAGAAGTTGCGGATGTCCGGTCCCGGCGGCCTCCAAACCGCCGGGATTGTGCGCTTGTGCACTTTTTACTTTTCCCTATAAATACTCCTAGGGTTTTCATCATTAATATCTTATCTTATGTTTTTTTATACTCTCTCTAAAACTATAGCCACCTTGTGTGAAACCTCTAAAGGTTCATTTATTGTGGTTTGAATCTTATGATTATCTAGTTTAAATCTCTTTTATTATCTTGTTATGTCTTTATCTTTTGTTATTAGCATGTGTTTTGGTATGATTAGTGAGTAGTTACCTTATGGGTTTTGGGGTTTAGTTAGGTTAGGATGATGGATGATGGTTAAAGATGTTTAGGATGTTTAGGTTATGGTTTCTATAGCATTAGATGTTCTTAACACTAAGGTAGAAGTAATTATCCTAGCTTAGTACTAATAGGATGTTTCATGCCGGAAGGTGTTCGATGAAATGTCTAGTCCAATCTCTTGCTAGTCTTTTATACTTAGCCAATGGAAGTTGATGTCTAAGGTTTAAGATGGACTTTTAAGGACTTATACTTAATGATCCCTAATCATCTAGTCTCGATTGGAAGATTTGAGGTTTTTATGATTAGGGAATGGATTTGAGTCATGAAAGTGATCTAATCTAGATTAGTGATCCTTGTTCTAGAAAGTTGTCTCCTTTATTAGTTTTAACATCATTAGCTTGATTCCATCTATCCAAAACCAATGATTTAAACCCCAAGATCCAACCTTTATCTTATTCAAGCACATTTCTAGCTATTTCTTGTTTAGTTTACTTTTGTTGACTTTAGCACTATTGTTTTAGATATAGTTTTTGTTACCAAACAAACTTCTTATTAGGTCTATTCTAAGATAGTTTCTTGTATTCTTGTTGCTCTTAGTTCAATCTCCTTGTGGATTCGATCCTTATATTACTACAACGTCATGTGCCTTGCACTTGGGGTTGTTTGTGATTGAGGTTAAAACTCGATCTCATCAAGTTTTTGGCGCCGTTGCCGGGGAGATTGCAACTAGTCAATAGGATTTGGAATCTTCTTAGTTTTAGACCACTTGTTACTTAAAAGATACTAACTTCTTTCCATTTGTTGTCTTTTTCATCTTGTCTCTCTTGAAGGTGTATGAACCTTAGGAGCCAAAGAGGAGAAATCATCGATTGCGTTCCCGAGCTAGGAAGGCTTGAAAGGGCAAATAAGAGAGCAAGAGACCAAGAAAGAAGAGAAAGAGAAGAACGACAACGAGAAGAAGAAGAGATGGCAAACTAACAAGGAGCCTATGAGAACCCCCATAACCAAGCCCACGGGGTGGGAGTTGGAGATATGCCGCCGCCTCCTCTACACGTTCCAAGGGAGGAGAGAAGGATTGGTGATTACGACGAGCCAATAACTAATGGCACAAGAATGGGCATCCGACCGCCTCCTTGCCCCGTGAACAATTGGGAAATCAAGTCTAGCTTGATAAACATGGTGCAGAATAACCGTTTCTTCGGTCTACCCAACGAGCACCCGATGGAACATCTAGACAACTTCGACCGCTTATGCGGAACGATCAAGATAGGAGGGGTGCCGGAGGATGTTCTTAAGCTAACCTTATTCCCATTCTCTCTCGGAGATAAAGCCGCGCAATGGGAAAAGGGAATCATCACATCAACCATCCAAACATGGGATGAGTGCAAGAAGAGGTTCCTCACCAAGTTTTTCTCCACGCAAAAGACGGCAAAGATCCGTAATGACATCGCTACGTTCAAACAAGGTGGTAATGAAAGCTTGTACGAAGCTTGGGAAAGGTTGAACGAGTTTACAAGAGCTTGTCCCCACCATGGGATGTCAAAGGAAGCGATACTCGGGATTTTCCACCGTGGCGTCCATCGCGACTATCAACTCGCCCTCAACACGGCTAGCAACGGGGATTTCGCGAGTCTAACAATCCCTCAAGGAGAAAAACTAGTGGAGAATTTAGCTCAAAGCGAGCAAATGAATGGAAAGGATTACGATAGGTCAATGAGAGAATTGAAGAGTGAGTCCAAGGGAGACGATCTAAAGTATAAGGAGCTTAATGACAAGTTTGATAAAGTACTCCAAATACTAAAGAAACCGGTCCATTATGTGGGACATGAGGAGAATCAAGGTTGGTGCGAGGACTTTGATAATGGCGAGCGAGAGGATGTTAACTACGTCCAACAACAAGGTCAAGGAAGAGGGTACAACTACCAAAGGCCTTTCAACCAAGGTTATAACAAGGGAAATAACTACCTCTCTTACCGAAGCAACAATGTGGAGAACCCACAAGATCAAGTTTACCCCACCACGAAACCTCAAGAATACAAGCCAAACCCACAAGGAGGATATGGGCAACGTAGCTCTTTCTACCAAGGCCAGCAAACAAACCAACTCAACAATAGCGCATCTCCTTCCACTTTGGAAGAGAACTCGAGGATGCTTAAGCAAATTTTGGACGGGCAAGGTAGACATGCCACGGAGGTAAACAAGAAGCTATCCGACTTACACGCAAAAGTGGATGGAGCTTACGTAGAATTGAATGCCAAGTACGACCGCCTCGCTTCTCATGTAAAGAGTTTGGACAACCAAGTGGCACAAGTAGCCTCCTCCTCGAAAGGGCAAATGGGAAACCTCCCGGGCAAAACCGTGGCAAACCCTAAGGACGCTTGCAATGTTATCTTGAACATCAAAGAAGGGTATGCTGAGGAGAAAGAAAGCTCCATTGAGCAAGGGATAGGAGAACCATTCTACACGCCGTATCGGAGGAACGTTCTCTCAAGACTCAAGGAAAGCTTCTCAAGACAAGGCATGACCATTCCTTATCTCACCAACGTCGACCAAGTTCCGGCCTATGTGGAGTTTATTCAAAAACTCCTAGGAAACAAGGAGTGGGTGGAAGATATGGTCAAGGATGTCGACACAACTCCGATCCAATGCCGAAGAAGCCCTCTCACGAAGAAGCAAGACCCGGAGCCTTCGTCATAAGGCTCAAGCTTGGGCCCCTCGAAGTCAATAACGCCATGATTGACACCGGTTCGAGTGTGAACGTCGTGAATGTGAGAATGCTGGAAAAGATGGATGTTCATAGCATCTCCGGTTGCGAGAAAGTCCTAATGTTTGGAGACTCGTCGATAGGAAGTCCCATAGGAAGCGTTGAGAACTATCCGGTGAGAATAGGCCACAAAATCATCCCAACCGATTTCGTAGTCATGAAAGGTTCGGATGACGGAAACGAAACCCCCTAATCTTGGGAAGGCCATTTTTAGCCACCGTGGGAGCTAGGATCGACTATGACGTAGGAAGAATGATTCTTCAAAACGTTGATGAGAGGTTCTACTACTCTAGTAGATCCTCAAGAAAGAACCTGTGTGGAATGGTGGTTTCCAATGAAGGAATCCAAGATGTCAAACACGAAGGAGATCCAAGTGTGGAAGAATTGAAGAAGAAGTTTGAAAATTTGAACTTGGATGAGAATGTGAAGCTTCAACAAGAACCATTGACCAAAGGAGAAACCGCCACACCAAAAGGGATCACCCTAGTGTGGAACAAGGAAGAAGGAAAATACACCACCAACAACAACATCAAAGAGGGGGAAAAGCTTGAGGAGACCACTTTGGATCTCTTCGCTAATCTCGCCTAAGCCTCGTCTAAGTCAAGCTTAGTGACTTTAAACAAGCGCACTTGGGAGGCAATCCCATGCCTATCATTGTAAATACTAGTTTTAATTTTAAGTCTTTTAGTCTTGATTATGTTTAGAATGCAGGGGAATAGGAGAAGTAAAGCATCACAAGAGGGTCCAGCGGCCACGAAGCCGCTAGGAGAGACCGCCGAAGGAACGCAGCCAAAACAAAGGTTCTGTGATGTTTCCAGCGGCCATGAAACCGCTGGAAGAAACCGCCAGGACTCAACGCGCCAGGTAAGTCTCTGTGTTGGTTCCAGCGGCCTCCAAACCGCCGATGCAAACCGCTGAAACCGACACGGATTTTCCCCCCCTTCCTTTAAATCCGCGAAAAACCCTAGTTTTCTCCCCTTCTCCCTTTTCGCCTCAAACTCGTCTTCAAGCAAAATTTTCACTAAAATTTCAATCTTTCAAGAGTTTTAGAGAACACAAAACCTTTCCAAACCTAATCTTAATCCAAATCTTCAAGAATCAAAGGTAAAATCTTCAAAAATTTGAAATCACCATTGTTACTCCTTGGAAAGCTTGAAACTTTCAACTTTGGGAAATTGATTCTTTGATGATTTTATTGAGATTAGGACCGATAAGTTAGTAAGTAACTCTTGTTAGATGATGACATTGAGCCATTGTTAAGAAATTTTTGAGCTTGTGAAAAATTTTGACTTGTTAACACTCCCCTGAAACTTGTATTGAGTGTGCTTGATGAATGCTATTGTTTTTGCACCATTATATCCCATTTGCGGTGGTTCGAAACACCGTGAAAGAATATAACCCATGATTGATGAAATCCTTATAGGAAAAATGGTGTCAACATCGAGCACAACACGCGCCAGCAGCTCTCACGCGACTTCCGTCGATAGCAACGCACCACAAGATCAACAAGAACTGTGGATGGAGAGGATCAACAAGATTAAAGAGAGGGAAGTTTACCCCACGAGATTCTTGGACAATAGGGCGTTGATCAAACAAGGGATAAAAGGACAAGTGGAAGATCTACTCGATAGAATGGGCACAAAGGTCCTATTTACATTGGACGAACCCACTTGCCCCGAGCTCACACTGCAGTTCTTGGCGACGGTAGATTACGAGGGCGACGAAACCGCCGGGAAGGTGAATTTCATGCTTGAGGGAGAAGCATACTCGATTGAATTCGAGATGTTTTGCAAGCCGTATGGGTTGAGAAGGAGAAGAGGAATGAAGATGGGAGAACCTCATTGCCCATTGCAACTTTTGTGGGAGAACATCGCTATCTTGGAAGATTTCCGCCCATCGAGGGCAAGGATGTCAAAGGTGAGGAACCCAACAATAAGATACGTCTTAAGGCTCCTAGGCAACACGTTCTTCGCAAGACCTCAACCTTACACAGCTACAAAGGTAGAACTCGGCTTCATCTATGAGTCGTTGAGGTACTTCCTAAGCATGCCGTCGGGACAACTCGTGGATCAAGGAGATAGCGACATATGCAAGGCGTCCGAATTTCTCAAATACCTTATAAGTATTAGAGATGAAGAGGAGATTGAGGGTCGAGACCATGGTATAAGCATTGGAGGAATGCTTACTCCCCTTTTCGCTCCCTAAGGATCGACCTTAGCCGGTACGTTGAGCTACCCAATGCCTACATGGATGAAGGATACATGTTGGTCACGAAGACAAGCGCGGGCCGTTTTAACGAAGACGCATTCATGTACAACTTCATGAACGATAGGATGGTACCAATGTGTTGTTTCTTGCCAAACACCGACTACACCCACACGCATTCAACCGACGGTATACGCTTCCGTCTCCCCACTTGGTTTTACTTCGAGGTTCCAAAACCAAGGAACCAAATCCCCTACCTTTGGTAAGCCAAGGTACCTTCTACCTATCATTGTAAATACCATTCATGTAGTGTAGTTTTTATTTTTCTTTTGCATTTTAGTTTTTATCATAGTTAGAATGGCCTTACTTCACTACTTTTTCACACCGAGACGGTGTGATTTAAGTGTGGGGGACGGGCCATTAGTTACTAATCATGTTTATTGTTTTAGCTATGTGTGATCATGCATTGCATCCATCTAGTTTAGTACATTGCATTTGTTAATAGTTATATGCATTCAAAAACACCAAAAAAAAATCGAAAAATTTTGAAAAACACAAAAAGAAAACTAGTTTCATTTTTGCTTTATCATTCATATAGTATAGGATCGAGTCTTTAGCTTTAGGATATACACACTTGTCTATGGATCAATGATGATATTACCTTGTAAAGAGTTATAGAAAAACATTGCAATGTGAATTCCTTTTCGAGATTGTTTGGTATAAGTGATAGAATCTTTTAAATCGTTGAAATTGTACATTTTGAACTTTCTTAGTCTAGAGGATATTGCTTGTTTGATGCTCACTTGATTTGAAACCACTCCACGAATATTGAACCTAATTGAATCATTAATTTCTCGCTTGATAATGTGCATTGTAGTTTCATGATATATATCCAAACTTTATTCCTTTTTACCACCCTCTTGATTGTTTGGATAACCATCTCATTTTTAGATGGCCTACCCTTAACCCGAAACCATTCCTTCAAGCCCCGTTTAATTCTTTGAGTGAGGCCTTTTGGAAAGTGTTACATTGGCAAAACTTTGTAAGTATTGGGGACGACAAGTCCCACATCCCATCTAGGTGGTTAGCAAGTTTTGATTTGGTTAAGGGTGAGGGAAGTGAGGAACTGAAAAGAAAGAGAGTTGGGTTATCATTAGAAGAGTCTAAACACCAAAACTAAAAGAGTAACTACCTTAAGGGAGGTTTGAAAAAAAGTAAAAGAAAGGGCATTGAAAACAAGTTTAAAAACTCCTAATCCACAAAAGAAAAGAAAACCCAAACACAAAGGGTAGAAAGTAGGAGTACAAAGAGTGAAGCCTAATCCAAAAGAAAACCCTTAAGGATAGTGTAAAAGGTGAAAGATAGACTTATGTTGTCAAAGAAGGAAACCCAAAGGGAATAAAGGGTAGAGTTAGGATTAAAAGAAAGGGTTTGAGTGGGTGTTTAAAGATAAAAAGGGGAGTGAGCAAGAAAAGAAAGGTAGTGAGTGTTTAGAACGATAAGTAGGAAGGGTAGAACATGGGATTTAATGGCTTGTACGTATTGGTTCCTAGTCTTCCTTACTTTTGCATTATGTTTACACTACTTATTTGCTTTTGAGAGTAAGCCTCCTAAAACACTTAAACACCCAAACACTTAACCACTTAAATAAGACCTTTCCCAAACCGATTGAACCTCTTTGCATTGCATCTAGCGAGACCACCGGCTACTAATTAATGAACTTAAGGATGTGGTGAATGAAAAAGTGAGTGGATATGGGCATCGAATCTAGCTAGGACTTGTGATAGTGTGCTTTGGATACTTGATTGAGAGTTCTCATTACTTATGGTTAAACATCTTCTCAAAGTGCTTCATTGCCTTAGTTAACATTGCATATGTTTGATTCTTAACTTTTTGGTTCGAGATCCATCCTCCACTACGTCTTTTGTGTTTGTTGAGTGTTGTTTGCTTGAGGACAAGCAAAAAGGCAAGTGTGGGGGAGTTGATAAGTGTGTATTTTAGGCTGTTTTAGGCATGCATTTCCATAACATTTTAGAATCTTAGTTGCATATTTCATATAGATTATAGTCTAATTTAGCATATTTTCACTTAGTAGCCTAGGATAGAGTCTTAGTTAGGTTTAGGTCCCTTTTGCATTGCATCATGTGCATTTCAGGTACTTGGAGCTATGGGGAGCTCATAGGAAGCAGATGGGAGCCAAGGAGAAGCTCATTGGAGGCAAAGAAGAAGAAATGGAGCCTCGGCGGTTCGTAAACCGCCGAGGCCAAGCCGCCAAGGAAGGAGGAATCAGGCGAGGTTGCGGTGAAATTCCCAGCGGCCTCCAAACCGCTGGAAGGAAACCGCTGGAGCACCACGACGTCCTGAAGAAGAAGCATCCAGCGGCCGCCAAGCCGCCGATCCTGACCGCCAGACGAAGCCAAAAGAAGCAAGCTTGCGGGTGCGATTCCAGCGGCCTCTAAACCGCCGAGCCTGACCGCCGGAGAAGACCAAAGCTAAGAAGTTGCGGATGTCTGGTCCAGCGGCCTCCAAACCGCTGGGATTGTGCGCTTGTGCACTTTTTACTTTTCCCTATAAATACTCCTAGGGTTTTCATCATTAATATCTTATCTTATGTTTTTTTATACTCTCTCTAAAACTATAGCCACCTTGTGTGAAACCTCTAAAGGTTCATTTATTGTGGTTTGAATCTTATGATTATCTAGTTTAAATCTCTTTTATTATCTTGTTATGTCTTTATCTTTTGTTATTAGCATGTGTTTTGGTATGATTAGTGAGTAGTTACCTTATGGGTTTTGGGGTTTAGTTAGGTTAGGATGATGGATGATGGTTAAAGATGTTTAGGATGTTTAGGTTATGGTTTCTATAGCATTAGATGTTCTTAACACTAAGGTAGAAGTAATTATCCTAGCTTAGTACTAATAGGATGTTTCATGCCGGAAGGTGTTCGATGAAATGTCTAGTCCAATCTCTTGCTAGTCTTTTATACTTAGCCAATGGAAGTTGATGTCTAAGGTTTAAGATGGACTTTTAAGGACTTATACTTAATGATCCCTAATCATCTAGTCTCGATTGGAAGATTTGAGGTTTTTATGATTAGGGAATGGATTTGAGTCATGGAAGTGATCTAATCTAGATTAGTGATCCTTGTTCTAGAAAGTTGTCTCCTTTATTAGTTTTAACATCATTAGCTTGATTCCATCTATCCAAAACCAATGATTTAAACCCCAAGATCCAACCTTTATCTTATTCAAGCACATTTCTAGCTATTTCTTGTTTAGTTTACTTTTGTTGACTTTAGCACTATTGTTTTAGATATAGTTTTTGTTACCAAACAAACTTCTTATTAGGTCTATTCTAAGATAGTTTCTTGTATTCTTGTTGCTCTTAGTTCAATCTCCTTGTGGATTCGATCCTTATATTACTACAACGTCATGTGCCTTGCACTTGGGGTTGTTTGTGATTGAGGTTAAAACTCGATCTCATCAAATATTTAAGTATACTTTTGTAACACTTTCTGAAACTATATGGTCTTTGACCATATCCTTGCAATTTCAATAGTAAAACCTTTAACAAAAAAAAATAAAAAATAATAATATTTAAGTACTTAATTATAGTCAACTAGATGAAATCCCACGTAATACGCGAATAAATTACATAAAAACATTTTATAATTATATATTAATATTGTTAGTAAATATGTTATAAAAATAACACATTTTTTGTTTTATTACATTGTTTTTGTTATTTACATGAAAAAATATTTGTTTTAAATTAATAATTAAATAGTGGATCCATGAAGATAACAAATAAGTTATCATAGAGATTTTCTATATTTTTTCAAGTAATTTTACGTTTTTATTTTTTCTTATTTCTATTTTTTATTGATTATTTCTTAAAATATTCTTAAATTTTTCTTTTTCTATTTTATTTTCTATATTTCTGATTATTTTCTTTTTCTATATTTTGGATTAATTTATTTTATTTCTAATAATATGATAATTAATGTTAATTCTTTATTTTTGATTATTTTCTTTGTTTCTGTTTTTTTTCTCAATATTGTTAAGTTTCTATTTTATAAGATGTTTACGTATCAATTTTAATACACATGTCACGATCTAATACGCGGACAAATTACATAAAACATTTTATAATTATATATTAATAATTTTATTAAATTTGTATAGTTATAGTTAGATTTAAACAGAAACTAATATTATACCCGTTATTTTATTAACAAATAATATAAAAGACACACAACAACATATCACGTAATAGTAAATAATTGATTTTTAATTTTTCCAACAACTAAGAAATAAAATAACACATTTTTTGTTTTATTACATTGCTTTTGTTATTACATGAATTTTTTTTATTTTAAATTAATAATTATATAGTGGATCCATGAAGATAACAAATAAGTTATCATAGAGATTTTCTTTATTTTGTAAGTAATTTTACGTTTTTTATTTTTTCTTATTTTGTTTTTATTGATTATTTTTTAAAAATTGTTAAATTTTTCTTTTTCTATGTTATTTTCCTTATTTGTGATTATTTTATTTTTAATTATTTGATAATTAATGTTAAGTTTTTTATTTTTGATTATTTTCCTTATTTCTGTTTTTCTCAATATTGTTAAGTTTCCATTTTATAAAATGTATAAGTATCAAATTTAATACACATGTCACGATCTCAACTAATCATTACAAATGTTACGATCTGATAACTAACCATTACGCGTATTTCGTTCTTCCTTACATCCACAATATAACCAATTGCATCTGCATAAAATTTTAACATATTAAGTGAGTATATTATATAATAAGATATAAATTATTTTTATATATGTACATTATTTATCTTACGATATAAGTCATCGGTCATGTCTAACCTTTTGATCTGATTTTGATATGTTAAAATTCTAAATTTCTGTAATGAAATTTTGTAGATTTCTTGACTAACACTTGTAATTTTTGTCCTTTCTGTAAACCTGATAAAAGATTTATGGTCTGAGACTTTGTATTTCTTTGTATTAGCAGATTGTACGTTGAAATCACATATTTCAATGATATTTCATTCCATTAGTTGATCTCCACACTTTTGAATCATTGAGTGATGCACGAATCTTTGAATTGTATTTTTCTTTAAAAATAATGATTATTGTTAAATTATATAAACAATAGATATTGTATTGAGAGTATTTTTTCTAATATATACATTTTCATCAATTAGTAGTATTTCGACTCCCATAAGAACATTATTTGCTTTAGGATTTCTAGCTTCCCACTTTCGAATAACACGAACTATCGTACGACGGTAAGGACGATTTCGATCTAATTGATTTAGTGTAAAGTAAGATTTTTTGGATTTTAGAAACTATGGAATTCATCTTTTTCTCTGTTTGAGTTAAAAAATAATAATTTAATAATAGTAAATAGAACAAAGAGGAGAGCACAATGAAATTTAGTGATTTTAGAGATATATATATATAATGTAGTGAAGACTTTTCGTTTGATTATTTTTTCCTTTTTTTTGGTTTTTCCTTCCTTTTTCTTATTTTTGTTTTGCCTTTTTTTCTAAACGTTAGTTTTTTTTCTTTTAAAATTATTAACATTTTTTATAAACATTATTAACATTATTAACATTTTTTCATAAACATTATTAACATTATATTTATATTAAAAATTGAACTTAATATTATATTTATCTATAAAATCTTAACACGCGGGTGTCCACTTGTTCTTAATATTATATTTATCTATAAAATTTTACGATGGTTAGTTATTATAAATATGTCATTATTCCTTCCCAATTATTAACATTATTATATATATTCTACATTATTAACATTATATCTTAAAACATGTTTCTATTTATATTTCTTCCCAATTATTAACCCAATTATTAACATTATTATATTTATTCTACATTATTAATTAACACGTGTTTCTATTTATATTTCTTCCCAATTATTAACATTAAAATTTTACGTTGGTTAGATATTATAAATATGTCATTATTCCTTCCCAATTATTAACATTATTATATCTATTCTACATTATTAACATTATATCTTAAAACATGTTTCTATTTATATTTCTTCCCAATTATTAACCCAATTATTAACATTATTATATTTATTCTACATTATTAACATTATTAATTAACACGTGTTTCTATTTATATTTCTTCCCAATTATTAATATTATTAACATTATATATATTCTATTTTGACACGTGTCACGATCTGGTGAGTTATATTGTGACACGTGTCACGATCTGGTGAGTTATATTGTGACATGTGTCACGATCTGGTCACGATCTGGTGAGTTATAATTTTACGCGCTCTCTTTTATATAATAAGATTTGATAAAAACGAGTTATCTATAAGTTGTAGTACTAATATATAGTGATTTTGATTGTTAATCCAAGCTAAGATTATATCCATATATAATAAACTTACGATAGATAATCATTATTAAATAAATTTTATCCTAATCAAATATTTTTCTAGCTTCGTCATTGATATGCATATTATGGAAAAATAAAAGCTAATTTAAAACATATCCCAATTGTATATGTTTTTGTTTTCATAAAAGGATCAAAGCTATATACATTAATTTCTCAAATAAACACAATATGTAAAGAACTTATTGGGCGGCCAAAACTCTTAATGGCCCATAAATAGGTAGGTTACTAAAACATAAAATAGGCTTAAAATGTGTAATAGATACACCAAATGGTACTTATTCTAATGGTTATTAGGCCACTTTAAAAAGTAAAAGAAGTATTCAACATAGGATTAAAAGCAAGTTGAGAGAAATCTAATCTATATTTTCTACTTTCGCACCAACAAAAATGTGTTTATTGCCATAAAAACTTGTAATCTATACTATAAAAGTGGAAGAGTTTCTCTCCTATGAATGACATCATCTTAAATATTTAACACAACATAATTAAAATAAAAATATAATAAAATCATTAATACTAATAAACTTAATTAAGAAACACAAATAATAAAGACAACACAACTAATTTAATATTGAGGAATTCACAAAACTACACCCTTTCAACCATTTCTTTACAAAACTCTACTTAATTAAATTTTTTCTCATATTTACACATTTTCAAAATTTTAAAAGCTTGATTTACTCTTAAAAAAATTATCAAAATTAAAAAGTTTATTTGGGTTCGTTACTTAGTGTTTAGGGCATTGTATTAAGGGATAGGATTGTGTGGGTAGAGTTTATTTGAATTTAATTTTTAGTGTTTAGGTGTAGTTTTGTGAAGTAATTTTGAAATGGTGTAGTTTTATGAAATGTAATTCAAATGGTGTATTTTTGTAATTGTCCCTTTAATATTAATAAAATTCAAAAAAGATATTCAATTTAATTTCTAACATTAATAAAATCATATGGATATCAATTTAAATAATTATTAAAAACGGTCAAGAATAAATTTTTTATCAATAAATAAAAAGTTCAACAATTCTAACTTGAGATGCAAATATTCTATATTTATACATATAATACATAAATTGTTCACAATAATCTTCTAAAACATAAAGTTACTACCAATTTTACGTGAGAAGATTAAAAATATTCACCGCAAAAAAGAACTCTTACACAAAATAAATAATAACATATATAATTATTTCAATAATGTTACATAGAAAAACAATACAAAAATATGATAAAATTTTAAAAAATGGATTAAAATCTCTAAATAATACCGTAGTAAACACATTACACAAAGATAAAAATCAATTAAAACTCAAGAAATTGAAAGGGATGAACGACAATCTTCAATATTTTTTT
This sequence comes from Cochlearia excelsa, assembly GCA_963556525.1. Classification (NCBI taxonomy): domain Eukaryota; kingdom Viridiplantae; phylum Streptophyta; class Magnoliopsida; order Brassicales; family Brassicaceae; genus Cochlearia; species Cochlearia excelsa. The sequence continues at coordinate 45,817,012 of OY748327.1, read as the reverse complement.
AAGAAAACGTTGAAAAATTAGATTTCTTGGCATATTAATATCTCCACAATTTGATGATAAACTAAACGATGTATACAAAATGTATACGCAAACAAACTAATTTTCATTGATTTGGTAAAATATAAAATGCATATATTTGAATTACAATAATAATATATAGAGGAATTCACAAAACTACACCCTTTTAACTAATTTTCATTGATTAGGTGTAGTTTTGTGATATATTTTGAAAATTGTGTAGTTTTGTGAAATGTAATTCAATTGGTGTGGTTTTGTAATTCTCCCTAATATATATTACAATGAAAAAATCACTTAAAATATTTTTTGAAATTACTATGAGGCGAATATCCCGCGCAACGCGCGGATTCATCCTAGTATATGTAGTTTGGACACTAACATATGCCTTGGCTTATAATTTGAACTTTGGAGAATTATATGAAATTTGTGGCATTCCAATTAATGAATTTTTTTGTCAACGTTTCGGCCACAAATAGTCGATGCATTAGCCAATTATACCTAGACGTAGGGTCTGGAAACCGATCTTGGGTGGGGTGATGCTACCAGACTCAACTGCCACTAGACCAAAACCTTCCAATTAATGAATTAATTTAGATTTTTGATGAAATTTTAGTCTTAAATAACCAAATTAGCTTCAAGTGTTATGAAAAATATCAATGGATTTTTTACTTTCAAATTGGTTTATATGTTTTCTTAACTTATAAAGAAAACCTAAACCACACTTATTATAAAATGAAAAGAGTAATTAAATTTTGATTTGGAGACTTAAGTTTAAAAAGAACAAATTATATAAATTAGGGAGAATTACAAAACTATACCATTTGAATTACATTTCACAAAACTACACCATTTCAAAATTACTTCACAAAACTATACATAAACACTCAAAATTAAATTCAAATAAACCCTATCCGCACAATCCTACTCTCTTAATACTATACCCTAAACACTAATTGGCGAACCCAAATGAAAATATTTTAATTTTGATAATTTTTTATAGATTAAATCAAACTTTTAAAATTTTGAAAAGGTGTAAATATGTGAAAATATTGAATTAGGTGTAGTTTTGTGAAGAAAGAGTTGAAAATGTGTAGTTTTATGAATTCCTCTATAAATTATTGTTTGATAGTACTATTATTAAAGACTTTTAAAGCATATACAAATTACACATGTTTATAAAGAAAAAAGAAATTGTCTGCTCTGATTTTTGACTTCTTAGGACATAGTAATAATTTCTTTCAAATAAACTTAGTATATACTCTCTCTCTTTTTTATTATAAAATTTTCTAGTTTTTCAGATATAATAAATAAACATATTAAAATATATTATTTTGTGATTTATAATCTCCAACAATTCTAAATCAATAATGTTTAGTTATTTTTCTTGAATTCTATAATTTATGATTAACAATTGTATATAGAAAAAAATGAAAAAATCCATCTTTTTTAAACAAAATATTTCTAACAAAACTCTTATATTAAAAAATGAAGGGAATATAATATATAGAATAGGACTTATATGAAATGGACTAACTTAGCCGCCTTTGCTTATTTCTTGTCATGTCATTGAATTATTTGGAGCGTTTTGAATATTAATTTTAAATATGATTAGATTTGTTAACTTTACTAATGAGTGATGATTATCCATAATTACCTTTCTTCTTTATTGGCCAGAGCCCAAAGAAAAATAAAAAAGACTAGAAAATGATATAGTCTTTGTTATGTAAAACATGCTTGATATAATACTACCAAAAAAACATGGACAGTACAATATTCTTTACTAGATGAAATCCTGCGTAATACGCGGACAAATTACATAAAAACATTTTATAATTATATATTAATAATTTTATTAAATTTGTATAGTTATAGTTAGATTTAAACGGAAACTAATATTATACCCGTTATTTTATTAACAAATAATATAAAAAACACACAACAACATATCAGGTAATAGTAAATAATTGATTTTTACTTTTTCCAACAATTAAGAAATAAAATAAGAGAAATTCACAAAGTTACACCCTTTCAACCCTCCTTTCACAAAACTACACATAATTCAATTTTTTCACATATTTACACCCTTTCAAAATTTTAAAAATTACCAAAATTAATTTTTTTCATTTGGGTTCGCTAATTAGTGTTTAGGGTATAGTATTAAGGGGGTAGGATTGTGTGGGTATGATTTATTTAGATTTAATTTTGAGTGTTTAGGTGTAGTTTTGTGAAATAATTTTGAAATGGTGTAGTTTTGTGAAATGTAATTCAAATGGTGTAGTTTTATAATTCTTTCATAAAATAACACATTTTTTGTTTTATTACATTGCTTTTGTTATTACTTGAAAAAAAAATATTTTAAATTAATAATTAGATAGTGGATCCATGAATATAACAAATAAGTTATCATAGAGATTTTCTTTATTTTTCAAGTAATTTTACGTTTTTATTGATTATTTTTTAAAATATTGTTAAATTTTTCTTTTTCTATGTTATTTTCCTTATTTGTGATTATTTTATTTTCAATTAATGTTAAGTTTTTTATTTTTGATTATTTTCCTTATTTCTGTTTTTTCTCAATATTGTTAGTTAAGTTTCCATTTTAGAAAATGTATATGTATCAAATTTAATACACATGTCACGATCTAAACTAACCCTTACAAATGTTACGATCTAGTGAGTTATAATTTTGCATACGTGTCGAGCTCACGTTAAACGCGCTCACTTTTAAATAATAAGATTTCCGGTTGACGCGAATCCTCGCGTAATCACGACGAAAGTTTTTTTTTTAATATGTTTCTTTTTAGATACAAAACGAATTAAAGTAATGTATTTTAGTTGCTTTTTTATATACTAAACTAATTAGAGATTGGGTAGTTTCTTTTTTCTCTTTTTTAAAAATAATGAGTTTCATTTTATTAAATTTTATTTTTTAAGGTTTTTTCCTTCTTTTAAAATTATTTAAATTTTCCATTTTTCATTTTTCTTTCTTCTTTTACTCGTTTTTTGTAAAGAAGATTACTTATTTTAAAAATGATAAATGTCACGATCTAAACTAAATGTGACACGTGTCACGATCTGGGGAGTTATAATTTTACGCGCTCTCTTTTATATAATAAGATTTTTTACAACCCAATATATATATATATATATATATATTTCAATATTAACAATAGATTTATTGAGTAATTATGGTAATACAAGACGATTATCTTCATTATATATCTTTTAATTAATATACTAGATGAGGACCCGCACGTACGTGCGAAATTCAATATAATTTTTAATTTTATATAAATATATAATTATTTAGTAAAAAATATATATATTAATTTTTTTCACCGACTTGGATTATATGTAGATAGTTTTTTATTTCATAAAATACATCAAATAAAACATGTAGATTGTGCGAGGTATGGTTTAACGCGGGATTCATTCACGTATTAGAAATATTTAAATTTTTTCCCCCGGGATATACTTTCCAAGATGTTTTGATACAAATTTAAAAGTAGTTTACTGAATTATATTTAATATAAAGTTCAAAATTATATTATGTATAATTTTATTTTTGGAATATAATTTAGTTATATATTATGAATTATTTATGCTATTTTTTGACCCGTTGCTAAATTACACATAAATATTTGCGCATAAATTGAATTTGATTTAATCTCATAATCATTATCATTCGTTTAAATTTGTTTTGTGATCTTTTAACGACACGTTACAAAAACTAAAAGGATAATTACAAAACTACACCATTTGAATTGCGTTTTACAAAATACGTTATTTCAAAATTATTTTTAAAAACTACACATAAACACTCAAAATTAAATATAAATAAATCCTACCTACACAAAATCTACCCTTTAATATTATATTGTAAACACTAATTAGCGAGCCTAAATGAAAAGATTTATATTTTGATAGTTTTTAAGGATAAATCAACCTTTTAAAATTTTTAAAGGGTGTAATTATAGAAAATATTAAATTAGATGTAATTTTGTGAAAGAAGTGTTGAATTGGTGTAGTCTTGTGAATTCCTCAAATTAAAATATGTATTTGCTATTATGATTTGTATAATTTATATTCGATTGAGCATGAGTATGAACTTTGTAAATTCTGTAAATTGGCTCAAATTATAAACATATATTAGTAAAAAAAATGTAGTGACATTGTATTGTAATTAAATTTTTTTTTAAGGGCAATTTGCAATAATGTATTTCAATTAATAGATAAGATGTTGCCATGGACTAAAAATCAGCACTATATCATAAGATAATCAAATCTATAAACATGAGAACATTGTTTATCAAAAAAGACATGAGAACATAAAAGACACATACGTGTATACAGATTACTAGACAGAATCGTATAATAAATTGACTATAAACTTTTTCTTGAAGATTATATTTAAATTCAATTTAAAAGAATAAAATAATATGTAGAATATTGGCCGTATAAAAGTAGTGGTATAGTTTTTCCAACTTCTACCTACCATAGATTTGTCATATTGGCCGTATAAAAGTTTTAATATTTTTAAGTCATGTGTCATAAAACAAAATTACCTTTTATTTCGCACCATCGATTTTTCTAGCATTTAATTTTTAAAAAAGAAAATATTCATTATATCCGTTTAATTATAACATATTGGTGAATTTCCAAAATACAACTTTTGTTAAATTTTAGGTCAAAAATACAGTCACATGCTTTTTAGACCTAAAATACCATAAAAAGTTGGCCTAACAAGTGTATCTAATACTAAAATCCGTTAAATAATTCAAAACTAAATCCTAAAACTTTTAAATTATTTGCTACATTTATGAAAAATTAATTTATATAATAAATGTTAAATCCAATGAAAATCTAAAATGTTAAAAGTTATATTTTGAAAATAATAAATTTATAATATTATTTTCGGTATAAATTCTGTAAGTGGCACTTTAGTTTTTTTTTTGTTAAAAAAATAAAAATAAAAAAAATTACGTTTCTTTGCCGACATTAAGCTTTTCTCTCTATTTTTTTGTTAACTATAGGTATCCAAATTAACACATAATTAATGTTTTTCTGGTTAAAACTTAGATTAGACTTTGGAACGACGCAATGCTTTTATAATATTTTTCTAATTTTGTTTAACCTTTAGATTAATGTATACACTGTGGTCCCTAATATTAGTTTTATTTTTTTCATATAAAGAAGTATATATATATATATATATATATATATATATTTCTTTTTAATAACCTTCATGATTGAAATAAATTATGGTCAATTGTTGAGGCTTATTAAAGGGGACTAATCATAATTTGGGAAGTTGCTTACGGAACTCTAATGACACATTTTCCCTAAATTAGCATTATGTAGTGTAACGACAAATTATGATTTGGACAACCTTAAATACTTTTGTTTGCATGTTACGTGTGATTACTAAAAAACATGTCACCACCTGGCAATATATTACTTTTTTATAGACTTTTATACTACTTTCGTTTCGTCTCAATCAAAATGATTCTGAAATTTATATAATAGCATATTTTTTTTGTTAAAAATTTATATAATAGCATATTAGCATAAAGTTTTTTTTTAAATATTGCTACCTTTATAATCTTAAATCAAATAAACCAGTATATATTAAGAATAAAAAAAATTGTTTGTTCATGTAGATCTAAGAAAACAAAATGCTATAAAATGATTAAATTCTGAGTTCTAATATTATACATAATCATGTGTGTTTAGGTAAAGTACCGGCAAGAATTGTTCCCTGCACATGATAATTTTGCTATTAATTGATTACGACTTCTTAATTGTTAATCTTTCTAATTTTGTAATAATTGCATAGGTGATTTTTTAATAAATTTTACGACATCTATTATGCAAGGTATTTTTGCTATATAATTACATAGGGCATGTTTATTTTCAAAAATACCAAAATAATTTTTTTTGGGGTCAAAATACCAAAATATTCGAGTGTATAATTTTGTGCCATATTATGGTCTAAGTATCAATATTAGTTTTTTTATATTCTTTTATATCAAAAAGACAAAAAAATGTGTTAGAAAAAAATACAATGCTGTGAAAAATCATTGCATCACTTAAGTAGTTTACACTTACGTTTTGTGTCTTTTGTTATTTTCGAAATTTACAAAAACTAAGCAATTAATTACATATGTTTTCAAGTGTTATTAAAAAATATATTTAACAAAAAAAAAGTGTCATTAAAATCCAAGATAAAAACAAATAAGCTGCCATTTCTCTAATCTCTCGTGTACACATGCACATTAATACTCTCATGAAAGAATATTAAAATTAAAATAACCGTAGAATTATTTTTATACAATTATGAAATAATAGGCCCCTTAATTTGTAGTATAACCTAAGAAAATAAGAAACAAGTAGTGGTGGCCAAATAATAATAGACACCTAAACATGGCATAAACCCATTTCTCATAATTCAATTATATTACTAAAATCGAATTTATTTATGTAGTAAAAAATAGTGTCATATTAAGTCACAAGAATAATGTTATATTTTTAGTCCATCAAATATATGATGAGCAAATCATTCAAAAAAATATAGTATAATATCTATAAATTAATATTTGACAGACTAATAATTCTATAAATTAATATTTGAGAGACTAATAATTCTATAAATTAATATTTTTTTTATTAGAATGATATAGTTTTAACATTATGAATTTTATAAATTTTCTACTGTATATTAATATATTCACCCTAAAAAATTAAAGGTTTAATTTGAACTTAACCTCCTATCTAGCTATATATTATATAGGTTGCTATATGTAATATTTATGGGTGAACAATCCGCGATCAATCCTCCTATCCTATATATAAAAAGTGACGGGAGTTCTCCTGGTGTTGACATCTCATCATTCAAAATCATTAAATTTATTAAATCTTAAACAATCATTTTATAAATTTTATTATTAATGCATAAAAAATATTAAATTTCAACTTAATTAATTTGTTAAATGTTATAATATTACAATAATAATTGCATTAAAAATATCTACATATAAATATCAATTAATTTTAAGTTTTAAATGTGTATTTTCAATATTTTTTTAATTACAAAATATATATAATATCACATTACAAAAAATAAAACATAAAATAAAAGGTTTACAAAATATATAAAATAGTGAAAAACATGAATAAAATATAGAAAAAAATACAAAACAAAAAATTATACAAACTATTTAAGGTATTGAATAAACATAAACCAAAAAATATTGCAATCATCATCTACATAAAAAAAAAGCAAAGAAATATAGGAATTGAGAAAATATCAAATATTGTTCCTTTATTTAGGTAAACAAGAACATAAATTATGACAATGCAAGAAATTAATAGAATCACCAAAAAAAAATAAACCCAATAATTTATAAAATAAAATTATTAATATCTATAAACATATATATTTATAATATAACCCATCATTTTGTGGATATAAAACAAACTACACAACATATAAAGACTAAAAGTAAAATACTGCCACGAAAAGTTAGAATATGATTCTCCATTATGACTCACAATGTAATATAATATAACCCATCATTTTGTGATGTACTTGTGTATATGATGGCTCTAAAAATTGGTGAGATATATCAATAGATTTCAATATAAGAAAACCACAAAAAATGTGTTAAGCTAAGAATATACACGATGCTAGGATTTCACCTATAAGTCTAATACATATATACCATAACCTATGAAATTCACGAAAAATAATCTTTAAGAAAAAGCCATGAATTTTTTAAGTAATGAAACTACATATATACGAATTTTTTCTGTAACTAATAATTTCATAACTAATTTTTCATTGCTAAACTGATTATTTCTGACTTTTGCATGTTTTTATTATAAATAGTCGCAAATTTAGCTTTGCAAATAATTTTGGGAGAATTATAAAACTACACCATTTGAATTACATTTCACAAAACTACACTATTTCCAAAATACTTCACAAAACTACACCTAAATACTCAAAATTAAATCCAAATAAACCCTACCCAAACAATCTTATCCCCTTAATACTATACCCTAAACACTAATTAGCGAACCCAAATGAAAAGATTTTAATTTTGGTAATTTTTAAAAGGGTAAATCAAGCTTTTAAAATTTTGAAAGGGTGTAAACTTGTGAAAATATTGAATTAGGTGTAGTTTTGTGAAGGGAGGGTTGAAAGGGTGTAGTTTTGTGAATTTCTCAAAAAAATTTAGTATTTTTACGACATTATAATCTCTATATTAACATTTGAATAATACATTTTTGAAAATAACCTTAAAAGCGTAAAAGAATTACATGAAATATCATTGAAATTGTTAACAATTTAAAAAATTCATCAAAGGTAATTTGGTCAAAACATTAAACCAAAATTCAATTTTAATTATATTATTAAATACTGATTTTGGGAATCAAAATTGACTTTGGTGTAGTGGTTTGAATATATCATTACATTAATGAAGTTTGGTGTTTAAATACGTCTAATGTATTATTTTATAAACATTTATTTTGTAATTATCAACCCAAAATTAAAACCCAACAAAAAATTTGAATTGAATTAGTATATATAATGACATAATTTGAATAATATCTCATCTAAATATTAATTAATAATATTCGATTGTTATTATTTTGTGAGGTAAAATATGTTTTTATCGAATATAACATAAATACGGTTGTATAATACATAAAAAGTATAAACATATTTATCTAATAAAATAGCTAAACTAAATGATTAAATTATGCTAAATTATATTTTATACAAAATTTTAGAGAACATTTAAAATACTAATTATTCTTGACAGTTTTTTATTTTTAATTAAATATAACTAAATAATAAAAAATTCAATATATATTATAAGTTGTTTTATGTTACTATAAGACTAACTTTTTCAAAATTTAATTTAATTTAACAATTAAATAAATATTAATCATGCGCATGTAGTACCTTTGCAATTTAGTGATCATATATATATATGACCATAAAAAGTGAATTCAAAATATGATATAAAATATGTCTGGAAGTTATAGATGACATTTCATTATACATTATTTTGCAAAATAATATACAAAATATTATACACTAATTCATTTTATAACATCATTTTAGAAACGTGCAAAGTGATATATTTGATCTACAAGCTCCTAAAATAAATTCCAAAACATTTTTGTATTACCATTATAATTATTTACTTTCGTAATCAAACTTTGAAATTATTACATTATTAAATCAAAGAAACTAATGTATTTTTATAATATAAAACCAAACTACAAATATAAGAAAACACTTTGTACTCATACATCAACATAAACTTTTATTACCAAACACACACATAACAATAAAACAACTTAAGTTGCCAAAAAAAACAACAACATACATACCCATGTCTTAAAAATTCTTGGGTCCACATTTATTTCAATACAATAACGCATCAGAAGAAGCCATAATAAGAGGTTGGTTCATATAATAAAACATGTTCATACACATACCATCAGATTCTGGACCATTCATAAGATTCAAACACGAACCGTCGTTTTCGAGAAGATCTACGATGTCGCTTAAAGATTCGAGCCTGTGATTTAGTTCATTAAGTTGTGCTCTTAGAACAGAGTTCTCTGTTTCCAAGGCTAAGTAATGATGCTTTGTGATGTTGACACTTGTCACGATTTCGTTGTTTTCGTTTTTTAGATGATTAACTTGAGCCGTTAGATCTTCTATGAGCTTTTGCTTTTTCATTCTTGATCTTCTTGCTGATTCGCGGTTTGATATCATTCTTTTCCTTTTTCTCTGTTCCGTTAGACTTTCTTCGGGTCCCGAGGAGAGTTGAATCGTCGACGTGGTTGTTATCGACGTCGACGATTCCATTTAGTGACACACAACAAACGTTTTCAGTGGCAAAAAAAACGATTTCTAAATTTCTATATATTTCAAATACTAATATTAAAAAACACACAAAACAAACAAAGAGAAATATATATTTAAAAAAAAACTAATACATAAGGTTTTTATATAATTTATGAGATAAAATGAAAAATCATGAAACGTAGTAAAGCCAATAAAGGAAGACAACAGAGAAAGATTGAACAAGAAATGTCTTCTTGCGTTTGATTGTTGAATTTAACATAAACCCACAAAGAAAAATCTCACTGAGTATAATAGGAGACATGTGTCTCAAACACCAATAACTTATTGTTATTAAGCATCAATGTTTTTTTTTTCTTGGGATAGATTATATACTAATATTACAAGATGAGATTTATTATTTTATAATGAATCTTGAAATGAAATAAAAGAGAAGAAGAAGAAGGAATGTGAAATATTTCTTAAGGAGAAGAAGAGAAGGGGAGGATCTTGAATGTGTGTTATGAGAATGAATTTATAGAAGAAACTAAATTCACAAATACATAAAAACACTTTTTTCTTTTTTGTTACAGAAAAAATAAAATTCAAGAAAAAGTGTTTTGTGTGTTTGTGCAAGTTGATGAGAAGCGTTATATTTTTATGGGCAAAAAACTTACATGACCCAAGATCGCATGTTATTTGCTACACTAACCCATAAAATAAAAAAATTACTAAAGTGTTTTTGTTTTTTCATAATGTCGAAGGGGCCCTTTTCGCCTTTGAAAAAAAAAACATTATTACAAGTTTGCCATCGTTAAACAAATTTGTTTAGTTTCTAAAACTATGCGGTGAAAGAGAACAATTAGAACAATTAAAATAAAAAAAAATTCGGTTTTTTGCAGATTCATATCTCGGCAAGGGTCTTTGATTGCAGAGTTAATTTTTTGCAGTTTTCTTAAGAAATTGCAAACTTGTTTCGCGAAGTTGTTATTTTCTGCAAAGTTAGTGGTTCTTTGGTTGCAAAGTTTTTAGAGTCCGCAGAGTTGTTAATGACGAAATTAAGTTTGCATAATTTTTGGCAGATTTATTTAACTTGAACGCGAAGATGTTTATGTTTTGCGAAGTTGTTAAGGTAAAATAGCAGAGTTGATTTCATGAAATGACATAGTTATTTTTAATGCAGAGTTGTTACGATAAACCGCAGAGTTGTCAAAAAATGTAATTACTGAAAGGACCCCTTTCACTGCCGATTTATGCTATTGGTCGCAGAGTAATTGTTTTTGGCGAAGTTGATTTACTTGATAGCAGATTTTAGACCTATTTAATTGCAGAGTTAATCTTTGCTAACCTGACCTTTATTTGACTGTAGATTTGTTGGGTTGCAGATTTGTTAAGTTATGTGAAAGCCGATTTGTTTTAAATCTCTCATGTGACAAAATTAACTCGCAGATTTATTTTTGAAAAATCAAAAAAACACGAGATTTTATAATTAAACCCAAACCCCAAAACTCGAAAAACCTAATATCGAAACCCTAATATGGATATTGTGATCCCTAAACATAGTTGAACCCCTAAATATTATTGTTTGAACAATTAAACACCTAGATATGGTAACCAACAATTTAGTTTTTTTTTTATAATTTAGTGTATTAACACAAATAGTATAAACCTAACCATTAAAAGATGTTTGAACATTGATATTGAAACTTCGTAACCCTAAACATCGAAACCCTAAACTACGAAATCCCAAACCTCCAAATCCTTACTTAGCAATGCGTGACTTAGCTTGTGTACTTAACCCTTAAACAAGAAGTTGAGTTAACCCCAAACCCTAAACCTCCGAACCCTTTATATTGTCAAGTAATGATTGTAAATGGGTATTTGGTAAGCAGAATGTGAAACATTAATATCGTACATGAACCATTAAACTTGATAGATATTGTCGATAAACCATAAAACTTGACATTGTTGTTACAACGATAAACGAGAATGTAAAGATCCATTTTATCCGAAAATGTAAACGGCGACCGCAATCACAAGAAGAGTAATTAGAGAAAGTGAAAGCATCTTGAACAGCCTTTTTCATGTCGTCCATGTCCGAATTTGTTTTCTTCAACAACTCATGCAAAGCCGCCACTTCTTCCATCTTCTCTTGAAGGTTCCTCTTTACGGTACGCCGTATTGATTGGAGACCTCTCTCCTAACTCCTGGCCAACTCCTCCATCATAGCTTTGTCCCACCACTTCCAAATGTGGCACTCTCCATCCCGAAAAGTAATGTAAGACATGAGCAAGTAATATAATCTTAAAATATGCTAGAGAACATCTTAAATCCGCAACAGCTTGTAAACAAATCCGTGTACTTTAGTCATTTACAAGGTCACTAATTGTAAGGCGTTTTCAAAAGCGGAAAATTGAAAAGGCACTTACATCTCTTCAAGGACATGTGTAGTACAATCTTCCCGGGTTTGTCCTTGTCGTTGAAGCTTCAATGATTGCATCCGAGCCACAATAACACACCTTTAAAAGTCCATATAGGCTAGGATCATCCGGATAGTGATTTCGGCTAGTAACCTCCTCGTTCTTCGAGTCAACGCCGAAACCCGCGCATCGTTGGGTCACTTAGATCGTAACTAAAAGTCCTTCCCATCGTGTTCTTGGCTTGCGACGGAGCTTTTGAGATGAACCCTAATTTTGAGATCCCCAAATCGATTTAGGGTTCGATATAAAGAAGATGAAATCGACATTTATAATGGAACGCCGCATTTTTGACAAAAAATAAAACGCCGCGTTTTGGACATGTTTTAATGAAACGTGGTGTATTGTGTTAATCCGCAAAGTTTTAAACAAATTTGCGACAATTATGCCGCAGATAATTCAATGATGCTATATTTGCAATTAAAAATTGCGTATCCGAAATTGGACAGATCTACACACGTTCTCCTCTTTCTTTTCTTTCTCTTCTTTCTCTTGTCCTTAATCATATCTCTAAGAAATGGAATCAATTCAAATTATTCTAGTTTGTGGTAAGTGGTTGGAAGGGAAGTCTCGATGGTTGTTCGTTTTGGAGACTTCTCGTGGGTCTCGATTGGTCACAAATTCATATGAGTATGAGTTTTGAAGAACTCCTTTCTATGGTGTATGAAGATTATGGAATAGATACTCGATTTCATGAAATTGATTTAAGCTTCATGTTACCAAAGAGTATTTTGGCAACATTACCTCGGGATCAACCTCCGATCTACATTACAAACACGAGAGGACCGAAGAGTTTTATGGGGCAATCAAAAAACAAAACGGTGAGACTTTGTGTTGAAGTGAGAGAGAAGATTTATGACACAAGATTTGAAGAAGACTCTGAGGTGAATGACAAAACCACACCGCTATTTGAAGAATTAGAATATGGAGACAACTTAGTTACCAAAGTGAAGAAGAAGATGAGGAAACGGATCGTTTCGATTACCGCGACGATTCGACGGCACGTATTCGGGCGACGAGAATTTTGCTGGTTATGGCGAAATAATTGACGAAGAAGAAGAAACAGAAAATACAAGAATCAATTCGACTATTTTCGTCAATGAAGGCAGAGGAAGTAATGAACTGCAGCAGCCTGAAAAGTATAACGAAGCCCCGTAAATTTAACAAAAACCCCTAAAGCTGAGTCCTTCATAGCTTCCCAAACAAGCCTTCTCCAACTTTCTCGTTTTACATCACCAAGTTTTGTTGGATTTGAACCGTGGTTAAGGCTTCGTATTGGATGTCATCTATACATGGGAAGCGTTTTAAAGGGTATGTCATTTCGCATAGCCAAACAATACAACCTTTTTAATATCTCGCAATGTAGGAAAACAAATATGCAATTCGTATGAAAACAAATCGAAACATATGAACAAATAAATCTGCAAGAGTATAAACAAATCTCAACTTAATAAAATATATATGCAACTTAATAATTAATCCGCAAGGTTCAAAATCAAATCTCAAATATATGAAATGGAAGTGAACTCAAACCCTAAATCGAACCATATATCGAACCCTATATCAAACCATAAATTTGCGTACCAAAAAAGACGAATCGAAAATAAATCAAAGAGAAATCGAAGACTATTTGTAGAGAAAATGGAGGGATTACCAAAGAGAAATCGAAGACGACGACGTCGAGGAAGAGAAGACGACGGCGACCCGAGGAAGAGAAGACGAAGGCGAGTTGAGGAAGAGAAGATGACGGCCACCCGAGAAAGAAAAGACGACGACGAGACGAGGAAGAAAAGACGACGACGAGACGAGGAAGAGAAGACGACGAAGAGACGAGGTAGAGATGACGACGGCCACCCGAGGAAGAGATGACGACGGCGAGCCGAGGAAGAGATGACGACGGCGAGCCGAGGAAGAGAAGACGACGGCGGAAGTTAAATCGTCGGGAGAGAAGAGAGAAAGTGGGGCTAGGGTTTGTTTGTGTAAATATAAGGGTTAGGTTTGTAAATTTTTGTAAACTTTGCACAATCAACAAAAATTTTAAAAAATTTCCCCAAATATCAATTTCATGAATAACTTGTTTGAAAAAAAAACATGGTGGCATTTTCGAAAATAGTTACTCCAAATTGGGTTAAAAGGATTTTTCCTTTAAATGTCGGTCACTTTAGCAGTTCTTCATTCTTAAGCATGTTAGTCAATATGACCTGATTATGGGTCACTTTAGTGAATTTTTACTATTTTTATTTGGATTCTTTCTGAGGGAAAAAGATTCTTTATTTATTTTGATTTTTTCTAACTTCTTTTTCCTTTTGATATCTTACTTCTTTTTGGTAATATTTTTCCTTACTCTTTAAAAAAGATTTAAAGGTTTATAAATGAGTATCTAGAAAATTCGAAAATATTTTGGAAAATTTAAATTATTAAATGATCAATTGAGTATATATATATAATTTAATCTTTCTATAAATTTGATTTATTCGGAGTCCATAATACAATTTATGCTAGTAAGTTATAAGACCATTTCCAACAGAGAAACCCACAAAATTTCTTAACTATTCATTGAAACTATGAACGGTTGATTTAAAAAAAAAGAAATAAAAAATAATATACATTCTTGGAACTCAAATTGGAATATGAGTCTTAAACCCATGAATAGTTAAGATCCGGATTTTAAATACGAAATATAATAATTTGCTCTAAGACTCATATTCCAATTTGAGTTCCAAGAATGTATATTATTTTTTATTTCTTTTTTTTTTAAATCAACCATTCATAGTTTCAATGAATAGTTAAGAAATTTTGTGGTTTCTCTGTTGGAGATGGTCTTAGAATCCCCAAACACATTAGCTTAGAATAATCATATAATCTCTCTGTTCAAACATTACAATCCATTAACGTTCATAACAATTTTAAATAAAACACACATTCACATATCTCAACAAGTTCTCATTAAACAGCCTAACATTAAAAAAAACATGACATTTTATGGGTCTAAACAACTTCTGTCTTCTCTCTCTACATAAGAGACCAAAAGCTTTATAAATAGAAACTTTTAAGAGCTAAAACGCCAAGACGTGGAACCACTAAACCGAAGAAACATTGTCTGAACTCGGAGACGGATCCGAGCTTCCGGTTATGACCGTTGCAGCTACAAATGAACCAGGAACAGAGAACGATGACGATGATGTACCTGGAGGAGGCCTTGGCATTGGCATTGGCATCGGTGGTGGCCGTGGAAAACCCATCATGCCCATGGGTGGTCGTTGTTGAGACGCGTTAGCGAAATTAGCAGCGATTCTGTTTGTTGGTAATAATGCTTTTGATGACATTGAAGGCGGCACGCCGAGCCGAGCTGCTATGATCTGTGCTCTTTCGTGGTATAGACGTTGCCTTGACCTTTCTAATTGCTCTTTTACACTAAGTGTTAACCTTTCGGCTTCGTTGAAGATAGATAGCTTTGCTTCTAGTTTATGTAACTGTGCTTAGACATTAACAAAAAACAAGTCGTTGTTATTGTTATGACGATGAACAGTTTAAACATAAAATGATGTTTTTTTTTACCTGTTTCTCTATCAAGGATCCGGAAAGTCGTCGGATTTGATCTTCTTCTTCCTTTGCGAGATTCTTTGCTTTTACTGCTGCGGCCGAGAGAGCGGAGATGGCTGCACGCTTAAGCTTCTCGATGTTTTGTTTGTCTTTTGTCTCTTCACACAAATCATTCTCTTTATTTCCTTCTTTATCTGGATTTTCAGCTGCAAAATGGCGTTGTTAGACAACAAGCAAATAAGATATAAAAGAATCATAAATTGCAAATTTGTTAGAGAGAGAGAGAGAACCAGCTGTTCCAATTTCCGATACTACAGAGGCTGATCCAGTAGGCTTTGACGTGTTTGAGACGCTAAGAACAACATCCTTTGAACTCTCCTTAGCTTGTTGAACATCTTCTCCTACTATTTTGACTATATCTTGAGTATCATTCTGTGACGATAATATATCTTTCATCTCCACATCTTTTGATGCTTTTGTCTGAGAAGCTTCCACAGTTGCTTGAGAGGCGTCTTTGTTTTGACTAGAGATCTTATTTCCATCATCCGAAGGTTCTTGAAGCTCCTTTGCCAGAGACTTGTCCTGCGATGGAGAGATTTTATCCGGTTTCTCTGTATTGTCAGCAGCAACTAACTTACTAGATGTTTTTCCTTCAGAGACTGAGTCCTGATTTTCTTTGCCTGGATCAATATCTGGCATTTCTCTATCATTTGATTTCAAGGAGACATCTTCTGCTTTCTGGCTTTTCTCTTCTGGCTGCTCATCTTCATGGGCATTATCATCGTTCACCACTGCTTCCACACTGCAAATGTTTTGCTAGTTTCAGATTTGAGAAACAACAACCAATATCTTCAAAATATTGAGAGCAGAACAAAACACACAGATTGTTGAAATCAAATAAATGTGACCTTTTTGATTTGATTGAATCCTTTTGGTTGTCTGGAGGATCTTCGAGAATAAAACAATGTCTTGTAGCAAGCAACAGTCCAGAATTGCTGTTAAGGGATTTTACGGAAGCTCTCGCTGAAGCAGTAGCAAGGTCAGATCCTGCCAATCTCACCAGAAAGGCTGCCTATTGAAAAAGAGCCTTACAGTATCAATATGGTAAGAGGGTGCATTTAGGAATTAAAAATTATCTTGTCTCGTTCATCGTTAATTACTGCGATGCAATTATGACTTACCAGTCCCATGACAGGATTTCCTAAATCCGCAAAGGAAAGAGAAGATTCAGGTGTGATGGGATAGCCAACGACTTCAAAAGCTTCAGCTAAAGCTTTCAGAGCAATGTTTTCATCAGCCTCATCTTTACAACTTTCTTCAACGACAGTTTCTAGCTTAGGTGTTTTCTTGTCGGCTTCAACTTCATTATTTCCTTCACTCGCATCTCCAGGCTTAGAAGATTCCTGAGGAACTTTTCCTTCATTGTCATCTTCTGGTTTCGGATCTTCATTCATGGTTTCAACCTCATCAACAGGATTCTTATTCTCTGTCTCTTCAGGTGCATCTTTTAGGACAGATTTATCATCTCTAGGCGCAGCTAAATCCGTAGCGTCTTTTGTAATCGGATCTTTGTGATCAGTTTGGTCAAGAAACGTATCCTCGATTGGCATTTGAAGAAAATGAAGCATACACTGAGCTTTTGTTTTCGTAGCAACATGATCTGCAATCTCATTCCAATTCTCCTTGAAGATTTCTAAAGCTTCGAGGAGAAGAAGAGTCTCTTGATCAGTCCACTGCCCACTACCACCGCCAGGGGCTTCATCCATTAGTATAAAGTCAGAAGATGACATATCCGAACTAAACTTGCCACTGTTAAAGCATTCCATACACAAGTCGAAATCTGCCTGTTAAAATCTCAACATTAGCATATAAATTTTAAAATACAATTAAAGAAAAACAACAAATATCGCCACAAACAGTAATATCCTTTCTGATTCAGTTATTTAAAGACAAAACACCTGTGTTTGGCAGTGGTAACGCTTGCGAGAGCAATCAGCTGAACAGGAATTGCAGTGATATTCGACCACTGGACCCTCTTGTTGCTTCAGAGGGTCCTCAGCAGCAACCGGATCTGGGAATAACCCTGATGATGGTGTAGCTTGTGCTGTGAGACGAGGCTTGTGAACTAGTGTAGGACAAGCTTCCTCTTCTTGAAAACGATATAAACTGTTAAGCAGCGACTCCTTATCCCCTATATCATCATGATCACCGGCGACACTAGAACTAACATCTCCCAATGGGAAAGGGTGAAAATTGATTAAGCCCCAGTAGTCCAAGAACTCCATCACCTCTTTCTTTGCTTCCGAATCTCCAACCTCGAGTTCTGTTAAGTCTTTTAGTTCTATTTGTGTGTTGGGATCTGAATGGAACTTCCTCATGATCCAGTTTCGTATTTCCATATACACCTCCGAAGTGCGAGCCTCCAACTTGCCGTTAAAGAAAGAGGGCAATGAACGCTCTTCAAGCGGGTGAATTTTTTCCCACGAAAACCAACCTTCAAAAAGTTTCATCACAGGAACCCAAATTACTAACTGTTCTTAAAATTGTATAGATAGCAAATTGTGAAGATGAACTACATAAATCAACTCAAAACCTAAAAAAACATATCAAATCATGTACTATCTCAATATTAACAAAAGTTCAATACTAGAAGCATCAATACATCACCTGGTGTTCTACAAATGAGAATCTACATGATTAAAGTGAACATATACATTCTACTTTGATCAGCAATAGATGAAAACTGCTTCTAGTCTCATAAGATACAACCTAAGAATCTCATGTCAATGCATCAACTACAATAAAACACACACAATATTTCACATCTTGAACTATCTACTATCATGAACTAAACTGATACTGAACATGACCCTCTTTCAAAAATCTATTAACAAAGCAAATCCCATAGTAGAATGGTAAATCTAATCCATTCAAGCATAGACATTTACACTTACAGAGAGAACTAATCCCAACTCCAAAACCTAGCATACTTCAGATTATATACTTAGCCTAATTTTTAAAGCTAAACAGTGAAAATTTGCAAATCTCAACAATTTGGAAGAAGAAGAAGAAGAAGAACCAACCACAGTGATTAGGCACAACATGAACATTGCATTCACGAGATCTAATTCCTTCGAAATCAGCTTCGATCTTAGCCTCCAAAGCTTCCCACTCACGGATTTCTACGTTTCTCTCCTCCTCCTCTTCCTCCTCCTCCTTAGGCTTCTCACCGTCAGTCACCACCGCGACATTCAACATCTCCGAGTCAAATCCAGCCACAGAAGCCATGTTGCTAGGTGCTTGACGAGCTCTAGTCAAAGGTCCGTTATGAACAGGAGAGAAAGAAGAGAGCATCGCCTTCTCTCGCTTCAACATCCTCTTCGACGAAGACATTGAAGACGAATTCGAGTAGCCGAGAGCGCTCGCTTTCCGTTTCGAGCCTCCGCCTCGCCGCCGTGTCGTAGGCTCCGATGACGGTGAATCTAGGGTTCCGGCGTCGCGCTCCATCTTAGAAAAGGCGGAGATAGATAATCTTCGTTGTTTACTCTTTTAGACGGATCTTTATTCTCTCTATCACTAATCAACGATTTGTAATGTTAAAAGAGGAACTAAACCGGTTTTTAATCCGGATTCGGTTTAATTCGGTTATACTCGAATTATACTTTTGGTTCGGGGAGAATATTTGGGGTTGCTTAGAAATTAAACAAGATTAAACCAAACCAAATTAAACCAGACCAAAATCAAAAATATATAATGAATTTAGAGAAATTATTTAAAATACTATCAAAATAAGCTTTTATTTTAAAAATACTGTTAGTAAGTTTTTTCTAACAAAAATACTATTAAAATATTTTTTATATCAAAAAGACCATCAAAAAGTAGTATTTTACAAAAATATCACAAATACAAAAAACGAGTTTTAACACTTTTAGATTTTAAATTTTTTCATTTGGGTTCGCTATATAGTGTTTAAGGTATAATTTTGATTATATTGGATATAATTTTGAAAATTTAAGATTTGTGGTATTTATAAGAAAAAACATTTTAATAATATTTGTAAAACTTTTGAAAATGTGCGTAAATTGTGTTAAAAACACTTTTTAATGCTATTTATAAGAATTGTCCATGAAATTAGAGTGATTTACACAATGGAGCACTTTTTAACACTTGCATATCAAAATAAGACTCTTTTATGATATGAGACACTTTTTACACTTTTTATTTTTTTAAATACAGTTTTACCCTTCGTGTACACAAAAGTTGTGTACAGAAAATTGTGGATACATTTTATGTTATGTGAACATACTTTTGTACAATATCGTAAATGTATTTTAATTTATTCTAAAATATATTATTTCAATAATTTTTGTGTTTATCATATATCTATTTACATAAGTAATTTATATATAGTATTTGTATGTTTTTGTAATATTTTTAATAAATGTGAATGAAACATGTTGATATTAAAGTGAAAACATGAAAATTACATGTACATCAAAACATATAAATGATTTAAATTCATTATTAAAACCTATTTATTCATTTTTGAACATGAACCATCATATAATTTTAACTACAAAATTTATTTAAATTTGAACACAAATCATTATATGAATTGTCTATGATATATAAACTCATTGGAATTAAATTTAAACTCGTTCATTATACTTTGAACATTTGTACAATTCTATGTGGACATATATAAAAAAATTAGATATTGACTAGTTGTCCACAAATGTTGATCCATTCATAAATAAAATATATAAAAGTGGATATCAAAATATAGATATTAAAATTTTATAAATCAATATACGAAAATAAATTATTTTATATTACCCTTGAAAATTAAAATTAGAATGCAAAATAGAAAAATGAGAAAGAAAATGATTGTCAAATTTACGTATAATAAATGAATTGATGGGTAATTTAGTCTTTTATAACAATAAAGTGTCACTATGTCAAAAAGTGATCTAAAGTGTAATTTGTGTTTTGAAAAGTGTGTTCTTATTAATAAATGGAATGTAAATAAGAATTAAATTAAGTGTGGTCCAACTTCAACTACATTATGTTGGTATCATCATACTTTACTTTTGTCTGAAAACCAGAGACTGATTTCTAAAGTTACAAATCAAAAATAGACAGAAGAACATAACACGACAAAGCAAAGCAAAGCAACAACAAACTAAGCTTACGTTGTTGCTCTTGTCCTAATCCTCGTCATCGTCTATGTGTGTTCGGAATAGGTAGTCTTCGCCTTCCAGTTCATCTTGATACATAGATATCGACAGGTCATTACATTTCTCTTCTTCTTTCTCGTCCTCGCGTCTCTTTCCCTAAACAGACCGGCTTTTAGAAGTTAGAAAAAGTATGCAAGAGTCATATATACTCTCACGATATCACAAGTTTGATTTTGTAAAAAGGTGAAACAATCTCTACATAGTATATATGGAGGCTTTAACTCGTAATTGGCAACAATCTCTACATAGTATATATGGAGGGTTTAACTCGTAATTGGCAACAATCTCTACATAGTATATGCCTAACTTTGATCACGAAACTAACGAAAATAGCATATACTAAACCATATACTATAACTAAAAACGAAAAATAATATATGCAAGGCAACATATACTCTTACAATATCACAAGTTTGATTTGTGAGAAAGGTGAAACAAACTCGTATGTTTAACTATTCAGTTTAGGCTCACTTTATATGGAGGCTTTAACTCATAAATTGACTGCAATCTCTACATAGTATATGCCTAACTTTGATCACGAAACTACGAAAATAGCTTATACTAAACCATTCCTTATAGGCACAGATTCTTTAAATACTGACCTTTCTTAAGATATAGAAGAAATAATGGAAGCCATCGCCAAAAGTATTGTACTCCATAGACCACGTAAACTTGGGATCCATAAACAACGGACGCCTGAAATGCGGCTGCATGACAAATAAAAACGGTAATTTGAGAGCTAATTATTGAGCAAATGCAAGAATATTACAAGTACGGATTCTTTAAAATACCTGTCCGAAAGTAATGGAAATGAAAATCCCGTCTGGTTTCAGAACACGGTGAACTCCATCAAGAGTTGCCATGACTTTACTAACAGTTTCTTCACGGGGATTCCACGGATCACCAGCATCTACAAATAATACGTCCTTCACGGAAACAAAAAACAGCAATTCGTGAGCTTTCTCCTCTTTAAAGTTCATGAAAGTAAACACTTATAAAATCAAAAGTTCTTGCAGGTTTTATTTACCATGGTCCCTTTTTCGATAACCACATCGAAACACTCGTCTTTAAACGGGAGGTCGAGCATGTCAGCTTGCGCCACTTTTATTTCTGAATGCAAAAATCAAAGCCTCGCATCAAATATCAACACATCAAAGGTTATGATCCAATGAAATATTTATCCTAACCACCAGAAACTAATGAAAGTTCACAGTTTTCCAAAGAAAAGGCAAAAGGGTACGCTACATTTTGAAAAAGATGCTATCTATAACTCAGTATTTACAGTGTTATCGCAAGAAGAAACATAACCATCTTCAATACTAGTTCTTGGATACAATTATGCCTAAGGAAAAAATAGTCTAAGACACATCAAAATCTAACTAATAAGCAATACAATACCTTTGTACCCTTTTGACGAAACTCGGCTCTGCATCTTCTCTACGGCGACAGAAGACAAATCGATACAAGTAATATCAACAATACCATCTTTATAGAGCTCTTCACATAACTGAGAGTTCCCACATCCCAATTCCAATACCTTTAACAAAATCACACCAAATAATACAAAAAAATCAAATTTTGCAAACAACCCAAACGCAAACGCTGTTCTATAAACGCGAAAAAGCTTCTCTATAAGCTTAACAAAAGAAGAGAGAAATAGATATATATATATAGAGAGAGAGAGAGGAGGAGGAGAATGTACAGAAGAAGAGATGTTGATGTTGGATTTGATGAGATTTTGAAAATGAGAATAGTCTTTGAACCATTCGTAGTGTTCCTCTGAAGAGAATCTCTGGTCCCTGCCAAATTTCGACGACATTTCAAAAAACGATAAACAAGAGAGAGAGTAAGAGAGAGAGATTGTTGGTAAGGAGGATGTGATTACACTACCAATAGTGAGGATCGAGATATGTAAGAGCAGAAGGAGGAGCAACGGAGATCGGATTCGGATTCGGGTTTGAATTTGGATCAGACTCCATTGTTGAGCTTGCTCGAGCTTAAACCCTAAATCCCTCTTTTTCGCTAATCACTATTTAGCTACAAGGGGACGTTGTTATTATGTTTTAATATGGGTTTTGTTAATGGGCCTACTTCTTTAAGCCCATATTTATCTATACGTTTGTATGGGCTTTTAAAGAGTAGAAACTAATCATGTAATTTACTGTTACAAAATTTTGTTTTATGTTTTGTTACTAAACCGCTAAGTCGATATTGGCGGTCTAAATTGGAGAGAATTAGTTGATGTGTGTTTGCACGGAAACAAGAGTGACCGTCCAACTCGTGCTAACTTGTCCGTTTGTACATTGCGCGTGTTATAGTTCGGATTCGGAAGTTTGTAAAGTTGTTGATTAAAGCATCAAACTTTTTTAACATCGTGGAAAAAACAAACAGTTATAAAAGGTGTTACATGATTTCTACCAAAATTTTGTTTATGTTTTTTTTTTCTATCTGTTGAATTTATTAATGATAAGAGAAACACATTTTGATTTTAACGGACCTTAATACAAGCATTTTGGCCCAAACCGAAATAAAACATCATAAACCCAAATCAGAAGAAAACCATAGAAAGAAAGAGTAGACACATCTTAGCCATCACTCTATTGCACCATGCCGGAAAAAACAGACACGTCGGAAGTATCACCGGTGGTTGAACGTCGTCGCCTTGGTAGAAATCGAAACGTCGTCTTAAATTTCACCGAAGGAGATATTTCAGATTAACCGGTAACCGATAAAGAAAGTTATTCTCACGGTTTTATTAGATTCGATGAATCAAAACACCTCCAGAACTTCTTCTTTTCTAAATCCTAAGCTTCTTTTCTTTCTAAATCTAGGTATCATCGATTTGGAAGTGAAGCCAAAAACATCGTTTTGGAAGAGGAAGATCCTAAGCGTTAACCGGAGCAAAAGAAGCCTCCAATACCGAAACTAAAGCGGTCACCGGAGCTAGAGAAGCCTCTCATACCGAAGCATAAGTGGTCATCGAAGCTATAGAAGCCTCTGATACCAAGGTGTAAGCGGTCACCGGAGCAAGAGAATCCTCCGATACCGAAACTAAAGGCAGCCACCGGTGTTATCCAAGCCACCCACGAACTCATAGAAACCAAGCAAAAGCTCACTCAGACCATACATACTCCACAACTAATTGAAACACGCATGATAGCCTTAAACCTCGACGCATAGCAGACCGATAACAACCAAACTTACACACACACTCACAGTACACGAGACCAAAACCCCGGAAGATACAAGAACCCGTAGGATATTCAAGACTCGAAAAGGAGAGGAATGATGCAAGAACGGAGAAAACCACCTCGGACCCCAAAAATCATTTCCTGAATCAGAACATCGAGCCACGGCTAACATCATAGAATGAGTGAGCCTCAAATCCAAAAACTCAAGAACCGTCGATGTTACACAGAGAAACCGGAGAGACAAGGGGGAGATAATGACTTACAAACACCGAGAGGACTCACGTTGTCACCGGAGAACCGATCTAGAGGAAAAAAGACGTTATTAACCAAGATAGGAGATTAAACTAACAAATTCACCGGAGTGACGCCGGAGGCAATGGAACCCTCCGGCGTCAAAATCAAAAACACAGCCGCCACTTAGCAATAAAGAGCTTGGGAGAAAAATTAGGGTCGTCTGCTAAAAGGAATTGGCTTTGTCCTTTTTGTAGCTAGTTTATATCAGTAATTTCAAGTTCTAAATTTTGTTTATGTTTCAAAAACCCATTTTTGAGGTAAAAGTCTAAAACACTGTGATATCTGATTAATAAGTAGATAATACTTACTTTATTTTATTATTTTTGTACCAGTTTTTGACCCACAATGCTTACGTTCAATAAACTTTGTGACTTAAGGCTTGACTTTCGTTATTCTTTAACTATTTTATCATGGAAGAGGATGTATCTCTTCCCCCTAATTTTCAACCAACAATTTATATTAAATTAGTTAAAATAATCAAAAATTTAACAAAAATGAAAGTAAATTTCTAAAATAACTATCAAAGAGAAAAATCAAAAATATGATCAAATATTTTGTTTATATCTCTTCCCACTAATTTCTTACCAAAATTGTATACTAAATTAACTAACCAAAATTGTATACTAAAATAACAAGAAATTCTACAAAATTAAATAAATTCTCTAAAATAAGATTACAATAAAAAAAAATGTGATCGAAAGACTTTGTTTATATCTATTTCCCACAGTTTTCCAACCAAAAATTGTATTAAAATAATCAAAAATTCAACAAAAAATGATATTTTTCAACATTTTCGTTCTTTTCCACAACACTTTAATCTAATTTTAATTTAATTTTTTTTTGTCAATAAAGTTTTAATTCAATTTAATTATTTTATCTTATTATATAAAAATGTATAGTCTTTGAGATGATAAAACAAGGACCATCCACTCAGATTTTCTTCTTCTTCTTCTTCTTCTACAGTCAAAAAAATCATTGTTCCTTTGCCCTGTGCGATTTCCTCTCCGCCATGGCTGTTTCTCTTCACTTCTGCCGATTATCTTTACGTCCCGATACTCATCTCTCCGGTTTCGATTCTCTCCGTCGCCGGAAACCTCCATCGCTCCGTTGCTCCTCCGGCGACGAAACCGTTCCTTCGCAATCGGTGGTGATGGATTCCGATTTCGACGCGAAAACCTTCCGTAAGAACTTGACGAGAAGCGATAATTACAATCGTAAAGGATTCGGTTACAAGGAGGAGACACTCAAGCTCATGAATCGAGAGTACACAAGTAAGTGAAAATCGAAGATTCAGCTGATTTTGCTTGCTCTGTTGTGAAATCCATGATTTAGGGTTTGTTTCTAGGCTTGAGGAATTGGATAAGGCTTTGTGTAGGTAGAATATATTGAATTGTTCTTTGATTCCATAAATTAGCATGTGAAGCTTTATTCAAGTGTTTGAATCTGTGTTTTTGATGAGTTTTTCGTAGTGGAATCGAAGATTTAGGGTTTGTTCCTGGGCTTGAGTAGATGAATTAGGCTTGTGTAGTACAGTGTTAGTGATTGATTCCATGAATTAGCATGTGAAGCTTTATTTAAGGGTTTTAATTTGTGTTTTTCGATGAGTTTTTCGTAGTGGAATCGAAGATTTAGGGTTTGTTTCTGGGTGTGATGAAATTGGATAAGGCTTTGTGTAGTAGAGTGTTATTGTTTGATTCCATGAATTAGCATTTGAAGCTTGATTTAAGGGTTTGAATCTGTCTTAATGAAGTAGATGAAGTTGGATATATGTGAGTTTATGAGAGATGCTTATAGTTGTTATGATGATGATGATTCGATGTTGTGTTATTGTGTTTGAATACTCTTCAGGTGATGTGTTGGAGACACTGAAAACAAATGGGTATACTTATTCTTGGGGAGATGTGACTGTGAAACTCGCTAAAGCGTATGGTTTCTGCTGGGGTGTCGAACGCGCTGTTCAGATCGCTTACGAGGCAAGAAGGCAGTTCCCTGAAGAGAGGCTTTGGATTACTAACGAAATCATTCATAACCCGACTGTCAATAAGGTATCTTTAGTCACTGTCCTCTGAAAATTTGTAGCCCTCTACATTAGCTAGAAGTTGTTGCTTTGTGCCCATTTAGTGTAGAATTGCATTGGATATTGGTAACTTTGTGGCCCTTTAAATTAGCTAGAAGCTATTGCTTTGTGCCCATTTAGTGTCCTTGAATTGCATGGGACATTGATGAGTTTGCCTATATATGTGGCACGGGCCTTTCTGTTTTTTCTTATAGTTTAAAGTACTTTTTTTATTTTTGTGGCAGAGGTTAGAAGACATGGATGTTAAGATTATCCCGGTTAAGGATTCGAAGAAGCAGTTCGATGTAGTGGATAAAAATGATGTGGTTATCCTTCCTGCTTTTGGAGCTGGTGTTGATGAGATGTATGTTTTAAATGATAAGAAAGTGCAAATTGTCGACACGACTTGTCCTTGGGTGACAAAGGTACATTTTTAATAAGCGTAGGTATACGTAATATCGGTTTCTTCCTTTTCCTGACACATTTGTGTCTCTTTAAGGTATGGAATATGGTTGAGAAGCACAAGAAAGGGGAATACACATCGATAATTCACGGTAAATATACTCATGAAGAGACCATCGCAACTGCATCTTTTGCAGGAAAGTATGTCATTGTAAAGAACATGAAAGAGGTGTGTTCTTACATTAGCCAAACGTTTTTGTATTCGTAGAATTTTCGAAAGTCTGTTGCTTGATGGGTACTTTGTTATTGTTCACAGGCGAATTATGTTTGTGATTACATACTTGGTGGTCAACTCGATGGATCTAGCTCCACAAAAGAAGACTTCATGGAGGTATAGAGCTTCTTTTCACACTATCTTTAGATTGATATTCTTATGTAGTTTCTCTAATAGTTTTATTACTACGGTGTGTTGTAGAAATTCAAGTACGCTGTTTCAAAAGGTTTCGACCCTGACAATGACCTTATCAAAGTCGGGATTGCAAACCAAACAACCATGCTCAAGGGAGAAACAGAGGAGATCGGTTAGTCACAATACCACAAACCATCTTTAATCCATGGAAGTCAAATCATCTTATTTATCGAATCTCACTTCAGAACTAACCACGCAGGAAAACTAATCGAGAAGACAATGATGCGCAAGTACGGAGTAGAGAATGTCAACGGACATTTCATAAGCTTCAACACAATATGCGACGCTACTCAAGTAAAACCCCCTTTAAACAAGTGTTTAATAATGCACCAAAATCATCATATTCTTCTTTCTTTCTGTCACAGGAGAGACAAGACGCGATCTACGAGCTAGTGGAAGAGAAGATAGACCTGATGCTAGTTGTAGGTGGTTGGAACTCGAGCAACACATCTCACCTTCAAGAGATCTCGGAGGTACGTGGCATACCGTCTTATTGGATCGACAGTGAGCAACGGATAGGACCTGGTAACAAAATAGCGTATAAGCTACACGTAAGCAACATCATCATAAGACAAATATTCTCATTAGGCTTGTTATTATATAGCTTTCATTGATCATTTTGCTTTTGTTTTTTTGGGAACATTGGTGATGTGTAGTATGGTGAGCTTGTAGTGAAGGAAGATTTTCTACCAAAGGGACCAATTACTATTGGTGTTACATCAGGTGCTTCAACACCAGATAAGGTACTTTTTTGTATTGGGCATTTCCTAAAATACCACTTTTTGTGTGTGTTTAGGTCGAAAGACCATCAAAAAAGACAAAAATACTACTAAGAAGTTTTTCTACTAAATTTAGAGGAATTCACAAAACTACACCCTTCCATCCCTTCTTTTACAAAACTCTACCTAATTCAAATTTTTCTCATATTTACACCTTTTCAAAATTTTAAAAGCTTGATTTACCCTTTAAAAAATTATCAAAATTAAATTTTTCATTTGGGTTCGCTAATTAGTGTTTAGTGTATAATATTAAGGGTAGGATTGTGTGAAAAGGATTTATTTGGATTTAATTTTGAAGGTTTAGGTGTAGTTTTGTGAAGTAATTTTGAAATGTTGTAATTTTGTGAAATGTAATTCAAATGGTGTAGTTTTGTAATTCTCCCCTAAATTTAAAGTAGCTTAAAATCCTTAAATTAAAATCTTGCCCGTTCGAAACTAAACCTTAAACACTAAATACAACGTATACCATCTACCCATTATTCTCAGTGTTTATCGTATTTTTGAGAAATATAGTGGTATTTTGGTCGAAAACCTTAAGGTAGTATTTTTTGCCTAAAACTTTTGTAGTGGTATTTAAGGAATTTACATTTTATATTTGCTTATGTTTTTGTTTTAAGTGTGGAGATGCGTGAATGTATAGCTTTGGTGTGTGTGTTTATGTTTAGGTAGTGGAAGATGTATTGGTGAAGGTGTTCGATATTAAACGTGAAGAGTTGTTGCAAATGGCTTAATTCTCTGTCTTTGTGATCGTAATTTAAATATTAACGTGTAATGTTAAGTGTATACTTTAAAAGTTAAAATAATGTGTATCTTCAGAGTCAATATTTATAAAACATACAATCTATTATATATACATAATATAATGTACAAAATATCATAGTTTATACATAATAAAATATTTTAAAACATTTTTTTAATATTTTATAGAATTGATATCATAGTTTATACATAATAAAATATTTTAAAACATTTTTATTATTATTTTATAGAATTGATATCTTTATTCTATAATATAAAATATTAAATATAATAATTTATAAATAATAAAATTATATTATATTTTTTTATATCATCGTAATATTTTAGACGGATTAAAAGGAAATCGGGATTGTCTATAAGAGCCTAGCGCCTAGGCGTCTGCTTTTTTGAACACCGATAATTATATATATACGACTATCATTAGTTCATTTTACATGATTAATCTTTTTATAGTTTCCTATATTTTTGTTATACGGTATGTAATATGTATAACGCCCCATTTACATCTAGCTAATTTTTGAACATTGGGTATAATTACAAATATGTTGATACAACTAGACTATTTTATATTTTTTTCGCCATTGGTTAGATTTCTCTTAATTTGTGTTTGTTGTACAATGCAATTTACTCCACATCAAAACTAATACCACTCAAATAAATAAAAACTTCAATAAATAATAAATTAACTGAACAATCATAATTAATTTGAATGAGTATTATACCATTTACTAATACAAATTTCTTAGTTATGTAGAATGGGATTGGGAGCAATATTTTCACAAATTTAAATTATCTCAATTAATTTGATTACTATCACAATTGTTTTCATTTTTTAAGATTAATATAACTATGTTTATAATAGCCACGTTTAAAGATTATTTATATTTAATAAAGATTTAAAAGTGCATTTCCATTTGTTGGTTTGTGTATATGTGCAACTTAAGATTTTTTAATGATTATAAATTTTGTGGGATTTTATAACATAAACAGATTTTTATGTTATACCAACACTTCAGATATATTTCATTTAATTTATAATCATATTTTGTAATAATATATATTGTTATATTTTATATGGATTTGTTTCTATTAATTAAATAATTATTCTGGGAAACCTTTTTGTTTATTTTTTGAAAAGTTGAAAAAGATTTTGAAAAAAAACCTTTCCATTTAAATTAAAAGATAAATAAAATTATTGTTTTAGTGACTTGTTACTTATATAAGGGAAGCTATCGATGAACAATTTTGACACTTTTGTCTTGCTTTGGGAGGAATAAAATAGAAGAGAAGTTCTATCTTCTAAAGATTTATTTATGCTCAACAATTCAGATCAATAAAGGTAATGATCATTGTGTTTATCTCTTTGAATCATTAGTTATATAATCAACCATCTTTCATAATTAGTTAATGGATTTTTTTCATATAAAATTTCCACTGAAGAATTTTTAATAAACTAGTTATTACTTATCTACACTTAACAACTTCTTAAACTAATATTTTCAGATTATTTAAAAAATGGGAAACCATACAAGCAAAAAATCAGACATAAAAACAGGAACACACTACACAACACAACTAAGTTCGT
Organism: Cochlearia excelsa; assembly: GCA_963556525.1. Taxonomy (NCBI): domain Eukaryota; kingdom Viridiplantae; phylum Streptophyta; class Magnoliopsida; order Brassicales; family Brassicaceae; genus Cochlearia; species Cochlearia excelsa. The sequence goes on along the minus strand of OY748327.1, from coordinate 45,786,337 downwards.
ACGAGGAAGCTTGTAAATCAGACAAGGACGTACGATCATTCGACGCTTGTATACAGTCGCGTACAAACAAAGTTATAAGGTCGTTATCTACGGGTGTCGATGCTCGAGGACTATCGTTCAATTGTCTAAAAGAAGTTACCGGGTGTTTGCTCGAAACGAATCAAGAAGTGGTCAAAATGATATTAGATTGCAAGAAAGATATATGGAAAGATCTCGAATTGTTCGATTTAGTGGACGATTACTTTAAGAATAGCTCGAAAACGCTTGATTTCTGCGCGGCTTTGGAGAAAGCTTTGAAGAAAACAAAGTCTACTCAGCTTTTGATCAATGTTGCTCTCAAGGAATTCGAAGGCGAGAAACGTGTTCAAGGTAACAAACTAGACCATGCTATGCGACTTCGGTTAACAAAGCCGAACCTAAACCAAGCCGAATATTTTGGTTATCGGTTAACCAAAGCAATTTTAAAGAGCTTGCCAAAATGAAATTTGGTTTGGATTTGGTTGATTTTGATTTTTAAGACTAAACCAAAATCAACCGATTTTTAATTAGGTTTTAATCGGTTGAATTTGAGTAATTTGGTTTAGCTAAATTTGGGTATTTTTGGTGAAATTGAGTAAATGGAATTGGTGGTATTAGTGAAAACCGATCGAATTTTCATATATACCGATCGTTCCACCCGAACCAAATCAAAATTCTCGGGTAACCTAATCAAAATGATCGGTTTAGCCCAAAGAACAAAAACCAAACCAAAAGCCGGGGATTTCGGTTCATCTTGGTACAATCGGTTCGGTCACAATTCACAGGCCTAGTACCAACCATGATGATCTCTTCTTTAATTCTTCTCTCTGCTCCATTTTTGATTATCTCTAACTTTTTTTCGATATTGGCAGGTGAAGAGAACGGGTACGAAAAGACACTCGTAGAGCTAAAGAACATCAAAAACGCAAAGTGTCCTTTCGACGAAGACGACATGTTTCAGTCTGTCTACAGACAACAGACAGCCATGTTTGAGAAGCTGCAGATCAGTAAGAAGAAACTCGACAAGAAGATCAAACTCGTCCACACGTGGAGAAAACTCTGCAGCGTCATCTTCGTAGCCACATTCGCCACGGTGTTCATCTGCTCTATCGTGGCAGCGGCACTCGCGGCTCCTCCCGTGGCCGCGGCTATGGCCGCAGGTGCCACCATGCCGCTGGGAACCATGGGGACATGGATAGATTCGCAGTGGAAAAACTACGAAGAAACGCTGAAAGCACATAGACAAGTGATTAGTTCGATGCAGGCGGAAACTTATGTCGCTGTAACGGATATGAATAGCATGCGGGGTTTGATCGAGAACTTGGAGACGGGAATTACGGGGATGGTGGAGTGTGCGGAAGACACGGTGAAGCGCGAAAAGGTCAAGACCGGGATACACGAGATTAAGAGGAAGCTTAAGGGGTTTAAAAAGAACGTAGAGGAGTTGCAGATACAAGCTGGTTTGTGTAGGGAGAATATTAATAAGGCGAAGAGCGTAATTATGCAGAGGATGATCGATCTTCCCAATAAGAAAGACACCTGAAAAAACATAGACACAAGAAGAAACTCGATATCTCTTTTTTCAGCAATAATGAGTAATGACATATTCTTTCATAGCAAGAGTATTAGTGTTCAATAAAAAGATACTTATACTAATCGTCGATATCTTATACTAATCGTCGACCTAGCTTTCCTTTTAACATTTAGCTATTAACTAAATCGATACAACTTATGTTGCTCAGCGGACAAAGCTATACATCCCTACATAACCAACTAGGCTAGTGACAGAAATCATGTACTAGACTTAACAAGAGCAACTTTATCGAACTGTCATGATTCATAAGAGAAACAACCACATTATTGGCTACCAGGAAAAGCAAATAGAAAGTTAAATGCTTTAAAGCTAAATCTTACATTGAGAACAAAGCAAAGACATGTCAACTCGAGAAAATTACTTACCTGGGAAGGCTTGGCGGCATTGGTTTCTCGTTTACCTTCTTTTGTAGTCTCTTCACGATCATGAGCTCACACCAAACATGTCTCTTGAAGAATATAGACTCTGTCCTGGCATCTCCCTGTCTCCTGGTCCTGTGGCATGAAGCTGAAACTAAGATAAACTCAAGAAACAAGCATCTCCATGAGCAAAGACTTAATACTGCTTACAAGATGGGTCAGAAACTCTCACTCTTTCGGTTGAAAAATTGTAATCAAAACACAGTAATGTAAAGAATAAGGCTACAAAATCACAAGTTTTTATGAAAACTAAGCCTCCTACACAGACAATAACGAATCGCTTTTACTCTACAACTGATTAAGATCAACCGGGTTCTCCACGCACTGTCTCAAAATGAACTCAGCTCTCCTCTTTTTATCGTCTCTATCTTCATCACGCACAAAGGACAAAGCTCTCTCTTCATCTTTCATCTGCAAAGTTAGATCCAACGGCTCTCCAAGAAACTTCTTCTCTGTTCTTAGCTTAGAAATAACAACACCATGTCTCTTCTTCTTCATCTTCTTCTCCGAATCACACACAACTTCACAGAAAACCCCTTCTCTCGCAGCTTCCATGGCAGGAGCAAATGCATCTATCACAGAAAACTCAACTTTCTCCTCCAATACCGAAGGCGATAACAACACTTCACTCTCATCTTCTTCTCTCTTATCTTCTCTCACACAATCCAAATCTCCCCACACACGATTATTCAAAGAGAGTTTACACACAAGCTTCCTCTGCAAACTCAATAAAGCCCTCTCGGCTTTCCTTCTCTGCCTAGCTTGTTCGATCTTATCTCCTCTAGGATCCGATGCTCTCTCCATCCACATAGGCGTTTCTTTATACGTATGCGGATCAGGGAAAGCCGGTAACCAAATCGGAATGTGTTTCCCCGGAGGAGTTTCACCGATCTCAGCAAAACTAGGTATCATCATCTTCTTCTTCTTCTTCTCATTGCTTATAGTAGCTATAGGGAAGCTAGGAAATGGCTGCGAGAAAGGGATCTCTTCACTAGAACTAACGAAACCTATAATCTCACTCAATTTCGCCGAACGCACGACGGAGCAGCAACCTCCGTCGCCGTCGAAATCTAAATCTCCGGCGAATTCGTCTAAAGCTAAGGCGATATCGAACACGTTACACTGGCTCCTACCGTTTAGGTTAGCGAAGGATTTTGCAGATTTACCTAGATGGAGAATGTAATGTACGGCGAGTCTAGAGAGAGATTCGAGAGCTGGATCCTTGAATTGCTCGTAGCCTACGCTCTCGCAGATCTGAGATACGGCGGATTTCGCGGCGGCGTGGATGAATTCGTAGGTATCGGAACTGTTAGAGGAAGAAGCAGGATCGTTCATATCAGAATTTTCCTTGTAAAATTAGGGTTTACTCATTGGTAAATCCACATTCGTCGCCGGTGAAAAGTCCGCCGGAGTAAACTATTTTCGCCGCCGTTAACGGGAAGTAGCTAACGACGGAGTCGTCGGAGAATAAGAAGGAAGGGAAGAGAGGAGACTTGGGACTTGAGATGTCTCTTTCGTTATATAGCATTGGCAATCAGTACTTTCAAGCCCAACAAATTATTCGATTTAAATTAGCAAAATAAATTGAGAAATTCATAAAGATACTCAAAAAAAAAAATATTTAGGAGGGGGTATTGGAATAAAGATTTGGAAAGAATTGATTTAGGAGTATTTGTATAGATTTTAATGAATTCCATCTAAATACCATCTAAAATGTTAGGAATTCATTCATTACAAATTTTCTAAAATTTTCTATTGAATTCTTGCAAAATGACATTATTTATAACTAGCAAATAATGTCGAATAACACGTGAATTTAAAAGAATTCACAAATTTATGAGTTGAATAACACTAGAATTAATGAGAATCATAAAAATGGTTTTTTGAATAACACTAGAATTTAAAAGAAAGTGTGAATTCATTAGACTAACAACCTTTTTCGATTTAAATTAGCAAAATAATTTGAAAAGTTCCTTAAAACACTTCAAAAATAATTAGACCTCTCAAAAATACCACAAACACAAATACCAACAATTTTTCTTGTCAAAAGTACCACAACACACAAAAAATAAGTTCTAATGTTACAAGAAAGATATAATTTAAATTTAAGGTTTGACGGTTTAATTTTGAATATTTTAAACAATTTAGGTTCAAAATCATTTGATGGTTTTTTTGACTTTGAAACATTTAAAAATGGTACTTTAGAGAATTGTCCAAACAAAATTCACTTAAATTGAACCGATGCATAAAAAAGTTGTTCAAAGTCCCAACACAAAAGTAACAAAACAGCGTTGTTTTAGCATACAAAGAGAAGCAAAGGAGACACATAACACAAGACAAAAGATATCATCCAAAAGCTTTAACTACTACTTGGTTCCATAAAACATCCTTAAACCCTACTTTTACTAATATGTAAAATCTTGATCTTTCATAGTCCTTTCACAGCTCACAAAAACACATATAAGCGATACGCTCTCAAGCCAAATCTCATTCAAAGAAAGTGAGGACCGATAAGCTTAGCGATCTCCAAGAACCCGACACTGTCTTTGCCATCGAATATCTTTTTCAGCTTCTCATCGCAGATTATAACCTTCTTGTTTTGTGGATCCTGCAGTACAACATTAACTCAATTTAGCCACCAAACTTCACACAAGTAAAAAGATATCCATAAATGTTAAGGAACAAGCTAACATATTAAGATGAGCTTAAAGTAAGCCTCATAATCTTCCAAAATCTAACAATACACATTCTTAAATCTTAAGATAAGCTTAAAATAAGCCTCATAATCTTCCAAAATCTAACAATTACTTTCAAGTAGACAAAGCTCAAAATGCATAAGTAACATATTGCAGAAGCACAATCAAAGTCCATCCTTATAAAAGCTCGAAGAAACATTAACATTGACTCCTAAGTTATGAAGTAGTTATCAACACACATAGTATATATATACATCATATAGCTCTAAAATCGCGACAAAACCATATACGAATCGATTGTCTAGCTACCCAAAATCGTAATTGTTTGCGAATCCATAAACCTCAGGACATTTAAAAACCCTTACCAAACATGCCTAACAACCAAAAGGGCTTAAATCAATATCTTACACCCCAAAAGAAACCAATGAATCATAAGCCAATGCCTAAGAGAAGAAAACAAGTCACATACTCACATCACAACAACATAAAAGTTCAAAAAAGAAAGCTATTATCAGATTTCTAAAACCATAACAGTAAAAAATAGAGAAATTCCATAGAATACCATCAAAATAAGATTTTGTTTTGAAAATACCATTACAAAGTTTTTTATAACAAAAATATCATCAAAATGTTTTTATAACAAACATACCATCAAAAAGTAGTAGTTTACAAAAATACCACAAATACAAAAAACGAGTTTTAACACTTTTAGATTTTAATTTTTTTTCATTTGGGTTTGCTATATAGTGTTTAGGGTATAGTTTTGAAGGGTTGGGTATAGTTTTTGAAGGTTTTGGGTATAATTTTGAAAATTTAAGATTTGTGGTATTCATGAGAAAAAAACTTTTTAATGGTATTTGTAAAACTTTCAAAAATCTGTGCTAATTGTGTTAAAAAAACTTTTTTTAGTGGTATTCGTAAGAATTGCCCTAAAAAACAACTCTAAAAAAATTCAACTATGCATAAGCCATTAGTTAGAGAGAAAAAACCTTATCCAAAACACTCTAATAAGCAAATAGACTTTAAAAAAAAAAAAAATCGTATTAGAGATATACTTGAAGGTCGTGTTCTTTGATGTAAGCCCAGATTCGCTTAAGAGCTTGTGTGCGAGGAATCACCGATTCTCCAACGACGTCTTGCATCTCGGGAGAAACTGGTCTTGGCTTCATGATTCCACGTGGCTCTCTGATTTTGGTGATTGTTGGCTCTGAAGAAGCCGTCGCGGAGGTTACGGCTCGCGCCGTGCGGAGGTTAGAAGGTTTAGGGGAAAGACGGATGGGAGAGAGAGACGGCGAGATTTGAAACGGTGACGTTTTGGTGCAGAGGAAAGTGGAGAAAATTCCTGAAGAAAGAGCCATTGTCGTCGTCGTCGTCGTTGTCTGTGTGGTGTGTTTTGGGAGATGAGAGGTTTTTGAGTTATCCTTTTACTTTTTTTTTTTGTTTTGTTTCTTTCTCAGTGTATTAAGAAGAGCAAAGAGGGACACACTCGACCTAATAAATTACAATTTAAAAATAAATAAAATAGAAAAATTTCTTTGGAATTCGAAATAGAAAAAGTTTTTATTTCGAGATTGAATATATGATTTGAAAGTTTTTTATGACAAAAATACCATTAACATGTTTTTTATAACAAAAATACTATAAAAAAATTGTAATTTACAAAAATACCACAAATACAAAAAACGAATTTTAACACTTTTAAATTTTAATTTTTTTAATTTGGGTTCGCTATATAGTGTTTATGTTATAATTTTGAAGGATAGAATATAGTTTTTTGAAGGTTTGGATGTAATTTTGAAAATTTAAGATGTATGGTATTTATGAGAAAAAAACTTTTAATGGTATTTATAAATCTTTTGAAAATATGCGCTAATTTTGTTAAAAAAAGGGACAATCACAAAACTACACCATTTGAAAGTGAATTCACAAAACTACACCTCCTGAAAGTGACTTTTTAATTCTACACCTCTTTCATAACCAAAAAGACAATATTACCCTCTGTCTTCTTCTTCTTCTTTTTTTTCTTCTTCTTCTTCTTCTTTTTTTTCTTCTTCTTCTTCTTCTTTTTCTTCTTCTTCTTTTTCTTCTTCCTCTTCTTTTTCTTCTTCTTCTTCCTCTGAATCTCAATCTCGATCTCGATTTCTCCATCGTTTCATCGTCGCCGTATCGTATTGATCTCGATCTCGTCGTCTAGATTAAGTCTAGATCTGGATCTCACCTTCATAATCTAGATCTCGCCGTCTCTTCATCGTCGGCTAGATCTGGATTTCGCCTTCATAATCTAGATCTCGCCGTAGCTACATCGTCTAGATCTCGCTTTAGCTTCATCTTCTCGATCTCGCTTCAGAATCACGCCGTAAAGGTAATAATTGATGTGTTTAATGGATTTTTCATTCAGTTATAAGAGTTATTGGTGATACATAAGTGATTTCTCATTTAGTAATTGATGTGTTTTAATGGATTTTACTTTTTGGCAGATGAATGCAAATTTAGTCAATGAAAAACTAGATATCCTTATCAAATATTGTTACTAACCTAACCATTAGGATTGATAACATCCGAATCTTTTGGAAGAGAGAAACAAAAAAGAGGTAAAAATGTTATAAATGTTATAAAGAGAATAATACCTTAAATTGATGGTTTGTGTGTGTTAATAACTCAACTGTTTCATCGACTAATATGTTACAACGTTTTAATGACAAGTGTTATGAGTGTTATAAGTATTATAAAGCACAAGTTGTATAGAATCAAGTGTAACAGTATCATAAAGTATTAGTTATAAAGTGTAATTCTGAACCTAACTTGACTTAATGATTAAACTGTATATGATAGTTACGATACATCACCGTATATAATAGTCATTGGTGACTTAATGATTCAATTGTTTCCACATATTTTTGGCAGATTGACTTAATGTATCGGATGTCTCCTTCTCCTTCTCCTTCTCTGGTTTCTTCGTTCTCTGTTCTGTATCGGCAAAAGAAGAAAATAATAACCTAATTAAATAAGGGTAATGAGGTCTTTTTACAGAGGAAAGAGGTGTAGTTTTGTGAAAATTTTTAATTGGGTGTAAAGTTGTAAAGGAAGAGAGATTTTGGTGTAGTCTTGTGAATTTCTCTTTTTTGAATTTAAAGTGTTTTTTTATTTTATTTTTTTGGGCAATTCTTATGAATACCTTTAAAAAAGTTTTTTTAAGAGAAATTCACAAGACTACACCAAAATCTCTCTTCCTTTACAACTTTACACCCAATTAAAAATTTTCACAAAACTACACCTCTTTCCTCTGTAAAAAGACCTCATTACCCTTATTTAATTAGGTTATTATTTTCTTCTTTTGCCGATACAGAACAGAGAACGAAGAAACCAGAGAAGGAGAAGGAGAAGGAGACATCCGATAATCGCCGATCTCGAAATCTGGAAGCATCTTCTCCGTCGCAGTCGTCGGAATCAGCTTCTCCGATCACGAATTCGTCTTCTTCTTATAGATCTGAAACTATTTTCACATACGTAGATCTTATAGATCTTATAGATCTTATAGATATAGAAGACAAATAAGCCTAAGAAGAAGAAGAGCTTCACATACGATGATCTAAGATCTGAAACTATTTTCTCAGATTTATAATTAAAGGTAATTATTCCTCCTTTTCATGGATTCTCCATGTTAATGAAATAAATTGAATAATTAAGAAATTGATAATTAAGAGATTAGGCGTATGAGCAAAAACTTGGATTAGGTAGAGCATTTCTTTGTCATACCTTTTTGATATTTTATAAATTTCACAATCTACTATTATAAGTATTATAAGTTGAACCATTGTTTGATGTTGATAAGTAGTATTATAAGTCGAACCATTGTTTGATGTTGATAAGTAGTATTATAAGCCGAACCATTGTTTGATGTTGATAAGTAGTATTATAAGTACTATTGTTAATCTTTGAATCATTATTCTCTACAAGCGGATGCTTGATCTCTATTGTGTTTGTGGGCAGTAGAAGTCAACAAATTCTTCTTGGGAATTTGTTATTGATGTTGATAGATGTGGTTCTCTTACCTCCATCAGCCAAGATATGTCTTATGGAGACTAGTTGTGTAGCTGCAATTTGATTTATTTTCACCATTTATGTGGTTTCATTCAATTTTTAATGCAAGACTTGTCATAAGATACTAGTAAGACTTCCAAATGATTCAGATGTTATAACACTTATAACACTTATAATAAATGTTATAAATTCTATTCGCTTACTGTCTTTTACTTTCCACGTGTACATGTTTGTTGCCCTATTTAATGCAAGACTTGTCATTAGATACTAGTAAAACTTCCAAATGATTCATATTTTATAACACTTATAACACTTATAACACTTATAATAAATGTTATAAATTACATTAACTTACTGTCTTTTACTTTCCACGTGTACATGTTTAATGCCCTATTTAATGCAAGACTTGTCATAAGATACTAGTAAGAAGAGATGAATCTATAGAGGAAACCGCCATCGAAGAGAAACTCTAGATCTTTTGATATTTTACGATATGGACTCCGTTTATTATAAATATTATAAGTGTTATAATTCATTATATCGTTTTAAAATGGGTTCCGTTTATTATAAGTGTTATAAGTGTTATAAATATTATAACGTTTGTTGTTTTTTGTAATAAGTGTTATAGAACAAACTTCTCAAAAATATCAGATAAATGTTATAAGTGTTATAAGTGTTATAAACCAACAGTTGTTGAGATTTCAACAAAGATATCTGATGCTAGTTTCTTCCTCAACTCTGATATCTTCGCATCCTTGAGCTTCAATAAGTAAGAGATCCTCATAGCAATGTATTCCAAGAGCTTCAGGGACACAATTCCTTAATCTGTCTCACAAACCTATCATATTCAAAAAACAAAAAAAAATACATTAAGTCAATCTGCCAAAAATATGTGGAAACAATTGAATCATTAAGTCACCAATGACTATTATATACGGTGATGTATCGTAACTATCATATACGGTTTAATCATTAAGTCAAGTTAGGTTCGAATTACACTTTATAACTAATACTTTATGACATCGTTACACTCGATTCTATACAACTTGTGCTTTATAATACTTATAACACTCATAACACTTGTCATTAAAACGTTGTAACATATTAGTGATGAAACAGTTGAGTTATTAACACACACAAACCATCAATTTAAGGTATTATTCTCTTTATAACATTTATAACATTTTTACCTCTTTTTTGTTTCTCTCTTCCAAAAGATTCTGGATGTTATCAATCCTAATGGTTAGGTTAGTAACAATATTTGATAAGGATATCTAGTTTTTCATTGACTAAATTTGCATTCATCGCAAAAAGTAAAATCCATTAAAACACATCAATTACTAAATGAGAAATCAACTTATGTATCACCAATAACTCTTATAACTGAATGAAAAATCCATTAAACACATCAATTATTACCTTTACGGCGTGATTCTGAAGCGATATCGAGAAGATGAAGCTAAAGCGAGATCTAGACGATGTAGCTACGGCGAGATCTAGATTATGAAGGCGAAATCCAGATCTAGCCGACGATGAAGAGACGACGAGATCTAGATTATGAAGGTGAGATCCAGATCTAGACTAAATCTAGACGACGAGATCGAGATCAATACGATACGGCGACGATGAAACGATGGAGAAATCGAGATCGAGATTGAGATTCAGAGGAAGAAGAAGAAGAAAAAGAAGAGGAAGAAGAAAAAGAAGAAGAAGAAAAAGAAGAAGAAGAAGAAAAAAAAAAAGAAGAAGAAGAAGAAAAAAAAGAAGAAGAAGAAGACAGAGGGTAATATTGTCTTTTTGGTTATGAAAGAGGTGTAGAATTAAAAAGTCACTTTCAGGAGGTGTAGTTTTGTGAATTCACTTTCAAAAGGTGTAGTTTTGTGATTGTCACTTCAAAAAATAAATAAAAAATCAAAAAAATGATTACGATGCACAAGTTTTTAAATTAAAAAGAACCCGGTTTGGGCTGATTCACCGGTTTAGCTATCGAACGGTGTCGTTTTATGTAACCCGAGATCTATATTTTGTGCATATGGTCGTCTTTCTCTTGCGTCCATCGTCTTCAAAATTTAAAATCTCTCGCCGCCCAACAGATCTCACCGGAGCGTAACAATGGATAATCCAATTCAAGAGGTAAACTATAATTTCGAATTACGATAGATTATTTTCGGGGGGATTTTAAACCTTTTTTCTCTCGATTCGATTCAATGGGCAGATTATAGAGAAGCAACTATTAACGGTAGCGAAAGCTATGGAGGATAAGCTCGACGAAGAGATCGCTTCCTTTGAGAAACCATACGAAGACGATTTAGAGATTCTTAGAGAGAGAAGGTTGCAACAGATGAAGAAAATGGCTGAGAAAAGGAAACGGTGGATGAGTCACGGACACGGCGAATACTCTGAGATCTCCTCCGAGAAAGACTTCTTCGCCGCCGTCAAAGCCAGCGAACGCGTCGTGTGCCATTTCTACCGCGAGAATTGGCCGTGTAAAGTATGAAATCCACATCGCAAAATCGATTTTGATTTTGTTTGGGTATAGTTTTTTTAAGAGAAAGTTCCTTAGAATACAACCTGAACAAAATCCATTACAAAGCTTTTCTTAACAAAATATACCAATAAAATGTTTTTAATACCAAAAATACCATTAAAAAGTTACAGTTTACAAAAATACCATTAAAAAGTTACAGTTTACAAAAATACCATAACTACAAAAAAACGAGATTTGACACTTTTATAATTTAATTTTTTTATTGTGTTTGTTATATAGTGTTTAAGATATAGTTTTGAAGGGGTAAGGTTTAGTTGTGAGTGTTTTGGGTTTAGTTTTGAAAGTTGTAAACTAATTTAAGATTTGTGGTATATTTGATAAAGAAACTTTTTACTGGTATTTGGAAAACTTTCAAGAATGTGTGCTTATTTTGTAAGAAAATCTCTATTTTGTGCGCTAGTTTTAAACTTATCTGAGTTAGCAAATAGATAGTAGTCTAGTGGTGTTTCGTAGTGTCTCTGTAGCGCCCCGACCGCCCCGTCTGTGGTAGATAGGCCCCACCCTCGTTTTATGGTCAATGCATTACTCTGTGAGGGTCATATCGTAGATGTTTAAGCTTTCTCTCGTAGACTTGGTTCGTAAGAGACTCCTTTCGTAAGGATATTTGACATGCTCTGATCTTCGGCCCACGGAGATCAACTTTCCCGAGTTTCTCGTTCTTTGTGTGTCTTTTGTATTTTGATCCACATTCGGGTTTTGTTGGGTTTAATTGTTTATGATGTCGGGTTTAGTCCTAGAACTCTAAACCAAGTTTCATGCAATATGAGTGTTTATAAGTTCCTCAATGTCTGATCTTTTGATAAGATAGGTTAGGATAGAGATTGGTTTCCCCCGAAAAAGTTGTTTCTTGACCATAGCCACTATATAGACTTATTAGCATAAGATTCAAGAGTGTGTTTATATATACTTAAAATGGCTTTTATTGCAGGTGATGGATAAACACATGAGTATATTAGCAAAGCAACACATCGAGACGCGTTTCGTGAAGATCCAAGCTGAGAAAAGTCCGTTCTTGTCCGAGAGGCTCAAGATTGTCGTTCTTCCGACACTTGCACTCATAAAGAACACTAAAGTCGACGACTACGTGGTAATGCTTAAAAACAAGACAAAGGAAACAAAACACAATCTTTGTTGGTGTCTTATACAATGTGTGATGATTTCTTACTTTGTTTGATAGGTTGGGTTCAATGAGTTAGGAGGCAAAGACGATTTCGGCACGGAGGAACTTGAAGAGAGGTTAGCTAGAGCTCAAGTGATACATTACGAAGGCGAATCGTCTCTTAAACCAAAGTCAACAACACAGACCAGGAGAAGTGTAAGGCAGAGTGCTAACTCTGATTCCGACTCCGAATAAATCCCAAATGTTTTTTTAACAAAGGTTATGTTTGCGATTTGAACCATTCACCATTTTGATGGTCTAATATGGATGATTAATATTCACATTCTTGAGCATAGGACAATCACCAAAAATACCATAAGATTAGTATTTAGAACTAAAATAGCATGAAAAGTTTCTGTGCCTTAATACCATAAATGAGTAAATACCATAACTTTAAATTAGCTTAAATTTTTTCAAAATTAAACCTTAAAACTAAACCTTACCCCCTTTATAAACACTAAATAACACTACATTGTTAATCTAAATATATAAAAAAAAATCGAAAGTTTTCAATCTGATATGTGTTTTATGGTATTTTAGACAAAAAATTGTGTTTACCATGTTTCCAAAAATGCTTTTCAATGATACACTAGAAAAAAATAACTTGTGATGTTTCTTTTTTTCATGAATACTCAAACACAATAATGCAATATATATTTAGTGTAAAGACTAACAATTTGTGCAATAGAGGTGCTTTGTTTAATATGTTGAATTAGTGGAACTAGGAATAATTCCGACGTAGATTTTGTAGAAACAGAACCCCAAAAAAGTAAATTTCTTATTTTAAACTTTAGTTTTCATACTAATTTTTTTTTCTGTTTTAAAAAGTTTGAAGTTGTTGCATCGTTATTTTTTTTCTCTGTGCTTAACAAATATTTATATATACCATGTTTATATCAAAATAAAAATGCAAAAGTAAAACTTTAACGTCAAACTATTTATAATGTTTTTAAGAACATATTAAAAATCTAAAGATAGAATTACAAAACTACACCATTTGAATTATATTTCACAAAACTACGCAATTTCAAAATTACTAGGGGCGAAGCCCCGCGCAAGCGCGGGGATGTTCGTTATACCTCAATTGGTAGCATTGAACTTGTCTTATGCTTGTCGACGGAACCGTGAAACATACCAGAAAGCATCAACTGTTGTGGTCGGTGGGGGAATTTGAACTTACTTGGGTTGAATATGTGTGCGTTTTGACGTTTTTGTGTGGAGTTTGAACGGTGTGGAAGGCATGACAATTTTGTATGATGCTCTCGTTTGGCCATCATGAGGCAGTAGACGTGGAGGCATGTAGGAAAACGATTTTAGACTTTTTTGGGTGTTTCTTAGAGTGGCAATGGGTATATTGTAAACTCAAATTAGCCATTTTGTGGATAAATGTATTCTTTAGACCGCAAATAGGACCGAAATAAGTCAAAGTAAAAACATAAGGTTCAAAAGTGCCAGTTATTAGCGAAAATAAATGGACCCAACTCCAGTTTGTTACCTTATGCGTTAAAGCACGCATTCATGATTCTGATACATGTACCCCTCCGCGTTCCAATGTAATCTGTGACATGTTTGGGGAAGCGGATTTGCCCGAGAGGTCCTCATATTCCAATGCATCGATTTGTTTGCGGCGTCTACCGTAGTACGTGTATAAGTTTAACAAATCATAGTAAGAAGATTGATGCATCGGTTAAAAAAGTCCGAGTGTACTACCTCTTTGCATGCCAGTTGAGTGATGCCGACAACGTTGAAGGGGCGGTTAGTCGTTGTGAAGTTGTCTGCTGTGAGCACATGGAAGACATAAGTACGACCCCGTAGCTGTTTAAGGGCCCGTGGAATAACGTTTCTCTCAGGTAGGGCAACCTGAAAGGTCGACAATAAGCTATTGTGCCCAAGTGACAGAAGATATTCTCGGTGTTATAAAGCTTAGGGTAGCGATACCTCATCAGAAATTTGGGTGGACGCCATCTTGGAAGTTAGAGCGATTATGTCCTTGTCATCAACCACAAAAGTAGCGTAGTTTTGACCATCATCCACAAGCATTTCAATGCGGTACCTCTTGACCATGCGTTCTTATAACCATTTCGGAATAAAAGTTATGGGTTGCGTGTAGGAGGGTGGAAATGGGATTACTTGACAATAAAATCTGATTGCATGGCACTGGATTGCCCGCACTGGTGAGTAGCCGCATAGTAATGTACTCGATTTATCACGTACGCCGCATGAGATGGTGAACCGGCCATTGCGCGATACAATATCAACAATCCGAGCCTTGCAACTAAAGAGAGAAGCTTGTCGATCACGGGAAACATAAATGAGTTATGCTTTCTTAATACCGCAGTGAACACGTGGAGGATTGTTTGGACTAAAGAGGAAGGCATGTCGATCACGGGATGTTTGTTTAATTAAAATTTATTAAACACACAGTTATCTTATCTATTAATTGGAAAGCATTATTGCAAATTACCCTTAAAACATTAATTACAATACAATGTCACTACATTTTTTTACTAACCTATGTTTATAATGTGGGCTAATTTACAGAATTTACAAAGCCTATACTCAGACCCAATTGAATACAAATTATACAAATCATAATAGCAAATACATATTTTTATTTGAGGAATTCACAAGACTACACCAATTCAACACTTCTTTCACAAAATTACATCTAATTCAATATTTTCTATAATTACGCTCTTTTAAAATTTTAAAAGGTTGATTTATCCTTAAAAAACTATCAAAATTTAAATCTTTTCATTTAGGTTCGCTAATTTGTGTTTACGGTATAATATTAAAGGGTAGATTTTGTATATGTAGGCTTTATTTAGATTTAATTTTGACTGTTTAGGTGTAGTTTTTAAAAATAACTTTGAAATAACGTATTTTGTGAAACGCAATTCAAATGGTATAGTTTTGTAATTTTTCTTTTAGTATTTGTAACGGGTCGTTAAAATATCACAAAAAATTAAACGAATGATAATGGTTATGAGATTAAAGCGAATTCAATTTATGCATAAATATTTATGTGTAATTTAACAACGGGTCAAAAAATAGCATAAATAATTCATAATATATAACTAAATTATATTCCAAATATAAATATAATTTTGAACTTTATATTAAATATAATTCAGTAAACTATTTTTAAATTTGTATCAAGACCTCTTGGAAGGTATATCCCGGCGTAAAATTTTTAAATATTTCTAATACGCGGATGAATCTCGCGTTAAGCCATACCTCGCACAATCTACATGTTTTATTTAATGTATTTTATGAAATAAGAGACTATCTATACATATAATCCAAGTCGGTGAAAAAAATTAATATATATACTTTTTACTAAATAACTATAAATATATAAAATTTAAAACTATATTAAATTTCGCACGTACGTGCGGGTCCTCATCTAGTTATTTATTAATAGTTTTTTTTTTTTTTGTTTAAAATTTTAATTAATAGTTATTTATGTGTTTTCTTAATTTGTGTGAAAAATTTAATCAAACAAAAAACAATTTTTTGTAATATTTTTGTATATTTATTTTATATAATAAGATATGAATCTATTTTAAATATATAATTATATATGAAATATACCAACTAAAATTTTCAATTTCCATATGGGATTGAAAATTTTCGCAAAGAAATGGGATTGAACAGTAATAATATGCATATAAGCTATAACCATCGTTTTCTTAGCAAACCAATTAAATTTAATTTCTTAAACAAACCAAATCAGAAAAAACCAAATAAAACCAAAAGAAACTAAACATTCATTTTTTTTTAGTAAAAACCAAACCAAACATTCAACTTTACTCATATCTCTCTAAATCGGCGATTTCATCACAAAGAAAAAAAAACCCTTAAAAACCCTAATTTCATCATCTTCTTCTTTGTCTACGCGAATCGCTGCGTTTTAGTTTTTCCCCGTCAAAGAGAGAAGACAAGAGAAGAGATGAGACAGAAAAAGAATAGAAGAACCGTCAGGTTCTTCACCGTCAGTTTCAGATTCCGCCTTACAAAATCCTCTGCGACGGAACATTCATACATCATCTAATCTCCAACGTCATCACTCCCGCCGACACAACTATCCCCGATTTACTCGGTGGTCAAGCTATTCACCACCAGGTTTCTTCTTCTTATTCCTCTTCCTCTCTTACTAAGCTCTTAAATCTTATTTTATTCCCTTTTTGTTGTTGTTGTAGATGTGTTATTGCGGAGTTGCAGAAACTTGGAAAAGACTTCACGGAGTCTCTTAAAGCCGCACAAATGCCTACCACCGCAACGTAAGCTTCCCCTTTTTGATTTATTCGTCTTTTGATTTTTTCTTAGGATGCTAATAGATGTAATTTCATTGGATTGTGTATTGATTCGTTGGTTTTGTAAGATTTGTTTTGTGTGAGATTGTGATAATTTGTGGGTTTGATTTTATATATGTAACCTCCCGTAACCATTGCGGGGAAGATGAGAAGATCTTAATGGAACTTAAATTCGAAGCGAAAACCCTCCGAAGCGTGCAGAAGGGGTAGCGATCGCTAACGGAGCAATCTTTATCATTTGGACCAGAAATTATATGATTAAACACACAGCTAGAGAAAGCCCACATAAAAATTTTAGGCCCAATGCAAAATAAATACACGTGGACACCTTAGGTGAGAGGCAAAAACTCTCTCATTATATATTAGATTTCACAAAACTACACATAAACACTCAAAATTAAATTCAAATAAACCTTATCCACATAATTCTACCCCTTAATAATATACCCTAAACACTAATTAGCGAACCCATATGAAAATTTTAATTTTAATAATTTTTTAAAGGGTAAATCAAACTTTTAAAATTTTGAAAAGATGTAAATATGTGAAAAAATTGAATTAGGTAGAGTTTTATAAATGAAAGGATGAAAAGGTGGTTTTGAGAATTTTGAAGATTGTATATATTAAACTTATTAATTAATTGGGCTAAAAACTAACCATATTTTTCAATATATGTCAGGGCTATAGGATTCCTTAGGCCTGGGCATACGAGTATTCGGTTCGAGTCCAGGTTCAGATCTTAACGGGTACAAGTTCTAACGGGTATACATAAATTAGATCCATTTAAGTACATGTAACGTTTCGGGTCGGGTACAGATTCGGGTCCTATCGGTACATGTTCAGGTCCAGGTTTTACCCAAAATACCCGAATTTTTACAGGTTTCTTTCGGGTACAGGTTCGGGTACAGGTTTCATGTACATGTTTCGGGTATTTTTACCCAAAATTGTAAAAAACCTGAACTTAAAAAGATTGTCTAATTGTGTTTATCCAAAAACAAAAACCAAAGTTCGAATTTCAAACTTCAAAGTGAAAAACAAAGTAAACATCAAATTCAAAATGCAAAGTTCAAACTCAAAATTACAAAATATGAAATGTCTTGTACTCTTGAGTCTTGTCTTTTATTAAGTAACATGTTCCTCTTCGGATCCTTTTCGGGTACAGGTTCTTACCCGAACTCGAACATGTACCCACGGATATGGTCAAAACATACCCAATCAACAGGTTCCATCTCTAATTTCGGTCCGGGTTCAGATTAGGTTCAGTTCTTACAGGTTCGGGTCCAAGTTCGGGTCTACGTGTTAGAAATTTTTATTAATCTATTTCTAAATTTGGGTTCCTCAAACAAATCGTTTGTTTGCTTGTAGTAGCGTATACAATTTAGTCTCTCTTTTTAAATAATAAATAAAAGTGTGCTTCGTTATTAATATAGTACGACGATAAATATTAGTAATATAGTACGAAAATAAATAATGATATTAAATGTGTATGAAATAGGAATAAATGGGGTCAAAAGAACCCACTTATAGCATGCCATGTGTCACTATATAACAAGCGAACTATGTTTTATTTAGTAAACAACCCCTTTTTTTAACCTAAATTCCCAAATTAACCCCACTCTCTCTCTCTCTCTCTATACGATCAAAATCCACATTTCTTTCTTTCTTTCTTTCTTCTT
Organism: Cochlearia excelsa; assembly: GCA_963556525.1. Classification (NCBI taxonomy): domain Eukaryota; kingdom Viridiplantae; phylum Streptophyta; class Magnoliopsida; order Brassicales; family Brassicaceae; genus Cochlearia; species Cochlearia excelsa. Next base: position 45,767,870 of record OY748327.1, on the reverse strand, counting down.
CTTCTTCGTCTTCTCCGAGAAGATCTCGCGCGATCTATAGGTAATGCTTTAACTTTCCGATTTTCGAGATTTTGAATTTTCTCCTTTGATTTTTTTGATTTGTGTAAAAAAAAAACAGTGAAGTAAAAATAAAAAAAAAATGGGGAGAGGGAAGATAGAGATAAAGAGGATAGATAACAGAACGAGCCGTCAAGTAACTTTCTCTAAGCGAAGAAACGGATTGTTGAAGAAAGCTAAAGAGATTTCGATTCTATGCGATGCAGAGGTTGGTGTCATCATCTTCTCCAACACAGGAAGGCTTTACGATTTCTCAAGCACCTCAAGGTTACTCTTCTTCTTCGTCTTCTTCTTCTTCTTCTTCTTCTTCTTCTTCTTCTTCTTCTTCTTCTTCTTCTTCTTCTTCTTCTTCTTCTTCTTCTTCTTCTTCTTCTTCTTCTTCTTCTTCGTCTTCTTCTTTTTCTCTTTGTGTTTGGATGTTGACTTTTTTGGATTCGATTTGGGTTTGTTGTTGTTTGATTGTGATTCAGATGATTCTTTTGATTGGGAAATTCTTGTGAATGCCACTAAATTAAGTTTTACTTACAAAATTAGCACACATCCTGGATAAGTAGTGTTTGTTTTTCTGTGTTTTGTATATGTGGTATTTTTGTAAATTACTAGTTTTAAGGATATTTTTGATATTAGAAAAGCCTTTTAATGGTATTTATGTTGTAAAAAACTTTGTCGTGGGATTTTTTTCAAAATGAAAATTTATTTTGTTGGTATTTAAAGGAATTTCTTTTAAAAAATTCTTTTATTGGTATTTTTGATATGAAAAATTTGTAATGGTATTTTCAATTTTTTTTTTAAAACAAATTGGTGGTATTTTTGAAACTTTGTAGATCACTTTGTTTGTTTTGACTTGACTTGATATATATGAATGTGCTGATAAAAACAAGGCTAATATGGTTTTATATGTATGTTTATATGTTAATATACAAGACATGCCAAAATGTAAATAGATAGGACTTGAAATAGTAGAGATTTGTGGACTTGTAGTGTTTCTTGAAACAATACTAAATTTGGTATAAAGTATAAACGATGAAAACAAAGGGAAGTGTTTCTTGCTTATCACCACTTTGTTATGTCTTCTTTGGTTTAGAAAAATAATTGTTTTTATTTTAAGTCACTATTTGATTTTCTTTATTAGCAACTAGTTTTAGTGGGTTTGATTTTTAAATATATATATATATTATTAATTCACAAGTTGGGGAATCATTTCTGCTTTGGTTGTCATCTATAATCAACTTTTTTCCATATTTAATTATCTAATTAGGTCATTGTTTAGTGGTATAATATGAGTGTTAGACTTTCTTTTTTTAGTATACATTATTATCATTAATCTCTTCTTGTTTTCTACTTTAGGAGTCCACTAAAGTAAAAATAGATAATATGTAAAGTAAAGTAAAAAAACATCTCACTGATTCATATAGGAAGAATCATTACTTGCAAGCTGTTAGATACTGATTCTTAGGCAGGCTTGTTGATTTAGTGTTTGGTCAATTTTGTCTCTGTATATTCTCTTCATACAAGTTTTTGATAATGAAATATTGTAACTTGTAAGGAGTAATGTTTCTTGGATTTACCTTACTTATAACACTATGCAGATATACCACTATCTTCTTCTTTTTTTGGCAGCATGAAATCGGTGATAGAGAGATACAACGATGCGAAAGGCGAAACTAATTCAGAAAGTAGCTCAGCTTCAGAAATCAAGGTACTCCTTTTAATCCACTTTCTTATTATTCCTCTCTCTCTATGGATTCCTATGAGTAATCCTTGGACTCAGTGTATTGTAGACAAAACAAGTAATATACTAAAACAGAGACTCTGTTGGTACTTTTTGATCATTTTAGCATTTTTACAACTTCATTAGCGTATTTATACTCTTAACTCCTCTGATCCTGATTTCATATTTTGTATTTAGAGACCTTAAATACCATACATTTATATCTTGAATCTGTAAAAAACACAATTCATGGCACCTGAGCATCAGATTGCATACATTTTTGTTGTATTTTTTTGTTTTCAAAAATCCATTCTGGACTTGACAACAGATTGATTTTTAGAGCACTTGTTTTCTCAGTTTCAGTCACCTGAAAATAATCTCTGTTATGTTATAGTTTTGGCAAAAGGAGTCTGCGATTCTAAAACGGCAGCTACATAACTTGCAAGAAAACCACCGGTAAGATTTGCATCCACGGAATAGTATTACTCAAATGCATAATGATAACATATACAGTCCAAGGCTATAAGATTATGCAGTACCCAAAAATTATCGTAGCATTTGCATTTTCTTAGTAGGAATGTCGATACTAATAGATTGCCGACAAAATATGTTTTGGGATGTTACAGTTTTACCACCTCTTATGGATTTTACTACATAAGTAAATACTCTGAGAAATTAGTAAAGATATGTGAATACTCTTGAAGTTTTTTGCATATTCAAAAGTGATGAAGAAAGAGCTTTGTACTTTTACACAGGCAAATGATGGGAGAGGAGCTCTCTGGACTAAGCGTAGAAGATTTACAGAAACTGGAAAATCAGCTCGAGTTAAGCCTACGCGACGTACGAATGAAAAAGGTTTTTAATGCTAAGTCAATCTCTATAATGTCAACATTTGGACATAGTGGATGTAAGTAACTCCATCTACTCGTTTCTTCCATCGATGTTTGTAGGAACAAATCTTAGTCGCAGAAATACAAGAACTAAACCGCGAGGCAAGAATTTAATCACCTAACTATAGAAACCTAAGACACACATATTCCTAATCCTTGTTATTACATGTTGTATCTTGCAGGGGAATCTGGTGCACCAAGAGAATCTTGAGCTTCACAAGAAAGTAAACCTAATGCACCAACACAATATCGAACTACATAAGAAGGTGTCTTTTCGGTTTTGTGAAAGCTACATCATTGTCTTTTTAAAGCTACAACACTTAGTGTTAATGTAATTTCTTGTGTTGGCCTTACTACTAATTTCAGGTTACGGAGGTCGAGGAGAAAGTGAAGAGCGCGGACAAGTATACTCTTCTCACAAATGGTCTAGTAGGCACGAGAGGTAACGCGAGCGAACCTGACAATCTTCAGATTAGCCAACCATGTCATGATGGGACACATGCTAAAGCTATCCAACTTAGCTATTATTCCTTCATTGCATAAACAACATTATTCCATCAAGCTTAAATGTGTAGCAACTTGTCACTGCATAAAGGAAATAAACACAAAACATGACCAAGCTTTGTATTTTTCAAACTACACCATAAACACTTTCAAAATAATTTATCAACTTTTCTTAACCTTTAAATTTAACAAAAAAAATATTTTAGATTTTGTTAAACTACATTAATCTTTAAAACGCCGTCGTTTTCACTAACGAGACTAAACAAGAAGATACGAACTTAACGAGCGAAATGAAGACACGTGTCGTCGTCTCGACCAGAGAATCCTGAAAACGCTTGAGAAGAAAGACATAGAAGAAGAAGAAGAAGAAGAAGAAGTGTGACTCCAATTTTGATAAGAAAAAATGGCCTTATCTCAAGCATATGCGTCTCTTGCCTTCACTATTCCAAGTATGTACTCTCTTCCTCTCTCTATATTGCTCTTCTCTCTATGATGTAATCTTATTAACTAGTTTCTTGTAATTTTTTTTTCCTGTAAATCTTGCAAGATTCTGGTGCAAGAATCAGAAACCAAAGTTCAACAACTACTTGTCTTGTTAATGAACCAAAACAACTTGCTGGAACAAGATCCACTTTCGCTTCTGGTCCTCTTCTCTGTAAGTAATCTTCCTTTGTTCCCTTAAGCTAAAATTGTAAATACTGAACTTGTAATTAGGATTTGTTAATATGTGGACTTATAGTCAAAACCTAAATTTTTAATAAATATTTAGGGATTAGTAAAGGTTTTATCCTCTCTAAAGTTTTCATTTCACATTATCACACTGTTTTCAAAATTCATGTTTATATGTCTTTGGCTTTGTATCCCACTATGATATTTAAAACTCCATATTTAATGAATTTGAAAAAAAGAAACATTTGATTTAGTGTGTTTTGTTAGGATTATGAGCTTCCAACTTAAAACCAATTGACAATGAGTGGAGAGGCCCATCTCCTTTATATATTAGTGTTTGTCCGTATGAGTTTCCGATGTACATTAATCTCGGGTAGTTTGGGCAAGAGAGGCGGACCAGTCGGGTCAGGCTTGTGATCGGATCGGGCTCTGATACCATGTTAGGATTATGGGCTTCCAACTTAAAACCAATTGGCAATAAATGGAGAGGGCCATATCCCTTATATATTAGTTTATAACCCTTTGAGTTTCCGATGTGGGACATTTGTCCCTAATATGTTTTAATACGTCTATGATTCTTCAGTGCCATTGAGCTTGAGAAAGACTCGCGTAGCAGTAGGAAGAGGAAGAAGGGGAACAACTTCGGTTTCGATTAGAAGCGAGCAAAGCACAGAAGGAAGCAACGGTTTAGACATATGGCTTGGTCGTGGCGCTATGATTGGTTTCGCAGTTGCTCTTACCGTTGAGATTTCCACTGGAAAAGGACTTCTCGAGGTAAATAAACATCATCAAATACTACTATACTAGTACATCCTCGACATTGTTAAATTTTTTCGCGTATATACAATGTAGATGATCATCATAGAGTACTTTTCGAGATTACGATATTAAGTGTTTGTAATTTTTTTTTCCTTGTTTTTCAGAATTTTGGTGTAGCGAGTCCGTTGCCTACGGTTGCTTTGGCTGTCACGGCACTGGTCGGTGTTTTAACCGCGGTTTTCATCTCCCAATCTTCTTCCAAAAACTGATTTATTGCTCGTGTTTTTGTATCAATGGTTCCTTCTGTCATATCATTGATAAAATAATTCTACATTCACCATAATTCAAATCTTCTAAAGCTCTAAAATCTTGTTTGTGTCTAATTACATATCTTATTGTATTATTTTATCTGCAACAATAGCATTACTCAAAGCCTTTTTATTCATTATTACAACAGTAAAAAAAAAAAACAGCCCATAAATTATTTAAGAATACAAAAACAGGTTTTTTCACAGGGCGAAAAATAAAGAGATGGTCTTGGAGCAGATTTTTTCACAACAGAGCAAATAATAAAACAAAACCAAAGGAAAGAATAAAAAGGAACACACAAAATCTCTGTGTGTGTGTGTTTTTGTTGCTTTCTATATATAGAAAGAAAACATGGACAAGTCTCATCACATGATTAAGCTTGTAAGAAGCTAGCGTACTTAGCACCAAGGAGAAGCCTCTGAATACACAATAGAGCGTTCTTGGTAACCTCGGCGTTCTCGTGGCTCATAAGTTTCATCACTCTTTCTTTCGCCTTGAGATCCGTAACGATCACTCTTCCCGCTGCATGGTACTGTATGAACTGCGAGACATCGAAGCACGCCACAGCCAACGATCTTGGATCACTCGACGTGTCCAAGATGGCGAGAAGAACCCTGAGTATCTGCATCCACAAAAGTTTTTAACTAATGAGCCCGTGTTGAGCCTCTTAAAGAGAGAGAGAGAGAGTAATGTAGAAGAGAGAGAAGGACCTGGAAGTCATTATCTTCGAAGCTGGTAACGTTCTCACGCCAGAAATTGGCTTCTTTGTGCATTGAGTTCCAGTCAAGATGGCCGAGAAGAACCTCTTGCTTGTATTTGTCAAAGGAACTTAATGTCTTGATCTTGTCTTTAAGCCCTTCTTCTAGTTTGTTTAGCGCGTCCAACAAGTCCTTTACAAAAAAAACCGTAATTAAACAAGTGGTGAGAGCATGGTTTCAACGGAGAGGCATATGCTTAAAACTAAAGTACTTATATAAACTAGAGTTTCTCACTATAGTTTTAGCAGAAAAAATGAAGACATAACATCTAAATAAGACGCGATACTCGGATTTGTATTTAACTTGACTAACCTCGTCACTCCATGCTTGTGTTTTGAGACTGTGGATGATATGTGGGAGTCCGAGATCAACCATTTGGGCACCAAAGTTACCTTTTGGAAGCAAGTTCCTGAATGTTAATATGACCACCCTCACAACCTATAACGATTAAAATACCGTCAGATAAACATAATAACGAGTGCATAGCCGAAAATTAATGATCACAGGGGAAGATAACCTCACCTTCTCCTTAGTCGAGCTCTTAACCACTTCTGTGAGCCTTTGCATTGTCCTAGATGTTGCCAAATACTCTAATGCGGGTTCATAATAGGAGAGAAGCCAGACACAGAGACATGTTTCGTAGAGAAGCTGTTGGTCAAGAGCATACAAATCACTAGAATTAGTTACTGAGAGATTATGACAAAATGAGAAACTTAACCAGAACTATCTAATACTAGTAACTAATTTATCATAGTCATTTAAAAATCAAAACCGGTTTCTTCCTGAGCGTCTATCTAGCCACTGCCTTTCCACCAAAGATTCGCATGATATCAATACAACTTAAGTGGCCATTTATTACTTCACTAAATATACAGTTACCTGGATAGACTGCTGAGTGGATGCTGGGGAGATTAAAGGGACAAGTAACTTCACCCCATCTGCGTGAACAAACGACGATCTGACCACAGGTTCCTTAAGCAGCGTCGACAGGCAGGTGATTGCAACTGGAGCACCACGAGTAGGATGAGAAGCTTGCTTCAGCTGCATTTCAAAATTAAAGGATTGTGAAATCTGTGACGGACATGAAAAGCTTTTTAAGAATCACTACCATTTAAACACCAATCGCAAGGGAAACATAAACTAGAAAGAAAAGAAGAAGAACCTGAGCACAAAGCCAGTCCACCAACCCGTTGAGTACGTCATCAATTGCAGTCCTATGCTTAGAACCCGAAGCTTCCCCGTTAGCGTTGGTAACACCATTATCAGATTTTGGCCTAGCACTATATGTTGAGAGAAGATCATGATATGCCAAGTAAATGATGTTGCATGTTTAATAAAATACAATGAGCAGTTTTCAACTCTACAATACCTTATTATCAAGGCAAGGATCTTACAACTTTTTTCTTGAATGAACCAATTTCCCTTCGACAGCAACCTGTAAAAAGACATTTCTTTTAGCTTACATACTTTTGAAGATAAACAGTCAAAATCAAGTAAAAATTGTAACTGAAAGTAGTTTCATTCACTATATATTTCACATATGTTTCCCATTTGTCAGGAAGATCGTAGTTGAGCTAATAAACTAACTAATCATTACAAAGATCAGGATCTCAAACAAAACAAGCAAGGGACAAGCAATAGAACATACAAATCAACGAAAGGAATCTTGTGCTGGAACCCCTACACCATATGTGCAGCACTAAGAAATTAAGTGAAGTGAAATGCCCCACAAAACATAAACACATAATACATGTATATTATTGTTTGAGATATAGATTTTCCTGTCACTAAGTACGGTCAAGTAAAAGGATTTCATGGAAAACTTTACTTGCCTAAACCAAACACAGTCACAAAACTATTGCATATGGACTCACCTCAAGAAAGGCTCGTAAGTATCCTCATGTGCCAAAGACTCGTCATGGAATAACCGAGCTCGTGTTGGGTTTGCTGGAAAATAGTTGATACGCTTAATATTAGTCGGTATCCTATGGATAAGGAAAAGGTAAATGCAACCATCTTCAGGTTTTAGTTACCTGAGAGCATTTCAAAAATCAAAGCCAAAACATATTCCACCGTTTCTTCCTTGAATATATCACGTAAGATGCTAACAAACAGCTGAATATAAGCTGGACCTTCCTGCAATGAACACAAAAACTCATTTCATAAACGACAAAGTAAATGCTTGCATGGTAAATATACAACTTCAACGACTAATAACACAGAGAAATTGATTCAAGTTTATGAAAAGCCCGTTCGAAAAGAAAAAATTACACATGAAGTTGTAGAAGATTTACTTCATCAAGCAACTGTGCCTTTGCATTCTCAGCTTTCTTATCGTAGCGCCTTAAGAGCTGGAGACCTGTGGCTGAGATCAGCTTAGTCGTCACGTAAGTCTCCCATGGAATGTCCTTGTTCAATACCTGTAAGGTACAAAAATAACAACATAGATTCATCGCATACTACAAAACTATCATTAACATCTATAAGTAATCAAAGGTGCAAAGATCTTGTCTGAATTTTTCATGACCAAAGCCAAAGGGTCAATACTCTTATGCAATAAACAGCCTATGAATGCGGTCAAGGCATCAAAATCAAGACAAAATAACATCATATGAGTTATGACCATGCAAACAACAACAAAGATTCACTGAATACTATAAGTAACCAAAGTTACAAAGCTCTAAAACGACGAATATTTCATGATCAAAGCCAAATTTTCCATAGTCTTATACAACATATGCAATTCTTTAGCCTATGAACACGTTTAAGGCATCAAAATCTAAGTTAAAATAACATCATATGAGTTTATGACCAAACCTGATCAATAGTTAGTTCTGCTTGAAGACGATCCATGGAAGATAGTTTTCAAAAATCTTAACACCACCTGAGATTAATACTGTTCTGAATCCCTAACAAAATGTAAAGACAATAAGAAGCATAATCAATCATATGAAGAAGAAGAAGACGAAACTAATTTTTGACCATTTCCTCTCAAATCATCGAAAGTCAATACCAAAAACCACGACCTAACAAATCGCAAACGCGATTTCCGATGAAAGATCATCGAATCGCCGAGAGAAGAAATCGCACCGCGAAAAATCATATGAAAGTGAGAATCGCGTTTTTGATGTTGAAAAAACAAAAAACATAATTAGAGGATGACGACATTGACCTGAGAATCTGCAAACGAAATTGATAGCGACGAGATCGGAGAAGACGAAGATCGGAGATTTCTCACAAACTCGGATCTGTGGAAGAAGAGACAGGGCCAAACCAAAATATCAGAAGCTGCTGATAGTTATTTTCTCTAATCTTATAGGAAATTCCAATAATACCCCTTAACGACAAGAAATCAGAGGGTGTTATTCAACCATAAAATTGTAAAGAATTCTACTGAATTTACACTTTCTTTTAAATTATAGTGTTATTTAAAATAATATTTCCATGATTCTCACTAATTTTAGTGTTATTCAGTCTATGAAATTGTTAATTCTTTTAAATTCTAGTGTTATTCAACATTGGGAGATCTAAACCCAACATTTACCGGAGGTAAAATGAAATTTTGTTGAATTTATAAAAGGCAAAAACTATATTTTATCAGTTAAAATAACAATTATTTAACAAAATAATGAAATTTCAAAATTTTAGAAATTTTGTGAAGAATGAATTCCTAACGTTCTAGGTGTCATATGGATAAATTTTTAAAAAATCTATAAAAATAGATTCTTTTCAAATCTATATTCCAATACCCAATCGAGAGAATTATATGTATACCATAAGTACTTTTCTACAAACAAATATCAAAATAAGGAAGGTACTTCCAAAAATGTTTTACCATAATATCCTTATCTTAAAATAAATTTACTCATTTATAAAAAAGTTACAATATTATGAATTTTGACCAATTTATTAACAAACCCATCCAAATGAATATTAAACTTTAAATATCAAAAATGGAATATTAAACCAACGACGAGTTGGCCGAGAACGATGTTAAATGTTTATGATTATTATTATAAGTTGTGATCTGCTTAAACAATTAGGAAAGTCACTATACTAGTGTCTTTATCATATTTTTGAGAATACAAATTACGCCTTCAATATTGATGTTGATAAATATTATTTAAATTTTTTTCTCAAACATATGTATTGGTTTTGTATTTTCAAAAAAAAAATATTTTGTTATAGACTTTTTTCTTGTATGCGAATAATAATAAAGATGAATACTTTCACATATCTATATTATTAAAAGAAAAGACAAAATGCCTACGTGTCGCGACGAGAGAGCGTTTAGGAAAAAAATTTAATTTTTTTTTGCGTTTTAGTCCTTATAGTTTTAACAATTTTATTTCGTTTTGTGTCGATCTAAATCTACGAAATATTTTTATCCCGTATTTATCTTTTCACGATATTTGCTTGTTATAATGTTTCAAGTTCTTTTAATTATTTTCAGAAAATTCCAACGACTATCACTTTTGTTAATACTTTTGTATATTTTCATTGTGGTATTGGTATATATATATATATATATATATAAGTGAATATGGTGATATATATAAAGTTTGGATAATTTTTCGTAAACATATATTTATATTTATAGTTAAATAAGTATATATTTATATCTAAAATAAATTTTTACAATATATATTTATTTTCAAAGATTAATTTAAAACATAAAATAATTTTTTATTATATATAACTCTAATTATATTATTAAGGATAATAAAACTTTGTCCCGCGTATAGCGCGGAATCCGCACACCTAGTTAGTATGCAAAGGCCAAAACCATCCAAGTGAAGATATATATATATATATAACCACATAAAAATAAATAAATAAAAAGAAGAAATTCAAAACTATTAGACAAAAGCATCAACACACTACTATAACTTTCTATACAATCATAAACCAAGCTCTAATATGGAGGAGGTGGTGGGTATTGTCCTTGATATGGACCTGCATAACCAAACACAACAAGAAACCAAATATCACCAATGAGTATTGTGTTATAGACTTATCCATAGAAACAAAAGATACACAAGAAAAAACACACACTCAAATTCACAATACTAACTTTTAGAAAAAAAGGTAAAAGATTGTGGTCTAAACACAAAAAAGCAAGCCAAAAGAATCCAAGCATGGTACCTTGTGGGTAATACGGTGATGGTTGTGGAGGGTACGGAGAAGGAGGGTAAGCTGAAGATGGTGGAGGAGGATAAGCCGAAGGAGGAGGAGGAGGGTAAGCCGAGGATGAAGAAGAAGGAGGAGGATAACAAGATGGTTGAGGAGGATAAGCCGAAGGAGGAGGAGGGTATGCTGATTGCGGTGGCTGAGAGTATTGTACTTGAGGGTATAGAGATGGTACAGAGTACGGTGGTGGTGGTGGTGGTGCTGATGAATACGGAGATGGAGAAGACGGTGTTGTGTAATGAGGTACTTGTGGCGCATACGGTGCTGATGGCGCTGACCCGTAGTTATGTTTCTGCATACAAAAGAATCGGAGTGTATGTTTAGTCTATTAAAGGTGTATAAATGAACATGTAACTTAAGCTTGCTAGGTGCTAATCGTGACTTGAATTTACCGTTGCTCCTGCGTAATGAAGTATGAGTCTTACTTCTCCGGCGTATCTGCAAGATTCATAAGATTTATAAGTTATATAACCAATGAACAAATCACTTAAACAAGAAAAAAATCGCCGAGGACAAGCTACTAATATCTTTGCATATTGTTTTCTGACTATTCGAAGATTTAAGAAGGCACATTTTTTCGATAAGCAAACACATAGCTTTCTCTAAAAACTCTAAAATGACATACACCAAAGACCAATTTTAATACAAGTTACAAACTTATAACTATAAACTTTTCAAGTTTAAAAGAGATTTAGATTCTCCTTATATCTCAAAAATGACATGTTTGCATTCATAAGGAGAAACCGGTCAATGTAGAAACATGACAAATTGAGGAAACCACATATATACAATCACTATATGCTACAAAACAAAACCACTTTATAATGAGAAATGTCCAACACCAAACAAATCAAAAACAGCACAATGCAACTATTCATTACCAAACATGAAACTCAAAGCCATAAAGTAACAACATTGAAACCAATGTTTATATGTTACCTCCCAGTTTTAGTCTGCAGAGTCCATGTACAGTCGTCGTATCCCTGAGAAAGTACCTTCTGCAATTGAATCCTAATCAACCAAAACATCGAAAAGACTCAAATCACACATTTCAAAATCATGAGAAAAATGCAAAAATTCATAAAAGAGTAAACAACAAAGAGACATACGTTGCGTTGCCAATGAAATCATCAGTGGAGAGAGTGTTGCTATTCCACACAGCTACTTTAACATCTCTAAGCCCTTCAAGCAAAGTAAACATAAACTTCTCTTGAAACACTGCGTTTTTGCCACCATCTACACACACAACAACAAACAACAAAGAACAAAAAAACCATTCAAAAAGTCAAAACCTTAAAAGAATTTCAAAAAGACAGGGAAATTCTTCAAAAATACCATCTTTTTAAAGTTTTTACACATAAAATACCATAACAAGTTGTTCCTAAAATACCACTAAAATGTTCATAGCTTACATTACAACAAATTATATCAGCTTAAAACATTCAAAAACTAAACCTTACACAATCAAAACTAAATTTTAACCTTTCAAAATTAAACCTTAAACAATCAAATATTGTACCCAAATGGAACAAAAAAAATCTCAAATATATATTTTTGGAATTTGTGGTATTTTGGGCCAACCCAATTTCAATGGTATGTTAAAGATATAAACTTATGATGATATTTTAGGAGACCATCACAAGTTGGTCCTAAAATACCACTGAAATGTTCTTAGCCTAAAACTTACGATGGTATTTTAGGATTAAATATTTTAAAAATTGTGAAGAATTTATCTAAAATACCATTCCAAGTCTTTTTCCTAAAATACCACTAAAATAGTAAAATGTTCTTTATCCTAAAACACAACATTGTTTATAAGATATAAACTTATGATGGTATTTTACCATTGTTTATAAGATATAAACTTATGATGGTATTTTAGGATTAAATATTTTTTTTTTTTTTTTTAAAGAATTTCTCTAAAATACCATTCAAAGTCTTTTTTTCCTAAAATACCACCAACATGTTCTTAGCCTAAAACACAACAAAACTTAAAATTAACTTGAGAAATTCAAAACTAAACCATTGTTTTCTAAGATCTGAAACCAAAAAGAGAGAGAGAGACCTGTGCAGGTTCTTGTACGATGTCTTGTTCCGCTATATTCAAGCACAACGTACGGATCTTGTCTCGAAAACCATTCCGTGTCTTTCAATTTCTGGCACCCAACAACTGAATTTAAATAAAATAAAAAAAATCAAATTAAACAAAAAAGAAATCGAAACTTTTTAACGAATAATTAGAAATTGAAGAAGAAGATGTTACGAACCAGTAACCTCGAGGATCTGGCCTTGAATACCACTCATTATCGAAGGATTTTGATTTATTATTATTATTAAGAAAATAATATAAAAAAAGAGAGAGGGAGATTATATAAAGAATTTGATTGCGAAAAAGAAAAGTGACGATGAATCTGAATATATAGAGAGAGAGAGAGTTATATAAAAAATATATAAAGAAATAAAAGGAGTTTCCCAGAAGTTACCTTTAAGGCGTTGACCGTAGCTTTGACTTTTATTTACAATAAATAAAAAAATAATATACGCGTTTTCATTATTAGTTTTCGTTATTTACTCACAAAGGTACTTATAAGATGTGCTCACACGTTATAAGCTCACACGTTATAAGTTTTCCTTATTTCTTCTCGAATGTATTTCTCTATTTCTATAAAAGAATATTCTATAAAAGATTCTATTTACATTTTATTATAACACCTTTTTATTTATAAAAGTTGCAAATTAACCTAATTAAGTTTAATTTTCGCAAGATATTCATAAAATTATTATATTATTTAAGTTTAAAACTTTATTATAAAAAATAGTACATTACCCAATACAAAAAATATTATATCTTATTTAACTATCACCGCTAGAGTATTTTTCTCATAAATGATCGATTAAGTCTTATTATAAAACTTTATATGATTTATCTTTTATAAATAATAATTTCAATTTTGAGTTAATATTTATAATTTATTTGTAATTATAATAACAATATTTAAATGATTATTTTGAAAATTAAAATAATTTTGATTTTAAAACATAAAAAAATGAAAATTTTATATATTTTAGTTATAATTAATATAAAAGAGAAAGTAAAGGACTAATATGCAAATAAAAAAGTATGTCTCTATTTATAGAGGAAAATATAACATTCCTCTATATATAGAGGAAAAAATAGCAGTCTCTATTTTAGAAAAAGAAATAGAAATGGGTTGGAGCAAATATTGCTCTATAATAGAGATTAATGATAAATATAGAGGTGGGTTGGAGATGCTCTAAAGCACTTTCAGCTTGTTGGTATACTTATAAAATAACAAAAAAAAAAATATCTAACAAGCTAACTAAAACTACCTTTATTTGTTTTTGTAACTAAATATTTCGTTCTTATAATCTAACTAAATATGTTGAATTTCGAATTTAAATATAAAAATCTAAATATTAAATAAAAACAAAAGAGAAATTCACAAAACTACACACTTTCAACCTCTCCTTCACAAAACTACACCTAATTTAATATTTTCACATATTTACACTCTTTCAAAATTTTAAAAGCTTAATCTACCTTTTTTAAAATCACCAAAATAAAAATATTTTCATTTGGGTTCGCTAATTAGTGTTTAGAGTATAGTATTAAGGGGTAGGATTGTGTGAGTAGGGTTTATTTGGATTTAATTTTGAGTGTTTAGGTGTAGTTTTGTGAAATATTTTTGAAATGGTGTAGTTTTGTGAAATGTAATTCAAATGCCGTAGTTTTGTAGTTTTGTAGTTTTGTGATTCTCCCAAAACAAAAACAACTAAAAATTGGAACTACACTTTTTATTCTTGATAATAACATGAATGGTAAGTTCTATTTTTGTTTTTCAGGTTTTTTTCCGTTATAGTTCAAACCCTAAATCCCAAATCTGAAGAGTATATGAGAGAAAGTGGTCGATCGGATTACGCGACGGAAGAAGACGGTAGATCCGTTGCGCGAGAGTTGGCGCGAAATAGGCACCGATCGAAGAAACGGCTAAAAGTTAGTACTAAGTCACCATAAACCCTTAAATCTATAACTTAATCCCTTTGTATTGTTTGTGAAAGCCAATGAATTTGGCTAAGTTTTTTGGTTTGTGGACAGTTTTCGGTGAAAAATCGATTAGGTTCATATGTACTTGTGGATAAGAACATATGGATTCTAAATAAAATCAAGATTTACATGAACCTTAAGTTCATATATTTACTTGTGGATAAATACACGTGTACTCTTAAGTAAAATCAAGATCTACAGGAACGTGTTTCATATGTATTTTGGATGTTAATTTTTTTTGTGAGTGAAATCCAAATATTTTTATTGACATTCTCACGACCAAAGATTTATTGATAGTATGATGTTTTTATTGATGCTTGCATATGAATTTTGAGAAAGTTGTCTTTGCGTTACTAGTTTATATTTATTACGCTAAGATTTGTTGATAATATGATGTTTTAATTGATGTTTTCGTTGATGTTTGCTTATACATTTTGAGAATAATTCAATGAATACTTTTGATACACAATAAATCATTTAATTAGTAATCAAGTTGTGAAAACAAGATAAGTATATGTGGACGTCATAACGTTTTCAAATGCAAACAAGTCCACATATAAGTTCAAAAAACAATTTTTTTCCAAAATTAGTTCATCCACACATAAATGTATCAACAACAAAAAAATTTCTACTTTCAAAAATCTTAACGTCCAAGTACATATGGATAACATTTTATATGGACAACAAAAGAACTCTACTTTCATCACCACAACATCTTTGTCCATGTTTACATATCCATCGTAACATGTCCATAACAAATATGAAACATGGAACATACAAAAAAATTAACAGACACATTCTTTACCGTGTATTTTTTTGTCAACTACCCTGAATATATTTAGTTACTAAGAGCATCTCCAACGATGTCTTTTAAAGGTTTCTTAAGGGTTTGTTACCCTAATTTAATATATAATTTAAATAAAAAAAATGATTTACCTTAAAAATCTGAAGGAACGTACATTAAAGAAAGAATTTAAGAAACCTTAAGAACCCATACGTGGATTGTTGTTATTGGTTCAAATTTTTTGTTTTTAAAAAATTGATTTTTTTTTTGTTCTCTCTTTTTTTCTCCCCTCACTTTTCTTCTTCCATCTCTTTCGGCCAAAATCTCTCCTTTCCTTTTAGCCAAAATCTCTCCTCTGTTCTTTACTTCTTGTTTTGTGTTGTGATTTCAGTGGAGGCTAAGCTACTCAAACACACATTTCACAATTTGCCAAACTTCAATTTTAGTGGTAAAAATGATAGATTGTGGTATATAATTTGTTTAAGAAACCCATGTGGGATTTTACCATTGGACAACAATTAATGAAAATAAATAATAAGTTTCTTAAACCCAAAATTAAAACAAAAACACAAAAATAAATAGTTAAGAAACCTAAATAAGAAATGACCATTGGAGATGCTCTAATTTTTGTTTTGTCAATCTATTTCATTTTTAACCATATGTTATAATAGTATTGCGGACCAATTGATTAAGAGGAATTCACAAAACTATATCATTTCGTCCCTTTCTTTACATAATTCTACCTAATTTAATTTTTTCATATAATTACACCCTTTTAAAATTTGAAAAGATTGATTTACCCTTCGAAACTTCACCAAGATTAAATTTTTTCATTTGGGTTCGCTAATTAGTATTTAGGGTATATTGATTAAGGGGTAGGGTTGTATTGATAGACTTAATTTAAATTTATTTTTTGGTGTTTAGGTGTAGTTTTGTGAAGAAATTTTTAAAAGGTGTAGTTTTGTGAAACGTAATTCAAAAGATGTAGTTTTGTAATTCTCCCATTAATTAAGGCACTAATTAAGGCACTTTTATGTTAAATCTATATAATCAATTTTTTATAATTATTAATTATTAAGGATTTTTTCTTTATTAATTCAAAGTCACATCATTTCAAAGAAATATGTCTACAATGAAAAACATCTCAATGTTCTTCCCCTTTTGTAACTAATCATATAAATAGAAAATATTCAAATTCATAATATATTACTCACACATGTTTGGTATTTTGACAATTTACTTGTTGGAGCAAATTGCATCCTCAGGGAAGATAATAATTTAAGAGGAATTCACAAAACTACATATTTTCTTCTTTTCCTTTACAAAACTCTACCTAATTCAATTTTTTCACATATTTATACTCTTTCAAAATTTTAAAAGCTTGATTTACCCTTTAAAAAATTATCAAAATTAAAATCTTTTCATTTGGGTTCGCTAATTAGTGTTTAGAATATAATATTAAAGGGTATGATTGTGTGGGTAGGGTTTATTTGTATTTAATTTTGAGTGTTTAGGTGTAGTTTTGTGAAATAATTTTGAAATAGTGTAGTTTTGTTGAAATGTAATTCAAATGGTGTAGTTATGCAATTCTCCCATAATTTAACCTTTCTCTACTATCTATCAATCAGATTACAAGGAAAATAACATAAAACTTTAGATAGTAGCCATGAATTAATAAAACAAATCCATATATTATAATAAAGAAAGATGCAACCTAATTCTCATAGAAGCTCTATTTATAATCCATTTTCAAGTAAACATATATGAACACTTAAAAGGAGTAGTAGTGTTGCATAAAAGAGAAGATATTGTTGTTACCTCAAAGATTTATTTCCTTCTCCTTTGAGGATAACCAAGCCCTACATTCCCTGTGTTTCCTACCGCTTGTATCGGTTCAACCAAACCTTTCGTATTCTTCCCTAACGTCTCACCCTACAATCATAGTTTTACGTCGACACCACATAACAGCTAAAAAAAGTGAATTAGTAGTATTCATGAGTTAGTTACCTCTTTCCAGCCCATGTTTCCCATAATCTTCCTCGCGTAGCTTCCAGATCCGAACGAAATCTCTAACGCCTCCGCTGTAGCGTCCTCTTCAGAGACTGTGGTATCGTGTTCGTCAGCGTCAAGGCCTGTCATTGCTCCCTTTTGTCCTGGCCCAACACCGTATCCACCGTGCAGATTTCTTCTCTCTGCTGCTCTATCTCTGTATGAAGAGCTTCCCTGCTGATAAACAACACAGAGGTCAAAAACACTCGTAGCTTCTAATAACACCAAACTACATGATCCAAATACTCTTTACTAATTTAAGTTTTCTCGGAAAGCTTTGAAAAAATGCATCCTGCTAAATATGTAGCAGAAGTTCAAGAAGAAGGCTGTTCACTTCCTTCACAAACATTTGAAGATATAAATCTAAGAGTCCGACGACGAAGATGGATTAGGAGTACCTCTTCGATCATGTTGATTTCATCTTGTGGCTTCACCGTGAGTTTTTTTCTGTTGGTTTTTTGTTTCACCTTTTTTTCTTTGCGTTTTGTATCGGGATTTTGCCATGTAGTTGAAATTTCAGGGAATCCCCAATCTTTTGTTGGGTCGGACGCGTTATATATTGGCAAGGATGACAAGTACTTTGGACTAGGATTTCGCACTCTATAGACTTGACCTGTAACACAAGATGTGAGAATTAGAATCCATGAAAGGCACATAAGATAACAAATTGCTTTTGTGTCTGAGAGAAGAGAAACACACCTGTCCGAACTCGCACGAGGTGACCCCGGGCTTCACAAATTGGTGCAGTTTTGAAAAGTTTGCCACCTGAAGCTACAGATGGATGAAGATTTGCAGACCGTCTAACAAGCCTCCCTACTAGCCTAGCCACATGCTCATTGTCAGATTCTCTGGATTCACAAACAAGTTTCCAATCCCACAAATCAACAGATGAGATCTCAGGCACAGTCTTCTCGGAGGATTCAGTGACTTGACCATATTGTGCTAACCATATTTCTTCTTCTGTTGAAGGGGCAGCTACAAATGAAAGTGTGCGCATCAAAGCTATAGGCTAACTAATCATTTCATGATTTAAAATCAACTCATAAGAGAGCAATAACATACACCATGTGGACTAATAGTTTATATAGCTTCATATATCAATAACCATAACCAAGAATGTGATATGTTGCAAAGAGAAAGAAAATGACAAGAACATACCTTCATCAAAGTTATCTTCCTGTGGATCAAAATCTTCTTCAGGAATCCATTCTCCCTCTTCAAGTTCCTCATCATCATCGTCTCCTGAAGAACAAACACAATTTATAGCTTCTCTCCTTATAATCCAAATCCATTCCAGAGAATTTATCCTAGGCAAAGACCATTAGCTGGAAGCATCTGGTAATCCTGATTATCATCTCCACTATGCCCGTGCCGTTGATTATTTCCAGCCAAATAAACTTTGATAAGTGTATCTTCCAGCCTGATCCAACAGCAAAACAAGAGTATTCATCAAACATATACGTAGAAAGATACAATAGTGTATATGGCAATGATATGTAAAACTTCACCATGAGGAAGGTCTTTGAAGATGTTCAAGTTCCTGATCATTTAAGCACCCTGTTAGCTCTTTTGAGCAAATAACATTATCTCCATTAGCCACCTACTGTAACTGTTATGCACCACTTTTTGCGACTAAACACTACACGTAAAAATTTTACCTGAAGGAGTTTCTACACGATTACTCAGTGAAACTGGTGACCTATTCTCATTCCGACCAGAGGTAACTTTGTTGCCTGAACCAGCTTCAGATGCATCACAAGTGACGGTATCCACAGCGCGGTTCACGCCAAACTCGTCATGTTGTTGTTCCAAAGGAACATACACACCATTCTCATGCTTGTAATAATGACCATCTTTGCTACAATAATACCAACCAGCATTTGGATCATGATAAAACCCGCTACTGGAAAATTCGTAAAAAAAAAAACCGAAGAAAAAAACAATGTTAGCATCAAAAAAAATCAAATTAAAAGTTATCAAAAACACATTCAATCATGTACAATGAAGAGTTCTTAGGCTAATAGAACTAAACTAAGCATAAATCTCAAATAAAATCTCTTCATGTTCATGTAAGCTTTTCAAGCAAACAAAATCAAAATCAAAAACCTAATCTATGGATCAATTTCGAATTTTAGGTTTATGGCGATAGCGAAAGCAAGAGCTTAAGAGAGAGAGAGAGAGAGAGAGAGAGAGAGACGTAGCCTGTAATGGAAGTAGAGCTGTGTATCGTTGTCCCAGACGTATGAGTCTTCTTCTTCGTCGTCTTCTTCTTCTTCGTCTTCGTCTTCCTTCTTGGGTTCGTCAGATTCTTTAACAAAAGGCATATTAGCTTTTGGTCTTTGAAATTTGAAGCCTTGAGACCAAATAAATGATGCAAACCGTACCGGTTTGAATTGTAAACCGGAACGTATCGGTTAAGACTTAAAATACTTATAAGGCTCATGCTAGGGGTGGGCAAATTACCCGATACCCGATACCCGAACCGGAACCGACCCGAAAGTTTCGGTTCGGTTCGGGTACGGGTATTAGACATTTACCCGAAAGTTACTTCAAAGTTGGTACCCGTGGGTATCGGGTAATACCCGAACCGACCCGATACCCGAACGGGTACCCGAAACTTTATTATATTTAATATGTTTATAGTACCCATATATCCGAATATAACCGAAAATATCCGAAATATCCGAAAATATCCGAAAAATACCCGAAAATATCCGAAAAATACCCGAAAAATACCCGAAAATAACGGAAAATTACCCGAACCGAACGGGTACCCGATTTTTCGGGTATTTTCCGGGTCCAAATATTTCATACCCGGAACCGAACGGTTCCTACCCGAACCCGAACCGAAAAACTCAAAATACCCATACGGGTCCTAAATCCCCCTACCCGAAATACCCGGACCCGATCGGTTCCTACCCGAACCCGACCCGAATACCCGAATGCCCACCCCTAGCTCATGCTTTGTAATAGAGTTGGACATTCGGGTATTCGGTTCGGGTCGAATCCATTCGGTTCCGGTTCTTTCGGTTTCTGAATTCTATTATCCAATTATTCTTTTTCAATTTTTGGTTTGGTCAGGTTCGGTTCTTATCGGTTCCAAGTCGGTTCGGTTCTTTGTTTGAGGAACCGGAAAATACTCAAAATTTTTGATTCCAGTTCGGTTCCGGGTATTTCATACCAGATATAGAAAAAAATACTCGAAAACAGAAAAAATATACGAAAAAATAATAAAAAATATCCAAAGTTAGAAAAAATACCCGAAAATATAAAAAATACCGAAAATATAAAAAATAACCAGAGTATAAAAAAATATGTCGGTTCTTCGATTCTATCATCAGTTCTCGGTTCGTTTCCGGTTCATATCCGATACCCATGGTTCTTAAACTCGGGAACCATCGGGTATTTAGGGTAGAACCGGAACCGTTTTTTTCGATTTTCCGTTTCGGTTTTTTGGATTTTAGTTCGGATATTTTGCCCAGGCCTACTAATTTGTAATCAAACCCGTTTTTCCACACAGTAACTTTTATCTTCTCTTCTTGTAAAAATACTGTAACCTTGTGGTTGCTGTGGTTTGTAGAGTCAGAACCTTGTGGTTACAAAGGATGTGGCCAAAACAAAAGCATTTTACTCCTAATCTCTCTTACATCTTTTAAAACACACACACAAATGTTTAACAGAGTCTTAACTATTTTGATCTCATCACATGGACAAGAACACTACGTCTAAAGCCTACTACTGCTTTGGTTCTGGTTTTGGTTGGCCAAAGTCATTGAGTCTCCGACCAACAAGATAACGGTCATCGCGTATGGAGTTGTGAAGGTTTCTGAACCAGAAAAGGAATCTTTTCGCGGAGATATAGAAGATGCTCGACGAGAGACAACGTATCCACGCGAATCTGTAGACCGCCGAGTTCACAACTAGCGGATACCCGAGAGTTTCGTCGTGATTGGGTATACAATCTCTAGAAGCCGTCTTCTCTTACCTCTCAAACTTTGATCTCCATGTATCACCAATTATTGGAACCATATGATCAAAGCATTACCTGTTCATTTTCGTCGTCAAGGGGAAAAAAAGCTTACTAGTTTAGTCCAAATCTTCAAAATTATGAGAGCAAGAGCCCAGTCTTGATACAAGAGGGAAGACAGGGCTTTCGTCTACTGGGATTCTCATTGGGACAACAATCAAAAGCTCACATAGAAGTCCGATTAGTACCGGAATGATAATAACCTGTTCAGTTCAACATTTTCAAAACACAGAATCAAGAGTCAAATGATTTTTTTGAGTATCTAAAGATATACTAAAAAGCAGCAAACATCACTTACCCATATGGCTAATAGCATCGAGCTTTTGAAGACACTCCCGCACCATTTCCATATTTGGTTAAGCAAACGTGCCAATGACGGACGCCTAGCAAAGGTGAGACAAGACAATTTCACAAAGGCACTCGCTCCGTAACGCTTTGTGACGCTTCACACGTCTTAACGCCTTTGCGCTTTTTACGCCTTTGAAAATAAAGGTAAATTTTCATAAAAACATTACTTTAAGTTTGAATTTTTAGGCAATTATTATTATTAGATTGAATAAGTAATATTTCTTTACTTTTTATGTTTCCAAAACCTAATTATACCTAATAAACTTTTCCCCTTCATCTCACGCTTAAAAATCAATCATAAAGCCACCTCTTCTCTCACGTTAACTTTACACGTTTCAAGGTCTTCATCTTCTGATATTTTTTCTTTTCAATCTTTCTAGTCTCTTTTCTCTAAACTCCTTTTGTCATGTATGATTCTAATAAAAACTTTGATCCAATATGAAAATATGCAACCTCAGATCATACAAAATCTGGTTGTTGGAAGTGTAACTTTTGTGATACACAAACGGTGGAGTTTATCGTGCAAAACAACATCTAGTTGAAATTTATTTGTTGGTAAATGTCCCAAAGTTCCTCATAGTGTGAAAGAAGAAATCAAACTTTTTCATGATGAACAAGGCTGAAGCCAAAAACACTATTCAGATGAAGCCAATGCCAACCTCTTCGAAATCATCGTACGAAGAGGTTGGCGTTGGCTTCACCTGAATAGTGTTTTTGGCTTCAGCCTTGTTCATCATGAAAAGCTTAATTTCTTTTTTCACACTATCATGAACTTTGGGACATTTACCAACAGCTGAATAAATTCCAACCAGATGATGTTTTAACGATAAACTCCACTGTTTGTGATTTTATCACAAAAGTTACACTTCCAACAACCAGATTTTGTAGGATCTGAGGTTGCATATTTCCTTATTGGATCAAGGTTTTTATTATAAACAGACATGACAAAAGGAGTTTAGAAAAAAGAGACTAGAAAGATGGAAAAGAAAAATTATCAGAAGATGAAGAGGCTTGGAACGTGAGAAGTTAACGTGAGAGAAGAGGTGGCTTTGTGCTTGATTTTTAAGCGTGAGATGAAGGGGAAAAGTTTATTAAGTTATTAGGTATAATTAGGTTTTGGAAACATAAAAAGTAAATAAATATTACTTATTCAATCTAATAATAATAATTTCCTAAAAATTCAAACGTAAAGTAATGTTTTTATGAAAATTTACCTTTATTTTCAAAGGCGTAAAAAGCACAAAGGCGTTAAGGCGTGTCAAGCGTCACAAAGTGTTACGGAGCGAGTGCCTTTGTGAAATTGCCTTGCCTCACCTTTGCTAGGCGATGGCTCCTAAGCCTATCCTCGCCTCAGGCACGCTTTTTAAAACACAGGTCTCAAAGAAATTGTAATTACTAATTAGAAACAAAACCAAACCTGCAGGAGAAGTAGCAGCAGAGGAGTAAGTAAAGACCTTACATAGATAATGTGTAGTAATAAAGTGGTAAACATTGATTCTCAGTATCTAAATATCACAGACAGACATAAAGCCACCGATTCTTCTTCACTGGCCACTACCAATAATCACCACACGAACAAGTACCATTCCGAAAATGGTGAAACCGGTTTGTATCTCTCACAATGATTTCCCTCTCAACCACTTTCGACGCCAACTTGATCGCCGAATGGCAATCTCCACAAACCCGAATGTTCTTCTTTATGTTTATAGTTGATCCAGGAGGCGTGTTGAGAAGCGCAAACGCCAATGCGATTTTCTCGCTATGATACTGCAAATTCACTTCCCTCTCCTGTTGATCAACATGGACACTTACATGGCTTGTGTCTGGAACATACCCTAACTCCTTGATCTTTGCGTATATCTCTTCCCACTTCCGACCAATCTCCTCCCTCTGTGGATGGGTTTCGTCGTTCGCTACAAACATGTGGACTGCGTTTTCGATTTCTACCCAACTACACGCGGGTTCCTTCTTCACTCCACTTTCCTTCATCTTCTTCCTCACTCTCGCAGCATCGTTCCACATACCACCTGATGCGTAGATGTTATATAGTATTACATGAGGACCAGGGTCATCGGGGTCGAGTTCAAATACATGCTCCGCTGCATAAGCTCCTAATTCGATATTCTTATGCATTCTACAAGCGTTAAGCAGGGCTTTCCAGATGGCTGCAGTGGGTTTTACCGGCATCTCTCTGATAAATCTCAGTGCTCTCTCGAGAGAACCGGCCCGACCAAGAAGATCTACAATCGTTACGTAGTGCCAAGCCTTTGGTATTATCCCATCTTTCTTCATCACTTCAAAGTAATGCCACCCTTCATCTAAAAGACCAGAATGGCTACAAGCTGTTAAAACAGAGAGAAACGAGATTTCATTGGGAGGAATCTTCGCCCTCCTCATTTCTTCGAACAAGGACAATGCTTCTTTCCCAAATCCGTGTTGGGCATAAGCGGTTAGCAGAGAGTTCCAAGACACCACATCTCTTTTTCTCAACCTATCGAATATCTTTCTCGCGTCATTGATGCTTCCTGATTTCGCATACATATCAATAAGAGTGTTCCCTGCGAAAGCCACAAGCTTTTCGCCTGATTTGATCATATAAGCGTGAACCCATTTGCCTTGCTCCAAGAACCCTGTACTCGAACAAGCACCAAAGATGCTAGAGTACGAGAAATGAGAAGGCTTGAAACCTTCTCTAAGCATCTTTTGAAAAAGCTCAAGAGCCTTCTCTGTACCACATCTCCTCGCATGTCCAGCGATCAAAGCGTTCCAAGAAACATCGTTTTTACTCTCAAGCTCATCAAAGACACAATGTGCATCATCCATAAGACCATATCTTGTGTACAAGTCAAGAAGAGAGCTACCAACATGAACATTCGAATCAAACCCAGACTTGAGACAGAACCCATGAAGCTGTTGACCATAAGATCCCTTAGGCTCAGCCACAGAGGCAGCTGCTTTCACAACGCTAGACAAAGTAAACTCATTAGGACAAAACCCATTTCTCAACATCTCATTAAACAACACTAAAGCGTCACGGGAACGACCAAATTGCGAATACCCAGAAATCAAAGCAGTCCAAGTAACGAAATCTCTCTGAGACATTTCGTCGAACACCTTGTGAGCATCTTCCAAGCTTCCGCATTTCGCATACATGTTGATGAGAGTGTTGTTCGTAACGATTTCGCATCGAAACAGAGACTTAACGACATGGGCATGAACGACTCTTCCTTGAGAGATTAGCTTGGAGACTGTACATTCCTTTAAGAGAATGTTGTAGAATCGTCTAACGGAGTAAACATCATTGCCCTCGAGGAGGTTATTGCTAATACTACGAAGAAGGAGAAGATCATTGGATATGAAGCTTAAAGGCTCTTCTTTTGAATCTTCATGGACAAGTAAAGGAACAGAACATAGACGACGAGAAGCTTTCAAGTGAGAGAGGAGACGAGAAGAGAGACGCAGTGAATTTGATAACATAATGTAAAAGAAAGAATATAATGTTGTCGGGAGATTATATTGTAAGAGAACTTTTTAAAAATAATACAAAAATACCATTACAAATTTTTTAACCAAAAACACCATGAAAAATTATTTTGCGAAAATACAACAAGTACAAATAAACTAAGTAAAGTTTTCATTTTGAAAATACCACTACGAAATCTTTCATAACCAAAATACTATTAAAATGTTCTTTTTATCATCAAAACTACCATTAAAAGTTTTATTTTGCAATAATACCACAAATAAAAAACGAGTTTTAAAGATTTCAGTTTTTTTCCATTTTGGTTTACTATATAGTGTTTAGGTATGTATTTGAAAGGGTAGGAGTTTGTGTTATTCTTGGGACAAAATATATCTATATGGGAGAATCACAAAACTACACATTTTGAATTACATTTCACAAAACTACAGCATTTCCAAAATACTTCACAAAACTACACTTAAACACTCAAAATTAAATCCAAATAAACCCTACACACAATCATACCCTCTTAATACTATACCCTAAACACTAATTAGCGAACCCAAATGAAAAGATTTTAATTTTGGTGATTTTTAAAAGGATAAATCAAGCTTTTAAAATTTTGAAAGGGTGTAAATATGTGAAAATATTAAATTAGGTGTAGTTTTGTGAACGAGGGGTTGAAAGGGTGTAGTTTTGTGAATTCCTCTATATTAGATTTGTAAACCTTTTTGGATCGAAATAGTATAAATTTTAAATTAACTTAAAATCTTAAAAGTAAATTCTAAACTTTCAAAATTAAAACTTATCTTCTTTAATATTAATCTTTAAACAGTAGTTAATTAACCCGAATAAATTTTTTAAATTTTAAAGTGTTAACAAAATTGATTTTTGTGTTTATCATAACAAAAACTTGTGATGTTTTTGGCCAAATTTTTCTTTAAGGAATTACTCTAAATTATAAACCTTAAAAAATAGAGGAATTTACAAAACTACACATTTTCGACCATTTCTTCACAAAACTACATCTAATTAAATATTTTTATATATTTACATTATTTCAAAATTTTAAAAGATTGATTTATCTTTTAAAAAATTACCAATATTAAAATATTTTTATTTAAGTTCGCTAATTAGTAATTAGTCTTTATGTATAGTATTAAAGGGATATGATTATTTGAGTAAAGTTTATTTGATTTTAATTTTAAATATGTAGGTGCATTTTTGAAAATTGACTATGAAATGGTATAGTTCGGTAATTCCCCTAAAAAATAAAATCAAAGTTTTAAAAATAAACATTCCCATTGCTGGCTAAAACCGGTACTTTTAAACCGGTACTTTTTCACTTATTTACGGTTTAAATCGGTTATTGGTTATTAGTAATTGGGTTTAGGGAAGAAGAAGAAACGAGAAGCTTAAAATCGCAGAGGAAGATAAAAGAGAGAGAGATAAGGATTCTCCATGAGTTCGCCATTGATGAACATGACGAGTCTCTCTACTTGTCTACCTTTACGACATATCAGAGCTTATGTATCTTCTTCTTACTCTTCTTCTGGTAATAACCCTTTTTCCTCTGTAAAATTTTCATTCTTTATTTTTTCGTAGTAGATAATGAATGTGATAATAGAATTAGATTGTTAGTGTTTAAGCTCCTTTTTAATTGTGGTTTACTACTTTAAAATTATTATTGGTGATTAATGTGTTAATATTTACTCCAAAATTAAGTATTTTTCTCTGTAAATTTTCATTCTTTTTTGGACAATTCTTATGAACAGCACTAAATTTTTTTTTTTAACACAATTAGCACACATTTTCGAAAGTTTTACAAATATCATTAAAAAGTTTATTTTCTCATAAATACCACAAATCTTAAATTTTCAAAATTACACCCTACCCATTCAAAATTATATCCTACCCCTTCAAAACTATACCCCAAACACTATATAGCTAACCCAAATGAAAAAAAATTAAAATTTAAAAGTGTTAAAACTCGTTTATTTTATTTGTGGTTTTTTGTAAACTACTACTTTTTGATGATATTTTTGATATAAAAAATATTTTAATGGTATTTTTGTTATAAAAAAACTTTGTAATGGTATTTTCAAAACAAAAACTTATATTGATGGTATTCTAAGGAATTTCTCTTCTTTTTTTTTATAGAGAATGAATGTGATATATAGTAGAATTAGATTGTTACTGTTTAAGCTTTTTAAAATTATGGTTTAATTTTTAAAATTATGTATTGGTGATTAATGTGATAATATTTACTCCAAATGAACTATTTTTTCTCTGTAAATTTTAATTTTTTTTTTTGTAGAGAGTGAATGTGAGAGTTTAGATTGTTAGTATTTTAAGCTTCTTTAAACTGTTATTGGTGGCTAATGTGTAATACTAACAATCTAAACTCTCACATTCACTAACACAGTGTAATATTAATAACTATTGTGTTATTGTTGTTGTTGTTGTTGCAGGGCATGTATCATTTATCAAAGATGTAGCAGCCACTGAACCACCAATTCATCTTCAGAACTTACTCAAAGTGCTTCAGACAAGAGGTTAAATTACAATGTTTTAAAATAACTTCTTGTCCAAATTTTATGTTTTTGGAGCTATGCAAGTTTGTGATATATATTTACATATGTTTCATATCTTTTGTCTGAACAGGTGAAACCATTATATCTCCTGGT
Source organism: Cochlearia excelsa (assembly GCA_963556525.1). Classification (NCBI taxonomy): domain Eukaryota; kingdom Viridiplantae; phylum Streptophyta; class Magnoliopsida; order Brassicales; family Brassicaceae; genus Cochlearia; species Cochlearia excelsa. The sequence goes on along the minus strand of OY748327.1, from coordinate 45,739,599 downwards.
GATAAGCAAGGATTGATCCCTCTCGCGATTCCACTTTCGAAGAATTCTTCAGGCAAAGACTCGCACATTTCATCGATTATCTTAGCTTTTTTTATTCATAAGCTTGTGGTTGATTTTTGGTTTTTTTCCGTGTTTTTTTTTGTCTAAATAGGATCTGTTACTGCGCTTTTGAGATGGCCTACTGCTCCACCAGGGTATGAGATGTCGATCTTTCTTCGTAACATTTTCTCTGTTGGTGATATACATTGTTTGTATATTCTTGATTTTAACGGTTTTTTTTGTATCCGAGAATAGAATGGATATGCCGGTTGTTGAAGTTTGGAGAAGCGGAGTCCGGCTTATAGCTAAAAATGTAAACTAGTTTTTCATTCTTTGTAATGTCTTTTTCTTTGTAAGAAGCAATTTTCAGTGTTTTGATTATTTTCAGGTAGATCAATATATTCACCGGATTCTTGTTGAAGAAGACGCGCAAGGATCAGCAGAACTTTATCTTGCTTCGGAGGAGGCGGGAGAGAAACTTTACAAGAAAGGTGCTTTCGCTGAATCTCAAATCGAAAACTTGGAGGTCTATTATGTATTGAAAAAGGCAAGACTTATAAAACAAATTACTTATATATGAAAAAAAATTTATGTGCACAACAGTAAACAATGTTTATTTCTGTGTTTTTGTATTGTATATAGGTTGGATTGTTTCCGGATGTGTTGGAGCGAAAAGTGTTACGACACTTCGAAGAAGAGGATCATGTAAGAAATCTTGTGTAAGCATATAATATCATATGTTATATATCATTTATGAAACTTTTTTAAATTTCTGTGGAAGGTTTCAGCTATGGTAACAGGAGAATTCTACACAAAGAAAAATCTATTTCCCGGATTTGGACGGCCTTTTGTATATTATGCAAACATACTTCTAAAGTGTGTAACTTTACATACTTACACTTACATTTTTTAGGAGATATCTGAAAAACAACTTATGTTAGGATACTTATTTTGTAGGGTAGGAAGAAACTCAGAAGCAAAAGACGCGGCTAGAGTAGCTCTAAAATCGCCTTGGTGGACACTAGGATGTCCTTATGAGGTATATCTATGTTTATTCTTCTTCTTCTGTTTCTGTTGTGTTGAATTTTAAGCCATAGGAATGTTTTTGTAAGGGAAATTCTCATTTATAAAACTAAATCAAGTTTTTTCTTAGAAAAAAATAGCATACATTTCTCAAAAGTTTCATATATACCATTAAAAAGTTTTTTTCTCAAAAATCCCACAAACTTTAAATTAGTTTAAAACATTCAAACTAAATCTTAAACCTTTAAAACTAAACCTTACACTATTCAAAAACTAAATAGCGAGCCCAAATGAAAAAAAGTTCGAAATTCTAAAATGTTAAACTCTTTTCTTGTATTTGTAGTATTTATTTTTGTTAGAAAAAACTTTGTAGTGGTATTTTTGATATTTTAAAACTTTTGAATGGTATTTTTGTATTATGAAAAATATGCAGGAGGTTGCTAGTATTGCGCAATGGGAAGACGAACAAATCGAGTTCATAAGAGAGAAAGTGAGCGAAGAAGGTCGTTTCGAGGATATGAAGAAAGGCAAAGATCCGGTCCAAGTTTCGTTGGATGTTGCGGCTTTTCTCTTGGATCTTGCTTCTATCGAAGGAACTTGGTCTGAATCTTTAGACCTTATCGCCAAGTGTTACGAAGAAGCTGGTCTAAACCATATATCCAACTTTGTCTTGTATAAAGACTAATCATGAATCATATGGCTCATGTGAGAGAAGATTCTTTATTTGGTATATCATTAGTATATATAAATATATCATAACTATATGAAATGGTTATGTTGTTTCATAGTGTGGGACTATCTCTATGTTTAAAACTCACAAAAAGGTATTGTGTGTTCCATAGTGTTATTACATATATGCATAGTTGGTTTGTCTCAAACAGGATTTGTGGAAACTTAAAGCCTTTTTGAATTGAGATCTCAACAACTTATGTTGTTTTTCTGTGTGGAAAAACGGTTATCTTAAATTTAAATCAAAACGACGTCGTTTCTGCCGTGGCATCCATTAAATTACGTATAGCGAAAAAGTATGAATTTAACAAAATTTGTTCGTTGATTATTTGAGTTTTTTTAGAGCATAATTATCAATGTAACTTAAAAAAAAGTCCTTAAAAACTATTTTATTATTATATTTTTTTTTTTAAAAAAAAAAAAAAAAAATTATATTTGAACCAATCCCGGGCCGCCACGTGTCAGTGGGCCCGCGAAAATCTAAAAAACCGGCACTTAGAGAAGCAATATTAGTTGTGTTGCTTAATATTATTGTGGGGCCCACATGGTTAAGGACCCCTTTTGGGCCCCCGGTAATCACGCTCTTAGTGAGTTTATGTATAAATTAACACGGTGTTAAACTAAGTATGATCTTCCTATATTGGAAATTTTTAGAGAAATTCCTTACAATACCATCAAAATAATTAAATTTTTGTTTTGAAAATACCATTACAAAGTTTTTTATAACAAAAATACCATTAAAATGTTTTTTATAACAAAAATACCATTACAATGTTTTTATATCAAAAATACCATCAAAAAGTATTAGTTTGCAGAAATACCACAAATACAAAAAACAAGTTTTAACACTTTTAAATTTTAATTTTTTTCATTTGGGTTCGCTATATAGTGTTTAGGGTATAGTTTTGAAGGGTAGGGTATAGTTTTTTGAAGGTTTTGGGTGTAATTTTGAAAATTTAAGATTTGTGGTATTTATGAGAAAAAAACTTTTTAATGATATTTGTAAAACTTTCGAAAATTTGTGCTAATTATGTTAAAAAATTTTTTTTTAGTTTTATTCATAAGAATTGCCCTAATTTTTATATATGATATAGCAGATTTTCCAAGTTTTTGTTTATCAGGACTTTGGACATTATCTTCTTATATAAAAGTGAGCGCGTTTAATTATAATTCACCAGATCGTGACACGTGTCACAATTAAAAAAAAATGTTAATAATGTTAATAATTTTAGGAAAAATGTTAATAATGTTTAGGAAAAATGTTAATAATTTTAAAAGAAGAAAAAAATATAACGTTTAGGAAAAAAGGCAAAAAAAAAATAAGAAAAAAGAGAAAGGAAAAACAAAAAAGGAAAAAAATAATCAAACGAAAAGTCACATAATTATCAAATAATCTTATTATATAAAAATGAGCGCGTTGAAGATGAGTTTGACAAACATAATTATAACTCACGAGATCGTAACATTTGTAATGATTAGTTCAAATCGTGACATGTGTATTAAAATTGATACGTAAACATCTTATAAAATGGAAACTTAACAATATTGAGAAAAAAACAGAAATAAGGAAAAAAATCAAATATAAAAAATTAACATTAATTATCAAATAATTAGAAATATAGAAAAATAAAATAATCAGAAATAAGAAAAATAATAGATATAGAAAAAGAAAAATTTAAGAATATTTTAAGAAATAATCAATTATTTACTATTACTCAATAGATGAAAAAGTAAAAATCACTTATTTACTATTACCATATATTTTTGTGTGTCTTTTATATTTATTTGTTTATAAAATAACGGGTATAATATTAGTTTCCGTTTAAATCTAACTATAATTATACAAATTTACTAACAATATTAATATATAATTATAAAATGTTTTTATGTAATTTGTTCGCGTATTACGCGGGATTTCATCTAGTTAAATACTATAAACTTGGGATATATCTAAATATTTCTTTACTTTTTTATATTAAAGCCTTAAAAATTGTGAACTTTAACACTGTCAAAATTAATACCCAAATATATATAGCATATTAAATGGATATTGATGGATTTATAAAAAAGGCTTTACAGATTTTTGTTAATAGCCCAAAAACAGAATATAAGTCAAGCCATATGGGGCCCAATCAATTGTTGCATAAGAGCTACGTGTAAAACTATTTTTAAGAAAATGATACAATTCACGTCTTTAATTAAATTTTAAAAAGAAAACAAAGTTTTTTATTTTTGTACGGTAATCAAACCTTATTTAAGATTTTAAACGGTCCAAATTCACATTTATTATTACAAAACCCACAATAAAAATACAAGAAAATTGACAAAAGAGGTACATTTAGAGACATAAATTTGTTAATTGAGTGATTTTTATTTTAATACGCGTGTTAAATTACAATTTTATCCTTAACTTCGAAATTGTCAAATCTCGTGAATGATTGTTTATGAATAATATTATGTGAATGATTTTGAGTGAATGATATTTGTGAATGATGAATTGTGTCGGTAAATGATCAATTGTGTCTATGAATGATAAATAATACATGTGAATGACGAATAATATTCGTGAATAATCCATGTGAATGGTGAATCGTGAATGACCTTCCGTGAATGATCTATGTGAATGATTTTTGTGAATGATGGTAAATTTGTCATTTTAAATACAAAAATCAAACAAAATTACCTAAAATTATATTATTACATCAAAATCACCAAATTGATAAATTATTTTTTAAAATGTACCCAAAACATTAATCGACTCTAAAAATAATAAGCGAAAATAACATAGACTAGAGTAGAGATAATATGTGAATGAGTAACAACTCTTGTGAAGAGACGTGACATTAAATAATGGCTGCCTCATTCATTACCAAACTTCTTTATTATTAGTGAACTATTACTACATATTGTACTAAACTTTAAACAAGATAGTAATATTTAAAAATAATATTAAAAATGTTACTTTCTTGCTAAAATACCATCATAAATACTTTTTCAAAATTAACATTAATTTCTTTTGTGTAAATTAAAAAACACAAAATAGTTTTTGAACTTTTAAATTGAAATACTATTTTTTTTTGTTAAATTACTTTAGATTTAATTTTAGTGTTTAGTAGTATTTGGTAGTCTCTTTTTGGGTAAGACTTATTTTGAAGATTTATAATTTATTGTTTTAAAATTTTTAAACCAATAGTGTTAAATTGTTAATTATATATCCACACTTTAAGTCCTTTCCATTTTATTATATTTTTCTCCGTTTTCTGTCTAATTTCACTGGAAAAAAAACTCAAATAAAAAATAAACAAAAAAATGGAGGAGAGAGCAATCCGCATCCATAAATAAAACGCTTTCTTATTTTTATTTTTCTCCATTCATAATTTTTATTTTTGTTAGGATCTAAAGCATATTACTTTGGATTTTTGAAGACATATCTCTACCTTTTGTCTGTGTAAGATTTTCGAGATTTTCGAGATTTTCTTAATTTTATTATCTTAACTTTACGAAGAAGATCGGTCTTGAATCGATTTCATTTTTCTGGGTTTGTCTTTGAATATTTTTGTTTAGAAAAAATTGATTTTTTTTGTTCTAACGTTGATTCATCGCTATATCTAAACCTAATCTAAAGGATCTAGATTTGCCCATTTTTAAAAAAATAATCCATTTTTAAAAAAAAAATTGAAACTTTGATAGTTTAGTGAATAGCTATGTCTTTTTTTGTTAAGAATATTTTTGAAAAAATAATTGTCTTGTGTTGTATCTTTGCTTTCTCAATAGGCTTGTCTAAATTCCGACAAAGATTTCTGAAGTATAATATGTAGCTCTGGTTTCTCTCTAGTGTAAGTTTGTTAAGTTTAAGCTCAAGTGATTGGTTTCTTATAAGCTATGTATGTATAGATAAAGATTGAATCTTTTTTAGTGTTTTAACATTTTCTTGAATAGTTTGTGAAAATGATATATGAATGATGGATGCTTACATTTTGAAGCTTGGGGGCTAAATTAGAGGGCTTACCCCTTTTTGAGAATCGAAATGGTAAATCGAAAAGTTTGGCTCTTTTTTTTATTCGATTTTTCTTTTGTTTATGCTTCTTCTTCTTCTTGTGTGGTTTTTTTCAGGTTTCCTCGAGAACTTTGTGATTCATTCATTGCTCTTTTATCCCGTGCCATCGTTGTCGTGTTCTTCTGCAATTGTTATTTATAGATCCAATGCAAGGTCCACAAAGCACCGGCGATTCATCTACGGGAAGAAATTACGCAGATGGAGAACCCATTTGCAACACCAATCCAGAGACTACTTCGAACAACATGCTGAATCCAGTGGATGCTCAGTTCCCGAACAACGCAAGCTCCAGCTCGGATGCTGTTCAAAACCATAACTGGTGGAGTTTTGGTGGCGGATCGAGCTCTACACTAGAGCCTTCTAATCAGGTCAATTCGGTTGGTTCAAAGGCAGAGAGCCACAGTAGTAGAAATGGACCTTTTTTCTTGCGTGGATCAAGCTCTAATCATATGCTAGCCCCTGTGAATCTTGGCAAGGACCTGGACATTGATAATAGTGGCCTGAAGACTTCGGAGGTAGTTACCCGTCATAATAATAACCGTGACAACTCATTGGGAAGCTCGAGTCAAACCGTCGAGGAGAGAAGCAGCTATCCGAGTTCTTCTTCTTCGTTGGGTGGTTTAGGTCCATCTTGCAAAAGAAAGGCTCTCGAAGGAGCTCCTAGCCATTCTTTTCCTGGTGGAAGTACTAGTTGCTTCTTTAACGAAGGTCTTGCTCAGTATGATGCTTCAAGTAGCTTAAGTTTATCTACGCCCTCGCAAGATTCTCCTAACCTTATCGCTCAGTCTCATCAGACCGAATCAAGGTTTGGAATTGGCGGTGGAAGGATAGCTCCTTCTTCAAGAAGCAATGAAACTTTATCTACACCCGACACAAGGTTAGGTTCTAGGCAGCCGCACGAGTCAGTAGCCTTCAGCTTTTCACCATTCAGAGGTTCTGTGCCTCACAGACAGCCTTCACCAGCGGCTTCTCCTTTTGTTGTTGACCCTCTCGATGAAAGCGCAGTGCCGATTACAGGTAGTGAGAGTCAGCCAAGTATGATACACCTTCCTGCATTGACAAGAAACATACACCAATTTGCTTGGGATGTTTCTTCAAGTTCGAGAACAAACAATATGCCCGGTGGAGAAGGAATCGTGCCACCGTGGGACTCGTCAAGAGTCAATGCAGATCAGCCAGTCTTTCCAGTACCTGCAACCGAAACGATAAATCCAGTGCAGGAACAGTTTAACTGGAGTTTTAGTCGTGGTGATTCTTCCTTTGTTTCTCCCCATGAAGTTGCTCCTTGGTCTTTGTTTCCTAGCGCTGAATCCGAGTCTGAATCTGCTACTCGTGGTGCTACTTCTTCTCTTCCGTTATTACCCTCGGGACCTTCTGTTACTTTAAACGAAGCTGCAACGGCTTCTGGATCTAGTAGTCGTAGTCAGCGATATAGAGAAAGAAGATCTAGATTGTTAATGGAAAGGCAAAATGAGCTTCTCCATTTGCGTCATTTAGGAAGAAGCTTAGCTAATGATAACAATGATGGAAGGAACAGGCTTGTTTCTGAGGTATTGTAATTGTTCTTTCATTGTTTAAAACTATCTTTCAATGGTAGAAACTTTTTGTTTAAAGTGAACTCTATATGAGCTTGTATGGTATTTCATGATTTTCTAGTAATTTTAGTGTGATACTCTCTTCTTTATTGGCAGATACGACAAGTGTTGAGCACTATGCGGAGAGGGGAAAACCTACGGTTTGAGGTATTGATTTTAGTCACACAACTTTAGTTAATATGTAAAAACAACACTACATTTTTTGTCTTTTAAATGTTAGTTTTAGATATTCAGTATATTACTCTATTTTACGGTTGCTAAAATTAGGAGGTCTCATATTGATATGAACACAATTAGAAGAAGCAATGTTGTTATCAACACATCTTTTTCGACCTTTGTGTAAATGAAATGTGGTATAAGCTCCTTTACACTTTGCATTTCACTTTTGGACTGTGACTTTCATTTGGTGATATGATAGGATTATGCGGTATTTGATCCACTGATATTCAGCGGTATAGCTGAGATGCATGATAGGCATCGGGACATGCGCCTTGACGTTGACAACATGTCCTACGAGGTGAGTGTTCATTTTTTTTTCTTTATAACATGTCATAACAATCTACCAAATTTGTGTTTGTTTGTTTGGGAAACACATAGGAGCTATTGGCACTTGGGGAACGCATAGGAGATGTGAGCACCGGGTTAAGCGAAGAGGTGATTATGAAAGCAATGAAACAACACAAACATACATCATCTTCTTCTTCTGCTGTTGAATCTCATCAGGACAAGGAGCCTTGCTGTGTCTGTCAGGTAATATGACTTGAAATGACTCTTCTACCGAGAAATCTCTTATGTGATTCATGTCTTGTGGCTTTATCTCTATCTCTATAAGGCAAATCAAACAGGAGAGTAATGTAGTATCACATATATAGATAGATCTCTATCTCTATCATCTTTGAGAGACGATACTCGGCTTAGTTAGCTCGCAAGTTGATGTGTAAGCCTTTTATTATTGACAGGAAGAGTATGTAGAAGGAGATGATCTTGGAACCTTGGGATGTGGTCATGAGTTTCATACTCTCTGTGTCAAGCAATGGCTCATGCTCAAGAATCTCTGCCCAATTTGTAAGACAATAGCTTTATCTACATGAAAAAGCACGGTTCCTTCCTTCGACACCCTTCATGAAGCTCGCTACCCGCATTGATAATGTAGAGAGAGAGAGAGAGAGAAAGAAAGAGGTGGGTGTGTAATGAGTGATCTCTATGTGGAAGGGTGATGTTAAGATTACTACATAGAAGAGAAATAATAACTTTGTCATTTTACTCAAATCCTCTTGTGACTTATTTGAATGATAATAGTGTCATTGTTGTTTTCTCTGTCTTTACCATTTAAAGATTATGTTGATAACAACAATGTTATGTTTGATTTGAGACTTTTTTATCTTTAAGATGCATTCATATGTTTTTTGGTTACTTGGTCACTAAATAGTTAATTAATTCAAGTGAGTAAAAGAATAAATTTTAACCTTTAGACCATAAGAGCAAATCCAATGATGTTTCTTACCGGGATCTTAGCATGTGGAGCCCACCTAAATAGTTAATATCTGAATCTTATATTTCTTATTTAACATCCAGATCTTAGCTATTCATGCATACGTGGCGGCCCATGATTGGTTTTTTATTTTTTATTTTTTTATTTTGTTTTACACCAACTGTTCATGGACCCCACTGAATAGTTAAGAAACTTTGTGGGTTTCTCTGTTGGAGATGGTCTAAATAATGCAGGATTTAAAAGAATGCAGGATTTAAAGTGAGTTCTTATTAGAAAACCACATTAAAAAAAATTGAAAAATAAGAGACCGACTCTTTTATTAGAGCCCAATGTTAAAGCCCATTATAATGCACATTATGTTTAGGGTTTCCATAAGTAAAATAGTATAAATATTGTTGTTATGATGATATTTAGGGTAATCTTGAGAGTTGTTCATATCAACTCTCCTCCCTTTTATATTATAAGATCAATATAAGATTTATGTGTTCTTGGTGACAATCATCTAAACTTTCTCTTCATTTACATTCTTGCTTGATAAAGCTAAAGCTTTTGAAATTTATTTCATTTTCATGTTTTAGATTTCTAATAAGCTCTTTTAAGAGCACAAATCATTAGTATGGATTTTCCTTCGTAGTATCGAGCCAAACGGTTATGTGGATTTAACCTTCTCATTTTCTATATCACAAATATTTGTCACAAGCTCTTAATAGCTACACAAGTTGAGAAGCATAAGAAGACCATATCATTTCACTCACTCCTGTAGAAGACATAGTAATCGTTGATGAGATAAAAGTGGAAAGCTAGCTCTGTTGGATTAGATGTGTATGGTTGCTATGTCAAAGCAAGTTGATGCAATAGTGGTGGTCGAAGCTCTGTCTCTGCTTTGAAGGCAACACACGTTCAAGAGAACATGCTTTGTTGATAGACAGAAACTCATCATGACGTATCAATGGTATGTGTCTTTATATCACGTATGATGCTTCTTCTAGATTGTTTAGATCTATAGGGTGAGAAGCTAGAAAAGGATAGGTGATAGTAATGAGTTTAAGGCTGCAAGTTTCTGGTTTGTTGAATGCACACAAGGTGTTCGATAAAATGCCAAAGAGAAATGCAAATCCTTTTTATTGATGGCTAATGGTTGAGAAGTAGATATGAAGTAGGGTTTAAGTGATTGTGGGAAGAAAATCTTCTTGGTCGAGAGACAACATTAGAGAGTTAAATGGGTAAAGGAAAACCAAGCTCTTAGTGAGACAAAGAGGTCGAATATACTTTTGATGGAGGTCGACTAAGTTTGCCAAGTATCAAGAAATACCTGCGAGTAAGCTAGCGATACTCTCCAAGTATAGGCTTGAATAGATCTCACACTAGTGTTTGTTCTCCTTGGTAAAGAGAGTCATCCGCCTACACCACATTAATCACACTTCCACTCATGTTCTTGCCAAATTCATCTTCATTTTGCGGTTTCAAACTTCGCATAGTGTTTTCACCCGACGCAAAGTTTGCGGGGGAATATTAGAGCCCAATGTTAAAGCCCATTATAATGCACATTATGTTTAGGGTTTCCATAAGTAAAATAGTATAAATATTGTTGTTATGATGATATTTAGGGTAATCTTGAGAGTTGTTCATAGCAACTCTCCTCCCTTTTATATTATAAGATCAATATAAGATTTATGTGTTCTTGGTGACAATCATCTAAACTTTCTCTTCATTTACATTCTTGCACAATAAAGCTCTTTTGAGCTATTTCATTTTCATGTTTTAGATTTCTTAATAAGCTCTTTTAGAGCACAAATCCACTAGTATGGATTTTCCTTCATCTTTCAACTCTTTACTCGGGACCGGTTTTTCTTGTTTATCTTCATTTTCTCTCTCTCTTGTCATTTTTATTTGATAAAAAAATTTTAAATATTTTTTAATATAAATTTGTTTGGTAAGAACTACAAATTGGGTTTTGCATTGAACATGCTCTTAGTATTTAGTTAGGACTTGGGACTAATAATGGTATTTTCTACAAGCATCAACATGTTTTTAGTTACAAGTCAAAATAATTTAAGATTAGTAATTTAAATTGCTTGTAAGGATATTAAATCTTGTAAGAGAGAAGGATGATGTTGTTATTGATTGATGAACTCGTTAAAATACGAAAAATGATATATAGAAGTTTCTTAAAACACCACTAAAAAGTATTAAAGCCAAAAATACAGGTTCTAAAGCCAAAAAAAATTTAAAAAAATTGGACCATATATATCCCCCACATAAAAAAATAAGTTTTAATATTTTATAAATTTTTTCATTTAGATTTATTATTTAGTGTTTAAAATGGATAGAGTTTAGATTCGAAAGTTTTGAGTCTAGTTTTGAATATTTTAATCTATTTTTAAAAATTGGTCCAAAAATATTTTAGTAGTATTAAGACCTAAAAACACTTACTAGTTATAACTTATAAGGATATATTTCTGATCTAAAATTTTTAAAAGATGGTACTTTCGGTTTATTTTTAAAAAAAAATTCAACAAAAAAATAGGGTTTTAGATTACTTTTTTTGCTAAGATAGGAAGAATTGGAGGCCAAAGACTTTTTATACATAGTTTTTTTTATTATGCCTAAATCGTGACACCATTCTTGATTCTTTGTGTTTGTAAATAATCTAATTTATTGCCTTCTTTGGGACATATTTTGCAACACAAGACAAGTAGTGAAAGACAAATAGAGTTCGTGTCATTGCATGATATTCGCTAATGAAGCCAATAACCACTCATTTCCAAGGTTTTGTGTCTTATAATAGAGACCGGTTTTGATACAAAGACATTCTAAAAGATTATGCTTTGCTCTTTTTATTTATTTTATTTCTTTAACAACCATTTCTATTCTTGATAATACATTCTCCGGATCTTAAGCAACATCTTAAACAAAAACTAAAGATTTTAACCTAATTATAGAAAAAGAATGTTAAGGAAAACCGTTGGCTTATTAATAATAACACCTTTGTGTTCTCTTTGAAACCTTTCATGCCCTTCTATAAGCATCCTTGGACCTTCTCCAAGGGTTTTTCGTTTTAGCTATGGCTAAACCTAAGGGCTTCTCTTTCTTCCTCTTAATAATTTCCGTCTTTTTATCGTCTTCTTTTGTTTCGTTCGCTCTAACCGATAAAGAAGCCGCCTTCATCGTGCAACGACAGCTGTTGACATTGCCTGAAAACGGCGAGCTTCCTAATGACATCGAATACGAGGTTGAGCTCAAGGCTACATTTGCAAACACTAGGCTTAAAAGAGCTTATATAGCTTTGCAAGCTTGGAAAAAAGCGGTTTTTTCGGATCCTTTTAATACCACGGGGAATTGGCATGGGCCTCATGTGTGTGGCTACACCGGTGTGGTGTGTGCGCCGGCTCTTGATGACCAAGATGTTACGGTTGTAGCCGGTGTTGACCTAAATGGTGCGGATATCGCGGGGCATTTGCCTGTCGAGCTTGGTTTGATGACGGATGTTGCTATGTTTCATTTGAATTCAAACCGGTTTTGTGGGATCATTCCTAAAAGTCTTGAGAAGCTCAACCTGATGCACGAATTCGACGTTAGCAATAACCGTTTTGTTGGACCTTTCCCATACGTTGTCCTCGCTTGGCCTGAAGTTAAATATATCGATTTGAGGTACAACGATTTTGAAGGTCGAGTCCCTCCGGAGCTTTTCGAGAAAGAACTCGACGCCATTTTCTTGAACAACAATAGATTCACCTCGGTGATTCCCGACTCTCTTGGAGAGTCTCCCGCCTCGGTTGTGACTTTTGCTAACAATAGATTCACCGGATGTATCCCTAAAAGTATCGGAAACATGAAAAATCTTAACGAGATTGTTTTTATGGACAATGCATTGGGAGGTTGTTTCCCTTCTGAAATCGGAAAGTTATCAAACGTGACGGTATTCGACGCGAGTAAAAACTCGTTCGTAGGTCGTTTACCGACTAGCTTTGTTGGGTTAACGGGGGTGGAAGAATTTGATATCTCCGGAAATAAGCTTACCGGATTAGTGGCTGATAACATTTGTGGTTTGCCTAATTTGGTGAACTTGACTTACTCTTATAATTATTTCAATGGACAAGGTAGTTCATGTATTCCTAATGGTGGTCAAAGAGAGATTGCATTGGACGATGTTCGTAATTGTTTACCTAATCGACCTGAGCAACGATCGGCTAAAGAATGTGCGGTTGTGATCAACCGCCCAGTTGATTGTAGCAAAGACAAATGTGCTGGTGGCGGAGGTAGTGACTTTTCTACTCCGTCTAGACCATCACTACCTATTCAAAAACCATCACCCATTTACAAACCATCGCCGGTTCCAACATCACCACTTCACAAACCATCACCGATTCCATCATCACCTATTCAGAAACCATCACCAATTCACAAACCATCGCCAATTCCAACACTACCACTTCACAAACCATCACCGGTTCACAAACCACAACCACCAATAAGGTCACCGAAACCGGATGATCCTTATGACCAATCTCCAGTGAAGAAACGTCGTAGTCCTCCTCCACCAGCTCCCGTGAACTCTCCACCACTTATTTCTCCTCCTCCTTCATCACCACCTCCTTCACCAGTCTACTCTCCTCCTCCACCTCCAGTCCATTCTCCGCCTCCACCAGTCCACTCTCCTCCACCTCCAGTCCACTCTCCGCCGCCACCTATCCACTCTCCGCCCCCACCGGTCCACTCTCCACCGCCACCTGTCCACTCTCCGCCCCCACCTGTCCACTCTCCGCCCCCACCTGTCCACTCTCCGCCCCCACCTGTCCACTCTCCGCCCCCACCTGTCCACTCTCCGCCGCCACCGATCCACTCTCCTCCACCTCCGGTTCACTCTCCGCCCCCACCGGTCCATTCTCCACCTCCACCTGTCCACTCTCCTCCACCACCGGTCCGCTCTCCACCGCCACCGCTGTACTCTCCTCCGCCACCTCCTCCACCAGTTCACTCGCCACCTCCACCACCAGTTTATTCGCCACCACCACCACCCGTCCAATCCCCTCCACCGCCTCCTGTCCACTCTCCTCCACCACCCGTCTTTTCACCACCACCCCCAGTCTACTCTCCACCACCACCGGTATATTCTCCACCACCGGTGTTTTCTTCACTGCCGTCACAATATCCACCGATACCTCCCAAGATCAACACACCACAAACTCCATTGGAAAAGATAAAGACGCCACCAGCACCAACACCAAGTGATGAAGAATTCGTCGTACCATCTTTTATCGGCCACCGATACGCATCACCACCACCACCAATGTTTCAAGGCTACTAATAGATCGTAGAGAGAAAAAAATGTATTTGTCTTTGTTTGTGTTAAAATTGTAAAAAGAAAGAAAAGAAAATTTCGAGGAAGTTGTTGAAAAAGAAGAAAAGTAAAAATGGTAAATGTATATTAAGAGAAAAGGTCGTTATAAATTTGTCAAATTTCAAAAATTATGGTCGATAAAGATTTGTTAGAGTTGTTTTAACCATAAAAATTGATACGCATAATCAAATTAAATTTGTTACAAAGCAACTAGCATATGGATTATTATCTAATATAATTAGATTAAATATTTTTGACAAAAAAATATATAATTAGATTAAATATTTATTCTAAGCATACATGTATAAGACTTTTAGTATACTTGGTTTTTTGACAAAAAATATATTTAGTTACGATGGGTTGCATCAAAATTAGTTTTTTTTTTCATTTATTGATTTTATTTAGGTTTATCTAAGCACTCCAACAAAATTTCATTTTAAAAATATGGGGATAGGTCTAGGATGGATACATACGTAAAAATGTTTTCACATGTCGATAATAAGTTATAACATTTAACAAAATTTTAAATATATAGACCGTATATTTTCGTGTATATAATGTTTAAGAGAATTCTAGAGAGATAAAGCTAGAGAGATGAACTGTTTCTTCATTATAATTTTGTTTAACGTTATGAGCCTATTTATCGTAAAAAGTTTCTTGACGTGAAGAAACTTATATAAATATATAACTATATAATATAATATAAGTTTCTTGACATAAAGAAACTTATAAATATGTGAATATATATTATATAATATAGTTCATCTTTATCCATATATTTCTCCAAATGGATAATTACACAATGATTATCTAACACTCCCCCTTAATTATCCATCATTGCGTAGTCTCTCTGAAATAACTGGTTATAATCTTCTTTTATAAATTTCGTAGACACCGTCTTCTAAATTCTTTCTTTTGCGTGTTTTGTTGTTGTTGCCTCGTTAAAAACATTTTCGTGAAAAAACTCAGTGAGATAAAAACCACGATAAGGGAAAAAGAGTGCAACCACGCATTTCATCATTTCTCCCGAAATCATCATCTTCGGAATAGACATCTTTTGTAAAGAGATCTTCGGGAAAATATGTTTTCTTCTTCTACAAATGTTTATCTTTTGGCGCGTTCTTGTTGCGCGTTAAAAACGCTTACTTATGGAAAAACCCATTGGGACAAAAATCATGATGAGGGAAAAAGAGTGCAACCACGCACATAATCATGACTTCACTTGGAAGTCTTATCTTCACAAATAATCATCTTTGAATAAACGTGTTTCCTTCATTGCTCCCCTCGAGATTCATCTTCGAAATAAGCATGGAATCACCACGAGATTGTTGTTTTGCGATCTCAGTTTACATGATCTTATAATTTCTTTATCTGCAAAACAACTTATACCAAAATTTGGGAATTCTAATAATCCCAAGTTAATCACATTTAATCTCAACCCAATATATGCGCATAAGGGTTGAGTTATATTTTACATGTAGATTATTAGCAAATGTTATGTATAATAGATAAATGTTCAATGACATATAATTTTGGTTCTTTGTAACCAAATATATATTCTACTTCTTATAGAAGTATTTGACATAACATCTATAGAAATAGATGTTTAATACCTCGAGACACTTTGTCTTTCCAAGGTCTTTTATCATATAAATAACTCTAAAAGAGTTTGATCGATCATTGTTCTTGAGAACATTATTATGATATCATTAATTTTTCAGGAATTTAAACCTTTCATGCATGTTACTCATGAGACGCAACTCAAGTCTCTCATAAATATTTTACTAACGGGTATTTTAACAAAACCTTATACAACATGCGTTTTGTTTTATATATCATAATACCCTTTTTCGGATTTGGACATCTTGTCCAAACTCTCGTTGTTATAGACTTGGTTGTCTCTTTTATTTATTGGCCATTAATTAATCTCTACACTCATTCACAACGTGAGATTTATGATCCTCATTTATATATTGACATTGCGCAATATGTCATTGTTATAGTCGACATTTATTTCGACTTTGGTTCCATATTTCTTTAATGACATGATCATTTGTGAGATCTCTTTATCACTATCAATGATATCATTCGGATATCTAATTTTATAATAATCATGTCTCATGCTCCTCTTTAAGATATTATTTCTCATTTCGAGAATTTTCTATATCTTTGAAACCAAAGTAGTCTATCATGTTTTTTTACATGTTATAGACTTATTAATAATATGTTGTCCTTTACTGACACATATTTTTATTGAAGTATTTTAAGATGAGATATGAGATTTCTATTTTCACTTTGATGAATTATCCTATGAACTTTATGTTCATTTTCTTTTGTATGAGGATCTTATAATGATAATTCATTTCATGAAATCTCATCCATCAATCCTTTATACTGATTTGCACTATATTAGAATAGTGATCCTTTGAACTATTGAACTTCACGTTCATAATCATTTTGTTCAAGGATTCCAACTATTTCATATTTCTCCCTTAGAGAAATTGTACAACAAGCACATCACCAATGATGGCTTTTTAGAGCGGATCTTCATTTCCAGCTCATACATTTCATCCTCTTTGGATGTTATTTTTATGTGGTGTGGAGGAGCATTCATAATATATATCACACACCCACAAATTTCCAAACGAGATTTGATCTCAACCATAAATCTTTTATATGGGAGAATTCTTTTTTATTACTGGTTGATTTTCTAATCATTTTCAATCACGAATCAATTTCAAGAGAGAGATAATGATCATAAATCATTTGACTTATAATCATTTCCAACCATGAAACAATTACATGAGAAAACTGATTATATTTCACCAGAACTTATCTTTATGTTCTTAGGTTAAGCTCATTTCGAGTGTGAACATAATCTTTTAATTGTTCCACTTATTTTTATTGTGGATTCTTTAATTCTCCCCCTCGAGATGATAACTCTTTTAAATTATTCATCTCGAATTGAATCTCTTTTAAGGATCGATAACATATCCATTTTGGATCATATGTATCATCTTAGATCATTTCTAATATTTGATATGAGATTCGTATTACTCTATCAAGATGATAATTTTTCATTCACATTCATCTTGACCCGATTCACATTTTTTTGGATCGGTTATATTATGAGTATAATTTTAGGGTATAAAGAAATCAACCAATATATATAATGAGCTTTTAACCAAAAATATGGTGATTCATCCATGATCTTTTTCACATGATGATCTTATTATTATAATTTTCTATAAGACATGCATTAAGTTGAAAAATCTTTTGTTTTTCAACATACTTTCAATGATCTTCAATCATTGATAAACCCGAATGGCTTAACCGGTTATATTATACTTTGATCAATTAGTAAACTTCATGTTTACTTTCATATACATCTTTTGCCATTTTTATACATATTGCATGTCATCATCATGTTTTCTTTTAGAACGTTTAGCTCTTCTTTCGCTCGTTTTCAGCGTTTTTACTCTTCATGAGCGTTTAAGCTATTCATGAGCGTTTAAACTCTTTGTGAGCATTTCAGTTCTTTAGCATTTTTATTTAATAAAATATTTTACTCTAATAAAATATTTTGCTCTTACAGAGCATTCACTTATTTTGCATTACTTGATATTGCAAAATTTTCATATAATTTGGATAACAAAATTATTTAAAATAAATAATTATTTAGCTTACCGTATAATGAAATAGATATAACCTTTCATTTAATCAAAGAGACAAAACCTCAATATAATCAAAGAGACCTTATCTTCAATTTGATTTATGACATATTTTCATATAATCAAAGAGACATAGTCTTCAATTTGATTTATGAATCATAGTCTTCTATTTGATCAAAGAGGCATATTCTATTATAGATTTTTTGGAGACTAAATTTTCCATTCAAATATAAAAATTAAATTTATAAATATCGATAATTTTTTATCGACTAAATTTTGGCAAAGTTTCTTTTAATTTTTTTCTTATATTATACTCCCTTTGTTCAGTTTTATAAGATGTTTTGGGTTTTATTTTTTGTTTTCTTTTATAAGATGTTATAGATTTCCAAAGCAGAAATTAAATGTTTTTCATTAAATCTAACCAATTGAATTATGGACTTTTGTTTATTATTGGTTGAATTATTTTAAAATTAACTATAAAATAATAATTTTTGAAGAAAACAAGAAACATAAATAATATCTTAATATTTGTGCTTTTAACTAAAACATCCTATAAAAGTAAATAGAGGGAGTAGTAGTTTAAATTTTGTCATAATTTTTTTTAGATTTATTAATTTTATACTTTTGGCAAAAATTATTTTGATAGAGTTTCTCTTAAATTTTAAACTATATTAATTTAAATTTTGCTAGAGTTTCTTTTATATAGTAAAATCATAATTTAAACATTTTAGGATATAAATTCTGTCATAGGTTTGAAACAGAATTTTTCCACTATGTTTATAAACTTAACGACATAATTTAAAATTACCTGGATAATATTTAACCGGGTATATAGAAGCTCATCCAACGATTACCTCGTATAAGCAGAGACGTTCGTGCTGATAACGTGTTATAAAACAATTAAGTATATAGACCGTACTTTTTCGTGTATATAATGTTTAAGAGAATTCTAGAGAGATAAACTGTTTTTTCATTATAATTTTGTTTAACGTTATGAACCTATTTATAGTAAAAAGTTTACTTCAACATGAAGAAACTTATATAAATATCTAACTATATAATCTATACTATAAAAGTTAAGCTACTTCTCTCCATGTGCTGACACGTCAGCATCTTCAGCTTTCGCTCTATATTCTCTCTCCTCTTTCATGTCGCAAAACCATTAATTCCTCGAACTTCTTCTTCCTCCTCGATATGTAGATCGCGAGGAAGATCACAAAGATGATCAGCGAGATAGCGATCAAAGGCAAACCGATTTTGTAGAACTCTGAGATTCGTTTAGCTCGAATCGTGGAAGCTTAGGGAGCTTCGATAGCAATAGCAACGGTGCTTCTCGGTTTAACCGGAAACTCCATCCGGCGACGAAATGTTCCTGCATAAGAATCGAAGATAGATCTCTCACATACGAAACCAGAGGCTTCCTAGGCTTATAAGAATCTATCGGAGCCATCGTAACTTCGATTTGGTGGCTAACACCGTCGTAATCGATCCAGACCTGCATAAGCTCACGGCTAATCAAGCTCAGATTCCTAAACTGGTCTCCGTCGCTCCAATACCCCGCCGTCGAGTGATTCGCCGATCTTAAGCCGTTCAAATCGATTCCGACGTGGTTATCGTTCGGATCTCCGAACTCGTTGCTCTGGATCGTGTCGAACTCGACGGCGAAGACGCGGTTCGTGTCGTTGGCTCGGAAACGCGTGAGGTAGACCGAGAGTTGGAGCAACGACGAAGGCGATTCCATGGCCGCTTAGCGTTGGGATCTGAGAATGTATCGCGAAGACGAAAGTCGTGGAGAAGGTCTAAACGGTGCCGTTTTGTGAGTTTTTGAACAGGATCGGTTCGGTGTAGAAGGCGTAACCGGTTCTCTGTACCGAAGTGTTGGTTAGCTTCAAGAGACCGTTGGGTGTGACTGTAGCTATGCCTTGAAGTGAGATATTTGTCGGAGGATGAAAGCCATTTTAGGTGAAATCGAGAGCTTGAGATGAAGAGCTTAGATTTTGACAGAGAAGAAAGAAGAAGAAGAAGACGAGCTTGATGAACATGGTTTCCGGTTTATTTATAAGAAGGAGACGGCGAGGCGGAGGAGGAGGAGGAGGAGGCGGCGGATCTGATTTTCTCTGATTTTCTTTGATTTGGGAATCTAATTATTTTTTTCCACTTTGTGTAAATTACTAAATTCTCATGTTATGAAAATGTATTATTTATGTAATAATTTAGTTTTTAGAAGATCAAATAAAGAAAGAAATTAGTAAATGCATTTACATGAAGAATTATTAAGTTTATTTGCCCAAAATATCAGTATAAAACAACTACAAAATTAAATGTGACAGAAATAGGCTAACATCTGAATAATAATAAGTGAAAATTCCATTTTAATAAACCAATTCATTTTTTTTTGCCAACTTAATACTCAAACTTTTTGATAGCTAACCATTTAAAACGACATAGTTAACAGAAACTTAACTTCCGTTAACATTTTATTAATTTTTAAAAAAGAAAATATTAATATTTTTTTTAAAACCATAAAATTCTGAAAAATGTTAAATATAATGAAAATATCTTTAAAAATTAGATTTTTAAAAAAAAAATATAAACATTGTTAGATATTTTAGTTTAGCAATATTTAGTAAAAATCAATATTCAATTTGAAAATTTATTCGATAAAAAAATCAATGAAATTTAAAGAATTTGGTAAATTTTCTTTATAATTTTACCAATTTTTTAACTGAATATATAGTTTTGATAAGTATTATTAAATTAAAATTTTTCTTTTTTCTTAGATTTGTAAAACTTTTATGGATTTTTAAAGGGTTTTTCATTAATTTTAATATTTTCTGAATTTTATTGATTTAAAAGAAAAAAAGTTAACGTAAGTTAAGTTTCCGTTAATTATGCGATGTTAAATGGTTAAATATCAAAAGTTTGAGTAATTAAGTTGGCAAAAAAATGCATTTGTGTATTTTTCTTAACATAAAATAAGTGTGTATTAAGTTTGTTATCAGAATTAAGTTGGTGTATTAAAATAGAATTTCCCCTAATAATAATAAAATACATGACCAATTAAGATTCTCTTTGAAAAAGATATTTAATTGTGGATGGTGACTCTAGATTTTTCATTTTTACTTATAAAAGTTGTTATTATTCTAAATAAGTAAATTGTGATAAAAAAATGTTATTGATAACAACAATGGTATAAGCAACCACTGTTATTTAAATATTTTTACATTTATTTAGTTTTTAAAAAATATAAATTCTTATATTTATAATGTATAATAATTCTAAATGTATTGGATTTGTCTATTGCTCAAAAAACTATTGATAGTCTTGATCAATATTCTAGGGAAAATTTATTTTAATTCTAATAACAAATTTAGCACAAAAAATTTTTCAGTGACAAAAACAATACACAATTTAGTTTTTTCTTCCAACTTAATACGCAAACTTTTGAATGTTAACCATTTTACCGTGTTGAGTTAACGGAAGTTAACTTTCCGTTAACTTTTTTTTTTACTTAAAATATTAATAAATATTAAATAAACTTCCGAGAAAAATTTGAAAATAATCAAAAAAAAATTTAAAAATCAAGAATGAGAAATATCAAACATTTGGAACACAACGGAAAAAATGGTCCACAACATATGCTGAGTTATCCATGACTTTAAACCACCTATGCAGTTACGTCAGCGGGAACATAAGCTTTATGTCAAAAAGATCCTGACACAGGACTGTAAAAGTATAGAAAACACGTACACAACCGCTATCATGTTCAGCTTACCTCCATTCACACGATTCTTCACATATATGTTATACTTTATAACGTCACATGTGTCCTTTTTGCGATATAGCAAGCACGTACACAACTACTATCATGTTTAGCACACCTCCATTTACACAATTCCTCACAAATATGTTATCTTTTATAACGTCATATGGTTTCAGCTACGGAAGAACTCATAGAATATCCACACCCGCGCATCGCGCGGGTTTTCTCCTAGTATAATATAAGTTTACTTCAACATGAAGAAACTTATAAATATCTGAATATATATTATATAATATAATTATCTTTATCCATATATTTATCCAAATGGATAATTACCACAATGGATAATTACAACAATGATTATCTAACAGATTTAAAGTTTGTGTGAATTAATAACCAAAAAATCATATATAGAAATCTATCAAAAATATATATTTTGATGTTGATGTAATTAAAAAGATTAAAAGACCATGGATAACACTTTTTTGTCTTTATGTCAAAATGTATCTGCCTCATTTTTCAAATCCATGTTCACTATTATTATTTATTAATTTATTGAATTGCATATATGGATGTCTTCGAGTCTACATCATTATTTTAATCCTTATTTAATAATATACCGCTAAAGTATAACACACTACAATTTATTTCTTCTAAGATTTAAAGACTAACCATGTCTATTTAATTTATATAGAAAAATAATTAGAGTTAATTTTTAAATTTATGTACATAAATAAAAAAAATATATATTATGGATAATGATAATAATAATAACCTAAATATAGACACTAAATGATGTTTTTTGTTGAATATACACAATTTAATAATTTTTTAATTTGTGTGAAATATGTAAACCTACATATATTTTGAAACAAGGGAAGTAATACTCTCTCCTCCGTTTTCTTATGTTTAATGTTTTAGAAAAAAATTGTTTTTAAATGTTTGATTTTCTCAAATATCAATGTAGTTTTATCTATTGATATTTGTGAATTATAGTTTTCAAAGTATATTAATTGAGAGTTTTGAAACACTATTGGTTCAAAACTATTGAAAATTGTTCAAAACATATTTATTATTAATTACTTATGTGTCTTTTTAATTTATGTGAAAAACCTATAAAATCAAACAATAAAAAACGGAGGGAGCATATTTCTACTAAATTTTGTGTAACTGGATCTGGATATTTTGTTTGTAATCAATCTTGGTTAATCTTGGACCTTCCCATATTCTTTAATTAATAACTTAATATTATTTTCCGACTTAATTTCAACAATTATTCTCAAAAAATAAGAACAAAAAATTTCGAATTGATAACGACCGAAATTGCCAGCCAACTAACTCATTAATGTGAGATGTTTGCGTTGCGTGATTTATAGTTGCACGCAACTTAATAAAATATAAAATGTTCAAAATATTTTGTTTTGTTTCATATTATAATATGTTTTCATGTTTCTATATTAATTTAAAATATGATTTTGCGAAATCTTATGTAAATGTGAGTTTTTGTTTTTTTGTTAATGAAATAGCAAGTTTTTTGAAATATATTTCTATATAATGTTTAGTAAATGGATATACCACATAGAAAATGATTAGTACATTTTATATTGTGAGACACGAAGTACTTAAAATATCATTATGATGAAATATTTAAAATTTAACACTTAATTTTTTATATAAACCGTAGAAATTCTAGATTTTAAGTCTATAATTTCTTTCAATACTCGAAATTATAGGACGATTCGACCCAAGTGTAAAATCATTTCTCACAATTGATTTGAATAACCTTGAACATTCGTAAAAAAGTTAAATGATCAAAATCCACATGAAAAATTTACCAATTTGGTTTTATTTTTTAACATGAAAGGTTTTAACGATTTGGTTAAAAACATTTGCCCCCAAATGCACGTATTCTTTCTTTAACCCAATTTTTTGCTTAAACAAACAAAAAATTTATCTGAACTCTGCAAATTATTTCCTGGAGATTATCTCAAGAAAACAGGGACCAAGAAGAAAAAAATGTGACAGAAAAATGCAAATTGGATTGAAAAAAATAAAAGTAATTTACAAAGTTACAAGAATCGACAAAAAAAACTATATCTAAATATTTACACTGCAAAATTAAAGAAAAATAAAATAAAGATAATATTTTTGGTAAATTATAGAAAATAGAGATAATTAATTTCATTAACTAGAAGAAGAAAATTTAACAAAAAAAAAACTAGAAGAAGAAAACAAGTAAAGTAATTTACAAAGTTACAAGAATCAACAAAAAAACCTAAATCTAAATATTCACAAAAAACAATTCTACATCAAAAACAGAGATAAATAAAATAAAATAAAATAAAATAAAGATAATGTTTTTGATAAATTAAATAAAATAGAGATAATTAATTTCATTAACTAGAAGAAGAAAGAAAGTATTTTCAAGGGAAAAAACCAAAGAGAAATTGAGAAGGGTAAGAAGGAGAGAAGCCATGACGGAGGAGATGCGGCGGAGGAAGAGGAGTACGGTGGTTTACGTTAAGCCGCCATGCAACTTGTACGGCTTCCGCCACAACTACGACGAACTCAACACCTATCTTAATTAGCTCTATACACATCTCTATTCTTTTTATCACCATTATTATTATTTTTATTTTCTCTTGTTTTTTTTTTTAATTTAAAGATATTTATTTTCTTATAACGCTCACTTCGTTTTCTATGTATTTATAGCAATAAAATTTAGATGCGTCCCCACTAAAATGCCTTTATAATAATTATTTTGATTTTTAAAAGAAAAGTAATTGTTTATTGAGAAATTCCTCAAAATAAGATGAAAAAATAATTTTGGACAACAAATCTTACAAGTTTTTTTTCTTCTCAAAACCATTAAAATGGTTTTTAGATTAAAATACCATAACACAAAAATTTAATTTTAACAATTTTAAAGCTTAAATTTTTTCATTTGAATTCGCTATATATTGTTTAGGTTATTGTATTGAAAGGGATATGGTTTAGTTTTGAGTGTTTGAGGTTAATTTTGAAGGTTTTAAGTTAATTTAAAGTTTATGGTATTTTTGTTCAAAAAAACTTTTTAATGGTATTTAAGGAAAAATAAAACTTATAATACTATTTTTTTCTACAAAACTTTTTTCACGGTATTTTTGAAAATTGCCCATGTTTATTTTTGTTTCTTCTTTCTACATATTGAAAACCGGTCACCGTGAAAAATGTGAAAAAGGAAAAAATATTACTATATTTTTTATGCTTTTTTATAAGGGTTAATAACTAAACTAACCCAACTTTATCTCTTTATTATTAAACTAACCCAAAAACTTCCCAATGGGTACATTTTTTGGTTAAAAGACATATACCCCAACATTTCACTTTTTTATTACCATATTGCCATCAATTTTTTTTTTTAAACACTTATTAATCTACAAAATAAATCTACCAAAAAAAAATCAACCCAAAAATAATTTTTTTTTATTAATTTCTATTTCTCTTTTTAAACTAACAAAACCCAAAATCATAGTTTTCCCCTCTCTCTCTAACCCGCGAAAGGCGACCGACGAAATCTCTCACCGGAGAAATATATTTCTCACCGCCGAAATCTCTCTTTCTCACCGTCGTATTCTCTCCCTCTCACCACGATATTCTCTCTCTCTCTCACCGCCGTATTCTCTCTCTCTCTCTCTCTCTCTCTCTCTCTCTCTCCCACCGCGAAATTCTCTATCTCTCTCTCACCGCGAAAAGTCGAGTCTCCGCCGCAACGAACAACTGCAACTCCGACCCTCGTTTCTCTCCATCGCCGAAATTCGTGGCGCCGCCGCCGATTGAAGGTAAATCTTTGCAAGACTTAAACTTCGCTAAAATCTAAAAAGAGGGTTTTTATGGTGTATTTTTATAGTTGGATCTATTGTTCAATATCTTATTTGTTTCTTTGATTTACATGTATTTACTCTCCGATTTTCCTTTTTGGTCTCTTTAAAAACGGTTTTCAAAAGTAAATTTTTGGAAAAAGTTATAACGAGATTTGTTCGTTCGATCCGCATATTTGGGATAAATTAATTGTAGTTTTGTATATCTATAGTGTTTGTTATGTAGTTTTTGTGGTTGGATTTGTGTAGTTTTATAGCAACATTATCATTGAAAATAATTGTGCATGTTCATCGTCTACTACAAAAGTTGTATTGATTGAACTATGGTAGATATTTGTTGCAGGTTTTTATGTGTTGAATCTTCCCCATTTAGTTTGTTATATAATGATTGCAGATTTGTTTATGACTTGTTATATTATTGTAGACTTTTGGTGAAGTTAGTGCAGAGTTATTAATATTTCTGTAAATGCAGCTTTTGTGATGTTATTATTGCAGACTTATGATTTGTTGTAGTATGTTAGTGCAGACTTTGTGATGTAAAATATATTTGTTAAGTAATTGCAGACTTATGACGTGTTATGTTATGTATGTGATGTTAGTGCATACTTATTAATCTTTATGTTAATGCAGTTTTTTGTGATGTTATTGCAGACTTATGACTTGGTATAGTATGTTAGTGCAGACTTTGTGATGAAAGATATATATGTTATGTTATTGCCGATTTATGATGTGTTATGTTATTTCATACTTTTTGTGATGTTATTGCAGACTTATGACTTGATGTAGCATGTTACTGCAGACTTTGTGTTGAAAAATATATTTGTGAAGTTATTGCAGACTTATGACATGTTATGTTATTGCAGACTTATGACTTGATATAATATGTTATTGCAGACTTTTTGTGATGTTATTGCAGACTTATGACTTGTTGTATTATGTTAGTGCAAACTTTGTGTTGAAAAATATATTTGTGAAGTTATTGCAGACTTATTACATGTTATGTTATTGCAGACTTATTGTGATGTTATTGCAGACTTTTTGTGATGTTATTGCAGACTTATGACTTGATATAATATGTTAGTGCAGACTTTGTGTTGAAAAATATATTTGTGAAGTTATTGCAGACTTATGACATGTTATGTTATTGCAGACTTTTGTGATGTTATTGCAGACTTATGACTTGATATAATATGTTAGTGCAGACTTTGTGTTGAAAAATATATTTGTGAAGTTATTGCAGACTTATGACATGTTATGTTATTGCAGACTTTTGTGATGTTATTGCAGACTTATGCCTTGATATAATATGTTATTGCAGACTTTTTGTGATGTTATTGCAGACTTTTTGTGATGTTATTGCAGACTTAAAATTGTTTTTCTATGATGCAGGATATTTATGATGGCTTATCCTCCACGTCTCTATGCTGATGGTAAATCACCTGCGCAAGTTAGAAGCATGAATCACTATTGTGTGCTTGCTAACATAGGGTCGCTGAAAGAGAACTTAGGTGATGATGTTTGGGCTTATCTAGAAACCTCTCCGCTTGGTTGCATTGTGAAACTAGCAGAAAGCAACTTTATATGGTCGGCTAAGACGGTCCACTACCTCCTCACACACCGGCTAGTGACTAATAAGTCCAAAGAAATGTGGTGTTTGGTTGATGATCAACCAATAAGGTTGTCTTTGCTTGAGTTTGGTTTCATCACGGTATGAACATAGATCCTTATGAGGTTGCAGGTGATTGTGAGGGTGACCATAAGGATTTGTGGTGTGACATGGAAGTTCCTATTTCGGAAGGTCCAACTTGGGACCAGCTAAGGAAGGTATTGGCTGTATGTCGGACATGGTCATTTGATAAGCGGAGAATGGTTGGTAGTTTGTCTGTTATAGCCGTGGGTATTCTTGGGTTGCATCGCGGTAGTAGAATTCCTCTTGACTGGCGAAAAGAGTAATTGATGTTGACACTTTTGAAAGGTATCCGTGGGGTAGGAAAGCTTGTGAGAACTTGGTAGAGGGGATAAAAGTTTCGCATTTGTTGGTGATTCATATTGTGTCCCGGGGTTTGTTCATGTTCTTCGATATGGGCTTATGAGGCCATAACTATTCAGGTGAGAAAGTGGGAGGTAAGAAAGAAGATATTCCACTCTTGGCTTGGCGTGGTTCTAGGGGAAGAACAAAGCTTGAAGATCTTCTTTTTCAAGACAAAAAGAAACATGGGAAGGTAAAGTTAAACTTATTAATGCTTTTAAGTGGTGTTTTATTCTAAAACGTAAAATATTTTCCAATTTTTTATGACCTTTAATGTTTGTTGTATTTTGTGTAGGTGAGAGTGAAACATATATTTTCAATCTCTGAAGAAGAGATTATTTCAAGTTGGACGGATGAAGAGGAAGATGAGAAAGTGGACAAGCTCCTTAGTGATATACTTGAAGAAACTTTGGATAGTGATTTTTGGAAGGTAGTTCCTAAGACGAAAAAGAAGATGGGGAAAAAGAGAAACGTTGATGAGGTTTTACAAGGTAGAAATGATGAAGATTTTGTAGAAAAGGAGATGAAATTTCCACGAAATAAAAAGGGACCAGAAGTTATAAAAACAAGAGTTGGTAAAGGAGGAAGTGAAGATGACTTCGAGGAGGAGATGACAAGAGATTCACCAAAGAATAAGGAAATGACAAGAGTTGATAAGGGAGGAAGCGGAGATGACTTTGAGGAGCAAATGTCAAGAGAGTCTCCAAAAAATAAAGAAAAGGAAGTGGAGACAGAAGCGGAGACAACAACTAAGGTATCATATAAAATAAGCATATGTGTATTTTGTATTTTGAGAAAACAAAGTCCCTTAATGTTTATTTATTAATGTGTTATGTTTAAGGTTGCTAAGGGTAGCAGTCATGTACAACTACAAATGGACATGAAAGGATTGTTTTCGTTGTTTGAAACTCTTGCGACCAACATTAATAATTTGGAGACGAAGATTGGATCAAAAATAACTGATTTAAAAGGGGATATGGAGAAGAAGATGACTTCCATTGAAAGTAAAATGGATAGAAAGATTGAAAATTTAGGCAAAGAAGTTGAAAAAGTTAAGACTTTTGAGAAAGGTGTGGAGAAAGAAGTTGTGCAATCTACAAATCACATGGCGGAAGGCGGCAAGCGACCGGTTAGTACTGATCTTCGTCTTAGTTAATTTCCGATAGTTGGAATTCACTACCAAATTCTTGCAATTTTGTGTCATTCATTTGAAAATAATGTGTTTGAATTTTTTTGTTAATACTTTTATTTTGTTTTCTGAGTTTTAATAAAAAAAGGATTACAAGTTGTCGTAATTTTTAAAAAAGAAGAAGTTAATTTTGCAGATTTTTAAAAAATAAACAGAACTGATTTCAAAAATTCAATTTGTGCGATTTGTTTTGTTGAATTATTTCTCATATTTTTGCTCCGTAATGTGATTATCATTTCTAAAATTTTCATTATTTTATAGTCTCAGTCTCGGATGATAATGACTAAGGCTTCTTCTCAAGATGGGATCCCGATTGATTTTGTTGTCAACAGCAAACGATCCGCAGAACCGGCGCAAGTGTTGAACGCGGAATATGATCCTTTTGGACCTTACAACGAGATCAAAGCGAAAGAATTGTTGGATCGTATCACCGAAGAAGAGTAAGTTTTACTCTTCATTATAGTTTATGCTTTGACAATCTTTTTAAAAAGACATGGTTTTACAATTTCAGACGGATACAAATCGGTTCAAGCATTCTTAATTTGACAATGCTTGATCGAATAATGACTCATGGTAAATGGCTTGGCAACGAGGTGAGTAATCTCGTTTATAAATAAATTTGGTATAAGTGATTATGTTCATTATCTAACTTTTTAGTTTATTTTTCAGGATATGGATGCCACAATGTATTTATTTCGGGAGAAAATATCTTTAGGGTTACCGAATTTTCCTCGAGTTGGTTTCATGGATTGTTTGTTTGGCATGAACCTTCAAGTCGAATTCAAGAGGTTTTTGGGCAATAAACAAAACCACAAGTGGAGTAATCAAATCATATCTTATGCAAATGGCGACTTACCGTCTCATGGGAAGACAAGAAAAAAATGGATAGAACACTATGATCGAATTTACTTTCCGCTCAATATCAATGGTAATCACTGGATCTCATGTTGTGTTAACTTTCCTCTTAAAATAGTTGAAGTTTTTGATTGTGCTGGATTGCACCACAAGAGGGACGTGGAGCCGTTTGCAACCGCCATCCCTCGGATATGTGGAATACTTCTTGGAAAGGTAGATGGGGAAAAAGTGTCTCTTTCTCCCTATACAATCGTTCATACACCGGTTCCACTTGGTCTTAACAAATCCCAAGGTGATTGTGGTGTGTATGCCCTTAAGTACATCGAATGTCATATGTTGGATCTGCCCTTAAAAATGTTGGAAGATGAGAACATTAATCGTGCACGTCATAAAATTGTTTTTGATCTTTTGGAAGCGGCATTTGATCCCGTGTTTATTGAGCAAATGGCAATGTTTGAGCCTCCACCGAGAGATTCGAAATTGTAGAAATTAATTGATATTGGAGAACATATAGATCGTATTTAGTTTACATTCATTTGTTTTTAACGTTAGCACAAGAAATACCATTTTTGAAGACTCTCCTTTGTGGCAAAGTTTTTTTGCTGACTTATTGTGGTAGAGTTGTTGTCGTTGAGGATTTGACAAAGTTGGACTTATTGTCCAAGTCCTTGACCTTGACTTTACTTTGTTACAAAGTTGTTTTGCAGACTTATTGTGGCAGATTTATTGTTGTTGACATTCCTAATGCAGATTTGTTGTCGTTGACTTTGCTCTATGGCAAATTTAGTTTGCAGACTTATTGTCGTTGACTTTCCTTTATGGCAAAATAATTTTGCAGACTTGTTATTTCAAACTCATAAAGACTACATAGTTTCGATAATTAACATGAGTTACATAATAAGGTTCAAATTTAACACTAGACATTACAAGTACGTGAGTTATGTCCCTTCACACCACAACGAGAACAACAATTGTTCTTGCGAACCTTCTTTTTCCCCATTGCAACTTCTAAAGCCGATTTGAATCGGCTTTTTTTGGGTCTTCCAGGGGGCTGATGAATGTCGGGAGGTAAGCATAATTGTGACTCGATGTTGGCGGGTACAAGCAAAGCCCTATCGCGTGGGGTTACGGTTCTTGAATATCCGTGACGCAAATAGCTTGTCCTATAGTATGGATGACAATGATTGATGATTGAAAGTTTCCTACTTTCGATCGCCGCAATAGCATGGACACAAGGTATTTTCTCCAAATCAAACATTCGACATGTACATTTTTGTAACGTTATATTCACCACATTGATGAAATTCCCATTTGTGACCTCATACAAATCTTGATCGATCTCTTGGACATGTATGTGTTTAGCCACACGAACCCTTGCCTATAAAAACATGAGGATTATTTTAGAAGAAAAAGCTAAATATGACATAAAGAGTAATATTAATCATGACTATGTAAAATATAACACCTGCAAGAGTTTTTCAACACCAAGAGTAAGAACTGTGGATATATTTGCTGCATGATTACGTCGGTCGGCGAACCATCGTGTTAAAATCAATCGAATCTCGTCTATAAGATTGACTATTGGTAGATCACGACGTTTAGAGATAACATGATTTAAAGACTCTGCGATGTTTGTGGTTGTGATGTTATACCTATGGCCCGGAAAATGAACTCTTGTCCACTGCTTGACGTCTCCGCGTGTCAAATAGCTATGCAATGCAGGATTACGATTTTGAATTTCTTCAAAATATTCCTCAAATTCATCAATACGAAAAGCATTAGCCGCCTTCTTGACGAGACCGAAAACTTCGCCCCCTTTGAACCTAACTAAGACGTTCTTGTACAAATGGTAAGTGCATATTCCTCTTGCACAAAGAGGATATACAACCTGAATAGCATTGCTTATAGATTTGTGGCGATCGGAAATGATAGCCAAATCTCTATCGTCCGGGATAACTTTCGCTAACTGTGTGAAAAACCACTCCCAAGACTTGTCATTTTCCGTATCAACAATACCAAAAGCTATGGGAAATATCTGAAAATTTCCATCTTGTGCCGTGGCGATAAGCAACGTACCTTTGTATTTTCCTTTCAAGAAAGTACCGTCAACAACTAACACTTTTCGCATGTATTGAAAACCAAAAATGCTAGCTCCAAAGGAGATAAATACGTACTTGAACCTTTTATTGTCATCGACTTCGAGTCGTGTATAAGTTCCCGGATTAGCATGTCTTATTTGAAATAAATAAGTAGGTAAATCTTCGTATCCACTCTCTGCTGACCCAGTTACTAAAGCACGAGCGTGTGTAAGGGCACGATGTGCTTTCCAATAATCGACCTAAACGCAGAAAACCAATCAATGAGACGTGGAAGTAACAACATGATCAATAATTGTATCTTTTATTATTTCTAACCTTAATTCGAAACCGAATCCTTATAGCATCGGCTACATGTTCAGGTAATACACTTGGACCAACACCGCCAATAAAGTCCTTGTAAAGTTCTCCTAAAATTTCAGGAGTTGCTTTTCTAGAACGTGTAGACCGCTCGGTAACGGAACATGTGTGATCTTCTACGTACTTTCTAATGTAAAAGTGAGAACTTAATCCTACGGTCGTCGCTCGAACCCACCACGAACAACCATTCACCCAACACTTAACTACATATAGAGTAGTGGTAGATTTCACAACGTCGTAATCGAAATGATTTATTACCGAAAATATCTTCAATCTTGATTCTAATGCATTTTTACTTTCAAATCGTTGCCCAACAAAAATGTTAATAGCCGGTGTTTCAACCCTATCCAAATCCTCATGGACAAGAAAATGCATTTGTGAACCTCTTTTTTTCAAAGGCAATTTTGGCTTGTCATCGACTAATACCTCCGACATTCCGTAAACCGTGTAATCTTCATCATCTGAAGTTACACCATCTGAGTCGTCGCAACAGTCGAATCTAGGCCCTTCGTCATCATACTCGTCCTCTTTGTTTTCACCAACATTGGCTTCATTTTCATCGATTACACTTTCCTTTCGTACTTCTTCATATATCGGAAGATTCGCCTCATCGTTTGGAAACTTTGGCGGTTCGCTGAAGGATACACATAACCGCAAAGCATTTTCATCACATTGTTGCAAAAAAACTTGAAACTGACGATCATTGGCAATAATCACAGAAGGTGTATCTTGCGGTAAAGCTTGCAACATCCTCTTAGACAACATATAACTCAACTCAATATCTTCTTTGAATTGATACTCCTCTTTTATCAAACTCACAAAATCTTGAAACTTCATCTTCCTATTGGCAGTAAGAACTCTACTACCACGTCGAGTGTTGACAAAAAACAACCATCTTTTCTTATCAAATCCCCATTGACCGGTCACCACAACGATTTGCACCATGTTGGATTGGTGTTAATTTCTTTCTTTATGTTGTAGATTTTCGGTTATTATGAACAACATTGGTGATGGTGATTGTAATGATAATGATATTTAATGTTTTTACCCACCAAATCGCAAAGAATTAAATGCAGCACACCTACATTTTCGCCATACAATAAATCTGCAAAATAAGTCTACAAAAGCAATTTGCATACGACGTTGCAAATTAGGTTTTTAAAGTAACCAACCAAACATCTTCTTTATGGCTCTGCAATACCACGTGGTTCACTTTTATATCGAAGAGTTTAACTACAAAAATGTCGACTCCAACATCTTCTTCATCATCAAATCGTCGCTCATCCACTAATACTTTTGAAGGGGTTCCAAACCAATGTTGGTGTGGAGGCCATATAAGGACATTTGTTTCAAAGACAAATGACAATCCTTGTAGAAGATTCTATGTATTTGTTGTTTCGTTATTGTCATATTTTTCTCCACGTGAATTATATGAAACCTCGAACCATAAAAACTGCACGTTAAATCGTCTAACAAAGTTATAAATAACAATCTTCAATAAAGTAATATTTGCATCGTCACAAAACAACTTTACCTATTAAATCTTCAAGCTGAAAAACCTGCAAAATAAATATTCAACATCCAAAATATCTGCATAACAAAAAGTTGTAACAAAAATAAATCTGCAATTATTCGAAAAATCTACAAATTAAATCTTCCTTACATCCATATATCTGCAATTTAAATAAACTAGCGAACAAGTTTGCAAAACAAAACTGTTTTTATTGGTATATCTGCAAATTAAATAAACCTGAGAACAAGTTTGCAAAACAAAACTGCTTTTATTGGTATATCTGCAATTTAAATAAACCTAAAAACAAGTTTGCAACACAAAACTGAATTTTCTTGAAAATCGGCACTGAGAGAAAACTAATCTGCAACACAAATCAACTCTATTCGTTAATCTGCAAAATATATATGCGTTTTTCAATAACTCTGCATAATATATGTGCAAATGCTAATAAATCTGCACGATTGTATAAGTTTGCATCATATCTCTACCTCTACAAATATATCTGCATACAAAGAAACACAAACTTGCAAAACAAATCTACTTCGTAATAAATCTGCAAAACAAATCATATTTTCTCCGAAAATATTCTTTTTAACTCTGCGCAAATAATAAATCTGCACTCAAACATAAGGTAGATTTTACACGCATATTAATTTTGCAAAGTTATAAAAGTCAGTGGCAAAGTGGAAATTTTTTTTTTTGTTGTCAAGTAAGGCGGGGGTAAAATGGGAATATAACGCCCATTTTTTGTGTTATATTCGGAAGGGTTTGTTTAGTAATAAACAGATAAAGTTGGGTTAGTTTAGTAATTCACCCTTTTTATAAAGGGTCCTTTTTGTCTAATGCTTTAAACCTCAATGGATAAAAACAAAATAGATAATTGACAAATTTGACTCTCAAAATAACAAAACACAAATAATAGATTTGTATAGTATATAATATAGAGTGAACTAAATAGTGGTAGTTTATGAGTAAAACAAGCTTAGGAATAATCTATATCTTGACTTTTTTTAGTTTGAATTCTATTAGAAACAATTTAATTTATATTTGGCGAGTCGAAATAAAAATTTAGTGAAAACATTTTGCTATTAAATTACACAAAAATAAAAAATACAAGCTATGATCCTAAAATCATGCATTCTTCTTTTTTTTAATGCGAATGTAGAGTGATGATGAGTTTATACATACCTAAACTAATAGGTAAGTGACTCTCTTGTTCTCATTTATCCATTACATTATACTCCTTCCGTTTTATTATGTTTGATGTTTTAAATTATTTTTTTTCAAAAATATGTGATTTATACAAGATATTAACGAAATGTTATTTTCAAGGTATATTAATTAAAAATATTGATTAAAAATATTTAAAATTGTTCTAACACATAATTATCAATAATCATTTATGTGTTTTGTTAACTTGCGTAAAAACCTTTAAATTCAAACAAATAAAAACGGAGAGAATATTATACAACACTTAATGAACTAATTTCATGAGCTTGGATATATTCTTCTTCTTGTTCTTCTCGTATGTACACTATTTTGTTCTTTTAGTAACTTATTATTTAATAACAAATGTACCATAAAGAGGAAATCTTGTAGAATCTATTTATATTTTATCTTCAAGATAATGCCTTTTATTCATTAGACAAAACATACTAATAGACGATATGTCAAGAGATATGTCAAGATCCGTATCTTTACCGAATAAGGAAATAACGTTCGAATTAGGAAATAGTTTATTGTATAAATACCTTGTAAAGTATCAATAATAAAGACACGACGTTTTAACCTTATTTCATGGTATCAGAGCTGAAGACCTTTGACCTAAACTAAACGAAAAACACGAGCCGCCGCCGCCGCTAAAACCTAGCCGCCGCCGCCGCTACCGATGGCAAACCAGATGGTTCTCGCCGATACAACTCCTCCTCACTACAAGCTCGCTGCTGCGGACAACCCCGGAGCACTCATATCTTCCGTCACGTTGAAGGAAGATAACTACTCCGAGTGGTTTATCGAACTACGAAACTCTCTTCAAGCAAAACACAAACTAGGGTTCGTAGATGGCCTTATTCTCAAACCAGCCGTCGATCCGGAGTTATCCTTGTGGCTTGCTGCAAACTCCATGATCGTTGGTTGGATTAGGACATCCATTGACCCGAAGATAAGATCGACGGTTGCCTTTGTTCCTGAAGCGTTCGCGTTGTGGGAAAATCTCAAGGCTCGTTTCTCTGTGGGTAACGGCGTGAGGAAACAAGTCTTGAAAGATGAAATCTCCTCTTGTCGACAAGATGGACAAACAATATTAGAATATTATGGACGTTTGTCTAAACTGTGGGAAGAGTTGGAAAACTACAGAACTGGTCGTGTGTGTAGTTGTGAAGCGGCTACGAATATTGCAAAGGAGAGAGAGGAAGATAAAGTCCATCAGTTCATGTTTGGGCTCGATCAACCGAGGTTCAGTAACATCCGATCGACGATTACCGGAACTGATCCTCTACCGAGTTTAAATCAAGTGTATTCTCGCGTTGTTAGAGAAGAACAAAACTTGAACGTGATGAATTCGAAGGAAGGTACAAAAACAGATGTCGTCGGGTTCGCCGTGCGTTCGAACTCGTCACCGCATATCGTCTCCGGGTCACGCTCACGAGATCGATCCTCCATGTCATGTACTCACTGCAACCGTCAAGGACACGAGGCGTCGGAGTGCTTTCAAATCCATGGGTACCCTGACTGGTGGTATGAAGAAAACAGGAAGAATGGAGCAACACGTGGAACAACTTCTGGATCAACATATGTATCAGAGAATATGTCAAGCCAGAGAGGATCAACATCTGTATCAGAGACTAAGTCAAATCAGTGAGGTGGACGAGCAAGTAGAGGTATTGGACGAGGTCGTGGAAAGGTTGTGGCCAATGCTCGAGCAGCTGTTGGACAAGATCAGATTGCACAACTAATTGATCTTCTTCAAGCTCAACGACCAAACACCTCCTCGGAACGACTGTCGGGTAAAACTAGTCTCGTTGATGTAATTATTGATACAGGGGCATCGCATCATATGACCGGAGATTGTTCTTTATTGATCGATGTTGTTGACATCGTCCCTTCTCCGGTAACGTTTCCCGATGGAAACGCCTCTAAGGCCACAAAACGTGGAACTTTGATGTTGACTTCTGAATATTCACTTCCTGACGTATTATTTGTTCCGGATTTTACGTGTACCTTGATCTCGGTTTCTAAGTTATTGAAGCAAACGGGATGTATCACGATATTCACTGATACGTTGTGCTTTTTACAGGACCGTTTTACAAGGACTTTGATTGGAGCGGGTGAAGAGCGTGAGGGAGTGTACTATTTTACGGGTGTTGTAGCTGCTCGGTCTAACAAAGTCACCAAATCGTCGACCGTGTCGGGACTCTTGTTGCATCGAAGACTAGGACATCCTTCTGCTAGTGTTTTGCATTCATTTCCAGATTGTGATCGAACCTCAAGTGCTTTAGGGGAGATCAAAAGTTGTGACTTTTGTTTTCGTTCTAAACAAACACGTGAAATTTTTAATGATAGTATTAATAAAGCCGATGAGTGTTTCTCCCTTATTCACTGCGATGTATGGGGTCCGTATCGTTTACCTTCCACGGGGGGAGCGAGTTATTTTTTGACAATCGTTGACGACCACTCTCGATCAGCGTGGACTTTCCTTATGTCGGCTAAGTCGGAAGTGTCTCGCTTGATTCGAAATTTTGTTGCGATGGCCGAGCGACAATTTGGGAAATATGTCAAAACAATCCGTTCCGACAACGGATCAGAATTTATGTGTCTCACTTCTTACTTCCAAGAACACGGGATACTCCATCAAACTTCGTGTGTCGATACTCCTCAACAAAATGGACGTGTCTAAAGAAAACATCGTCATATCTTAAACGTAGCTCGCGCGTGTCTATTCCAAAGTGGTCTACCGGTTAAGTTCTGGGGTGAGAGCATTCTCACGGCAACGCATCTCATCAATCGCACGCCTTCCTCGGTGTTAAAAGGGAAAACTCCGTACGAAGTTCTTTTTGGAAAAACTCCTTCGTATGCTATGTTGCGTGTCTTTGGATGTCTTTGTTACTCTCATCATAGGAACCGTAACAAAGATAAGTTTGGTATGCGTAGTCGTAAATGCGTCTTCGTTGGATATCCGTTTGGACAGAAAGGATGGAGACTTTATGACCTCGAGACCGGAAAATTCTTCGTGAGTAGAGACGTACGATTTCTAGAGGACAAGTTTCCGTTCTCGGAGAGCAAGTAATCGCTCCCAGATATGTCAAGATCCGTAGACCACGAGTCTGATCTTTTCGATGATGAGGAATCACCATTAGATGTTAACTCTACACCGGTTACACCTTCTAGCACAATTGATGACATAGTTCTTTGAGATAGTTGCCGACATAGTACACGACACGATTGTCGACGCGGCTACGAAGACAACCAAGAAACGAACATATCCGAGACAGACCTTACACCATCATCTCCTGGTTTACCTGAGTTGTTGGGTCGAGGACATCGAACTCACAAGCCGTCTGTTCTTCTCAAAGATTACGTTACACAACATATAGTACACTCTGACACTCCTCACGCTGCTAAACCCGGTCTCTCCGATCCTAGTCTTCCTTCGGTCTCAAGTAAGATCCTTACACCCTTAACACATATGTTGAAAGTTTCAGGTTATACGTCGAATCATGTTGCTTACATGGTCTGCGATTCGGATAGTACCGAACCTTGTCATTTCAAGGATGCGGTTCTTATCAAAGAGTGGTGTGATGCAATGACGGCCGAGATAAGAGCATTGGAAGACAATCAAACTTGGGAGCTCACCGATCTCCCACCGGTAAAACGGCGATTGCAAGCAAATGGGTATATAAACTTAAATTCAACTCGGATGGCACGCAGAGCGACACAAAGCTAGACTCGTCATCATGGGAAACCGCCAAAAGCGGGGACGATTTTGACGAGACATTTGCACCGTAGCAAAGATGACGACGGTGAGATATCTTCTTAGTGTCGCTGCAGCTAAAGATTGGGAGGTGCACCAAATGGACGTACATAATGCGTTCCTCCATGGCGACCTTGAAGAAGAAGTCTACATGAAGCTTCCACCAGGTTATCAATCGTCTGACCCAAACAAGGTTTGTCGCCTTCGGAAGTCGCTCTACGGTCTACGACAAGCTCCACGGTGTTGGTTTGCGAAACTCTCCACCGCGTTAAAACAGTTCGGATTTAAACAAAGCTACGAAGACTACTCACTTTTCTCGTTAATTGAGAATGGGAGCGTATTACACATTCTCGTGTACGTTGATGATTTTGTTATAGCCGCAACAACCTTGAAACAATCAACAAGTTTAAAGGTTATCTCAATGAATGCTTTCACATGAAAGATCTCGGAAAGTTGAAATATTTTTTGGGTATCGAGGTATCACGGGGTCCGGATGGTATATGTCTTTCTCAGCGTAAGTACGCTCTCGACATCATAGCCGAAGCGGGGCTCTCCGATTGCAAGCCCTCAACCGTACCCGCCGAACTCAACCACAAGCTCGCATCGGCCCGAAAGTCCGTTGTTCGCTTACCGGACAAGTATCGTCGTCTTGTAGGTCGGTTTGTTTATCTCACCATTACACGACCTCGATTTGTGTTTTATCGTGCACATCTTATCACAATTTATGCAAAAGCCTTTACAAGCACATTGGGATGCGGCCTTGCGAGTTGTTCGGTATCTCAACAAAGCTCCCACTCAAGGTGTCCTTCGCGATCGGATAGCGAGATCAAGATTACGGCGTATTGTGATTCGATTGGGCGGCATGTCCTATCTCGCGACGCTCTCTCTCTGCCTACGTAGTATACTTGGGTGACTCTCCCATCTCTTGGAAAACAAAGAAGCAAAAGACGGTATCATGTTCTTCCGCCGAAGCCGAGTATCGGGCCATGGCCTACACTCTTCGAGAATTGAAATGGATTCATGCTTTGTTGGGAACATTCGGTGTTCCTAATTCTGACCCGATGACGCTACATTGCGACAGCCAATCGGCTATTCATATAGCCAAGAATCCGGTGTTTCACGAGCGTACAAAGCACATCGAAGCGGATTGTCACCAAGTTCGGGACGCGGTTCAATCCGCCTCATTAAGACGGTTCATCTATCAACCAAAGAACAAGTCGCTGACATGTTCACCAAAGCGTTACCAAGACCAACATTCGAATATCTTTTGTCCAAGTTAGGTGTCCATGATCCTGGATCACCAACTTGAGGGGGGTAATAGGCGATATGTCAAGAGATATGTCAAGAGATATGTCAAGATCCGTATCTTTACCGAATAAGGAAATAACGTTCGAATTAGGAAATAGTTTATTGTATAAATACCTTGTAAAGTATCAATAATAAAGACACGACGTTTTAACCTTATTTCACATACATTAGAGATTAATTCTTTAGTTTAATATATTAGATGTTACCAAAAATGAAAAATTTAAATGGTTGATGTGTAACTTATCTTTGTTATAACATCTAATATATAAATTTTTTTGATAAATCTAGAGGTTGAGCATAAACTTATAATCCCTACAAACATGTGACTAGAATTTGATAATTTCAGTAAACATAATATCACCAACGACTACGTTTAATCCGTCGGCGTGATAAAAATAAAAGTCAAGCCTAAAATCGTGTGGCTTTTGGATGGTCCCAAAAAGACTACCGACAATATCATGGGAAGAGCGAGATGTGTGTGCATTTGGATTTTGGATAATCACACCTTAATAATTTTCTTTCTAAATTCACAAAATTATAATGTCACATAATAACTTTATGTTCTATCTTATCCGTTATGTATATTTGGTATATCCTATATATATATATCCAATTATAGATATTTGATGTGTCTCATTTTAAACAAAGTGTATTGGAGAAAAGTATTTATGTAAATTGTTCAAAACAATTAGAAACAAAAGTAAATTATTCAAATTGATTTAAGGCAAAAAGTGAAACTTTTAAAGTACATAATTATCAAATTAGAGATGGTGTGCGTGTTTTGAAAAATTAGTAAATTAGGTGTAGTTTTGTGAAGGATTAGTTGAAAGGATTTAGTTTTGTGAATTTCTCAATATTGCATTCGACAATATCACTTACATCTAAGAACTAATAGTATTAGTCCCAAAACTTTTAATTAAGAAAAATATAACCATCTCATTATTCTTGATCACAATTAATCTATACAAAATAATAATTCAGGCCAACAAATTGAGTGAAATATACTACTCTAAAAATTTAATTGAAAGTTTTAAAGCGAAAATTCAATTACTATGAATAAATATGATAGTTTTTTAATTAAACAAAATAAATTTACCAAATTAAGAAATAATGTAATATGAACTTAATTAGGTCTCTATTAGCTTGTCATTAATCATTGTCGTAAAGGACAATTCTCAACAGCAAAGACAATAGCTACAAAACCGACACGTCACATCTTAATTCTCATAATAGAGACCCATCTTCTTCACACACTATTGTCGAGTATGTCAAGTCCACATAATAAATTAGTCATTTTTTTAAAAAAAAACTATTCGGACTATTGGTCTTTATGTATGTACGAATAAAAATAACAATTGCATTTATTACATTTTTAAAAACATTTTATAAACGTGTGTTACGTGAATATGATAAGGTTTGATTTTTTTACTCATGATCTCTAAATAAAATTATTTATAAATGCTAAAATAGTGAAAATACGAGTTTTACAAAACAATGCAAAGAAGTGTAAGCACAAATATTTAACATTTGAACCAAAAAATAAAAGAAAAGTATAATCACAAATATATGAAAGATAACATGTCACGGTTTCAAAAGAAAAGATAGCATGTCACGAGAAAGAAAATGAAATATCAACTATAAATTAAGACTAATAAAATGTTATAGGCAAGCACAAATAAAAGGGTAACATGTCATGGGATTACTAATTTATTAATGATTGAATCAAGTTCCAATCTTTGTTTAAAAACGTCAATATTTTATTTGTATTTTACATACGAAAGACTCAAAGTGTGCCCATTAAGACAATTTAAGGCAATCTCACATTCTCTATAGCAAACAAACATCATACCTTATTTTTTTGCTTTCTTCAACTATTTTTTTTAAAACATTTTTTTGTCATAAAACCATAGAGATTTTTTTTTATCACATTGCATAAACAATCTCTCCACTACTATCAATATCAAGATCATCCAAGTCACTCTCTAGATCTTCCTCCATATCATCATCTATATCCAAGCTTCCTGTTTTATCCAACACATTTTCAAGAACTTTAAACAAACAAGAAAAGTGTTATGTTTTCGGAGGAATTACAAAACTACACCTTTAGAATTAGACTTTACCAAACTACACACACCATTGTAAATTTCATTTTTAAA
This sequence comes from Cochlearia excelsa, assembly GCA_963556525.1. Classification (NCBI taxonomy): domain Eukaryota; kingdom Viridiplantae; phylum Streptophyta; class Magnoliopsida; order Brassicales; family Brassicaceae; genus Cochlearia; species Cochlearia excelsa. Next base: position 45,697,554 of record OY748327.1, on the reverse strand, counting down.
AACTACACTCAAATACTAAATATTGAACCCAAATAAACCTAAACACTAAACTCTATCGTCTTCAAAACTAAACTTTAAACATTAAATGTTGAATCTAAATGAAAAAAATAATAATTTGGATAATTATAATGTAATCATTTAAAATTGGGAGAATTACAAAACTACGCCATTTCAATTACATTTCCCAAAACTACACCATTTCAAATTTACTTTACAAAATTACACCTAAACACTCAAAATTAAATCTAAATAAATCATATCCACACAATCCTACCCCCTTAATACTATACCCTAAACACTAATTAGCGAATCCAAATGAATTTTTTTTAATTATGGTAATTTTTTAAAGGGTAAATCAAGCTTTTAAAATTTTGAAAAAGTGTAAATATATATAAAAAATTGAATTAGGTAGAGTTTTGTAAAGGAAATGAAGAAATGGTGTAGTTTTGAGAATTCCTCTTTAAAATTTGAAAAAGATGTATCTTGTTAATTTTTTTGAAATAGGTGTAGTTTTGTAAAATAAAGTTTAAAAGGGTGTAATTGTGTAATTTCTTATGTTTTTGTATTTTGTTTTTTTTTCACCTGTGAGATAATGGTTTAGACTCTGAGTGCCAGCAGGAGGAACAGTTGCTTCTGCAATGATCTGCATGATCTCTTCAATGGTTTGACCAGGTTGATCGGGTTCGATAAACTGGCTGTTCATCGCGTTATCGGTCATGAGATCTGCTGGTAGGTTTTTCAGAAACCATTCATGGTTCCTTATTTCAGGAATTGATATCCTCTACATCATATAAAAACATACAAAAATGTGACATTTGTACAAAAGGGTAATTCCCAAAAAAATACTATCTTTCTAAGTTTTTTTGGTCAAAATAATATCACAAGTTTTTACGCCTAAAATACCACTAAATATGTTTTTGGCCAAAAATTCGATAAAATTTAAAATAGCTTAAAACCTTAAAATTTTTTAAAATAGCTTTAATCCTCAAATTCGAACCCTAAAACCTTAAAACTAAACTCTATACTTTTTGAAACTAAACCATAAACAGTAAATACTAAACGTAAATGTAAAATTCTAATTGTAAAATATCAAAACCTGTTTTTGTGTGTTGTAGTATTTTTAGCAAAAACATTTTTAATAGTAAATTTGGACTAAAATCTTCTTTTAGTAGTTTTTGTAAGAAATGTTTTGTATAAAAATCCTACTATAAAGACAATCATATATAATCACAAACAAATGAAGCTCTCAAGGTCTAAGAGTGTTTATACCTTTGCAGGGTCAGCGACGAATATTCTTGAGATTAAATGGCGACATTCCGGAGATATATGAACATAATCCGGAATAGCATATTGAACGTTCAAGATTCTCTAAATTTTTTTTTCAGAAACAGAACATAATGTTAAGAAAACAAGAAAGAAAAAAAACATGTATTGAAGATGACATATGTTTCAACTATTGAAAGAAGAAAAGCTTACATGTATTGTTTTTCTGAAATTCTTAGGCTCGTCGGGATCTTCGAAAGGATATGCTCCAACAAGCATTACATAAAGTGTTACCCCACAAGACCAAACATCCGCAATCTGGAAAGTATTAAGGGGAAGTTGCAAAAATACACTTTTAGAATTGTATTTTTCAAAAATACACCTAAATGTTAAGTTAAACCATATCCCCTACAAAATCAAAGCCTAAACACTTGATATTGGATTCTTATGAAAATTTAAATTCAAAAGTATTTTTAAGGGGTAGTTTAATGATGGGCAATTCTTATGAATACCGCTAAAAAAAGTTTTTTTAACACAATTAGCACATATTTTCGAAAGTTTTACAAATACCATTAAAAAGTTTTTTCCTCATAAATACCACAAATCTTAAATTTTCAAAATTACACCCAAAACCTTCAAAAAACTATACCCTACCCTTCAAACCTATACCCTAAACACTATATATCGAACCCAAATGAAAAAATTAAAATCTAAAAATGTTAAAACTCTTTTTTTGTATTTGTGGTATTTTTGTAAACTACTACTTTTTAATGGTATTTTTGTTATAAAAAACATTTTAATGGTATTTTCAAAACAAAAACTTATTTTGATGGTATTCTAAGGAATTTCTCTTTAATGATTTGACCTGTAAAAAGTGTATATTTAAAAGGAAATTTGAAATGAATGTGGTTTTATAAACTAGAGTTTAAAAAGTGTGATTTTGTCAATTTCTCATAGTTTAATAATGCATTTTTAATAATTCAAGAATTGTTAATCTACAAATTACAAGAAATGGTTTAAGAGCCAAGATATACTTGATGAACAATGTATATAAAGATAGTTTCTTATTTTCTTTGTGTGATTTTGTTTATATACTTTAACTATAAGATAGGAAAAGTATTTCATTGTTTAGTATATAGTTAGTTAGTATAAAGTACCTTTCCATCATATTCTTTCTTTAGTAAAACCTCGGGAGCGATATAAGCAGGAGTTCCAACAGTTGATTTTGGTTGCGAATGTAACACCGATGACTACAATAACATATACACAAAGTTTATAAAAAAAAACTTGAAGACAAAATATAACAAAAGATCAAAACATTACAAAGTAAATACCTTAAACTATATACCTTGGAATATCCAAAATCGCATATCTTTAGCCGAGGAGCCGGGCTACCATCTAATAAAGTATTTTCGAGCTTTAAATCTCGGTGACATACTTGCTACAACACAAAAATTTAAATCACTTGAGTTTCAACTTATTTTATATTGCATTGAATATAAAACAGAGAAGATAATTTTTTATTACCATAGCATGACAATAACTAACTCCTGAAATGAGTTGTTGGAAGAAAAACCTCGCCTACACGGTAATATAAACCGATATATTGTCTTAGCATTTTGAATCTTAGATTACCCATCAAAGGACAACACCAACAAAAAGGAGAAGGTTTTTAAGGAATTGACAAAAATACACTCATTTCAAAAAAAAAAAAAATTTACACCTTTTTAAGGGGTTAAATGATTAAACTACCCCTTAAAATACTTAAAGAATTTAAAACTTTTCATTTTTTGTTCAATATTTACCTAGTGTTTAAGATTTCGTTTTGAAAATGGTAGAATTTAGTGTTTATGATTTATTTGTGTTAAGTATTTTAATGTCTAAGTGTATTTATGAAAATATACTCTTTAAGTGAATGTATTTTTGCAAAGTAAAATTCTAAAAGTGTATTTTTGCAATTTTCCCGTGATTTTATTACACAGAAAAAACAACCTCGTCTTCGCTGAACCGGCCTGCATTGCATATTCTTTCAAAGAGCTCACCACCAGAAGCATATTCCATGACAATAGCCAAATGTGTTGGTGTTAATATAACCTTAAAGCAAAACAAACATAAGAACTTAATTACTATAAGAGGTAATAATGTAATATTTTGATAATAAGAAAGGTTAAAACCATACCTCCTTGAATCTTACTATATTGGGATGTCTTAAAGACCTATGATTAATTATCTCCCTTTTTACATTTTCATCTATCTGTAAATTAAAAGAAAAAAAAAATCAAATTCATATCATTAATATATATATAAAGTTCCACATTTGAATTATGAGAAGCAATATCAGAACAATTTTTTTTAAAGATGATGTAAAAAAGTTGAAGATATATAGTAATATTAGCATTTTCAAAACCATTTCATAATCTTAGTTAAAGTATCATTCCTTTACATAAGCCATTAAATACACATCTTGGTGTATATGGGTCATAAATATTATTTGTAAACATTATTCTTACATTAAATGAAAATTTTAGACAAAATGGTATTTCTCTCAATTTTAAAATTCTCTCCATTCACTAAAATTCTTCATTGTTTTTTTTCCATCCAAATTAACAACACACACACACACACACACCTTCCATTAGATAATGAAAACACAAAAAAATAATTATTTGAATTCAACAAGAAATTAATTTAAATTCAAGAAACCAATAAGAATTTTTGAGAAAACATAAAACCAAATTTGGATTTGTTAGACTTCATATAAAAATCTTGAATTTAAAGAAAAAAAATTCACACAAAAATTGAAATCTTGTGAATTCAAGAAACCATCAATAAATATATATATATATATTTTTTTTAAAAAAAATTGTAAAATAAATAATAAATTAGTACTAACCTTATCACCTCTCTCAATATACTTAACAGCAACAAGTTCATTACTTTGCTTATCTCTCATCAATCTCGCAACTCCGAAATTACCAGAACCAATATCTTTAACAAGTTCATACTTATCACTATCATGCATTATTGGCATATCCATTGGTCCATTTACTCCTTGCCTATTATCCATCTTCTTCTTCTTCTTCTTCTTCTTCTTCTTCTTCTTCTTCTTTCTTTGGCTTTGGCTTTGTGTTTCCTAACAAAGACTTTACATTATACTATTGTAATGAAAATATGGTGGTGACGTGGATGAATATGAGCCGTTGATATTTGAGAAAGTGGGTTTATGATTATTATTATGGATGTGTGGAAAGAGGCTTTTGTTGAGACATGTGAAGTTTTTAACTAACAAATATAGCAAGTGGGTTTCTTGAGAGAGAAACCTTTTGATCTTTAAAGATGATTATGAAAGAAGAAGAAGAAGAGCTCGTGATCTTGAGCTATGTATCTTCTTTCTTTATCTTTTTGTTTATTATTATCTCTCTCTCTTATTGGTTTTTAGTAAAGAAAATAGTTTCTTGTTCTGTTTAAACCACATCTTGAAGGAAGCTATATTGATTTGTTGAAATGTGTGAGGTAAGTTAAAATGACGGAAATGCCCTTTTAATACAAGAGCAACGATGTCATTGTTTGATTATTATTATGTCATATCCTTATTGTCTATTATTATTGGTATGGTATGGTATAAAATAGCACAAGAATCAACAAGTTATCACATTGTTAATATTTAAGTTTTGAAGGAGTTAAATTTCTATAAATTAATAATGTTGAGATTATATAATTGATAAAAAGTTATTAATTTATGATAATTATTAGTTTATGGAAAAATAAATTACGTTAATAATCAAAGAGGAATTCACAAAACTACACTCTTTCAATCCCTCTTTCACAAAACTACACCTAATTTAATTTTTTCACATATTTACACTCTTTCAAAATTTTAAAAGTTTGATTTACCCTTTTAAAAATTACCAAAATTAAAATATTTTCATTTGGGTTTGCTAATTAGTGTTTAGAGTATAGTATTAAAGGGGTAGAATTGTGTGGGTAGGGTTTATTTATATTTAATTTTGAGTGTTTATGTGTAGTTTTGTGAAGTATTTTTGAAATGGTGTTGTTTTGTGAAATGTAATTCAAATGGTGTAGTTTTGTGATTTTTAGAATAAAAGAACTTTTTTCATCTATATTAATGAATCAAATATTAATTTAACCAAGTTATACTCTAATAGAATTAGATAAATCATAACTTTTTACTTTGTATTTGTTTTTTTTTTTGTTAAAATTTTACTTTGTATTTGGTTTAGGCAAGTCTTATGCTTCTTTCTTATCATTTCAAGTGATATAGGTTAAAATCTTAATTATTATATAAAATAAAAACTAATGGCTAATTGTGGAAACCCTACTCTCAGTCTATTCAATTAAGATATATAAATCTAAATATAAAAAACCACTTTCCTCTTCCGTATATAAAAACTATTTACGCATTTCAAAAAATATAAATAAAATAAAAAAGTTTACCACATTTGTCGAGAAATTATTGCCTATTTTGTCATATCTCCCACCTAAAAGTAACTAGAAACCGATAGAAATGCATTCATCATAGCCCATTCCCAAAATAAATTATTAAAATTGTTAAATGTGCATTCACATGACGCAACATTTTTTATATTTCCCAAATCCGAATATGCTCTTCTAGAGATTAACACGTGGATTGATGCAATCTCATCAACATTTTTACATTATTTTTTTATACTGTTATCATTTTTATTTTTTTTGTTAAAAACTGTTTTTTTTTTTTGTTAAAAACTGTTATCATTTTGAAATGAATAATTCTTTAGATAATCTCAAACAAAGACATCAAACCACCATATTTTGTGCAAAACTTTCTTCAATAATATATTAAAACTTATACTAAATATGTAATAATATAAAACAATATAAATATTAATATAATTACTTAACCTTTTTATCACTACTAAAAATAAAGAGGAATTCACGAAACTACGTCTAATTCAATATTTTTACAAATTTACACTCTTTCAAAATGTTAAATTTTCAAAATTTTAAATGGTTGATTTATTCTTTAAAAACTTACCAAAATTAAAAAAAAATTTAGGTTCGCTAATTAATGTTTAGAATATAGTATTAAAAGGATATAATTGTGTATTAGAAATGGTATAATTTTGTGAAATGTAATTTAAATTGTGTAGTTTTGTAAATGTCCCAAAATAAATAAAAATAATTTAATTTTAATAATAAAATAATAGAAAATAGTATTTTTGTGTTATTTTTTGGTAATAGTATTTTGATGTTATTTTTGGAAGTAAAAACTTTTTTAACACAAAAACATCAAATTTGGTATACTTTTAATCGGATATGCCCTTCTTTCGCCAACAAAAACATCATAGTTTTAAATAGTTACAAACTTAAAAAAAATCTATGAAAAAAACACAATAATAAAAATAAAATAATTTGTCTCTGTAACATTTTAAATATTCATGCTAATTACATTTTATAAAATTTGAATTAAAAATCGAGCAATAAGTTATAAGAAAGAAAGTTTGAGAGTTTTGAGTGGTAAAAAGAAACAAATGATCATTCTTACATTATGTATTGTTTGTTCAAAAACCAAACTGTTTAAGTTTATAAAAGAAAAGACTTTCGTTTTTTGTTGTTGGTAAAAAAAATATACAAATCCAACATTTAGATTTAAACAAACATTCTTCGTAATTTTGTAAAAGAAATCAAATAAACAAATATGTAAACAAGTCTTTTTTACTCACTATTCGTATCTTACCCAAAGTCACACTTCTGGTCAGTACAACACATTCGTTAGCCGTTGTTGCTCGGCTTCATCGGACCGTATCGAATAGATATCCGGTGGAGCCGTGACGCCTCCTTCCTTTAAAAATCTATTATTCGTCGAAGCGGGTTTGTGTTGATGGTCAAGATAAACAACAACGACGCTTATGTCGTCGTGGAAATGTCGTCGGATTCCTCTAGCTATCTTTTTTATGTCTCCGTATCTCATCTCTCTCTTCTTCGCAGCTTCTTCTAAAGCCGCTCTTACTAGTTTCCGCGCTATTCCCTGTAGAAGAAATCACAGAGAGTTATAAAACAAAGTACTTTACAGAAACAGAGAGAGACATAATGGTTTGAGATTATGCGGACAAAGCTTACGGTTCTTGGGTGTTTTAAGACGATATCTACGGCTGCTTCGTCGCTAAGATGTTCCCAAAGACCGTCCGATGCGAATATTAGAAACAAGTCTTCTTGTGGTTTAAGCTTTTTTATTACAATGGACGGTTCCGCTGTCATCGCGGGTCTTCTTAAAGGGATGGGGTTTCCGTGTTGTTGGAATATCGGATCCCTGTAAAACTCGGGTTTCTTCAAGTATACGTCTCCTATTGATCTCGATACCTACAAAGAAACCACACATAGAAACAACGGTTTAGCTATAACTAATATCCAAATACAACGAGCTCGACATTAGCTTATGCAAGCAATCAAAACGCATGTCTCTTTGTTCTTATTTAGTGTTCTAACTACCAATAGTTTTCTTCGAAAACACAAAAAACCCACAAGGGAAGAACCCGTCACACAGATTCTTGGAAACTTTCAAGTTAACAAAAGAACGAAGACCATTATATGCATAGAGAAACACGATCATAAAATGCTATGTGAAAGCTCGCAAAAAGCAAAGCAGAACTATCACTATAGCTAATAGACAACAAGCTCGACACTCATGCAAGAAACCAAAAAGTACGTCTCTTTGTTATCACCGATAATTCTTATAAAGTCACAAAACCCACTCGGAAAAGAAACGTTACACGAGCCGATTCACACGAGTGTAAGACAACATTAGAGATTACACCTTCTGTACATAGAAACACAATCACAAAAATGCTATGTGAAAATCTCGAAAAAGCTATAAGCAAGAGCCTTATGTTATATACCTGAATAATGCCTTTAATCCTCCAAACACCACGAGTGTAAATAACGATTTGTGAATCATCGGGGTTAAGTTCCTTAACTTCTTTTCTAACTTCTTCAACAGCAACATTATGATCAGTAGATAACCGTTCAGCCACCACATGACCACTACAAACACTTTCCTTCTTGTTATCTTTGTCCCCTGCAACAACAACTCTTCCAAGAACGGCCCTCGAGTCACCAAGATTCGCAACGTAGAGCGTGCCATTAGTGATTGCGCCGAAAAGACAGCAAGATCCTACGGTAGCCATTTGAGGTTTCATCGGTAAAGATCGTTTAACCATGTGACAAAACTCCTCTTCGGTTTCTTTGAATGCTCTTCTTATTACATCTGCTGATAATCCTCCATCCTCTTTGGCAAATTCTGCAAAAATTATGTGTAAATGAGTAACAATATTGTTTATTCTCTATAGAAATTGACAAAACTACACTTTTTAAAAACATTACTATGCAAAACTAAATCTGTTTCATATTCCTTTAAAATCTACACTTTTTAGCAAGTCAAATGAATAAACTAGCAATTAAAAACACTTTCGAATTCAAATTTTTCATTTGGGTCTCGATATTTAGTATGAAAACAGACTTTTGAGTGTATTTTTGCAACTTATAATCCTAAAGGTGTAATTTTGTAATTTCCCCAATAATCTGACAAGATAATCATCATCAACTAACATGTTAATTCACCAATAAACGAAACAAAACAAGTACTATAAATCTCAAGATCCGAAAAACCGAGAAACACATCAGAATTTGAGTGTATTTTTGCAACTTATAATCCTAAAGATGTAATTTTGCAATTTCCCCAATAATCTAACAAGATAATCATCATCAACCAACATGTTAATTCACAAAAAAACGAAACAAAACAAGTAATATAAATCTCGAGAGCCCAAAAAACCCAGAAACACATCAGATTTTAAAGGAGAAAAAGGAAGTGGAATAAATCATTATTACTGTGAATATAAGGAAAGAGATGTCTATTAACGAATCTAGAAGCTTCTGGACCTCCATGACCATCGTATACACCAACGTAAGTAGAAGAAGAAGACGTGAAGACCTGACTCTGATCCTCGAGCCTAGAATTGGCTTGAACCACCGCGATCGAGTAATCTCCTCCGGCGTGTTGTTTCAGCTCCGATTGCCATAGTAAACCATCTCCTCCTCCGCCGCCGCCGCCGCCGTTAGCTCTGGTCCCTAAACACCGCTCGAGAGGCCTCGCTAAAGCTCGCAACATCGCTTACTAGAGAATCGATTTCGTTTGTGTAGTGTAGAGAGACGAAAATTGATTGGATCTGGTTTTTGACTTTTGTGTGAGATCGTTTAGGGTTTTTGATTTGGTGTGATTTTTTGGGTATTTAATGGATTTTGATTTTGTGTGTTGATTTGGTGAAAAAGCAAAGCGCGTGAGGAAGAAGATGGACTTTAGACTATGTCGTTTCTTGTTTACTTACATCGACTACGCGTTATTTTTTATTTCTCCATCACAAAATAAAAAAGACAAATAAAACTACATAGTTTATATATTTACTTCACAAAACTACGCATAATTCAATATTTTTACATATCTACACCTTTTTAAAAATTTAAATAGTTAATTTATCATTTAAAAAATTATCAAAACTAAATTTTTTTATTTGGATTCGCTAATTAATGTTTATAATATAATATTAAAGGGGTATGATTGTCTGAATATGGTTTATTTGAAATTAATTTTGAGTATTTTGGTGTAGTTTTAAATAATAATTTGAAAATGGTGTAATTTTATAAAATGCAATTCAAAAGATATAGTTTTGTAATTGTCCCTTTTTATTTTTTAACAAATGGCCATTTCCAAAATACAATCTCAAGTTTTTAGATTTTAAATTGCGTTACTTATAACTTTGATTTTGTGTAGTGTGGTAAAAAAATTTTAGTATTTGAGATTAAAATTTTAGTGGTGTTTTTAAAAAATAACCTTTAAACTAATATAATTTAAGTTGAAATTAATATCTATTTTAAAGTATTTTTATAAAAAATATATTGTATATTTAAATTAAATAAGATGTACACAGTGAATGTACACACGTTATTTAATGAACAATAAGATTTCGACAAAAAAATTAGTGAACAATAAGCCATATTTAAATCTTAATTGTTATATAATATAGGTCTTTAACCAAGAATAAATCATAGCATAAACCATATAAAATTGATTAGTGAATTTATGAATCGTTCATAAAAATATGGAATGCAATAACTTATTGCCAATAAGGTTGATCTCATAGTTAATTCAATACGATTTGCAAGTAGTACCACAATAAGTCAATAAGTAAAATCTATTTTGTATTATTTGTTTTAAAAACCAGTACTCCTTTTTATATTTTGTATTTATTATGTTAGTGGAAAAATTTGTAAAGCTGTGACCAGAGCCGGCTCAGAGGCAAGTCAAGGAATCGGTGGCTTAGGGCATCCGGGATTTTAGGGGCATATTTAAGCAAGAAAAAATAATCTTTATGTAACAATTTTTTTTATAAGATTCATTTTTGTTAGTTTTCCTTATTTTTGTGGGATTTTGAATGAAATGAAAAAATGATTCATATTGAAGAAGAGGAAGAGAAGAAAAAAAAGATTGATTTAGTTTTTACTTTTGATTATAACATTTTGCTGGATTTTATTGTTTTTTTCGCAAATTGTTTGGAATTTTTTTAGAGAGTTTTATAAAACTAAACATTTTAATACTACTTTTAGAAATTAATTTTTCTCTTACAATACTTTGAAAATTATTTACTTTTATTTGAATTCAATATTTAGCATTTTATGATTTTTTTTCAAAAGAGATAGAGATACATATTTATAAATGGATGTATTTTATAAAATGAATATATTAAAAAAATTTATTCATATATCATTTTTTTATTAAAACAATTTTTAACTATTTTATATAGACATAAGAAAAAAAGTTTTTTTTGGCGTAGGACATCAAAAAACATTGGACCGACCCTGACTGTGACCAACGTGTAAGTTGATATTTTTAACAAAAAAACGTGTTAAGTTAATATATTTGCTTGTTGGTTAAGAAAAATGGATAAGAATTGAATTTAGTTGATGGCTAATCTACTCATTTAAGTCATCTTAGTATTATAACTAATCATGTTTTGTCATATACTCTTTTGTGTGTTTCTTCTAGAGAATTGTTCAAAATGGTGAATATAATACTAATTAATTCTAGTTTTATGGTGAGTTAAGCATTTAAATATGTAATATCACGAAGAAGTTGCACGATTTAATTAAGAAATTAACGTGGAATGGACTTGTATGAAAATATCCGGCCGCCATATAAACCCATTAATTGACAATTAGGAAACTACATTTTTTGAATTTCATCTGTACACCATTTCAAAATTAATTTTCAAAACTACCCCTAATTTTATAAAAAATAGTGAAAACATGACAAGTAAAATAAAGAAAAAAATAAAATAAAAAAAAGAATACAAACAAAAATTATACAAACTATATTTAAGATATAGAATAGACATTTACAAAAAAATATTGCAAATTTCATCTAAATGAACAAAAAATACAAACTATTTAAGATAAACGAAAAATATACAAAAATATAGAATTAAGAAAGTAACATTGTTTAGGTGCACAAGAACATAAATATTAAAAATGCAAGAAAATACTAAAATCATCAAGAAAAACTATAACAAAATAATTTATAAAATAAAATTATTAATATTTACAAAATATATATTTTAAATATAAAAAAATTATGCGAGTATCGTCGGTTCCCTACTAGTAAATCATAATACATCAACAAAAGAGGTGTAAACACGTTTTAGACCAAGTTATTAGTTATTACACTCTTTTGACTAAGACGTGTTATTTTCAACTACATGTATTTTTAGTTTTTTTTCTTGTGAGAATGTTTCCCAAATATCTTCATAAATACATCAACAAAAGAAGTGTAAAAAATACATAAACAAAGGAAAATGTAAAAAAATGATATAGTTAAAACTATAATTTCCATATCCCAAATTTATTTTTTAAACTCTAATACATTATAGCAAGCATGTACAACATACGCTTATGGGTATGTTATCTCCTCTGGAAATTTCAATAAGTTTTGCATCTATAATCGACGTATACATTCATTTTAAATTAAATGAGATTCTAGTCTTATATTTTTGTTACAAAATAATTGTAATGAATTTAAATTTGCTATCTAATAGTTTGAATTGATATTTCTTTAAATGAAATTCAATGGAAATAATTTTTGATTTAAATAAGTTAAGAAATTTAAATTTATAGTTTGAGTAGTATTTAAATTCATTTAATAGTTTTTTGTTTACATTTTTTTACATAATTCATTTAATAGTTTAGAATTCAAATTTATAGTATTTCAAACTATAAATTTTATAGTTAAGAAATATTTCAATGTAGTAGTATTCTATAGTTTTATTTTTTATTGGTTTTTAAATAATTTTGGATCTTTTAATATATGTGTAAAACTTTAAAATTTCATTTATTTTAAAACAGATGAAATATATAAATTTTATGGGAACCAAATCACATATTCGGCGTAGAAACATTTAAACTTTTGTTTCCACAATCTGAATTTTTGTTTAAACAAATGGACAGAAACCAAGAAATTAATAATCCTTTGAATTAAAATTAATAACATAACCAAAAACCTAAACACTCTCACGTAAATCTCTAAAAACATTAAATAAAAAAATGCAACTAAATGGTATAAGGGTATCTTCAAGAGTAACACTAAATTTGGTGTTAAAAAAATTTTCATCTCCAACACTATCACCAAATTATACACAAAAACTATTTTATTATTAAAACTAATTTTTTTTTTTTTTAATTTTGAATGGTTATAATAATATTTATATTGTTTTAAATTAGTAAATATTTGGTTAAATATTTAGTGTTTACCAAGTTTTACACGAACCGGGGCTTCTAGCTCAGGCGGTAAAGGGCTCACAACTGTGAGTTCCGCCTCCTGGGTTCGAACCTCGGCCATTGCGGAATTAACATACGCCGCAATGCGTTCGTTTAAATAATTCAACTTACTTTGAAGGATCGTGACACTAGGATTACCAAAAAAAAAAAAAAAAAAAAAAAAAGTTTTACACCATATTTGATGTTTTATTATCGTATTGAGTTGCCAGGAGCTTACAAGTCAACGACCGAGCAAGCAAAAAAAAATAGTCAACGGAATTTTTAACCTTCACAAAAAACAAATAAAGTCTTCTCTTTAAGACTTTAACCATTAAAATTTCTCTCACCGGCGAAAGAAAAAAAAAAGACTAAACTCATCGGGAAAAAAAAAATTCTCAGATCTGACGGCGAAAATAAAAAAAGCTTCAATGAAGAACAGATTAATAAAAAGCTACAAGAGGAAGAAGATAGGTTTAGTCACAGTCATCTTCTTCTGCTCTCTCTGTTTCCTCGTCGGATTCTACTTCTCCACTATACTTTCTCACGAGGTACACAACAGAATCGATTTCTACGTATAAGGATCTGTGTTTAGTTTATGTTTGATTTAAATCGATTTTTGTGTGATTTTAGAATGTTCGTGGAGTTAAACCTAGGCTTAGAAAGTTAGAGATTGTTGAAGAAGAAGAAGAAGGAGAAGGAGAAAGTGGATCTATGCCTCATGGTTTTACTGGTGAAGAATCTCTTGTATCGATTCCTTTTCAGGTTAAAATCTTTGTTTTTTGTTGCTATTTTTAGACTTTTTTATTGGGGTTTTTTTCGGTGTGTGAGAGAGATCGAAAAACACTTAAGAGAGCAAGATTGTTGTGCCCATTTGATTGAGTTTTGTGCTTTGTTACTTTCTGGTGATTTTTGTGTGGATATTAATAGAGCAAGTTAGTGAGAGATTGATGCTTCGTCTTTGTTTGTATCATATTGTTCTTTTATAAACATGGTTAGGTATTGAGCTGGAAACCGAAGGCTATATACTTTCCGAATTTCGCTAGCGCGGAACAATGTCAAGCTATTATCGAGAGGGCAAAGATTAATCTGAAACCTTCTGCTTTAGCTTTACGGAAAGGAGAAACCGCCGAGAACACTAAAGGCACTCGAACAAGGTCCTTCTCATCCTTTCTAGTTTCTTGTTTAAATCAAAACATTTGTAAGTAAGTAAGTAAGTAACTTAGCGTGTTGTTTCAGCTCGGGGACTTTTATAAGTGCTTCGGAAGATAGTACTGGTGCTCTTGATTTCGTCGAAAAGAAGATCGCAAGAGCTACTATGATCCCGAGGACTCACGGAGAGGTTTCGTTTCCTACTTTCATATGAGTTTCCTAAAGTAGTAACACGAGATTTTGATGTGTTTTTTTTGGATAGGCATTCAATATTTTACGGTATGAACTCGGCCAAAAGTATGATTCACACTATGATGTTTTCAATCCAACGGAATACGGACCACAATCAAGCCAAAGGGTAAAAAAATCGTTTAAAATGTTTATATTTATATCTTTCTTTAGAATCCGAGAGATATAATTTTGTTTTTTACGCAGATTGCTTCCTTCTTATTATACTTATCGGATGTAGAAGAAGGCGGCGAAACAATGTTCCCATTCGAGGTCAGTTTATAACTACATCATTGCATATTCACAGATATTCAAACCGTTTTTTGTTATTTGACTTTGTTGAACCGCGCTCTTTGATGGCTAGAACGGTGCTAATATGGGGATCGGATACGATTACAAGAAATGTATCGGTCTTAAAGTAAAGCCACGGAAAGGAGATGGTCTTCTTTTCTACTCGGTTTTCACAAATGGCACGATTGATCAGGTAAACAAAGCTTATTGAAACCACATTTCGGTTCTTATATCGAGTCTGGTTCCTTGTATTCATAATCGGACCTTGCAGACTTCGCTTCACGGGAGCTGTCCGGTGACAAAAGGAGAGAAATGGGTAGCG
Organism: Cochlearia excelsa; assembly: GCA_963556525.1. Classification (NCBI taxonomy): domain Eukaryota; kingdom Viridiplantae; phylum Streptophyta; class Magnoliopsida; order Brassicales; family Brassicaceae; genus Cochlearia; species Cochlearia excelsa. Next base: position 45,682,442 of record OY748327.1, on the reverse strand, counting down.
ACCAAATGGATCAGAGACCAAGTACAGGAAGACTAAGTGTGTCTTTACTTTTCTTTCTCAACAGCTTTTGTCTCTTGTCTTAAAAACTAGTGATGGTTCCATTGTGTACAGTCCTCCTCGGCCAAAACAGTTGTAACTAATGGAAGTTTATAACCTCATGAATGTTATACTTACGTAATTTTATTATTATTACCCTTTAGACGTTACTTGATGTTTAATACTCTTTCCGTTTCACAAAGAATGTCACTTTCGATTTCTGCGCGAAATTTCTGTATAAAGCGCAAAATAAATGCATTTAGACATGTATTTTTAATTTTTTATACTTTGATGTCATGTGCTTTTATGTAATTTAGGCTACCTAGTTATGAATTTAGGAAAATCTGTCTATTTTCCCACGAGAATTATTACATACGGAAAATTTTCTATCTAACTATGATTTATGTCTAATTAAATGTAAACCAAACTATAAATGTCTGATTTTTCATGTCTAATTAAATGTCTAATTACCAACATTTCAAGTTACAATACTTAATACCCATAAAATTGGGTAACCTTGGTTTATTGTTTTTTAAATCTAACCTCGAGGTTCAAATCACGGGTTAACGGTCCGGTTATGGTTTTGGTTTGCATAGTTTGTAGTATGATTTTCGGTTTGGTTTATCAATTTTTAGTTTAACCCGTGATTTTGATTCAAATCCGATGAAACCGAATTTCATGAGGATTTAAACATTCATAATATTTGATTCAAATTCAATTAGACAAAAGTTATAATTTGGTGGAAAACTTTTGATATGTGATAGTTCTAATAGAAATATAGACGAGTCTTCCATGATTTTAATATTCCATGTATTATTCCGTGTTAGTTATAAGCTTCTCTGTAAGGTTTGTTCACACAAGTATTGAGAGAACTCTTTCAAATTTGTAAAAATTGTCATAATATTGGACATATCATTTAGGAATTCACAAAACTACACCCTTGTAACCCCTCTTTCACAAAACTACATCTAATTTAATTTCTTCACATATTTACATCATTTGAAAATTTTAAAAGCTTGATTTACCCTTTTAAAAATTATCAAAATTAATTTTTTTTCATTTAGGTTCGCTAATTAGTGTTTATGGTATAGTATTAACGGGGTAGGATTATGTGGGTAGGGTTTATTTGAATTTAATTTTGAGTGTTTATATGTAGTTTTATGAAGTAATTTTGAAATGATGTAGCTTTGTGAAATGTAATTCAAATGGTGTAGTTTTGTAATTCTCCCTATATCATTTAGCTTTGGTGTCATATGTTAAAGTAATATTATACGATTATTATAGTTCTTGGAGATGGACAATGAAAATGACTTATCTCGTTCCCCATTTTGTACACAATTTTTTGTTTTTGGTGAATTGATCAATTCTTTCAAAATCATAAATATATTTAAAATAACTTGAACTAAAAGTCAATTCTATTTAATATGTAAAGAAAAGCAAAAGTCAATTGTAATTTAACAAATTACTAAAAACCTAATGCCAAAATATAGAATTTGTACTTTATCCAAAAATTAATATATTATTGGTAAAGAATTATTAAATACTAGTGTAATACCATCTCCAATGTTTACTCTATACTTTGTTCCAAAAACAGAAATCTCTATAAATAGAGATGAAATTTATTCGAATGGTTTCCTCTATTTTGTTTATTAAATAATCTTTAATTTTAAAAATATACAAAATCAACCTATTCATTTTCTTTATCTCAATTATTCATATTTTCGCAAACATTTTTTTACTCAAATTAAATGTTTATTACAAAATCAAACATTTATTACACCATACAAATATAAAAACAACTAGTACATATTTTAAAACATTATTAAGATGTTTCTCCCTCAAATGATCAATTAAAGCATTTTGAAATGAGAAATGATTTTTTGTTGTATTATTGCGTTTTCTAATTTAACATATTTTATCGTTAAACTTTAGTCTTTGACTAATTAAATATTTATGTTAATTTTTATAATTTTATGGGAGAATTATAAAACTACACCATTTGAATTACATTTCACAAAACTACACAATTTCCAAAATACTTCACAAAACTACACCTAAACACTCAAAATTAAATCCAAATAAACCCTACCCAAACAATTCTACCCCCTTAATTCTATACCCTAAACACTAATTAGCGAACCCAAATGAAAATATTTTAATTTTGGTAATTTTTAAAAGGGTAAATCAAGCTTTTAAAATTTTAAAAGGGTGTAAACTTGTGAAAATATTGAATTAGGTGTAGTTTTGTGAAGGGAGGGTTGAAAGGGTGTAGTTTTGTGAATTTTTCTAATTGTATTTAGGTGTAAAATAAGAACTTATAATTATTTTCGTACAAAACTAAATATATAAAGAAATAAAAGATTACTTTACAATTAAAAAAAATTTCTCTAAAACTAAAGAAATAAATAGTGTTTCTCCAAATATAGAGAAACACTATTCATTTCTCTATAAAAACATAATTCATTTCTCTATAAAAACATAAAGTATTACGGGAGTTTTTTTTGTAATTTCATGCATTTATTTTGTAAAGCGATTTGGATGAGCGTCCATGTTTACCATAACAAAACGGTGAGTAAATTATTCGACGGTATCATTTATCCTATAAAACTATTAAAGATATCGGTAGCCAATTGTTTCTTAAAAAAATTGTGTAGTATAAAGAAAAAATCTAGATTTTGTCTCAATTGAAAAAAAGCAATTTTCTAATAAATACTTATAGTTTGCGTTTATTTATATCACTACAAGAAAACATAGTTATTTCCGACGGTTAGAAAAATTTTCGTCGAAAATAAGTTAAAATTTCTCAATATATCTAAACTGGCGGGAATTTTGTCGAATGTAAGTTAAAAATATTGGGTTACAACTTTTCTTAGCTTAACAAAAACCATATTATATATCATGCAATAAAAATCCAAAAAATTAGATCAAGGACTCAATATATAAATGGCCTTCTTGACAAAAATGATTTTGATGGACATACCATTGCACCTTCTATTTATACTTTAGCTGATAAGTAACAAGGCAGTAAAGATATAATATTACCTTTTAGATGCACAATTACCACTAATTTTTTTTTGAATCGAATGTAAAATTAATTCAAACCAAAAACGTTTTTACAACTTATGCAGCTTTAAATTGAAAGTTTGAATAGAAAAATATATATATTTTCTCTAAAACTGATTTTTACATAATATGAGATAGTAATTAACTATGATAATTTTATCAAAAAAATTAACTAGGATAATGATATACATAGCTAACATTCAATATCATAATAGACAGATCATTCTTGAAGTGTGATTTTTAATAAACATTAAAACAAAAAATCTTCACCATTGAAAAAGGCAAAGCTGTTAGATTTTTTATATTTTCATTTTTTGGGTAAAAATATCCATAAAATAGTACTCCCAAATATAAAAAGAAATATGTATGTTTAAATTTTCAAAATAGCGTCCAAGTTAACTGAAACGACATTTTTTATGAAATATATAAAAAATTGTGGCTTTTTAAAATTTAAAAGAAGGATCGAATTGCCAGCTATATACCCAACACATAAATTATAATAAACAAATTAATAAAATCATAAAAATGTTCAGTCTTATTTTTGATAATGGGTTTTCAAAATGTTTGTCTTTATGTGGGATAATGTTTGGTCGTGCGTGCAAGGATTGCTTACAAAAAGCAATCTCTCAAATATAAACTTTGTAAGTAGTTTTAATTAAGCAATATAATTTTAATGTAATCTAATCAGATATGATTACCTAATCGGGTAGTTCGAGATATGAATGATTTTTTTTTTTTGTTTATTTATTTGATAATTAAAGGGTTTTGGATCAAAACTCATACGAACCAGTCTTTGATAAATTATCATATATACCTTTGAAATATGAACGATTTTTTCTCTCGAATAACCATTATAAAACTAAAAAGATGTAAATGTAAAAAATTAAATTAGATGTAACTTTTGTGAAGTAATGTTTGAAAAGGTATATTTTGTAAATATTTCTTCGAAATTTATTCTAATAATTTCTGATAAAGACGCATACATTCTTTAAAAAGAAATAATGACTATGAAGATTTATTATTTTTTCATATTCATTATTAAAAACTAAAAGAGAAATTACAAAACTACACATTTTAAAGTTTATTTCACAAAACTACAAGCTTTCATACACTATTTGAAAGTGCATTTCATAAAAATTACATCTAAACACTGGATTTTAAATCAAGATAAATCCTAAACACAAAATTTTACTCTTTTTTTACTATTAAACGTTAAACACTAAACAATGAAACCAAATGATTTTTTTGTTTGGGTAAATTTTGTAAAAATAATAGAATCATTTAAATTTTGAAAAGTTTTAAACTTGAAAACAATTTGAAATTGACATACTATTGTGAATAAGGATTTGAAAGAGCTTAGTTTTGAGAATTTATCAAAATTAAAATATATTTGGGTTTAAAGAGATGTTTAACAAGAAATTCACAAAACTACATTATTTCAAACTCTCGTTCCTAAAACTACATCTAGTTAGAATTCTTAATAAATTTCTACTTTTAAAATAGTTAAATAACCATTTACAAAGTTATCGTAATGAAAAAATTTCATTATGTTTATTATTTATTGTTTAGGGTTTAGTGTTAAAAGGTAAAATTTTATGTTTAAATTTTATTTGAATTTAATATTTAGTGCTTATGAAATACATTTTTAAATAATGTTGTTTTGTGAGATAACACTTTAAAAATTGTAGTTTTATTATTCCTCCATGTTTAAGAGAATGTGTATTTTCTGTTTTTATTTTTTAATTAATAACAGAATGGCTTGTGGACTTTCCACGCGCACGATCTGCCGTCCAAGTGGTTGACACTTACACAATCCTAATCAATTACTATTAATAAAATTAGTTAAATCATATTATAAAATCAATTTAATTACATTTTATAATTTTAAAATATTATTATGACATAAAAACTGTCACATTCAACAACTAGGTCTCTGATTCGCCATATTTTTCTAACCATCTCTTAATTCTCTTTCTCCAACTCATAAACCCTTCTTTACTTGATGATAAATTATTATTTTACCAAAGCAATAGAAGATTTAGATTTTTATTTAGATAACACCTAAACATAAATTCTCTTAAAACAACTAAGTTATTGTTTTAAGTAAACTATTATTTTTGTAGACAAACTTTTTTTGATAAAAATTTGTCTTTTGTAGACAAACTTTATAAACAAGATGATTACATTTTAAGGGATGAGTCTTAATTTACATAATTGCAATGTCGTGATATATATTATTTTTGTGTACTTATTATATCTGAAAAATTAGTATTGTCATGCAAATGCAAGATTTTTCGAGTTTACAGGATAAAATTATAGACTAGACGAAATCATATATTTAAGGTCCATATAGAGTATGAATTGAATTGTAAAGTATTTTAAAACATTAGTACACATTTTATTCAGTGCATATTGGAAAACACAGCTAACACAAAATTATACTATATATATTTCTATTAATGTTCATAATGCATATGAGTAAGTGTTTAAATCATTTATGTTGTCTAGAAGTCATATAACAACTTGCATTCATAAAAAAGTCCAATTTATAAATATGAAGCTTATGGGTAAGTGACATTGACCGAGTGACATTCATAAGTCCACATGAGACATGTAACACCATTCACCCGGGATCGATTCCCAACACCTACGAAAGTGTATGATTGACTAATGGATCGGCCATTTGTGGCCAATTGATGACAAAAAAATATAAAGCTTATATAATTAATTAATATGCTCCCTTAGCTGCACTTATTTTTTCGATTATTTGTTATTTCTGTAAAGTAAAAAATTCTTAATATGTTATATCTTTATTCAGATTTTTAATATAAAATAAATATATTTTATCAATAGATAAGAATATTCTGAAGATATGTAGAGAATTATAGAAAAAGTATTAGGGAGAATTATAAAACTACACCATTTGAATTACATTTCACAAAACTACACCATTTCCAAAATACTTCACAAAACTACACCTAAACACTAAAAATTAAATCCAAATAAACCTTACCCAAACAATCCTACCCCCTTAATACTATACCCTAAACACTAATTAGCGAACCCAAATGAAAAAAAATTAATTTTGGTAATTTTTAAAAGGGTAAATCAAGCTTTTAAAATTTTGAAATGGTGTAAACTTGTGAAAATATTGAATTAGGTGTAGTTTTGTGAAGAGATGGTTGAAAGGGTGTAGTTTTGTGAATTTCTCAAAGTATTATATTGTAATAAGATAAAAACAACTCTTTGCTATATCATGGCAGGTTGTACTATATGTCTATTAAGGGAAAATATTTGAAGATATCATTTTTAGTTTTTTTTTTCTTAAGATGGATTAACACTTGCTAATTGTATTTAATTATTAGCTACTTAACGTTTAACTTAATGGATCAACGCAATTAGCAAAAATATATATATTATGAAAGATCGGATAATTTGATATGAGTTATCATATCATCTAACTATATGTTTAAGTGATGAAAAATATTAAACTAAAATAAGACAAACAATTAAAGCGACACTAGCAATTAACAGTGACTAACAACAAGTTAAATAAAGACCACAAACATCAAAAAATGGATTAAGTAATTGGATAACTATAAGAAAGACCAACACAATTACCATTTAGTTAATCACATAATTAATCATTGAAGTGAATAATTTTTAATGACTAAAAAGTTTTTATACACAAGCTCATGTCTCCACTAATCATCCTAATTAATCAGCAATCATGTTTATGATTAATCATAATTAAAAAACAAAAATAATTGTTAAAGCTTATGTTTTGAATTGACCAAGTTGTACATAGCCTACAATAATTAGCTGTTTATTATCTCCAAGGGTATGTAGACTTGGTTATATATTAATTAATTAGTAAGATGTTTGTCATTGGTGTGATATGTGTTGACATTTTATATCCAACAATCTCTCATGTTCACTATATAAACATACCAACTTCTCTCCATCATTCTCTCACTTCTCTCCAACAAATAGAACTAACTAAGTCATTTTAATTAAGATTAATCTCTTAATTAAGACACTTACAAGTCAATAAAAACAACAAAAAAATGGAAGCCATGGGAGAATGGAGCAACAACCTTGTAGGAATGTATACATACCCAACCGAAGAAGCCGATTTTATGAACCAACTCCTCGCCTCGTACGATCATCCCGGTACCGGCTCATCAACTGGCACACCCGGTGGAGACCACCAGGGTTTTTATTGGAACCTTGGTTCACATCAAAACCATCTTAGCCTCATGCCTGAAGCCGGTAGCTTCTGCTTCTCTCAGAGAGCAGTAGCTACAGCGCTGGGACCAATGGATACTACGCGTTGGTCCCAAATGGGATGGAAGAGAACAAAAATGGGTCAATGGGTAATTATGGTATGGAAGATGTGACCATTAACACCAACTCCTACCTTGTTGGTGAGGAGACAAGTGAGTGTGAGGTTGAGAAATACTCATCCCGAAAGACTCTTTTGCCCTTGGAAACCGTCGTTGAGAACCACGACGATGAAGAGAGTATGTTACAATCCGAGATCTCTTTAACAATGTCTACTGATCATCACAAATCTCTAACCAATTCAAGGAAGAGATCGCGTGCCACATCCGCCGATGTAAGTCTTTTTTATCAGTTTTAGGTTGTTAATTTAGAGGGAAATATAATGGAACTTATCTATATATATGATCAAATTGTATCAAAATGTTAGCATTGACATTAAAAATATATTCCACTAAGAAATTCTATTTTTTTGAATTTTTAGATATATATGATAGCTAGTAACATGAGAGACAATATAATCATCTAAAATTTAAATATTCGATAGATTAATATCTCTGTAAAATAATATGTTTTGGCACAATATTTGTAACCTAACAAACAATATAACTAATACTACAATTTTACTAAAATAGTGTACTTCGGCGTTATTAATTTTTAGAGGTATTAATGTATCTAATATTGTATTAATGGTTTTGTAATCTATTCAGAAAAACAAGAGAACAAAAGGGAATAAAAAGGGCAAAAAGAGCATAGAGATGAGTGGTGATAACAACAATATAGATGATGAAGAAGAAGACGATAAGTTGAAGAAAAGAAAGAATGGTGTTGCTATGATGAGTAGACAAAACTCGAGCATCACTTTATGTTCCGAAGGAGAATCGAACTTCGCATCTCAAGACGGCGAAGGAGAAGAAGAAGAAGAAGAAGATGCATCCAAGGCTCTAAACCTCAATGGAAAGACAAGAGCAAGCCGTGGTGCTGCAACCGATCCTCAAAGCCTTTACGCAAGGGTAAATACAATATAACTTCTATAAATTAATACTTTTATAAAATACTAATTTTTCGGTTTATTTTTTTTTTTAATGTATTTTGTCTTTTAATAAATTAAAAATCACACTATATTAGTTATATATTAGTAAAAATAGTTAATATAGATTTGTTTTTTACTAAATTTTTGATGAGATTTTATTGTATACAAAATAAAGAATATAGTAATTATATAAAATAATAATTATGAATTAATATCCGATAGATTAATAATTATATAAAATAATAATTATATAAAATAATAATTATTAGAGCTTAACTTTTTAATTATTTGAACTTTTTATAAATTAGTAAAAATGGTAAGTTAGTAATATTTTAGGAAAATATTAGTGTAGTCTTCACATCTTAATTTATTGAGATTTAATTGTATATAGAAATGAAGAATATAGTTTTGTAAGATTTTGCTACACCATTTATTTTTGGATATTTGAAGTATAAAAAATGTGAAAGACTAATTTTTTTTTCTTTTTTTTTTGGTTGTTCAGAAAAGAAGAGAAAGAATAAATGAGAGACTAAGGATTTTGCAAAGCCTTGTCCCTAATGGAACAAAGGTAAACAAAAACGTTTAACACATGCATGATAATATGGTTATTTACATGCAAAATATTTTCAAGAAAATTTTAGTATATAAAAATTCTAAACATATAAAAATTCTTAAATACATAATAGGTCGATATCAGCACAATGCTAGAAGAAGCCGTTCATTACGTTAAATTTTTGCAGCTACAAATTAAGGTACGTAAAGTTTTAATTTTTTTTTAACATTCTACGTATATATTAATATGTTATATATAAAAATGAACTAATTAAAAATATAATTATAATTATGCAGTTATTAAGCTCTGATGATCTGTGGATGTATGCTCCAATTGCTTTCAATGGCATGGACATTGGCCTTAGCTCACCAAGATGATGCATATGGATTTTGTAAATTTTAAATTGTATTTTTTATGTTATATATAAAAACAAAAATGTAATATTCTTTTACCCTTTTTAATATCCTCCGCCTTAATTCGGACAAAATCGATTGTATTTTCGAGTTTTATATAAGAAAAATGGAGAGTCACATTCGATTTGATTTGTATATCATCATGCACATTCCAATTTATGTATCACACTATTTTTATTTAAATATATATATATATATATATTTTCTTTTATAATTTAGTAATTTATAGATGTTGATGGAGAATTCTCTATCATACAATCAACTCAGTCCGTTTGTCAACATTACAAATTAACAATATAATATATAAAGACATATTTCATTGAAAATCTATTATTTTTGCTTCCTTTTTTATGAAAATGCCTAAGAAAATTATCTTAATTACACACATTTACCATTATGATTTAGAGGAAATAATTTATTTTTGAAACACAATATTATCAAATCCACTATAGGAAACTATATAATTCTCATTATTATGTATATGTCTGAAAATGAGTACAATTTAGGAAACACCATTTACGTGTGAGAAAATATATATTTTACAAGAATCAATTATATATATAATTTAAATAATTATAATTGTTAATAAAATTGAGTGGTTCACGTAGTACGATTTGAGTATTTCATTTAGGTTCCGGCTGACATTTTGAATCCAGATTTTTTTCACTCTTAAATATAATAAATAACAAATTTTATAGTTTATAATAAGGAAGAAATAAAAATACAACAAACATCTAAATTAAACGTATAAATTTATAAAACCGGACGTTTAGAAAACATAAACCACTGGTTACTTCCTAGTGATTGAATATTTTTATATAAAAGTACTTAACAAATGCAGCGATATAACGATATATCTTTCCCAAAAAAATTGGATGTAAAACATAAACATCCGGTCTAATACTTATTGTCGGAACATGCCTATAAATTCAATATTTATGTAGTTTTTATTTTTTTTCCATTTTTATTGGTTACCGTTATTTTCATTCTAAAATAATTTATTACCAAAGGTGTTGATTGTTTTTCTTTTAAAAATTAGAAGGTTTTGTACCAAAACCCATAGTCAGTTGTCATCATGTCCTAAATGCTATTCGAACATAAAAACTTTATTATATCATACAATAAACGGAAAAATGTCAATTAAATCATGAACTACAAAATTTCACTGAAAAAATCATGAACTTTCACGTGAACCATTTAAATCATATATTTTTCGTTGACTAACGTTTTAAATCATGAATTCTTTTTGACTGAGACAAAAAGAGCACAAAGTTGAATCCGTTAACGGAAAAATTTGACAGTATGCTCAGTTTCAGCCAATTGAAAGGCTCAATTCTTCAAATAAATCTCAAACAATATCAAACTATTGCGTTAATAGACTTAATCTTGGACTCTTTTTGTTTACGTTGTGTTCTTTTTGTTCCGGTAAAAAAGAACCTACATTATAAAACTATTGCATGTGTGATCTAAGATCTAATTAATAGACATCTCAAGCAATGTAATAAATAGTAATCTTCCATTTCCGACTCTACAATTAACTAAATTAATGTAATTATGAATTCGTCTCGTTTTTAATGTTAGTTAAGCTACGTATTCACGAAGCCGTAGGTGTAACATAATTACACTTTCGAATTCATAATTTTCTACCAATTATGAATTCGTCTTGTTCCTACGGCTTACGAATTTGTTTCAAATGTTAATTAAGCTACTAAGAAAAAGACAAAACCTTATTAATGTTGTGTATATATATATCATATCAAATCACAATCATTTTAAGTGCAAGAATACTAACAATACAAAAATAGATAACATACGTAATGCATGATGAAATATGACCACTTAAAAAACTTAGGTCGCAACATGTTTATTCTCATTTGTTATATATATAAATTCTTCTTACACGTATTCTACTATTCATGAACAAGACGAATTCATAATTCATGTATATTTATTTTTGTTAAAGAGTTATACTTTATATTTTATAGTTTTTACATGGAATATTTCAGTATTATGCGCATTCGATTTTCCACAGTCGGACATTTAAAATCTATATTAGTATTTTTGAAGTACTAATTTGAAATTTTCCAAAAAATCACACTAAATTACATATTATGCCATTAGGCATAAAAGGAAATATTTTTGAACATTTAATTACGAAAAATCAAATAAGGAAATATTATAATTCTCTCCAAAAATAAATAAAAAATATTAAAGAAATTATGTAAAAAATATTTGAAAAACAAAATAAACATATGTAATTCACATAAATACATTATTACATAGTTTTTTTTATAAAAACTACCTTTAAAATTTTATTTAAATCAAAACAAACAGGTTTAATTAATATTATTAAGAATTTAAAAACGATTTGAATTTTTTTTTGTTAAAAATATCAAACAATAAAAAACAAAATAGTTTGTTAACGAGTTTGATTTCCGGTTCGATTATAAACAAAAAAGAAGAAATTGCAATTCTACTAAAATTTAAATCTTATATTACATATTTAGAATATGTTTACAACAATTATTTATATATATATATAATCAAAATAATTATAATTTTAAATAAATTTGGGTAAATCGCATAATATGATTTGTGTATTTTGATTCGGTTTGTATTTTGAATTCGGGTATTTTCGAATCCTAAATATAATAAATAATAAATTATTGGTCTAATTAACTTATAAATTATATTAAATTTTTGTTATACGAAATATATAATAAAAATATATATATTATTATTATTTTTGAAGTACTTTTTTGAATTTTTCCAAAAAAACTCACTTAACTACATACTATGTCATTGTTTTTAAACTCACTTAAAGAGTTATGTGAAACTTACACACAAACATATCTCATTCTATATATATATATACTTTTTAAAATTGACTTAAATATCAACAAAAACAATAAAACCGATTTTAACATAAAATCAACCACTAATTTCATATTTATGATATTTTTGATATAATTTTTTTATTTTTCTTACAGAGGTCTATAAAAAATTTCAGAATATAAATATTTTTTTAAAAGTATATAGTTTAGTTTTTATATATAATCATTGTCCATATTATAATTTTCTATTTATATTAATATTTTAGATGTTAATAAACATCTATATTGAACATAGATAAAGTTTGTTTAAATCAATTAACACTAGCATAACAATTATTTATTAACGGGTTCAGTTTCTAGAAAAATTCTAGATAAATGATAAGAAGTTTGAAAATAATGATTAAACTTTATCATAAACAAATTTCGGGTAATTCGGGTTCAAATCTAGAAATTTGTTTTGGCTTCGGGTTTTCAGGTAGTAAATTTCTCAATTCGTTCGGGTTATTTATTTTTGGAACGGTTTCGGTTCTTTAATTTCGGTTTGGTTCCAATTATGTACTTCAAATATAATTATAACTATTATTATTTTTAATAATTTTTGGGTAGTTAGAGTAGTTTAGTTTAGTTCTACAAAATTGAGTTCGGTTCAGATTCGATTTCGGGTATTATGGTAGTAAATTTCCCTATACATTCGAGTTATTTGTTTTTAGAATCGGTATTGATTTGGGGATTTCGGTTTGGTTTGGGTTCGGTATTTCGGATCCGGAAGTTTTGTTCATCCCTAATTTTTATAGTTTATAATAGTTTGGAATAAACACACTTACAAATTATATTAAGATTATGCTATATAAAATATAATTCTCATTATATATTTATGGGAGAATCACAAAACTACACCATTTGAATTACATTTCACAAAACTACACCATTTCAAAAATATTTAACAAAACTACACCTAAACACTCAAAATTAAATTCAAATAAACCCTATTCACACAATCATACCCCTTAATACTATTTTTAAACACTAATTAGCGAACACAAATGAAAATATTTTAATTTTGGTAATTTTTAAAAGGGTAAATCAAGCTTTTAAAATTTTGAAAGGGTGTAAATTTGTGAAAATATTGAATTAGGTGTAGTTTTGTGAATGAATGATTGAAAGGGTGTAGTTTTGTGAATTTCTCTATATTTATTTGCATAAACAATAAAAGAACAAAATACTCTTTAGAAATTCTGAATATTATTATTTATTTTACAAAATCAGAAAAAATATTACAAACTTCTAAATTAACTGTATATATATAAAATTATTTATAAAAAACATAAACCCGTGGTACACCACGGGTTAAATCCTAGTTATATATATATAATTGTTCCCATGCAATAGCTGTGTTTAGATCATCTTATATTTTTGACAAAAAAAAATCATCTTATATTATATAGAACAATTATAATTCCTTGAGAAGAGCTCCAATATAAAACGAAAATAAACAAGATTTCAGATTTTTTGTCAAAGTGCTTGTGGTAAGTGGTTGGGGACGGGTTTGAGACGCTACCGCGTTTCAACTTTGATCCTCCGGTTATTACTATTTTTTTTTTAATTAACAAAAAAAAAAAACTTTGATCCTCTGGCGATGCGAAACTAAATCACATTTATTTACACCCACATGGATATTAGTCTTTGGTTTCGGCCCATTAGAAAAACCGGAGAGGATGTCTATCCATGAACTTTTCTTTCTCCAACGGATTAGTCTGAACCTTTCCATAGGTCTGAGATTACCCCTGAGTAATCAAAAAAAATATATCCCAAAACATTTAAAAGTAACAAAAATAGCATATACATTTTAAACAGTATAATATTTTCGCAATTAATCTTATTCATGGCAACCAATATCAAATATTTGATTTGATTTTTTGTAAAATATACTCATTTAAAATTCATTTGCATAAATACACCTTTTTGTCTAAGTATTTTTATAGATACACGTAAACACTAATATTTAAACCCAAATAAATCATAAACAATAGTCTAATCTATTTAGGAGGCATATATACAGGTATTAAATTTATGTAAGTTGTTAAATTGTCATTATCAGAAAAGGTTGTAAAATTGACATTGTAGCTATAAAGAAGGTTTTGACTTTGGCTTTTGGTCCCTTCTTAAACTCTCCGTTGACTTAGGTTCATGTTATATTTTTATAATTTTGTCAACAAATTCATACTTCATAGTATATGAATTATATATTATGGTTTGACTATTTTTGATGTTAACATCTACAAAAGTATCTTATTGTTTTTATTTACTTTAATTTACAATATATATACCATTACAAAATAGGAACAAGTCACGTTTTTATGCTCATATATATATATATATATATATTCTACACTTTGATTATTATTATTTTTTGTCAATCTCACTTTGATTATTTAAGAAAGTAAAATAAACTTGTAATATAAAGATTGGTTGATCATATCATATATTCATGTAAGTTCTATTGTTTATAATTTTACACCAAAGCCACAAATGGCGATCACTCCTCCATATGTAGTTTTCTTTTATCCATTCCTATTAAATTTATTGCTCATAAAATATTAATGTAAAGCGGAAAGCAAAGCTCTAAATATTAAATCCAATTTTTTTTGTTAACGTTTGGGTCACAAATAACCGACCAATTAGTTAATCATACACAAACGTAGGCGTTGGGAATCGATCCTGGATAGAGTGATGCTACATACCTTATGTGGATTTATAACTGTCACTAGACGAATGTCACTTCCCCAATATTAAACCCAATTCACACACTTAAATAATACATACTAACATTTCAATAAATGTAGACTCATTTTTTGTTAATAAAACAAAGTTTTTAAATTAAAGATGGAGAAACAAAACATTTACATGCTTTAGGCCATAGTTTATGAGCAAAACCCAATTAGAAATTAGCCCATATAATAAACCCAAAAAACATTAAACCAAAATTAAAATCCACATTGAAAAGCCTAGCCCTTTCGTTGCTAAAGGAGTAGAGAAAATGATATAATCGAATTTTTTTATTGGGCCTAAAATTATCACACCCTTTTCTAAAAATTATATGATAGAAATCTAAATATTTTGTGCTTGAAGAAAATTGCTTGAAATACAATAGAACCTCCATAAATTAATACTATATATATTAATAACCACTATAAAATAATAAAATATGTCGGTTCCAAACGGGCCAATGTAAATAATGATCAATTTCGATAAATTAATAAGATAATAATTTTTTTGAAAGTCCTATATAAGAATACAGTCTCAATAATATCGTAAATTAATAATTGTATTTTATGCATATAATATATAGCTATGAGAACTTAGTAAAATATGATTACTATAACGGTTTGTTTTCTTAAGATTACGTACACATTAAATTTTACAAATATGTAAAAGACACAAATTTTCATAACGTTTTAATTATAAATAGTATCTCAAAACTTTTTTTTTACATAAACAAGTGTTTATAAGTGTTAAATGAACTTTATACAATTTTTTGGACTTATGAAACCTCAAACAATATTTTTCGTAGGATTTAAATTGTTCTTCAAAATCTTTTAAAATATATTCACGAAACTCGTACGACACACACTTTTATAATGTCTCAATTTTAATAAAATATTACCTTTTGTGTAAAAATATCTGTATAAATTAATATCATTATAAATTAATAAATTTTCGTAGTCTCAACATTATTAATTTATAGAGGTTTTTCTGTAGATCAAAATTGTGAATATTAAATAAAAAACAAGTAAACTAGTACCACTTATAATTAATATTGTAAATTTATAACCCCTTTAGTACTCCAAACTTGAAAACTTGGAGTCTAGTGAAAAAATCACATTAATTATATAATGAAATATTACAAGCATGACCTTGGATTATAGTCCTTAATTACAATTATGTGATATGTTGTATTCTTAGAATTTAACAACATCCACTAGCTAGAGTGGTATACAATAATAAATAATATTTGCGTTTAGAGTGATATTCAAAGTGGATATGTTCTAATGCACTTATAAATTACAAAAATACATGTATATATGACAAGAGACAAACTAAACACCTTAAAAGGCTAAAAGTAGACAATAATGACAAAAGATTAGTGGGTTTATGAAATTCCACTAAGATGCATTTTTGTACTTTGATGTTCTTGTGTATCTTTTATTCCAACTTAGTGGTTACACATATATACTTCAACACAACACAATGCATATTATATACAAATATATTATTAGTATATATATGTTTTAAGTATTGACAAATTAAAATAAATCATGAACATTAAAAGAAATATATGTTGGGCAAGCAATGCTTACTTAGTATTTTTGCATTTGGACCCCAAATCTCGACTTATGAAAATAGTGTAAAATAAGAGCAAAGATACACCCAAATTATAATGAGAATTATGTTTTCTTTAACTAAAAGGTTTTGGGCTTAAATACGTAAATGTTATAAAACGGCACATCATATTTTCGAGCATGAACATATCTTATAATATATCCACGACCAAAAAGATAAATATAAGCCAACTTAGTATATGATTCTATTATACAATTAGTTAATTGTCAACAAATAATGAGAAGTCATGGCAATGTGTTTATAAGAAAGAGCTAGTATCGTATGCTATATATATGCACCAAATGCAAATTAAAAGTTTTGTAAATGTGAAAAAGGTTTACTACTAATGATTATAGGAAATGTTATTTAATTTAATATTTGGGTTAATCTAAAGGAATATTTTGAGAGAAACAAGAGACTCTTCTGCCTAACAAAAAGAGCATATTCTCTTTGCATGTTGATTTTATCGTTATCTATTCATGTAAAGTAATATACATTTTATCATCAATCCGTTTCAAAATAAATGTCGTTTTAACCAAATTCATTTTTATAAAATAAGTGTCTATTTCAGTTTTTGATGTAAAAATTAAATGAATTTGATTTTTTAATCAATAATATTTTGTTGTATTTTTTTATTTGTTGATTTGATCGGTATTAAATGATATTTTTATAGAAAACATCTATACTATTAAAAGGAAAACATTTTTACAAAGAAGACAAAAAAAATTCTAATTACAATGTTGCCACTCAATATAACCTATGGTTATATTTAAAAACAAAAGAAAGAGAAAAATTTAAGTTTCAACACCAAAATAGGAAACAAAAAACAAACAAAAATATTTGAATAACAATATTCAAAAAAGGAAAGAAAACATTGTTTTAAGTTTTTAACATCCAATTTGAATACAAAATTATGATCTCCACATATATATTTTTCTATAACGGGTCATTAAAAATAGAATTTGAAATTACGAATAATAATTGTTATTAGACTAAATCAAAATTAGTTTATGTATATTATATAGGTGTAATGTTTGCGACGGGTCGGAAAATATCAAACATAGTTTACGAGATATAATCATATAATCCAAGAGACTACAAACATATAATCTATGTCGATGTAGAAATTTTATGTATTCTACGAAACAATAGACCACAAACATAAAATCTAATTAAATTGATGTATACATTTTTATATATTTTTACCTAATAATTATATATATGATTTTAAAATCATATCTTATTACATTAAAATTACAATAAATATAAAACCGCACATACGTGCGGGTCTTTATCTAGTATATTCATTAATCCGAATGCAAAACTATATATAACTTTTATTTTGAACTGGAAGGAATATAAGTTCATACATTTTGCAACAATTTTATTTTCATTTCAAAAAGTATTAATTATTTTCTCTTTTGTGTGTAACAATAAAGAAATTCGGCAGATATCAAGTTTAAAATAATCTCAATATAAAGTGGGCACCGTAAGATTATTATATCAAACATGTAACATATATGCGATTTTGTAAATGATCAAACACAACACAGTTCGTTAACAACACAAGTTGCTCAAATCTTTTCGCTTGACAAATTATAAAAACTAGGAACAATTACAAAACTACACCATTTGCGTTTCATTTTATAAAACTACATAATTTTAAAATTATTTTTCAAAACTATATTATCTAACCACTATTACATAACTTAAATATTATCATGATAATTCAATATATATATCGTTGTTTACTTGATTAAATATTAGAAAATATGTGTGAGATAACAAAATAAAATATCCGCTGACAATTAAGTGAAAAAATCAAAGATTATGATACAAACAAAACATTTCTCTTTCAATTGGGCCTATCCGCGTTCAATGGGCGTGTCCAAATGAACAATTTATTTTTGCGGACGTAATTGGTCAACACCCAAATAGGAGTAGGACTATGTCCAAATATGACCAAACTCAAATAGGACCATGAAAAAATGGGATGTCCGTAATATCCAAATAAAACCAAATCCAAATAAGAACATTGATTATTGTTTTTATTCTGATTTTCGATTATGGTTTCAAATTTCATTTTTGATTATGGTTTCAAAATTTATTTCTGGTTTCCGTTTTTTTCCTGATTTTGCGGTTTTGAAGGAAACATGATTTCACGGTTTTAACGGAAACATGATTTCACGAGTTTAACAAAACAAACATGATTTCACGGTTTTGACAATAAAACGTGATTTTGCGGTGGTTTTTGCGGAAAAACATGATTTTGCAGTTTTTGCGAGATACGTGATTTCGCGGTATGCGAAAACCGTGACTTTGCGGTTTTGCGGAAAAACGTGATTTTGTAGTTTATGCGAAAAACGTGATTCTTTGCTGAAAAAACGTGATTTGTGGTTTTGACGGAAAAACCTGATTTTGTTGTTTCGACATAAAAACATGGTTTTACGTTTTTTATTGAGATATGTGATTTTGAGGCTTTTACGAAAAAATGTGATTTTATGATTTATGAAAAATCCAAGTCATAACCCTAATTTATTAAGATCATTGGGCGGACCAATGTCCAAATAGTTTGTCCGCGTTTATCCGATTTCGAATTTGGGTCTCGCCCATTTCCGATCAATTATATATGGTCTCATAATGGTCCGCCTATTATTGTCTAATTAAATATGGACGCAGACTGTCCATAGTAAACACGACTTTGATTTGGTTATGAACATGAAGCTTAATTGATATCCCTATCCACAAAACTAAATAATAATACACATCTAATCAGATAGTGCCAAAACCATGTACAATTCCATTTAAATTCATGGGAGTTTTTTTTTGTTTTTAGCCAAAAAAATCCACTTAAATCCTTAAATTTTGAAGATCCATCATTCAAAAGTATATTCTAATAATAATTTCTTTAAACAGAAAATTAAAATTTTTAATAACAAATGATTTGTGGTTTTAATACAAACCCATCCTAATAATTCTTGATTGAATACATCCTAATTTTTTATATCAAAATATTTTGGAGTCTTTTTAAGTCTGCTAAAAATAACGATATGATTTACACGTATAGTATAAAATACAACATTTTGAACGTATACAGATACGATGCATTGATATACACGTGGAACTCATTGACCAAATTAAATTAGGTGGAATTTTTTTAAAAATATATAAAAATTATTTTTGTTTTTTTACTACTTTGTAATTTTCGAAAATAAATTAAATTAAATTAAACTAAGAATTTTTTGAAAATAAATAACGTGAGAATTACAAAACTACACTATTTGAATTACATTTTACAAAACTACACCATTTTAAAATTACTTCACAAAAATACATTTAAACACTTAAAATTAAATCTAAATAAATTTTGTCCATATAATCATACCCCTTTAATACTATACCATAAACATTAATTAGCGAATCCAAATGACAAGATTTTAGTTTTGATAATTTTTTAAAGAGTAAATCAAACTTTTAAAATTTTGAATAAAAGTAAATATGTGAAAAAATTGAATTAGGTAAAATTTTGTAAAAAAAATGATGAAATGTGTAGTTTTGTGAATTCCTATATAAATAAATAAGCAAAGCTTTAAGGAGCGACCATTTCATTACAAAACATATCTATTTCTTCTCTCTTTGAACAGACAAAACAAAAAATCATTTTATTTTTATCTCTCTGCAATTTTCACAAATCTCTCTTCTTCTATAAATATTCGATCCTCACAACAATCTCATATCTCTCTGATTCCATTCTTCCAAAACGGTGTCGTATCATAATCGTCTCACTCTCTCTTTCTCTCTCTTTCGCAGTGAAAATTGTGTAAGCGAAAGATAGAATCTTTCACAAAGGATCTTACGAAAGGATCTAACTTTCCTTTTTTTTATTTTCACAATTTCGCATAGTCTCTATTAATGTACGAAACCCTTTCTTCAAGCGAAATCGAATCCACGAAATTAAGCCGTAATTTAGGGATTAAGCGTAATTTAGGGTTTTCTCTCGCGGCGGATTTTGAAGATTTGGGTATGAGATTCGAAGAAGAGAACATGGCTCCACGCGGAGATAACGGAGACAGAGTTAACGGAGAAGAAGAAGACGGAGATAAAGTGGAGATTGAAACGGCGCCGTTTAAGCAGCAGACGATGCAGAGACTAGTTGTTGGGTATGCTCTAACTTCTAAGAAGAAGAAGAGTTTCTTGCAGCCCAAGCTTGAGTTTCTCGCTAGGTAATCAATAAAGATGCCTTGTTTGATTATAAAGTTTTAAGTCTTTTTTGCTATATAATCATTGTGATGTGGAACAAAGCTTTCTTGTGTGTTCCTTAGTCTTGTTTTGTTTGGTAAGCTTATTTCATATGTTTTGTACTTTATCTACTCATTGCTTTCTTGTTTGTTTGTGTGTTTTAGGAGAAAAGGCGTAAGCTTTGTCGCCATTGATATGAACCGTCCTCTTTGCGAACAAGGCCCGTTTGATGTCGTTTTGCATAAGGTTTGTGTGAACTAAGAATGCTTTCAACTTAACTTCCTTTGGTGTATGTGTTTCTGGTGGGAATCTAATGAATGTTATGGCTATGCACTTGCAGTTACTGGGAAAAGAGTGGCAAGAGATTATTGAGGTTCGCGCAGTTGTCTGCCTTTTGTTTTGAGAAGTGTCATTAAGTATTTGATTCTTCTCTGTGAAGTTGGAGCAATCTTTTTTTTCTGTTAGACTCAATATCTTTGCCCCGCTTTTGTTTGTAGGATTACCAACAGAAACATCCAGAAGTGACTGTGCTTGATCCTCCGGGTTCAATACAGCGTATATATAACAGGCAATCTATGCTTCAGGGTATGGCAGATTTGAATCTGCCAGATTGTAGTGGTAATAAAATTCTCCATTTTGTTCTTTCGACATTAAGCTTTGAGAACTTTCTTAAATTTATCGATAAGATATTTTTGGTAACTCTCTGTAGGCAGCATTTTTGTTCCAAAGCAAATGGTTGTATTGAAAGATTCAGCATCAAGTGCCGATGGAGTCGTGGAAGCTGGTCTTAAATTTCCACTAGGTAACGACAAATTAACACAATTTTCTTGCCATTTAGTACTGATAAAATTGGTTTCTTAACTTTGTCTCTCAGTTGCAAAGCCACTCTGGATCGATGGAACCGCCAAGTCACATCAATTGTTCTTAGCTTATGACAGACGTTCGCTTGCAGAACTTGATCCGCCTTTAGTTCTTCAAGAGTTTGTTAATCACGGTATTTGGGTTTTTACGTTACGTAGTTTTCCCTTATGTGTGTGTTTCAATGCATCTTTATTCGCCTTTTTTTTGTTGCTTGAAGGTGGAGTTATGTTCAAGGTTTTTGTGGTGGGAGATGTTATAAAAGTCGTGAGACGATTCTCTCTACCAAACGTGAGTAACTGCGAAAAATCCAAAGTAGACGGTGTCTTCAAGTTCCCAAGGGTTTCATCAGCTGCTGCTTCGGCTGATAACGCAGATTTGGACCCTTGTGTTGCTGAGCTACCTCCAAAGCCTTTCCTAGAGGCCCTTGTTAAAGAGCTAAGAAGCTTATTGGTAGATATCATTCACTTCTTATCCACACATGTCCCCTCTCCACAAGTTTGTTTCTTTTGTTATATTTCTGCTTTCTCGTTTGATAGGGTCTTCGGCTATTCAACATAGACATGATCAGGGAACATGGGAGCAGAGACGTGTTTTATGTTATCGACATCAATTACTTCCCTGGCAAGTGTTTATCTCTTCTTTCTCTTGTGAATCTTTGTGTGTGATATTAATTAGCAGAGTGTTTTTGAATATCTATTGTGCAGGCTACGCAAAGATGCCGGATTACGAGCAAGTATTTGTAGATTTCTTCAACAATCTGGCACAAGCTAAACAACACAAGAAGAGACATTGTAAATGAGTGGATCTTGGGAAGGTAATATTAGATTGTGTGGTCTATGGAAAGGTTATGTAAAAGCAGTGGGGGGATCAAAAGAATAATAATTACAATAATGAATAGTTATGGATTTGTACAGGATTTAGCTCCACTCTTTTTTTGAAGCTGTCTCAGATAAAAAAAAAAGACAAGTTTTGATTAGTGATTTTTGAGTTTATAACATCATTAGTTATCTATGACAGAGAAATCTTGTCCAGATGATAAAGGACATGGCTGTTTCTCTTTCAGACAGTACATGCTAGGAATGGTCACAGAGGATCTCACTTAACTTAGTTTCTCTCAAGAACAGTGAAAGCAAATCAGTAGCCAAAGTTGAAGACAAATATACACTTTTTTGGAAATTAAAAGTAACAGAGACAGTTACAAAAGCAGGAAAAAACCCATAGAAAACACATTTTTAAATGAACTTATCCTTCATTTACTCTGCTGCCATAGCTTCTTCTTCGTCTTCTTCATTGCTTCCTATTCGTATATCTGGCAGAGTTTGTGGATCAGTGAGAGCTTCTCTCTCTTCTTGCAATATTGAAGTATCATCTACTTCCTCGGTAGAAGAAAGGTTAGAACTTTCGTTTTCATCATCGCCTTCAGACCTTGAATTCTCTTCAACCACGGCGGTTGTGTTTGAGCCTGAGATGTTTTTGATTAAAGAAGAAGACTCCGAAGTTGAGTTCTTTGACTCATCTTGAATCAAACTTTTGTCACTAATGGTTACAGGATCAGTGGTGTTGGCTTCAGACTCATTACGGGTTTGCTCAGCTTTGAAAACAGCCTGCGAAGCAGACAATCCAGAAGGCGGTGCACCTTCTTCAGCCTTGTCGTGTTCTTGACTCCTTTCTCGCATGATCTCAGTTTCGTTCTTCAAAAACCCCGAAGCTTCAAGAACCGCCTCTGTCGAGTTGTGATGAACTGTTTCGCCTATAGATTCAGTTACCGCGCTTTTTGTTTCAGAGATGGATGTTTCGGTGTTACCATCTTTCACTTCTGTCGGTGTTTCGTGGCTTTCAGCTTCTCCTAGCTTCAACTCAGGTTCTGTCCTAACTTCGACATTGCTTGTAGTGACATTGGAATGGTTGTCATGAGCTGTTTCCGTTGAATTTTCAAAACTTTCTTTGAGTTTCTGAGTGTTAAGTACACGAGACTCATGTGACACCGCGCTAGAAGCATCATCGGCCTTGTAATGCTCCTCACGCGCCTCGTCAACTGTCATATCAATCTCATCCGCACGATTAGTATCTTTCACATTCTCATCGCTCTCACGCAAACCACTCTCTTCTTTCTCTTCTTCACTAAGTAGTAACTCATCATCCTTATCTGTTTCTCCACCGTTTTTACTTTGATCTTGTTCATCAATCTCGTCTTCCTCGTGCTTATCTTCTTCCCCATCTTCCTCTCCTTGCTTGCTCTTATCTTCTTCGTCCTCCTCCTCGGCTACTTCCTCTACTTGCTTGCTCTTTTCTTCTTCATCCTCTTCAACAACTTCGTCTTCTTCTACTTCTTTCTCGTCTTCCTCTACTTTACTCTTACTACTCTCTTTCTCTTCTTCTTCATCGTCATCTTCCTCCACATGCTTATTCTCAATCTCTTTCTCGGTATTATGATAACCGGGAAGAAGATCTTTTCTCCCGAGCTTAACCAATCCATCTTCCTTTACCAAAACCGTAGTTTTTTCGCCGTCTTTCTCATAAAACTCTTTCTTCTTATCATGAGAATACTTGACTTGATAAATTAACCATATGCATACACCAAGTAGAACACATATTTGCAGGACATGTTTGCCTTTGATACCTTTGTTACCTCTTTGACTTCTACTTGATGTTTTCTTCATCTTCAACACACAAAAAAAAACTTCTTTCAAATATTCTCTTACAGATCTTTAAACCAGTGATAAATATTAAAGTAACAACCTTTATACAATATAAGACAAGCTAAACCACTTAAAGAACAATACTTTTATACAATAAGACAAGTTAAATCACATAAAGAACAATCATTTTAATTAGAGATTAGTCAAAAAAAGAGATTGTTTTGCCTCTGGTTTGGAGTTAAATTAAAACCCAAATTAACAGTTAATTAAGATGTGACATGCAAAAGGATAAAAAATTAAGTACACAACACAAAGTGAAACTCTCTAATCAGCAAATCTTGAAGAACAAGTTGTATCTAAGCAAAGCTTGGATCTTTAAGAGTTATAATATCAAGAACCCATTTAGCAAAAATCAAGAACTTGAAAAACCCAGAAAGAAAGTGTATGAAAAAGGAATCAGATTCAGACACAACAGAAACTAAAGATTAAGTCTTTAGTAGCTAAAGAGTTTGAGATAAGAGTTATTATTACCTAAGAGAAGGAGACAGAGAAGAGTTTATGAGGTTTTGATTTTGTTGTTAGAAAGAGAGATTAATAGTGAAGAAGAAAGAAAGGGAAAGAGTGTGAGGGACAGAGAGACAGAGAAAGAGAGAGAGAGAGAGAGAGAGAGAGAGAGAGAGAGAGAGAGAGAGAGAGAGAGAGAGAGAGAGAGAGAGAGAGAGAGAGAGAGAGAGAGAGAGAGAGAGAGAGAGAGAGAGACAACGCAAAGAAGATGAAGCGATAACTATTTTCTTGTCTATTTTTTATTTTTTATTTATTGTTTTTGTGGATTAATTTCCCAATTATTGAGAATTATTTTTTATATGTCGGATAATAGTGGTTGCAAATTGCAATAACAAATTAGTGTTTTATTTGTTTCCCAATTTTCATAGTTTGAAACTGGAAATTATAAATTTATTCTAGTTATATTTTGGGGAAATGGTGAAGTAAACTTTTCTAGATATGGTTACTTCAAAGTTAAAACACAATTTCTTACTAATTATTTATTTATTTATTTATTTATTTAGAAAGAGTTGAATCAACATTTTTAATATTGTTTGAGTTGAATAATATTATTAAGAAAAAATTACAAAACTACACATTTTGAATTGCATTTTACAAATTACATTACTTAAAAGTCATTTTCCAAACTAAACCTAAATACTCAAAATTGAATCCAAATAAATTTTGTAACACAATCCTACTCCTTTAATAATATACCTTAAACACTAATTAGCGAATCTACATAATTTTTTTTTAGTTTTGGTAACTTTCTAAATGATAAATCAACCATTTAAACTTTTTTAAATGTGTAAATATGTGGAAAATATTGGATTAAGTGTAATTTTGTGAAAGAATAGTTGAAACGGTGGTAATTTGGTGAATTCATCTATTATTAAATAGTTTACTCATAATTTTTTATAATGGGTCTATATTGTGATATCATATTAGACTAGTTAACAGTACAAATAAAGTAATTTCAGTTTGGAAAGTTTTGATCCTTGACATTTAATTTTGACATATATTTCACCAATTAGAAACTATTAAATGGATTCACAACCTCTTGTGTTTTGAGGAGAATATAACAATTTATTATTATGCAAAATAAATATTGTTTAAATTTTTTTTCATATTCAAAATATATTTGCTTTTTAATTTTTTTTTTAAAAATCATTAAATAAAATTAAAATTAAAGGTAATTTAATTTGAAAATGAAGGAATAAAAACAAAAATGTGTTCAAACCAAAGAAGCAAAAGTGGTATTACAAATTAGTAACTATAATAATAATTTTATCCTCAACAGCTATTTAAGTTTAGTTAGATAAGTTTTTTTAGAATAAAACAGAAGTATAGGATTGATTCAAATTTTCTGAATAAAATGGTTTGTAAGAAAATGCGTTTAGCATTTAAAATAAAAAAAAACCAATGTGTATGAGTCTTCCTTGAAGTGGTCAATGTAGACAAGAGAAAGGGACAAGACCACATGACTCTACCAAATATATATGTCGTGAGCCAACAAGCAAGTGCATATTTTATAACCATATTGTCTACGGTTTAATATGTGCTTTTATATTTATTTGAATTGTATTTTACAAAACTACTCTCTTTCGAAGTCATGTTTCAAAATTACATCAAAACACTTAAAAATAAAATCTTAATAAATTATACCATACAATTTTACCTTTTAATATTATATATTAAACATTAATTAGCGAATTCAAATATTTTTTTTAGTTTTTGTA
This sequence comes from Cochlearia excelsa, assembly GCA_963556525.1. NCBI lineage: Eukaryota > Viridiplantae > Streptophyta > Magnoliopsida > Brassicales > Brassicaceae > Cochlearia > Cochlearia excelsa. The sequence continues at coordinate 45,655,828 of OY748327.1, read as the reverse complement.
ATTTTTTAAAAAATAAATCAAGCTTTAATTTTTTTTTAAAGACGTAATTATAAAAAAAAATATTGAATTATGTAAAATTTTATGAAGGGAAGGATAAAATTGTGTAGTTTTGTTAATTCCTCTAAATTGTATAATGGCTCAAAAGAATATAAAACACTTGTTAAATAACATAACTTTTTTTTAACTTCTTATCCATGACCATAACTATATGTTTTCTTTATTATAAAATGAATAATCAACAATTTTCTCTATAAATTAAGGATTAATCTATTTCAAACCAATTAACCCTAATCTAATACTACTACTATTAGCTATTATTATTATGTTCTCACTAGTAGATGGCAACAGAAGATAGACCAATAAAATTAACCCTCCATTATTTAATAGTGTGGAAGGCATGGCATTAAAGAGGCAGGTCCAGAGTTTGATATGATGAAATTAATGACATAATATAGTTAGGTTTAAATTCAATTAAGAATGTATGTTGTTTTACAAGAACCAAACACATCTTAGTTGCATGACATATAAAATTGGATGCATTGTAATGATTTATTTTTATATTATTTATGTTTTAAAAAAAATTCATACTGTATTACATTTTCATATATAATACAAACTATTATATACTATACAAGTTTTTTTGCATCTCCTTTTAGGAATTATACTAACTGAATTACAATGACATCTACTCATATTTCTATCTGATAATTAATTATGGACGACAAAAAAGTAGAAAAATAGAATTGTTGATGGTGATTTTAAACTAAAGATATAAGTAAATTTATTCAAAGGCTATATATAGAAAGATTGATAGAAAAGTAAAGAGTAGATTTACAAAAGACAATAGTGTATGATCCTATAGCATGGAAATAGAGTCTCAAAATCAGTTTTTTTTTATTCCAATCCAAAATGCTACCTTTTAAAAATTTTCCATTTAAATAAGAATCTTTCTTGTAATGAAAATAATACATATATGAGTGGGAACCTTTCTGTTTAATCTAAAGAGCCAAAGGTATTATTAAAGATCACATATATTAAACAAAAAGCTCACATATATATATATATTCTATGTCAAACTAATGGCACAAAAATCATTAGGCCCTATACCAAATTATTATTGAAAAATGAGAATTTTACAAAATTACACCCTAACACTAATTTTAAAAATTATTGGGTTCACTATTAAATGTTTATTGGTTAGTTTTAAAGAAGGTAGAGTTTAGCAATTAGAGTTTATTTAGGTTTAAGATTTAGTGTGTAGGTGTATTTATACAAAAATGAGCGTAGTTTTATAATTCCTCCGTTTTTAAATTATTTTTCTAGATTTTTATTTTTTCTAAATAATAGATTTTTGGTAAGAATAGTAAATTGTTAGTTTCAAAAAAAAAAAAAATTGAATTACTATTTGTCAAAGAGCTATGAATATTTATTTAGCACAAAAAATAATGTATTAAATACATAGAATTAACTTGTTATTTAAAAAGTGTGAAGGGATTATTGGTTGTATTATCATATTTTTATGCTGGTTTTCAAGTTTTTTCTGTGAGTGCTCTATTTTTTTTTGTTATATTTGATGAGGAAATTGATTAATGACATGTGAAATTGGTAAAGAGATTAACAAAAAAAATCGCTATATAACTTGTGTAGAGATAAGAGATAAAAGTCAAAAGTATAAAAGAAAAAAAATATCCAAAATAACATGGTTGTTGTTGGTTTTTGAGCCTTTGTAATTTTGTTTTTAAGACCATCTCCAACAAGAGAAATTCACAAAAAATTTTAACTATTTACTGGGACCCATAAACAGTTCGTTTTAAAAAAAAATAAAATAAAATAATTAAAAACGCATCAATCATGGGTCGCCACGTATCCAAATGGCCCACTAAATAGTTAAGATCTGGATCTTAAATAGGAAATATAAGATCCATATCTTAACTATTTAATGGGCCCCACCTGCTAAGATCTCTTTAAGAAACACCAATAAATAGGCTCTAAATACCTCTAAATCCACTAAAATTCACTTTAAAATTAAATCCATTAATAAATCCCTAAAAGAACATAGCTTTACTTTGACCAACACATTATTTATCATAATTTGATGGATTTTTATTCAAAGAGAAAACAATATTTAACACCATAGATGACGGTATGCCCGTGACACAAAAGCTATATATATATTGAGTGAAAAGATACCACAATTTTGTCTTAATATATAATTTCCATAGCATCATCATGTACTTATGAATGTTAATCAAAATTAGAATTTGATTTTATTTCATTTTTTATTTCATTTTTTATTTCATTTTTTATTTCATTTTTTATTTTAATTTCGACACATATATGTATATTTATATAAGAAAATAATGAGAAAAATCAAATGTTTTGTACAATGCCGGTCCTAAGTTATTTGATGGTTGAAGCTGACGATAAAAATGATGTTTTTTAACTATATTTTAGTAATTTAACTAGGATTTAACCCGTGGTACACCACGGTTTATGTTTTATAAATAATTTTATATATATACAATTAATTTAGAAGTTTGTAATATTTTTTCTGATTTTGTAAAATAAATAAAAATATTCAGAATTTCTAAAGAGTATTTTGTTCTTTTATTGTTTATGCAAATAAATATAGAGAAATTCACAAAACTACACCATTTCAATCATTCCTTCACAAAACTACACCTAATTCAATATTTTCACAAATTTACACCCTTTCAAAATTTTAAAAGCTTGATTTACCCTTTTCAAAATTACCAAAATTAAAATATTTTCATTTGTGTTCGCTAATTAGTGTTTAGAAATAGTATTAAGGGGTATGATTGTGTGGATAGAGTTTATTTGAATTTAATTTTGAGTGTTTAGGTGTAGGTTTGTGAAATATTTTTGAAATGATGTAGTTCATGTGAAATGTAATTCAAATGGTGTAGTTTTGTGATTCTCCCATAAATATATAATGAGAATTATATTTTATATAACAAAATCTTAATATAATTTGTAAGTGTGTTTATTCCAAACTATTATAAACTATAAAAATTAGGGATGGGCAAAACTTCCGGATCTGAAATACCGAACCCAAACCAAACCGAAATCCCCAAATCAATACCGATTCTAAAAACAAATAACTCGAATGTATAGGGAAATTTACTACCATAATACCCGAAATCGAATCTGAATCGAACTCAATTTTGTAGAACTAAACTAAACTACTCTAACTACCCAAAAATTATTTAAAATAATAATAGTTATAATTATATTTGAAGTACATAATTGGAACCAAACCGAAATTAAAGAACTGAAACCGTTCCAAAAATAAATAACCCGAACGAATTGAGAAATTTACTACCTGAAAACCCGAAGCCAAAACAAATTTCTAGATTTGAACCCGAATAAACCGAAATTTGTTTATGATAAAGTTTAATCATTATTTTCAAATTTCTTGTCATTTATCTAGAATTTTTTCTAGAAACTGAACCCGTTAATAAATAATTGTTATGCTAGTGTTAATTGATTTAAACAAACTTTATCTATGTTCAATATAGATGTTTATTAACATTTAAAATATTAATATAAATAGAAAATTATAATATGGACAATGATTATATATAAAAACTAAACTATATACTTTTTAAAAAATATTTATATTCTGAATTTTTTTATAGACCTCCGTAAGAAAAATAAAAAGATTATATCAAAAATATCATAAATATGAAATTAGTGGTTGATTTTATGTTAAAATCGGTTTTATTGTTTTTGTTGATATTTAAGTCAATTTTAAAAAAGTATATATATAGAATGAGATATGTTTGTGTGTAAGTTTCACATAACTCTTTAAGTGAGTTTAAAACCAATGACATAATATGTAGTTAAGTGAGTTTTTTTGGAAAAGTTCAAAAAGTACTTCAAAAATAATAATATATATATTTTTATTATATATTTCGTATAGCAAAAATTTAATATAATTTATAAGTTGATTAGACCAATAATTTATTATTTATTATATTTAGGATTCGAAAATACCCGAATTCAAAATACAAACTGAATCAAAATACACAAATCATATTATGCGATTTACCCAAATTTATTTAAAATTATAATTATTTTGATTATATATATATAAATAATTGTTGTAAACATATTCTAAATATGTAATATAAGATTTAAATTTTAGTAGAATTGCAATTTCTTCTTTTTTGTTTATAATCGAACCGGAAATCAAACTCGTTAACAAACTATTTTGTTTTTTATTGTTTGATATTTTTAACAAAAAAAAATTTCAAATCGTTTTTAAATTCTTAATAATATTAATTAAACCTATTTGTTTTGATTTAAATAAAATTTTAATGGTAGTTTTTATAAAAAAAACTATGTAATAATGTATTTATGTGAATTACATATGTTTATTTTGTTTTTCAAATATTTTTTACATAATTTTTTTAATATTTTTTATTTATTTTTGGAGAGAATTATAATATTTCCTTATTTGATTTTTCGTAATTAAATGTTCAAAAATATTTCCTTTTATGCTCAATGGCATAATGTGTAATTTAGTGTGATTTTTTGGAAAATTTCAAATTAGTACTTCAAAAATACTAATATAGATAATCAAGATAAAAATAATGTAAAACATAAACGATTTGTTTTTCATTCAAAATATACCAAAAACGTCAATTCATTATTTATGAAAAACCAGTTATAAAAAGAAATTTACATAAATATCTTAATTGGGTTAGGAAAATAAAATTTCGTTTTTGAAAAAAAGGAAACAAAATCGTTTTAAAAAAATGGTCATAAATTTATTTTTTTAAAAAGTAATGAAAAAGAAGTTAGGAAGGATTCGAACTTGCCACACTATGCAACATAAAGTATCTCTTAATGAACTAAGCTATATAAGACACATGTTTATTGATGCCCCTAAAAATTTATATAATGAAGCCCTTGTTTTTTGGGCTTCCCATCAAGGCCGGGCCTGGTTTTGTATCATCAGCCTACTAATTTATAATATAATGTTATCTTTTAGGCAATGTTCAAAAACGCGCTAGGCGGTATCTAGGCGGTGACCCAGTGCCTAGCGCCTAGCCGTATACGCGGACGCCTATACGGAGCCTAGGCGGAATCTACGCGGATATATTAATTATAACTATAAACATTACCTTGAATTTTAGCAATATGTTCTTTAATCCTATATGCACCACCTGAAAACTCTTTCCTACATAACTTACACTTCACCTTGTCGAGATTATTCGGATTACACAACATACCATACTTCCAAGTAACATCTTTCGAATTTCTTTTCAAAACTGAACTTTCTAAAGTTCTTGGTGAGTTCATATTTGAACCTGCTGAAGGTTCATCCATCTTACACTTGATTTTGTTCTGCACATAATAACAAATATAGGAAAATATGTTAAAGTCTTAGAGTTTAGCAAACATATATGACCAAAGAAAAAAGTATAAACAAATAATATCTTTAAAAAAAACACAACTCAAAATCAACTTGGCATCTTCGTGTCTGCATACATAATTATTAGTATATTTTTCATGTATGATATTTTTGCATAGAACAATAACATAAAAACCTAAAGCCATACCTTTTTCACAATTTCGTTTGCTAAGAGAAGAAGAACAAGCGACGATGTGATTTTTTTTTTAATAATGGAGTTTATTGATTTAGGGTTTATTAAATTATAATTGCAAATTCTTATCGTTTTCCTCTTTTTTACTTTAACAAAACGCCGCTTGCCTTATATTTTATTCAAAATTAAAAAATCAAATAAAACAATGAAACCACGTCGTTTTAGTTGATAAAAAAAGACGGCGTTTAATCGTTTCCGCGTAATCGGTGTATGCGGCGCCTAATCGTCCGCATTATTCTCAGCCGCATAACAAGCCGAATACACCGAAGTCGCTACGTTACTAAGCCGCACAACGTATATGCGGCGCATAATCAGGCGCCTAGGGCGCGTTTTAGAACCTTGCTTTTAGGTATTAATATAAATTTTAGTTTGTTTTAACATATAGGATCTATGTTTACAATTTTTTTTCTCAAATAAATTAGTATTTTTATATTGAAAGGTAATAAATTAAAGGGAGAATCACAAAACTACACCATTTGAATTACATTTCACAAAACTACACCATTTCCAAAATATTTCACAAAACTACACCTAAACACTTAAAATTAAATCCAAATAAACCTTACCCAAACAACCTTACCCCCTTAATACTATACCCTAAACACTAATTAGCGAACCCAAATGAAAATTTTTTAATTTTGGTAATTTTTTAAAGGTTAAATCAAGCTTTTAAAATTTTGAAATGGTGTAAATTTGTGAAAATATTAAATTAGGAGTAGTTTTGTGAAGAAGGAGTTGAAAGGGTGTAGATTTGTGAATTACTCAAAATTTAAATTGACCATTTTGTGTTTGACATTTTACTCGTTACAAGAAATTTACAAGAAATTTAAGTAAAAACACCAATTATTTAGGAGAAATATTATCATTCGAATTACAATAAATTAATGATAAATATACAAGTTATTATCTCATATATATATAATTCGAATTTTTATTAATTAATACTATGCGATTGTTGATTCAAAGTTGTTGGATTTTCACCTCTTCGACTTCTATGTCTTTCGTTCTATGATGGCCAAATACGTAAGGTATATAGCCATCAAAATTATTATTATTTATTTGGTGATGATGGTTTTTCATTATTTTTTATGAGATGACAAACATTCATTTTTGGTGTACTCTAAAATTATAACGAGGTCTAGTTAAAACGCATAGAAAATATTATATAGACTCATTCTCATAGAAGAATTTGAAGGGGGTAATAAAAAAATTAGATTTTTTGGGTCATTTAAAATAATTAGAAACTAATTATGCATATATGCTAATAAGTAATAACTCTTACCACAATTTGTCATAAGTTGAACACAAATATATGCAACCCAATATACTATTTTTTGTTCTCGAATATTATGCAATTTACAAAACTTTTTTAAATATTAATTGGGGCACTGCTAAGTTACAAATATTAATAACATAATCAACCCTTAGGCTTAGGTTGAGTTAATCTTTACTTAACCTAATCTTTACTAAAGTAAAATTGCACAAAAAATCTAATTAATAACCGGACCAAGCTAATACTAATGTATAATCAAATAATGTTGAAAAAGATATTAGAATAGCACACAAAGCAAGTGCAAGCCGTAGCATTGCAAGTTTTATTCATATATAGATATGGTACAAAATAGGACTAGACATAACAAAACCAAACATAAAAAAACAAAAAAAAAGCAAACAATTATAACATATAATTCAATAACACATTTTTCAGTGTATATATGAATGATTATATTTAGTAAGGCCATTCACCAACAAAATTACCCGCGGGATCATAGTTGCAAGTAATAAATGTGGCACCATTGTTACATGTAACTTTTGCACAACCTACTCTCAAAGTGTTTTTCCACACAACTTGAGTATAATGTCCACACTCTTTTGTACATGTGTTTGAACTATAATCATAGTCATCTATTTCTTTGACCCACATGTTGACCGCATCGACGCCTGACATGTCACCACTACTCCAAGCAATGTTCTCACCATATGGTCCTCCTTGAGAGTGTTCCATTGCGCAATCATTACCTTGTTGTTTGCTCGCATGGTCACGAGCATATTCAGCCACGGTTTCGTCCCAAACCAATGGATCCACACCAACCGCGGCACGAGCTTCATTGTGAGCATCCACAAAGTCTTGTGGATCATCTTGGGCTCTTATGGATACAAATAAAACTAGGAAAATGGTTGTGGCTATGATTAGGCATTGAGATGGGTTAAACATTTTCATATTGTTTATGTTTTGGTGGCTAGAGATATTGTAGAGTTTATGAGATTTTGTGATTTATAATTGAAGATTAATACGAGTTTATATAGTACTTAGCGTAAATACTAGTTGTACATTTTATATGTTTATGAATTAATCACCTTGTAATATATTATAGTAAAATTGTCTACCACGAGCATTGAAATTATCTACAAATAATCAGTAATTTCAAAAAAAGTATGCACCTAGATTATAAAATAATGGCCAACCGATTAAGATTAAAAATTAAGAAGTTTAGAGTAATTGTCATAAATCTCTTTTAACCATGTGACACACCGTATTATCTATTTAAATTCCAATTTGTATATATTTGAAATTCAGTTATACTCCCTCCGTTTTTTTAATAATTTTTTTGGATTATCACACATATTAATTGTTTTGTGTTTAGTGAAAACATATTTCGTAGACAATTAGACCCACACAGATTCAAAATTTTCTTTGATGATCTACAATTTATGGATAAAAAATGCATAGAAAAAGTAAAAAATCTATTATTTAGAAGAAAAAAAATCTAAGAAATCCAAACGTTAATTAGTGTTTTAGGGAAATGGTAGTATATGTTGTAGATGATAAGTTTTATGTTTATGAATTAACGGGCAAAGAAACACTGAAAAATAAATAAAGCTATAAGAATGACGTTAATTAAAATCAATTAGAAAACCCATACAAATGAGATCAATATATATTATAACATTCAAATTTTTAATAATACTTAGGAGAAATGAGGAATCTAGTTAAGTACATACATACAATAGTTGTTGTTGGATTTTCACCACTTTGACTTTTGTCTCTTTGAATCTATGATGGCCAAACAATCAAAATAGATAATAGTATATACATCATAATTTATTTTTTTAATCTAATTTGTGATTATGACTGTTCATTATTTTTTTAATTTTTACAAGGTGGCCAGAACTTCATTTTCGGTGTTCTCTAAGATTTTAAGAAAGTCTATCTAGAAGGCACAAAGAAAATCATATATAGACTCATTTGCCATAAATAAGTAAATTTGAATGGATAAATAAAAAAAATTCGACTTCTTTTGATCATAAAAAAGTCATTTAAAACTAGCCGTGCATAGATGCAATTTAGCTCTTAAGAGCATAATTATCGGTAAGGGCAAACATAATGACCACATCCTCATAAATGATATTTATTAAATAGAAAATAAACACATAGTTCTTTTTCTTATTAAAAACAAAATCCAACAAAAAAAAATCAGACACACACATATACTAATAAGAAGCTCTTTCTATGAAAAAAATCTATAAACTTTGACTAAATCAAACAATACGATTTATTTGTTAATGGTTCTGTTATAAGAAAATCACAAGAAATTGAAAATAATAGTATATTTTGATTTAGTATTATATTTTGAATATATTTACAAGAACTATTTCGATATATAATTAAAATAATCATAATTATAAATTTTGGGTAATTGACGCAGTTCGATGTGATCACCAAGTTAGGTTCCGATTGGTATTTTGAATTCGGGTTTAATTCCACTTTTAAATATAATAAATAACAAAATTTTATAGCTTATAATAATTTGGCTTAATCAACTTACAAATTATATTAAAAATTTGCTATAGAAATATTAAAATAGTAACAAAAATGTACTTCAACAACTTTAACAAAAATATACTTCAACAAATTGTACTATTTGTATTTCTAAACAATGACGAAAGAATAACAAAAACTTTTAAACTAAATGTATAAATATATATAACTGTTTAGAAAACATAATATGTGGTTTTACCACATGTTAATTCCTAGTTGTTGTTAGTTTTTTAAAAGTTAAGTATATATAAGACTTTACAAAAACATGTCCGGGGCATGAACTTTTATAAGTTCAACTCTAAAAAGTATTGAAATATCAATGATGGGTTGGCTCAGTCGGTTAAACGCAGTCGTTGGTGATATTGTGCTCCTGAATTCGAATCGCGTTGGGAGCAAAAATTTACGCCATTAATTGATATTATCAAAAGTTGGTCGCGGGCGTAGGAGAATTATGAAATTCGCCCCAAAACGTTCTGGTTTAAAAAAAATGAGTGTTTGTAAGGTGCCAAAAATAAACCTTATACAAGTTTTATAGACTAATGAGACCCAAGCAATGTTTCTGGTAAGGTTCAAACTGTTATATGGATTTGTAGTAGTGCCAATTATTTAAAGCTCTTGGATTTCTTTTTTAATAGATGACTATTAATTTCATCATTCGAAGAGACTCTAAAAATATTTAAAATTATTCGTTCTCATCATATTATATTGTTAATATGATTTGAATATGCATGATTCATGCCTCATTCATAATTAATTAGTGAACATAATTAATTAGATCTTTGTGTTGTTAATTTATTTTACAACTTTTATTATGTTTTTCTCACATATGTTATAACATATATATATCCAGAAAGATGATTATGTTGTCCAAAATATGACCTTGAACATTTGGAAAAATTAAAGGTTTCAAAGTTTTCTATTTAATCCCTGTAATAACATTTAAGTTTTATATTTTTGGGAGAATTACAAAACTACACCATTTGAATTACATTTCAAAAAACTACACCATTTCAAAATTACTTCACAAAACTACACTTAAACACTCATGATAAACGAGATTTTACCCTCGTTAAGTCGAATGCTTTATCGTAGTATATAAGGTGTCAATCCGAATCAGGAGCAATCAATATATTAGACCTTATGAGAAACTACACTTAGTCTAAGCAAATTAAAGAGTTGTTTGTTGAATGTTTTGTAACCGTGTAATCAATAAATAAAAACGCGAATTAAGAGTTTTGAAAGATTTATTAAAAGCTAAACAATCAGGTTAAGGTTAGGCCTGGGCATTCGGGTATTCGGTTCGGTTCCGGGTCCGAAATTTCGGTTCCGGTTCGGTTCGGTTCTTGAATCTATTACCCAATCACTACTTTTCAATATTTCGGTTTGGTTCTGGTTCGGTTTCTATCGGTTTCGGTTCGGTTCGGTTATTTGTTTGAGGAACCGAAAAATACCCGAAATTTTCGGTTCCAATTCGGTTCCAGTTCGGTTCCGGGTATTTCAAATCAAAAATAGAAAAAAAATACCCGAAAACATAAAATATACCCAAAAAAAGTTCATAAAAATACTCAAAATTATGAAAAAAACCCGAAAATTGAAAAAAAATACCCAAAAACAAAAAAATACCCGCAATAGGATAATAAAAAATACCCGAAGTTAGAAAATAGCCAAAAATACCCGAAAATATAAAAAATACACAAAATATATAAAAATATTTCGGTTCTTCGGTTTTACCCATGGGTATTCGGTTCGGTTCCGGTTCCTACCCGATATCCATGGTTCTTAAGTTTAGGAACCATCGGGTATTTAGGGTGGAACCGAAACTGGAACCGGAACCGTTTTTTTCGGTTCTTCGGTTCCGGTTTTTCGGTTCCGGGTATTTTGCCCAGGCCTAGTTAAGGTATTTTAAAGGTGATTAAACTTTCAGATTTCAAATTGTCTTTTACAAAAATAACTTCAAGGTTTTGAAAACGATTTTAGATCAATCCACTCTCGTGGCAATGATCCTTTTCTCAACAATTAAACTAAAACAATATCTTGGATAGTTTAATCGTCGAGAAACTTTAAGAACAAATCAATTTTAACCACTAAGCTTATTAACACAGATCTCTCGGTTAAGCTAGGCTTAGTTCTAAGGTAATTGTTCAGGAACCTTTATAATCTCTCGATTCATAAAGTTTCCTGGGTTCGATAATCGAATGGCCAACTCGATTAAAGCTTTAAGGTTGTTACCAAAGACTAAAGTTTTATAATCAATTAAGTTCTAGACAATCATCAATCCTAGATTCAATCAAACCCTTTCAACCCTAACCCAATTGTCTATTTGAAACTACTCATTAAGCATATTGAAATTCAAAGCAATTGAATTCAAAGAAAACATAAACATAAACAAAAGCAAGAGAATAAAGGGTTCAAGAAAACTCTTATTGATGATGATGGAGATTACAAAGGCGGCCAAAGAAGGATCACCAAGAAACCTCACAAGTTGTCCAAAGCAAAAACAAAAGTGATCAAAACAAGAGAGCCTCCAAAAAAACATAATAAAAACCCTAATATAATGTCAAAACATAAACCAAAACGTTCCCCATCGGTTTAGGAAATCGTTTTTTTCCTTTTTGGCTCGAAAAACCGGTTTTTCCTTATTTTTCTCGTCTGTATCGGCCAAGTGTGACCGGTACAACAAACCGGTATGAATTTTCTTCTTGATATCGGCCACTTCAAACCGGTACAACAAACCGATACGAAGTAAAATTGTAATAACTTTAGATCTAACCGTTGAAATCAGCTCAAACCACCGCCAAATGAAAGCTAACATCTGTGGCTATCTTGTGGTAAAATTTCATAAAGATCCAATGGTGGAAACGTCTTCAACGAGTGTCTTTTTGACGCTTTTTGTCACAATTCTCTGTTTTTTCCATAATTGCACTCTTAAACCTGAAAACAATGAAAGAACATGCAAATGCAACTTATATGATACTAAATGCAGCCTAAATGAGTTAATTCTAATGCATAAACTAAGGTAAAATATGTAAAATATGCAAGTTATCAACTCCCCCAAACTTATCCTTTGCTTGTCCTCAAGTAAGAGAATTAACATCAAAGTTCGAGAAAGTACAGAGGCGGGGACCTCAGAACCAAAAGCAACATGGTAAGTGCAATGAACGAGTATCCTAAACATAGTATCCTCTCGCGACCGAGCTAGTTCTACTTATTTCTATCTACCTTTAACTCCGTCTAAATCCGCTATTATTACCAAAAGCATGTGATCCACTTGTCTAGTCTAAGCACCTTTCACATTCAATTAAACACAATCAAGCATGAAACATGATCAAAAATTTCCAAGAGTTTTTTCTATTTGTCTAGGTAAGAATGGGATTTCGAATCAAACGAGGAGGTTAACACTCAGGCATGTGGTTACTTGTAGCGCGGTTTCTCTCGGGGAGTGAAAGGGTTAAGCAAAACCGGGAAAGACAAGGAGCAATACAAGTCCGGACATCCATCCCTATACAACTCTAATCTCTAACCCATCATCTCATTCCTTCAACAATTAAGCATTTAAACATCGAGTTTTTTTTTTTTTTTTTTTTCTTAACTACCTTAGGGATTTTCTTTTGGCTATACTTCTCTTTTTTTCGAATTTTTTTTTTTTTTTTTTTTTCTTTCTTTTTGTTCAAAGCCTTTCTTTTACCCCTAGGCGTTTTACATTACTCGTGTTTATTTCCTGATTTTTTTAAAAAAAATTTGAAGATGTGTTTCCCGTTATCCCGTCTACATACTAGTCCACAATAACCTAGCCAAATGGATGTCCTTTCTTGTCGTTCCCTATACTTTCAAGTTTTTGCGAAACCAAACAATCACTTATTGAAAAGAATTTTCACAAGTGTTTGGGTTTAGGCGTAGGGGGTGAAAGGGGAATCATCCTTAGAATGAGAATGACCGAATTGCGCTTAAAGTGTTTCGGTTTAGGAAGCCGCAATCCGTAGAAATCACAAAGCCATAAAAATTCTCTTGAAAACTATCAATCATGCTAATTAAAAGTCAAGTTTAAGTTCAAATAATTTTTCGAAGGTGACTTAGAACTATCAAACTTCATAACCACACAATTGGCTTTTTAAACATCAATGTCTAGGGTTGCGGTTTCAAGATTTTCAGCGAGTTCTAATTCGTTTACGGAAGATACTACACCTAAGATATTGTTCAAAACACTAAGTGCGACGCTTTACAAGGTTAACATCATCATAGATCCCCTATGCATATGACCTAAATGCAATGAACTAATCCTAAATGCAGAATTATTTTTTTGTGTTTTGTGTTTTTTTTTTTTATGCGAAAGCTAATATGACTACTCCCCCAAACTTAAATCACACGGTCTCCGTGTGAAAAAGTATCGAAGAAGGTTCCTAAATGCAAAATTATATGAAAACTAATGTGTATATACAAAGGTCTAGGAGTTACCTCGATAGCGAGAACTAAAGACGGGGTCGATATTACTCCTCCGGAGAAAATTTTTGAACCCGTATCGGTCCAAGCGTACTGATACAACATGTCGATACAGGTATATCGATCTCAGCATATCGATACGACTACCCGATACAACTTCGTGTCGCGATTTCTTGCATCGATCGCGCCTTAGATCTTTTTGAAGAGGTTTGAGTTCCACCTTTGGAGCTTTGAGCTCGCTCCAATCATCGTAATCACTAGTCTTACCATTGCTAGCATCACTCTCCATTCCGAAAGAGATCTCATCTTTAGCCTTCACATCCTTGGCACCAACAACCTTAACCTCAAGAACTTTGGCATTTGTCTCAACTACCTTCGGTGGCTCCTTTCCATACACAAGACGTTCCATCTCTTCTAACTCTTCGTCCCATTGCGTGCTTCCATTGGTATATGCATTCTCTTCCACTACATTTACCCTCTCCGGTCTTGGCTTGTCTCCATAAAGAAGGCTTTCAAGCTCCTCGATATCCTTATCCCATTGGTTCTTCTCGGCGTTATTTTCACCCATCTCTAAATCAGGATCTGAAAACGACAAGAGATAAGATCAAAAAAATTATATCATAAACAGAAAACTTAGTCCCAAGTGATTTCAAAGTTCTAATAATTAATCGAGTTCCCGAATCGGCAACGGCGCCAATTTGATAAACGAGATTTTACCCTCGTTTAAGTCGAATGCCTTATCGTAGTATATAAGGTGTCAATCCGAATCGGAGCAATCAATATATTAGAACTTATGAGAAACTACACTTAGTCTAAGCAAATTAAAGAGTTGTTTGTTGAATGTTTTGTAACCGTGTAATCAATAAATAAAAACGCGAATTAAGAGTTTTGAAAGATTTATTAAAAGCTAAACAATCAGGTTAAGGTATTTTAAAGGTGATTAAACTTTCAGATTTCAAATTGTCTTTTACAAAAATAACTTCAAGGTTTTGAAAACGATTTTAGATCAATCCACTCTCGTGGCAATGATCCTTTTCTCAACAATTAAACTAAAACAATATCTTGGATAGTTTAATCGTCGAGAAAACTTTAAGAACAAATCAATTTTAACCACTAAGCTTATTAACACAGATCTCTCGGTTAAGCTAGGCTTAGTTCTAAGGTAATTGTTCAGGAACCTTTATAATCTCTCGATTCATAAAGTTTCCTGGGTTCGATAATCGAATGGCCAACTCGATTAAAGCTTTAAGGTTGTTACCAAAGACTAAAGTTTTATAATCAATTAAGTTCTAGACAATCATCAATCCTAGATTCAATCAAACCCTTTCAACCCTAACCCAATTGTCTATTTGAAACTACTCATTAAGCATATTGAAATTCAAAGCAATTGAATTCAAAGAAAACATAAACATAAACAAAAGCAAGAGAATAAAGGGGTTCAAGAAAACTCTTATTGATGATGATGGAGATTACAAAGGCGGCCAAAGAAGGATCACCAAGAAACCTCACAAGTTGTCCAAAGCAAAAACAAAAGTGATCAAAACAAGAGAGCCTCCAAAAAAACATAATAAAAACCCCTAATATAATGTCAAAACATAAACCAAAACGTTCCCCATCGGTTTAGGAAATCGTTTTTTTCCTTTTTTGGCTCGAAAAACCGGTTTTTCCTTATTTTTTCTCGTCTGTATCGGCCAAGTGTGACCGGTACAACAAACCGGTATGAATTTTCTTCTTGATATCGGCCACTTTCAAACCGGTACAACAAACCGATACGAAGTAAAATTGTAATAACTTTAGATCTAACCGTTGAAATCAGCTCAAACCACCGCCAAATGAAAGCTAACATCTGTGGCTATCTTGTGGTAAAATTTCATAAAGATCCAATGGTGGAAACGTCTTCAACGAGTGTCTTTTTGACGCTTTTTGTCACAATTCTCTGTTTTTTCCATAATTTGCACTCTTAAACCCGAAAACAATGAAAGAAGAACATGCAAATGCAACTTATATGATACTAAATGCAGCCTAAATGAGTTAATTCTAATGCATAAACTAAGGTAAAATATGTAAAATATGCAAGTTATCAACTCCCCCAAACTTATCATTTGCTTGTCCTCAAGTAAGAGAATTAACATCAAAGTTCGAGAAAGTACAGAGGCGGGGACCTCAGAACCAAAAGCAACATGGTAAGTGCAATGAACGAGTATCCTAAACATAGTATCCTCTCGCGACCGAGCTAGTTCTACTTATTTCTATCTACCTTTAACTCCGTCTAAATCCGCTATTATTACCAAAAGCATGTGATCCACTTGTCTAGTCTAAGCACCTTTCACATTCAATTAAACACAATCAAGCATGAAACATGATCAAAAATTTCCAAGAGTTTTTCTATTTGTCTAGGTAAGAATGGGATTTCGAATCAAACGAGGAGGTTAACACTCGGCATGTGGTTACTTGTAGCGCGGTTTCTCTCGGGGAGTGAAAGGGTTAAAGCAAAACCGGGAAAGACAAGGGAGCAATACAAGTCCGGGACATCCATCCCTATACAACTCTAATCTCTAACCCATCATCTCATTCCTTCAACAATTAAGCATTTAAACATCGAGTTTTTTTTTTTTTTTTTCTTAACTACCTTAGGGATTTTCTTTTGGGCTATACTTCTCTTTTTTTCGAATTTTTTTTTTTTGTTTTTTTTTCTTTCTTTTTGTTCAAAGCCTTTCTTTTACCCCTAGGCGTTTTACATTTACTCGTGTTTATTTCCTGATTTTTTTAAAAAAATTTGAAGATGTGTTTCCCGTTATCCCGTCTACATACTAGTCCACAATAACCTAGCCAAATGGATGTCCTTTCTTGTCGTTCCCTATACTTTCAAGTTTTTGCGAAACCAAACAATCACTTATTGAAAAGAATTTTCACAAGTGTTTGGGTTTAGGCGTAGGGGTGTGAAAGGGGAATCATCCTTAGAATGAGAATGACCGAATTGCGCTTAAAGTGTTTCGGTTTAGGAAGCCGCAATCCGTAGAAATCACAAAGCCATAGAAATTCTCTTGAAAACTATCAATCATGCTAATTAAAAGTCAAGTTTAAGTTCAAATAATTTTTCGAAAGGTGACTTAGAGAACTATCAAACTTCATAACCACACAATTGGCTTTTTAAACATCAATGTCTAGGGTTGCGGTTTCAAGATTTTCAGCGAGTTCTAATTCGTTTACGGAAGATACTACACCTAAGATATTGTTCAAAACACTAAGTGCGACGCTTTACAAGGTTAACATCATCATAGATCCCCTATGCATATGACCTAAATGCAATGAACTAATCCTAAATGCAGAATTATTTTTTTGTGTTTTGTGTTTTTTTTTTTTATGCGAAAGCTAATATGACTACTCCCCCAAACTTAAATCACACGGTCTCCGTGTGAAAAAGTATCGAAGAAGGTTCCTAAATGCAAAACTATATGAAAACTAATGCGTATATACAAAGGTCTAGGGAGTTACCTCGATAGCGAGAACTAAGACGGGTCGATATTACTCCTCCGGGAGAAAATTTTTGAACCCGTATCGGTCCAAGCGTACTGATACAACATGTCGATACAGGTATATCGATCTCAGCATATCGATACGACTACCCGATACAACTTCGTGTCGCGATTTCTTGCATCGATCGCGCCTTAGATCTTTTTGAAGAGGTTTGAGTTCCACCTTTGGAGCTTTGAGCTCGCTCCAATCTTCGTAATCACTAGTCTTACCATTGCTAGCATCACTCTCCATTCCGAAAGAGATCTCATCTTTAGCCTTCACATCCTTGGCACCAACAACCTTAACCTCAAGAACTTTGGCATTTGTCTCAACTACCTTCGGTGGCTCCTTTCCATACACAAGACGTTCCATCTCTTCTAACTCTTCGTCCCATTGCGTGCTTCCATTGGTATATGCATTCTCTTCCACTACATTTACCCTCTCCGGTCTTGGCTTGTCTCCATAAAGAAAGGCTTTCAAGCTCCTCGATATCCTTATCCCATTGGTTCTTCTCGGCGTTATTTTCACCCATCTCTAAATCAGATCGAAAACGACAAGAGATAAGATCAAAAAAATTATATCATAAACAGAAAACTTAGTCCCAAGTGATTTCAAAGTTCTAATAATTAATCGAGTTCCCGAATCGGCAACGGCGCCAATTTGATAAACGAGATTTTACG
The DNA here is from genome assembly GCA_963556525.1 of Cochlearia excelsa. Taxonomy (NCBI): domain Eukaryota; kingdom Viridiplantae; phylum Streptophyta; class Magnoliopsida; order Brassicales; family Brassicaceae; genus Cochlearia; species Cochlearia excelsa. Next base: position 45,637,742 of record OY748327.1, on the reverse strand, counting down.
CTCGTTAAGTCGAATGCCTTATCGTAGTATATAAGGTGTCAATCCGAATCGGAGCAATCAATATATTAGAACTTATGAGAAAACTACACTTAGTCTAAGCAAATTAAAGAGTTGTTTGTTGAATGTTTTGTAACCGTGTAATCAATAAATAAAAACGCGAATTAAGAGTTTTGAAAGATTTATTAAAAGCTAAACAATCAGGTTAAGGTATTTTAAAGGTGATTAAACTTTCAGATTTCAAATTGTCTTTTACAAAAATAACTTCAAGGTTTTGAAAACGATTTTAGATCAATCCACTCTCGTGGCAATGATCCTTTTCTCAACAATTAAACTAAAACAATATCGTGGATAGTTTAATCGTCGAGAAACTTTAAGAACAAATCAATTTTAACCACTAAGCTTATTAACACAGATCTCTCGGTTAAGCTAGGCTTAGTTCTAAGGTAATTGTTCAGGAACCTTTATAATCTCTCGATTCATAAAGTTTCCTGGGTTCAATAATCGAATGGCCAACTCGATTAAAGCTTTAAGGTTGTTACCAAAGACTAAAGTTTTATAATCAATTAAGTTCTAGACAATCATCAATCCTAGATTCAATCAAACCCTTTCAACCCTAACCCAATTGTCTATTTGAAACTACTCATTAAGCATATTGAAATTCAAAGCAATTGAATTCAAAGAAAACATAAACATAAACAAAAGCAAGAGAATAAAGGGTTCAAGAAAACTCTTATTGATGATGATGGAGATTACAAAGGCGGCCAAAGAAGGATCACCAAGAAACCTCACAAGTTGTCCAAAGCAAAAACAAAAGTGATCAAAACAAGAGAGCCTCCAAAAAACATAATAAAAACCCTAATATAATGTCAAAACATAAACCAAAACGTTCCCCATCGGTTTAGGAAATCGTTTTTTTCCTTTTTGGCTCGAAAAACCGGTTTTTCCTTATTTTTCTCGTCTGTATCGGCCCAAGTGTGACCGGGTACAACAAACCGTATGAATTTTCTTCTTGATATCGGCCACTTCAAACCGTACAACAAACCGATACGAAGTAAAAATTGTAATAACTTTAGATCTAACCGTTGAAATCAGCTCAAACCACCGCCAAATGAAAGCTAACATCTGTGGCTATCTTGTGGTAAAATTTCATAAAGATCCAATGGTGGAAACGTCTTCAACGAGTGTCTTTTTGACGCTTTTTGTCACAATTCTCTCGTTTTTTCCATAAATGCACTCTTAAACCCGAAAACAATGAAAGAACATGCAAATGCAACTTATATGATACTAAATGCAGCCTAAATGAGTTAATTCTAATGCATAAACTAAGGTAAAATATGTAAAATATGCAAGTTATCAACTCAAAATTAAATTCAAATAAACCCTACTCACACAATCCTACCCCCTTAATATTATACCTTAAACACTAATTAGCAAACCCAAATGAAAAGATTATAATTTTGGTATTTTTTTAAATGGTAAATCAAGTTTTTAAAATTTTGAAGAAATGTAAATATGAGAAAAAATTGAATTATGTAGAGTTTTGTAAAGGAATGGATGAAATGGTGTAATTTTGTGAATTCCTCTATATTTTTCAACCAAAATGTTTATTATGTTAAGATGATAAGAGAATTTGAATGGGAAGAAAATAATTTTCGTCCTCTCATAACCATAAAAGTTGGGATACATGAATATTTATAAAACTACAATATTATGAATAGTAAGAGACATAGTTAAGGAGATGCATACAAAGAGAGTAATAATTTGCCATCGTGGGCCTCATTATCGTCTCGGATGGTCGGTCTATTACGTTTTGAATTTTGACTATTCGTTGGTGTGATCATATTGTCCGCTCTAAGCTGTAACGTCCGTACGTTTTTTGCTATTTGATATCACCTAAAAAACTTCACGATAATTAATGTTGAGTTATACGCCCCTTATACATTAGAGCAAGATTAACCAGTTTTGTTTTTGTAAAGTTCATGAGTCACACTGACACGTGGCAGCCATTTTTTAACTTTTTTAAAAAAAATCAGAAAAATAAAAATTTGCCTTGGAAACCGTGTAATCCATTTGTAACAATATTATAGCAAATCCAATAGTGTTTTTAGTGGGATCTTAGTATGCGGAGCCCACCTAAATAGTTAAGATATGAATCTTAAAGCATAATTATCGGTAAGGGCAAAAAAACAACCCTTGGGATTTTTTTAATTTATTTTTTTTGTTTCTTTTTTGAAAAAAAAAAATCTCACCAATCGCCACGTGTCAGTGGGACCTACAAAAAGTTGAAGTATCGGTATTTGGAGAAGGAGTTTTGAGTTCGATACTAATGAGATATGTGGAGCCCACAGGGTAAGGTCCCCTTAAGTGCCCCGATAATGTTGGTCTTATATTTTTTATTTAAGATCCGAATCTTAACTATTCATGGATACGTGGCGATCCATGATTGATCTGTTTTTTTTTTTTTTTTAAACCAATTGTTCATGGACCCCACTGAATAGTTAAAATTTTTTATAGATTTCTCTGTTGTTGGAGATACTCTATGGTCTTAGAAACTCATGCCTAATATTTCGGATCATACAAATTGTCACTAATATTAACTCTAATATGGCATTAGATGGAAAAGCATTTCACATAGCATACCATTTGACTTGTTATGTTTTTCATGTTATTAATTATTACAATATGAGCAACCAAATATTTGTGTACCACAAACGTATATATATATATATATTACATATGAAAAATGAATTATATCATGATAGATAATTATATTTATTCAAATAGGAAAAATACACACACACATCCTATATATATTACATGTTTAATAAAAGTGTAATATATCTTAGTATGGTCTTTCACCTGGAACGTTTCCACTGGGGTTATAGTTGCAAACAGTAAGACTTAAACCATTTACACATTTGGTTTTGGCACATCCAAGCGACACCGTTTTACTCCAAACAATCTGAAGATATTGTCGACAATCTTTCCCAACAGCACATGTGTTTGTGTCATAAGAGTAATCAGACTTCTGTCTCATCCCTATGCTCACTAACTGGTCAATAGACATGTCACCGTTGGTCACCCAGAAGATTTCGGCGTATGGCGTATTTGAAGAAATGTTACTGCAGTCTCTTCTTTGCATGGCGTAGGCTAAGGCATAGCTAGCCAAGTTTTCACTCCATGCTAGTGGACCAACACGTTCGGTGGCTCGGGCAATGTTGTGAGCATTCAAGTAGTCTTGTGGGGTGTCTTGGGCTTTTAGAGGAACAACAAAAGCTAGTACAAGAAGAGCAATATTGGCTAAGAGTAATAAGGTGTGATAGGAGTTTAACATTTTCATTTTTGTTTAATTGTTATGGTTTTAATTATACTTTTGTTGTTATGGAAAGAGGGGGGGATTATATAGAAATATATACTTACAGAACATTTCAATAGATTTGAAAATATCACAATTTTGGATATATTTATATTGGCCAATCAAACACACTTGTAATTAAAAGAGAAATTCACAAAACTACACATTTTCATCTTTTTTTTACAAAACTCTACCCCAATTCAATTTTTTCTCATATTTACACCTCTTCAAAATTTTAAAAACTTGATTTACCCTATAAAAAATTACCAAAATTAATTTGTTTTCATTTGGGTTCGCTAATTAATTAGTGTTTATGGTATAGTATAAAGGGGATATAATTGTGTGGGTATAATTTATTTGGATATAATTTTGAGTGTTTAGGTGTAGTTTTGTGAAGTAATTTTGCAATGGTGTAGTTTTGTAATTCTCCCTAATTAAAATACTATTTTATAAAACTACTTTTATTTCAAAAATCCTTTTAAATACCTATATGTTGGATTTTGAATTTTTCATATATGAGTTCGATTGTTTAACATTTTGAAAGGTTAGGGTTTAGAGTTTAACGGTTTTGTGTTTGTGATATACACGTTGTAGATGATAAATATTTTGGGTTTATGATGTTACTAGTTATTAAATAATGAAAATACTGATTATTTAGAACAAGCATACCCACGCACACATTTATATATATATATATATGTGTATTAATTATTCAAATTTTTATTAATAATTAAGATAAATAAATAAAAATACTCAAAGTCCATGCATAGTTGCTGGATTTACATATCTAGGACTTTGTATCTCCAAACTCTAAACATGTATATATTTAATCTAATTTTTGTGATGATGGATGTTAATTAATTTTTACACGTTTGCTGATGATTCATTTTTGGTCTACTTCAAGTTTTTGACGAAATCTACTTAAAAGGCAGACAATGTCATACATTCATGAGGAATTCGTAAAACTACGCGTTTTCAATCATTCCTTCACAATATTACACATAATTCAATATTTTACGTATTTACATTATTTCAAAATTTAAATTGTTAAATTATCTTTAAAAATTATTAAAATTAAAATATTTTCATTTGAGTTCGTTAATTAGTGTTTAAAATATAATATTAAAGACGTAAGATTGTGTGGGTAGAGTTTATTTAAATTTAATTTTGAGTATTTTGGTGTAATTTTGAAAATTAACTTTAAAATGGTTTAGTTTGTGAATTGCAATTCAAAATGTGTAATTTTGTAATTGTCCCTAGATTTATTGTCCGTAGTAAATGAATTTAATAAATTGAAGAAGAATGGGTTTAAACTTTTGCTTAAGATCTATAATGTTACAAACATCTATATATATAAAGTAGAATATACTCTCTTCTCATGATACCACATCACCAACTCATATCTTCAAAATGTGACACATAATAAAACTTATTTGGGTAGTTTTAAATATTTTTCTATGAAATACTATTTTTAATTCTCTTAATAAATTACATTTAAGTATTTAACTAATGGTTAAACCTAGAATTTGAAAATACATCTTTAATTTGTAGAAAATATGTTTAAACATATATACATACATATATTGATATGAGGAATTCACAAAACTACACCCTTTCTTCCTTTCATTTACAAAACTCTACCTAATTCAATTTTTTCACATATTTACACCCTTTCAAAATTTTAAAAACTTATTTACCCTTTAAAAACTATCAAAATTAAAATCTTTTCATTTGGGTTCGCTAATTAGTGTTTATGGTATAGTATTAAGGGGGTAGGATTGTGTGGGTAGAGTTTATTTGGATTTAATTTTTAGTGTTTAGGTGTAGTTTTGTGAAGTTATTTTGAAATGGTGTAGTTTTGTGAAATGTAATTCAAATGGTGTAGTTTTGTAATTTTCCCTATTGGTATTATATATATATCTCCTTAAATAAATTTGTTTTAACATATTTATTTTATTAAAAATATATATTTTTGAAATGATGAATAAAAAGTTACATTTTTGATTTGTACAAGATATGTTTAGATATATATACATACATATATTGATATTAAATATATTTCGTTTCATAGTTTTGTTTAACACGTTTATTTTATTAGAAATATATATATTTTGGGAAATGATGCATAAAAAGTTTGCTAATAATTTCACTTATTAGAAATATCGTTGTAAATATTTATGATATTTATCTAAATGATGAAACAATTAAAATGACATATGAGATTGAAAAGCACAACAATACAAAATAAAATTAGAAAAATTGAGTTTCAGATAATATTTGAGAATGATAGATTCATTGGATTTTGATGAAATCATTAATATGTTGTTTTACTTTTTGGAGGAAATCTTAACTATACATATTGATGGTATAAAAAAAGTTATATTTTTTCTATGCTCAAATTTTACGATGAGAGCAAATCGAGCAAATCTGGAAAGTTGGATGTTTAGAAAAAATAAGTTTTGTTGGATTAGTGATGAGTTTTAAACGTCGAACAATATTTGAGATGAAAAAAAAAGAAATAAATATACTTTTAATGGAGTTATTTTGACGGTGTAAGAATTTTTTTCATCAAATAAATGCATAAAAACTTCAAAAGCAAATTCACTAATGTATACATAGTTTCATTAGAGTAGTATTAAAATTTAGTGTACATGAATGAACCTCCGTAATAGTAAAGATTTACAATTATTATGACTGATTATTTTTCAAACAATAAACTAAATATAAAACTAAAACAACTACCTATGACTTTATTATTTACATTAAACATATATAGAGCACTATGAATTTATAACTTACATATGTTACCAAAATCCACTTTTATGTTTGTTTTGATCTACAATTCGTTTTTGAATTGGAGTAGTTTTAGGATGGGTGACATATGTTAAAATGATTTTTGGTATTATGTCGGTGAGAATAACACAAGGAAAAATAGGATGTGATCATTTGCAACTATATTAACAACTCTTTTGAATCTACCGGAATTTGCATTAGTTGTTAGTCGCAAATTTATGCCGTCCCGAAGAGGGTCAATTATCCATGTGACTTTTTTTATTTTTTTCTCATTACATGCGTATGTGTTGTATTTTTATTGGGATAATTAGACATCAAATTTGACCCCCATAGTTCACGATTAAAGGCAATATGTTAATATTTAAATAAAAAAATATTAAAGTATGTAGCTACTTTTAATGCATGACCCTTGTAAAATTTTGTTTGGCTCCGCCATTGTCATTTGTAATATAGAAATTTCTGAGATAAAAGAAGATGTTGAGACTCACTAAAACGGTTTTTGAGGCATTATAAATATTACGAGAGTTGAATCCAAATAAATGTGTAGTGATGAATCCTTACACTATTGAAGTGACAGTCTTGGTATGCAATGAAGGCGTAATATTTTGACGAGAGTGAATGTAACACCCTAATTTAAAAAAATATGATATTGTGTATCGCGAGTTTTAATTTTGTTATCTAAATTAAATTACGTAAATCCCGCCCGAAGGGCGGGTTACCCACTAGTATTAACATAAAAAAACTCACCTTAAAAACTAACAATGATTAAACAATAGAAAAATTGTCTTTTTAGATATTTTTCTTAAAATCTAACCTAATTTAATATAAATTTCAAGAAAAATATTGTTAGTTTACTTTTTGTTTCTGTTTTAATTATTAATTACCTTTACTTTTTTATATAGTTCTGAAATTTTGAACTTGTGTTTTAAGAGCATATCCATTGGTGTTTTTTAAGGAGATCTTCGGTAGGCCATTAAATAGTTAAGATCTGGATCTTATATTTCCTATTTAAGATCTGGATCTTAACTATTTAGTGGCCCTTTAGATACGTGGCGACCCATGATTGATGCATTTTTAATTATTTTTTTTTAAAACCAATTGTTCATGGATCCCAATGAATAATTAAGAAATTTTAGGGGTTTCTCTGTTGGAGATGGTTTAAACGTCATTTTCTTATTTGATTTGAAATGGTTAGTAAATAAATGAAATAAACAATTTGATAAGCAAAGAGAAATATAAACATTAATCTGAGAATCAACTTACTGACGTTGTGCTAACTAAGCGAATTAACATCAACTTGGTTGCAATATATGATTATATCACACTAGCTATATATATATATTTGTCTACGTTTATGTTATTTATTTACTAGTCAAGCAAAATGATGGATTTAATTTTTATTTTATCAACTTAGTTTTATTATTTTAACATAAAATTTAGATAATAGCCAACCAATTAAGATAAAAATATTTAGAAGTTTAGAGTAGCTGTCATAAATCTCTATTAACCATGTGACACAACGTATTATCAATTGAAATTCAAATTTGTGTAGATTTCATTTATGAAATTCAATTCTAAAAGGTATTGATTAGTGATTTAGGGAAATGATAGTATATATATTGTAGGTGATAATTTTCATGTTTATGAATTAACGAGAAAAGAAACACTGAAAAATAAATAAAGCTATAAGAATGACGTAAAATCAATGAAAACCATACAAATGAGATCAAAAACATTCAATTTTTTAATAATACTTAGGAGAAATGATGAATCTCACTAAGTACATACATACAATAGTTGTTGTTGGATTTTCACCACATTGACTTTTGTCTCTTTGAATCTATGATGGCCAAACAATCAAAATAGATAATAGTATATAGCCATCATATTTTTTTTAATCTAATTTGTGATTATGATTGTTCATTATTATTTTTACAAGGTGGCCAAAAATTCAGTTTCGGTGTTCTCTAAGATTTTAACAAAGTCTATCTAGAAGGCACAAAGAAAATCATATATAGACTCATTTGCCATAAATAAGTAAATTTGAATGGATAAATAAAAAAATTCGACTTCTTTTGATCATAAAAAAGTCATTTAAAACTAGCCGTGCATGGATGCAATTTAAGGGCAAACATAATTACCACATCCTCATAAATGATATTTATTAAAGAGGAATTCACAAATCTACACCCTTTCAACCCCTTCTTCACAAAACTACTCCTAATTTAATATTTTCACATATTTACACCCTTTCAAAATTTTAAAAGCTTGATTTAACCTTTAAAAAAGTACCAAAATTAAAAAAAATTCATTTGGGTTCGCTAATTAGTGTTTAGGGTATAGTATTAAGGGGGTAAGATTATTTGGGTAGAGTTTATTTGGATTTAATTTTGAGTGTTTAGGTGTAGTTTTGTGAAATATTTTGGAAAGGGTGTAGTTTTGTGAAATGTAATTCAAATGGTGTAGTTTTGTGATTCTCCCTTTATTAAATAGAAAATAAACACATAGTTCTTTTTCTTATTAAAAACAAAATCCAACAAAAAAAAATCAGACACACACATATACTAATAAGAAGCTCTTTCTATGAAAAAAATCTATAAACTTTGACTAAATCAAACAATACGATTTATTTGTTAATGGTTCTGTTATAAGAAAATCACAAGAAATTGAAAATAATAGTATATTTTGATTTAGTATTATATTTTGAATATATTTACAAGAACTATTTCGATATATAATTAAAATAATCATAATTATAAATTTTGGGTAATTGACGCAGTTCGATGTGATCACCAAGTTAGGTTCCGATTGGTATTTTGAATTCGGGTTTAATTCCACTTTTAAATATAATAAATAACAAAATTTTATAGCTTATAATAATTTGGCTTAATCAACTTACAAATTATATTAAAAATTTGCTATAGAAATATTAAAATAGTAACAAAAATGTACTTCAACAACTTTAACAAAAATATACTTCAACAAATTTTACTATTTGTATTTCTAAACAATGACGAAAGAATAATAACAAAAACTTTTAAACTAAATGTATAAATATATATAACTGTTTAGAAAACATAATATGTGGTTTTACCACATGTTAATTCCTAGTTGTTGTTAGTTTTTTAATAGTTAAGTATATATAAGACTTTACAAAAACATGTCCGGGGCATGAACTTTTATAAGTTCAACTCTAAAATGTACTGAAATATCAATGATTGGTTGGCTCGGTCGGTTAAACGCGGTCGTTGGTGATATTGTGCTCCCGAATTCGAACCGCGTTGGGCAAAAAGCAAAAATTTACGCCGCCATTAATTAATATTATCAAAAGTTGGTCGCGGGCGTAGGAGAATTATGAAATTCGGCTCATATTCATAGAAGAATTTGAAGGGGGTTAAAAAAATTTAGATTTTTTGGGTCATTTAAAATAATTAGAAACTAGTTATGCATATATGCTAATAAGTAATAATTCTTACCACAATTTTTAACAAAAAAAATTACTCTTACCACAATTTGTCATAAGTTAACACAAATATATGCAACCCAATATACTATTTTTGTTCTTTAATATTATGCAACTAGATTATTTGACCAGCGCAAGCAAACACCATTTTATATTAAACTTATTATAAGTTTCAAATATATATTTTATATAAAATAAATTTAATGTTGTTAATCCATTTTTTAATTATTTATCATGATGTTTCTGAAAACACCATTTTACAAAGTTTTCTGAACAATAATAGCATCATATGATTTTTCCGTTGAAAACAACCAACATAATTTTATGAACCAAAATACCATAAATTTTAAATTATATAAAACAAATATAAATTATTTACAATTTATAGCACTGGTTTTATTTAAAATAAGCTGTAAATTGTTTTCATTTGGTAAATTCAATAATCAATACTAACATAATATAAACTATAGACCTTTTTATATAGTTATGTATGATCTTTTTATTATATCATATTTTAAGGGCTTTCTATTCATAATTTACAGGCTTTTAAAATCATACTTTATAGGCTTTTTAAATTTTCATTAAAATTTCAAAAGTGTTTTCTCATTTAATATATATAGGATTTACAAAAGTTTTTTTTTAACATATTTTAGCCGAATATTAATTGGGCACTGCTCCTTAACATACAAATATTAATAATATACTTTACCCTTAGGTTAAGTTAATCTTTACTAAACTAAAAATTGCACAAATGTTTAATCAAATAATGTTGAAAAGATATTATAATAGCACACAAAGCAAGTGCAAGCCGTAGCATTGCAAGTTTTATTCATATATAGATATGGTACAAAATAGGACTAGACATAACAAAACCAAACATAAAAAAACAAAAAAAAAGCAAACAATTATAACATATAGTTCAATAACACATTTTTCAGTGTATATATGAATGATTATATTTAGTAAGGCCATTCACCAACAAAATTACCCGCGGGATCATAGTTGCAAGTAATAAATGTGGCACCATTGTTACATGTAACTTTTGCACAACCTACTCTCAAAGTGTTTTTCCACACAACTTGAGTATAATGTCCACACTCTTTTGTACATGTGTTTGAACTATAATCATAGTCATCTATTTCTTTGACCCACATGTTGACCGCATCGACGCCTGACATGTCACCACTACTCCAAGCAATGTTCTCACCATATGGTCCTCCTTGAGAGTGTTCCATTGCGCAATCATTACCTTGTTGTTTGCTCGCATGGTCACGAGCATATTCAGCCACGGTTTCGTCCCAAACCAATGGATCCACACCAACCGCGGCACGAGCTTCATTGTGAGCATCCACAATGTCTTGTGGATCATCTTGGGCTCTTATGGATACAAATAAAACTAGGAAAATGGTTGTGGCTATGATTAGGCATTGAGATGGGTTAAACATTTTCATATTGTTTATGTTTTGGTGGCTAGAGATATTGTAGAGTTTATGAGATTTTGTGGTTTATAATTGAAGATTAATACGAGTTTATATAGTACTTAGCGTAAATACTAGTTGTACATTTTATATGTTTATGAATTAATCACCTTGTAATATATTATAGTAAAATTGTCTACCACGAGCATTGAAATTATCTACAAATAATCAGTAATTTCAAAAAAAGTATGCACCTAGATTATAAAATAATGGCCAACCGATTAAGATTAAAAATTAAGAAGTTTAGAGTAATTGTCATAAATCTCTTTTAACCATGTGACACACCGTATTATCTATTTAAATTCCAATTTGTATATATTTGAAATTCAGTTATACTCCCTCCGTTTTTTTAATAATTTTTTTGGATTATCACACATATTGTTTTGTGTTTAGTGAAAACATATTTCCTAGACAATTAGACCAACACAGATTCAAATTTTTCTTTGATGATCTACAATTTATGGATAAAAAATGCATAGAAAAAGTAAAAAATCTATTATTTAGAAGAAAAAAATCTAAGAAATCCAAACGTTAATTAGTGTTTTAGGGAAATGATAGTATATGTTGTAGATGATAAGTTTTATGTTTATGAATTAACGGGCAAAGATGCACTGAAAAATAAATAAAGCTATAAGAATGACGTTAATTAAAATCAATTAGAAAACCCACACAAATGAGATCAATATATATTATAACATTCAAATTTTTAATAATACTTAGGAGAAATGAGGAATCTAGTTAAGTACATACATACAATAGTTGTTGTTGGATTTTCACCACTTTGACTTTTGTCTCTTTGAATCTATGATGGCCAAAACAATCAAAATAGATAATAGTAAATGTTTAATAAATGCCGAACTTTCAAATTTGGTACAATTAAATCATGAACTTTGAAAGTGTCATTTTAAAGCTCAACTAATCTGGACTTTCTAATTAAATCATCAACTATTGTTGACTGATCAAATTGAGTCACGTTGACGAGTCGAGAAACGTTGACTTTGGCGGTGTTACAACGACCGTTAACGGTCCGTTTGGCTTAAAAACGACGTCGTTTTCTCATTACATAAACGACGTCGAAACATGCTTAATAAATGCCGAACTTTCAAATTTGGTACAATTAAATCCTAAACTTTCAAATTTGGTACAATTAAATCCTAAACTTTGAAAGTATTATTTTAAATCCTAACTAATCTGAACTTTATAATTAAATCATCAACTATTGTTGATCGATTAAATTGAGTCTCGTTGACGAGTCGAGAAACGTTGACGGTGTTAAATCGGAGTTAATAATCCGTTAACGATCCGTTTGGCTTAAAAACGACGTCGTTTTCTCCTTATATAAAGAGAAACTTCATTTGACATATTTGACATATTTGCAAGTCTTGGTAGAGCATCTTCAACCTCATTAGGGGTTTCTCTGTTGGAGATGGTTTAAACGTCATTTTCTTATTTGATTTGAAATGGTTAGTAAATAAATGAAATAAACAATTTGATAAGCAAAGAGAAATATAAACATTAATCTGAGAATCAACTTACTGACGTTGTGCTAACTAAGCGAATTAACATCAACTTGGTTGCAATATATGATTATATCACACTAGCTATATATATATATTTGTCTACGTTTATGTTATTTATTTACTAGTCAAGCAAAATGATGGATTTAATTTTTATTTTATCAACTTAGTTTTATTATTTTAACATAAAATTTAGATAATAGCCAACCAATTAAGATAAAAATATTTAGAAGTTTAGAGTAGCTGTCATAAATCTCTATTAACCATGTGACACAACGTATTATCAATTGAAATTCAAATTTGTGTAGATTTCATTTATGAAATTCAATTCTAAAAGGTATTGATTAGTGATTTAGGGAAATGATAGTATATATATTGTAGGTGATAATTTTCATGTTTATGAATTAACGAGAAAAGAAACACTGAAAAATAAATAAAGCTATAAGAATGACGTAAAATCAATGAAAACCATCCAAATGAGATCAATATATGTTTTCACATTCAATTTTTTAATAATACTTAGGAGAAATGATGAATCTCACTAAGTACATACATACAATAGTTGTTGTTGGATTTTCACCACATTGACTTTTGTCTCTTTGAATCTATGATGGCCAAACAATCAAAATAGATAATAGTATATAGCCATCATATTTTTTTTTTAATCTAATTTGTGATTATGATTGTTCATTATTATTTTTACAAGGTGGCCAAAAATTCAGTTTCGGTGTTCTCTAAGATTTTAACAAAGTCTATCTAGAAGGCACAAAGAAAATCATATATAGACTCATTTGCCATAAATAAGTAAATTTGAATGGATAAATAAAAAAAATTCGACTTCTTTTGATCATAAAAAAGTCATTTAAAACTAGCCGTGCATGGATGCAATTTAAGGGCAAACATAATTACCACATCCTCATAAATGATATTTATTAAAGAGGAATTCACAAATCTACACCCTTTCAACCCCTTCTTCACAAAACTACTCCTAATTTAATATTTTCACATATTTACACCCTTTCAAAATTTTAAAAGCTTGATTTAACCTTTAAAAAAGTACCAAAATTAAAAAAAAATCATTTGGGTTCGCTAATTAGTGTTTAGGGTATAGTATTAAGGGGGTAAGATTATTTGGGTAGAGTTTATTTGGATTTAATTTTGAGTGTTTAGGTGTAGTTTTGTGAAGTATTTTGGAAAGGGTGTAGTTTTGTGAAATGTAATTCAAATGGTGTAGTTTTGTGATTCTCCCTTTATTAAATAGAAAATAAACACATAGTTCTTTTTCTTATTAAAAACAAAATCCAACAAAAAAAAATCAGACACACACATATACTAATAAGAAGCTCTTTCTATGAAAAAAATCTATAAACTTTGACTAAATCAAACAATACGATTTATTTGTTAATGGTTCTGTTATAAGAAAATCACAAGAAATTGAAAATAATAGTATATTTTGATTTAGTATTATATTTTGAATATATTTACAAGAACTATTTCGATATATAATTAAAATAATCATAATTATAAATTTTGGGTAATTGACGCAGTTCGATGTGATCACCAAGTTAGGTTCCGATTGGTATTTTGAATTCGGGTTTAATTCCACTTTTAAATATAATAAATAACAAAATTTTATAGCTTATAATAATTTGGCTTAATCAACTTACAAATTATATTAAAAATTTGCTATAGAAATATTAAAATAGTAACAAAAATGTACTTCAACAACTTTAACAAAAATATACTTCAACAAATTTTACTATTTGTATTTCTAAACAATGACGAAAGAATAATAACAAAAACTTTTAAACTAAATGTATAAATATATATAACTGTTTAGAAAACATAATATGTGGTTTTACCACATGTTAATTCCTAGTTGTTGTTAGTTTTTTAATAGTTAAGTATATATAAGACTTTACAAAAACATGTCCGGGGCATGAACTTTTATAAGTTCAACTCTAAAATGTACTGAAATATCAATGATTGGTTGGCTCAGTCGGTTAAACGCAGTCGTTGGTGATATTGTGCTCCCGAATTCGAACCGCGTTGGGAGCAAAAATTTACGCCATTAATTAATATTATCAAAAGTTGGTCGCGGGCGTAGGAGAATTATGAAATTCGGCTCATATTCATAGAAGAATTTGAAGGGGGTTAAAAAAATTTAGATTTTTTGGGTCATTTAAAATAATTAGAAACTAGTTATGCATATATGCTAATAAGTAATAATTCTTACCACAATTTTTAACAAAAAAAAATTACTCTTACCACAATTTGTCATAAGTTAACACAAATATATGCAACCCAATATACTATTTTTGTTCTTTAATATTATGCAACTAGATTATTTGACCAGCGCCAAGCAAACACCATTTTATATTAAACTTATTATAAGTTTCAAATATATATTTTATATAAAATAAATTTAATGTTGTTAATCCATTTTTTAATTATTTATCATGATGTTTCTGAAAACACCATTTTACAAAGTTTTCTGAACAATAATAGCATCATATGATTTTTCCGTTGAAAACAACCAACATAATTTTATGAACCAAAATACCATAAATTTTAAATTATATAAAACAAATATAAATTATTTACAATTTATAGCACTGGTTTTATTTAAAATAAGCTGTAAATTGTTTTCATTTGGTAAATTCAATAATCAATACTAACATAATATAAACTATAGACCTTTTTATATAGTTATGTATGATCTTTTTATTATATCATATTTTAAGGGCTTTCTATTCATAATTTACAGGCTTTTAAAATCATACTTTATAGGCTTTTTAAATTTTCATTAAAATTTCAAAAGTGTTTTCTCATTTAATATATATAGGATTTACAAAAGTTTTTTTTTAACATATTTTAGCCGAATATTAATTGGGCACTGCTCCTTAACATACAAATATTAATAACACACTTTACCCTTAGGTTAAGTTAATCTTTACTAAACTAAAAATTGCACAAATGTTTAATCAAATAATGTTGAAAAGATATTATAATAGCACACAAAGCAAGTGCAAGCCGTAGCATTGCAAGTTTTATTCATATATAGATATGGTACAAAATAGGACTAGACATAACAAAACCAAACATAAAAAAACAACAAAAAAAGCAAACAATTATAACATATAGTTCAATAACACATTTTTCAGTGTATATATGAATGATTATATTTAGTAAGGCCATTCACCAACAAAATTACCCGCGGGATCATAGTTGCAAGTAATAAATGTGGCACCATTGTTACATGTAACTTTTGCACAACCTACTCTCAAAGTGTTTTTCCACACAACTTGAGTATAATGTCCACACTCTTTTGTACATGTGTTTGAACTATAATCATAGTCATCTATTTCTTTGACCCACATGTTGACCGCATCGACGCCTGACATGTCACCACTACTCCAAGCAATGTTCTCACCATATGGTCCTCCTTGAGAGTGTTCCATTGCGCAATCATTACCTTGTTGTTTGCTCGCATGGTCACGAGCATATTCAGCCACGGTTTCGTCCCAAACCAATGGATCCACACCAACCGCGGCACGAGCTTCATTGTGAGCATCCACAATGTCTTGTGGATCATCTTGGGCTCTTATGGATACAAATAAAACTAGGAAAATGGTTGTGGCTATGATTAGGCATTGAGATGGGTTAAACATTTTCATATTGTTTATGTTTTGGTGGCTAGAGATATTGTAGAGTTTATGAGATTTTGTGGTTTATAATTGAAGATTAATACGAGTTTATATAGTACTTAGCGTAAATACTAGTTGTACATTTTATATGTTTATGAATTAATCACCTTGTAATATATTATAGTAAAATTGTCTACCACGAGCATTGAAATTATCTACAAATAATCAGTAATTTCAAAAAAAGTATGCACCTAGATTATAAAATAATGGCCAACCGATTAAGATTAAAAATTAAGAAGTTTAGAGTAATTGTCATAAATCTCTTTTAACCATGTGACACACCGTATTATCTATTTAAATTCCAATTTGTATATATTTGAAATTCAGTTATACTCCCTCCGTTTTTTTAATAATTTTTTTGGATTATCACACATATTGTTTTGTGTTTAGTGAAAACATATTTCCTAGACAATTAGACCAACACAGATTCAAATTTTTCTTTGATGATCTACAATTTATGGATAAAAAATGCATAGAAAAAGTAAAAAATCTATTATTTAGAAGAAAAAAAATCTAAGAAATCCAAACGTTAATTAGTGTTTTAGGGAAATGATAGTATATGTTGTAGATGATAAGTTTTATGTTTATGAATTAACGGACAAAGATGCACTGAAAAATAAATAAAGCTATAAGAATGACGTTAATTAAAATCAATTAGAAAACCCACACAAATGAGATCAATATATATTATAACATTCAAATTTTTAATAATACTTAGGAGAAATGAGGAATCTAGTTAAGTACATACATACAATAGTTGTTGTTGGATTTTCACCACTTTGACTTTTGTCTCTTTGAATCTATGATGGCCAAAACAATCAAAATAGATAATAGTAAATGTTTAATAAATGCCGAACTTTCAAATTTGGTACAATTAAATCATGAACTTTGAAAGTGTCATTTTAAAGCTCAACTAATCTGGACTTTCTAATTAAATCATCAACTATTGTTGACTGATCAAATTGAGTCACGTTGACGAGTCGAGAAACGTTGACTTTGGCGGTGTTACAACGACCGTTAACGGTCCGTTTGGCTTAAAAACGACGTCGTTTTCTCATTACATAAACGACGTCGAAACATGCTTAATAAATGCCGAACTTTCAAATTTGGTACAATTAAATCCTAAACTTTCAAATTTGGTACAATTAAATCCTAAACTTTGAAAGTATTATTTTAAATCCTAACTAATCTGAACTTTATAATTAAATCATCAACTATTGTTGACTGATTAAATTGAGTCTCGTTGACGAGTCGAGAAACGTTGACGGTGTTAAATCGGAGTTAATAATCCGTTAACGATCCGTTTGGCTTAAAAACGACGTCGTTTTCTCCTTATATAAAGAGAAACTTCATTTGACATATTTGACATATTTGCAAGTCTTGGTAGAGCATCTTCAACCTCATTAGGGGTTTCTCTGTTGGAGATGGTTTAAACGTCATTTTCTTATTTGATTTGAAATGGTTAGTAAATAAATGAAATAAACAATTTGATAAGCAAAGAGAAATATATACATTAATCTGAGAATCAACTTACTGACGTTGTGCTAACTAAGCGAATTAACATCAACTTGGTTGCAATATATGATTATATCACACTAGCTATATATATATTTGTCTACGTTTATGTTATTTATTTACTAGTCAAGCAAAATGATGGATTTAATTTTTATTTTATCAACTTAGTTTTATTATTTTAACATAAAATTTAGATAATAGCCAACCAATTAAGATAAAAATATTTAGAAGTTTAGAGTAGCTGTCATAAATCTCTATTAACCATGTGACACAACGTATTATCAATTGAAATTCAAATTTGTGTAGATTTCATTTATGAAATTCAATTCTAAAAGGTATTGATTAGTGATTTAGGGAAATGATAGTATATATATTGTAGGTGATAATTTTCATGTTTATGAATTAACGAGAAAAGAAACACTGAAAAATAAATAAAGCTATAATAATGACGTAAAATCAATGAAAACCATCCAAATGAGATCAATATATGTTTTCACATTCAATTTTTTAATAATACTTAGGAGAAATGATGAATCTCACTAAGTACATACATACAATAGTTGTTGTTGGATTTTCACCACATTGACTTTTGTCTCTTTGAATCTATGATGGCCAAACAATCAAAATAGATAATAGTATATAGCCATCATATTTTTTTTAATCTAATTTGTGATTATGATTGTTCATTATTATTTTTACAAGGTGGCCAAAAATTCAGTTTCGGTGTTCTCTAAGATTTTAACAAAGTCTATCTAGAAGGCACAAAGAAAATCATATATAGACTCATTTGCCATAAATAAGTAAATTCGAATGGATAAATAAAAAAAATTCGACTTCTTTTGATCATAAAAAAGTCATTTAAAACTAGCCGTGCATGGATGCAATTTAAGGGCAAACATAATTACCACATCCTCATAAATGATATTTATTAAAGAGGAATTCACAAATCTACACCCTTTCAACCCCTTCTTCACAAAACTACTCCTAATTTAATATTTTCACATATTTACACCCTTTCAAAATTTTAAAAGCTTGATTTAACCTTTAAAAAAGTACCAAAATTAAAAAAAATTCATTTGGGTTCGCTAATTAGTGTTTAGGGTATAGTATTAAGGGGTAAGATTATTTGGGTAGAGTTTATTTGGATTTAATTTTGAGTGTTTAGGTGTAGTTTTGTGAAGTATTTTGGAAAGGGTGTAGTTTTGTGAAATGTAATTCAAATGGTGTAGTTTTGTGATTCTCCCTTTATTAAATAGAAAATAAACACATAGTTCTTTTTCTTATTAAAAACAAAATCCAACAAAAAAAAATCAGACACACACATATACTAATAAGAAGCTCTTTCTATGAAAAAAATCTATAAACTTTGACTAAATCAAACAATACGATTTATTTGTTAATGGTTCTGTTATAAGAAAATCACAAGAAATTGAAAATAATAGTATATTTTGATTTAGTATTATATTTTGAATATATTTACAAGAACTATTTCGATATATAATTAAAATAATCATAATTATAAATTTTGGGTAATTGACGCGGTTCGATGTGATCACCAAGTTAGGTTCCGATTGGTATTTTGAATTCGGGTTTAATTCCACTTTTAAATATAATAAATAACAAAATTTTATAGCTTATAATAATTTGGCTTAATCAACTTACAAATTATATTAAAAATTTGCTATAGAAATATTAAAATAGTAACAAAAATGTACTTCAACAACTTTAACAAAAATATACTTCAACAAATTTTACTATTTGTATTTCTAAACAATGACGAAAGAATAATAACAAAAACTTTTAAACTAAATGTATAAATATATATAACTGTTTAGAAAACATAATATGTGGTTTTACCACATGTTAATTCCTAGTTGTTGTTAGTTTTTTAATAGTTAAGTATATATAAGACTTTACAAAAACATGTCCGGGGCATGAACTTTTATAAGTTCAACTCTAAAATGTACTGAAATATCAATGATTGATTGGCTCGGTCGGTTAAACGCGAATCGTTGGTGATATTGTGCTCCTGAATTCGAACCGCGTTGGGAGCAAAAATTTACGCCATTAATTAATATTATCAAAAGTTGGTCGCGGGCGTAGGAGAATTATGAAATTCGGCTCATATTCATAGAAGAATTTGAAGGGGGTTAAAAAAATTTAGATTTTTTGGGTCATTTAAAATAATTAGAAACTAGTTATGCATATATGCTAATAAGTAATAATTCTTACCACAATTTTTAACAAAAAAAAATTACTCTTACCACAATTTGTCATAAGTTAACACAAATATATGCAACCCAATATACTATTTTTGTTCTTTAATATTATGCAACTAGATTATTTGACCAGCGCCAAGCAAACACCATTTTATATTAAACTTATTATAAGTTTCAAATATATATTTTATATAAAATAAATTTAATGTTGTTAATCCATTTTTTAATTATTTATCATGATGTTTCTGAAAACACCATTTTACAAAGTTTTCTGAACAATAATAGCATCATATGATTTTTCCGTTGAAAACAACCAACATAATTTTATGAACCAAAATACCATAAATTTTAAATTATATAAAACAAATATAAATTATTTACAATTTATAGCACTGGTTTTATTTAAAATAAGCTGTAAATTGTTTTCATTTGGTAAATTCAATAATCAATACTAACATAATATAAACTATAGACCTTTTTATATAGTTATGTATGATCTTTTTATTATATCATATTTTAAGGGCTTTCTATTCATAATTTACAGGCTTTTAAAATCATACTTTATAGGCTTTTTAAATTTTCATTAAAATTTCAAAAGTGTTTTCTCATTTAATATATATAGGATTTACAAAAGTTTTTTTTTAACATATTTTAGCCGAATATTAATTGGGCACTGCTCCTTAACATACAAATATTAATAACATACTTTACCCTTAGGTTAAGTTAATCTTTACTAAACTAAAAATTGCACAAATGTTTAATCAAATAATGTTGAAAAGATATTATAATAGCACACAAAGCAAGTGCAAGCCGTAGCATTGCAAGTTTTATTCATATATAGATATGGTACAAAATAGGACTAGACATAACAAAACCAAACATAAAAAAACAAAAAAAAAGCAAACAATTATAACATATAGTTCAATAACACATTTTTCAGTGTATATATGAATGATTATATTTAGTAAGGCCATTCACCAACAAAATTACCCGCGGGATCATAGTTGCAAGTAATAAATGTGGCACCATTGTTACATGTAACTTTTGCACAACCTACTCTCAAAGTGTTTTTCCACACAACTTGAGTATAATGTCCACACTCTTTTGTACATGTGTTTGAACTATAATCATAGTCATCTATTTCTTTGACCCACATGTTGACCGCATCGACGCCTGACATGTCACCACTACTCCAAGCAATGTTCTCACCATATGGTCCTCCTTGAGAGTGTTCCATTGCGCAATCATTACCTTGTTGTTTGCTCGCATGGTCACGAGCATATTCAGCCACGGTTTCGTCCCAAACCAATGGATCCACACCAACCGCGGCACGAGCTTCATTGTGAGCATCCACAATGTCTTGTGGATCATCTTGGGCTCTTATGGATACAAATAAAACTAGGAAAATGGTTGTGGCTATGATTAGGCATTGAGATGGGTTAAACATTTTCATATTGTTTATGTTTTGGTGGCTAGAGATATTGTAGAGTTTATGAGATTTTGTGGTTTATAATTGAAGATTAATACGAGTTTATATAGTACTTAGCGTAAATACTAGTTGTACATTTTATATGTTTATGAATTAATCACCTTGTAATATATTATAGTAAAATTGTCTACCACGAGCATTGAAATTATCTACAAATAATCAGTAATTTCAAAAAAAGTATGCACCTAGATTATAAAATAATGGCCAACCGATTAAGATTAAAAATTAAGAAGTTTAGAGTAATTGTCATAAATCTCTTTTAACCATGTGACACACCGTATTATCTATTTAAATTCCAATTTGTATATATTTGAAATTCAGTTATACTCCCTCCGTTTTTTTAATAATTTTTTTGGATTATCACACATATTGTTTTGTGTTTAGTGAAAACATATTTCCTAGACAATTAGACCAACACAGATTCAAATTTTTCTTTGATGATCTACAATTTATGGATAAAAAATGCATAGAAAAAGTAAAAAATCTATTATTTAGAAGAAAAAAAATCTAAGAAATCCAAACGTTAATTAGTGTTTTAGGGAAATGATAGTATATGTTGTAGATGATAAGTTTTATGTTTATGAATTAACGGGCAAAGATGCACTGAAAAATAAATAAAGCTATAAGAATGACGTTAATTAAAATCAATTAGAAAACCCACACAAATGAGATCAATATATATTATAACATTCAAATTTTTAATAATACTTAGGAGAAATGAGGAATCTAGTTAAGTACATACATACAATAGTTGTTGTTGGATTTTCACCACTTTGACTTTTGTCTCTTTGAATCTATGATGGCCAAAACAATCAAAATAGATAATAGTAAATGTTTAATAAATGCCGAACTTTCAAATTTGGTACAATTAAATCATGAACTTTGAAAGTGTCATTTTAAAGCTCAACTAATCTGGACTTTCTAATTAAATCATCAACTATTGTTGACTGATCAAATTGAGTCACGTTGACGAGTCGAGAAACGTTGACTTTGGCGGTGTTACAACGACCGTTAACGGTCCGTTTGGCTTAAAAACGACGTCGTTTTCTCATTACATAAACGACGTCGAAACATGCTTAATAAATGCCGAACTTTCAAATTTGGTACAATTAAATCCTAAACTTTCAAATTTGGTACAATTAAATCCTAAACTTTGAAAGTATTATTTTAAATCCTAACTAATCTGAACTTTATAATTAAATCATCAACTATTGTTGACTGATTAAATTGAGTCTCGTTGACGAGTCGAGAAACGTTGACGGTGTTAAATCGGAGTTAATAATCCGTTAACGATCCGTTTGGCTTAAAAACGACGTCGTTTTCTCCTTATATAAAGAGAAACTTCATTTGACATATTTGACATATTTGCAAGTCTTGGTAGAGCATCTTCAACCTCATTAGGGGTTTCTCTGTTGGAGATGGTTTAAACGTCATTTTCTTATTTGATTTGAAATGGTTAGTAAATAAATGAAATAAACAATTTGATAAGCAAAGAGAAATATAAACATTAATCTGAGAATCAACTTACTGACGTTGTGCTAACTAAGCGAATTAACATCAACTTGGTTGCAATATATGATTATATCACACTAGCTATATATATATATTTGTCTACGTTTATGTTATTTATTTACTAGTCAAGCAAAATGATGGATTTAATTTTTATTTTATCAACTTAGTTTTATTATTTTAACATAAAATTTAGATAATAGCCAACCAATTAAGATAAAAATATTTAGAAGTTTAGAGTAGCTGTCATAAATCTCTATTAACCATGTGACACAACGTATTATCAATTGAAATTCAAATTTGTGTAGATTTCATTTATGAAATTCAATTCTAAAAGGTATTGATTAGTGATTTAGGGAAATGATAGTATATATATTGTAGGTGATAATTTTCATGTTTATGAATTAACGAGAAAAGAAACACTGAAAAATAAATAAAGCTATAATAATGACGTAAAATCAATGAAAACCATCCAAATGAGATCAATATATGTTTTCACATTCAATTTTTTAATAATACTTAGGAGAAATGATGAATCTCACTAAGTACATACATACAATAGTTGTTGTTGGATTTTCACCACATTGACTTTTGTCTCTTTGAATCTATGATGGCCAAACAATCAAAATAGATAATAGTATATAGCCATCATATTTTTTTTAATCTAATTTGTGATTATGATTGTTCATTATTATTTTTACAAGGTGGCCAAAAATTCAGTTTCGGTGTTCTCTAAGATTTTAACAAAGTCTATCTAGAAGGCACAAAGAAAATCATATATAGACTCATTTGCCATAAATAAGTAAATTTGAATGGATAAATAAAAAAAATTCGACTTCTTTTGATCATAAAAAAGTCATTTAAAACTAGCCGTGCATGGATGCAATTTAAGGGCAAACATAATTACCACATCCTCATAAATGATATTTATTAAAGAGGAATTCACAAATCTACACCCTTTCAACCCCTTCTTCACAAAACTACTCCTAATTTAATATTTTCACATATTTACACCCTTTCAAAATTTTAAAAGCTTGATTTAACCTTTAAAAAAGTACCAAAATTAAAAAAAATTCATTTGGGTTCGCTAATTAGTGTTTAGGGTATAGTATTAAGGGGGTAAGATTATTTGGGTAGAGTTTATTTGGATTTAATTTTGAGTGTTTAGGTGTAGTTTTGTGAAGTATTTTGGAAAGGGTGTAGTTTTGTGAAATGTAATTCAAATGGTGTAGTTTTGTGATTCTCCCTTTATTAAATAGAAAATAAACACATAGTTCTTTTTCTTATTAAAAACAAAATCCAACAAAAAAAAATCAGACACACACATATACTAATAAGAAGCTCTTTCTATGAAAAAAATCTATAAACTTTGACTAAATCAAACAATACGATTTATTTGTTAATGGTTCTGTTATAAGAAAATCACAAGAAATTGAAAATAATAGTATATTTTGATTTAGTATTATATTTTGAATATATTTACAAGAACTATTTCGATATATAATTAAAATAATCATAATTATAAATTTTGGGTAATTGACGCAGTTCGATGTGATCACCAAGTTAGGTTTCGATTGGTATTTTGAATTCGGGTTTAATTCCACTTTTAAATATAATAAATAACAAAATTTTATAGCTTATAATAATTTGGCTTAATCAACTTACAAATTATATTAAAAATTTGCTATAGAAATATTAAAATAGTAACAAAAATGTACTTCAACAACTTTAACAAAAATATACTTCAACAAATTTTACTATTTGTATTTCTAAACAATGACGAAAGAATAATAACAAAAACTTTTAAACTAAATGTATAAATATATATAACTGTTTAGAAAACATAATATGTGGTTTTACCACATGTTAATTCCTAGTTGTTGTTAGTTTTTTAATAGTTAAGTATATATAAGACTTTACAAAAACATGTCCGGGGCATGAACTTTTATAAGTTCAACTCTAAAATGTACTGAAATATCAATGATTGGTTGGCTCAGTCGGTTAAACGCAGTCGTTGGTGATATTGTGCTCCTGAATTCGAACCGCGTTGGGAGCAAAAATTTACGCCATTAATTAATATTATCAAAAGTTGGTCGCGGGCGTAGGAGAATTATGAAATTCGGCTCATATTCATAGAAGAATTTGAAGGGGGTTAAAAAAATTTAGATTTTTTGGGTCATTTAAAATAATTAGAAACTAGTTATGCATATATGCTAATAAGTAATAATTCTTACCACAATTTTTAACAAAAAAAAATTACTCTTACCACAATTTGTCATAAGTTAACACAAATATATGCAACCCAATATACTATTTTTGTTCTTTAATATTATGCAACTAGATTATTTGACCAGCGCCAAGCAAACACCATTTTATATTAAACTTATTATAAGTTTCAAATATATATTTTATATAAAATAAATTTAATGTTGTTAATCCATTTTTTAATTATTTATCATGATGTTTCTGAAAACACCATTTTACAAAGTTTTCTGAACAATAATAGCATCATATGATTTTTCCGTTGAAAACAACCAACATAATTTTATGAACCAAAATACCATAAATTTTAAATTATATAAAACAAATATAAATTATTTACAATTTATAGCACTGGTTTTATTTAAAATAAGCTGTAAATTGTTTTCATTTGGTAAATTCAATAATCAATACTAACATAATATAAACTATAGACCTTTTTATATAGTTATGTATGATCTTTTTATTATATCATATTTTAAGGGCTTTCTATTCATAATTTACAGGCTTTTAAAATCATACTTTATAGGCTTTTTAAATTTTCATTAAAATTTCAAAAGTGTTTTCTCATTTAATATATATAGGATTTACAAAAGTTTTTTTTAACATATTTTAGCCGAATATTAATTGGGCACTGCTCCTTAACATACAAATATTAATAACATACTTTACCCTTAGGTTAAGTTAATCTTTACTAAACTAAAAATTGCACAAATGTTTAATCAAATAATGTTGAAAAGATATTATAATAGCACACAAAGCAAGTGCAAGCCGTAGCATTGCAAGTTTTATTCATATATAGATATGGTACAAAATAGGACTAGACATAACAAAACCAAACATAAAAAAACAAAAAAAAAGCAAACAATTATAACATATAGTTCAATAACACATTTTTCAGTGTATATATGAATGATTATATTTAGTAAGGCCATTCACCAACAAAATTACCCGCGGGATCATAGTTGCAAGTAATAAATGTGGCACCATTGTTACATGTAACTTTTGCACAACCTACTCTCAAAGTGTTTTTCCACACAACTTGAGTATAATGTCCACACTCTTTTGTACATGTGTTTGAACTATAATCATAGTCATCTATTTCTTTGACCCACATGTTGACCGCATCGACGCCTGACATGTCACCACTACTCCAAGCAATGTTCTCACCATATGGTCCTCCTTGAGAGTGTTCCATTGCGCAATCATTACCTTGTTGTTTGCTCGCATGGTCACGAGCATATTCAGCCACGGTTTCGTCCCAAACCAATGGATCCACACCAACCGCGGCACGAGCTTCATTGTGAGCATCCACAATGTCTTGTGGATCATCTTGGGCTCTTATGGATACAAATAAAACTAGGAAAATGGTTGTGGCTATGATTAGGCATTGAGATGGGTTAAACATTTTCATATTGTTTATGTTTTGGTGGCTAGAGATATTGTAGAGTTTATGAGATTTTGTGGTTTATAATTGAAGATTAATACGAGTTTATATAGTACTTAGCGTAAATACTAGTTGTACATTTTATATGTTTATGAATTAAATCACCTTGTACAAATACCACGATTCATTGAAATTATCTACAAATTGTAATACCACGAGCATTGAAATTAGATTACAAATAATCAGTAATTTCAAAAAAAGTATGCACCTAGATTATAAAATAATGGCCAACCGATTAAGATTAAAAATTAAGAAGTTTAGAGTAATTGTCATAAATCTCTTTTAACCATGTGACACACCGTATTATCTATTTAAATTCCAATTTGTATATATTTGAAATTCAGTTATACTCCCTCCGTTTTTTTAATAATTTTTTTGGATTATCACACATATTGTTTTGTGTTTAGTGAAAACATATTTCCTAGACAATTAGACCAACACAGATTCAAATTTTTCTTTGATGATCTACAATTTATGGATAAAAAATGCATAGAAAAAGTAAAAAAATCTATTATTTAGAAGAAAAAAAAATCTAAGAAATCCAAACGTTAATTAGTGTTTTAGGGAAATGATAGTATATGTTGTAGATGATAAGTTTTATGTTTATGAATTAACGGGCAAAGATGCACTGAAAAATAAATAAAGCTATAAGAATGACGTTAATTAAAATCAATTAGAAAACCCACACAAATGAGATCAATATATATTATAACATTCAAATTTTTAATAATACTTAGGAGAAATGAGGAATCTAGTTAAGTACATACATACAATAGTTGTTGTTGGATTTTCACCACTTTGACTTTTGTCTCTTTGAATCTATGATGGCCAAAACAATCAAAATAGATAATAGTAAATGCTTAATAAATGCCGAACTTTCAAATTTGGTACAATTAAATCATGAACTTTGAAAGTGTCATTTTAAAGCTCAACTAATCTGGACTTTCTAATTAAATCATCAACTATTGTTGACTGATCAAATTGAGTCACGTTGACGAGTCGAGAAACGTTGACTTTGGCGGTGTTACAACGACCGTTAACGGTCCGTTTGGCTTAAAAACGACGTCGTTTTCTCATTACATAAACGACGTCGAAACATGCTTAATAAATGCCGAACTTTCAAATTTGGTACAATTAAATCCTAAACTTTCAAATTTGGTACAATTAAATCCTAAACTTTGAAAGTATTATTTTAAATCCTAACTAATCTGAACTTTATAATTAAATCATCAACTATTGTTGACTGATTAAATTGAGTCTCGTTGACGAGTCGAGAAACGTTGACGGTGTTAAATCGGAGTTAATAATCCGTTAACGATCCGTTTGGCTTAAAAACGACGTCGTTTTCTCCTTATATAAAGAGAAACTTCATTTGACATATTTGACATATTTGCAAGTCTTGGTAGAGCATCTTCAACCTCATTAGGGGGGTTTCTCTGTTGGAGATGGTTTAAACGTCATTTTCTTATTTGATTTGAAATGGTTAGTAAATAAATGAAATAAACAATTTGATAAGCAAAGAGAAATATAAACATTAATCTGAGAATCAACTTACTGACGTTGTGCTAACTAAGCGAATTAACATCAACTTGGTTGCAATATATGATTATATCACACTAGCTATATATATATATATTTGTCTACGTTTATGTTATTTATTTACTAGTCAAGCAAAATGATGGATTTAATTTTTATTTTATCAACTTAGTTTTATTATTTTAACATAAAATTTAGATAATAGCCAACCAATTAAGATAAAAATATTTAGAAGTTTAGAGTAGCTGTCATAAATCTCTATTAACCATGTGACACAACGTATTATCAATTGAAATTCAAATTTGTGTAGATTTCATTTATGAAATTCAATTCTAAAAGGTATTGATTAGTGATTTAGGGAAATGATAGTATATATATTGTAGGTGATAATTTTCATGTTTATGAATTAACGAGAAAAGAAACACTGAAAAATAAATAAAGCTATAATAATGACGTAAAATCAATGAAAACCATCCAAATGAGATCAATATATGTTTTCACATTCAATTTTTTAATAATACTTAGGAGAAATGATGAATCTCACTAAGTACATACATACAATAGTTGTTGTTGGATTTTCACCACATTGACTTTTGTCTCTTTGAATCTATGATGGCCAAACAATCAAAATAGATAATAGTATATAGCCATCATATTTTTTTTAATCTAATTTGTGATTATGATTGTTCATTATTATTTTTACAAGGTGGCCAAAAATTCAGTTTCGGTGTTCTCTAAGATTTTAACAAAGTCTATCTAGAAGGCACAAAGAAAATCATATATAGACTCATTTGCCATAAATAAGTAAATTTGAATGGATAAATAAAAAAAATTCGACTTCTTTTGATCATAAAAAAGTCATTTAAAACTAGCCGTGCATGGATGCAATTTAAGGGCAAACATAATTACCACATCCTCATAAATGATATTTATTAAAGAGGAATTCACAAATCTACACCCTTTCAACCCCTTCTTCACAAAACTACTCCTAATTTAATATTTTCACATATTTACACCCTTTCAAAATTTTAAAAGCTTGATTTAACCTTTAAAAAAGTACCAAAATTAAAAAAAATTCATTTGGGTTCGCTAATTAGTGTTTAGGGTATAGTATTAAGGGGGTAAGATTATTTGGGTAGAGTTTATTTGGATTTAATTTTGAGTGTTTAGGTGTAGTTTTGTGAAGTATTTTGGAAAGGGGTGTAGTTTTGTGAAATGTAATTCAAATGGTGTAGTTTTGTGATTCTCCCTTTATTAAATAGAAAATAAACACATAGTTCTTTTTCTTATTAAAAACAAAATCCAACAAAAAAAAATCAGACACACACATATACTAATAAGAAGCTCTTTCTATGAAAAAAATCTATAAACTTTGACTAAATCAAACAATACGATTTATTTGTTAATGGTTCTGTTATAAGAAAATCACAAGAAATTGAAAATAATAGTATATTTTGATTTAGTATTATATTTTGAATATATTTACAAGAACTATTTCGATATATAATTAAAATAATCATAATTATAAATTTTGGGTAATTGACGCAAATCGATGTGATCACCAAGTTAGGTTCCGATTGGTATTTTGAATTCGGGTTTAATTCCACTTTTAAATATAATAAATAACAAAATTTTATAGCTTATAATAATTTGGCTTAATCAACTTACAAATTATATTAAAAATTTGCTATAGAAATATTAAAATAGTAACAAAAATGTACTTCAACAATTTTAACAAAAATATACTTCAACAAATTTTACTATTTGTATTTCTAAACAATGACGAAAGAATAATAACAAAAACTTTTAAACTAAATGTATAAATATATATAACTGTTTAGAAAACATAATATGTGGTTTTACCACATGTTAATTCCTAGTTGTTGTTAGTTTTTTAATAGTTAAGTATATATAAGACTTTACAAAAACATGTCCGGGGCATGAACTTTTATAAGTTCAACTCTAAAATGTACTGAAATATCAATGATTGGTTGGCTCAGTCGGTTAAACGCAGTCGTTGGTGATATTGTGCTCCTGAATTCGAACCGCGTTGGGAGCAAAAATTTACGCCATTAATTAATATTATCAAAAGTTGGTCGCGGGCGTAGGAGAATTATGAAATTCGGCTCATATTCATAGAAGAATTTGAAGGGGGTTAAAAAAATTTAGATTTTTTGGGTCATTTAAAATAATTAGAAACTAGTTATGCATATATGCTAATAAGTAATAATTCTTACCACAATTTTTAACAAAAAAAAATTACTCTTACCACAATTTGTCATAAGTTAACACAAATATATGCAACCCAATATACTATTTTTGTTCTTTAATATTATGCAACTAGATTATTTGACCAGCGCCAAGCAAACACCATTTTATATTAAACTTATTATAAGTTTCAAATATATATTTTATATAAAATAAATTTAATGTTGTTAATCCATTTTTTAATTATTTATCATGATGTTTCTGAAAACACCATTTTACAAAGTTTTCTGAACAATAATAGCATCATATGATTTTTCCGTTGAAAACAACCAACATAATTTTATGAACCAAAATACCATAAATTTTAAATTATATAAAACAAATATAAATTATTTACAATTTATAGCACTGGTTTTATTTAAAATAAGCTGTAAATTGTTTTCATTTGGTAAATTCAATAATCAATACTAACATAATATAAACTATAGACCTTTTTATATAGTTATGTATGATCTTTTTATTATATCATATTTTAAGGGCTTTCTATTCATAATTTACAGGCTTTTAAAATCATACTTTATAGGCTTTTTAAATTTTCATTAAAATTTCAAAAGTGTTTTCTCATTTAATATATATAGGATTTACAAAAGTTTTTTTTTAACATATTTTAGCCGAATATTAATTGGGCACTGCTCCTTAACATACAAATATTAATAACATACTTTACCCTTAGGTTAAGTTAATCTTTACTAAACTAAAAATTGCACAAATGTTTAATCAAATAATGTTGAAAAGATATTATAATAGCACACAAAGCAAGTGCAAGCCGTAGCATTGCAAGTTTTATTCATATATAGATATGGTACAAAATAGGACTAGACATAACAAAACCAAACATAAAAAAACAAAAAAAAAGCAAACAATTATAACATATAGTTCAATAACACATTTTTCAGTGTATATATGAATGATTATATTTAGTAAGGCCATTCACCAACAAAATTACCCGCGGGATCATAGTTGCAAGTAATAAATGTGGCACCATTGTTACATGTAACTTTTGCACAACCTACTCTCAAAGTGTTTTTCCACACAACTTGAGTATAATGTCCACACTCTTTTGTACATGTGTTTGAACTATAATCATAGTCATCTATTTCTTTGACCCACATGTTGACCGCATCGACGCCTGACATGTCACCACTACTCCAAGCAATGTTCTCACCATATGGTCCTCCTTGAGAGTGTTCCATTGCGCAATCATTACCTTGTTGTTTGCTCGCATGGTCACGAGCATATTCAGCCACGGTTTCGTCCCAAACCAATGGATCCACACCAACCGCGGCACGAGCTTCATTGTGAGCATCCACAAAGTCTTGTGGATCATCTTGGGCTCTTATGGATACAAATAAAACTAGGAAAATGGTTGTGGCTATGATTAGGCATTGAGATGGGTTAAACATTTTCATATTGTTTATGTTTTGGTGGCTAGAGATATTGTAGAGTTTATGAGATTTTGTGGTTTATAATTGAAGATTAATACGAGTTTATATAGTACTTAGCGTAAATACTAGTTGTACATTTTATATGTTTATGAATTAATCACCTTGTAATATATTATAGTAAAATTGTCTACCACGAGCATTGAAATTATTTACATATTAATAATTTCAAAAAAGTATGCACATTATAAAATAATAGCCAACCAATTAAGATAAAAATATTTAGATGTTTAGAGTAGTTGTCATAAATCTCTTTTAACCGTGTCACACACCGTATTATCTATTGAAATTCAAATTTGTGTAGATTTTATTTATGAAATTCAAATTTGTGTAGATTTTATTTATGAAATTCAATTCTAAAAGGTAATTTTCATGTTTATGAATTAACGAGAAAAGAAACACTGAAAAATAAATAAAGCTATAAGAATGACGTTAAAATCAATGAAAACCATACAATTGAGATCAATATATATTATAACATTCAAATTTTTAATAATACTTAGGAGAAATGAGGAATCTAGTTAAGTGCATACATACAATAGTTGTTGTTGGATTTTCACCACTTTGACTTTTGTCTCTTTGAATCTATGATGGCCAAACAATCAAAATAGATATAAGTATATAGCCATCATAAAAAAAATTTTAATCTAATTTGTGATTATGACTGTTCATTATTTTTTTAATTTTTACAAGGTGGCCAAAACTTCATTTTCGGTGTTCTCTAAGATTTTAAGAAAGTCTATCTAGAAGGCACAAAGAAAATCATATATATAGACTCATTTGCCATAAATAAGTAAATTTGAATGGATAAATAAAAAATTTCGACTTCTTTTGATCATAAAAAAAAGTCATTTAACACTAGCCGTGCATGGATGCAATTTAGCTCTTAATGGAGCACGGCTCATGAAAATTTGGACCAACTCTTTGCTTTGTTACTACTTTTTATATAAATAAAAAAGTATTGGTTTCTGCTCATACATCCTCTACGACCATGATTATTTGAGAGTTTTTAGTGGGTTCTTAAGGGGTGGAATCCACGAAATAGTAAATAGACTAGTTCTTTCTTCTTTTTTTTTTTCGGATCCGTTTTTTGCATTGTTCGTAGGTCCACTGACACGTGGCGGCCCATGATTGGTGCGTTATTAATTTTTTTAAAATAAAAAATAAAATAATAATAATAATAAAAAATCTTAAAAAACCGTGATTAAGAAATCTACCAATGCACGTGCTCTTAGACCCGACTTAACCTTTAATAATTTATCTTTTCGAGTTTTTGATTTTGGGTTTAGTGTCATAGGTGGTAGGCAGTGCCATGCATATTCAATGAGAAATGGGGCAATCGCCCCAGACCACCACTTACATGCTC
Organism: Cochlearia excelsa; assembly: GCA_963556525.1. Lineage (NCBI taxonomy): Eukaryota > Viridiplantae > Streptophyta > Magnoliopsida > Brassicales > Brassicaceae > Cochlearia > Cochlearia excelsa. Next base: position 45,604,379 of record OY748327.1, on the reverse strand, counting down.
CAAAATTTAGGCCACAATGTACAAATATGTTTTTAGCTTATTTTGTTCATTTTCATGTTTAGTTTCTTTTGTTAATGTTTAGATAATTTATTACTATCATTTTTGTCATTTTTTAAACTAATTTGAAAGATTGTATGTATTTATTACAATATTAAACTAATTTTTATAAAAATTTCCAATGCTATTTTGGTAATTGTTTTTTTTATTTAAAAACAAAGCCACAAATTTAAATTTAGCCATATGCCTCTCTAGTCATAAGCACGGCACTGGTGGTAGGGTTTAATGCTTAGGTTTTATTTCAATTTAGTATTTTTGTGTTTAAGTGTAATTATAAAGATACATTTTGAATGGATGTACATAGTTTTGGAAAGTACACTTTTAAATGTGTAATTCTCTAATTCCTCCAACAAACAAATTGGCTTACAATAATGCTCAACCAAATAGGATTGTATTCACTTCATTACATCACAAACATAATTACCACATCCTCATAAATGATATTTATTAAATAGAAAATAAACACATAGTTCTTTTTCTTATTAAAAACAAAATCCAACAAAAAAAAACAGACACACACATATACTAATAAGAAGCTCTTTCTATGAAAAAAATCTAAAAACTTTGACTAAATCAAACAATACGATTTATTTGTTAACGGTTCGGTTATAAGAAAATCACAAGAAATTGAAAATAATAGTATATTTTAATTTAGTATTATATATTTTGAATATATTTACAAGAATTATTTCAATATATAATTAAAATAATCATAATTATAAATTTTGGGTAATTGACGCGAGTTCGATGTGATCACCAGGTTAGGTTCCGATTGGTATTTTGAATTCAGGTTTAATTCCAGTTTTAAATATAATAAATAACAAAATTTTATAGCTTATAATAATTTGACTTAATCAACTTACAAATTATATTAAAAATTTGATATAGAAATATTAAAATAGTAACAAAAATGTACTTCAACAACTTTAACAAAAATATACTTCAACAAATTTTACTATTCGTATTTCTAAACAATGACAAAAGAATAATAACAAAAACTTTTAAACTAAATGTATAAATATATATAACTGTTTAGAAAACATAATATGTGGTAAAACCACATGTTAATTCCTAGTTGTTATTAGTTTTTTAAAAGTTAAGTATATACAAGACTTTACAAAAACATGTCCGGGGCATGAACTTTTATAAGTTCAACTCTAAAAAGTACGTGAAATATCAATGATGGGTTGACTCAGTCGGTTAAACGCAGTCGTTGGTGATATTGTGCTCCTGAATTCGAACCGCGTTGGGAGCAAAAATTTACGCCATTAATTAATATTATCAAAAGTTGGTCGCGGGCGTAGGAGAATTATGAAATTCGGTCCAAAACCTTCTGGTTTAAAAAAAAAATGAGTGTTTGTAAGGTGCCAAAAATAAACCTTATACAAGTTTTATAGACTAATGAAACCCAAGCAATGTTTCTCGTAAGGTTCAAACTGTTATATGGATTTGTAGTAGTGCCAATTATTTAAAGCTCTTGGATTTCTTTTTTTAATAGATGACTATTTCATCATTGGAAGAGACTCTAAAAATATTTAGAATTATTCGTTCTCATCATATTATATTGTTAATATGATTTGAATATGCATGACTCATGCCTCATTCATAAAATTTATCTTTCTTAGTGAACATAATTAATTAGATCTTTGTGTTGTTAATTTATTTTACAACTTTTATTATGTTTTTCTCACATATGTTATAACATATATATCCAGAAAGATGATTATGTTGTCCAAAATATGACCTTGAACATTTGGAAAAATTAAAGGTTTCAAAGTTTTCTAATTAATCCATGTAATAACATTTAAGTTTTATATTTTTGGGAGAATTACAAAACTACACCATTTGAATTACATTTCACAAAACTACACCATTTCAAAATTAATTCACAAAACTACACTTAAACACTCAAAATTAAATCCAAATAAATCCTAACCACACAATCCTACCTCCTTAGTATTATACCTTAAACACTAATTAGCGAACCCAAATGAAAAGATTATAATTTTGGTATTTTTTTAAAGTGTAAATCAAGCTTTTAAAATTTTGAAAAAATGTAAATATGAGAAAAAATTGAATTATGTAGAGTTTTGTAACAGAAGGATGAAATGGTGTAATTTTTTGAATTCCTCGATATATTTTTCAACCAAAATGTTTATTATGTTAAGATGATAAGAGAATTTGAATGGGAAGAAAATTATTAGTCCTCTCATAACCATAAAAGTTGGGATACATGAATATTTATAAAACTACAATATTATGAATAGTAAGAGACATAGTTAAGGAGATGCATACAAAGAGAGTAATAATTTGCCATCGTGGGCCTCATTATCGTCTCGGATGGTCGGTCTATTACGTTTTGAATTTTGACTATTCGTTGGTGTGATCATATTGTCCGCTCTAAGCTGTAACGTCCGTACGTTTTTTGCTATTTGATATCACCTAAAAAACTTCACGATAATTAATGTTGAGTTATACGCCCCTTATACATTAGAGCAAGATTAACCAGTTTTGTTTTTGTAAAGTTCATGAGTCCCACTGACACGTGGCGGCCATTTTTTAACTTTTTTAAAAAAAATCAGAAAAAATAAAAATTTGCCTTGGAAACCGTGTAATCCATTTGTAACAATATTATAGCAAATCCAATAGTGTTTTTAGTGGGATTTTAGTATGTGGAGCCCACCTAAATAGTTAAGATATGAATCTTAAATCATAATTATCAGTAAGGGCAAAAAAACAACCCTTGGGATTTTTTTAATTTATTTTTTTTGTTTCTTTTTTGAAAAAAAAAATCTCACCAATCGCCACGTGTCAGTGGGACCTACGAAAAGTTGAAGTATCGGTATTTGGAGAAGGAGTTTTGAGTTCGATACTAATGAGATATGTGGAGCCCACAGGGTAAGGTCCCCTTAAGTGCCCCGATAATGTTGGTCTTATATTTTTTATTTAAGATCCGAATCTTAACTATTCATGGATACGTGGCGATCCATGATTGATATGTTTTTTTTTTTTAAACCAAATGTTCATGGACCCCCACTGAATAGTTAAGAAATTTTATAGATTTCTCTGTTGGAGATACTCTACGGTCTTAGAAACTCATGCCTAATATTTCGGATCATACAAATTGTCACTAATATTAACTCTAATATGGCATTAGATGGAAAAGCATTTCACATAGCATACCATTTGACTTGTTATGTTTTTCATGTTATTAATTATTACAATATGAGCAACCAAATATTTGTGTACCACAAACGTATATATATATATATATATATTACATATGAAAAATGAATTATATCATGATAGATAATTATATTTATTCAAATAGGAAAAATACACACACACATCCTATATATATTACATGTTTAATAAAAGTGTAATATATCTTAGTATGGTCTTTCACCTGGAACGTTTCCACTGGGGTTATAGTTGCAAACAGTAAGACTTAAACCATTTACACATTTGGTTTTGGCACATCCAAGCGACACCGTTTTACTCCAAACAATCTGAAGATATTGTCGACAATCTTTCCCAACAGCACATGTGTTTGTGTCATAAGAGTAATCAGACTTCTGTCTCATCCCTATGCTCACTAACTGGTCAATAGACATGTCACCGTTGGTCACCCAGAAGATTTCGGCGTATGGCGTATTTGAAGAAATGTTACTGCAGTCTCTTCTTTGCATGGCGTAGGCTAAGGCATAGCTAGCCAAGTTTTCACTCCATGCTAGTGGACCAACACGTTCGGTGGCTCGGGCAATGTTGTGAGCATTCAAGTAGTCTTGTGGGGTGTCTTGGGCTTTTAGAGGAACAACAAAAGCTAGTACAAGAAGAGCAATATTGGCTAAGAGTAATAAGGTGTGATAGGAGTTTAACATTTTCATTTTTGTTTAATTGTTATGGTTTTAATTATACTTTTGTTGTTATGGAAAGAGGGGGGGATTATATAGAAATATATACTTACAGAACATTTCAATAGATTTGAAAATATCACAATTTTGGATATATTTATATTGGCCAATCAAACACACTTGTAATTAAAAGAGAAATTCACAAAACTACACATTTTCATCTTTTTTTTACAAAACTCTACCCAATTCAATTTTTTCTCATATTTACACCTCTTCAAAATTTTAAAAACTTGATTTACCCTATAAAAAATTACCAAAATTAATTTGTTTTCATTTGGGTTCGCTAATTAGTGTTTATGGTATAGTATAAAGGGGATATAATTGTGTGGGTATAATTTATTTGGATATAATTTTGAGTGTTTAGGTGTAGTTTTGTGAAGTAATTTTGCAATGGTGTAGTTTTGTAATTCTCCCTAATTAAAATACTATTTTATAAAACTACTTTTATTTCAAAAATCCTTTTAAATACCTATATGTTGGATTTTGAATTTTTCATATATGAGTTCGATTGTTTAACATTTTGAAAGGTTAGGGTTTAGAGTTTAACGGTTTTGTGTTTGTGATATACACGTTGTAGATGATAAATATTTTGGGTTTATGATGTTACTAGTTATTAAATAATGAAAATACTGATTATTTAGAACAAGCATACCCACGCACACATTTATATATATATATATATGTGTATTAATTATTCAAATTTTTATTAATAATTAAGATAAATAAATAAAAATACTCAAAGTCCATGCATAGTTGCTGGATTTACATATCTAGGACTTTGTATCTCCAAACTCTAAACATGTATATATTTAATCTAATTTTTGTGATGATGGATGTTAATTAATTTTTACACGTTTGCTGATGATTCATTTTTGGTCTACTTCAAGTTTTTGACGAAATCTACTTAAAAGGCAGACAATGTCATACATTCATGAGGAATTCGTAAAACTACGCGTTTTCAATCATTCCTTCACAATATTACACATAATTCAATATTTTACGTATTTACATTATTTCAAAATTTAAATTGTTAAATTATCTTTAAAAATTATTAAAATTAAAATATTTTCATTTGAGTTCGTTAATTAGTGTTTAGAATATAATATTAAAGACGTAAGATTGTGTGGGTAGAGTTTATTTAAATTTAATTTTGAGTATTTTGGTGTAATTTTGAAAATTAACTTTAAAATGGTTTAGTTTGTGAATTGCAATTCAAAATGTGTAATTTTGTAATTGTCCCTAGATTTATTGTCCGTAGTAAATGAATTTAATAAATTGAAGAAGAATGGGTTTAAACTTTTGCTTAAGATCTATAATGTTACAAACATCTATATATATAAAGTAGAATATACTCTCTTCTCATGATGCCACATCACCAACTCATATCTTCAAAATGTGACACATAATAAAACTTATTTGGGTAGTTTTAAATATTTTTCTATGAAATACTATTTTTAATTCTCTTAATAAATTACATTTAAGTATTTAACTAATGGTTAAACCTAGAATTTGAAAATACATCTTTAATTTGTAGAAAATATGTTTAAACATATATACATACATATATTGATATGAGGAATTCACAAAACTACACCCTTTCTTCCTTTCATTTACAAAACTCTACCTAATTCAATTTTTTCACATATTTACACCCTTTCAAAATTTTAAAAACTTATTTTCCCTTTAAAAAACTATCAAAATTAAAATCTTTTCATTTGGGTTCGCTAATTAGTGTTTATGGTATAGTATTAAGGGGGTAGGATTGTGTGGGTAGAGTTTATTTGGATTTAATTTTTAGTGTTTAGATGTAGTTTTGTGAAGTTATTTTGAAATGGTGTAGTTTTGTGAAATGTAATTCAAATGGTGTAGTTTTGTAATTTTCCCTATTGGTATTATATATATATCTCCTTAAATAAATTTGTTTTAACATATTTATTTTATTAAAAATATATATTTTTGAAATGATGAATAAAAAGTTACATTTTTGATTTGTACAAGATATGTTTAGATATATATACATACATATATTGATATTAAATATATTTCGTTTCATAGTTTTGTTTAACACGTTTATTTTATTAGAAATATATATATTTTGGGAAATGATGCATAAAAAGTTTGCTAATAATTTCACTTATTAGAAATATCGTTGTAAATATTTATGATATTTATCTAAATGATGAAACAATTAAAATGACATATGAGATTGAAAAGCACAACAATACAAAATAAAATTAGAAAAATTGAGTTTCAGATAATATTTGAGAATGATAGATTCATTGGATTTTGATGAAATCATTAATATGTTGTTTTACTTTTTGGAGGAAATCTTAACTATACATATTGATGGTATAAAAAAGTTATATTTTTCTATGCTCAAATTTTACGATGAGAGCAAATCGAGCAAATCTGGAAAGTTGGATGTTTAGAAAAATAAGTTTTGTTGGATTAGTGATGAGTTTTAAACGTCGAACAATATTTGAGATGAAAAAAAAAGAAATAAATATACTTTTAATGGAGTTATTTTGACGGTGTAAGAATTTTTTTCATCAAATAAATGCATAAAAACTTCAAAAGCAAATTCACTAATGTATACATAGTTTCATTAGAGTAGTATTAAAATTTAGTGTACATGAATGAACCTCCGTAATAGTAAAGATTTACAATTATTATGACTGATTATTTTTCAAACAATAAACTAAATATAAAACTAAAACAACTACCTATGACTTTATTATTTACATTAAACATATATAGAGCACTATGAATTTATAACTTACATATGTTACCAAAATCCACTTTTATGTTTGTTTTGATCTACAATTCGTTTTTGAATTGGAGTAGTTTTAGGATGGGTGACATATGTTAAAATGATTTTTGGTATTATGTCGGTGAGAATAACACAAGGAAAAATAGGATGTGATCATTTGCAACTATATTAACAACTCTTTTGAATCTACCGGAATTTGCATTAGTTGTTAGTCGCAAATTTATGCCGTCCCGAAGAGGGTCAATTATCCATGTGACTTTTTTATTTTTTTCTCATTACATGCGTATGTGTTGTATTTTTATTGGGATAATTAGACATCAAATTTGACCCCATAGTTCACGATTAAAGGCAATATGTTAATATTTAAATAAAAAAATATTAAAGTATGTAGCTACTTTTAATGCATGACCCTTGTAAAATTTTGTTTGGCTCCGCCATTGTCATTTGTAATATAGAATTTCTGAGATAAAAGAAGATGTTGAGACTCACTAAAACGGTTTTTGAGGCATTATAAATATTACGAGAGTTGAATCCAAATAAATGTGTAGTGATGAATCCTTACACTATTGAAGTGACAGTCTTGGTATGCAATGAAGGCGTAATATTTTGACGAGAGTGAATGTAACACCCTAATTTTAAAAAATATGATATTGTGTATCTCGAGTTTTAATTTTGTTATCTAAATTAAATTACGTAAATCCCGCCCGAAGGGCGGGTTACCCACTAGTATTAACATAAAAAAACTCACCTTAAAAACTAACAATGATTAAACAATAGAAAAATTGTCTTTTAGATATTTTTCTTAAAATCTAACCTAATTTAATATAAATTTCAAGAAAAATATTGTTAGTTTACTTTTTGTTTCTGTTTTAATTATTAATTACCTTTACTTTTTTATATAGTTCTGAAATTTTGAACTTGTGTTTTAAGAGCATATCCATTGGTGTTTTTTAAGGAGATCTTCAGGTAGGGCCCATTAAATAGTTAAGATCTGGATCTTATATTTCCTATTTAAGATCTGGATCTTAACTATTTAGTGGCCCTTTAGATACGTGGCGACCCATGATTGATGCATTTTTAATTATTTTTTTTTAAAACCAATTGTTCATGGATCCCAATGAATAATTAAGAAATTTTAGGGGTTTCTCTGTTGGAGATGGTTTAAACGTCATTTTCTTATTTGATTTGAAATGGTTAGTAAATAAATGAAATAAACAATTTGATAAGCAAAGAGAAATATAAACATTAATCTGAGAATCAACTTACTAACGTTGTGCTAACTAAGCGAATTAACATCAACTTGGTTGCAATATATGATTATATCACACTAGCTATATATATATATATTTGTCTACGTTTATGTTATTTATTTACTAGTCAAGCAAAATGATGGATTTAATTTTTATTTTATCAACTTAGTTTTATTATTTTAACATAAAATTTAGATAATAGCCAACCAATTAAGATAAAAATATTTAGAAGTTTAGAGTAGCTGTCATAAATCTCTATTAACCATGTGACACAACGTATTATCAATTGAAATTCAAATTTGTGTAGATTTCATTTATGAAATTCAATTCTAAAAGGTATTGATTAGTGATTTAGGGAAATGATAGTATATATATTGTAGGTGATAATTTTCATGTTTATGAATTAACGAGAAAAGAAACACTGAAAAATAAATAAAGCTATAATAATGACGTAAAATCAATGAAAACCATACAAATGAGATCAATATATGTTTTCACATTCAATTTTTTAATAATACTTAGGAGAAATGATGAATCTCACTAAGTACATACATACAATAGTTGTTGTTGGATTTTCACCACATTGACTTTTGTCTCTTTGAATCTATGATGGCCAAACAATCAAAATAGATAATAGTATATAGCCATCATATTTTTTTTAATCTAATTTGTGATTATGATTGTTCATTATTATTTTTACAAGGTGGCCAAAAATTCAGTTTCGGTGTTCTCTAAGATTTTAACAAAGTCTATCTAGAAGGCACAAAGAAAATCATATATAGACTCATTTGCCATAAATAAGTAAATTTGAATGGATAAATAAAAAAAATTCGACTTCTTTTGATCATAAAAAAGTCATTTAAAACTAGCCGTGCATGGATGCAATTTAAGGGCAAACATAATTACCACATCCTCATAAATGATATTTATTAAAGAGGAATTCACAAATCTACACCCTTTCATCCCCTTCTTCACAAAACTACTCCTAATTTAATATTTTCACATATTTACACCCTTTCAAAATTTTAAAAGCTTGATTTAACCTTTAAAAAAGTACCAAAATTAAAAAAAAATTCATTTGGGTTCGCTAATTAGTGTTTAGGGTATAGTATTAAGGGGGTAAGATTATTTGGGTAGAGTTTATTTGGATTTAATTTTGAGTGTTTAGGTGTAGTTTTGTGAAGTATTTTGGAAAGGGTGTAGTTTTGTGAAATGTAATTCAAATGGTGTAGTTTTGTGATTCTCCCTTTATTAAATAGAAAATAAACACATAGTTCTTTTTCTTATTAAAAACAAAATCCAACAAAAAAAATCAGACACACACATATACTAATAAGAAGCTCTTTCTATGAAAAAAATCTATAAACTTTGACTAAATCAAACAATACGATTTATTTGTTAATGGTTCTGTTATAAGAAAATCACAAGAAATTGAAAATAATAGTATATTTTGATTTAGTATTATATTTTGAATATATTTACAAGAACTATTTCGATATATAATTAAAATAATCATAATTATAAATTTTGGGTAATTGACGCAGTTCGATGTGATCACCAAGTTAGGTTCCGATTGGTATTTTGAATTCGGGTTTAATTCCACTTTTAAATATAATAAATAACAAAATTTTATAGCTTATAATAATTTGGCTTAATCAACTTACAAATTATATTAAAAATTTGCTATAGAAATATTAAAATAGTAACAAAAATGTACTTCAACAACTTTAACAAAAATATACTTCAACAAATTTTACTATTTGTATTTCTAAACAATGACGAAAGAATAATAACAAAAACTTTTAAACTAAATGTATAAATATATATAACTGTTTAGAAAACATAATATGTGGTTTTACCACATGTTAATTCCTAGTTGTTGTTAGTTTTTTAATAGTTAAGTATATATAAGACTTTACAAAAACATGTCCGGGGCATGAACTTTTATAAGTTCAACTCTAAAATGTACTGAAATATCAATGATTGGTTGGCTCAGTCGGTTAAACGTACGCAGTCGTTGGTGATATTGTGCTCCTGAATTCGAACCGCGTTGGGAGCAAAAATTTACGCCATTAATTAATATTATCAAAAGTTGGTCGCGGGCGTAGGAGAATTATGAAATTCGGCTCATATTCATAGAAGAATTTGAAGGGGGTTAAAAAAATTTAGATTTTTTGGGTCATTTAAAATAATTAGAAACTAGTTATGCATATATGCTAATAAGTAATAATTCTTACCACAATTTTTAACAAAAAAAAATTACTCTTACCACAATTTGTCATAAGTTAACACAAATATATGCAACCCAATATACTATTTTTGTTCTTTAATATTATGCAACTAGATTATTTGACCAGCGCAAGCAAACACCATTTTATATTAAACTTATTATAAGTTTCAAATATATATTTTATATAAAATAAATTTAATGTTGTTAATCCATTTTTTAATTATTTATCATGATGTTTCTGAAAACACCATTTTACAAAGTTTTCTGAACAATAATAGCATCATATGATTTTTCCGTTGAAAACAACCAACATAATTTTATGAACCAAAATACCATAAATTTTAAATTATATAAAACAAATATAAATTATTTACAATTTATAGCACTGGTTTTATTTAAAATAAGCTGTAAATTGTTTTCATTTGGTAAATTCAATAATCAATACTAACATAATATAAACTATAGACCTTTTTATATAGTTATGTATGATCTTTTTATTATATCATATTTTAAGGGCTTTCTATTCATAATTTACAGGCTTTTAAAATCATACTTTATAGGCTTTTTAAATTTTCATTAAAATTTCAAAAGTGTTTTCTCATTTAATATATATAGGATTTACAAAAGTTTTTTTTTAACATATTTTAGCCGAATATTAATTGGGCACTGCTCCTTAACATACAAATATTAATAACATACTTTACCCTTAGGTTAAGTTAATCTTTACTAAACTAAAAATTGCACAAATGTTTAATCAAATAATGTTGAAAAGATATTATAATAGCACACAAAGCAAGTGCAAGCCGTAGCATTGCAAGTTTTATTCATATATAGATATGGTACAAAATAGGACTAGACATAACAAAACCAAACATAAAAAAACAAAAAAAAAGCAAACAATTATAACATATAGTTCAATAACACATTTTTCAGTGTATATATGAATGATTATATTTAGTAAGGCCATTCACCAACAAAATTACCCGCGGGATCATAGTTGCAAGTAATAAATGTGGCACCATTGTTACATGTAACTTTTGCACAACCTACTCTCAAAGTGTTTTTCCACACAACTTGAGTATAATGTCCACACTCTTTTGTACATGTGTTTGAACTATAATCATAGTCATCTATTTCTTTGACCCACATGTTGACCGCATCGACGCCTGACATGTCACCACTACTCCAAGCAATGTTCTCACCATATGGTCCTCCTTGAGAGTGTTCCATTGCGCAATCATTACCTTGTTGTTTGCTCGCATGGTCACGAGCATATTCAGCCACGGTTTCGTCCCAAACCAATGGATCCACACCAACCGCGGCACGAGCTTCATTGTGAGCATCCACAATGTCTTGTGGATCATCTTGGGCTCTTATGGATACAAATAAAACTAGGAAAATGGTTGTGGCTATGATTAGGCATTGAGATGGGTTAAACATTTTCATATTGTTTATGTTTTGGTGGCTAGAGATATTGTAGAGTTTATGAGATTTTGTGGTTTATAATTGAAGATTAATACGAGTTTATATAGTACTTAGCGTAAATACTAGTTGTACATTTTATATGTTTATGAATTAATCACCTTGTAATATATTATAGTAAAATTGTCTACCACGAGCATTGAAATTATCTACAAATAATCAGTAATTTCAAAAAAGTATGCACCTAGATTATAAAATAATGGCCAACCGATTAAGATTAAAAATTAAGAAGTTTAGAGTAATTGTCATAAATCTCTTTTAACCATGTGACACACCGTATTATCTATTTAAATTCCAATTTGTATATATTTGAAATTCAGTTATACTCCCTCCGTTTTTTTAATAATTTTTTTGGATTATCACACATATTGTTTTGTGTTTAGTGAAAACATATTTCCTAGACAATTAGACCAACACAGATTCAAATTTTTCTTTGATGATCTACAATTTATGGATAAAAAATGCATAGAAAAAGTAAAAAATCTATTATTTAGAAGAAAAAAATCTAAGAAATCCAAACGTTAATTAGTGTTTTAGGGAAATGATAGTATATGTTGTAGATGATAAGTTTTATGTTTATGAATTAACGGGCAAAGATGCACTGAAAAATAAATAAAGCTATAAGAATGACGTTAATTAAAATCAATTAGAAAACCCACACAAATGAGATCAATATATATTATAACATTCAAATTTTTAATAATACTTAGGAGAAATGAGGAATCTAGTTAAGTACATACATACAATAGTTGTTGTTGGATTTTCACCACTTTGACTTTTGTCTCTTTGAATCTATGATGGCCAAAACAATCAAAATAGATAATAGTAAATGCTTAATAAATGCCGAACTTTCAAATTTGGTACAATTAAATCATGAACTTTGAAAGTGTCATTTTAAAGCTCAACTAATCTGACTTTCTAATTAAATCATCAACTATTGTTGATGATCAAATTGAGTCACGTTGACGAGTCGAGAAACGTTGACTTTGGCGGTGTTACAACGACCGTTAACGGTCCGTTTGGCTTAAAAACGACGTCGTTTTCTCATTACATAAACGACGTCGAAACATGCTTAATAAATGCCGAACTTTCAAATTTGGTACAATTAAATCCTAAACTTTCAAATTTGGTACAATTAAATCCTAAACTTTGAAAGTATTATTTTAAATCCTAACTAATCTGAACTTTATAATTAAATCATCAACTATTGTTGACTGATTAAATTGAGTCTCGTTGACGAGTCGAGAAACGTTGACGGTGTTAAATCGGAGTTAATAATCCGTTAACGATCCGTTTGGCTTAAAAACGACGTCGTTTTCTCCTTATATAAAGAGAAACTTCATTTGACATATTTGACATATTTGCAAGTCTTGGTAGAGCATCTTCAACCTCATTAGGGGTTTCTCTGTTGGAGATGGTTTAAACGTCATTTTCTTATTTGATTTGAAATGGTTAGTAAATAAATGAAATAAACAATTTGATAAGCAAAGAGAAATATAAACATTAATCTGAGAATCAACTTACTGACGTTGTGCTAACTAAGCGAATTAACATCAACTTGGTTGCAATATATGATTATATCACACTAGCTATATATATATATATTTGTCTACGTTTATGTTATTTATTTACTAGTCAAGCAAAATGATGGATTTAATTTTTATTTTATCAACTTAGTTTTATTATTTTAACATAAAATTTAGATAATAGCCAACCAATTAAGATAAAAATATTTAGAAGTTTAGAGTAGCTGTCATAAATCTCTATTAACCATGTGACACAACGTATTATCAATTGAAATTCAAATTTGTGTAGATTTCATTTATGAAATTCAATTCTAAAAGGTATTGATTAGTGATTTAGGGAAATGATAGTATATATATTGTAGGTGATAATTTTCATGTTTATGAATTAACGAGAAAAGAAACACTGAAAAATAAATAAAGCTATAATAATGACGTAAAATCAATGAAAACCATCCAAATGAGATCAATATATGTTTTCACATTCAATTTTTTAATAATACTTAGGAGAAATGATGAATCTCACTAAGTACATACATACAATAGTTGTTGTTGGATTTTCACCACATTGACTTTTGTCTCTTTGAATCTATGATGGCCAAACAATCAAAATAGATAATAGTATATAGCCATCATATTTTTTTTAATCTAATTTGTGATTATGATTGTTCATTATTATTTTTACAAGGTGGCCAAAAATTCAGTTTCGGTGTTCTCTAAGATTTTAACAAAGTCTATCTAGAAGGCACAAAGAAAATCATATATAGACTCATTTGCCATAAATAAGTAAATTTGAATGGATAAATAAAAAAATTCGACTTCTTTTGATCATAAAAAAGTCATTTAAAACTAGCCGTGCATGGATGCAATTTAAGGGCAAACATAATTACCACATCCTCATAAATGATATTTATTAAAGAGGAATTCACAAATCTACACCCTTTCAACCCCTTCTTCACAAAACTACTCCTAATTTAATATTTTCACATATTTACACCCTTTCAAAATTTTAAAAGCTTGATTTAACCTTTAAAAAAGTACCAAAATTAAAAAAAATTCATTTGGGTTCGCTAATTAGTGTTTAGGGTATAGTATTAAGGGGGTAAGATTATTTGGGTAGAGTTTATTTGGATTTAATTTTGAGTGTTTAGGTGTAGTTTTGTGAAGTATTTTGGAAAGGGTGTAGTTTTGTGAAATGTAATTCAAATGGTGTAGTTTTGTGATTCTCCCTTTATTAAATAGAAAATAAACACATAGTTCTTTTTCTTATTAAAAACAAAATCCAACAAAAAAAAATCAGACACACACATATACTAATAAGAAGCTCTTTCTATGAAAAAAATCTATAAACTTTGACTAAATCAAACAATACGATTTATTTGTTAATGGTTCTGTTATAAGAAAATCACAAGAAATTGAAAATAATAGTATATTTTGATTTAGTATTATATTTTGAATATATTTACAAGAACTATTTCGATATATAATTAAAATAATCATAATTATAAATTTTGGGTAATTGACGCAGTTCGATGTGATCACCAAGTTAGGTTCCGATTGGTATTTTGAATTCGGGTTTAATTCCACTTTTAAATATAATAAATAACAAAATTTTATAGCTTATAATAATTTGGCTTAATCAACTTACAAATTATATTAAAAATTTGCTATAGAAATATTAAAATAGTAACAAAAATGTACTTCAACAACTTTAACAAAAATATACTTCAACAAATTTTACTATTTGTATTTCTAAACAATGACGAAAGAATAATAACAAAAACTTTTAAACTAAATGTATAAATATATATAACTGTTTAGAAAACATAATATGTGGTTTTACCACATGTTAATTCCTAGTTGTTGTTAGTTTTTTAATAGTTAAGTATATATAAGACTTTACAAAAACATGTCCGGGGCATGAACTTTTATAAGTTCAACTCTAAAATGTACTGAAATATCAATGATTGGTTGGCTCAGTCGGTTAAACGCAGTCGTTGGTGATATTGTGCTCCTGAATTCGAACCGCGTTGGGAGCAAAAATTTACGCCATTAATTAATATTATCAAAAGTTGGTCGCGGGCGTAGGAGAATTATGAAATTCGGCTCATATTCATAGAAGAATTTGAAGGGGGTTAAAAAAATTTAGATTTTTTGGGTCATTTAAAATAATTAGAAACTAGTTATGCATATATGCTAATAAGTAATAATTCTTACCACAATTTTTAACAAAAAAAAATTACTCTTACCACAATTTGTCATAAGTTAACACAAATATATGCAACCCAATATACTATTTTTGTTCTTTAATATTATGCAACTAGATTATTTGACCAGCGCCAAGCAAACACCATTTTATATTAAACTTATTATAAGTTTCAAATATATATTTTATATAAAATAAATTTAATGTTGTTAATCCATTTTTTAATTATTTATCATGATGTTTCTGAAAACACCATTTTACAAAGTTTTCTGAACAATAATAGCATCATATGATTTTTCCGTTGAAAACAACCAACATAATTTTATGAACCAAAATACCATAAATTTTAAATTATATAAAACAAATATAAATTATTTACAATTTATAGCACTGGTTTTATTTAAAATAAGCTGTAAATTGTTTTCATTTGGTAAATTCAATAATCAATACTAACATAATATAAACTATAGACCTTTTTATATAGTTATGTATGATCTTTTTATTATATCATATTTTAAGGGCTTTCTATTCATAATTTACAGGCTTTTAAAATCATACTTTATAGGCTTTTTAAATTTTCATTAAAATTTCAAAAGTGTTTTCTCATTTAATATATATAGGATTTACAAAAGTTTTTTTTTAACATATTTTAGCCGAATATTAATTGGGCACTGCTCCTTAACATACAAATATTAATAACATACTTTACCCTTAGGTTAAGTTAATCTTTACTAAACTAAAAATTGCACAAATGTTTAATCAAATAATGTTGAAAAGATATTATAATAGCACACAAAGCAAGTGCAAGCCGTAGCATTGCAAGTTTTATTCATATATAGATATGGTACAAAATAGGACTAGACATAACAAAACCAAACATAAAAAAACAAAAAAAAAGCAAACAATTATAACATATAGTTCAATAACACATTTTTCAGTGTATATATGAATGATTATATTTAGTAAGGCCATTCACCAACAAAATTACCCGCGGGATCATAGTTGCAAGTAATAAATGTGGCACCATTGTTACATGTAACTTTTGCACAACCTACTCTCAAAGTGTTTTTCCACACAACTTGAGTATAATGTCCACACTCTTTTGTACATGTGTTTGAACTATAATCATAGTCATCTATTTCTTTGACCCACATGTTGACCGCATCGACGCCTGACATGTCACCACTACTCCAAGCAATGTTCTCACCATATGGTCCTCCTTGAGAGTGTTCCATTGCGCAATCATTACCTTGTTGTTTGCTCGCATGGTCACGAGCATATTCAGCCACGGTTTCGTCCCAAACCAATGGATCCACACCAACCGCGGCACGAGCTTCATTGTGAGCATCCACAAAGTCTTGTGGATCATCTTGGGCTCTTATGGATACAAATAAAACTAGGAAAATGGTTGTGGCTATGATTAGGCATTGAGATGGGTTAAACATTTTCATATTGTTTATGTTTTGGTGGCTAGAGATATTGTAGAGTTTATGAGATTTTGTGGTTTATAATTGAAGATTAATACGAGTTTATATAGTACTTAGCGTAAATACTAGTTGTACATTTTATATGTTTATGAATTAATCACCTTGTAATATATTATAGTAAAATTGTCTACCACGAGCATTGAAATTATTTACATATTAATAATTTCAAAAAAGTATGCACATTATAAAATAATAGCCATAAAAATATTTAGATGTTTAGAGTAGTTGTCATAAATCTCTTTTAACCGTGTCACACACCGTATTATCTATTGAAATTCAAATTTGTGTAGATTTTATTTATGAAATTCAAATTTGTGTAGATTTTATTTATGAAATTCAATTCTAAAAGGTAATTTTCATGTTTATGAATTAACGAGAAAAGAAACACTGAAAAATAAATAAAGCTATAAGAATGACGTTAAAATCAATGAAAACCATACAACTGAGATCAATATATATTATAACATTCAAATTTTTAATAATACTTAGGAGAAATGAGGAATCTAGTTAAGTGCATACATACAATAGTTGTTGTTGGATTTTCACCACTTTGACTTTTGTCTCTTTGAATCTATGATGGCCAAACAATCAAAATAGATATAAGTATATAGCCATCATAAAAAAAATTTTAATCTAATTTGTGATTATGACTGTTCATTATTTTTTTAATTTTTACAAGGTGGCCAAAACTTCATTTTCGGTGTTCTCTAAGATTTTAAGAAAGTCTATCTAGAAGGCACAAAGAAAATCATATATATAGACTCATTTGCCATAAATAAGTAAATTTGAATGGATAAATAAAAAATTTTGACTTCTTTTGATCATAAAAAAAGTCATTTAACACTAGCCGTGCATGGATGCAATTTAGCTCTTAATGGAGCACGGCTCATGAAAATTTGGACCAACTCTTTGCTTTGTTACTACTTTTTATATAAATAAAAAAGTATTGGTTTCTGCTCATACATCCTCTACGACCATGATTATTTGAGAGTTTTTAGTGGGTTCTTAAGGGTGGAATCCACGAAATAGTAAATAGACTAGTTCTTTCTTCTTTTTTTTTTTTCGGATCCGTTTTTTGCATTGTTCGTAGGTCCACTGACACGTGGCGGCCCATGATTGGTGCGTTATTAATTTTTTTAAAATAAAAAATAAAATAATAATAATAATAAAAAATCTTAAAAAACCGTGATTAAGAAATCTACCAATGCACGTGCTCTTAGACCCGACTTAACCTTTAATAATTTATCTTTTCGAGTTTTTGATTTTGGGTTTAGTGTCATAGGTGGTAGGCAGTGCCATGCATATTCAATGAGAAATGGGGCAATCGCCCAGACCACCACTTACATGCTCCAAAATTTAGGCCACAATGTACAAATATGTTTTTAGCTTATTTTGTTCATTTTCATGTTTAGTTTCTTTTGTTAATGTTTAGATAATTTATTACTATCATTTTTGTCATTTTTTAAACTAATTTGAAAGATTGTATGTATTTATTACAATATTAAACTAATTTTTATAAAAATTTCCAATGCTATTTTGGTAATTGTTTTTTTTATTTAAAAACAAAGCCACAAATTTAAATTTAGCCATATGCCTCTCTAGTCATAAGCACGGCACTGGTGGTAGGGTTTAATGCTTAGGTTTTATTTCAATTTAGTATTTTTGTGTTTAAGTGTAATTATAAAGATACATTTTGAATGGATGTACATAGTTTTGGAAAGTACACTTTTAAATGTGTAATTCTCTAATTCCTCCAACAAACAAATTGGCTTACAATAATGCTCAACCAAATAGGATTGTATTCACTTCATTACATCACAAACATAATTACCACATCCTCATAAATGATATTTATTAAATAGAAAATAAACACATAGTTCTTTTTCTTATTAAAAACAAAATCCAACAAAAAAAAACAGACACACACATATACTAATAAGAAGCTCTTTCTATGAAAAAAATCTAAAAACTTTGACTAAATCAAACAATACGATTTATTTGTTAACGGTTCGGTTATAAGAAAATCACAAGAAATTGAAAATAATAGTATATTTTAATTTAGTATTATATATTTTGAATATATTTACAAGAATTATTTCAATATATAATTAAAATAATCATAATTATAAATTTTGGGTAATTGACGCAGTTCGATGTGATCACCAGGTTAGGTTCCGATTGGTATTTTGAATTCAGGTTTAATTCCAGTTTTAAATATAATAAATAACAAAATTTTATAGCTTATAATAATTTGACTTAATCAACTTACAAATTATATTAAAAATTTGATATAGAAATATTAAAATAGTAACAAAAATGTACTTCAACAACTTTAACAAAAATATACTTCAACAAATTTTACTATTCGTATTTCTAAACAATGACAAAAGAATAATAACAAAAACTTTTAAACTAAATGTATAAATATATATAACTGTTTAGAAAACATAATATGTGGTAAAACCACATGTTAATTCCTAGTTGTTATTAGTTTTTTAAAAGTTAAGTATATACAAGACTTTACAAAAACATGTCCGGGGCATGAACTTTTATAAGTTCAACTCTAAAAAGTACGTGAAATATCAATGATGGGTTGACTCAGTCGGTTAAACGCAGTCGTTGGTGATATTGTGCTCCTGAATTCGAACCGCGTTGGGAGCAAAAATTTACGCCATTAATTAATATTATCAAAAGTTGGTCGCGGGCGTAGGAGAATTATGAAATTCGGTCCAAAACCTTCTGGTTTAAAAAAAAAATGAGTGTTTGTAAGGTGCCAAAAATAAACCTTATACAAGTTTTATAGACTAATGAAACCCAAGCAATGTTTCTCGTAAGGTTCAAACTGTTATATGGATTTGTAGTAGTGCCAATTATTTAAAGCTCTTGGATTTCTTTTTTTAATAGATGACTATTTCATCATTGGAAGAGACTCTAAAAATATTTAGAATTATTCGTTCTCATCATATTATATTGTTAATATGATTTGAATATGCATGACTCATGCCTCATTCATAAAATTTATCTTTCTTAGTGAACATAATTAATTAGATCTTTGTGTTGTTAATTTATTTTACAACTTTTATTATGTTTTTCTCACATATGTTATAACATATATATCCAGAAAGATGATTATGTTGTCCAAAATATGACCTTGAACATTTGGAAAAATTAAAGGTTTCAAAGTTTTCTAATTAATCCATGTAATAACATTTAAGTTTTATATTTTTGGGAGAATTACAAAACTACACCATTTGAATTACATTTCACAAAACTACACCATTTCAAAATTAATTCACAAAACTACACTTAAACACTCAAAATTAAATCCAAATAAATCCTAACCACACAATCCTACCTCCTTAGTATTATACCTTAAACACTAATTAGCTAACCCAAATGAAAAGATTATAATTTTGGTATTTTTTTAAAGTGTAAATCAAGCTTTTAAAATTTTGAAAAAATGTAAATATGAGAAAAAATTGAATTATGTAGAGTTTTGTAACAGAAGGATGAAATGGTGTAATTTTTTGAATTCCTCGATATATTTTTCAACCAAAATGTTTATTATGTTAAGATGATAAGAGAATTTGAATGGGAAGAAAATTATTAGTCCTCTCATAACCATAAAAGTTGGGATACATGAATATTTATAAAACTACAATATTATGAATAGTAAGAGACATAGTTAAGGAGATGCATACAAAGAGAGTAATAATTTGCCATCGTGGGCCTCATTATCGTCTCGGATGGTCGGTCTATTACGTTTTGAATTTTGACTATTCGTTGGTGTGATCATATTGTCCGCTCTAAGCTGTAACGTCCGTACGTTTTTTGCTATTTGATATCACCTAAAAACTTCACGATAATTAATGTTGAGTTATACGCCCCTTATACATTAGAGCAAGATTAACCAGTTTTGTTTTTGTAAAGTTCATGAGTCCCACGACACGCCATGGCCATTTTTTAACTTTTTAAAAAAATCAGAAAAAATAAAAATTTGCCTTGAAACCGTGTAATCCATTTGTAACAATATTATAGCAAATCCAATAGTGTTTTTAGTGGGATCTAAGATGCTGAACACCTAAATAAGTAAGATATGAATCTTAAATCATAATTATCAGTAAGGGCAAAAAAACAACCCTTGGGATTTTTTTAATTTATTTTTTTTGTTTCTTTTTTGAAAAAAAAAAATCTCACCAATCGCCACGTGTCAGTGGGACCTACGAAAAGTTGAAGTATCGGTATTTGGAGAAGGAGTTTTGAGTTCGATACTAATGAGATATGTGGAGCCCACAGGGTAAGGTCCCCTTAAGTGCCCCGATAATGTTGGTCTTATATTTTTTATTTAAGATCCGAATCTTAACTATTCATGGATACGTGGCGATCCATGATTGATATGTTTTTTTTTTTTAAACCAAATGTTCATGGACCCCACTGAATAGTTAAGAAATTTTATAGATTTCTCTGTTGGAGATACTCTACGGTCTTAGAAACTCATGCCTAATATTTCGGATCATACAAATTGTCACTAATATTAACTCTAATATGGCATTAGATGGAAAAGCATTTCACATAGCATACCATTTGACTTGTTATGTTTTTCATGTTATTAATTATTACAATATGAGCAACCAAATATTTGTGTACCACAAACGTATATATATATATATATATTACATATGAAAAATGAATTATATCATGATAGATAATTATATTTATTCAAATAGGAAAAATACACACACACATCCTATATATATTACATGTTTAATAAAAGTGTAATATATCTTAGTATGGTCTTTCACCTGGAACGTTTCCACTGGGGTTATAGTTGCAAACAGTAAGACTTAAACCATTTACACATTTGGTTTTGGCACATCCAAGCGACACCGTTTTACTCCAAACAATCTGAAGATATTGTCGACAATCTTTCCCAACAGCACATGTGTTTGTGTCATAAGAGTAATCAGACTTCTGTCTCATCCCTATGCTCACTAACTGGTCAATAGACATGTCACCGTTGGTCACCCAGAAGATTTCGGCGTATGGCGTATTTGAAGAAATGTTACTGCAGTCTCTTCTTTGCATGGCGTAGGCTAAGGCATAGCTAGCCAAGTTTTCACTCCATGCTAGTGGACCAACACGTTCGGTGGCTCGGGCAATGTTGTGAGCATTCAAGTAGTCTTGTGGGGTGTCTTGGGCTTTTAGAGGAACAACAAAAGCTAGTACAAGAAGAGCAATATTGGCTAAGAGTAATAAGGTGTGATAGGAGTTTAACATTTTCATTTTTGTTTAATTGTTATGGTTTTAATTATACTTTTGTTGTTATGGAAAGAGGGGGGGATTATATAGAAATATATACTTACAGAACATTTCAATAGATTTGAAAATATCACAATTTTGGATATATTTATATTGGCCAATCAAACACACTTGTAATTAAAAGAGAAATTCACAAAACTACACATTTTCATCTTTTTTTTACAAAACTCTACCCAATTCAATTTTTTCTCATATTTACACCTCTTCAAAATTTTAAAAACTTGATTTACCCTATAAAAAATTACCAAAATTAATTTGTTTTCATTTGGGTTCGCTAATTAGTGTTTATGGTATAGTATAAAGGGGATATAATTGTGTGGGTATAATTTATTTGGATATAATTTTGAGTGTTTAGGTGTAGTTTTGTGAAGTAATTTTGCAATGGTGTAGTTTTGTAATTCTCCCTAATTAAAATACTATTTTATAAAACTACTTTTATTTCAAAAATCCTTTTAAATACCTATATGTTGGATTTTGAATTTTTCATATATGAGTTCGATTGTTTAACATTTTGAAAGGTTAGGGTTTAGAGTTTAACGGTTTTGTGTTTGTGATATACACGTTGTAGATGATAAATATTTTGGGTTTATGATGTTACTAGTTATTAAATAATGAAAATACTGATTATTTAGAACAAGCATACCCACGCACACATTTATATATATATATATATATGTGTATTAATTATTCAAATTTTTATTAATAATTAAGATAAATAAATAAAAATACTCAAAGTCCATGCATAGTTGCTGGATTTACATATCTAGGACTTTGTATCTCCAAACTCTAAACATGTATATATTTAATCTAATTTTTGTGATGATGGATGTTAATTAATTTTTACACGTTTGCTGATGATTCATTTTTGGTCTACTTCAAGTTTTTGACGAAATCTACTTAAAAGGCAGACAATGTCATACATTCATGAGGAATTCGTAAAACTACGCGTTTTCAATCATTCCTTCACAATATTACACATAATTCAATATTTTACGTATTTACATTATTTCAAAATTTAAATTGTTAAATTATCTTTAAAAATTATTAAAATTAAAATATTTTCATTTGAGTTCGTTAATTAGTGTTTAGAATATAATATTAAAGACGTAAGATTGTGTGGGTAGAGTTTATTTAAATTTAATTTTGAGTATTTTGGTGTAATTTTGAAAATTAACTTTAAAATGGTTTAGTTTGTGAATTGCAATTCAAAATGTGTAATTTTGTAATTGTCCCTAGATTTATTGTCCGTAGTAAATGAATTTAATAAATTGAAGAAGAATGGGTTTAAACTTTTGCTTAAGATCTATAATGTTACAAACATCTATCTATATAATAGAAAGCTTTTAGAGCTCAATTTGATGTCCACGTAAGCAATATAGAGTGTCTAAAATTCAGGCACGTCATCTCTTTGATTTTTTAATGAGAGTTTGTCATTAATGTTACGTTTCGTCTCACCATCTCTCCTCAAGATCTTTATTGAATTTTCCCCAAAGATCATCGATTCGTCTTCTTCGTTATGAGCGATCCAACTTCTTCGTCATAATAGATATTAATTAGCTCATAATTCTTTCCCCTCCTTTTATAGATCTCTTCTCCCCAGAAGCTCAAATCGGGTTTCTCGACATTTTATGCCGTTCAGGAGCTTCACGTTACCATCTTCGAAGGATTTTCATTCTCATGGATGAACCTAACATCTTCGTCGACGATTCCGCTCAAAATCGGGATATACTACTTGAAAAAACTCTTTCAAAGTTTACTACAATGATATCGATCTCTGCAACAATGCTTTAACGGCGTTTTACCAGCGGGAGAAGAATGTAATGGTGGTTAAAACGGTAACAAGCGCTAGGAAAAAGGATATGCCTACAACTGAAAGCGCCTGCAGTGAATGTCAAGGTCGGTTCCGTTAACACGTGGACGATCGTCGTTAAGGTAAAACTACAATGTAGCAGTCAGTGGATTAACTAGCGTTTATGCGGAGCAGATTCATTTAGATTTTACTAATATTATCTTATCATACTCTTATTGATGTGTTTTTTTAACATCGTTTTAATTCTCTTTGATGATTTGTTACGTATAGGTTCGAAGGCTTTGGATTTTTTTTCTTGAATTATTTTAAGCCGATGAATATTAGGAGTGATGATGAAATAAGATTACCATCAAACTTTGAGAGATTCAAATATGACCTTGCGGTTTTGTTTAAATAGACGTCCATTTGAATATGGTTGATTAATAATGAAATACATGTCCACCACTTTTTAGACATAGATGTAAATATTTGTCTAATAAATTTTTATGATATAGATGTATTGAAAATCATACTATCACCAAAACTACTTGGTTGTACATTCATATGCAAAACATATTTTTATTACAAAAAAAAACATCAAACAACTATTTAATGGTTCACATGATCCATTTGCTTTACTACTAGGCGTGCAAGCTATGTGATCCTGAGAAAGAGAAGTGTTCAATGCTATTACAAAGAAGTTACTGTTGAGTCTCTAACTTCGACGCTCTCCCCTACCAGCGCTTAGATGTGAAGATTGGTTCGATGATGTGGTTGCATGGATTCTGAGGATGTGGTTCATATAGGGGACGGCGGTAGTAATGATGTATGTGGAGCTAGAGATAGGTTGTGACGTCTGGCTTTGGGGAAGTGAAGTTACTTCATTTGAACACGTAAACATATCGCTCTGGTTTCAGTCAAATATCTCAAGAGCTAAAGTCATGTGCAAGTTAAATTGTGCGTGTGTGTGTTTTGTTTTGAAGGTTGCTCAACGGATAGAGTATGGAGCAAAGCATATGAGAGATGCGGTTCAGACATGTCCCAGTTTCATTTTTCGATTTTAGGAGTTTTGTACATTTCGATGTCTCTTTTGAGGAGTATATAATATGTGTTATAACTTATAAGATCCCTCTAAACATTTTTTATTTTGCGTATTATGTAAATTATATTAAACAGACATATTTATTATAAGAAATATGATGCATGCATATGGAGAAATTAATTCTTACTAGAAAAAAGAAGTTTATTTTATTTTCAGTTTTAATAAAATGTGTTCGTTTTTAAGGTCATAACTCTACTAAAAGATCAGCTTGTGACTTTTCAATCCCTCTAAATTGTTCGTCCGGCCGTTTATTAAGGAATTTATCTTTCAAGTTTGATTCATCTTCTCCAAGACTCTATTCTCAAAGACCAACCTATGTTGATAAGAGGTTTAAGATGAATAATTTAAGAAGTAAAAAACATGGTGTTAGTTATTTAGTGATAAATATTAAAAGGAAAAGAGAATGATATGCAACTTGAGAAACAATGTGTGGGATGAAGAAAATAATACACCAACCAAAGATGATATAATGAAAATATATTTAAATTTACAACAATGTAAATTAATAAATTAAAAAAAAAAAATTCCGACGATTTAAAAAAATCAAAACAATAACTATTGTAGATGTTGAAAGGAGGGACAAGGAAAGAATAGCAACTAAGAGTATAAAGATAAAAGCACATTAATTATTATAAACAAAAGAGTACATACTTTTTTCCAAATTTCTACGCACAAATGATGTTTACTTTGGTTGTAATAAAAAAATGATGTTTACTTTGTACAGCAATTAAATTAGATTATTTTATTTTTGCATAAAACTAATGTACCATCAGTTTTTCTATTGATAATCGCAGACAAACATAAATTCAAACTATGTTTCCAAAATTTAACAGTTGATGTCTAAAAAAAAATCAAGGTAGTAAAAATTTTCACCAATACGAAACACAATTATTAATTAAGATACATACAAAATAAAATACAATTATATTCTAATAGTTTTACAAAAAAATATTTTCATTTTTGAAAATTACAATATAAGAAAGATTAGAGAAACTTCCCCGCGCGTAGCGCGGGAACATCCCTAGTCTATATATATAAAGTAGAATATACTCTCTTCTCATGATGCCACATCACCAACTCATATCTTCAAAATGTGACACATAATAAAACTTATTTGGGTAGTTTTAAATATTTTTCTATGAAATACTATTTTTAATTCTCTTAATAAATTACATTTAAGTATTTAACTAATGGTTAAACCTAGAATTTGAAAATACATCTTTAATTTGTAGAAAATATGTTTAAACATATATACATACATATATTGATATGAGGAATTCACAAAACTACACCCTTTCTTCCTTTCATTTACAAAACTCTACCTAATTCAATTTTTTCACATATTTACACCCTTTCAAAATTTTAAAAACTTATTTACCCTTTAAAAAACTATCAAAATTAAAATCTTTTCATTTGGGTTAGCTAATTAGTGTTTATGGTATAGTATTAAGGGGGTAGGATTGTGTGGGTAGAGTTTATTTGGATTTAATTTTTAGTGTTTAGGTGTAGTTTTGTGAAGTTATTTTGAAATGGTGTAGTTTTGTGAAATGTAATTCAAATGGTGTAGTTTTGTAATTTTCCCTATTGGTATTATATATATATCTCCTTAAATAAATTTGTTTTAACATATTTATTTTATTAAAAATATATATTTTTGAAATGATGAATAAAAAGTTACATTTTTGATTTGTACAAGATATGTTTAGATATATATACATACATATATTGATATTAAATATATTTCGTTTCATAGTTTTGTTTAACACGTTTATTTTATTAGAAATATATATATTTTGGGAAATGATGCATAAAAAGTTTGCTAATAATTTCACTTATTAGAAATATCGTTGTAAATATTTATGATATTTATCTAAATGATGAAACAATTAAAATGACATATGAGATTGAAAAGCACAACAATACAAAATAAAATTAGAAAAATTGAGTTTCAGATAATATTTGAGAATGATAGATTCATTGGATTTTGATGAAATCATTAATATGTTGTTTTACTTTTTGGAGGAAATCTTAACTATACATATTGATGGTATAAAAAAGTTATATTTTTCTATGCTCAAATTTTACGATGAGAGCAAATCGAGCAAATCTGGAAAGTTGGATGTTTAGAAAAATAAGTTTTGTTGGATTAGTGATGAGTTTTAAACGTCGAACAATATTTGAGATGAAAAAAAAAGAAATAAATATACTTTTAATGGAGTTATTTTGACGGTGTAAGAATTTTTTTCATCAAATAAATGCATAAAAACTTCAAAAGCAAATTCACTAATGTATACATAGTTTCATTAGAGTAGTATTAAAATTTAGTGTACATGAATGAACCTCCGTAATAGTAAAGATTTACAATTATTATGACTGATTATTTTTCAAACAATAAACTAAATATAAAACTAAAACAACTACCTATGACTTTATTATTTACATTAAACATATATAGAGCACTATGAATTTATAACTTACATATGTTACCAAAATCCACTTTTATGTTTGTTTTGATCTACAATTCGTTTTTGAATTGGAGTAGTTTTAGGATGGGTGACATATGTTAAAATGATTTTTGGTATTATGTCGGTGAGAATAACACAAGGAAAAATAGGATGTGATCATTTGCAACTATATTAACAACTCTTTTGAATCTACCGGAATTTGCATTAGTTGTTAGTCGCAAATTTATGCCGTCCCGAAGAGGGTCAATTATCCATGTGACTTTTTTATTTTTTTCTCATTACATGCGTATGTGTTGTATTTTTATTGGGATAATTAGACATCAAATTTGACCCCATAGTTCACGATTAAAGGCAATATGTTAATATTTAAATAAAAAAATATTAAAGTATGTAGCTACTTTTAATGCATGACCCTTGTAAAATTTTGTTTGGCTCCGCCATTGTCATTTGTAATATAGAATTTCTGAGATAAAAGAAGATGTTGAGACTCACTAAAACGGTTTTTGAGGCATTATAAATATTACGAGAGTTGAATCCAAATAAATGTGTAGTGATGAATCCTTACACTATTGAAGTGACAGTCTTGGTATGCAATGAAGGCGTAATATTTTGACGAGAGTGAATGTAACACCCTAATTTAAAAAAATATGATATTGTGTATCGCGAGTTTTAATTTTGTTATCTAAATTAAATTACGTAAATCCCGCCCGAAGGGCGGGTTACCCACTAGTATTAACATAAAAAAACTCACCTTAAAAACTAACAATGATTAAACAATAGAAAAATTGTCTTTTAGATATTTTTCTTAAAATCTAACCTAATTTAATATAAATTTCAAGAAAAATATTGTTAGTTTACTTTTTTTGTTTCTGTTTTAATTATTAATTACCTTTACTTTTTTATATAGTTCTGAAATTTTGAACTTGTGTTTTAAGAGCATATCCATTGGTGTTTTTAAGGAGATCTTCAGTAGGGCCCATTAAATAGTTAAGATCTGATCTTATATTTCCTATTTAAGATCTGGATCTTAACTATTTAGTGGCCCTTTAGATACGTGGCGACCCATGATTGATGCATTTTTAATTATTTTTTTTTAAAACCAATTGTTCATGGATCCCAATGAATAATTAAGAAATTTTAGGGGTTTCTCTGTTGGAGATGGTTTAAACGTCATTTTCTTATTTGATTTGAAATGGTTAGTAAATAAATGAAATAAACAATTTGATAAGCAAAGAGAAATATAAACATTAATCTGAGAATCAACTTACTGACGTTGTGCTAACTAAGCGAATTAACATCAACTTGGTTGCAATATATGATTATATCACACTAGCTATATATATATTTGTCTACGTTTATGTTATTTATTTACTAGTCAAGCAAAATGATGGATTTAATTTTTATTTTATCAACTTAGTTTTATTATTTTAACATAAAATTTAGATAATAGCCAACCAATTAAGATAAAAATATTTAGAAGTTTAGAGTAGCTGTCATAAATCTCTATTAACCATGTGACACAACGTATTATCAATTGAAATTCAAATTTGTGTAGATTTCATTTATGAAATTCAATTCTAAAAGGTATTGATTAGTGATTTAGGGAAATGATAGTATATATATTGTAGGTGATAATTTTCATGTTTATGAATTAACGAGAAAAGAAACACTGAAAAATAAATAAAGCTATAAGAATGACGTTAAAATCAATGAAAACCATACAAATGAGATCAAAAACATTCAATTTTTTAATAATACTTAGGAGAAATGATGAATCTCACTAAGTACATACATACAATAGTTGTTGTTGGATTTTCACCACATTGACTTTTGTCTCTTTGAATCTATGATGGCCAAACAATCAAAATAGATAATAGTATATAGCCATCATATTTTTTTTAATCTAATTTGTGATTATGATTGTTCATTATTATTTTTACAAGGTGGCCAAAAATTCAGTTTCGGTGTTCTCTAAGATTTTAACAAAGTCTATCTAGAAGGCACAAAGAAAATCATATATAGACTCATTTGCCATAAATAAGTAAATTTGAATGGATAAATAAAAAAAATTCGACTTCTTTTGATCATAAAAAAGTCATTTAAAACTAGCCGTGCATGGATGCAATTTAAGGGCAAACATAATTACCACATCCTCATAAATGATATTTATAAAGAGGAATTCACAAATCTACACCCTTTCAACCCCTTCTTCACAAAACTACTCCTAATTTAATATTTTCACATATTTACACCCTTTCAAAATTTTAAAAGCTTGATTTAACTTTTAAAAAAGTACCAAAATTAAAAAAAATTCATTTGGGTTCGCTAATTAGTGTTTAGGGTATAGTATTAAGGGGGTAAGATTATTTGGGTAGAGTTTATTTGGATTTAATTTTGAGTGTTTAGGTGTAGTTTTGTGAAGTATTTTGGAAAGGGTGTAGTTTTGTGAAATGTAATTCAAATGGTGTAGTTTTGTGATTCTCCCTTTATTAAATAGAAAATAAACACATAGTTCTTTTTCTTATTAAAAACAAAATCCAACAAAAAAAAATCAGACACACACATATACTAATAAGAAGCTCTTTCTATGAAAAAAATCTATAAACTTTGACTAAATCAAACAATACGATTTATTTGTTAATGGTTCTGTTATAAGAAAATCACAAGAAATTGAAAATAATAGTATATTTTGATTTAGTATTATATTTTGAATATATTTACAAGAACTATTTCGATATATAATTAAAATAATCATAATTATAAATTTTGGGTAATTGACTCAGTTCGATGTGATCACCAAGTTAGGTTCCGATTGGTATTTTGAATTCGGGTTTAATTCCACTTTTAAATATAATAAATAACAAAATTTTATAGCTTATAATAATTTGGCTTAATCAACTTACAAATTATATTAAAAATTTGCTATAGAAATATTAAAATAGTAACAAAAATGTACTTCAACAACTTTAACAAAAATATACTTCAACAAATTTTACTATTTGTATTTCTAAACAATGACGAAAGAATAATAACAAAAACTTTTAAACTAAATGTATAAATATATATAACTGTTTAGAAAACATAATATGTGGTTTTACCACATGTTAATTCCTAGTTGTTGTTAGTTTTTTAATAGTTAAGTATATATAAGACTTTACAAAAACATGTCCGGGGCATGAACTTTTATAAGTTCAACTCTAAAATGTACTGAAATATCAATGATTGGTTGGCTCACTGGTTAAACGTACGCAGTCGTTGGTGATATTGTGCTCCTGAATTCGAACCGCGTTGGGAGCAAAAATTTACGCCATTAATTAATATTATCAAAAGTTGGTCGCGGGCGTAGGAGAATTATGAAATTCGGCTCATATTCATAGAAGAATTTGAAGGGGGTTAAAAAAATTTAGATTTTTTGGGTCATTTAAAATAATTAGAAACTAGTTATGCATATATGCTAATAAGTAATAATTCTTACCACAATTTTTAACAAAAAAAAATTACTCTTACCACAATTTGTCATAAGTTAACACAAATATATGCAACCCAATATACTATTTTTGTTCTTTAATATTATGCAACTAGATTATTTGACCAGCGCAAGCAAACACCATTTTATATTAAACTTATTATAAGTTTCAAATATATATTTTATATAAAATAAATTTAATGTTGTTAATCCATTTTTTAATTATTTATCATGATGTTTCTGAAAACACCATTTTACAAAGTTTTCTGAACAATAATAGCATCATATGATTTTTCCGTTGAAAACAACCAACATAATTTTATGAACCAAAATACCATAAATTTTAAATTATATAAAACAAATATAAATTATTTACAATTTATAGCACTGGTTTTATTTAAAATAAGCTGTAAATTGTTTTCATTTGGTAAATTCAATAATCAATACTAACATAATATAAACTATAGACCTTTTTATATAGTTATGTATGATCTTTTTATTATATCATATTTTAAGGGCTTTCTATTCATAATTTACAGGCTTTTAAAATCATACTTTATAGGCTTTTTAAATTTTCATTAAAATTTCAAAAGTGTTTTCTCATTTAATATATATAGGATTTACAAAAGTTTTTTTTTAACATATTTTAGCCGAATATTAATTGGGCACTGCTCCTTAACATACAAATATTAATAACATACTTTACCCTTAGGTTAAGTTAATCTTTACTAAACTAAAAATTGCACAAATGTTTAATCAAATAATGTTGAAAAGATATTATAATAGCACACAAAGCAAGTGCAAGCCGTAGCATTGCAAGTTTTATTCATATATAGATATGGTACAAAATAGGACTAGACATAACAAAACCAAACATAAAAAAACAAAAAAAAAGCAAACAATTATAACATATAGTTCAATAACACATTTTTCAGTGTATATATGAATGATTATATTTAGTAAGGCCATTCACCAACAAAATTACCCGCGGGATCATAGTTGCAAGTAATAAATGTGGCACCATTGTTACATGTAACTTTTGCACAACCTACTCTCAAAGTGTTTTTCCACACAACTTGAGTATAATGTCCACACTCTTTTGTACATGTGTTTGAACTATAATCATAGTCATCTATTTCTTTGACCCACATGTTGACCGCATCGACGCCTGACATGTCACCACTACTCCAAGCAATGTTCTCACCATATGGTCCTCCTTGAGAGTGTTCCATTGCGCAATCATTACCTTGTTGTTTGCTCGCATGGTCACGAGCATATTCAGCCACGGTTTCGTCCCAAACCAATGGATCCACACCAACCGCGGCACGAGCTTCATTGTGAGCATCCACAATGTCTTGTGGATCATCTTGGGCTCTTATGGATACAAATAAAACTAGGAAAATGGTTGTGGCTATGATTAGGCATTGAGATGGGTTAAACATTTTCATATTGTTTATGTTTTGGTGGCTAGAGATATTGTAGAGTTTATGAGATTTTGTGGTTTATAATTGAAGATTAATACGAGTTTATATAGTACTTAGCGTAAATACTAGTTGTACATTTTATATGTTTATGAATTAATCACCTTGTAATATATTATAGTAAAATTGTCTACCACGAGCATTGAAATTATCTACAAATAATCAGTAATTTCAAAAAAAGTATG
Organism: Cochlearia excelsa; assembly: GCA_963556525.1. Lineage (NCBI taxonomy): Eukaryota > Viridiplantae > Streptophyta > Magnoliopsida > Brassicales > Brassicaceae > Cochlearia > Cochlearia excelsa. The sequence continues at coordinate 45,571,653 of OY748327.1, read as the reverse complement.
CACCTAGATTATAAAATAATGGCCAACCGATTAAGATTAAAAATTAAGAAGTTTAGAGTAATTGTCATAAATCTCTTTTAACCATGTGACACACCGTATTATCTATTTAAATTCCAATTTGTATATATTTGAAATTCAGTTATACTCCCTCCGTTTTTTTAATAATTTTTTTGGATTATCACACATATTGTTTTGTGTTTAGTGAAAACATATTTCCTAGACAATTAGACCAACACAGATTCAAATTTTTCTTTGATGATCTACAATTTATGGATAAAAAATGCATAGAAAAAGTAAAAAATCTATTATTTAGAAGAAAAAAATCTAAGAAATCCAAACGTTAATTAGTGTTTTAGGGAAATGATAGTATATGTTGTAGATGATAAGTTTTATGTTTATGAATTAACGGGCAAAGATGCACTGAAAAATAAATAAAGCTATAAGAATGACGTTAATTAAAATCAATTAGAAAACCCACACAAATGAGATCAATATATATTATAACATTCAAATTTTTAATAATACTTAGGAGAAATGAGGAATCTAGTTAAGTACATACATACAATAGTTGTTGTTGGATTTTCACCACTTTGACTTTTGTCTCTTTGAATCTATGATGGCCAAAACAATCAAAATAGATAATAGTAAATGCTTAATAAATGCCGAACTTTCAAATTTGGTACAATTAAATCATGAACTTTGAAAGTGTCATTTTAAAGCTCAACTAATCTGGACTTTCTAATTAAATCATCAACTATTGTTGATCGATCAAATTGAGTCACGTTGACGAGTCGAGAAACGTTGACTTTGGCGGTGTTACAACGACCGTTAACGGTCCGTTTGGCTTAAAAACGACGTCGTTTTCTCATTACATAAACGACGTCGAAACATGCTTAATAAATGCCGAACTTTCAAATTTGGTACAATTAAATCCTAAACTTTCAAATTTGGTACAATTAAATCCTAAACTTTGAAAGTATTATTTTAAATCCTAACTAATCTGAACTTTATAATTAAATCATCAACTATTGTTGATCGATTAAATTGAGTCTCGTTGACGAGTCGAGAAACGTTGACGGTGTTAAATCGGAGTTAATAATCCGTTAACGATCCGTTTGGCTTAAAAACGACGTCGTTTTCTCCTTATATAAAGAGAAACTTCATTTGACATATTTGACATATTTGCAAGTCTTGGTAGAGCATCTTCAACCTCATTAGGGTTTCTCTCGTTGGAGATGGTTTAAACGTCATTTTCTTATTTGATTTGAAATGGTTAGTAAATAAATGAAATAAACAATTTGATAAGCAAAGAGAAATATAAACATTAATCTGAGAATCAACTTACTGACGTTGTGCTAACTAAGCGAATTAACATCAACTTGGTTGCAATATATGATTATATCACACTAGCTATATATATATATATTTGTCTACGTTTATGTTATTTATTTACTAGTCAAGCAAAATGATGGATTTAATTTTTATTTTATCAACTTAGTTTTATTATTTTAACATAAAATTTAGATAATAGCCAACCAATTAAGATAAAAATATTTAGAAGTTTAGAGTAGCTGTCATAAATCTCTATTAACCATGTGACACAACGTATTATCAATTGAAATTCAAATTTGTGTAGATTTCATTTATGAAATTCAATTCTAAAAGGTATTGATTAGTGATTTAGGGAAATGATAGTATATATATTGTAGGTGATAATTTTCATGTTTATGAATTAACGAGAAAAGAAACACTGAAAAATAAATAAAGCTATAATAATGACGTAAAATCAATGAAAACCATCCAAATGAGATCAATATATGTTTTCACATTCAATTTTTTAATAATACTTAGGAGAAATGATGAATCTCACTAAGTACATACATACAATAGTTGTTGTTGGATTTTCACCACATTGACTTTTGTCTCTTTGAATCTATGATGGCCAAACAATCAAAATAGATAATAGTATATAGCCATCATATTTTTTTTAATCTAATTTGTGATTATGATTGTTCATTATTATTTTTACAAGGTGGCCAAAAATTCAGTTTCGGTGTTCTCTAAGATTTTAACAAAGTCTATCTAGAAGGCACAAAGAAAATCATATATAGACTCATTTAATTTGCCATAAAGAGTAAATTTGAATAAATAAATAAAATTTTGCATGGCTCACCCAAAATATTTTGGAAATTTTGGACCGACTATTTGCTTTGTTACTACTTCTTTTTTGATAAATAAATAAATTTATTCACTTTAATAATTTATCTTTTCCGTTTTTAGATTTTGGGTTTAGTGTTATAGGTGGTAGGGTTTAGTGCTTAGGTTTTATTTCAATTTAGTATTTTGTGTTTAAGTGTAATTATAAAGATAAATTTTGAATGTGTAATTCTCTAATTCCTCCAACAAACAAATTGACTTACAATAATGCTCAACCAAATAGGATTATACTCACTTAATTCCATCACAAACATAATCACCACATCCTTAGAAATGATATTTATTAAATAGAAAATAAACACTTTTTAAAAAAAAAAAAAAAATCCAACAAAAAAAGAAGAAAAAGAAACACATATATGAACAAGACAAACACATTTACATGGACAAGATTCATGTGTAATATAACTTAGTATGGTCTTTCACCTACAACAAAACCAGAAGGATCATAGTTGCAAACAATAAATGTTAAACCATTAACACATTTGGCTTTAATTAGCACAACCAAGCCACACTGATTTTCTCAACGCAACTTGAAGATAATAATGACAATCTTTACCAACACTACATGTGTTTGTTTCATAGATGTAACTCTGTTGTCCAGAACCTCACAGCCTCAACAGCCGATAATTCGCCGGGGCCCGAGGCTGTGGTTTCGCCGTAAGGACCTTTTGAAGAAATGGCACAATAATCACGACTTCTTTGCATAACGTAAGCTCGAGCATAGCTAGCTAATGTTTCACTTCATGCTAGTGGACCGACGCCTATAGTGGCTCGGATAATGTTGTGAGCATTCAAGTAGTGTTGTGGTGTGTCCATTTGGGCTTTTACAGGAACCACAAAAGCTAGTACCAGAGCAATATTGGCTAAAAGTAAAAAGGTGTGGTAGGAGTTAGCGATATTTTTGATTTTCACGGGTGTGGAAATATTGTATTACAATCCCGTGTATATGCTAGTCCTTATCTAGTATATATATAAAACTACAATTTATTAATAGTAACATACATAGTCAAGGAGATTAATACAAAGAGCAAGTCAAAGAGAGTAATAATTTTGTAACGATCCCGACTTGTCACCGTTTGTCGTGGGACGACGCACTCTCGTGGCTCATGGGCCAACTTTCGTGGCTCGTGGGCATACTATCGTCCCAATGATCGGTCTGTTAATTTTGAATCTAATTCTCCGTTAGCGTAATTATATTGTCCGCTTTGAACCCTAAAACCCGCAAGATTTTGAAGTTAGACTCTCTTTGTATCTCTCCATTCACAATATTTTGAAGTTAGACTCTCTTTATATATTATTATACAACTCTTTCCTAATATTTCGATGTGGAGGATCTCACTAAATCTCACTAATACTAACTCTAACATATATAGCATACCATTGTTTTCGTGTTATATTACCACAAGATTAAAATTTGACCGTACATCAAATTTTTTCAACATTTTGATAAGAAACAAACAAGGGTAACTACAATATGCGTATCATATCATGATAGATAATGATATTTATTCAAATAGGGAAAATACACACACACATATGTAATATATATGGACATTATTAATTTTTAATAAAAGTGTAATTAATATAACTTAGTATGGTCTTTCACTTGCAAAGTTACCAATGGGATCATAGTTGCAAATAGTTAAGGTTAAATCATTAACACATTTGGTTTTGGCACATCCAAGAAACACCGTTTTACTCCAAACAATCTGAAGATAAAAAGCACACTCTTTCCCAACACTACATGTGTTTGTATCATAAGAGTAATCAGACTTCTGTCTCATCCCCAAGGCCACAAACTGGTCAGCGGATAAGTCATCGAGGCCCGACCATATGATTTCCCCGTAGGGTCCATCTGATAAAATGGGACTACAATCGATTGTTTGTGTGGCGTAGGCTCGGGCATAGCTAGCCAACGTTTCACTCCATAATAGTGGACCGACGCCTTTGCCTTCCGTGGCTCGGGCTATGTTGTGAGCATCCAAGTAGTCTTGTTGTGTGTCTTGGGCTTTTAGGGGAACACCAAAAGCTAGTACAAGAGCAATATTGGTTAAGAGTAAAAGTGACTTGAGCATTTTCATTTTTGTTTTGTAATGGTTTTGTTGTTATGGGTAAGGAGGATTTATATAATTATAAATACCTTGGAATATTTTCAATAGCAAGGAAATATTCAAAATTTTGGGAATATTTATATTAGCCACTCAAACACACTTGTAGATATTGTATTGATAAAAATGTTTTACCATATCAATTAGGCGACCGGGTCAAGAGACCTATCAAACTCACAATAAAAAAAGATATGCATAATAATTACGTAATTAGGTTTGATTGATTCATCCACATTTAGTATATTACAATATTTATAGCTAATGTTGTTATAAATCGAGAGAAATTGACAAAACTACCATTTTATAAGCGCAGTCATTGGTGATGTTGTGCTCATGAGTTCGAACCGCGTTGGGAACGATGATTTACGCCATTAATTGGTATTATCAAAGGCTGGTCGCGAGCCTAGGGGATTATGGACTTCGGCCCATAACCTCCTAGTTTAACAAAAAAAAAACACTATTTTACATGTTGACAAAAAAACACTATTTTACATAACTACATTTATTTCAACCGGTTTATTAGATAATTTATAATGACTACTATATACTATAATAATGACCCACGTCACTTGACCCAGGTGGATTTTAAAAAATAGCAAAAGGTTTATTAGATAATTTATAATGACCCATGTCCTAAAAATATATTGACCCTTATGAAATTTTACCCCAAGTACAAATAAATAAATTTTATAATTATATTTGATTTTAGGGAGAATTACAAAACTACACTTTTTGAATTACGTTTCACAAATTTACATCTTATAATTTTTTTTCACAAAACTACACTTAAACACATAAAAGTAAATTCAAATTAAGCCTATTCATACAACCCTACCCTCTTAATCACTATATCCTAAACACTAATTAGCGAATCCAAATGATTTTTTTTTAATTTTAGTGATGTTTTAAAGGGTAAATCAATCTTTTAATATTTCGAAAGGGTTTAATTTAGAGAAAAATTGAACTAGGTAGAGTTTTGTAAATGAAATGATGAAAATGTATAGTTTTGTAAATTCCTCTTGATTTTATTCACGATTAATATTAAGCCCAATAAAATATTTATTAAATAATTATATTCGACTTATTATTAATTATATATCTTAGAACTATAATTCTAAAAATGTTTTATAACCAAATATAAAAAAATTGTTTTCACTTTTTTTCTTTTTCTTATCAACTCCTTCAATGATCAAAGCTAATTTTCTGGTATTTTTATATAACTTTTTTAAAATGAAATTTCAGTTTAAAATTACTTATATTTGATTTAAATTTATTATTACTTCTTGGCACTCTTAATCAAAATCGTAACTTTTTTTATTTTAGTTTTAGTTTTATTTAATTAGTAAATTAATAGTGTTGAATTTTTCTAATGGAAAAAGATTTAATGACTTACAATAAGATGAAACAAAAAATTAGAATTAGTATTATCTATGATATTTTTATGTCTTAATAAAGTTATGCAATTTTAGTTACGATAAATGACCCCGGTGAATATATATTCTGGCTCCGCCACTGTTTGCTAGTCAAGTTAAATGATGGATTTAATTTAATTTTATTAACAAAGTTTTATTAATTTAACATAAAATTTAGATAATTTTGTGTACGTAAGTTTTTTGTTTAGCTTTTGTGATATTAAAAAGTGAAAGGAAAATCATAACATCTAGTATATAAATATACCACCAACTTATTTTATAGAGTCTAAACTAGAAAACGAGTCTTTACTGTTTTTATAAAGACTAGATGTCTAGATCGTCTATAGAGAACGAGTCTTGCTATCAAAAAGATCTGACTTTTGCTCAAGATCTATCATGTTATAAATAAATTAACAGAAAAACTCAGCTTTAAAAGTAATAATATTAATGATTAAACGTTAGAAAATGTTTGTAACGCGGATATATTATATTAGTACTATATTAGAGAAAATGTGACAATCGGGAAAACAAAATACTTACTTACGTAATAACCTTATGTCATATATTTAGGGATTAATAACTATACTAGTTTTGGAAAGTATAGTATTTACTTAATTAATCTTTTACCAAGTAAAGTTTACTATAATAGTCCTGGAAAGTTTCGAAATGAAATATTAACCTTAGTTTTGTGTTTAATAACGAAAATGCCATTTTTATTTTTTTAATTTCGAAAAAAAAAATATTTCTCTGTCTTTCTCTTTCTCTCTTTCTCTATCTTTCTTTCTCTCTTTCTTTCTCTCTTTCTCTCTCTCTTTTTCTCTTTCTCTCTCTCTTTCTTTCTCTTTTTTTCTCTTTCTCTCTTCTCTCCTCAAGCTCCATAGCCATTGTTGTGACCATCTTCTAGGTTCTAACCATCTTTCTTCTCACAGAAGCTTCTTTATTCGTCATCTTAAGCTTAAACAAGGTTCTCACTTTTCATTATCTCCGCTAACCTCCGTTATATTTTTGTGTTTTTTTTTCCATATTCGAATCTTAAATCTCTTTCTGTAATAGCGAAAATAACTTAGATCTCTTACTCACTACAGATATTGACGCCGTCTCCGCCGCTAAATCTCTTCAGAAACGCCGTTTCTTTTTCGTCTCCGTCGTTGAATCCGCCGAGATTCGTCGAGATCTGTAACAATCGTCTTCGTCGTTGAATCCGCCGAGATTCGTCGAGATTCGTCGGATCTGTAAAGTTGTGGTAGGTTTGTTTTGTTATGTATTATGTGATTAGTTTGTTTAGTTTATTTTAAATCATATGTAGTAGATTTGTTTTACTTTAACGTTAGATTAAGTGGTAGACTTGTTTGTCAATTTTTTAGTTCATAATTGGTTGTGGTAGACTTTTCTCGTTATCTTTATTTTGTGCATAACTTGATGTGGTAGACTTATTTTGTGCTTCACGACGACGAGGCTTCACGGCGGATTCTGACGACGACGCAAATATGTTTTTAGGAGGTTTGTGACGTTCCTGGTCGGCGAAGTGTCTATCTCGTGGCGACATGGTTTTTGTCTCTTTCATAACGGAATTTTTCAACACAAACGATGAGAAATGTTCATATCTGATTTTTTTTTAGATTTGTTTGGGATTATAGTCTTTGTTCTTATTTTGGCAGATTTATTTTTATTGTAAGGTTTGATGGTAGATTTATTTATGTGAGATGGTAGATTTGTTTATGTATAAAGATAAATTCGTTGTTGGTTGATTCATATTGGGTTTGGTAATTCATATCGTTGTCAATATTAGTTGTAAATGTATACATCGGCAATAACAAATTTTTTAAAACGGAAATCATGAACAAATGCAATGAAACAAAACTTAAATTAATTTTTTATCCTTTATAGTGTTAATGGTTCTTTCAATTACAACATATATAAAATTCATATTGTTTTTCAATTGTTGTAAAAACAACTCAATTGCCTTGAATTTAAAATAAATTCTCAAAACTCCACTCTCCACAAACCAAATGACGTGGTTCATGTTTTAAGATAAATATTTTTTGTAAATGAATGAAAAATCTAAATCCAAAGATTAAATAGGAGGAGGATGCAAATCAAAATAAGTGTTTTCAAAGGGTTTTCTTATAAATGGCGCGGTCAAGCCTATGTGAAAATAAAAGAAAGAGGTTTTTATGAAATTGTGTGCATAGTTAAAGACATAGAAGTACTACACGTTTTGATATATTAAAAAGTCTAGTACCGTAACAAATATCTAAAGTCTACCACGATGTATTTTCAATTAAATCTAAAAAAATAAGTCTACCACAAACTATCATCTTCTTCCCTTAAATCTTTATGTTTTCCACATAAGTCATAATCCGAGTTTGCACCATCAGTATCATCACAGTAATCATATATGAATTCGTCGTCGTCATCTTCTTCATTGTTTTGTACATTTTCATCTTCAACTAAACCTTTCTCTTTACGAGAAATTTCTCCATCGCGTTTTGTGGGTGCTTGAAAACTTTTTCTTTTCCAATGCTTGTAATTGTTGTGCATAACCAAAGGCATAAAAGTAATTAAAACGTTTTATATATTAGAAAGTCTACCGTAACCTAACATGAATTTTATTTTTCTTATTTTATGTTTTCAAATAAATCTACCGAAAACTGATAAGTCTGCCGTGAGAAGACTATTATAGTAACCTCTGCAAAGATTAGCAAAACTCTACCATCAACAAAATTAAATCTACCAACATATAACAAATCTACCACCAAAGAAATAAATCTACTACCAAGACGGGAAATGAAAACTGGTACAATTAGTCTACCGCAACAATGGTTCCGTCTATCTAATTTTACAAAATCTACCACTACATGAACAAGTCTACCATCACACACAAAACAAATAACAATATTAAACCTACCAAGTCAGTAAATAAACCTACCAAAAAACATAAAAAATCTACCATCATATAAAACAAATCTACCGATTTAGTCAACGAAAATTCCTAAAAAGTCAAATGTGAGCTTCCAAGGTTTAAAAATCTACCAAACGTATTTAACTCTACCGTGTCTGTTGAACAAATCTACCATTGTCGATAAAAGTCTACCACACCCAAACAAATCTACTATGTCAGAAATATAAGTCTACCGGATTTAACGAAATAACTCTACCAACCATTTTATAAGTCTACCATCGTTTTTTAAATCTACCGTTCCAAAATATAAATCTACCGTCCCAAAATATAAATCTACCGTTATAATAAGTCTGCCGTAACATCAGTGCGCTGGTTTTTTCGTAATAAACGCAAAAGCGCAGAAAAATAGTAATGGCAGTTTACGTAATTACGTTTTTTGTTGTCAAATGATAAAAAGGTAAAAAAATAAGCAAAAATATTCTTGTAATAAAAAAAGTTTTAGACTATTCTAGTAATAAGCATACTTTTCAAGTCTAGTATTGTCATCCACCCTATATTTATTCTAATATTTAGAGGAATTCACAAAATTACACCCTTTCGTCCCTTCCTTTACAAAACTCTACTTAATTTAATTTTTTTCACATAATTACACCATTTTAAAACTTGAAAAGGTTGATTTACCCTTTGAAACTTTACCAAAATTAAATTTTTTGATTTGGGTTCGCTAATTAGTGCTTAGGGTATAGTGATTAAAGGGGTAGGGTTGTATGGGTAGGCTTAATTTGAATTTAATTTTTGGTGTTTAGGTGTAGTTTTGTGAAAAAAAAATTAAAATGTGTAGTTATGTGAAATGTAATTCAAAAGGTGTAGTTTTTTAATTCTCCCTAATATTTTTAGTTGAAGGTTAAAACTAATTTAAAATAGAAAATAGTGTGATGTTTACTTTTAGTTTCTATTTATAACCTACTTTACATTTTTAAATAATTCTGAAATTTTGAACATTTCTTTTAACGTCTTTATTTTTTTGAAAATGTTAACAAATTTATGACATAAACAATTTGATAAGTTTCCTACGGATAGCTTGGGAGCAAATCTTGATTTTCTTTTCTCTCGTTGGAGGAATCCGGACGCGACAGTCCCGGCGTTCCCATGGTTGGCATGGTACATATGGAAGGCACGAAATGATAAACTTTTCCGGAATATTGACCGCGATCCAATGGATACGAAGGAGTTGGCATTAGGAGAAGCCGAGGCATGGTGCGCGGCACATGAACTCTTAACAGTTCAGACGCCAAAGACATCATAGGAAAGAGGGGGGGGGGAACTTACGAATGTGATTCAAGTTCCTGACGGGGAGATAGCATGTTTACATACGGTTCGTGGAAGGAAGGAGACGCCACCGGTGGGGTGGGATGGGTTCTCCAATTGACCGGCAGAGAAACAGAGCTTCTAGGTTTGAAAGGGTTCAGTAGGAGCTTATCCTCGCTTCATGCGGAGCTTACGAATGTGATTCAAGTTCCTGACGGGGAGATAGCATGTTTACATACGGTTCGTGGAAGGAAGGAGACGCCACCAGTGGGGTGGGATGGGTTCTCCAATTTGCCGGCAGAGAAACAGAGCTTCTAGGTTTGAAAGGGTTCAGTAGGAGCTTATCCTCGCTTCATGCGGAGCTACATGGGCTCATCTATGCCATTGAATGTTTGCGGAGATGAATGTCCGACTGTCATATCTTTTACACAGACTGCGAGGATCTGCTGAGGATGGTTGCGACGCCACACAATTGGCCTACATTTTCTTCTGAGCTGGAGACACTATGAGAACTGCAAGTGTTCTTCCCGGGCTTCTCACTACGGTTTGCAGCGAGGAAGAGAAATAAAAAAGCGGATATGTTTGCACGAAGTGCACGTGGCAGGAAATGTGTTTTCCATTTCATGGATACATCGCTTCCTATTTGGCTTTCAGATTCGTGTAACGTTTTCGAAAGACAATAGAGAAATTGTAATAGAGTGAAAAAAAAACAATTTGATAAGAAAACATTAAAATAAACATTAATCTTAGGACCAATAACAAATTATAATTTGATATCATGTAGTTTTAAAAGTTTTGCTAAACTTTGAGACCTATAAATATTGTCGAATAATTTAAAGCATGATCAGTTCAACCAATAACATAAGAATGCGCGTTAATGCAAAATAATATTTTAGGTTTATAAAATTCAAAACATAAATTAGCTAATTCACATTTGCTAGAAATTTATAATCATGTAGATAATACTTTTAAGGTCAGTTAATCAAGGGTGTCAATTTTACAAAAACTAAAACTGTGTATTGAAAAACAAAATTTATAGTTGGTGTATTAGAGAAAGAGAGTCTGAAAAATTCGTATATTTTTCTAGCAAATGTTAATTAGTAAGCATATTTTTAGAATTTTTCATGTTTATAATTACCAGAATATATGAATCGAATATGTGAAAATAAGTGTAACGACCTCGACCCGCCACCGTTTGTGAGCCACACATGCTCGCTATCTCGGCCCATGGGCCCACTCTTGATCGACATATATGTTTGTTATTCTGGGAGACTTTAGAGACTACATTACTGATCCTGCAATCACCACATGACATTTTCCTGTGTTTTTTTCCTCACTCGCATGATTCTGGGAATTCACTTCCCGGAAGGTCACTCATCCCTAGATTGCTCCAACCCAAACACGCTTAACTGTGAAGTTCTCTACGACAATTGACCGGAAAAATAAATGCACTTTGGTGACATATATAGTCAAATCAATTCTCTTAAGTCTCTCCATATACATATCATATTTCATATCATATTTCACAAATAGGGTATCACAGTAAGATTGCAATTTACTTGCCATTTTTATTATATTATAAAAGTTCACATATATATAGTACAAAAGATAACCAAACAAAACAAAACCAATCATTATTATATGACGAGGATTGGTATAACTTAACAACAACATATAAAAAAAATCACACACATAGTTTCAAAACATTTTAAACATTGGTCTTGTTTATTTAATAAGGTAATTGACCAATAAAATTACCCCTAGGATCATAGTTACATGTAATAAATGTCCCACCATTGTTGCATATCGCTTTTGCACAACCTACTCTCTCCGAATTTCTCCACACAACTTGTGTATAATGGCCACACATTTTGCCCTCGACACAAGTGTTTGAACTATAATCATAGTCAACTTGTTCATCGACCCACATGTTGACCGCTGCGACGCCTGACAATTCACCGGTGCTCTTGGCTAGATTCTCTCCATATGGTCCACCTTGAGAGTGTTCCAAGGCGCAATCAGCTTGACGTTGGCTCGCGTAGGCACGAGCATAGTTGGCTACGGTTTCGTCCCAAACCAAAGGAGCTACACCAACCGCGGCTCGAGCTATGTTATGAGCGTCTACAACGTCTTGTGCGGTTTCTTGGGCTCTTAGGGATACAACAAAAACTAGGAGTATCGTTGTGGCTAGGCCTGGGCGTTCGGGTATCGGATCGGGTTCGGGTCGGATCTTTCGGGTTTCGGGTTTTTCGGTACTAGAGGTCAAGGTCCCATTCGGGTATTTTAAAATTTCGGATCAGGTTCGGTTCGGATCTTGTCGGGTCCGGGTCGGTTCGGATCTTGCTAAAGAGATCCGGAAAATACCCGATATTTTTCGGATTCAATCGGGTTCGGGTATTATATATCCAAACCTACCCAAAATTACTCAAAAGTACCCGAAATACCCAAAATACCCGAAAATCCTACAATATATATATGTAGTTTAATGTAAATTCATATTAAAAAAATTCAAATTCTAATAAAAAATTCATCAATAAAAACAAAATCAACTCAAATTTATATTTTTGAATGAATATACACACAACACACACAATACAACAATATAAAACTAACAAATTGAATAAGAATTTAAAAAACAAATAAAAACATGAATAATGAATATGAAGTTTTTAAAGTTATATGCGATTGAATTTTTGATGTCAAACAAATGAATTATAGTTTTAAAAATTTTTAATTTAATTTATACTTGATACATAAAAGAAAGAAAATAAATTAAGGAAGAAGTGGAACAAATGTTAAAAGGAGTAAAATAATAGGTATATAATATAAAACACATATTAGTTCGGATCTAAAAAAGTACTTTCGGATCTCGGATATTACCGGATCCGGATCCGGTATCCAAAGTATTTGAGATGAGGATCCGTTCGGGTATTTCGCAAGATCCGAAATCCATTCGGATCGGATCTTTCGGGTCGGGTTCGGTTCGGATCTTCGGATCCGGGTATTTTGCCCAACCCTAGTTGTGGCTATGTTTAATGTTTTCATATTTATTTTATGTTTTTGATGGTTATAGAGTTTATGAGATTTTGTTGTTTTGGAAATGAAGATTGAAGCTAGTTTATATAGTATAGTTGGATTTTGTACTTGTTGTACATTTTATAATTTAGGAATTAATTGCTTGTAATATTAATATAGTTGATTAGTTTACGTTAAGCATTAAAAATCATTTAGGAATAAGTAATTAGAAAAGTATACATATTTGGTCTAAAAGTATGTCCAAACCAATTCATAGTATATATATTTATTCAGAAATTCACTTGGACATAAAAAAATTATCTAAAAAATGTGATGCATGGTATTATCTAGTTAAATTATAATTCGTATATTAATGCTATTTATGAAATTCAATTCTAAAATTATTTGTGTTTGTGATAAATACGTTGTAGACAATAAATATTTTAGGTTTATGATGTTACTAGTTATTGAATAATGAAAATACTGATTATTTAGAACATGCATACGTGTGGATAAAAGGCAACACTAATAAATCTATAGGAATGACATAAAATCAATGACAAACACCACTACTAAAAAAAAGTCATATAGCCACGACTGTATCGGTGACTATAGAAAAAATCCGTGGCTATTTAGCCACGGTTTGCCACGAAAATTTTTAGTCACGAACGTATAGCCACGGATTTAACGCTATAGCCACCGATACGGCCGTGGCTATATGAATTTTTTTCACAAATGATATCACACCCACACACACATTTATATATATATATATATATATATATATGTGTGTATTAATTATTCAAATTTTTATTAATAATTAAGATAAATAAATAAAAATACTCAAAGTCCATGCATAGTTGCTGGATTTACATCTCTAGGACTTTGTCTCTCCAAACTCTAAACATGTATATAGCCATCTTGACTTCTTTTTTTAATCTAATTTTTGTGATGATGGATATTAATTATTTTTTACAAGGTTACCAATAAATAACTTTTGGTGTACTTCAAAATTTTGACGAAGTCTATTAAAAGGCAAAGAAGGTCATAGAATCATTTATAATAATTTGAACTAGTCATGCATGATGCAAAAAAAGCCTTTTTATAATTCTTTTAGTTAAAAAAAAACTTTTTAAAATTTTTAAGAATGGGTTTAAACTTTTGCTCAAGATCTATCATGTTACAAACCTATTACCATAAACTCAGCTTAAAAACTAACAATGATTAAAACAATAGAAAAATTGTCATATTTTTTAAATATTTTATTAAAACCTAAACGAATTGATAATAACTTTGAAGAAAATACAATTATTAGTTTATTTGTTTCTATTTTAACTTACAAACTTTTTGCATATATTGTAGGAATTTGAACATTTTTTAAAACGTCTTTTTCTTATGTGATTTAAAATGGTTAGTAAATAGATGAAATAAACAATTTGATAAGCAAAGAGAAAGATAAACATTAATCTCAGAACCAACTTAGTGACGTTGTGCTAACTAAGCAATTTATCAACAATTTTGGTTGCAATATCTGATTTTTTCTTTAATTTATATATATATATATATTAACTTTATTTAATATATATATTATATGATTATATCACACTATATATATATTTAGTTTTTTAAACTGTTAAAATGTATACATTTTGAAACTATAAAATTTACTACCACGTACTTTTCAAGCTTTTTGCCAAATATTTACTTTTGCGAACTACCAACAATGTAAATCATGATTGACTGTAAAATATTCCAAGTTTATAATTTGCTAGAAATATATAAACATGTGTATTGTACTATGTACGATAAAATAAAATAAATTATTAGTCTGATGAATTAATTAGAGTAATTTAAAAAGTCTATAATAAATGTTAATTACTAGCCCTATATTTTAGGGGAATTCACAAAACTACATAATATTTTTACATATTTACATTTTTCAAAATTTTAAATAGTTATATACATTTTTAATTAAGAGTTGCCAAAATTAAAATATTTTTATATGAATTCGCTAGTTAGCGTTTAAAATTTAGTATTAAAGGGATGAAATTGTGCGAATAAAGTTTATTTAAATTTAATTTTAAATATTTAGGTGTATTTTTGGAAAGTGTCTATTAAATAATTATAGTTTTTTGAAATGTAATTCAAAATGTTCACTTTTATATTTGCCTTATATTTTATCAAAATTTCCATGGTTTATATGAATTCTATTTGGACTTGGACCAAAAATAACATGGTTAAGTAAGTTGGACTAGTCTGATCGGATCAAACCGGACTAAACCGGGTTTCACCGGTTAAACCGTAAATCCTTACGTCGTCTCAAATCCTCATGAAGCTTCGTTGACACTCTCAAGTCTCAACAATGGCGAATCCTCACGCGAAGAAGATGGAGCTTCGATCTCTATGCAACACAGGACTCCAAGTTAGCGCCGTCGGTTTCGGCGCCTCTCCTCTCGGAAGCCACTACGATCCCGTCGCCGAAGAAGACGCCATCGCCGCCGTGCGCGAAGCTTTCCGATTAGGCATCAACTTCTTCGACACATCTCCGTAATCACTACTTTATCCTCTTCTTCCTCTTCTTCTTCGATTTCTCAAATCTAATTTCTAATTGATTATGCAAATCGATTCAAAATCGAATCTTCCTCTATAGAAATTAGGGTTTAGTGTTTCGTTGAAAAGGGCAATTCTTATGAATATCACTAAGGGTGTATTGAAACATGAATTTTGGGAGATTTTAATATTTTTCTAAATCCCTTGTTATTCAATTAAGGATTTCTAAAACTCTTATCAAATCTTATGTTATTGAACATAACATTTGTTAAAAATCACTCAAAACACTTTACAATCTCATGTTATTCAATCAATGCTTTATAAAAACTATATCAAATCCCTGTTATTCAAAAATTAGAAATCCCAACAAAAAAATGGATTTAGAGAGACTTTAGATATCTTTTTAGTTAAAAACAAATATCAAAAGGCCATCACCTTACATGATGGAATTTGAAGTGATTTCAATCACAAGCTAATTTTTTCATCAATATCATCTCTATTATTTTTTCGTCGGCGTCTCTTATTTGAACATCGTTCTTGACCAAAATCAAAGAGCTTTCAGTCACCCTATCTCTTTCTATTATACATACATGTATATATATTACCTCTAAATAACATAGTTTCTTCTACTGTAATCACCCCAAATTTTTTCTCATATGTAAGTAATATTCTCTCTTTGGTTACCTCGATTAATTATTCAACGTTCTCTCATTATGTGCTTATTTTTATGTGTGTTGTTAGATATTTGTATTATGTATTGTTCACAAAATTGTTTATTATGAATTTCGTTTGTAGTATTATGTATTTTTATTTTTGATGTTCTTTTGAACTTATGTATTCTCAAATCACCTAAAATACAAAAGTGATTTAAGAAGAGAATCTTATCAAATCACCAACATAATTTTTTTTATATAAATTCTACCACAATCACCTTGTTTTTCCTACGTAATCTTCCTAAATCTCACCTAGAATCAAATCCACCAAACTAATTAAAATCCTTGATCCAATACACCCCCCTAAATAATTTTTTTTTTACAAAATACCACTCTTGAAAATTTTACAAATACCAGTATATTTTTTTTCTCAAAAATACCATAAATGTTAAATTAGTTTAAAACTTTCAAAAATGCACCCTAAAATTTAAGCACTAACCCTAAATATTATACAACGAACCCAAATGAAAAAATTAAAATTTTAGTGTTTAAATTTTGTTTTTTGTATTTTTGTAAATTACTACTTTCTAATGGTATTTGTGATATAAAAACATTTTAATGATACTTTTGTTATAAAATCTTTGTAATGGTATTTACAAAAAAAAAATAATCTAATTTCGGTGGTATCTTAAAGAATTTCTCATGAAAAAGGTACTATGGAGCAACACTCTCTGAGAAAGTTCTTGGTAAAGCATTAAAAGCTTTACAAGTCAATAGAAGCGAATACATCGTTGCGACCAAATGTGGAAGATACGAAGAAGGTTTCGATTTCAGTGCTATGAGAGTAAGAAGAAGCCTTGAAGAGAGCTTGGAGAGGCTTAAGCTAGATTATGTTGATATACTCCATTGCCATGACATCGAGTTTGTCTCTCTTGATAAGGTCTTTGAAAATTCCTTGAGATACCACCAAAAATAGGTTTTGATTTGAAAATACCGTTAACAAAAATACCATTAAAATGTTTTTTAATATCAAAAATACCATTAAAATGTAGTAGTTTATGAAAATACCAAAAATACTAAAAGCGAGTTATAACACTTTAAGGATTTAAAGTTTCTCATTTGGGTTTGCTATATAGTGTTTAGTGTATAGCTTGAAGGGGTAGGTTTTAGTTTTAAAGGTTTCGGGTTTTAGTTTTGAACTAATTTAAGATTTGTGGTATTTTCGAGTGAAAAGCTTTTGAATAGTATTTGTAAAACTTACAAGAATGTATGCTAATTTTGTAAAAAAGAAGTTTATTTAGTTGTTATTCATGAGAATTGCCCGCTCTTTCTTTCATTGTTTGTATCAAAAGCCTTGACTAGTATAGTAACTGTTGTGTTGTGTTTTTTGTTTTCATGGCTTTGATAGATTGTGAATGAAACGATTCCTGAGCTTAAGAAACTGAAACAAGAAGGGAAGATACGGTTTATAGGTATCACGGGTCTTCCTTTGAGCGCTTTCACTTACGTTCTTGATCGTGTGGCTCCAGGGACTGTGGATGTTGTGTTGTCTTACTGTCATTACGGTTTAAACGATTCTACGTTACTCGATGTGTTGCCTTACTTGAAGAGCAAAGGTGTTGGTGTGATAAGCGCTGCTCCTTTATCGATGGGTCTCTTTACGGAACAAGGTCCTCCTCAATGGCACCCTGCCTCTCCTGAACTCAAGGTTTTTCGATATTATAGATGAGGAATGTGATTCTTATTAGCATTCTTTATAACAGCTTGTGTTGAAACATATCGTATAAGAGTCTATAGTGTTAGAAGTTAGAACACCGTGGCATATGCACTATATTAAATTTCTATAGGATTTCGATATTTAGATGAGAATGTGATTCTTGTTAACATTCTTTACAACACTTTTTATTGAAACATATTGTATAAGAGTCTAGTGTTAGAACACCGTTGCCTGTGCTACACTTACTTTTTTTTTCTTAACTTGGACCAAGATTGTGATAAATCTTGATGTAAGAGATTAGAGAGTAGTCTATAGAACACAATCAGCTTAACTTGATTGTGTATTAGCATACAAGTATTTGGTTTATTAGGCGATCTTTCATTAGTTAATCCCTAAGTTTCTCTGTTTCTTCTTCGATCTTAGTTCTTTAGTTCTCACTATGTGAAATTCAAAACCCTTTTTGTTGTTTTTGTTGTATTGTGTAGTCTGCGTGTAAAGCCGCGGTTGCTCACTGTAAATCAAAGGGTACGATGATAACGAAGTTAGCATTGCAATACAGCTTAGCAAACGAGGAGATTTCGTCGGTGTTGGTTGGGATGGGCTCTGTCTCACAGGTATCAAGTTTTAGACTTTATGTAGAAAGTTAAATATTGAAACGCTGAAGTGGTATTTTCGAAACAGGTAGAAGAAAATGTGACAGCATTTAGAGAGCTTAAAGAAGGTTTAGTAGATATGGATAAAGAGATTTTGTCTGAAGTTGAATCTATTCTAAAGCCTGTGAAGAATCAGACATGGCCAAGTGGAATCAATCAGAACTTTAAATAGGTTTTGTTCTGTGTTTTTTAGAACTCTATCTTGGTTCTTGTAATGTTTTGTTGTGTTTGTAACTGTGTAAGTTTTGGTTTATTAAGAGTCAAAATTAATCACAACATTTATTACCAAACATTTTATTATAATTCTTTTGGAAAAGTTTAAAAAGAGTACTTTCAAAAATAATAATATAGATTAACTTTTGTTGAGTTTAAATTGGGTAGTCAATATTAATACAAATTTAAAACTATTTTCGCTTTTAAAAATTAAGGGTATTAAATGGTCTAAATAGAAGCGTTGAGGAATAAAATGGTTTTGAATTGAAAGTTCAGTAATTAAATGGCGATTTTCTCCTTTTCAAACTCTCTTTTTTGACAATCATTATTACTAAATGCAGACTCCATAACCACAATATCTCTGTTTCCTAAACCTATCTAATACCAAAACTTGATAAGAGCCATTATAGTTAATGAAATGTGCTACCACTTATCACAGACAAGAGAGAGATAAACTGATCTTGATCATGTTAGAATCCGTTTTGGTGTTGATCTCCTCCTCTTCGATATCTTCTTCCTGTACTAGGTGACCCCGAATACGAACTACTTGTCGAAGAAGAAGAAGTCGGTAAGTCTATATGTTTCGACAATTCTGTTGTGTCGGTACTGATAGAGATAAATCGTGATTCGTCGTCGTCGACGGAATCGGTAAAATCTCCGGTGATATTTTGAGAGAGAAACTAAAGAGAACGATAAAAGAGAAACTAATTTTATCAAATGATTTTCTTATTTGTTTTTGGTTACAATCTCTGTTTTTATAGTGTTCTTGAAATGGTAATGAAAAACTATCTTCATCCTTGCCACGTCACGAGCTTTATCACATATACCACCTTTCTATTATTCACTTATACCACTCCTCCTTTGTACCAATTCCCTGTAACAAATCTTCCTTTTTTCGAAAAACCTTGACCACAAGGTTTGATAAGAACACCATCTCACGAGCATCTACTAATCATTGTCTCATGGTGTTGAGTAGTTTTTTGTGTGTGAAAGTCTCATGTAACTGAGAGGAGCTTGGACATGAAAACGTCATGATCTTATGGTGGTCTTGGAAGATCACGGTTAGAATCTCCGGTGAGATCCTTTGATAGAAGAAGTTCACGCTTAGAATCTCCGGTGAGATTCTTTGATAAAAGAAGATCGCGGTTAGAATCTCCGGTGAGATTTCTGTGACACCGACTATCTCTCAATCCTATTGTGCAAAGCCTAATCATCTCTGTCTCACGTGAATGCTCCTTCCTTGTAGTGCAGTTTTGAACATGCTTCTTACTCCGACACTTATGCCACAAATGAAACTTCATAGCATCGTTGAATTGATATGCTAAGTCACTTACTCGTTGTCTCATACTACTTAACACACTAGGTGTATGAAAGTGCTCACCCAAAAGCCTCCTCTCCAAATCTTCTCCTAGCTTCGGGTTCGTTCCAAGTATTAAGCTTATTAGCTTCTTAAACTTCCAGCCATATACCATATCTCCTAGCTTATATCTCCATCTATGCCACAAATGAAATTTTGTCCCACTTGTATGACTTCGCTGAGCTGAAAACTGAGACAACTTTTGGTTCGTTTCAAGTATCAAACCATATCCATACCAAGCTATCTTAAACCCAAACTTCATTAGCCATAAATTCATGACATGAACACCAACACAAGCTCTGCCATCTATTTCCACCTTAGACTTTTCTTGAAAATTACTAGTATCTTTCCATGAGTTTACCTCAACCATAAGCTTGTCCTCTGCCACTTTGAATTTAAACATCCACGACTTGGGAAATAAACTCATCATCTTCCTTTTTTGCATTTTATATTCACTAAGAATCATTTCATCAAACACATCATGTGCATTATGGTAGACATGGACACTTGCTCCTTTTTGATACAACTTGTTCGTCTTCACGCCATCAACGAATACTTTATGTTGAGGCTGATCAAAAACGTCTTCCATGGCCAATACAGATTGTGAAGCCTCATACATTTCTAGTGATTCATGACAATATGTAAGGCTTGGTTCCAAAACAGAAGTTGCTACCTGAAGATGTTGAATCAGTGTTTTCTCCTTGTACAATTCATTGCCATGCACCAATACCTTCGTTTCTGTCGAGTTTTCTTGACTAAGCGGCTTTGCTTCTGAAAGCATTTCGACGTCTTGGATCGTTACTTCCTTATGAGTCGATGATGTGGTCATTAACTCTTCTGATTCAACAAGAAACTTCACATCTGCGTGCTTGTGAAATTGTTGAGTGATTTCTTCATCGCAATCCACCATCATAATACCAGATCCCTTGTGTTGCAAATGGTGATAAAGAGTTTCTGGTTCGTCGCAAAACAAACACAATCCCTTTGATCTTCTATCATCAATTTCTTCACAAGAGATTTTACGACGGAGCTTATATCTATTCGTTTTGATTTTGATACCTGATGTCGGCGATTCATTGTTCATCTCCGATACAAATCTGATCGCCGAGTTCGGATCCGATAGCTTTTGGTCTGGTAACTGTGGCGGTTCCGGTGAAATCTGTCTAAAACCGAATCGCGACCTCTCTTCTTCCGTGTGCCTGGATCGTAAGAACACAAGCAACTCCTCTAGTTGTGTATGAGCCGTGAACGCCATGGATTTGATCCGAGAATCTCCGGTGAGATCCTTTGATAGAGAAAGATCACAATTAGAATCTCCGTGAGATTCATGAATCGCGATTGCAAACTATCCGCCATGATTCCGAGAAACGACGAGCTCGATACCTTTGATAGAGATAAATCGTGATTCGTCGTCGTCGACGGAATCGGTAAAATCTCCGGTGATATTTTGAGAGAGAAACTAAAGAGAACGATAAAAGAGAAACTAATTTTATCAAATGATTTTCTTATTTGTTTTTGGTTACAATCTCTGTTTTTATAGTGTTCTTGAAATGGTAAGGAAAAACTATCTTCATCCTTGCCACGTCACGAGCTTTATCACATATACCACCTTTCTATTATTCACTTATACCACTCCTCCTTTGTACCAATTCCCTGTAACAGGTACCAAGATTTTGCATTGATTCCGCTTCCATAGGTAACTCGTCTAGTGTCTGTTTTTAAACAAACCCACAACAAAACCGTAATCGTTAAAACAGAGTTTTAAAACAAGCTCGAGTTAAAAAACACGATGATAGAAAGTAGAAACATACCCTGTAAGCTTGCTGGAGAATGTGGAGAGTCTCTTGTGTGCGTTTTCTCTTACTAGCTATCTCGTCTGGCTCTTGCAACATTTCCTCGAACAAATTCTCCCTGCGCAAGATAATACGAACAAGACAGTAATAAGAGACTATACAAATAGAGATGTGAAACATTAAAAGTAAGTGAAATTATTTAAAATACACACTAAAACAAGTTTTTAGACAAAAAGTACCACTAGAATGGTTTTTCGCCAAAAATACCATAAATATTAAATAAGGTTTATAGGATCAATATTTACTGTTTAGGGTTTAGTTTTGAAGGGGCTAGGATTTACTTTTGAGGTTTTAGGGTTGATTCTTGAAGGTTTTAAGCTAATTTAGGGTTTGTTGTATATTTGACCAAAAATCTTTTATTGGTATTTTAGGCCAGAAAATTTGGTATGATATTTTTCGTCATAAATTCTTAAAAGATGGTATTTTGGGGAATTTCCCTAAAAATAAACACAAGAATCACCTGTAAAGCTTCTTGATGAAGACATTGTGCAGCTCACGTTTCGTGTGGTTTACCTGAGTTTTACATAGAAAAGGTATCAAGAACCAATCTTCAGAGTTAAAAGTTACTTTTAAGACAGTACCAAGGTGTTACTGTAAGAAACTTGAGTGTAAGAGAGATGTGGGATTTACCAGAAAATGCATGATTGCTTTTGGTACCGAGTCCTCGATATTCTTCCTCACGATGTCATAATACGATTTAAGTAACAGCTTCGTTATCTCGATTTCAATCGCTTCTTGTTCTGAACACGTTTCGGATGGTCTCAAAACAGCTGGGGGCTACACGAAAGTAAAGGAAACGGTAAAGCGTGTGTAAGCAAATATGAATCATCTAAGTGGGCAGAGAGAAAGACGCTACCTCTTTTAGATAAATCATCGATAAGTGTTGAGACATATCTTCAACAACAGCTTCGCTGAACGGTGTGTTTAAGAGGTTTTCTCTCGTAGCTGAACGATTATCGGCGCCTCGGAATATCGAAGGGATACCCCACCTTGAATCACTCCCATTTGCTATCAAGTATCAAATAAAACCACAATTAAACTCTACCAAAAATCTTAAGCTCTTAAACATATAGATTCATCACACAGGCAAAAATGTACTTAAACATTGATGAGAGCATTACCGGCTGGTACGGCTCTTTCAGCATCTGCAGATACAACTACCTAGAAACATGTCATAGAGTTAAAGTGTCAAATAACAAATCTTTTGCTTGGAAATTTAATAATTTCCTCACAGTGCATGGAGATATATATATATATATATATAGATGTAAGTGCAAATAACATAAGAAATAATAATAATAAACCTGATCAATAACGATTCCATTGGGTTGTCTTCCTAGAAAAGGTCGAGATTGCACTCGACTTGTTGAAGAAGAAGAAGAAGATGCTTTATCAGGCTCCACTGTATCTTGCTATATCAGATTAAACGCACAAAAGTCATTAGAGAGCATATAAGAATAGTGTTGGTACATGAAATTGGGTAGGCCCAACTCGGCCCAAGTAATGAAGATTGTGGAAGGCCCAAAAGCAAGCCCATCAGAAAGAATGAATGATCATAATGTCGCCCCAACTGTCTCCCTACATTTCTGGACGGTTGAGGATATCACGGACGAGTTGGGGCGGAAATATAGGAACGACCCCAACCCGACCTGAAGGAGGATGTGCCTATAAAAGGAGGAAAAACCCTAATTTTAAAGGGTCTTCTTATCTCTTACGTTTTTCTAGACCTAAAGTTTGTACTTTCTTGTTCTTAATCATATACAAACACCTTGTAATCGTTTCTCAAAGATTATCATCAATAAAATCATATTTTTACATTGTTCATATCATTCCATAAGATTTGTATTCGGATATTTGGTTACAAAATAGATTGATTCCCTTTTATCATTGTGAAGAGCTTTTTAGCTTCTTCATTTGGCGCCGTCTGAGGGGATCGATTTATTTTCAATACAAATCATACCATCCGGATCAAATCCTCGAATCAAGATGTCAGATAATTTCACATCTCAACTCACATCGGTCGAGATCAGTGCCAACGTAGCCAATAACATCCAACAAGCACTAACCGCGCTCTTGGAAAAGGTCAATAAAATCGACGCCGACGGACAAGCCAACGCGCAGCGCATAGATCAAGAATCAAAGAAAGCCCATCAACAAATCGAAGACCTCACCGCCACGATCAATGCGATAACAAGCGCCCGCGAGCTAAGGCACCAAAGGACCGATCCGAGCACCGCCCCAAACCGGGCGGCCTAGCCTCAACTTGCCAGGAGCTATCCTAAACCATCCGGGCACTAGCCCCAACCTGCTGGGCGCTAGCCTCAACTTACCAGGAGCTATCCTCAACCATCCGGGCACTAGCCCCAACCCGCCGGGCGCTAGCCTCAACTTACCGGAGCTATCCTCAACCATCCGGCACTAGCCCCAACCCCGGCGCTAGCCTCAACTTGCCAGGAGCTATCCTCAACCATCCGGCACTAGCCCCAACGGCCGGGCGCTAGCCTCAACTTACCAGAGCTAACCTCAACCGGTCCGGCACTAGCCCCAACCCCCGCGCGCTAGCCTCAACTTGCCGAGAGCTATCCTCAACCATCCGAGGACCGGCCGGCCTAAACCGTTTGGGTCCGAACCCGACCCCGACATCACATCGATTTTGAATCACGCCGCCAGACACCGAGCTTGTCTCGCCCAACTTGGACCGCGAACCGCGAGGTACCTATTTTACCCCAACAGGGGCTGACCGTATCCGCAAAGCTCAACCGCGACCCGCGGGCACCATCCACGAATTTCCAAACATCATCTACAACCCTAGTCGAGACAACCATCGACGACCAGGCAGTTCGGAAAATCCAAACAACATTGTCAACAACAACACAACCATGGACGAATTGAAGAAATTGCTATCCGAATCACTAAAGAAAATGAGATCGGAAATACACCAAGCCACAAGCGCGGCACCCGAAATCGATAGACTAATCGAAGAATCCTTGAAAACCCCCTTCGCTAACCACCTTGTCAACACTCCAGTAAAAAACCCCGGAAAAATCAAACTTCCGGTCTACGATGGCTTATCCGATCCAAGAGAACACGTGACGACATTCCGCATTGCGGTCGGCAGAGCTCAATTCAACGACAAAGAACGAGAGGCGGGATGCGTCAACCGTTCGTAGAAAACCTCTCGGGACCGGCCACGACATGGTTCTCAAAAATCGAACAAGGATCAATCACCGCTTCAACCAACTCACCGCAATGTTCCTCAAGCACTACTCGGTGTACATCCCGAAGAAACAACCGAAGCGGAACTATTCACACTATCCCGGGGACCCACGGAATCGCTAAGGAGCATAATCGAAAAATTCAAAGCCGTGCTCTCAAAAGTAAAAGTAACCGACACCGTAGCGTTATCCGCACTCGAAACGCCTCGGTTCGATTCCGACTTCAAGAAGCACATTTATATTGAAAAACCGGTCACAATCGACGACGCACTTCACCGAGCACAATGCCACATACTAATGGAGGAGGAAAGAGAAGCCCTCGCCAAAAAATACAACGAGCTAGTCAAACCGTACGTAAACGCGATTCCGACACAACAAGTGGCAAACCCGAACCAACTCAATCAGGCCCCAACCGGACAAAGGAGCTCTCAACACGGGCGCAACCAGCAAAGACCAGGAACATGGAATTAATGTCAACAAGAGAGTGCTACTGAATTCCGCCAAATGCAATTCTAAAACCATGGAATTCGGTCCATCTCATGAAGTACTACTACAAGAAGTCAACTATTCAATAACTTGTAATCCAACTAGCGAACTACGGCAAGGCTCGATCCCCTTTTAGGGGTACGTAGGCAACTCATCTTTGAGCACAGCTATAATAAAAAAAAAACGTTCCTCTTCTTTTCTTACGTTCGCTACCCCGAGTTCACACTCCACTCTAAAAACACAACAATCACATTGCCGACCTGGCCAGTCGTGCAATAACACGTCTCAAACGAGACAACTCATATTAGAACCCAACAGCGCGCTATACAAATTTCTAATAAGCGGAAACAATTCGCGGTCAAATGATTAATATAACTCTATTAATCCAAGCGGAAACTACTCCGCAAACAAACAATTAATGGAAATCGACTTCATTAATATAAGCCGAAAACCACTTCGCAACCCAACAATCGATAAATAACCTTATAAATCCATAATAAAAACGACAAATTCTTCCAACCAAAGGTTTAAAGGCCTCCTCAGGCAATTCAACATCCAAATACAAAAGCAATAAAAAAAAGGGACAGAGCAAAGGTTTAAAAGCTTCCTCAGGTCGAAGTCTAGAAAGCAACAAAGCATGAAAGGAAAAAACACACAAAGCAAATCTATTCCATGCCATCTCCTACCAGATCATCCCCGACCTGCGCGAGATCCCCGAAAGACAACCAACACCTTGACCCGCACCACCGCACCGAAGCAACCAAACCGGGATCTTCGGCGGGAACTTTTATCGGTATACCGCAACCGGAACTTCTGAAGCATCAACCAGATTCACTATAGCCCCTACCGAACCAGCTTTTGCCCTCCAGCTATTTCCACATCTGTCGACGGATCGTCCAACGTCATCGTATCAACGACTAGACCAGTAGGCGAATTCTTGCCTGGACCAGGACCACTTTGATTTTCGGCCGCAACCTTAGTCGAGACCCTACCCGCAACCGAATCTTTTTGGCTTTTCGCGCGGGCCGAACCTTCTTGGTTCTCGGGAGGAACCGCGCCGAATCGCTACCTTTCGAACCAAGCTTCTCGGTCCGTTCGGTTGCGTCGATTGGCGTAACACAAAAACCCTCAAACCAACGATTTGGACGTCACAACCAAAGTCAAACAAAAGGTCATAAGTTAGCAATATCACCAAAAACATAACACAAAGCTACAATCGGTCGCCGATCTCTTCGACCCATTCCGTACGAAGGATAGGAAGATCCCGAGGGTAAGTCGGGGGCTCGTCTTCACAAATACATGACCATATCGACATTAAATCCGACCGAGTTGGCCCAACTGTACTCGATCACCTTGACTTGCCTCAAACTCGCCAAGAGATGCGGGGGGGATCGTTGGTACATGAAATTGGGTAGGCCAACTCGGCCCAAGTAATGAAGATTGTGGAAGCCCAAAAGCAAGCAGCCCATCGAAAGAATGAATGATCATAATGTCGCCCCATTGTCTCCTACATTTCGGACGGTTGAGGATATCACGGACGAGTTGGGGCGGAAATATAGGAACGACCCCAACCCGACCTGAAGGAGGATGTGCCTATAAAAGGAGGAAAAACCCTAATTTTAAAGGGTCTTCTTATCTCTTACGTTTTTCTAGACCTAAAGTTTGTACTTTCTTGTTCTTAATCATATACAAACACCTTGTAATCGTTTCTCAAAGATTATCATCAATAAAATCATATTTTTACATTGTTCATATCATTCCATAAGATTTGTATTCGGATATTTGGTTACAAAATAGATTGATTCCCTTTTATCATTGTGAAGAGCTTTTTAGCTTCTTCAAATAGGCAAATATCATTTTTATGTTCTGCTATGATGATTTAGAGTATTTCATACCGTTGGTCGTGGCACAGGATGAGGAATCCTAGAAGAATTCACTTGTTGCGTTGCAACCTGCACAGCTTTGGTCCCGCCAATAAAATTTGGATGTGAAGTGTTTATGTAATCCATCTGCAAACAACATTCGAGAAAAAAACACACAAATTAAAGCAAACACCAGCACGAAAAATCACTGCTCGAGATTTAAAAAGGCTCCTAATCAATCAGCATGAAGAAAGATATGTTTATGCTCTCTATACACAAGACATGATCTCAGATAATATTCATTAGTAAATGACGACGATGATCATAGGGATCTCATATTCAGTATACCTCCATATCAATTATATCACCGATCATTGCTTCTGAGGGTTCAAGACCTTCTCGCAGGAAATCCCCGATAACCTCATCCATGCGCTTTCTCAGGACAGGGAAGCTCTGTAACTCATTCATCATACATCTATGGCTAATCTGTAGAGAAAATACAAATTTATGAAGGAAACAGAATAAAGATTATTACTTATCAACAACCAAAAAAAATCCCCACCTTTATGAGCTCATCAAAAATGAACCTAGCACATTGAAGGCTAGGATCTAACAAACGCGATATCTGCCTCCTAACAAGAATCTCAAATGGAACCTATGCAGAAAAAAATGAAATCAAGAGACTGTAATTAGTTATCTAGGAAGGATAAAGGCAAGGAAACATATGTATGCTTAAAAACATACATCTGGAACAAATAATGCTGATCTTGGACCAGTAGCATTCTGGATCGCAATCCGGATATCATCATTTGTCAAGTCTTCACATGGATCAACCTCCTAAGGAAACAATGAGAAGTCCATCAGTTTAAGTTCAGAGATGAAGCAAAAATTGATTAAAAAAATGAGTGCAAGGGGACCTCCAAACTCTTGACAAAGATTGATTGGAAAATATAGTGAATTCTTGCTCCTCCAGAGAGCTCGGAAGTAGACATTTCTTCGCTCTTTCCTTCTAGCAATGAAGAGTATGCTGTTTGAAAAGGTTAACAAGACTCTATGAACTAAAGATAGCATAAAACAGATATCAATTGTTTCAAATAAAAATTGTCTTCAGATATTACCTTCACAGTATTTTGAAAGAAAGTTGAGGAGAAGAGCTCCCTGACCAGCCTAACAAATTTATAGGCAGTAAAGACCCACAAAACAAGATAAGTTTGACTATTTCGACATAAAGAAATGAAGAGTAGAATACAATAATTTCCATTTGAAATGTAAATACTTAGAAAAATTAATGTGCATTGGCCACCTTCCCCTGCAAAAATACAATTAAATGCTAATTCTAGCAGCTAACGAATTTTTGTAGCCTAAACACAGAAAGGCTCCACGATTATCATGAACACATGGCACACGCATAACCATTACTCTAGAAGAGAAGTATCATACTAAAACAAAAGAGTGAGCAAAAGACACCAATATCTCGAACAAACTAAGTTACGAAAGCGAATAACAGTGTTACTGTTTACAATGAATCTGGTAAAAGGGCCGTAGGGTAATAAATACATACCTTGGATTCTGTAATTTCGCCGTAGCTCTGATGCTCCTTGGCTGTAGCAACCAAAGCATTACTTATACGCGACTTCAAATCAGGAAGCAGAACTTTGATATGTTGAACAAGGATCTAGAAAAAAAGAACAGAAATGCTATCATCTATTAGTCATGCTCTAATTTTATAAGTATGATACCAATATGATACCTATTACAAGAAAAAACAGACAACAACGAAATAATTCAGTATATGAATCAACTTACATACTAAACAATGATCCTGATTGCAAGAGATATAATTGTGAAGGCAGAAAAAATATCATGCAAAGGCCATTACTGTAGGCTAGGATAAAATCCACACAAACAGAGTAAGTAACCCTAGAGAGTCGACAATGCACATAAAACTGCAACAACATCTCCTTTAACCTCAATTATCCAGAGAGTTATACCTTATGCCTTACTGAAAATTGAGGTAATTATAAAACTGCAGAAAGTACCTGATTTAACTTTTTCGCTAGCTGGGGGACACCCAAACGATCAGCAAGACCATGATAAACCTGTGTACAGTGTAGTACAAAAATTATGTAACCAGGAAAAAGTGTAACAGAATCAGGAAGGGGGTCGACAAAATGATGCAATCATACTGGACGACTCTGGAAAAATTTCTCTTCTGCGCTAAGTGCTTCCTTGATTGAACGGTTTAACAAAATATCCTGTTTATCATAAACAAAAACCAAAGTAAATTTAAATGTTGTGTGAATGAAGAGCCACACAGAGCCTTCAAAAACATTGAAATGATTTGGTAATTTTAAGAAATCAAGTATAAATTAAGGTAAAATGGTAAAAAGTAAAGAAGAGTCAGTAACATCTACACACAAGACCACAGCTTTACCTCCTGGCAACGGTTTACGACTCCCACATATCCAAGTCGTAGAGGAACAACTTTTCCAAGAAGTAGTCTACGAGCATCTGTACCTTTGTCCATGATATCCAACTGAAAACATTGAGGAAAACTATAATAAAACATATGAAACACGTGATACAATGACAGTTAACAAATGTGTAAACTTAAAATATGCACCTTTGTGATTACTCCTATTGTTCTGTGACCTGAAAACAACAACATAGATACATGAAAAATCAAGATAAACAAATATCAAATATAACCCATCCAACAAAATCATCTTACCGTCAGGATCAGCGTTTCTTGCAACTTGAAGTGCATCCGAGTTTGCTAAATCGGTATTCGCTGGAGTAACAGCAAGTATCAAGCAGCTAGGCATCTTGATGTAAGACAATATCATTGTCCTAATACGCGCTTCAATGTCTGTTGGCTGGTCACCTACCGGCACTTTGGTTATACCAGGGAGATCCACAAGCGTTATATCCAACACATTAGGCGAATATATCTTCAAACGTATCTGTTTATCTGATACACCTTTGTTTTCTCCTGCTAATTTATTCGTCTCAGCCTAACAAAAGTACGATTCATAATCATCACACTAAACAATTCAAAACCTAAATCAAGCAAAGACATAAGAAACATAGAGATTCAATGAAACCTCTACAAGACAAACATTCAAAAACCTAATCAAGCAGAGACATAAAGATTCAATAGAAACCTTGATTTCGTGACGAATCACAGAGAAATCGCAGATACGAGACATAAGAGTCAATATATTACATTACATTACATTACATTACATCAAGCAGAGAAATCTCAGAGAAATCAATACATTACATTACAAACAATTCAAAAACCTAATCAAGCAGAGACATAAGAAGAGACAAGGAGATTCAAATCAAACCTCGATTTCGCGACGAATCTCGGAGAAATCGTAGATACGAGTTTTAGGTATGTGACGAAACTCTCCCCACTCTTCATCAGATCCGCCATTAGAGCGGCTTTTCGTCTGTTGAAGCTGGAGAACGAGAGGGCGTCGCGTGCAGATATCGCTGCCGCGTGGGAGGAAATCGCGGCCGACGAGTGCTTCGAGGACGCTTGACTTGCCGCTGCTCTGGCTTCCGACGACGGCGACCTGAGGAAGCTCGATCGAAGATTGGCTTCCGAGCTGTGCGAATATGTCTTGTAGCTTGTTTACGATCGGAATCACGGAGGATCCTAACGGCGCGGCGGCGGAGGCGGCGGAAGAAGAAGAAGGCGGAGGAGACTCGCCGCTTGCTTCTTCGATAGGCCCCATTGGATTCAAATACTTTTGTTGCTTTACTGTATTGAGGAAACGGATTCTTCTCACGATTTTGATTTGTTTTGAACAAGAATTAGTTTTTCTGATTAAGAAGAAATTATCAAGCTGATTTTTATATTTAATTTTAATTTGTTTTAATTATAAAATATATATTTATTACTTGGCGGTGGAGTCAAGTAGATACTTTCACCGTGTTCTCCAAGGTCCGATCTAATTAACATTATCATTTTAAATATTTTTATAGTTTTTTGGGTGATGATTTATATTTTAATTTATTTTTTTTTATTTTAAAATCAGTGTTTAGAAACATTTTTGTTATGTATAATTATTAATTTGCGTAAAAAAAAAATTTGGCGTAATTTTTACATAATAAAATAACAGATCAGCGGATGAGCAAGTGGCCCGATAGTAGTCATTCTGCATCTATCGCATGCATGCTTGGGTTGAGCATCGCCATCGCTCTCGATTGGGAGAGAACTACTTAGACACTAGGCAACGATGAAAAAAAAAAAAAAAAAAATAACAGATCAAAAATAATAAATTGAGAAAATTCAAATTAGATAGATTTTTGTCGCTTCATAAATTAGTCACTTATCGTTTACGTTGCAATAAGGTTTACATATTTTTGATTCATTACCGGTATGGGTAATCTCTATCTTTGATGACGATGCCAACGGAGTTGCAACTCCTAGGCTAGTCGGATTGTAGTTTCTAGTTATTTGAATAAAACTAAAAGAGTACAATCTCTCAATTTACCAAAAAAAAAAAAAAAAATTAGTCACTTATTATAAAATTATCAAAAAATCTAAACAGACAGATTTACAACAAGTTTCAAAAAAACTTTGAATTGATTTTATAAAAAGAAGAAAAACTATATATACATATAGATTTTAAAAAAATTACAGTAATAAGTTTAACAAAATCTTTAATATAATTTTAAAAAACTCATTTAAAGAAAACTATATACTAGGTCTGGGCATATGGGTATTCGGTTCGGATCCATGTTCGGGTCCTAACGTGTACAGGTTCCAACGGGTATACATAAATTAGACTCATTTAAGTATATGTAATGTTTCGGGTCGGGTACAGGTTCGGGTCCTATCGATACAAGTTCGGCTCCAGGTTCCACCTTATTGAACCTGTAAATACCCGAATTTTTACAGGTTCTTTTCAGGTACATGTTCGGGTACAGGTTCTGCACTATATTTTTACCCGAAATTGTAAAAAACCTGAACTTGAACCTGTAAATTGAGCTTAATAATGCATTTGTAACAGAAAAAAACAATGTTCAAATCTTCAAATATTGTGTTTAGCCGAAAAACAACAATCATACAATTATACTATCAGAATCAGTTTTGTATCAAATAGTTTTGTATCAAATATAAAGAAAATAAAGGACTAAAGACATAATACAAGAACATGTACATGTTCCTCTTCGGGTACATGTTTTTACCCGGACCCGAACATGTACCCACGGCTATTACAAAAACATACCCAACAAGTTACACCTTTAACTTCGGTACAGGTCCAGGTTCGGATCTTACGGGTTCGGGTCCACATGTTCAGGTTAATATGCCCATGACTACTATATACTATAATATACGAGGTCACAAAACTGTGTTGTATTGGTGTTGGAGTGAGCCTATCAATCCTATTGTGAAAGAGCTCTTTCCGGAAACAACAACAAGGCAGTAGATTGTGAAATCACCATGCGCGGGTTCAATTCCCGTCGTTCGCATCCCTGACCGATTTTGATTAAGACCGAAAACCTATCTAAAATAAAGCCTAGTTTAAGCGGGTCGAGGACTCCTTCCCCTTCTTTATATCCGCGTTTAATTCTAGTCATTAAATAAATCAAATTTTGATGAACATTATTTTATCTATTCATTTACAAAACTCTACACAATTCAATTTTTTCACATATTTAAACATTTTCAAAATTTTAAAAGTTTGATTTACTCTTTAAAAAATTATCAAAATTAATTTTTTTTTATTTGGGTTCGCTAATTTCAAGCGTTAAAACGACGTAGTTTCGCATAATCCAAAAATTAATTGGATTATGCCAAATTTTATAGAATTAGACTGCGTTATTCATGTCATTGAATTTATGCGATGAAAAATTGAATCGGTACGAACGACCACTGAACAACAAAAATGCGGGAAAATAATCGGTTAAACGGACGAATTTTTAGAACTACAGAATATCTTGTACTAATTTTCTTGTAAATTAAATAGAATACTTTTTAGAGGAATTCACAAAATTACACCTTTTAAACTCCTCCTTCACAAAATTACACCTAATTCAAAATTTTCACATATTTACACCCTTTCAAAATTTTAAAAGCTTGATTTATCCATTTAAAAATTACTAAAATTAAAATATTTTCATTTGGATTCGCTAATTAGTGTTTAGGGTATAGTATTAGGGGGTAAGATTGTGTGGGTAAGATTTATTTGAATTTAATTTCGAGTGTTTAAGTGTAATTTTATAAAATATTTTTGAAATAGTGTAATTTTGTGAAATGTAATTCGGCGTAGTTTTGTGATTCTCACTACTTTTTAAAAAAAATATTCAGTAGAGCCTACACCTAGTGGACGAAAACGTCACTAGAGAAGCCACATTGATGACGGGAAAATGGCCGATTGATGCATCAACTAAGAGCATCGTGCGAATTACTACACGAACTTTGAGACCATGTCAATTTATATATAAACTACTTTCAATTTTGAATTTCATGCATGAAAAAACGAAATCCGTCTAATTACTACTTTGACATAAACTCCGTTAGTCAAACCGTTAAATATAACTATCTAATTTAACATCTTTTTTAACTATATATATTTTTATTTGTAGACATAAACCATATAGTCAATGTGGCCTAGTGGAAAAGATATTTGGATTTTGTGTTCTTCACTCTCGGTTCGATCCACGTCAAAGGCTCTTTTTTGTTTTTTTAAACACATATCACCGTTAATATTGGGTATCGAATCCGGGTTCCAGTTAAAAAAATTTGCTTCCCCACCTTTATTGCCACTGTGCTAATGGTATAACAATGTTTTATTTAATATATATATATATATATATATATATATCTTTTAAATATTTTGAACTTGAAATTTATATTTTTAAAAAACCCTTAAAAACAAAATAAAAATTTCATTTTTTGAAAATTAATAAAATTAATAGAAAAGAAAATTAATTTTATTTTATGTCCAAAACATAAAAAATACACATTTAATTTTTTCAAACATTAATAAAATTATTATAAATTAAACGTTGTTTGTTTTAAAAAATTGATATTGAAATTTTTATTTATTTCAAAATTTTGAAATGGAATTTTCTGTTATTAATTGGACTATGAAAACCAAGTTCACGTTAGCGTGGTGGTTGTTCTTGTACTAACCCTCTTGAACGCCACCAAGGTTCGAAACTCCTCAATGCATAATCATTTTAATAATAAATGATTGTACGTAAAAGGATTCGAACACAGAAGGAGCATCTAAAAATAGTGAATTATACCACTACTGCACTTCGAATATATGGTTTCCATATGCATACAAAAATATCTATAGTGAAATAAAATATTAACTCTAAAAATTCATCTTTAACGATTTGACTAACGAAATTTCGGTCAAAGTAGTAATTAGTTATATTTCATTTTTTCATGTAGGAAAATTAAAAATTAATGTAGATTATGTATAAATTGGCATGATCTAAAAGTTCGTATAGTAATTCGCACGATGACCTTAGTTGATATAGCAATCGGCCGTTTTTCCCATTGATGACTGAATATATATATATATATATATATATATATATATATATATTTTAATGAATTGATGTTCGATTATCTGTCTCTTTAATATTATTATTTTATGATAAATATGATTATCTGTCACTTGTTGTCTTATTATAATAATAATAATAATAGACCGACAGTCCAAAGATATTTTGTTAGAATCATTTCCTTCCTAAATCAAAACACATCCTTGTCATATTTCAAAACTCTTAAAGCAGAGCAGAGCTAAAAAGATATTTTGTAATATCTTCAGAGAATTCCAAAGATGCAAACAAACGAAGAAGAAGAAATAAGATCGAGGCTAAGTAACAGAGCCGATCCATTCCTAGTCGTTTGCAAATGTTTCAGCGTCGCTACAGCTCTAATCGCTATTCTCTGCGTCGTCGTTAATGTCATCGCCGCGGTTCGATCTTTCCGCGACAGCCACGATGTAATCACTTTCCATTTTTTCTTTGTCCGTCAGATGTTTATATTTACAAATATGTGTGTATATATATGTATATACGTTTCCTACGCGTACATGTATCCTAATATTTCTTTAAAACTCGCTTTCGCGTACCGCTTCTGATAAATCAGTGGCGGTCCTGAGCACAAGCGGGACAAGCACGTGCTTGCGGCCCAACTTTTTTTAAAAAAATTAGTATGAAAAGCGGTCCATTTTTCTAAAAAAATATAAAATCAGCCCCTATTTTTTTTGCGGTCCTTCTAAAAATTTCAAAACTCAGGAACGGCATCATCACATGAATTGCTTTTAAATCGTTTTTATTTAATTATTTTTGTGATATATGTGATAGGTGTTCGATGGGATATTTAGGTGTTTCAGTGTGTTGGTTGCATCTTTAGTTGTTCTCGCCGAAACCGAATGGAGTCTCATCCTCAAATTCTCAAAGGTTCATCAATATCTTCTCTTTTTATTACTTTTCCCAAATAAACATATAATTATTGGGCCAATTATTTTGGGTGCTTGTAGCTCATTATAAGTCTATTATCATACAATTAGTCCTCAACGGCATCGAACCGAAATTGGTGGTTCGGTACGGTTCAAGTTATTAAATCAATAACCAAATGGATCTTTTTTCGGATCCAATAAATATCGGTTCGGATATTACCCGAAAAATTGAATAGATACTCAAAGATATCGGTTTTTTGGAATTGCTAATTTTCAAGTTTGAGTTATTTGCAGTTATTTTTTAATTATTTGGGTAATTTTATAACCGAGACCAAAATATACACGAAATATTTTGGTTCCTAATCGAGTCACTCAACTACCCGAAATTGAAGGAAATCGGTTTTTAAAGCCAAGAACCAAAAAAACTGATATCGGAAAAAACCGGACTTGAACCAAACCGATTATCCATATATATATGCCCAACTTTACTTACTAATGTTTCTTTTTTCTTAAACAGGTTTTTGAATACTGGGCTGGGAGAGGCATGCTTCAGATCTTGTAAGACTTAAAACACTTATTTTCGGACCGACTTTGGCTACAGTGGCGTGCCTATAGGCAAACTTTTGGGACAACCGCCCCAGGCCACACCTTTTTACAAATTTTTAAAGGCCACTACTTATTAAAAATATATGTTTAGTAATTACTTTTTAATATTTTGTTTGGTCTTCTTTCTTGAAAAAACGTGACATAATATTTTCACAATAGACTAAATTTTATTTTTAATGATGAATTTCACTATGAAAAATGTTTGATTGTTAAGTAACTTTTTGTCCTAAAAATAAAATAGCCAAATGCCACATTTCTAAATTTTGCCCCAAGCCTCTACGAACCTTGTCACGATACTGCTTGGCTAGAATGTTTTTTTGTTTTGATCTGGTCATTTTTTTTATTTACAGTGCTGCTGTGATGACAAGAGCATTCCCAGAGTATATGTCTGAAACGAAGGGTCTATTGCTTCTACAGAACATAGCAAGCTACATGCTCCTTGCTTGTGGTGCTATCTACGTGTTATTAGTACGATACCATTCACACCTTCCACTTATAATAAGCACTCATGTTGCATGAAACTTGGTTTAGAGTCGTAGAATATGTTACGTTAGATGTTTCATAAGTTCGTGACACTTGTACAAAGATCGTTGAGGCAATATCGTTTAAACTATGTTTCATATTTTATTTGTGGTTAGATAATCGTTGTTTCGTCTTTCTTATCATAATGTGTTTCACTCGAAAAATGGTTTTTGAATCGTCCATGTTTTGTTTGTATTCTTATCGATCATTCAATTAATCTTTTGATTCTTTCTTAACCGCGAAATGTAGGGAGTTCTATGCATAGGATGTCTGAAGCGTGCTCGACAAAAGAAACAAATCTCAAGAGAACAAGCTGTCAAGGATCTTGAGGCAAGTCTTGATTATAAGTTTATATATATAGATTCATCATTATAATAATTCACAAGTGATGGCTTATTTGAAATCATTGCATTGGCCATTGTTGTTGCAGGAGAACAACCTACGCAGAGCAGAGCTCGAACATTCGCTCGTGGAGGAGCATCCGAGTAGAGACGACGACAATGTGTGAGTGTGTGATCACAAGTAAATGTGCAAGTACTACATTGTTGCATATGTATCTTCTTTTTGTATTATAAGACTGTGTAAGCTACAACAAATAAAATGTTTATTGTTTGTTTGGAATTATAGATTACAAGATAAATATAATAGGTTTGTGTTTTTTTGTCACCTTAATATATATCCTATCGCATTACAAATACGTTAGACGTATCTGAAATCCAGATAGGAAGAGATGGACCAATATACTGGAAATTAATTTTTTTCTACGTGCACACCGTGCCAAAAGATCCGCTTTCGCATTTCTTTTTTTTGCTGCAAACCAGAGTGAGAAGCATGCGATAGAAAACTTGCATATCATGTAGCGTCTCCAAATACGAGGAGAAAGTTGGTCATTGGTGAGACATTGATACCATCGTCATTAGATCCATGCAGTCTGTATAAATATAATAGGTTTGTGTATACAATGGATTTGTAATTTAATTATAACGAAATTGTGAAATAATGATAGAGAAAAAATAGAATAGTTTTGTCTCTTAAAATACTGTAAAATAAAGAGTTAATTTCACGTTGGAGCACTTTTGTCTAGTTACTTAATAATATGAGGCACTTTTTAATAGTGGACACTTTTCTCCATAATTTGTCTCTTTTGTTACTAAAGTACCCCTAAAAAACGTATGTATATTGTTTTTTTAAAAATGACCAAAATTATAGAAAGTTGTTTTTGATTATTATAATAAATTATCACAACCCTTCATCTTACAATAATTTGGACGTCTTAGATTTAAAGTTAAGCTTAGGAAAAAAGTGGTTACTAGGTTTTATTAAATATTCACCGCACTTCTTAGATATTTTCTTTTTGCAGATCAAAAAATAAACTGCAGCCACAAACATATTCTCATATGTTCAAAGTTCTTTCTAGGTAATAATGGAGCTTTCTTTTTGATTGTTTGCATCTTGCTATGTGTACATGATGCCTATTTCAGTTACAGATTTAATCCATAGTTTTATAATTTCGTTGATTACTATTTATTTATGTAGTTAGTTGTACGAGTAACAATGGTTTGTCTTTATAAGTGAGTTGGAAAACTATTTCAGTTATTATCTAATCCATAGTTTTATAACTTCATAGACTATTATTTATGTACTTAGTTATTTGTACGAGTAACAATGGTTTGTCTTTATAAGTAAGATAACTATTTGAGTTATTATCTAATCCATAGTTTTATAATTCATGGACTACTATTTATGTACGTATTTAGTTGTACGAGAAACCATGGTTTATCTGTATTACGTGTGATTTACAATGTTTTTTGTACAACTTATTTTGTACATAATTGACTAATAAATCACCAGTTTATGTTGTTATTTAACACCAGTTTATACACCACATGTGGTTTCATGGGTCCTTGGTTGTTGTAGATATCACGTAGTGGAAGCTTCGTTGATATCGCCGGAAAAAAAGAACCATCGATGTCAGCGGTGGTGAAAAAGCGACGATATCGCCGGAGAATAAGAAGCGACGATATCAACGAAGAAGATGAAGTTTATTTTGTTAATTTATGTTTTATTAGGTTTAATATATATTTATGGTTACTTTGTGAAAATAAAAATATAATTTTAAAATTAAAAAAAAAAAACTAAAAAAATCGTTTACATAAAAAAGCAAAAACCACCATAAATTTAATTTAAGGTTAGAAATGACTTTTTAGCTACTAAAAGTGTGCCTCGGTTAAAAAGTGTTCTATCATGTAATATGAAAGTATAAAAGTGTGTCTGAGTAAATATAATAAATTTGATTATAAATTTTTTTCTAACAAGAAATATCAATATATATATGCTTTTATAATAAATATGGACACTATTTCACAACAAAAATTTGTTTCGATAACATGTGTATATTAAAGTCGGATGGTTTACTTGTTGAGCTAACTTAAATCAAAATCCTTTAATAGTCAGAATAATTTAAAATAACTTATTAAGTTGAACTAACAAAGGCTCAAACTAACCATACATAAACAATAAAATACACCTACCAAAAACTATATGATAAATTAAACAATAAGTTTATGTAATCCATATAGATTCTTACCACTATATAAACTCAATAGCATTTGCACTAACTTTCTCATCACACACAAAGCAATAAACCCAAAAGGCAATTAGAGAGTGACTACAAACCTATTTAAAGATCCATCGACACATCCAAAAATGGCACCAAACAAGCTCCTTCTCTTTGCTTTCTTAGTGACTCTTTCATGTTCTACCATGATCAACACTTGCTATGCCTCGCGCCGCCTTCTCCAACAACAACAACCTCTTCCTCAAATTCCAAATATGCCTATACCAAACATGGGATTACCTCCATTACCATCAACTTTTCCACAACCAACTCTTCCTACTATTCCCACTTCAATTCCGCCATTTCCATCAAACTTGCCACAACCAACTTTTCCCACCTCAATGCCGCCAATTCCATCAAACTTGCCACAACCAACTCTTCCCACTTCAATTCCACCATTGCCATCAACCTTGCCACAACCAACTCTTACCGCTTCAATTTCGCCATTGCCATCAACATTGCCACAACCTACTCTTCCCACTTCAATCCCTCCATTTACAATGCCAAATTTGCCTTCATTTCCGACAATGAATATTCCTTCTCTTCCGACTAATTTCCCATTTATTTCATTATTCTCTCCTCCACCAACTACAACTACATCAAGTCCTTGATTTATATATCAAATAGCCATTCCATGTTTTTTTGTTGTATTGGTGTGGTGTGTTTTGGTTTGGCTTTTTATACATTTGTATACTTTGATATCCTTTTTGATTATAAGTATGTTTGTGTTATCGTTTGTTGTATTTGTGATTTGTGAAAGTAGTATTTGAATATTTTACTCATGGTAATATAAAAAAATTGGTCCTTATATATATTTGTAATATTTATGTATAAGTTGTTATACTTTATTTCCCTTATTTTATTTTACTTCAACTTGGATGGGAAGTCATTCTCTATTAAAGATCTTTATGTTTTTACTTCTCTTAAATTCAGTTTCATTTGTATGGTTTTTTTAGAAATTGGGTTTTACTCTTATTAAAAAGAACTTAGAACCAATATCTTAAGGTTCTAAGTTTTTCTTTTCTCAATACATATAAATTCAATCACATAAAACACAGTTAAATATGAGTTAAATCAAAATCCATATATTATAGTTCAAGAACAATAAAAGAGTAACATTCATAATAAAACTTGGTGTATTTTATACAACTTAGTCTAGTGTATCTAAACCAGAGAGCATAAGCTTTAAGAACTCTCTTTTAACTTAAAGAGTATCAACATTTTGATCAAACAAAAAGATACACAAATCATCCTCTTATATCATCTTCATACATACAACCTATCTTTCGGGGGTTTTATTCGATTCTTTATCCGTTGCGATAACCATCTTATCTTGTCTTACAAGATCTTATACAACAACATTAACTTCAAAAAAACTAATTTAAACACTTATTTTTGTATACTTTAGCAATGAAGCTATATAGTACTAGAGTTACTTACCACTATAAGAGATAGATCTCTTCAAGAAACTTGACATCCCAACAAAAGAAGATCTCTTCTCTTTCTCTCTACCAACACTTACCCTCAAATCCAAAGACATTGATCGTCTCACTCGGTTCTGCCTCTCTTCTCCTTCACAATCTATACCAACATTACTAACAAACCCATCTCTTTCTTCTTCAAGATCTCTCTCAACATCTTCACCATTTTGCTCTTGAACCCTCACAAGAATCTCTTCCTCTACACACTCACTACCATCTTCATCATTCATTGTGACGATAGGAGCACGACAAACCGGGCAATTTGTGTGTGATCTAAGCCAAGTATCAATACAAGTAAGATGAAAAGCATGTCTACATTTTGGTAACAACCTAAGCATCTCTTCTTCTTCGAATTCGCTTAAACAAACCGAACAATCGGTTCCTTCCACTAAACCATCTTTCTTACTATACTTACATGCTTTGATTGAGTTTATAACCGTTGGATTCAAACCTATGGTTCTTATATGCCAAACCGGATGGTCTACAATAACCGGTGGTGATGGTCCATCAAGATTCCAATTCCTAGCTTCTTGATCCATACTCCATCTTCTTGTTATTGATCTTCTTGATATTCTTGATCTTCTTGATCTTTGGTAAAACTTGAAACAGAGAAGGAGAAGAGTAAGGAGAAACAGAGTTGTTATGATAGATGAAGCCATGATGATCAAGTTTCTCTTTAAGTTATGATCATGGTGTGTCAATGGAGGTGGTGGTGAGAGATTTGTGATTTCTATGACTTTGCATATGAAAG
The DNA here is from genome assembly GCA_963556525.1 of Cochlearia excelsa. Lineage (NCBI taxonomy): Eukaryota > Viridiplantae > Streptophyta > Magnoliopsida > Brassicales > Brassicaceae > Cochlearia > Cochlearia excelsa. The sequence goes on along the minus strand of OY748327.1, from coordinate 45,529,717 downwards.
GACAATCATTAAGACATATGTATGAACAAGAATCTAAAGTATCATACTCATGGAGACAATCTAATGATGTGCAGATCATTGTGTCGTTGGTCATGTCTTCTGAGAGATATCTTTGAAGGTATCTCATGGTTCTTGATTCAAGATCATCAAGAACCTTGAGAGAGAAGAGAAAGTGTGTGCGAGAGAGAGAGAGAGAGAGAGATTAGATGAAGAGAGTCTTGGTCTTTGTTGTTATCTTCTTTTGCTTTCTTTTACTTTAGAATCAAGATTGGTCAACAAAAGTAGGTTGCCTGTATATATCATCTTATTTAATTGATTTCTTTTTATGTAACAGTTTTTTAAAAATGTATTAGTTTCCAAAAAATGAAAATTCTTTAAATTACTCTGTGAGAAAATTATTTATGTCAGAAAATATCATCACAATTTTTGGTCAACGATAAAACTAATATCTATTATATAATAGCACAATACTTTCTCAATCTAATGCATCCACATCATCATCAAAAATAATAAAGATAATTCAATTAAAAACATTTAATAAAACTCATTCAATATTAATAAAATTCAAATATTAAAAAATTCAATATAATTATTAACACTAATAAAATACATGTATATCAACTTTCTAAAATGAAAATATATAAAATTTGTTTCTCTTTTATAATAAATTTTTCGGAATATATTACATATGTCCCATTATGTAAATTTTTCTATCTAAAATCACAAAATTTAAAAGCTATAAATGATAGAAATATTTTAACATTTATTCAAAACAATTAAAAATTAAGACTACATAATACTATTGGTCATACTATAGTTAATAAATAAAAAAATATGGATAGAAACTTGTGAAAATCAAATAAAATGAAACAAATCAAAAGAAGCTAAAACAATCTAACAAAATGGGTTTGAGAGAGAATAGTTTGAAAAATAAATAAATATAAATTTATCAAAGTTTATATACCTATAATTTGGAATGAAATACTCCATATATACATACTTTCTAAATCCAAATGTTAATACCAAATATATGAAATAAACTTAAAATATCCACCGAGAAAACAAAACCTCATATAAAATAAACAATTACATATACAAATAATCCAATAACGTTACAGAGAAAAACAAAATAAAATATGATCCAAATTAATTGACGGATTAAGATATCCACGTAAAACCAAAGTAAACAACATGCGTACAATTAAAATTAGAGAACTTGAATGGTGTACACAACAACAATTTTATTTACATATTGATATTCCATCGGTGTGATAATAAACTAAAACATCAAAACATAAACAACTTATGTTTGTAAACAAAATCATTTTCGTTAGTTTGGTAAAATATAAAATAGATGTAAAATATCTAAAGTTAAACTATATACCTATTACAAAAATAAAAAACTTCATAAAACAAACCAAAATATTCATAAACTCAAAACGTAAAATTATTTGAAATTACTATAAAAATCAGTAAATATTCCGCGCGTTTTTGAAATTACTATAAAAATCAGTAAATATTCCGCGCAACGCGCGGGTTCTTTCCTAGTTTTCATTAATTCCATAAATATAATAACAGTTTTATATCATTTTTTAAGGTTTTGATATTTGTTTTAAAGTTCAAGTCCTAAAAAATGTTTTGAGAGTTTTAAAATTTAGTTTTAAAGGTTTTAAACAAATTTAAATCTTGAGGTATTTCAGCCAACAAGTTTGCAATAGTATCTCTGGCGCAAAATAACTCAAAAAGGTATTTTGGAAAATTTCCTAAAAGAATACTAGTATATTGAAAATAAGTATAAATTATAAATTAGTATAAAAATTAGTTAAATTATAAATATCTAATCGTTAAATATTATGGTTAAAACAAGCATATAGGCACCTTCACTAAGTCGGTCCAAAATTAAATTGTATTGATTAGATTTGTCTGTGTTAATAGTAGTTGTTGACTTTAATGTGTGGTTTTTGGTTTAAATGATGCTTTGTCTTTATAAAGAACTTGGCGAAATGGTTTCTGACCAAAGTGGTTGAAGTGAACAATAGGGGTCATGATAATATAGTTTAAAAATATGAAGATGATTAATTTACAAGATAATAGAGGTAAAAAATATGAGAAAATTTACAAAACTACTCATTTCTAAACGTCTACTATTAAAAGAGAAAACAAAACGTCTACGTGTCGCGGCGAGAGAGTTTTTATGATTTTTTTATTTTTTGCGTTTTATTCCTTATAGTTGGAACTAATTTTATCATCCAATTTTAATATATTTTACTAATCTATCTATATTATTTAAAAAATTCATATACAATATATTTTAGGTCTATCTAGCATCTACATATTGTAAAAATCGACAATATAAAATTTTAAATATATGTAGACACATTATTGGAATATATATATTTTACATAGGTCATCCAATCATCGATATACACAATTTTTGCGTTTATGTCCTTATATTTTATTTATTTTGCGTTTATACCCTTATATTTTTGAATACCTTTTTGTCTTCGATTTTATTTTATTTGTCGTAGATAATTTCAGATATATTATTTAGTCAAATATTGTAGTCAAAAATATTAATATTGATTTGTTTTTATGAAATTACTTTTAACATTTTTATTTCGTTTTGTGTCGATCTAAATCTACAAAATATTTTTATCCCGTGCCTATTTTTTCGTCATATTTGCGTGTCTGACTTAGTTATCTCAATATAAAAAATATCATACTTTTTAAATTAGATTATGTTTTATTTTATACGATGATAAAAATATTTTATGAAATAAGGTACATTATAATGTTTCAAGTTCTTCTAATTATTTTCAGAAAATTCCAACGACTATCATATTTTTTAATATTTTGTATCTTTTCATTGTGATATTGGTATATATATTTGAATATGGTGATATATATAAAGTTTGGATAATTGTATTCGTCGTACGATATTTATTTATTTTCTAAGATTAATTTAATACATGAAATAAATTTTTTATTATATATGAATCTAATTATATTATTAAGGATGATAAAATTTTGCACCGCGTATAGCACGGGGTCTGCATCTAGTTAATTTATAAAGAGGAATTCACAAAACTACACCCTTTCAACCCCTCCTTCACAAAACTACACCTAATTTAATTTTTTCACAAAACTACGCCCTTTCAAAATTTTAAAAACTTAATTTACCCTTTTAAAAATTACCAAAATTAAAATATTTTCAATTTGGGTTCGCTAATTAGTGTTTAAGGTACATTATTAAGGGCATATGATTGCGTGAGTAAGGTTTATTTGGATTTAATTTTGAGTGTTTAGATGTAGTTTTGTAAAGTATTTTTAAAATGGTGTAGTTTTGTGAAATGTAATTCAAATAGTTTTGTAATTCTACAACATTTGTTTGAATTTCTTTATAAATATATATATATATATATATGTTATTCCAATTATTATATTCTCTTACGCTTGTTGAAGCTTTAAAGTGTATTTTTGATAATATATCAGCTTAACTGTTACTTTAGCTTATTCAATATTAACTACTTTTACACATAACCAAAATTCAATGTTTCTCCTAAGACACTGAGTTTAGTCTTGGATGTGTCTATAAGTTACAAAAAATAACACAAGGAAGATGATTCACTAAATTATCATTACCAAAACAAATAGATTTAATCTCTGCAAACAAAACCTGGTTTAAGACCTTTTTTTCATTTGGTTGCTTTGTTCTCTTTCTTTGGTTCCCATTTAACATTTACGTCTTTTCGATTCGAGAAAAACCTATACCTTAGAAGTAAAGAGTTAGTCATGACACCAAGAGAGCTCACACCCATGAGAGCTCCCGCCATTGATGGAGTCAACATTGTTCCTGTCAATGGCAACAACACTCCCGCCGCTATCGGGATCCCTACCTACAAAAAAAAAAAGAGACGTTAACTTTTATCGATTTTCGCATTGTAAAAGAGTCTTGAAAGCAAGAAAGAGCGAAAAAACATGGGAAATTGAAGAAAGAAGAAAGGCTTACGATGTTGTATCCGAATGCCCACCATAGATTTTGCTTTACGGTCTTCATGGTTTGTCGGCTTAGCTCCAATGCATCTACCAACTGCGTAGAAATAACCCATTGTTTCGGTAAGAAGATGCAGCTTATGCGTTGCTTACACATCATACAACTAGAGAAAGATGCATAGAGTAAGTTTCATTACAAGTTAACTTTGGTTTTATACGAAAAATTATAGTGTTTTTAGTATCTTCTTCTTGTAATCAATTAGTAGTTAGGTACTAAAACATGTACTATATATTTTGGTTTGCACTAGATTGCGAAATATCAGATATATGCGGCATTGAACATAGAGAAATTCCTTAGGATACCTTTGGAAATTTTTCTTGCCCAAATTAACACTATACAAACAAAAAAACAAGTTCTAACACTTACGATATTTTTTTGATTTGGGTTCAATATTTAGTGTTTACGGTTTAGTTTTGAAAGGGATATAGTTTAGTTTTGAGGGTTTTAATCTAACACTCCATAAACAGTTTAGTATTGAACATGGCGTATAAGTTTTGTGCTATTTTTGGCAAAAAGCCCTTCTAATGGTATTGTAAGGGAAAATAAAAACTTCTAGTGGTACTTTTGGGAATCAGACTTGAATATCTAACTAGCACTTTATTTGTCAATGAAATGAAAACAACAGTGAACAAGTGTTGTGAGATTTTAGTATGACAAACCTGTGTTAACTTATTGCCCATCAAGACAATGGGAGACACCTCGCTCGCGGCTCCTGCACCACCGCCCATTGCTACTCCAACATCAGACGACGCCAGAGCCGCAGCGTCGTTTATTCCGTCGCCTACCATCGCAACAATGTTCTTGTTTCTCTGAAGCTCGTTGATAAACTCCTTCTTCCCTGCTGGTTTAACTCCTGATATAACCTGTTTCATAAATAAATCATCACTTCCTATGTAACTTTTACGGAATAAAGCGGTTTCATGAACTCTAACTGACGCATAAGCGCCAATTTAGACCAAGTTTTGTTTTGTTGTGTATGATGTTTATGCCTACAGCTCTATCACTGCCATGACATTGAATAACATAAATTTGTGAACATACCCTGTCTTGAGGAATCCCAACAACAGAGGCTACGTAATTCGCAGCACTCTCCTTGTCACCAGATAACATGTATACGTCAATACCCTGTCGAGTTAAATTCCCAACGACTTGAGCAGCATCTTCCCTGATTTTATCTTCGAAACGTATGACCGCAGCAAGTGTATCATCCACCCCAATATACACAACAGACTGGTTGTTATGTTCATTATCTTCAGATACATGCAATGAGTTCCCAGTGGCTCCATGTCTGCATCGAGCAAGAGTGAATTAGAAAGAGAAGCTTACATCTTTTCTACAGTCTATAGTCATGTAACTTCCTAATGCTTGCTCATAAATTTTCTTCATAATGTTTTCTTCATAGAAGAAATGAAGATAGGTACAATCTTGTAGGTCAAAACTGTTATGGCAAGATCCTCGTCATCAACAAAAATGCAAAAAAGAATGATACTGACATGAATTATACTATTACTACCATGATCGATATATGAGACTATGACGGTTAATTATCGAAGCGCTACACCATTCCTAAGCTAGATAACTAACCACTTATACAAAGGATGAACAGTTATACCTCTGAACCCACTCGAGTGTCCCAACCGCAACCCTCTTGTTGTTGACAATGGCGACGGCACCAGAGCCTGGTTCCTCAGTAAATGTTCCATCCTCTGCCTGCAACGACGTTGTTCTTTAATTTAACCAAACAAGATAAATAATTAATATATAACAGTCCTACCTTCATATTTTGACAATTACTAGCCCGGGCTGCTTTAACAATCGCTTTCCCAACAGGGTGTGCAGTGTTTGATTCAACAGCAGCTGCTAACATCAAAACCTCAACTTCTGACCAAGTATCACCAACCTTGTTTCTAAGTAAGAACATGCGGAATCAGATGTTTATCACAAACACACAGAAGTTCAGTAATACCCTAGATGAAAATGTAGATCATCACTGAATTTCAGAAATAGAGCAGACCCTAACCTTGGATATTCAGGAATAATAACTTCAGTCACAACAGGGTGTCCCTTTGTCAGTGTCCCAGTTTTGTCAAAGACAACGGTATCAACAGACGAAAACTTCTCAAGAATATCACCACCACGAAGAAGTAATCCTCTTCTTGCTCCCAATGATGTACCAACCTAAACAATACATCATGTTCTTCAATATTTTAGTCTCTCTGATTCATATCAGAAAAAGGATGTACTCAGTAGAAAAATTACCAGCATTGCAGTTGGCGTAGCCAACCCAAGGGCACATGGACAAGCCACAACCTAAATCCAAATATATATTGTTAGACAACACCATTATTAGAAGGTAAGAAGTGTACAAGAAGGGAAACGTGATTGTTACTGTAACTGCGGAAAGTATTTAACATTTAAACCACACAAAAAAACTTAGAAACATACCAGAACACTGCAAGATAGTTGTAGGGCCAAAGAGATTGGACTCCCGTTATGTAAGGCGGAAGGAAGAATTTGTGCACCAAATAGATTCCAGAATGTGAACGTAGCCGCAGAGAGTGCCATCACTCCATATGTGAAGCGCCCTGCAACCTGTAATTGCAAAACAAAGGTTACAGCAGGTAAATTATAACGTTTGTAAGATTTAACTCAAAGTCAACCACCAATAAAGTCTTCTTACACAGACTTTCTGCCACTACTTTTCCTAGCAGGGTCCTATAATAAACTACTACATCGTTGTGACATTATACAAGATAGTTTTCTCTGCCGGAAATAAAATTTGACTGAATTGGTTTCCTTAATTGAATACTTATCTAGTACGGGAAAAATCACTGACAGGTCTGCTAATTTCTATGCTTAAGCATATACTTGAAACTTTCAAGTCAATGCAGATTGATATAAAAATCTAAAAGGGAAGAGAGGAGATACCTTGTCAACCAACTGTTGTACGGGGGCTTCTCTGCTTTGAGCCTCTTCAACAAGACGAACAATGTCCCCAACGGCAGTTTCACCCCCTGATCTATGCACTTCTACCGTAAGAGTTCCATTCAGGTTTATAGATCCTGCTGCGACTTGACTCTAGCCCAAAACAAATTTTAACAACAAAATTAGAGTTACATTTACGTAAATTAGCACCATGAGCATAATAATTGACCAGAGCGAATGATATGAATACTATGTGCAAAGAGACAACCAAAAACGTCAAGACGGGAATATTCTCATCTTTTTCAGGCGACATTAGACATAGATAGGGGAGGAGTAGAAAGTTACCCCTGGTTCTTTTGTCACTGGCAATGGTTCACCTGTGAAACTTGACTCGTCAATGCTGCTTCTACCTGACTTGACAATACCATCTGCTGGAACTCGATCCTGGGTGAATTAGGCGAACATTTCACATGTGTCAACGGCAATGATACAATAATAAAGGAATAAATATAATATGAACATCCTTATAATCGACTAATACTAAGCATATCAAGAAAATAGGATTCCTACATCTATCAGTGAAACGAATATACCCAATGTAATAAAAGGACACAAAACAGGAAATAAACGCATACTATGCATGAGAATGAAAGTTCTCTCTTCTTACTCCTGGTAGTATGACGACTAGATCACCCACAGAGAGACTATTACAAGGAACTTCAACAGTTACATTCTGGAGATCACCATCAAGCAAAAGGCGAGCTTTTGAAGGTAGAACACTCAGAAGGCCAGTCATATCACTGGTGGCTTTTATTTTAGCTCTCTGTTCAAGATTCCTTCCCAGCAATACAAAAGCTATTAACATAACTGGTTCCTCAAAAAATGTCTTCCAGCCCTGGATGTCAAAACAAAACAATTTTACAAGTTTATAATATCGGCCACCAATCGCAAAGATCAGTACAGATACGGAGGTCACTTCACTACTCAAAAACACTAGGGGAAAATCCAGAAAAAAAATTAAAATAAGCATTATAAGTTCTGCTTTTTTCGAAATAATGGTGCATGTATTGAAAAACAGAAGACTATGCTGCAACAGACAATTCATTCAACTCCTAGTGATCATTTTGAAACATTTGGAATAATAAATCAGCCAAACATTCACACGAAAGAGAATTTTTACGATATCCAATCATATTTTGGTGTAGCCAGAAGTTATGTAAAAGCGCCCAACATCCAAATCTACTACAATACTCTAGTTAAAATGCTGATTCGTCATATCAGCACACAGAAATCTAAGGTATTGTATCAAACTTATCCTAAGGAGTAGAAGAAGATGTACATAACAATTAAATCGAGAATTGAACAAATGTTTGATTAATGTTGACCATGTTTGATTAATGTTGACATATCTAGACAATGACACCTCTCTTTGGAAAGTAGACGACGTGGGAATAAAAGGATAGTTAAGTACCAATGTCGGAATCAAGGCTGCAAGGGAGCTAACACTAAATGATGACATAGCCCCAAGACCAACTAGCGTGTTCATATTCGGCGAGCCCTTTAAAAGGCTTCTGAAACCATCAAGTACTAGCTGACGCCCAGGACCAAGCAACGTAAGCAAACATAAAGACACATGGAACCCTGTTGAATGGATTGCATGTAACCAGGGAGCCTTTACACCAAGAAAGTGAGATAAGTGGCCAACTAAGCATACAGTGCATAGGGCCCATGAAACAGCAAGCTCACGGCCTGCAAATCGTGAAGAGAATTATACAAAGATCAGCAAACATCAAATTCCAATAACAACATATCAATTTCGGGAAAGATTCATACCACTCTGTTTTAAGCGAGCTTCCTTGTCTTTTGTCTTTGTTTCAAAAACTTTGAAGAAATTCTCTGTTACCAAATCTAGACAGAAGAAAGGTACTCAATACTCATTCAAAGAAAGATAACTGTAAAATACAGGACTCAGGAAAGCAGGGACATCATGAATCATTCTGCAACTAATAAGCAAAATTACTTGAGACTTCTCATGTGAGAAACAAAACCATACTCTTAAGATAGAAAATAGCAAAAGAAACTAAAAACAGTACAAGATAACAAACAGAAGAGTTCTTGAAGATTCAAAATAGACTAAGCATCGAGACTAAATTGATCCATCCCCTGGCAAAGCTAAACTGCTGTCTCAACTGGACGAGACATTTAATAAGTATAAGTGAATAAACCATGTGTAAAGTGAAAATATGAAATCAAAATATAAATTAGGAATGAAACAAAACCATAAGATATATAATTGGCCGTAGGAGTTAGGATAACCAGTATATCACAAAGGACTGAAAACAAACAACTCTTTATAAATGGATCAACGAGAACCAGTAATTTATGTTTACAACATATCCCCACTAGCCAGCTGCTCTTAGTCATCTGTTAAAAAGAGAAGTAACCAAATTATTATACTTCAAATCCAAAACACAACACGCTCAAACCAAACAATTACAAAGTTTACAATACCTGAACAGAAAGAACATACTCTTGTGATAACGCTTTGCTGCTGGAGAAATGTTTCGCATTATCAAGGCGCAAACTCTCCAGCAATATCTTCAGGAACTTCCCCTACCCCACCATTTTCCAGCGGATTCGAAAAAAAGATGATGAGATTTGTATGTTTCACTTCCAATCAATTAGAATTATTGAAACACTAAAACTTAAGGCACTATATGTCATTCAACAATAATTCCCTATTCCTAGACACTATATAAACTGCGTGAAGCTTACGAAGAACTGGAAACACAAAGGAACATAGAGTATGCAAGAACTTCACATCAAAGAAACAAACAACCATATTTAGAAAATTTAACGATCACGAACTCCTCAACCATCAGGCAGAGTCCAAAATCTGATGCTTATGGAGATAGAAAGAACTGTATCTTAATAAGCTATCAAACATACTGAATCAGCATCCAAATAACATAGAAACTGCACAACAACAGAGAAAAATGTTGGCATAAACTGCACCGTCTCACCTCGAGGAGTAGACTCAAACCCGCAATTTGTCAGATGAACCGCAAGAGCCTCGCCTAGAGTTTTTTGCCAATCAGGTACACTCTTAGCTTCAGCTACAGGCCAAACTATCGCTGTCTCGGTAGTGAGGTTAACACTAGCAGAAGCTACTTGAGGCTAACACAGCAACAGAAAACAAACACAACACCAAGAAAATAATCACACAACCATTAATCTAAGACAATAAATAACACACCAATATAAGTCTTAAAAAGCCTTACTTGGCTTTCTAGTATCTTCTTCACACTCGATGAACAACCTCCACATGTCATCCCCTTCAAAATTCAATAAACCAAATCAATGTTTGTAACATAACAGTAATGGATTCAACATAGAGAGAGAATGATTTAGAGAGAGAGAGAGATTACTCCAACATCGAGAATAATTATATCTGAAGAAGGAACAGAGACGCCATCGCTAGCTCCAGCGCCCAATTTCGCCTTGGAATCGCCGTAATCAGATCCTCCACCGCCGCCGCCGCCGTTTCCGCCGTTAAACCCGCCGAATCCTGAACCGCCGCCGCTGATGCTCCTGAAAGACGGAGACGAGGACGAAAGGCACTGCAGACGACGTCGTATAACAGGCAAAACGGCAGCTCTAAATACGGAGGAGTAACAGATCGGATTCGAAGGAGAGAGACGACAAGCGCGAAATCCGCCGCCGCCGAGACGGCGAGCGAGGAACAGAGGACGGTGGTGAATCGCGGCGGAGAAGTGGCGGTTTAGGGCTTTGGAGATTGTTAGGAGAGGCAATGAAGAGCAGTTGGTTATGGCTATAGTGGAGAATCTAGACTCCATTGAAGTGTCTCCTCCTCCTCAAGCTTATCTTTCTCCCGAGTCTCGTTATCTATTTTTTTCTTCTTCTTCTTTTTGTACGGCCTGTGTTTTTTTTTTTAATTTAAATGAGTGGCTTCAGGTTTAAATCGCTTTTTCTGGTTTGTCAAAAAGGTTTTATAGTAAAAGTGGTATGTATGTGTGCGAGTCAAAAGTTTTACAACGAAATGGGACGGACTTTTCGTGGTAATTTTGTCAAATATTTACAAATCTTGAATTTTTCTTCAAAGTGGGACGTAAAGATTTAAATCAATAGATAAGATGATTCAGGGGGTGATTGGTAGGGCTTTATAGTACTCTGTCAAGCCATTATTTTACTACATCCACGTAAAGAAATCAATCATGCATTGTTTTAAAAATAATTTCACATTTTATTTTATTTTTAATTTATTTTGGTTTTGCATAGCCATTTTTTTAAAGAAAAAAACAAGTTTTCATTTTTTTTAAAACAAGAGAAGAAAAATCTACTTCCAAAATATCTACGACTTAAATCCTACAACAAAAAAATCAAAACTACAGTCTCACCAATCAAGCCCGTTGGGATTTATCTGTTACAATAATTGTGTGTTAAACTTTTAACTAAACTTTCGATTTTTAATATCTACCTTTACATAATTTTGATTTTATTTTAATTTTTACGTGATTATTTTTTATTTAATTTTAAGAATTTGATAAAAATATTTTTAAACTAAAAAAATAAAAATAAAACAAGAGACCTATAAAAGTCACTGCACACATTATAAACATTCATATGTGCTTCTCAACAACAACATAGAGAAACAACAAAAGAACACAATACATAAACATTTGAGTTTCCTACTTATATATATAAGCCTTACATTAGATAAAACAAGAGACCTATAAGAGCCACTACACACATTATAACATCCCATCGCGGCCGGTTCACTGTTTTGATAGAGCGTAGACCTACGAAACAGCTCGACAACCCGAAAAACCCAAAAAAATCCGAAGACCGTATAAAAGCTCCCCTCCCATTGTCGGAGAATAATGTATGTTACTGCTTGATACGCCTTAGAGTTAAAGTAAATATAAGAATTACCACTGTCGAAAACCGTCAATAAATTTTTCAACCCCGTTGTTCGTCCCCCGAATATAAGCTCTCCTCCCATTGTCGGAGAATAATGTTTACTACCTTGGAATTCATTGGGTTTATTACACCCCTTGGGTTTTACAACATTTTACTACCCTTGTAGGGGACGACTTACAACAACCCTTAGAAAATAATAGTCTAATAAGTAGTATGACCACTTACAACAACCCTTGGGTTTTACAACATTTTTTTACATAGATTCTAATGGTTACCGAGTATGGTTTTCGATAGTGGTAGTTTTCCACAGTGAGAAATCAATTTAACCATTAATCTATGTAAAAAAAATGTTGTAGATGAAAGGGAATGTATGTTTAGGAATCTTGAATGGCACAAAAATAGGTCTCGAGAACTTAAACCTCATAGGAGGTAACACTCTTTACACTATCCATTGTCGATTTTTTCGATCTTGATTTTCGGTATTATAAATATAAAATTACACTTTTGTCTTTATTTTATTGGATAAATATATCAATGCTTTTAACAAAAAAAAAAAAAAAAAAAAAAAAAAAAATATATCAATGCAAGATCAGATGATAATATACGATAATGAAAGACAATCCATAGGGTGGATTGCGATGAACTTGCTTCACTAAAAGCTGCTCAAGTATATGAATACTAGGATATGTTGTTTACTATAGTTTAAAATTCTTTGTTTTAAAGAAACTAATATGTGTAGAAACATAGAAGAAAGCTTTCACTATAAGACATAATAATCTTATATATAGTGTAATTATTTGGTTAGAAGTAAGTAACAACCAACAACTTTTTCTGATTTGTTTCTTTAGAGCATATCCATTGGTGTTTCTTAAAGAGATCTTATCAGGTGAAGTCCATTAAATAGTTAAGATCTGAATCTTATATTTCCTATTTAAGATCTGGATCTTAACTATTTAGTGGGTATTTTGGATACGTGGCGACCCATGATTGATGCGTTTTTAATTATTATTTTTTTCTTTTTTTTTTGAACCAACTGTTCATGGGTCCCAATGAATAGTTAAGAAATTTTGTGGTTTGTCTGTTGGAGATTGTCTTATGCAACTCTATCTAACTTCTAATATTAAAGTTTTTAAAAAACTATTGTCGCAATAAATTAACTTTTTTTTGGTGCACCTAGCTGTCTCTTTTTAATACACGAAAGTAAGTTCAAAAAAGATGATAATAAAAGACGAATTCACAAAACTACACCATTTCATTCATTCATTTATAAAACTCTACATAATTTAATTTTTTCACATAATTACACTTTTTAAAAATTAGAAAAGGTTGATTTATCCTTTGAAACTTCAAAAAAAAAATTTCATTTGAGTTCGCTAATTAGTGTTTATGGTATAGTGATTAAGGAGGTAAAGTTATATGGGTAGACTTAATTTGAATTTAATTTTCAGTGTTTAGATATATATTTGTGAAAAAAAATTTAAAAGATATAGTTTTGTGAAACATAATTCAAAATGTGTAGTTTTGTAATTATCCCATAATAAAACCTTAATACATAATGTCACTTTTAACATAATACTTTTTCCGTTATAAAATAAATGTCGTTTTATCCTAAAAATTTTGTTACAAAATAAGTGTTGTTTTTAGTTTTGCAAAAATTAAACCATTTTGATTTTTCTGACCAATAATATTTAATAACTAGTTGATTTGGTCGTATTACACGAGATTTTTATAAAAAATAACGATTCATTAATAATAGTACAAAACACTAAAATAACAAAACTTACACGTACTTATATATGTTCCAACAAAATATCTCACTACACCGCCAAAGACCATATTAAATAGGGTAAAAAATTTAGGTGACCCAAGATCGCGTGTTATTTGCTACACTGACCCATAAAATAAAAAAATAACTCAAGTGTTTTCAATTTTTCATAATGTCGAATAGGCCCTTTTAGCATGAACAAAAAATAAAGTTATTACGATTTTGCCATCGCTAAACAAATTTGTTTTGTTTAAAAAACTCTGCGGTCAAAGAGTTTTTTTTTTTTAATTATTTTTTTTTCATCCTGTTTTTTTTAGATTCAAAACTCGGCAAGTGCTCTTTGGTTGCCGAGTTTTATTTTTTGCAGTTTTCTTAAGAGATTACAGATTTGTTTTGCGGACTTGTTTTTTTTTCCAGAGTTAATGGTTGTTTGACAACATAGTTGTTTGACTCCGCAAACTTGTTATTGTTTTTTTTCAAATTTCGTTTTTCTTGACAGATTTATTTAACGTGGACGCGAAGATGTTTAAGTTTTGCGAAGTTGTTAAGGTCAAAATGCAGAGTTATTTTGAAGACATGGCATAGTTATTTTTATTGCCGAGTTGTTACGAAAATCCGCAGAGTTGTGAGATAACGTAATTGCTGAAGTAACCCCTTTGATTGCCGATTTATGCTATTGGCCGCCGAGTTATGCGTTTTTGCGAAGTTATTTTACTTGACAGCAGAGTTTAGACTTGTTTGATTGTCGAGTTAATCTTTGCTAACTTGACTTTCACTTGACCGCAAATTTGTTGAGTTGCAGATTTGTTTAAATACTTGATAGCCGATTTGTTTTAAATATGACCTGAGAAAAAAAAATCTTTGCCGATTTGTTTTTGAAAATTTTGAAAATTGATTAAGACATGAGGTTTTTTAATAAAACCCCAAATACCAAACCCCAAAACTTTAAAACCTAAATTCAAAACCCTAATATTGATACAATTAAAAGAATACAACAAAATCCTTTGTATTAGATATTCAACAAACTCACTTTGAGAATATAACTTGTGAAACCTAAACGTGAACCCCTAAATGTTTTTGTTTCAACAATTAAGGAGAAAAAACAGTAACCCCTAAATATTTTAGTAAATTCACTATATGAATACAAAACGTCTAAACCCTAACCAATAAAAGTTTTAATAAAATTACTATATGAACATAAAACTTTGAAACCCGAACCCCTAAATGTATTAGTGCAAACACTATGTGAGAATATAACTTGTAAACCCTAACCCCTAAATGTTAGTAGAAACACTATATGAGAATAAAAGTTTTAAACCCTAACCCCTAAATATTTATACTTTTTCTATGAAATTTAGTGTTAAGTGAATATGATCAATGTTTGTACTTTTTCTTTGAGATTTAGTGCAAACCTAATAGTGAAATGCTCACTTGAATTGACATTAAACCCCTAAACGTGTTAAATGAAACATTGTATTATGTTTGACAATGTAACCCTAATACAAAGTGTAATATGAAATTTTGTTGTGTGTTTAGAGTTGTACTTGTAATCAAAGTGTAATCAAAGTGTCTTTACTTGGAACTACGTGTCTTAATGTCTTTACTCCAAAACTTAATTTTTTAGAAAAGTTTAGGCATTACACTTAACTAACCTTTAAAACAAGAACTATAACTAACATTAAAAGTGAGATTTGAAAACCGACAAAAATGTTTCAAACCTACGTAACAACATTAAAATTTGAAAACAAATATTAGCTTGAAGTGACATCAAAACCACAACCCCTAAATGTTAAATCAATAGCTTAAACACCAAATGAAAATTAGCAACAGAGAGCAATGCATCAACCCGTTTGAACACGAAAGGCACATGAAGCAACTCCTTACGAAACCTCTCAGTTGGGCCACGCTTGATGTTCACTGAACCATAGCTCCTTAACTTCCTTTCTTCTTCACTATAGCTCTTTAACTTCCTCTCTTCTTCTCTACTAGGTGCACTCAAAAAGTTCATCTCCATGTATATCATAGTCGCCTAAATCAATAACTTAAAGAACACATGTCAATAACATAACAAAGCTAACATGCAATAACTAAGTGAGTGATTTACCATCAAGAAGAGCTTTTACAAACATCCTTTGTGGTCAAGTTAAGTAGTTGAAGCATAGTAGCACTGAGCCTGAACATGTCCAAGCCTCCACGCCTTGCTTTAATCTAAACAACAATGTAACATTCATCATTCTAAAAACAACACAAAACTTTTAACATAGATTAAATACTATAACTAAGGGAAACACAAGACCTTCTCAAAAATGGGAGAGCTTGCTACACATCTTCATCAATAGAAATATATAAGTAAAGGATCATTCGCCAAGCATACTTTTGGACCAAACCTTTCTAATCATTGCCATAAAGAATATTTCCTTCAAGTACTTAAACCTATGAACAACAAGCATGTACAACAAAAAACAAAGGTTCCATAATAATCTCAACAAGTTATATCCTTAAAAGAAACAAGAACAATATACAAGTTTAAGATAAACCATAAAGAGCAATATACACCAATAAACACCATCAAGTCTTCACAAACCAAACAGAGGATAAACAACATTATATAAGGACCCAAATACAATAATGCAATTCCACAAGAGAAGAAAAAAAAGAAACATAATACACAAACACAACACATACGAGCCAAAAACAAGGAATGATACAATGTGTGTAGACATCAAACTGGATATTAATATGCACAAAACAAATCTGCAATGTGTAAAGACAATTATGTGAGTTTTACCGATAACTAAAAACAAACCTGCGATGTACAAAACCAAAGAAAAAGTGAGATCTGCGAAGAATAAAATACTTTCTCCCTTCATTTAACCCAAATACTTCTTCCTGGAATCTAACCCAAATACTTTTATGTTTCATCCAATAACTAAGCAATTTTTTTTGATAAAAGACTAAACAAACCAACAAGTCCAAAAAAACAGAGAAACGAATAGACAATTAAGGATCTTGATTGAAAAAAGTTGTCTTTGTTGAGATGAAACGATTATAGAAGAAGAAGAAAAAATATGAGGACTGGAAGAGGAAGAACGATGAGGAGAAGAACGACCGAAGAGGACGACGGCGAGCGGAGGATGCGACTGAAAAAGACGACGAGGAGAGGGCGAATGGAGGATATTCGGCGACAAGGAGACAACGATGGAGGAGAAGAGCGATGGAGGAGAAGAGCGATGGAGGAGAGAAATTAGGTTAGGGTTTTCAATTTTTTAATTTAAATTAGGGATATTTAATTTCAATTTAACCCAAAAATCTAAATACTCATTTGTTTTTTTGTAAATTTTAAAATCCTTTGCATAAAATAAAATCTATGACATTCTCGTTATTATTCTTTAGAATTTGGGTTTTAAAGACTTTTCAATTAAATATTGGGTCAATCTAGCAAGCCTCTCAATTTAGGGTCATATTAGTTAATACGACCCAATCCTAGGTCATACTAGTGAATTTTTACTATTAAATAACAATATAAATTTTTTTAAAAAAAAA
Organism: Cochlearia excelsa; assembly: GCA_963556525.1. NCBI lineage: Eukaryota > Viridiplantae > Streptophyta > Magnoliopsida > Brassicales > Brassicaceae > Cochlearia > Cochlearia excelsa. The sequence goes on along the minus strand of OY748327.1, from coordinate 45,512,489 downwards.
TCGTGGGAACAAGTAGAAGTATCTCATCGTTTTTACGTTATCAATAAACAATATAGTAAATCTTACCAAAAAATAAACAATATAAGTAAAACCTCGATAAATTAATTATTTTGTTGAATCTGTTGTCGAATTTTTAGTTTTTTTTTTCTTTTTCTTTAAAATTAGAACTATTCTTTAAATTTTACCGTTTACATATTTCACATTATGTTTATGTTAATATATATATATATATATATATATATATATATTTAATTTTGACATTTTACATGAATAATAAAAAATGAATTTTCATCGAAAACAACCATGATCGATCAAATACAAAAAAAATTACAATAATGTTATATAATATATACATGAAATCTATATTAGTATTTTTGAAGTACTAATTTGAAATTTTCCAAAAAATCACACTAAATTACACATTATTCCATTGGACATAAAAGGAAATATTTTTGAACATTTAATTACGAAAAATCAAATAAGGAAATATTATAATTCTCTCCAAAAATAAATAAAAAATATTAAAGAAATTATGTAAAAAATATTTGAAAAACAAAATAAACATATGTAATTCACATAAATACATTATTACATAGTTTTTTTTATAAAAACTACCATTAAAATTTTATTTAAATCAAAACAAACAGGTTTAATTAATATTATTAAGAATTTAAAAACGATTTGAAATTTTTTTTTGTTAAAAATATCAAACAATAAAAAACAAAATAGTTTGTTAACGATTTTGATTTCCGGTTCGATTATAAACAAAAAAGAAGAAATTGCAATTATACTAAAATTTAAATCTTATATTACATATTTAGAATATGTTTACAACAATTATTTATATATATAATCAAAATAATTATAATTTTAAATAAATTTGGGTAAATCGCATAATATGATTTGTGTATTTTGATTCGGTTTGTATTTTGAATTCGGGTATTTTCGAATCCTAAATATAATAAATAATAAATTATTGGTCTAATCAACTTATAAATTATATTAAATTTTTGCTATACGAAATATATAATAAACATATATATATTATTATTTTTGAAGTATTTTTTTGAACTTTTTCAAAAAAACTAACTTAACTACATACTATGTCATTGGTTTTAAACTCACTTAAAGAGTTATAAGAAACTTACACACAAACATATCTCATTCTATATATATACTTTTTTAAAATTGACTTAAATATCAACAAAAACAATAAAACCGATTTTAACATAAAATCAACCACTAATTTCATATTTATGATATTTTTGATATAATCTTTTTATTTTTCTTACGGAGGTCTATAAAAAATTTCAGAATATATATATTTTTAAAAAAGTATATAGTTTAGTTTTTATATATAATCATTGTCCATATTATAATTTTCTATTTATATTAATATTTTAGATGTTAATAAACATCTATATTGAACATAGATAAAGTTTGTTTAAATCAATTAACACTAGCATAACAATTATTTATTAACGGGTTCGGTTTCTAGAAAAATTCTAGATAAATGACAAGAAGTTTGAAAATAATGATTAAACTTTATCATAAACAAATTTCGGGTAATTCGGGTTCAAATCTAGAAATTTGTTTTGGCTTCGGTTTTCAAGTAGTAAATTTCTCAATTCGTTCGGGTTATTTATTTTTGGAACGGTTTCGGTTCTTTAATTTCGGTTTGGTTCCAATTATGTACTTCAAATATAATTATAACTATTATTATTTTAAATAATTTTTGGGTAGTTAGAGTAGTTTAGTTTAGTTCTACAAAATTGAGTTCGGTTCAGATTCGATTTCGGGTATTATGGTAGTAAATTTCCCTATACATTCGAGTTATTTGTTTTTAGAATCGGTATTGATTTGGGGATTTCGGTTTGGTTTGGGTTCGGTATTTCAGATCCGGAAGTTTTGCCCATCCCTAATTTTTATAGTTTATAATAGTTTGGAATAAACACTTACAAATTATATTAAGATTTTGCTATATAAAATATAATTCTCATTATATATTTATGGGAGAATCACAAAACTACACCATTTGAATTACATTTCACAAAACTACACCATTTCAAAAATATTTCACAAACCTACACCTAAACACTCAAAATTAAATTCAAATAAACTCTATCCACACAATCATACCCCTTAATACTATTTCTAAACATTAATTAGCGAACACAAATGAAAATATTTTAATTTTGGTAATTTTGAAAAGGGTAAATCAAGCTTTTAAAATTTTGAAAGGGTGTAAATTTGTGAAAATATTGAATTAGGTGTAGTTTTGTGAAGGAGTGATTGAAATGGTGTAGTTTTGTGAATTTCTCTATATTTATTTGCATAAACAATAAAAGAACAAAATACTTTTTTAGAAATTCGAATATTTTTATTTATTTTACAAAATCAGAAAAAATATTACAAACTTCTAAATTAATTGTATATATATAAAATTATTTATAAAAATATAAACCCGGTGTCTGCGGGTTAAATCCTAGTTGAACTTATTAATTTATGATATGATTGTGACCATATTTTTACATATAAATACTTTTAAAAATATTATTTTATTAGTTTATCGAAATTGATTAATTTTTACATGTATCTGAATCGAGATCGAAAGATTTTATTAATTTATAATAGTTATTAATTTATAGAATTTAATTTATAGAGGTTTACTATATTAATGTAGATTGAAATGGGCATTAAAGTTAGTTTTCGACGGCAAATAAAATCAAACCGACACGTGCCAAGGCCACCACCATTCTAAACACGTCACGTGTCACCAAATCCACCGTCTTAACACGCCACGTTGCCGTGACACAGCTTCTTGTCCCCACATCGTACTTACTATATATAGCACATGAGATATTTACTCATAAAGATTCATTTTTTGTCTAAATCAAATACATCCACTACTCTTTTTTTATAATAACAATCCAAATTAAATACTTACTTGTTTTTTTTTGAAGCTAATTATATTTGAGATGGAATTAAGCAACATGTTAGAGAGAAAATCATCTATAGAGACAGAGCCTATGACATTGCATTTCAAGCAATTAGAAAATGCTAGAGAAGAGGCAATGTATGTTATTAAAACCAAATCATTTGAAGAAGCTATGGATATTTTCACAAAGGTAGTCATTCAAAAGATTTTCTTGATAAGTATAAAGTTACAATTTTTTTGGTTTTACAATACTACTAAATCTTTAATAATCAAATACTATAAATACAAAAGAAAATAGTTAAAGATTTAGAATTTATTGTTGGTTTTAGTTTTTATGTTTTAAGTTTCAAAGTGATTGTAGTTTAATTTTGAATTAATTAGTTTGTTGTATTTTTGAAAATTCTATTTGGTCTAAAACTTCGTGGATAGTATTTATAATAAAAATTTTGAAAATGATATTTTGATATTTTTTGCTTAACTAGTGTAGTAAACTAATTTTTTTTATCATATGTACAAAGATCTTTTGGTATTTTTTTTCTTTTGTAATGTTAATAAATAAATTGGCGTTAATAAAAACAGGATATGCAAGAGGACTTAAGGGAAGAGGAGAAAAAAGGAAAATGTAAAGACTTGAAGGATTTTGAGGATGAGGAAAAAAGATTAATCTTTATTAATCTTCATGGTTGGGACATTGTTTCAGCTCCTTAATCTGCAATTTAAAACTTGTTTTTCTTCACTTTAGTATCATTTTTCTTTGTATTGCCTCAAATCTTTTTTTGTAAATAACTGATTAATACATACTTAAGTATACTTAAAAATGTTGTTTGACCAAAAAAGTGTACTTAACTGTTGAATAATATACACCAAAAAGTGGCATATGAGAAGAGCGCTCCGTGACGAGCAACACACCAAAAGCATTTTGTATTTGTGTCCGGATTGATGAAGTTTTGAAGAAAAATTAAAATTGGGGTATCTAAGTGTTACGGTTAAAAGCTTAACCAATTTGATCGTAACTCTCCGATTAACTCTTTGACGATGATTGTATCAAACCCTAATCTAAAGAACAACACACAGAGAATTTTTGTTAACCTGCAGAAACCCGATTTGGGTAAAAACTACGGAGCGTGACGAAAATCCCTTATCACGAAGAATACAAGAACTCTTTCTCTCAATATCACGGGTGATTATTGAGCCGAGATTACATGAGCATAGCTTTATAAACTATGTTTAGCTACAAGGAGAATAATCGGTGAAAAACCGTAAACCATGACTAATAACTAAACCGGAATTAAACCAACTCCAATCCCGAACCAAGTCTCGATTGACTATACATGTCCGGTTTAGTGCCTTCCGGTTTAGCCGATTAAACATCACCAAAACTCAACAATCTCCACCTTGATGACAATCGGCTTAACTCGCACTTATCCTTCGTGCACTCATGTACTTGCCGGCAGCCTCAAATGCCTTAGCATTTAACTATACCAAGCTCCTTAAGAGCTTCTTCAAATTTCTTCACGGGACCACCTTTGTTAGAATGTCTGCAGGATTAATAGAAGTAGGAATCTTTGATACCTTGACGTCTCCTGAGCAATGATGTCACGGATGAAATGTAACTTTCGTCCATATGTTTTGTTCTCTCATGATGCACATTGTTCTTTGCCAAACCCATTGCACTTTGAGAGTCACACCATATCTCAATTGTGTCTTGACCAAAACCTAATTCTTCTGTTAACCCTCTCAGCCATATAGCCTCCTTCACCGCCTCAACTAAAGCCATGTACTCGCTTCGGTTGTTGATAGAGCCACTACATGCTTTGAAGTCCCGATCTCCAACTAATGGTGTTACCCCCGGCTTTGAACACATAACTCGTTGTTGATCTTCTCTTGTCTAAATCGACCCAAAATCCGAGTCACAAAAGCCCTCCACCTTAAAGTCTTTATTCTTTCGAAATGCGGCTTCAGTCTTGAGTTCCTTTTAGGTACCTAAGCACCCATTTGACTGCAGACCAATGAATTAGCCCTGGCTTGCTCGTGTATCTGCTGACCAAACCAACGACATGTGCTAGATCACACCTAGTGCCAATCATAGCATACATTATACTACCAACAGCATTTGAATATGGGATGTTCTTCATCTCTGTCTCTTCTTCTTTAGCCTTCAACGCTGATAGCTTAAACTGAGCTCCTCTCGGTGTGTTAACCGCCTTAGCATCGGACATATTAAACACTCCAATAACCTTTTTGATGTATCCCGACCGAGACAAAGTCAATATTCCAGCTTCACGATCTCGGTGATATCCATTCCTAGAATCCTTTTGGTGGACCTAGATCTTTCATTTCAAATCTATTACTCGGCAGCTCCTTCACCCTTTTGATCTCATTAACATCTTTTGAAGCTACCAACATATCATCAACGTATAGCGGGAGGTAAATGTAGTTCCCTTCGATATCTTCCGAAATAAACACAATGATCATACTCACTTTTGGTGAATCCTTGATCGATCATGAATCCATCAAAACAGATGTTCCACCGCTTGGTGCTTGCTTAAGTCCATAGAGGGACTTCTTCAAAAGCAAAAGGCGACATAGTTCTCTTTCCCTTTAGTCTTAAAGCCTTCTGGTTGCTCCATGAAGATCTCTTCATCTATTTCTCCATGCAGGAAAGCCGTCTTAACATCCAACTGTTCAAGTTCCATGTCAAGGTTTTGTAATTGAGAGCATTAGCCGGATAGACACATGTTTCACAACCGGTGAAAACACTTCCCGATAGTCTATGCCTTCTCTCTGTGAGTACCCTTTTGCTACCGGCCTAGCTTTATGTCTTGGCTTCTCAATCCCTGGTATTCCTGGCTTCGGTTTGTAAACCCACTTACAACCAATCACTTTCTTATCCTTTGGTCTTCTTACTAATACCCATGTTCCATTTTTACTCGGGGAACCCATTTCTTCACCCATGCCTTCATTCCGGTATTCGAATCGGTGAACTCATGGCTTCATTGTAGTCTCTTGGTTCTTCTACAAACAAAGCCTCCGAGACGCGAGAGCAAAGGCTGCGATATCATAATCATCATACCTTGAGGGTGGTGCTACTACTCTCCTTGTTCGTCTCTTGCTAGCCGATAATTAGTGAGATCCTCTTCTTCCTCATCACTTTCGAATCGCTTGAAATTGTCGATCATGTGAAACTTCTCCACTGAAACTTCAGGCTCCTTTCTCTTTATTTCGGTCAAGTCTGTTTCACTTTGGGTTCCACTTTTCTCTTTTTCGGCTATGTCGATGATTCTTCCTTGGCTTCTTTCTTCTTCGAGTCTTTATACACTTCATCTTCTCTGAACAAAGCATTTCTCGCTAATGACGCATTTCGCTCTTCTAACAACCATACTCTGTATCCTTTAGTTCCTGAGGGGTACCCTGTGAAGATTCCTTTCACAGCCCTTGGTTTCAGCTTTCCACGATCTTTGTGGATGTACACAATAGATCCAAACCTTCTCGGTGTTTGTAGCCGGGCTTCTGCCCGACCATACTTCTTCCGGAATTCGTTATCAATGGCGTATCTTTGGACTTCGTTTATCAAGTATCTTGCGGTTGACACGGCTTCGACCCCGAACACTTCCTCTAAACTTTGATTCATCTAAGAGGCACCTCACCTTTTCCATTATAGTTCGTTCATACGCTCGGCTACACCATTTTGCCGAGGTGTGTATGAGCGTGTCTTGTGTCTTTCAATCCTGATCGCTTGCACAAGTTGTCATACTCAGAGTTGCAGAATTCTAGCCCGTTGTCCGTCCTTAGAAACTTCACCTTCTTATTTACTGATTCTCCACTAGAGTCTTCCATTCACTGAACTTGCTGAAAGCCTCTCCCTTTGTGGCCAGAAAGTAAACCCAAACCTTTCTAGAGCAGTCATCTATTATAGACAGAAAATATTGTTTCTGAGAAAGGCTTGGTTTTACGTTTGGAGACCCCCACAAGTCAGAATGAACATACTTAAGAACATCTCCTGAGTCATGTTTCCCTTCATGAAAGCTTAACCTCTTATGCTTTCCCATAACACAGCTTTCACAAAACTCCAGGTTACCTATTCTTCTCTTGTCAAGAATTCCTTTTGATGCTAAAACCTGAAGACCCTTCATGCTCAGATGTCCTAATCTTCTATGCCATAACTCTGTTTCATCATCCTTCTTGGTCTTCTTTTGAGTAGCCACATTTGCTTGTCCTGTGACTGTCTCACCGTCCAACATGTATAGTGAGCCCTTTAGGGTACCAGATAGACCCAGCTTGTTATTCATGTAGTACTTGGTTCTGCCCTTTCCTCCTGAGTGCATAAAGCCTAACACGTCAAGTGTCCCCGTGGATATCGGGTTCCTTCTTAACTTGGGGATGTATCTCACATTTGTGAGTGTTTTCACGATCCTCCATATGCCTTTATCTTCACAAGTACCTATGCCTTGAACATCAACCGAGTAATCATCCCCGCAACACTCGTCCCGTATTGAGCTCTTGAAATGTGTCAAACCAGTCTCTTCTGCAAGTCATGTGGTATGAACATCCAGAGTCCAGGACCCACTTCTCATGATGCCAATTTTCAGAGACATTCAAAGCAGATGGCCCTTCTATGAGTTCTATGACCACGGCAGCTTCTGCAGGTTCAGTGTCACCAAACTGTCTTTTCCTAGCATAGCAGTCTTTCTTAGCATGACCTTCCTTCTTGCAAAACCAGCAGGTGATCCTTGATCCTGATCTTGATCTAGATCTGGATCCTCTTCTGTTCCCATTTGATCTTGGGTTATGTTGTTCCCTTTTATCTGACCTTCCTCTTGCAAACAGACCTTCTCCATCCTTCCGTGCTGGGCTTGACTCCTTTGATTCTTTAAGCTCCAGCTCCTTGGACTTGGCTGCACTGGTAACCTCCTCAAGAGATAGCGTTTCTCTTCCATACTTCAGTGTCTCCTTTAAGTTGTTGTAGGGTTGCGGCAAAGAGTTCAACAGCAAGATAGCTTGGACCTCCTCTGACACAGAAACATTAACACTTGAGAGATTAGATACTATCTTCAAGAAATCATCAATGTTTTCATCGATAGATTGTGAATCTTTCATCTTAAACGTATAGAACTTATGTTGTAAATATATTCTATTGGGTAAAGTTTTAGAAAGATACAACCTTTCTAGTGTAGTCCATGTTGATGTAGCGTCTGTACATCCTTCGATCTTGCGCAGGACGTGATCGCCGACGTTGAGGATGATTAGGTTCATCGCTTTCTCGGATCTCTCTGCTCTTTCAGATTCATAGATTTGAATCCGTTCTTTGTAGGTTTCTGCATCTTCATCTTTCTTCATCGGAACCGCCACCGTTGATTTGACCGGATCTTGAAGAACATCCTTAAGACCCATCACTGATAGATGCGCAAGCATCCTTTTCTTCCATAGTGAGAAATCGCCCTTACCATCGAATCGTTCTTACCATCGAATCGACTTCGCGATTCGCGACTTCATGGCTCGAGCTTACCACTTGTTACGGTTAAAAGCTCGATACCAATTTGATCGTAACTTGTTCTCCGTTAAAAGCTTAACTCTTTGACGATGATTGTATCGTAACTCTAATCTAACTCTTTGACGATGATTGTATCACAGAGAATTTTTGTTAACCTGCAGAAACCCGATTTGGGTAAAAACTCCGGAGCCGGAGGCAAGAAAAATCCCTTATCACAAGAACAATACAAGAACTCTTTCTCTCTCAATATCACGGGTGATTATTGAGTGAGATTACATGAGCATAGCTTTATAAACTATGTTTAGCTACTGAGGAGAATAATCGGTGAAAAACCGTAAACCATGAGACTAATAACTAAACCGGAATTAAACCAACTCCAATCCTGAACCAAGTCTCAATTGACTATACCTGTCCGGTTTAGTGCCTTCCCGGTTTAGCTGATTAAACATCACCAAAACTCAACACTAAGCAAAAATGTTTCATCAATACCATAACCTATAACACTTTCTTCAACGGGTTTTGTCAATCCAAACAAAACGATGTTTGCCAAGAAATTTATAAAAAATGATTGAAAGTATGCATATTGATATTAAATTAACAAAAAAAGAAGTATACATATTGATATTAGAACTGATATTATTTTCCTAATAGAGGTTGATGTTAAAATAAAAATGTTCAACGACCTCTTTAGTAAGAAAATAGAGGTTGATGTTTTTTTTTCTTTTTTTTTTTGATAAAAATAGAGGTTGATGTTAAAATAAATAATATATGATTTTTGAGTTTCGCAAGAAAAGTTTATTGACCAAACATGTTGTGATATCTTAGAATTGAGTTCTTTGCAAATGCTCCAAATAGAAAGAAAATCAAAAACATAGGAAAATATGGTTGTTTTGACAATAATTTGCAAACTGATTCTTTTGTTCTTAATTGATTTATAGACTTGAAAGATGATGCAGAAAAATGATTAATGTTTATTAATCTTTTTTTTTTGTCAACAATTGTTTATTAATCTTTATGGTTGGAAATTTGGGACATTATTTCTGATCATTTTTAATTCAATCTTTTTTTCATTTTTATCATTTTTGTTTATACTCCTATTTTTTGGAATCAAATGCTATAATAACCTTTGACTAAAAGTCAAAAACTATTATACCTTTAGATAATTTTGATTTTTGTTTTGATTTTTATAAATTTCAAAATAAATCAATTTTATAAATTGAAAAAGTGATTATTTTTTATTTAATTTTAAGAATTTGATAAAAATATTTTAAAATAAAAAAATAAAATAAATTGTTTTTTAACAAAATATGATATAAAAACGATTTTAAAATATTTTTTTGATGAATTTAAAAGTTTAGAAGTTAAATATTTTCCTTTGGGTTCGCAATTTCAAATCTAAGACAATTGTGATTAGTTTAGGGTTTAGATTTAAAAATATTTAGTGTTTTATGTTTTTGGTCAACGAAAGTCAAATGATATGTAAATTATATAAGGGCACGAGAAATCTTAACTTTAAATCAAATGATATAATACCTTTTTACCCTATTTTTTTGTAGATATCTGATTAATATATATTTAAGCATACTATAATGTTGAATAATATACATAAAATTTATATATATATATCGAAAAAATCATTACATGAAAATTGTTGTTGCTAAAATGAAGAACCAAGATTATGTTTTTTGTTGCTGAATCTATAGATTATTTATGATTTTTTTTTACATCTAGTTTATAAATTAAAAAGCCATAAAGCCAAAGTACCACAATACAAACCAAATCAAACCTTAAACATGATAACTAGAGGTTTAAAACAACGCCAAAAACAAAGTCTAATAATTCAAAAATCTAAGAAGAAATAGAGCAATTAGATAGTTTAAGCAGGATGACGACATAGTCGCTGACACATGTTGACCTTTTACCGGACATTTTGAAAGATTCTGGTTCACGAAATTGGTAATTGCCGCTTGAGACCTTTCCACCGTAGAAAGTTGCTAAATTATTTCTTTCAAGGACTTTTATTTCGATCATTGGACTTAACCACCGAAACGCAAGCCACCGTCACAAGCACGAAAATAACCAAAAATTAAAACTTCACTAAACCGTAGCGTAGTTCTACGCCAGAAACCGAGCAAAAAGTCACTTGGAGAAAAGTCGACCACCGTTGCGGACGAAGCCACACAATGTCGGAATTCCGTATCTTCACTAAGAACTAGGTAATTTCTCGGGCCATGCGCGATGAATAAATTTTGAAAATAATAAAACTTTACGTAAAAGTGGATAATTATGTTTAAGGTTTAATATAATAATATTTATAATTTGATTTACTTTTAGTTTTGGATATAAAAATGGAGAATTACAAAACTACACCATTTGAATTACATTTCACAAAACTACACCATTTCAAAAATACTTCACAAAACTACACCTAAACACTCAAAATTAAATTCAAATAAACTCTACCCAAACAATCCTACCCCCTTAATATTATATCATAAACACTAATTAGCGAACCCAAATGAAAAAAAATTAGTTTTGGTAATTTTTTAAAGGTTAAATCAAACTTTTAAAATTTTGAAAGGGTGTAAATATGTGAAAATATTAAATTAGAAGTAGTTTTGTGAAGAAGGGGTTGAAAGTGTGTAGATTTGTGAATTCCTTCTATAAAAAATTTCAATTTTTTATTTTAACTCCACTCAGTTTTTGTAGAAATATATTTATAAAAGTATTCACATAAACGGATTCAGATATCCTTCAAAAGTCAACGGGTATTCTCTGACCGAATATTCGTCTAATCAGTACCGTGCCTCGTGTTGATTGAGAAGGGCATTTTCCCCAGGCCACAAGTAAAATGCAAATTTATAAGGCCACAATTTCTAAAAATTTAGATTTATATATCTTGTTTAATATTTATGTTTTATGTTATTTCTGTAAAAATACATGAAATTTAAACTATTATATTTATAAAAGATACTAAATAGTTTGACTGTCATTATACATATAAATAAAAAAAATTGGTTAGAAAAGATTCACTTGAATTCGGTTATACATTTAAACAATGTTACATAAAAGAGTTATGCAATAGTTTATTTTCATTTTTCTCATTAAAAAAATTAAAGTAAAATAATGTTACATGTATTAATTTGTTTTTAACAAATGTCACATCTTTGTAAATGCCATAAGTCTCCATTTAGCTAAGCACGACACTGCGTCTAATGGATCTGAATTCGAGTAATTTTTTACGGATTTAGGCATATGCGAATCCGGATATCTGGATCCGGTTAACCATTAATATGCGGTATATATTTATAGGGTTATGGTGACGTTAAACGTTTTAATACTGAAATTTATTGTTATATCCATTTCATAATAAATATGGTTTAAAAAAATTCTTTTATTCCATTGGTTTATTCTTTTTTAATTTTTGATTGAAAAATTTAATGCGTTTTGACTTTTTTAACCAATAAAATTTTATTACATTTTTCTATATTTATTGTACTATATATATATATTTTTTAAAAAATTAGAACTTATATTCTAAAGTATTTTTTATTTCGTTTGTTTTTCCATAAATGATGTTTGAAATTTATTCTAGTTATTAGGCCTTAAAAGCCTTTTTCATTTTTTCTAATAATAAATGTTTTTTCTATATCACATTTTTGATTGATTATTAAAGATCTCTCTTGCCATGTCACAATTAATTTGTTGAAACTCATTGTGGTGTTGATACCTAGGGTTTTTCACAAAAATGACTTCACAAATAATGTCTTAGGGATAACTGGTCTCGTATTTTCCAGCCCATAAAACAATAAGAACCTGTATAAATTTAAATGGGCCTACTTGGGCTTACCCATTTAAAAACATAGAAGTTAATATAAAGACTACATATGATGATTGGGTATTTAAATGTATGATGATGATTTTGATCATACATGAATTAATGATGTTAGTACTATCATCATTAATCATCATCATGTTATCATCATAAAGACATAAAACCAACATCTTTCCTCTACGAAGCCGTGCGTGTTTGACTTTGACCAGATTCATTATCCACGTCATCATCTCTTTTTTGTCGTTTTCTTCAATCTACTTGTTGGCATTTAACGTCTATTTTTTTTTTAATTTCACTGTTACCAACTCATAAAATATAAAAATAAAAATAAAAATAAAAAACTCTTTTAAGCTTTAGCTTCTCTTTTACTCATTCTCGTCTTCTTCTTCTTCCTCCGATAAAACTCTCTTCTTCTTCTCTGTTTCCACGCTTTTCTCGGTCACTTTCTTCTCTCGAGCTTGTGTTTCTCTGTAAAAGATTCAACGGATTCATCGATCTCGAGGTTTATTTTGTGAAATCGGAGAGAGATTTAGCTTGAGTTTCTGTGTTTTTTATTTCGATTTTGGGGGGTTTTCGATTCAGAAATCGAAGTCAACGTGTGTGTATACGCGTTATTCGAGAGAGAGAGGTTTTTGCTTAATCGAAGAAATCGAGATCTTTTTGATTTTTGGTTTTTGTTTGTTCTGTGATGGGTTTTGATCTATGGAAGTGAAATCTAGGGTTTGTTTATAATCTGCGAAGAAGAAACAATGATACGAAAGTTGATATATGGCTTCCTTTGGTTGATTCTGGTTTTCGATTTGGTTATGAGAATAGAGGGAAACGCAGAAGGTTTATTTTTGCTTCTCATCTTCGTCTTCAAGTTCTTATTACTCTGTACAGTTTCATTGTGTGATGCTTGAGAGTTTTTTTGAATTTGATTCGTTGAGTAGTTTAGGCTCCGTTGAATCTTTTGTAGAAGAAACGTTTTGGTTTTAGTTGTTGCTTGTTTTGCTGCGTTGACTTTAGCTATCAGCTATGTATCTTTGTGTTTTGGCTGATTTGGCTATGCTTGTGATTTCTTAGTGGACGCTTAAGAGCCTTAACATTGGCTTCTTTGAGTAGTTTAGGGCCTTTAGGCTCTGATGAATCTTGTATAAGTAGCTTATAGAAGGCACTTCTTTGTTTGGCTGTTGCGTTGACTTGAGCTATCGGCTATGTTGTGTGTTTGCTTGTTCATCTTTCTGTTTAGGCTGATTCGGGTCATGCTCGTGGTTTCATAGTTAACGCCCGAGAGCCAGAAAATTGGCTTCTTTGAGTAGTTTAAGCTATGTTGAATCTTGTATAAGTAGCTTATAGAAGATACTTTTTTGTTTAGCTGTTTTTTGTTTTGCTGCGTTGACTTGAGCTATCAGCTATGTTTTTTTGTCTGCTTGTTCATCTTTCTGTTTCGGCTGATTTGGTCATGCTTTCATAGTTTATGCCCGAGAGCCAGAAAATTGGCTTATTTAAGTAGTTTAGGCTCTGATGAATCTTGTTTAAGTAGCTTGTAGAAGACACTTTTTGCTTGTTTTCATGCGTTGACTTGAGCTATGAACTATGTTGTGTTTGCTTGTTTATCTTTCTGTTTTGGCTCGTGCTTGTGACTTCGTAGTTGATGTCTGAGAGCCAGAATATGGGCTTCTTCGAGTAGTTTAGGCTATGTTGAATCTTGTATATGTAGCTCGTAAAAGACGCTTTTTTGTTTAGTTACTGCTTGTTTTGCTGGGTTGACTAGAGCTATGAGCTATGTTGTGTTTGCTTGTTCTGTTTTTGGCTGTTTCGGGTCATGCTTGTGGTTTGAGCTATGATGTATAGGATGATTCCAAGGTTTAATTCTTCTTTTGGTTAAGCGCAGGTGATGCTCTGAGTGCGTTGAAAAGTAGTTTAACCTCTGACCCTAACAAGGTGCTTCAAAGTTGGGATGCTACTCTTGTCACACCATGTACATGGTTTCATGTTACTTGCAATAGTGACAATAGTGTTACACGTGTGTAAGTTTTCTTTCTGTCTCTTAGGGCCAAGATGATTCTGTTTTTTTGCAATCTATTAAGATTTTTTTTGTGTTTGCTCAGTGACCTTGGGAATGCGAATCTGTCTGGTCAGCTCGTAATGCAGCTTGGTCAGCTTCCAAACTTGCAGTACTTGTAAGTCATCTCTTCTCACATATGACATGTTTAAAGGGATAGTTTAGTATGCAAGCATAAGAGTTCATTTGTGGATGGATATAACTCCTCACACGCAAAGTTATATGATCTGATTGACATAAAAAAATCATTCAGTACATTATATTACTGACCTATCACATTATGTTAAACTTCCCACGTCATTTCTATAATTGATAAATGATCTATAAGTGATAATTTCAGTAGCATGCTATTACTTCATTATGAATGCAAAGTAGCATTTTATTTCTATGCTTGCAAAGTGCATGTTAAATTTTATTTATCATCTTGTAGCCATCACATATCTGGTTATGCTTTCAGTAATGGCTGATATATCGGTGAAGTAATATTATAAATTTGGCAACTCTCCGATATCTTTATATTTAAAAAAGTGTAATGACAGGGAGCTTTATAGCAATAATATCACTGGGCCAATCCCAGAGCAGCTTGGAAATTTGACGGAATTGGTGAGCTTGGATCTTTACTTGAACAATTTAAGTGGTCCAATCCCAGCAAGTCTCGGCCGACTAAGAAAACTTCGTTTCTTGTACGCATCTGTATTAAGCCCTCTTTTAGTTTACTATTTAATTACTGTCTTTTAATTTCCTTGAGTAGTTTATTAAACACCGTAGTGATCTTCAATGGAAGTGTATTAAGTTGTTTATTTAGTATGCAACCGGTCTGGTTCTGGAAGGATGAAGTGCTTATAAGGAAAATAATTCTTCTGCGTTAAGCTTTTAAGTGTTAAATCATACTGGTGTTGATTATTTGTAAGTGCTCTTTACATCTAGAGAGTGAACGAATCTGAAGTATTTAGAGCTAATTAGGGGAAAATTAACTTTTTTCTAGCAGCTTAAGATATGTTGGATTAGGTTTGAGAACAACCCCTATTTATTAAAAAGTCTTGAAAAGTAAATTTGCATCTTTTTCAGACAGTATAAACTCACCACATGTTTATTTGTGCCCAGTTGTTAATGACATGGTCTTTTACTATTGGTGTTTAGGCGTCTTAATAACAATAGCTTATCTGGAGAAATTCCAAGGTCTTTGACTGCTGTCTTGACGCTGCAAGTTCTGTGAGTACAACTCTATGTCTCCTAAATTCATTTGTGTTCATGTTTCTGATTATTATTTAGTCCAACTTTGGGCACTATGTCAGACATTGATATAATCTTAAAATGCAGGGATCTCTCAAACACTCGTCTTACTGGAGATATTCCTGTTAATGGCTCCTTTCAACTTTTCACACCTATCAGGTATGCTTGTTGATCCTTATTTTAAATCTTGGTGGACATGCCAGAATGATTGGTTAATTAATTTGCAAGTTATCTGCAGTTTTGCCAACACCAATTTGACCCCCCTTCCCGCATCTCCTCCGCCTCCTATCTCTCCTACACCACCGTCAGATGCAGGTTCTACCTTTTGTATATGTCATTATAATTTATAGGTGTTATTGTTTCTTCTTATACCCTTTACAATATCTAAGAGAAGATACAATACATTTTGGTTTTAGTTGTCGGGCACTCATATCTGTTATGTATTAAGAAAAAAGTTTTCCATATCATACTTGCAGGGAATAATAGAATTACTGGAGCAATTGCGGGAGGAGTTGCGGCAGGTGCTGCACTTCTATTTGCTGTTCCAGCCATTGCACTTGCATTGTGGCGAAGGAAAAAACCACAGGACCACTTCTTTGATGTACCAGGTTAGCGAAATTTGCTAGTCATCTTTTCTCATCGACACTTGTCTAGCTGAGTTTTTGTTTGATCACTGTCTTTATGTTTGCAGCTGAAGAGGACCCGGAGGTTCATTTAGGACAACTCAAGAGGTTTTCGTTGCGTGAACTACAAGTTGCTTCTGATAATTTCAGCAACAAAAACATATTGGGTAGAGGTGGTTTTGGTAAAGTTTATAAAGGAAGGTTAGCTGATAGTACATTAGTGGCGGTTAAAAGACTTAAAGAGGAGCGCACACAAGGTGGCGAACTTCAGTTCCAGACCGAGGTTGAGATGATTAGTATGGCTGTTCACAGGAACTTGCTTCGGCTTCGTGGTTTTTGCATGACTCCAACAGAGAGATTACTTGTTTATCCTTACATGGCTAATGGAAGTGTTGCCTCCTGTTTAAGAGGTATCTCTCTCATCTCATCTTTGGCCATTTCTTCGCTTCTTAATTACTGCTATTTTAATTCATGGGCAAGTTCCTAAAATACCATAGCAAGTGTTATGGTATTTCTGGGTGGTATTTCAACAACTTTCTCTAATTTCATTCCAAATATTATATTTTTTTTGTCTCCTTAGAACGTCCGGAGTCGCAGCCACCACTTGACTGGCCAAAGAGACAGCGTATTGCGTTGGGATCAGCAAGAGGGCTTGCCTATTTACACGATCATTGCGACCCAAAGATCATTCATCGTGACGTGAAAGCCGCAAATATATTGCTGGACGAAGATTTCGAAGCCGTGGTAGGTGACTTTGGGCTTGCAAAACTCATGGACTACAAAGACACGCACGTGACAACCGCTGTGCGTGGTACTATCGGTCACATAGCTCCCGAGTACCTCTCCACAGGAAAATCATCAGAGAAAACCGACGTCTTTGGTTACGGAGTCATGCTTCTTGAGCTCATCACTGGACAAAGAGCTTTCGATCTTGCTCGCTTAGCCAATGATGACGATGTCATGTTACTAGACTGGGTAAATATATATATATATATATATATATGTGTACTTGAATGATTCTTGCGTCTATATGTGTTTCCTTCCTACTTGTGTGATTCATGATCTGTCCTCCTATCTAATATTATGTGTTGATTATATGTGTGTGTGTGTTTTGACAGGTGAAAGGGTTGTTGAAAGAGAAGAAGCTCGAAGCACTAGTAGACGTCGATCTTCAAGGTAACTACATCGACGAAGAAGTCGAACAGCTAATCCAAGTGGCTCTTCTATGCACACAGAGCTCGCCTACGGAAAGACCGAAAATGTCTGAAGTTGTGAGGATGCTTGAAGGAGATGGTTTAGCTGAGAGATGGGAAGAGTGGCAAAAAGAAGAAATTTTCAGACAAGATTTCAACTACCAAAACTATAACCAACCAAACACTAGCTGGCTTATCGGCGACTCGACTTCACACATCGAAAACGAGTACCCGTCCGGGCCAAGATAAGGTTAAGATCTGTTGACACGAAATTTGGTTTCTTATGTGTTTTTTTTTTGGTTATGTGTTCATTAATGGTTTTTTTTTGTTTTAGTTTATGTGATGATGCTTCTTTATATTATTTGGTTATTAAAGTGAATACATGACATGAGGATCTTGATTGGGTTTTGTAAGTTTTTTTTATGTGAAGAAAAGGATTTTAATACTATAATTGTTTTTACAACCACAATTGTCAAAAACACCACTTTAAGTTTTTGTACCAAATATACCACAAAAATGAAATTAATCGAAAAACCGTCAAAATAAAACTACAATTCTCACAGTAAATCTTTTGCGAAATTATGACTTAAGTATTAAAAAACAAATTCTAATAATTTTTATATAAAAACATTAAAAACTTTTGTTGTGTGTTCGTGGTATTTTGAGGAAAAAATTGTGGTATTTTGAGGAAAAAATTGTGGTATTTTTTGCAAAACTTGACCTCTTCCAAAGTGGCCAACGGAGACATAGCATTATATCCTAAATTTTTAAACTTTGACAACAAAAAAGTCAACATTTTTTGAAATTTGAAAATGTAACCAAATACAATATTTGAAAATAATACCGTAACCAGATTATTTAACTTTTTAACTTACTATAGCCGGTATCCAATAAACACTTCAGATCCGCCACACAATTTTACCCACCGGCTATAGCCGGTTTTCTCCAATCTCTCACTTGCTTTTAAAAAGTAAACCCTAATTTTCACATTTCGAACTTACGCTCTTCTTCTTCTTCTTCCTCTAAATTCAAATCTCATCGCAGCTTTTTCAAAATTTCTCTCTAAACTCTCTCTTCATTATCGTCCTCTTCGTCATGGGCGCATCACACAGTCACGAAGATCTAGAGATCTGTGAATCAGACGAAGAAGAATACGAAGAGTACGAAGAACAAAGAGAAAACGAAGAAGAAGAAGAAGAAGACAAATTCGAAGACTCTAGAGACGATACGTTGCAAACATCTTCTTCCTCCGGTGGCCGTCGCCGTCGTCTTATCCTCCGGCCTAAATCTCCGTCTTCTTCGTCGCTGGACGACGTGGAAGCGAAACTCAAAGCTTTAAAGCTTAAATACACAACGAATCAAGCTTCTTCTACAGAGAACTCTGCTCGTCTTTTTCGATATATCAATGGAAACACACCTAAAGCCAAATGGGTAACTGCTGAGAAATTCACATCTTACACTTTCGTTAAAACCTCTCAAAGAGACGAAGAAGAAGAAGACGAAGAAGATAAGAACAGAGACGATGATGACGAATCCGAGTGGTGGGTATTGAAAATCGGAAGCAAAATCAGAGAAAAAGTATCGGAAGAGATGCAATTAAAAGCATACAAAGACCAATTCCGTGTCGATTTCGTGGCGAAAGCCGTGTGGGCAATGAAATTCGCCACAGGGGAAGATCTCTCCGCCTTCGTTAACAGCTACAACGGCTGCTTGTTCGAGAACAACCACGGCGTAGAGCTTAACGACGCGAGCAAAGCGAAAATCTATGGAAAAGATTTCATAGGATGGGCTAATCCAGAAGCAGCAGATGATTCAATGTGGGAAGATGCTGATGATATCTTGCTCAAAAGCCCACAAGCAGCAGCAACAACAACGCCTGTGAGAGAGACTCAGGATCTAACAGAGGCTTTCGAAGAAGCTACAAGCCAAGGTATACATAGCTTAGCTTTAGGTGCTTTAGATAATAGCTTCCTTGTAGGAGAAAACGGTATACAAGTGTTTAAGAACATGAGGCAAGGGATTCAAGGGAAAGGTGTTTGTGTTAACTTTGAATCTGGTTTTGGTTATGGTGGTGGCCGAGCTCACTCGTCGTCTGCGCCGCCTAAGAAGGCTCTTCTCATGAGAGCAGAGACTAACATGTTGCTAATGAGCCCTATGAGCCGTATGCCTAATACTCGAGGGATCCATCAGCTTGATATTGAGACGGGAAAAGTTATCTCGGAGTGGAAGTTTGAGAAAGACGGTGTTGATATCTCCATGAGTGACATTACTAATGATGGTAAAGGTGCGCAATTGGACCCGTCTGCTTCGACTTTCCTTGGTCTTGATGATAATAGGCTTTGTAGGTGGGATATGCGTGACCGTTACGGTTTGGTTCAGGATCTTGCTACTGCGAATACACCGGTTTTGAATTGGGCACAAGGGCATCAGTTCTCTAGAGGGACTAACTTTCAGTGCTTTGCAACTACCGGAGACGGCTCCATTGTTGTTGGTTCTCTTGATGGGAAGATTAGGCTCTACTCTAGCAACACTATGAGGCAGGCAAAGACGGCTTTCCCTGGGCTTGGTGCTCCTGTGACTCACGTGGACACTACTTTCGACGGGAAATGGATTGTTGGTACAACCGATACTTATTTGATTGTTATTTGTACACTTTTCACTGACAAGGCCGGCAAAACGAAGACTGGCTTCGAGGGTCGCATGGGGAATAAGATTGCTGCGCCGAGGCTGCTTAAGCTAAGACCTCTCGATGCCCATTTAGCTGGATCTAACAACAAGTTCCGCAATGCTCAGTTTTCATGGGTAAGCAATACTCTTAGTTGTTGTTTATCTTTGTTCTTCCCAAGTGACACTCTTTCTCTAGAATAATCACATCATGGTTTGTTCATTCTATAAGTGCATATAATAATAGTTAAAGTCCAATTATTTATTCGAAGACAAACATATATGCCTGAGTTTCTGTATGAATGCCAAAACGATAGTTGTCTATGCCGTCTTTTGGTCTTTCGTCTCTTATAGAATAAGTCTATCTCTTAAGCTGAAACAAGCTTAGGTGATTTCAATAAGCTTGTTTCTCTCTTCTTGTCTTCTTTGATTTGCCCTATGCTTTTCTTATAGTGTTCTTTAGTTGTCTTGGGTTTCATTTTTTTCAATCTATCTTATGAAATGTCCTTGTTGGTATATTTGGATATGTTTTTTTATAGGTCACAGAGGACGGTAAGCAAGAGCGTCACGTGGTGGCAACAGTAGGCAAGTTCAGTGTGATATGGAACTTTCAGCAAGTGAAGAATGGATCTCATGAATGCTACAATGACCAAGAAGGCCTAAAGAAATGCTACTGCTACAAGATTGTCCTCCGAAACGAATCTATCGTAGACAGTCGCTTCATGAACGACAACTTTGCAGACTCCGGTTCGCCTGAAGCGCCTTTGGTCATCGCGACGCCTATGAAAGTTAGCTCTTTCAGCTTATCAAGCAAGCGATGAAAACATCTCTAGTGTTGTTGCTAAGTAACTTTTATTTCAGACTTTGAAAGATTGTGTCTTATTGTAGACATTTTAGTTTGTGTTATTGCAGACACTCTCAAGTAACTATGTTTGAACAAGAATCAACGGTTTAAGTTTTTCAAAAATGCACCAAATTACAACAAGAACCGCATGTATAAACTAGAAAGTATAACAATACAACATTAACGAATTTAACAAAACCGTCGAGTTTCTGAAACCATACTCTGAGTTCGACTATGTGTCAGTGTAATAAGCCACAAAATGTTTTAAAAGACAACCAAACAACAACAAAACAAAAACATTGTAATTCTCACGTATACAAACTATGGCCACAAAGATGTTTATCGTCTCCTTGGTAACGATACAAACTTTCATTTTCAAGACTCTGAAAAAATGGTAACACAACTTATAAAAAAAAAACCAAAAAGAAACTATCTCCTATTGTTACCATCAAATCAAAATCCACAAGTGGGTTTATGTTTTATGCTTAAGCCGTTACAACGCCTGAAACCCATGGCACGATAGAAGGAGCTTTCGGGTGGTTGTTTCTGTATGCCTCCGAATATCTGTCTTTAAAATTCTGCTTCGGCTTCTCTGCCTGCGATTTTTTACGTAGACATATGAGACAAGCTTTTGATCCGAACTACTACAACGAGTAATCTCCAAAGTGAAAAATATTTTTAAAATGAGCAATTCTCGAATATACCATCAATAAATAATCTTACAAGTTCATTGTCTTTGAATACCATTAAAAAAAAAAAAATTGGAATGAAATACCATGAAGTTAAGATAGCTTAAAACCTTCAAAACTAAGCCCTAAACACTAAATAGCAAACTCAAATGACCTTCTCAAGTGTTAATACTTGTTTTTTGTGTTTATGGTATTTTGGTCCTAAAAGGTTTTTAGTGGTATTCCATGAAAAAAAACATGTGCTGTTATTTTTGGCCTAAAAGCATTTTTATGGTATTCAAAGGAAATACTCTAAAAAAATTTGGGTGAAAGAGATGATTTCTTACGTATTTAAGCCAACATTCCTGATGTTTATGTTCATAAATATCGGGAGAGAAGCAACCAAACTCAGATGGGCAATAAACCCAAATGTTGCATTTGGTTTCTCCGGGTTTCGCGCGCTCTGCTTGGTCTAAGCAAGCTTGGCAACAATCGGCTGCACTCTCTTTGTGATGCGTAAGCCCCCATCTCACTGCAGCACCGCCGTAATCTGTGTGAAGCTCTGCGTTACATACACGTGGCACCGGTCTGCCTGCTAACATCTCCTCTGTACATTACAAAAAAATGCATAACCTCATGAGCACAAATTTACTTGGTTTTGTGAAAGTATAAAAATGTGGAGAGTTGTTACCAGGCTCTTCCTCGCCTTCAGGTTTATCGTCGTGCTCTTCATTTTTAACTTCAGCAGGTAACCAAAAACCAATCTCTTCAGACAGTACATCCCACTCCAACTCCAAAGCTCTTACAAGCATCCCTATATAATTATATCGCACAAAGGCTTTTACATTGAGTTATATAAAATAGTGGTTGAGTATCTCGGCAAAAAGAATCATACCTGCTTCTTCCGATATGATGGTGGAATTTTCCCCATTTTGTCCTTGAATCAGTTCTTTAGCTTCCTTCAGCTTCTCACTGCGCCATTTTTCTACAGTTTCTGTTGGCCAAATGAAGGTAAACAATCAGCCATATTGTCTATTATGCAATACCACATGCATAAAGGTCTAAACTATATACCTATTTTACACATATGCATTACTTGAGTTATATTCCACTTCTAGATAAACAATAATGATATCTTTACTATATATTAAGCTCTTCACATCAGCCACATACCAAAACTTGCACAGATTATTGGTAATCAATCAATTATATTGTCTGGTATACAACATCGCATGCATAAAGGTCTAAACTATATACCTATTTTACTTCTATATGCATCAATTAAGCTACATTCCACTTTTAGGTAAATCATAATGATATCTTTACTATATCGAGCTCTTCACATCAACCACATCTTGCACAGATTAGGTAAAAAAAGACAAATCTGGTCAACAACACACCAACACAATTCAAAAAATGAAAGAAGACAAAACCATTACAAATAACTAATCTAAGAAAACACAGACGAAATGTAAGTTTATGGCACTTTTACACTGACCCTGAAGCTAATGTGGTTTCCGCTACGAAGACACATATCACAGTAACAAAAAAAGCAATTATGTAAAGGATTTGTAAATAGCACAAACCTCTGACTTGTGTGACATTGGATTTCTCATGTAAGCTTTTCAAACGCAGCAAGATCTCATCGACAAGTTCGTTTTTAACATCAGGAGATAGCTCAGTGTTCGATTCCGAAGCAGACACATCATGTCTCATCTTCTTCACCTATTTAACAATGGCATACATAATCAATACAATAGAGAAAACCAAAGCCAAGTATAGAACCAAACAGAGTTTCCATTAACACACACTAACCAATCTAACAAGCTCAAGAGGTTCTTTAGATCTTCGAATACGATTCGATTCCTCCATTTTCCTAATCTCTTCTTCTGTGTACTTAACAACTACAAAACAATCGCAAAATCAAAATCAAAATTAAAATCGAAATCAGATTCATCAGAGAGATAAAGCTTAAGATACAAATCAATCATCGTTATCGATTATTAGAGAGACGAACCGTTGTTGTTGTTGTTGTTGTGATTTGAATAAATGTGAAGAAGAGAAGAAGAGTATAGGAAGCGAAGAACAAAGAGAGCGATGATGATGTTGAAGAAGCAAACGAGTATAGTTATTCTTTTGAAGGAGAGAACTCCGATTCCGATTTTCCCTCCTCCGCTCCATTCTCCTCCTCCCCTCGCCATCTACAACCACCTCCGCCGTCATATCTCCATATCCTCCGTCGTCGTCGTCGTAACCTCCGTCGCCGTCGTCTTCGTCTTCTTCTCCGCCGGGATCTCTACAGATTCGATTCGATTAGAGAGTTTGATTTTGAATCGGAACTCTTACGGCGGAGAAATGAAATCGTGGGAGAGAGTGGTAGAGAGAGAGAGAGAGAGAGAGAGAAGACGTAAAGCTTTAAATTAAATTAATTAAAATGTTGTTTATGTAATTAGTATAAGCTTTTTTAATTAAATTAAGTAAACCGTGGATTCCCTAAAAACTTTGCAAAAAGACAGTTTTGCCCCTGTGTTATTTTTCTTAAAATGTATCTGCATTGTGAAGCTGTGTGTGTGTGGTAGGGAGAGTTAGTCACTAACATAAGATATTACTACTTGGTGAAATAACTATATTTAAGAAAAAAAAATTAGTAGTAAATCTTAAAACCTCACAACTATTTTTTTTTGGAAATTAATCTCCAAATAGTAAATACCAAATCCAACTAAAAGATAAAAAATGTTTAAACTTGTTTGATGTGTTTGTGGTATTATTGACAAAAAATGTTATTCATGGTGTTTTAGATCTTAAAAATAACTTCCTTCTTCATCGAAATACCTAATGTTGGGAATATTATGAAATCTTTTGTACTTACTCTACTAAAGTTGTATTGTCGATGTTTGATAATATCGTATAATATTTACTTCTTCTTCATCGAAATACCTAATGTTGAGAATGTCATGAAATTTTTTGTACTTACTCTACTAAAGTTGTATTGTCGATGTTTGATAATATCGTATAATATTTACTTCTTCTTCATCGAAATACCTAATGTTGGCCTCTAATAAAGTTGTATTGTCGATGTTTGATAATATCGTATAATATTGCTAATATTATATAATCCTATATGATCACACATAAATACTAGGTGTCCATATACTAAATACCAAATCCAACTAAAAGATAATAAAATGTTTAAACTTGTATTATGTGTTTGTGGTATATTATTGACAAAAAATATCTTTCATGGTGATTTAGGCCTTAAAACAACTTCTTCATCCAAGCACCTAATCCACCAATTTTTTTATAGTTCGGATATTTGGTTACTTTTTTTAGTATTTGTGACATAACTTAATTTTTCATGATGAACCCGAACTGATTCAAACCCGACAAAACCTAAATCAACCTGCTATTATAGATTTTAGAAAAATTCCTTAGAATACCATCAAAATAAGTTTTTGTTTTGAAAATATCATTTCAAAGTTTTTTATAACAAAAATACCATTAAAATGTTTTTTATAACAAAAATATCATCAAAAAGTAGTAGTTTACAAAAATACCACAAATACAGAAAACTAGTTTTAACATTTTTAGATTTTAAATTTTTTCATTTGGGTTCGCTATATAATGTTTAGGGTATAGTTTTTTGAAGGTTTTGGGTGTAATTTTGAAAATTTAAGATTTGTGGTATTTATGAGAAAAAACTTTCTAATGGTATTTGTAAAACTTTCGAAAAATTTGTGCTAATTGTGTTAAAAAATCTTTTTTAGTAGTATTCATAAGAATTGCCCTCTATTGAATCATAAACTCCTCTACCCGAAAGACGGAACCCGATCCACACACGAATGCCCAACAATACACCACATTATATCTATCTCATATTTACAAAGAGAAACATTATACCACTTGCAAGAAGAAATTCAATTAGAGCCAAACTCTTGACACTACATTAACACACATATTCACTGTCTTTGCTCAACATTTCTAAACGTAAGACTTGACTTAGTAATAAAACTGGATATGTTAGTCTACCCCCACGTTTGATGCTTCCTTTGTGCTCTATTTTCCAAATTTTGCCCATTTTTAAATGTTTCTTTTTTTTGTAGACTATAACTTTACAAGAAAAGACTTGGCAATTTTACCAAAAAGAAAAAGAAAAGACTTGGCAACTAATTATGTATCTCACTTCTATATCCTTCCCTTTTATGTTTGATGTCATGTGAACATAAATAACTTGTGCAGCAGTATAAATCCTTATTTTAAAATTTCTTTTGAGAGTATTTTTTCATATATTTAACAAGCATTCAATACAACAAGATTATAGCCTTTTATCCATAATTTACTAATTTAAAAAATTTGCATACTTGTTTATATAACTAAATCATATTAGAGAAATTCACAAAACTACACCCTTTCAACATTCCCTTCACAAAACTACACCTAATTCAATATTTTCACAAGTTTACACCATTTCAAAATTTTAAAAGCTTGATTATAGTAAAAAAATGCGAAGGCACGATAGATAGATTACCGCAACAAAAAAACTAAATCACGTTATAGTAAAATCTTTATATTTTTAATGTGAATTATACATCCTATATATATTAATTGAGAAGATATTTTGAAAATTTGAATCAAATTAAAAAACTCCATAAAATATAAACTAAAAAGCTCATAACATTGATAAAAGAATTTTTTTTAAAAAAATCTCTTATTAATAGTGGAAACTACATGTTAATTAAAACAATACATATAAATAAATATTTTGAGTTTTTAAGAGTTAAATGAGTTTAATAAGATCAATAATTTGTTCTATCATCATAGTTGATCTTAACTCTTAACCTACAATAGTTTAAATTTCAATTGGTTGAAAACGGTTTAAAATTGATTAATCGGTTGAAAACGGATTTTAAAATTTTTTAAATTTATTCTAAATAATTATATGCCGAAAATTAGTCAAAAATTCTAGTATATTACTAAAAACATTAATTTGTAGTCATTATTTACAAAAAAAATAACTTACACAAAAAATGATATTTTTGAATATATGTATTAGTCTACTTGTAAGTGGTAATTTATAGAGATTAGACCATCTCCAATGTATTTCCCTATCTCTATCTCTAAAATAGAGAAACTCTATAATATAGGTGCATTTTTCTCTATTCTTCTCCAATGTATTTCTCTATCTCTATCTCTAAACAAGAATATTCTATAAAAATTTCTATTTACATTTTACTATAACACCTTTTATTTATTAAAAGTTTCAAATTAACCCAATTAAGTTTAATTTTCGCAAAATCTTTATAAAATTATTATATTATTTAAGTGTAAAAATTATTATATGTAATAATACATTACACAATACAAAAAAACTATCATGGAATGAATAAAAATATTTACATAAGTTTATATGTCTTTTTATAAAACTTTATATAATTTATTTTTTATAAATAATAATCTAAATTTTTGAGTTAATATTTATAACTTGTTTTTAATTATAATTATAAAATTTAAATGATTATTTTAAAAATTAAAAACAGTTTTGAATTTAAAACATAAAAGAAAATGACATTTTTATATATTTTAGTTATAGTTTATATAGAAGAGATAAATTAAAGGACTATTATGCAAATAAAAACTGTGGAATTAAATGGAATTTTTTGGAAAGTTAAGGAATTTTTTGGCGTTTTTCCCTAGAGGAAAATATAGTATTCCTCTATATATAGAGGAAAATATAGCAATCTCTATTTTAGAGGAGAAAATAGAGATGAGTTAGAGCAAATGTTGCTCTATAATAAGGATTAAAGGCAAATATAGAGGTGGATTGGAAATGCTCTTAAGATAATTATTTGTACATAAACAAAACAAAAAACAAAAGCTAAATGTTAAAAAAAGTAATCCCCTTTCTTAAAGAGTAATTCACGAAACTACACTTTTTCAACTCCTTATTCACAATACTATACCTAATTTAATTTTTTCACATATTTACACCCTTTCAAAATTTTAAAAGCTTGATTTACCCTTTTAAAAATTACGAAAATTAAAATATTTTCATTTGGGTTCGCTAATTAGTGTTTAGGGTACAGTATTAAAGGGTAAAATTGTGTGGATAAAATTTATTTGAATTTAATTTTGAGTGTTTATGTGTAGTTTTGTGAACCATATTTAAAACAGTGTACTTTTAGGTGGTGATTGTTTGCATGGTTTTTAGTTTCTGATTTTCGGTTTTTAGATTTTAGTTTCAGGTTAATTTTTAGATTTTGGTTTTTTAATTTTTGGTTTCTGTTTTTGGTGTAGATTTTTGTTTTAAAGAAACTTGATTGCTATTGTTTTTTAGTTTTTCGTTTCTAGTGTATATTTCTGTAGTTTTTAATTTTGATTTATGCTTACTATTTAATATTAAAATATTTTATGATTAAATAGCTTTTATTTCATGTGTATAAAATTTACCAAAAAATACTAAATTAGATAAAACTAAAAACTATTTAATTATAAATTAATTCATAAATTATTTTAATATTAAAAGCATAAATTATAAGTAAAAACTAAAGAAATATACACTAAGAAACAAAAAACTAAAAAAAATCATTCATAATTTTTAAATTTTATATATTATTGCATATTTCATATTTGTATACATATTGAGATTTGGTTAAGGCATATGAGTATAATTAAAAACTATTCCTATATAAAATAACATTTTTTGAAAGAAACAATAATCACGTATTTTGATCAAAAACCCACCAAAATTGGTTTTGGTTTTCTATGTACAAATTTAAAAAATCTTTCAAAAACTAGTTTTCCTAATTTGTAGGGAATCTATTTTTGAAAAAACTTGATTGGCTAAGAAAATGGTTTTTTGAGAAACAAAAACCAAAATTTACTTCAAAAACTACTGCCAATCAAGGCCTAATTAAAATGACGTACTTTTGTAATCCTCCCTTTCTTAAATACATATTGACTGACTTTTGGTGGTAGCTTGTCCCTTCCTCCTTCTTTCTCAATTTATAGCTTATAAAAATAGTGGTCCCCTTGTCACTTTCTCTCCCAATTTCCACGAAATCTTCATCGGAATCTTTCACTTATAAGACCTCTTCTTCTTCATCATCTTCTTCCTCTCTATCTTCACCTTCTTCCTCTATCAATGGCCATAACAGATTTCTTCGCCGGCGAAATCGCCGTAGAGCTTCTAAAACAGCTCGCGATGATCTCCTCGAAAGCATGGAAATACAAAAGCATCGCCGAGAAACTCATATCCTTGATCGAAGACATACAGCCAACGATCCGCGAGATCCAATACAGCGGCGTAGAGCTTCCTCCTCACCGTCAAGCGCAGATCGGCATGCTACACAACACGTTAGAGAAAGGTAAGAAGCTCACGGCGAAAGTGTTGAGCTCTCGGCGATGGAACGTGTACAGGCAGCTCACGTTAGCGAGGAAGATGGAGAATCTGGAGAAGACGATAGCTAATTTCTTAAAGAATCAGATATTGACTCATATCTTAGCCGATATTCATCTTCAAAGAGGTAACTCAGATTTGAGATTCGATAGGGTAGACAGAAGCTTAGAGATGGTTAGTGAGAGATTAGGTTCTATGAAGATTGGTAGTGGAGGGATGATTAGGGAAGCTATGAAGAGAGCAGAGGCTAATATTGAGATTGAGATTGGTAAAGATTGTGAGAAGTTTGGTGTTGGGTTAGAGATTGGGAAGAGGAAAGTGAAGAAGATGATGTTGGAATGTGATGGTTTTGGGGTTTTTGGGATTTGTGGTATGGGTGGTGTAGGCAAAACTACTCTTGCAAGAGAGATTGAAAGGGATAACCAAGTCCGATGTAAGTGTTTTGCTTCTTCGTCTTCTCCTTTGTATTGTCTTGTGCTTTGTCTCTGGATTATATGTTTGTTTGTGAAGTTGAATAATTTTTGATGTTGGTGATGATGAACATGTTTCACTTGTGGTTTAAAGAGTCTAGAGACTGTTTTTCTGATTCATAGGCTGTCTCTTTGATTAGTTGTCCTTCAGGTTCTCTTGTGTGGTCTCTGGTTATATGTTTTGTGAATTGGAACAAGTAGATGTTGCCATGTTGGTAAGATGAACATGTATGATTATGTGGTTTCTCTTCACAACAAGTTTTTGACTTGTTCTTAAGTGTCTAGAGACTGTTTCTTTGATTCATAGACCGTCTCTTTGATTCATAGAGTGTTTGCTCTTCTTCTTTTCTTCTCTTTTCCTGTCTCTGATTATATGTTTGTGAAGTGGAACAAGTAGACACTGATGAGATGAACATGTTGACTTGTGGTTATAGAATGAAGAGTCTAGATACTGTTTCTCTGATTCATAGTCTGTCTCTTTGACTCGTATTGTGTTTGCTCTTCTTCTTTTCTTGTCCTGTTTCTGAAATTATGTTTGTGAGTTGGAACAAGTAGATGTTAGTGAGATGAACATGTTTTGATGATCGAGTTGTGTTTTCTGACCTTTGGTTAAAGAGTTCATAGACAGTTTCTCTGATTCAAAGGTTGCCTCCCCCTTATCTGTAGACTATTTTTTTTTGTCAGGTTACTTCGAGAACCGGATTTTGTTTCTGACTGTATCGCAATCTCCGATTCTTGAGGAGCTGAAAGCAGAGATATGGGGTTTTTTGACTGGTTGTGAAGGTCCGGTTCCAAACTGGAATCTACAGTATGAGGGAAAGGTTAAAACACAGAAGCTGGTGATTCTTGATGATGTTTGGACAAGAGAAGCGTTGGACTACTTGACGTATACCATTCCTGGCTGCACAACACTTGTGGTCTCACGTTCCAAACTCACAGAGCCTAAAGACACTTATGATGTGGAAGTATTAAGGGAAAATGAAGCAGTCTCTCTCTTCTGTCTCTGTGCATTTGGTCAGAAAACTGTCCCTCCTGGTTTCAGTCAAATTCTGGTTAAGCAGGTAATTTTTCTAAAAAATGCTTCTCAAATTGATACTTTCTTTGTTTATCAAATGCATTTCAGTTCTCAGATTTCTCTTACATTGACACAGGTGGCTGCCGAGTGTAAAGGTCTACCTTTGGCTCTCAAAGTAACGGGCGCTTCACTAAAAGACCGACCTGAAAAATATTGGGAGGGCGCGTTGCAGAGGTTATCAAGAGGTGAACCTGCCGATGAAAGTCACCAGACTAGATTACTTAATCAAATGGAAGCTAGTCTAGAAAACCTCAACACGAAAACCAGAGAATGTTTCTTGGATCTTGGCGCATTCCCTGAAGACAGGAAGATTCCCGTTGATGTTCTAATCAACATGTGGATTGAGATACATGATCTAGAGGAAGCCGAAGCGTTCGCCACTCTTGTCGATTTATCAGACAAGAATCTCCTTACTCTTGGGAAAGATCCACGGTAAGGAATCACCTTACTTGTAGCTTGTTCACTTCTATTCTGTTCAAAGTTTAATGATGTTGATAATATATATATATATATATATATATATATTATTTTGCAGGCTTGGCTCTTCATATGCAAGCTATTATGATGTATTTGTGACACAACATGATGTTCTTCGAGACTTAGCTCTTCATTTATGCAACCGTGGGAAAGTAAACAGAAGGCAACGATTGCTGATGCCGAGAAGAGAGTTAGTGCTTCCAAAAGAATGGGGAAGGAACAACGATGAGCCATACAATGCCCAAATAGTCTCTATTCATACTGGTAAGAAATCGTTTTTTCTTACCGTAATCTTATCTTTATATTACTCGGTTCTCTTGTGCTATGATCGTAATGCCGGTGTAATTGATGTTTTTATTACAGGGGAAATGGATGAAATGGATTGGTCTGAATTTGACATGGATTTCCCTAAGGCAGAGATTCTAATACTGAACTTCTCTTCGGACAAGTATGTTTTACCTCCTTTCATCGCAAAGATGAGCCGTCTTAGAGTCTTAGTAGTTATCAACAACGGCATGTCCCCCGCGGTTCTCCACGACTTTGCGATTTTCGCCAATTTGTCGAAACTAAGAACTCTCTGGCTCGAGAGAGTCCACGTCCCTGAACTCCACAACACGACGATCCCTTTGAAAAATCTCCACAAGATGTCTCTGATTCTGTGTAAGATCAATAACAGCTTCGATCAGACCGGTGTTGACCTCTCCGATATCTTCCCAAACATAGCCGATCTCACGATAGACCACTGCGATGATCTCGTTACACTACCTTCAAGCATCTGCGGCATGGTCTCTCTCAGCTCATTAAGCGTAACAAACTGTCCACGCCTCGGCGAATTACCTAAGAAGCTAAGTAATCTACAAGCTCTCGAACTTCTGAGGCTATACGCTTGTCCCGAGCTAAAGGCATTGCCCGTAGAGATATGCGAGCTTCCTCGGCTAAAGTACTTAGACATCTCGCAATGCGTCAACTTGAGTTGTCTTCCAGAGGAAATAGGTAAGCTAAAGACGCTCGAGAAGATCGACATGAGAGAGTGTTGTTTCACAGGTAGATTGAGATCTGCGGTTTCGTTGGAGTCTCTAAGACATGTGATTTGCGATAAAGACGTCGTGTTTATGTGGGAAGAAGCCGAGAAGGCTGTCCCGGGTTTAAAGATCGAAGCCGCTGAGAAATGTTTCAGCCTAGCTTGGCTCGACGAGTAATTAAAGATCCTAAACCTCTAAATTAAAGCTGTTGTTAAAAACTCATTTGTGAAACTTTTAACTACTTTAGAGGATTAGTGTAAGCTTCTCTTCATGTTAATCAGTATTACACTTTCTCATGTTTATTCATGCTATTGAATATGCATATGAAGACTTTTGAATTTTCGTGTTATCTTAAACCAAACCGGTTCGGTTTAAAAAGATTATAGAAACGGGAAAGATCAAGAACCGGAAAAACCTGAATTAACGTGGTTACCTATACCATCCCAATTATTTTTGGAGAAATTCTTTTTTGGAATACCATCAAAATAAAATTTTGTTTTTTATAACAAAAATATCGTTAAAAAGTTTTCTATAAAAAATATCATTAAAATGTTTTTATAACAAAATACAATCAAAAAGTAGTAGTTTACAAAAATACCACAAATAAAAAAAACGAGTTTTAACACTTTTAGATTTTAATTTTTTTCATTTGGGTTTGCTATAGTGTTTAGGGTATAGTTTTGAAGAAGTAGAGTATAGTTTTTTTTGGAGATTTTGGATGTAATTTTGAAAATTTAAGATTTGTGGTATTTATGAGAAAAAACTTTTTAATTGTATTTGTAAAACTTTCGAAAATTTGTGCTAATTGTGTTAAAAAAACATTTTTTAGTGGTATTCATATAAGAAGAGAAATTCACAAATCTACACCCTTTCAACCCATTCTTCACAAAACTACTCCTAATTTAATATTTTCACATATTTACACCCTTTCAAAATTTTAAAAGTTTGATTTAACTTTTAAAAAATTACCAAAATTAAATTTTTTTCATTTGGGTTCGCTAATTAGTGTTTAGGGTATAGTATTAAGGGGGTAAGATTGTTTGGGTAAAGTTTATTTGAATTTAATTTTGAGTGTTTAGGTGTAGTTTTGTGAAGTATTTTTGGAAATGGTATAGTTTTGTGAAATGTAATTCAAATGATGTAGTTTTGTGATTTTCCCTCGTAAGAATTGCCCTTATTTTTTCTTTATTATTACATGTTTTGTGTATTTTGTAGGTATATACAAAATAGAAATTATCTCTAATTCACCAAAAAAATAGAAATTATCTCTAACGGCTCTATTAGAAAATATAGCCGTTACACACTTTCCTATCACATTATACGAAAACCCTAAAATTAACTTCACGCCTCTTCATTATATAAATTAACCCCAAATCGCACATCTCCTTCACCGATTCAATCCGCGACAAACATCTCTCTCTCCTCTCCTCTCTGATATCTCTCTCTCTCTCTCTCCTCTCTTATCTACTAACGCTTTCTTCTACGCAGGCTCTTTATTTGATTTTAATTCTTTTGATCTAATTTCGTTTTTTAATCGCTTTCGTATATTCATCATCGCTCTCGTATTCTCTGTATTATCTTCTTCTTTGTTTGTTTTGTGTTTCTCTTTGTGTTTGTTTTGTTAACAATGGATGCAGGTACGAACAGTTCTTCTTCACGATCTCGCTTCCCTCTTCAAGAACACTTTCTCCCCAGAAAAAACTCCAAAGAAAACGTAAGTTCTCCTTTCTTTCAATTTCAATTATTTAGGGTTTTTTTTTAATTCCAATTTCGTTAGATCTTCGAATTCTGCTTATAGATTTGTACCAATCGTTACTGATTCTGCTTATCTTCGTGTGTGTATTGTGTTTACATTAGCTTGATAGATTCATACCGAATCGATCAGCCATGGATTTCGATTACGCTCATTACGCGCTTACGGAAGGTAGGAAAGGTAAAGATCATGTAGAGACGGTGATCTCGCCGTCTAAAGAAGCTTACAGGAAGCAATTAGCAGAGACGATGAATCTGAATCACACGCGGATCCTCGCTTTTAAGAACAAACCTCAAGCACAGACCGATTCGATTTCTAATAACCACTCTTCTTCGCTTCACACGCAACCTAGATCCGTTAAGCCTCGTAGATACATCCCTCAGGTATGTGTTGTTGTTGTGTTTGTTTGTGTATGAAACGAAAATTGGACCAAATCTAGTAGTTGTTGTTGTTGTTGTGTATTGATAGGTTGTGTATGAAACAAAATCGAACCCGTTAAGTGTGTTGAATGTTGTGTTGTTGTGTATTGATATGCTGTGTTGTTGTTTATGAAACAAAATAGAACCAATCTTGTTTTGTATTGAATATCATATGTTGTCAAAATAGAACCAATCTAGTTGTTGTTGTTGTATTGATAACTGATAAGTTGTCCTGTGTTGTTGTATATGAAACAATATCGAACCAATCAAGTTGTTATTGTATGGATATGTTGTGTTGTGTTGTGTTGTTTGTGTATGTATGAAACAAAATTGAACCAATCTAGTTGTTGTTGTTGTTTATTATGTATTGATCTTTTGTTTTTTGTGTTATGTTGATTAGACGTCTGAGAGGACGTTGGATGCGCCTGACATTGTGGACGATTTCTACTTAAACTTGCTTGATTGGGGAAGCTCGAACGTCTTAGCCATCGCGTTGGACCACACTGTTTATCTATGGGATGCTTCGAGTGGTTCTACTTCTGAGCTTGTGACCATTGATGAGGAGAAAGGACCTGTCACTAGTATCAATTGGGCGCCTGATGGTCGTCATGTCGCTGTTGGGCTCAACAACTCTGAAGTCCAGCTTTGGGATTCCGCATCAAACCGTCAGGTAAAATTACCCAAAGTCCCCTGTCTTTGCTCTGTAATTTCATGTTTTGTTGTTACAATGCCTTAACCTTGAAGCTGATGTGTGCCATGACTTATGTTTGTTACCATTAATCAACCTTGAAGCTGATGTTGTCATGTTTGGTATCATTATGTCTTAACCATGAAACTGATTTCATGTTTGCTATCATGTCTTTACCTTGAAACTGATGTGTGTGTGTTTGATTTTGTTTTACAGCTTAGAACGATGAAGGGTTGTCACAGTTCAAGAGTAGGCTCATTAGCTTGGAACAATCACATTTTGACTACAGGAGGAATGGACGGAAAGATCGTAAACAACGATGTACGAATCAGATCACACGTCGTAGAGACTTACAGAGGTCACACGCAAGAAGTCTGTGGTCTGAAATGGTCAGGCACAGGACAACAGCTAGCAAGTGGTGGCAACGACAACATAGTACACATATGGGACCGTTCCGTCGCATCCTCGAACTCGACGACACAATGGCTCCACAGGCTCGAAGAGCACACATCAGCGGTTAAAGCCCTCGCCTGGTGCCCGTTCCAAGCGAATCTTCTCGCGACAGGTGGAGGCGGAGGAGACAGGACGATAAAGTTCTGGAACACACACACAGGGGCTTGTCTGAACTCTGTGGACACGGGATCACAAGTTTGTTCGTTGTTGTGGAGCAAGAACGAGAGAGAGTTGCTTAGCTCACATGGGTTTACGCAGAACCAGCTTACTCTTTGGAAGTATCCATCTATGGTTAAAATGGCTGAGCTCACTGGTCATACATCAAGAGTTTTGTACATGGCACAGGTAAAGAGACAGGAAACAACTTGAATCTATACTTATGTTGATGTCTTTGTTTAGTATTTTTAATGCTTGTGTTTGTGTTACAGAGTCCTGATGGTTGTACAGTGGCTTCAGCAGCAGGAGATGAGACTTTAAGGTTTTGGAATGTATTTGGTGTGCCTGAAACTGCTAAAAAAGCTGCACCAAAAATACCACATGAGCCATTTTCTCATGTGAATCGTATTCGTTGAGAAACTGTGAAAATAGTATATATAACACGAGGGAAGAAGATATTGGTGGGGTTTTTTTGGGTTTCATTATTCATGAACTGACATGTAAAATGTAGACAAGTTGTATTGTTTTTGTCATATAAACTTTACTGTCCAAATATATTCATTACTTGTACATACTTTACACTAAACTATGCTTAATATCAAAGTTTTTTTTAATTTTTATTTTGATTTTTCTATATTTTTGGAGTTTCATTCTTCAAATATATTTATGGGTAAATCTATACTATTTTGGTAGCGTTTAATTTCAAGTCTGGTTACTGAAGCAATAAAATCTCGGTTCTTTTTAGTTATTTACAGAAAACACCCTAGACTTGAACTTTTTTCTAATATAACCCCAAACTTTTATCAATCACCACATTTAACCCAAACGGTAAAGCTTCGTCGTTTACTCATAAACCCTAGAGATCCCATCTCCGCCGCGAATCTCCTCTGCACAATCTCTCTGTAATCAATTCAATAGACCACGACGACGACAAAGATGGGACAAGAGATCGAATCTTCGCCGGAACATAGCTCGTACACCGTCGAGCAGCTCGTCGCCGTAAATCCATACAATCCTGAACTCTTGCCTGATCTCGAAAGCTATGTCAACGAACAGGTTCCGTATAAACCATGTTAGAGATCTCTAATCGTTAGAAAACCTTATTCAAAGACGAAATTGATTGGCTTCGTTGTATGGTTTATTTAGGTTACATCGCAAACGTATAGTCTTGATGCGAATCTATGCTTGCTTAGGCTTTATCAGGTACACACACACACACACAAGCTTCTTCATACAATGTTTCATAAATAGATGTTATTGTCTCTGTTTTGTTGTGTTGTGTTGTGTAGTTTGAGCCTGAGCGTATGAATACACATATTGTGGCTAGAATCTTGGTCAAGGTATGTTAGAGATTAGCTATGGTGTTTTTTGTTGTTGGCTTATGAGTTGTGATATGAATCTCTCTTGTGATTTTGTGTGTTCTCTGTTTTTGAAGGCTCTTATGGCTATGCCAAGTTCAGACTTTAGCCTTTGTCTCTTCTTGATTCCTGAAAGAGTGGTACTTTTCTCTCCTTTTCTTAACTTCATTATTGGGTTTGATTTCTTTACGTATAATACGAAGAAAGAAACAACGATTGTTCAAAGGCTTATCTTAAGTCATATATAAGTCTTTATAAGTCATATGTGTGTTATCAGCAAATGGAGGAGCAGTTCAAGGCACTCATCGTTCTCTCGCACTACCTTGAGGTATGCAAACATCAGTGCATGTTGAGATGTGTAAAGATGTACAATACAACATTTGGTTTTGAAAACACATGTTTTGATTTTGTAGACTGGGAGGTTCCAACAGTTTTGGAATGAAGCTGCCAAGAATCGTAACATTCTTGAAGCTGTTCCAGGTAACAAAGCTCTAAATCCGTAAATAAATCGTCTAGTATTAATAAATCCTTGCGACTAGATTAGTTACTTATCGATATATAAATCGCCTTACACAGTAAAGTTATGTGTTGTGTGCTTCATTGTACTTATAAGTGAGGGATTAAATGCAGGTTTTGAGCAAGCGGTCCAAGCATATGCAAGTCACCTCCTTAGCTTAAGCTACCAAAAGGTTCCAAGATCTGTGCTTGCCGAGGTATGATTCTTGATACATGGCCTGGTCTTTACAATATGATAGCTTACGTTACCATATTGTAAAGCTTTGGATTTAAAGTCTCTCACCACATATTTGTCGATATAAATGCCCTCTTGCTTCATCAGTTTATGAACATCGTACACAGGCTCTTAACATGGAGGGTGCATCTCTAGACAAGTTCGTCGAGAAACAAGTGACGAACAATGGATGGATCGTTGAGAAAGACGATGGAAGTATTGTCTTACCGCAAAACGAATTTAACCATCCAGAGCTTAAGAAGAATACAGGTGAGAATGTTCCATTAGAACACATTGCTCGCATCTTCCCTATTCTTGGCTAAACCAACCAATTTTTACGAGTACAATGCGATTTTTTATCTTCATTTTGTCTCTTGCTTTTTGTGTGAAAGCATGGTTTTAATTTTTAAGACATTAATATGATGTTGGCATTGTCTTTTGTCTTCTTTATAATGTAAGGAGATTTTCACCGAAATTAAGTAGACCAAGTCTTTTGCAATATGATTAGACTTTGTTTTGATCCTATAGTGTTGTATACTCATTGAATCTCCACTTATACGATGAAGCTAGGGGCAATTCCCAAAAAATACCACAAAACAAAGTTTTAGTTCAAAAATAACATCTTAAGTTTTTTTTCTTTCGTACCATTAAAATGTATTTGACGAAAGTACCATAAATTTGAAATTAGTTTAAAACTTTCAAAATCAAATTTTAAATCGTCGAAACTAATTCTTATTTCTTTCGATGCTATATCCTAAACATTAATTATCGAATAAAAATGAAAAATAAATCAATTTTAAAGTATTAAAAGTATTTTAGTTTGAA
Source organism: Cochlearia excelsa (assembly GCA_963556525.1). Lineage (NCBI taxonomy): Eukaryota > Viridiplantae > Streptophyta > Magnoliopsida > Brassicales > Brassicaceae > Cochlearia > Cochlearia excelsa. The sequence continues at coordinate 45,474,134 of OY748327.1, read as the reverse complement.
AAACTTTTTCATTCTATTTAAAAGAAAAAACTTGTGATATGTTTTTTTTGGCAAAAATCTTTTTTCATGATATTCTAAGGAAATATTCTAATGTTATGAGTATTTGGTTGGTTTATTGTGATCCAAAATCATTGACGATAAATACTTTCATTATTAGGTGATAAGCATTATGATGATTGTGATGCAATTATTAACTCGTGGATACTTCTTCATAGATTGTGATATGAGGTGCTATTTTTTTTTTTGTCAAACTACTTTTTATTTATTTTTTGGTCATAGGGCCTATTTAAATGCGTAAGCCTTATCAACACAATATTATCACATGCAAATATTAACAACCATACATCTTGGATCTACTTACGGCAAATCCAACGTAGAAACCCACAATTTTTTTTAACTATTCATTAAAATCCATAAACATTTAATTAAAAAAAAAAAAAAAAATTAAAAACGCCCAATTATGAACCGCCACGTATTCAGAGACTCACCTGCTAAGATCTGTGGTAGAAACCAATGCACGTGTGGTAGAAACCAATGCACGTGGTCTTATGTTACGTGTCTTAAACCATATCCAATTGCTTTTTTTTCCCATGCACATTTTGACTTTTTCAATTTCACTTTATTTTACTTCTATTGGTTAAGTCTTACTATGTTTCAAAGATTGTCAACATTTCTTCCCAAAATATCACCACGACTATATCCTATATTTTAAGAAAAATAGTGATCTCCAACAGACAAACCACAAATTTTTTTTAATTATTTACCGTGACCCATGAACAGTTGATTTTTTTTAAAAAAAAAAATAATAATTAAAAACGCATCAGTCGCCACGTATCCAAAGGGTCCACTAAATAGTAAAGATCCAGATCTTAAATAGGAAATATAAGATCCAGATCTTAACTATTTAATGGACCTCACCTGCTAAGATCTCTTTAAGTAACACCAATGAATTTTCTATAATTTTTTTGTTTTTAAAAAGTTGATTCTCTGGTTTTTTAAATTATTTTATTTCATCGAAAATAGTAAGAGAAATTCACAAAACTACACCATTTCAACCATCCCTTCACAAAACTACACCTAATTCAATATTTTCACAAGTTTACACCCTTTCAAATTTTTAAAAGCTTGATTTACCATTTGAAAAATTACCAAAATTAAAATATTTTCATTTGGGTTCGCTAATTAGTGTTTAGGGTATAGTATTAAAGGGTAGGATTGTTTTGGTAGGGTTTATTTGGATTTAATTTTGAGTGTTTAGGTGTAGTTTTGTGAAGTATTTTGGAAATGGTGTAGTTTTGTGAAATGTAATTCAAATGGTGTAGTTTTATAATTCTCCCAAATAGTAAATTGTATATTATGATATATTAATCGGAGTTACTGAATTATTATTGGTCGAAAATTTAAAAAAGTTGTAAAATACAAAAAACCATATATTGAATATTGAATATTAATTCACCTTTTTAATATGTGTGAAAAAATTAAAATAATCAATATACTATGGTACATAAATTAATATTTGATATAATAAAGCCTATGTACTAAATGCAAAATACTATGGTACATAAATTTTTGGATATGCTTAACAAACAAAATAACTGATGATATGATTTACAGAAGCTAATTAATTTTATTATTACGTATTAACAATATTGTCAAAACAAAATAATAAAATAAAAATAAACTATATAGTTTTGGTCGACAATAATGAGCCTACATATTTATGTATTACATTGTCTACATAATGAATATTTTTTTCAATAAATGATGATGTGATACAACGTAATACGTAAATCCAATTAAAATAATAATCAGATATTTTTTGGTCGACAATAATACATATTTTGACAAAATGTAACATATAGTCGAGATAATGAATTTGATTAACGATGTGATATACGTTAATCATAAATAAATAGTATATAACTAATTAAGCTAATTAATTGTAAACACGTGTCAGAAATAACGATAATTAAATATATAGTACCTGGAGATAAAATGTAAAACGAAGAAGAAGAAGAAGAAGACAAAGAGCTCTGGAGAAACTAAGGCCAAGGAGCTCTCAAGTAAGAAACTGTAAGCAGATTCAAATTCTTCTTCGTTTCTATTTTCTAAGTAAATGTCTTATTCTTCTTCTTCGAATCTCTTGCTGGATTTTCCCGAGAAAATCGAAGAATCTGCGATTTCTGGGTATTTTCTACGCTAGTTTCTTCTTTTGTTTTGGTTTTGTTCTCTACTTTTTGATTCGATTCGTTTTTCTTTGCTTGTGTAGTATAGCGATAGGAGTCTCGTGACAGCGAGTGTTGCTCGTCTCAGTGGTTTTAATCAGATTCGTGTAGTGTTGATTTTTGGAATCATACAAGAAGAATTTGAAAATCTGAGAAAATCGAAACATGAGATTAGAGATCTTATGATTCTGGGTTTTTGAAGTAGAGATAGTGAACACACGTCTAATCCCAGGTAACTCAGTGAAAAGTTTCCTTAAAATAGCATGATAATTTTTTTTCCATAAGTACCACTAAAATGTTTTTTTGACTAAAATACCATAAACTTAAAATTTTTAATTTGAGTTCGCTATATAATGTTTAGGGTATAGTAATCGAGGGGTAGAGTTTAGTTATGAGAGTTTATGTTAAATTTTGAAGGTTTTAAGTTAATCTTAAGTTTATGGTATTTTTGTCCAAACAACTTTCTAATGTTATTTAAGAAAAAAAAAGACTTATGATGTTATTTTTGTCCTAAAATATTTTTCATGGTATTTTTGGGAATTGCCGGAAAGACTTTTACGCAATTAAAGCAAATGGGTGTTTGATTTATGACTCTCCTCCTCATTGTTGTTGTTGTTGTTGTTGTTGGAGATTTCAATAGATGGAAGAGTCACCAGATAACAAAGCTCATGGTTTTGTTGATATATTCAAATCATGGATGCCTAGAATGAACGATTCTTCGACACACATGTCGAGAGATTTTTGGATGCCTGACCAGAGCTGTCCTGTGTGTTACGAGTGTGACACTCACTTCACTGTGTTTAACCGAAGGCATCATTGCCGCCTCTGTGGCCGTGTGTTCTGTGCGAAATGCGCAGCTGATTCTGTCCCGTCTCCAACGGATAATGAAACGAAAGGTGGTAAACATGAGGAATCAGACATGATAAGGGTGTGTAATTACTGCTTCAAACAGTGGGAACATGAGATAGTTCTGCCTGATAAAGTGGCTTCTGTTATTGGCATTCGTTTTAATTCTCCGCCTTTCACTAGAAGCGTGGCAAGTTCTACATCCGATTACACCTCTAACAGCAGCAATTTTACCATCGATTCAGCTACTGAACCTTCCCCTAGCCACAATGTCTCTTCAAACATGGATGTTCAGAAGTTTGAACGGCAGAATGCATCACCGCGTAGAAGTTCTGATGTTTCTGGGGGTGTGTTAAACTCTTCTCAGAGTCCAGTTGACTTTTTTTTACACAGGTAATGTTTCGTGTAGTGTTTATATACGTTTATCTTGTAGCTTCTGTTGTCTGCTGACAATGTTGGTAATAGAGGATGTCTAAATTATATAGTAATGTCTTAGTATGAATTTTTGTGTTGAGTTGCTCTTTATTTGGAACTTTTTTTGGCAGGAGTGATGGTGAAACTGATGATGATGATGACGATTATCAATCTGATTATGCACAATCTTACTCTCAAGGAAATGACAACTATAATGCCATCAGTCTCGATGAGGTTGATCGTATTTATGGATCACAAGAAACTTATGATGTTGGAGTACACAAAGAGTCATACATTCAAAGTTGCTTGCCCCATGATCAAGATCTTGAGCCACTGAATACAGAGACGAGGAGGCAACCAGATGGATGGAATGATGAAAATGAGGGAAGCTCTCCTTGTGAAGAGTCCTTTGAGCCTGAAATAGTGGATTTTGAGAGTGATGGGTTCTTATGGCTACCGCCAGAGCCAGAGAACGAAGCAGACGAAAGAGAAGCAGTGGTATCTGATGACGATGGGGATGAAGGTGATAGAGGTCATTGGGGACACCTTCGCCCGTCAAATAGCTTTAAGAATAAAGGTTTTCATGCTAGGGACAAGTCCAGTGGTGCTATGAAAACTGTTGTTGAAAGACACTTTAGGGCTTTAGTAGCACAACTTTTGGAGGTTGATAGTTTACCTGTGGCCAACGAAGGCGATAAAGAGGGGTGGCTTGATATAATTACATCATTGTCCTGGGAGGCGGCAATACTTCTCAAGCCAGATATGAGCAGAAGTGGAGGAATGGATCCGGGAGGGTATGTGAAGGTTAAATGCGTCCCCTGTGGACGACGCAGTGAGAGGTGAATTTTTGGGACTCCTTACTGTGTCCATTTTAAATACAAAGGCGTGGTTTTCGAAAATAAAAGGGGTTTGTTTCTTATAGTTGTATTGGTTTCTTATAGGACCCCTAATAATTTCTGAAATTTTTTATTTCTCCATTGTCTATTACTGATAATTTCACTACCTTAGAGTCCAGTTGCAAAAATGATGTCCTGCTTTTTTTATTAGGTTCATATTTTTGTTGATCTTTGTCTATTGACTGCTCTGCTCTGTAGTACTGATTAGACTGGAATTTCATTGTCTTAGTGTGGTCGTCAGAGGAGTTGTATGTAAGAAAAATGTGGCTCATCGACGAATGACTTCAAAGATCGAGAAGCCACGTCTGCTAATTCTTGGAGGAGCTCTGGAGTATCAACGCATCTCAAACCAGTTATCAAGTTTTGACACCTTGTTGCAACAGGTATGTATCGGTTTTCTTCTTTTCGATTTCTCCCCATGACCATGGACATGAATCTTGGACTATAAGAAAACGAAACTCATAATTTTGTTCATTTAGATAAGTAGGTGGTTAAAGTTTTTCTGCATTATGAAAGGCTATCTCTGGTGTTTCAGGAAATGGAATATTTGAAGATGGCTGTTGCCAAAATCGAATCTCACAATCCCAATATTCTCTTGGTTGAGAAGTCTGTCTCCCGGTACGCGCAGGAATATCTTCTTGCAAAGGACATATCTCTTGTTTTGAATATTAGAAGGCCCCTTCTAGAGCGCATATCCCGATGTACTGGTGCGCAGATTGTCCCTTCAATTGACCATCTCACATCACCAAAATTGGGTTACTGTGACCTTTTCCATGTGGAAAAGTTTGTCGAGAAACATGTTAGTACCTGTCAAGGTGTGAAGAAACTTCCAAAGACTTTAATGTATTTTGATGGTTGCCCCAAGCCTTTAGGCTGTACAGTAAGTTTCACAACATTCTTAGGTGTTTCAGACATATTTTTATGACTATGCATATTGTATATCTGATCAAAAGGATCTAAAGATATAGCTGATTGATCTGTGTTTTTTTCAGATATTGCTCAAGGGTGCACATGAAGATGAACTAAAGAGGGTGAAATCTGTGATCCAGTATGGTGTTTTTGCAGCCTATCATTTGGCTCTTGAGACATCTTTCCTAGCAGATGAAGGTGCTTCCCTCATAGAATTTCCTCTGCAGACCTCGATTACAGTAGCTTTACCTGATAAACAATCAATGATTAACAGATCAATATCCACAATACCTGGCTTTACTGTGTCAAGTGCTGAAATGTCTCCAACTACTGAATTAGTGGGTGAGCCACATAAAGCCAATGGCGACGTTAGTGCTAATTTTGGATCTGTTGAACCGAAGGAGCTATCGTTTCAGATGGAGGAAGCTTCTGTTCAAAACGATCAGTGGTCTGTTTTACCATGTTCCACAGAACAAGTAACCGATGGTTCTTACACTAATCGATCAACAGTTACTGGAGATCAAAATTGTAGTGGACATGAACAGATGGACTTTTCTAAAGGAGACTTTCTTCCATCAGGTTCTGACCATCAAAACATATTGGTTTCCTTATCAACAAGATGTGCGTGGAAGGGATCTGTGTGTGAGCGGGCTCATCTACTCCGTATTAAATACTATGGGAGGTTCGACAAGCCTTTAGGACGATTCTTGAGGGATAATCTCTTTTATCAGGTAGCTTTTATTTGTAGTGTTTGTTTTCCTCTTACACGATTCTATTGTGTAAGACTCGAAGTTATGAAGTGTGTCATGTTGGGTATAAACTTGTGGTTATAAACTGCTGACTCTTGCATTATTCTCTTGTTTAGGATCGTTCTTGCCTGTCATGTACGATGCCAGCAGAAGCACACATTCATAGCTATATTCATAGGCAAGGTAGTCTGACAATATCTGTTAAGAAACTGCCTGAAACGCTACCTGGGCAACGTGAACGGAAAATTTGGATGTGGCATCGATGCCTGAAATGTCCTCGTACCAATGGTTTTCCCCCAGCCACACGTAGAATTGTGATGTCAGACGCTGCGTGGGGTCTGTCTTTCGGCAAATTTTTGGAGCTGAGCTTCTCTAACCATGCAGCAGCTACTCGTGTGGCAAACTGTGGTCATTCCCTTCACAGAGATTGTCTCCGTTTCTACGGGTATGAAGACCACTGCTACTTAATACACACCTTTGGTGTGAAATGATTAAACCATTCTGCTGTTTGACTTGGTTCTGTTTCTGTTATTGCTTCCCTTCGTCTATGTCTGTTTCTCAAGTAGCGTGTCAATATAAGCTCTGCATAATTAGTTGTGCTGGTCACTCATGTCGTTGATATAGCAAGTGTCAGTTTATGTTTCCAGGGTTTTAGCGGTTGTAAGCAAGCATGAATTTGTGAGAACTGTTTGTCTCATATATTTTCCTTACTGCAGTTATGGGAGAATGGTGGCTTGCTTCCGCTATGCTCCAATCAATATATTTGCAGTTACTCTGCCCCAACCAAAACTTGAGTTTAACTATCAAAACCAGGAATGGCTACAAAAGGAATCCAATGAGGTTAGAAGTTTCCTGCACTTTGTAATCGAATAGTTGTATATATTCAACAAAGCCAGGAAGTCTTAATGTACTTGTTTGTCATGTTTTTGTATAAAATAGGTGATGAAAAAAGCGGAAGTTCTTTTTAATGATGTTCAGGTGGCACTAAGTCGGATTTCAAAGAAAACAATGGATGCAAATTCAATGACCATCACTCCCGACAAGATAATACTTTCTCTTGAAGAACTTGCAAGACTTCTTGAGCAACGTAAAAAGGAATATAAGGTACCCTTTTATGCAACTTACACTCTGTTAGACTTGAGAAGAAACATAGTTGCATGTACCTGGCAGATTCACATCACAATCACATACATTTACACTCACTAAGACTCCCTAAGACAGACACTCGCAAATACTCCTCACGGTGTATATGTGATTATGTGTATAAAATATTGTTAAATGTGGGCATTTGTGTTATATACAAGCGATAATTAGCTATAACCACCTAAAGAAAGAAACAACAGTGCTACTTTTTTTAGGGAAAGACGTATTCTGTGTTTGTATAATACACTTTTCATGTATGTGGACTGTTTCATGATTAAATTTTGTGCTAAAAGGGAATCTGAAACTTGTTTTCTGAACAATGGTAGAGTTTGTCACCTGATCCGCTAGCCCGTAGATGATGTTTCTGATTCCTCTATACGCAACTCTACTGATTAAGGCTGTTACTGGTTTTCAGGAATCCTGGCAGCAAATGTTAAATGTGCTTAAGGATGGGCAAACTGCTATTGATATCCTTCTGATAAATAAACTTCGGAGAATGATACTTTTCGATTCATATGCTTGGGATGAATGCCTAACAGGGGCTGCCAGTTTGGCAAGAAATAACTATTCTGAAGCTCTGAGGAATTCTACCCCAAAATTTATGGATCAGGACGCCTCCTTAGAGAAGCTCGGTGATGAAAAAGTTAGCTCGATATCAACTCATGTTGCAAGTACTAATGACTCTCTAACCGAGGATGCGGAGTATGATAAGTATCTTAACCAGGATAAATCATTTGCTGATATCAGCGGAAAAAATGCTATTCCTGAAGATGTAGGCTCGGATATACTCCCCGGTTGTAAGATGGAGTTTGATCCTAGTGAAAGTGGGAAAGAAAATATTGTGGAGCCTTTGCAGGTGGTTAAAACAGTACTTTCTAAGAGCCAGTCTCAAGCAACAGACTTATCAGATACTCTTGATGCAGCTTCAGAGAATGGAACACAGACTCTTGATTCAACGCTATCGGATTCAGAGAGTGGACTTATCTTTAAAGGAGGCCTAACCAATGAAGAACATACAGTACATTTTCAGATGCCTTCTCCTAGTTTTTACTATTCACTCAACAAGCACTATTCGCTTTATTCTCGCAAGCTTATTATGGCAGAAGACCAGCCTGTTTATGTTTCTTCATATAGAGAGCTTGAATGGAGAACTGGTGCAAGGCTGCTTCTTCCTCTGGGTGTTAATGACTTGGTATTGCCAGTATACGATGACGAACCTACTAGTATCATAGCTTATGCCCTTACATCATCAGAATACAACGCGAAGATGTCTGGATCGGATAAGCCAAGAGATCGCTTGGATAGTGGAGGTTCCTTTTCACTTTTTGATTCTGTGAATCTTCTCTCAGTGAATTCTTTGAGCGATTTATCGGCTGACATAAGTAGAAGCAGTAGCTCTGATGATGAACAAGTCTCTCAGCTGCTACATTCATCATTGTATTTAAAAGATCTGCATGCTAGAGTCTCGTTTACAGATGAAGGTCCTCCAGGGAAAGTAAAGTACTCCGTGACATGTTATTACGCGAAAGAGTTTGAAGCCATTAGGATGATTTGCTGTCCTTCAGAAACTGATTTCATAAGGTCTCTTGGTCGGTGTAGAAAATGGGGAGCTCAGGGTGGCAAGAGCAACGTCTTCTTCGCGAAATCAATGGATGATCGTTTCATCATCAAACAAGTTACAAAGACAGAGCTTGAATCATTCCTCACATTTGGACCAGCTTACTTCAAATACTTGACTGATTCGATATGTAGTAACAGCCCTACAACACTTGCAAAGATCTTGGGAATCTATCAGGTACCAAAAATAACACAACATAATTATAGATTCTTCTGCATTTTATCTTATAGTTTATTAGTAATCTCTTTGAACTACATGACTATTTAGAAAGTTGCGCGTACATTTCAGACCACGATTTGTCTTGTTGACATATAATTATTTGCTAAAGGTCTCGTCTAAACACCTTAGAGGAGGAAGAGAGATCAAAATGGATGTCTTGGTGATGGAGAATCTTCTGTTCAAGCGTAACTTCGCTAGGCTTTACGACTTAAAAGGCTCAACTCGTGCCCGTTACAACCCCGACACAACCGGTAGCAATACAGTTTTGCTTGACCAGAATCTAGTCGAAGCTATGCCGACATCTCCTATATTTGTTGGTAGCAAAGCGAAACGTCTTCTCGAAAGAGCCGTGTGGAACGATACATCCTTTCTTGCCGTAAGTCTTTCAAAAGTTTCTTCTTAAAAATACCGTTTTTTTGTGTTCTCTAGATTTACATGTGTGCCTTGCTCTGTTTCTTTTGTCCTGAAGTCGATACAAGTAATGGATTACTCTTTACTAGTGGGAGTAGACGAGGAAACAAACGAACTAGTTCTCGGAACTATAGATTTCATGAGGCAATACACATGGGACAAACATTTAGAGACTTGGGTCAAGGCTTCAGGGCTACTTGGTGGACCCAAAAACTCATCTCCTACAGTGATATCGCCGCAACAATACAAGAAACGGTTCAGGAAGGCGATGACTGCTTATTTTCTGATGGTTCCTGACCAATGGTCACCTGCCACGACGGTCCAGACAAGGAACAGTTCTTCAGAAGATGTGTGAAGGAGGAATAAGAAGAGAGAAAGACAAATCTTGAAGGTGTTGGTAATAACTCATGAATCATCATATCATTCTTCAATACAATATTCAGGTAGCAAATATATTTATTCTTTAGTATATAATTTTATCAAATGGCTTGTTTCTTTGTTATTGCTATTTTTTATTTGGTATAGCTCTTAGATTGTCTTTGTGCATCATAAGTAATTAAAGGTAGATGAAATTTGTGCATATTTATACAATGTTTATATCTTTTTGTTTCTTGTTACTTTTGTTTATTAACATTGTGTACATATCATATGTTACCTAGTACTATTTATATATATATATAAATATTTATTTATTTTTGTTTTTCTTATCTTCTTTGCATTAAAAACATGTGAGCAAAAAGCTCCATCAAATGTAATGGTTTTGCTTTTGGTGGATATGATTCTTATTTTGTGAATTGTTCAACATTAGCAGTTTTAGTTTGGAGTTAAAACTTTGTGTATGGAATTTACATCAATATAGATATACTCGGTGGTTTGACCGCGTATAAATAACTATAAAAAATACATAAAATAAAATCAAGTGTTACATTAATTAAAAAAATAATATTTTTTTTAAACTATGTTAAAATGTCATTAAAATCATAACGAAATAAAACCAAAAAAATGAAAACAAGGAACAAATGTCAAAAATTGTAATTTTGTGTTTTATGGTGGGTTAAATATGATTTAAATGCAAAATTTGCTTTACTTTTTCAGTTTTTTGTTTTTGTTAAAGAATTTTAGTTTTCATAAACACACAGTTAAAATGAAAAATTGTTAGAACGTATGTATGTGTGCTATAAAAACATATGTTTGTTATGTATGTCTTTGTTCAAATAAATAAAAGAATTGACACTTAAAAAGACGTGAAAGATATGTATCCATGAATTAATTTGGTTGATATAAAATAAAGTATATTCAACACGTTTTATAACAATTAGAGAAAAACTCATTAATGAAGATGTTAATAACTATAATACCTTTAGATTTACAAAAGTATAAAATTGTATGATGTGGTACAAAAATTTTAGATTTACATATTTATATCAATAAATCAATAACAATCAAACATTATAAAAGAAGTAAAGTTTATAATATTTGCATGAATATTAGAAAATTAAGGATCAACTTGAATCACCCTGAATGTAAGAAAATGGATGAGGATTTCATCCGGACCCGAAAAATCGAACCAAACGTGATTGAATATTAGGAACCAAACCAAAACCGACAAAATATCCTAACGGGTCTTAGATTTTAAACCTAAATAATCTAATAGATATAAATCGAAACCCTCACAGATACCCGAACTTATCCAAATTTTAACTAAATATATAAAATATTAGTAATTTATATTTATAATAACTTAAATTTCAAAATTATAACATTTCCTCTATTATTTCACGTAGTTTTGTATAATTAAATATTTTAAGATAACTTTTGTTGTATTTTATTCGGATTATCATAGTAAATCATATAATTTTGAATAATTTCAAATGTTTTATTTTATAATTTTTAAGATTTTTGATAATTTTGGGTACCTGAACCGAACTCAAACCGAATCGGAAAAATTATAGAATTGACGAAAATTTTATATAATCCTCAACCCAAAAACCCGAACTGAACATGAACGTCCACCTTTATATGAGGTTGCAACTAATTATCATTTATAATAATTATAATATTAGTAATAAGTAAATATTTTAAATTATAATATAAATTAAAATACCAAAAAAAACATCGTACACTTTTTTAGTAAATTTCAATATATTAGTAATAAGTAAATATTTTAAATTATAATATAAATTAAAATAGGCATGTCAATCGGGCTAACCCGACCCGGCCGACCTGAAAAACCCGTATATATTTGAGCCCGATGCCCGAATATTTTTCGGGCTTATATTACAAAGCCCGGCCCGACCTGTTTCGGCTTTAAGATTTTTTCGGGGTTTTTCATATATTTTATGATTTTGTGTTAACATTATTATCATAATTTAATCATATGTTAACCAATAAAATTAATTTTTGTACGCATACACATTGTGAAAAATATGAATAAAAAATAATACCAAACTAGTTTAAAATAAAAACTGAAAATAAAAACTATCATATGTTTTTATCATCATAGGATTAATAAAAAAAACAAAGAAAAAGTTTGGAAAAGAAACACTTGAAATCTAAATAGTATCAAGCAAAATTAAAAATCAAAACACTTTAAATCTAGGTAGTAATACTAATAGAACGCAAACTCGGATTTTCTTCGACGTCATCTAGATCTTCCTCACCACCAAGAGCTACAAAAAAAAAATATCAAATTTTATCCTAAATAAATCATATAAAATTTAAAAATCGTTGGATAATAATTTAAAACATATTAAGTATATATATGAATGATATTGTAACTTTAATCACTAAATGTAAAACCATCCAACCAAGTGTGAGTGCAAATCAATGCTTCAACATGTGTAGGCAAAAGACGACTTCTATATTTATCCAACACATGGGAACGAGCGCACGGCTTAAATGCCACTTTTTGCCAAAAAAAAATCTGCCTTGCCACTCTCTAATCACACTGCCACCATTATAAGGAATTTACTAAACTAACCTCACGTATTTTGATTTAAATTAAAGAATAAAAGAAAATAAAAGAAAATTTAAAAAGAAAAGAAAAACAAAAATAAAAATAAAAAAAAACAAAATACTACAGATCTGTGAGCTTTCTTCCTCGTCCTCCATTGTTGAACGAGTTTATCCTCCTCCATCATCATCTCGAGCAGCTGTAGAATAGATATTGCGGATCGAATCGTCCATTAGGGTTTATTGACTTTTCATCTCCATCCATTGGTTTGTTCTTCTCTCTCATTTCAATTTTTGTGTTTTTTCAAGAATTGTAAATTTAGAGATTTGTAATGAAATTGATTGCTTAATCATGTCCACATTTGTTTGTTAACCATTTTGCGTGTATACGTATGGATATTTTAGCGAAAATAGGTTATGAATCGAGCAAATTTAGTTAAATTGTAATATCGATTGGATCTTAATTTCAATTCAGATTATATACAATTGGTGCAAATGGTACGACTGTTATAAATCTCCATAATCAGTATAATTGGTTCAAATAATACAAATGTGGACAAATGTGGTTGTCGATATAATAGTCCAATTGGTTATATTTTACATATTAGATAGTTGTAATTGAGTTTTATTTCTTGTTTCTTTGCAAGAGGTGATGAAGAACAAACACACAATCATACATTTTGATTATGGCGGGTATTATTTTGAAGACCATGTTGATGAAGATTTTGATAGGAGGCATATGTTGAGAATGATCATGATGGAGTTTGTATTTATTTTCTTGTATTACGTTTGCACAACTTGATGATCAATCTGGTACAAGTTTTGTTTAAATGGACAAATTGGTCATCTTGGTACAACTTTATTTTGATTGTTGACTTAATGTTCTAATGTTTCAAACCACGTAAACAAAATTGCCAATGAAACAATGATTCAATCCATAAATAACTCTTTGAACGGAAAAAATCATATAAATTCAATTTTCATCCAACATGTGTTCGATCTCATAATAAAACCCTTGATAATATAAGGAAATTAAGGTAAGTTATCATTTGTTACACAACAAAATTGTTGAAAGTAAGATTTCATGAAATTTTTGTTGTGGCAACCTACTTAATGATAAATAAGGAAAGAAACTAAGGTGGTATTTGGATATAGATCTTTGAGGTTAATCATTTGTACACAACAAAATTACAATTTGTGAAAATCCTAAAAAGTGAAACAACTATGTATAAGGAAATGTAACATTGTAACTGTACAACTATGTATAACTTTGTACAACTTTTAAACTACATTTAAATTTGAAAGGTGGCGCTTCGACGACGAGAAAGAGACAAAAAGGGAAAAAAGACAAAAAGGGATTTTTTTTTTTTTAATTCTCTTTATTTTTACCTATATATATGTCGACATTCTCTCTCTCTTCGATCCCTTCTCATCTCCTCTCCCCATTTCCAAACCCTAGACGGCGGATCTCCAATTCTTCTCCCCAATCTCAATTTTTTTTCGATCTACATGATGCCAATCAGTTACAAAAATAACAGTTCTTCCAAAGCAAGTTTCTCGAGCGACTGCAACCGAGCTGACGACGGTTACAGTGTGGCAGATAAATGTTGGTGTGGTCAATTCATGAAAATTGTAGAGAATACGAAGTTGGAAAATCATGGAAGAAAATACTACAAATGGCCAGCCATTGCGGTAAGTTTAACACAACTTATTACCTTTATAATGTCACAGTCATGGATGTTGTATTTAGCTCTAGGAACATACGTATATTGATTTCTGCGTAGGATGGTGGTGGACATGGAAGAGACCACAAACGGACATGGTAGGATCATGCAATTGATGAATAACTTAGCAAGATGTTAACCCGAGATGAAGAGCTGCATAATTTCATTAACTCTTCGGTGACTATGTTGTGGAAAGAAATTGCTCGTATTAATGGTCGATTATCCGAGAAAGATGAGGAGATTAAAAGGTTGAGAAGATTACTTGCAAGGAGGTAGAAGGTGGTTGTGGCTAAACCTAGTATGTTGCGGCGAAAGATCTTAATGGTGTTGTTTTTTCCATGGATCTTTCTCTTCTTTTATTATGTATGAATTTATGTTTTTGTAATGAATTTTATTATCAAGTTAAATTATTTTCAGTTGTCCCCTTAAATTGTTCTCATTGCCCGAAAACTTAGATTCAGTTGTTCTAATTGCACATACGTACCTAAACACAAATGAACCTAAATTGTTGCAGTTGTACCAAAAAAACAAAAAAATCAAACAAAAATACAAATATCCGTCGTCTTCGCCACTAATAGCATCATGGCCACCTCCGACATTGCGTTGCAGTCATCTCCGAAACTCTCACAGAAGCACGATTATATCTTCCATGAAGGTAACAAAACCACCGATCTCTCTCATTCTTTAATCAACTAATTTTTTTAATTTAAGCTTGATTTGGTTTGTTCCATATATAGGGAGACGCCATGTGAGGGCGTGCTACTTCGAAATCATCTCTCATGTATGTTTTATCTCTCTTTGTTTCTCTCTCTTAGATTACAGAGGAAGCTATGGTGAATTTTGTCGTCGTCTTCTTCTCGGTGTGAGCTTTGTGAGAGATTGATATGGAGTGAGTTAATTAAAACCTAAAGGATTCAGAAATTGAGGATTTGAATTGAGGATTCGAAATTGAGAGAGCTTAGGATTAGGGTTTATCTTGGAAAAGAAAGGAGAAAAATGAAAAATTAGGGATTTGAAGAGAAACGAAATCGATTTAGTTTTAATTTAATAGGATTTAGGAATAAAAATTATATAAAATAAAGTTAGTGGATTTGGTAATGGGTTTGGGTCGGATTTACGGGTTTGGGTTTGGATTTATTGGTTGGGTCGTAAATAAGTCTCATCTCTTGTCTTTCTTAGTCTTTTAATAAAAAAATACATTAAAAAATAAATATAAATAATACAAGAATACGCTTGTATACGTAGAGTGGCAGCAGAGCTCGTATTTTCCACAAAAGTGGCATTTAAGCCATTAATCCCATGGGAACCAATACTAAACGTAGATTCCGGCGCCATCGTAGTTACTGGAATGCTTAAAACATCACATGCCATACGAGCTAATTCACCGTAGCGTTGAGCATGACACTTCCACCATTCTAAAATATCCAAATCCTCGTAAAAAGTTAATTCTAACATGTCGTCTTCTAAATACAATGTCAAATTAGTGACTTACAATCTTTTGGAACAACAAGTCGATGTATTGCTATCAAAAAATTTGTTCTTTATGTATTTATAGGAGAAAGAGATAAAAAATTAGGTTTACAAATTATATAAAGTATATAAAAAATATGATCTTATTTATTTTCGGGCTTTTCGGGTTAGCCCGAAAAACCCTTTACTCGAACGGGTTAAATCCGAAAAGCCCGATTTTTTCGGGTTTAAATATGAAAGTCCGAACCCGATATTTTACAGGGTCGAGTTGGGCCGGCCCGCGGGTTTTATCCCTAATTGACATGCCTAAATTAAAATACCAAAAAGACGTCGTACACTTTTTAGTAAATTTATCGAAATTTCGAAAAAATATTATATTAATAAATAATATATGACAATATAAATTATGAGAAATAAAAGAGATAATCACAAACAATTTTTGAAAGTATTAAATTATTTAAATATAAAATATTTTCCTTAATTTTATCTAGTAGTAAGTAAATATTTTAAATTATAATATAAATTAAAATATCAAAAAATACATCGTACACTTTTAATAAATTTCAATATATTAGTAATAATTAAATATTTTAAATTATAATATAAATTAAAATACCAAAAAGACATCGTACCTTTTTAGTAAATTTATTGAAATTTCGAAAAATATTATATTAATAAATAATATATGATAATATAAATTATGAGAAATAAAAAGGATATTTACAAACAATTTTCTAAAGTATTAAATTAATTAAATATAAAACAATTTCTTTATTTTTCTCTTAGGGCGACACATAAATCAAATTACTTGTCATTTATTATATATATATATATATATATGATAGGAAAGGTAGTTCATGTGAACACAAAACATTACTTTTAGTAAAACAACACTTCCTCAAAAATATGCATGTTATTTGTACATATAAAAGATATAACTAAGGGTTTGTTGTCTATTTAAACATTTTTTTGAAAATAATTCAAGTTTTGTAGAGTTCTCTATTTATAATTGTTAAAAGAAACTATGAGATCCACCGTATAAGATAGAGAATGTGTATAACTTAGAGTGTGTCGGATGTATTATAGAGAAGAGATGTATGAAATAGAAATATGGTGGTTTGTAAATTCTCCTTTTACCATCATTTAATATTTTTTCTCTCTCTTTATTTTTTTCTTTTATATTTCTTATCTATTATTTTTTATTTCTTATTTTTTTTTTTATTACCTCAGTTAACGAATATTATAAATTAAGTAGGTTCGTCGAAAACCCAACTCGGTGTAGCTTCGCTGACATACATGGAAGAAAGCGGATGAACTCTTCCCGAATGCGCCAACTTGTCTGCTTTTGAGTTTATGACCTTTGGAAAAAAATTTATTCTGAAGTCTGTGAAGTACTCGAGCAACGTCTCAAACTCCTCGATCATTGTCTTAAACGCAGAACACTCTGTGGAACTCTGCAAGATTGCCACCAATGTCGTACTGTCTGATTCGAATATCTGACAAGAGATGTTCCGTACTTTGATAACTTCCATAGCCCCTCATAGGACTCCAAACTCAGTGTGTAGAGAAGATAAACCCCTTCTTCTACGGTTTGTTCCCATTAGATGACTTGAGTCATCCTCATTTATACAAATTCATCATAATCCTTCAAACACATCTGTATTTTTCCATGATCCATCTACTTGACAAACTAATCCTGAAACCACGTTATGCGATTCTTCCGGCACAAAAAAACTTATCATGTTATCTACCTCTTCCTGCACGTTTGATTTCTTATTTCTCTCTCCTATTTTTATCTCTTATTTCTCTCTTCTTTATTATTATTATTTTTTTTTTTTTGTCAAACTCTCTCTCCTTTATTATTATCTTTCAAAAATCTCATTAAATAACTTATTGAGTTTAGTAACTGTACAATAAGTCAAAATCGATTGTACAATTCAAATGCCCACTGTATAATTAATTGCACGATCAAATGTCCACTTAATTTGTCCAATGTATAATCGGCTGTATATTCATATGTAAATTGTATAATCGACTATACAACCATCTGTCCACTTAATTACATACTATCCACTGGATAATACGATAAAGTTGCATAATAAATTGTACATCTAATAAGTCAACTTGGTTTTTAAAGAGAAAAAAAAAGAGAAAAGAGAAGAGTGAGAGAAAAAAATGGTGGAAAGAGAAAGAAGATAGAGATGAGAGAAAAAAAGATAGAAGAGAGAGACCAGGAGTAGAGAGAAAAATAGAGAAGATGAATATTGATAATTTTTTGTTTAAATAAAAATTTTAATTTAAATATACAGCAAATGACAAAATTGTAATAAATGAAATTGTTATACCTTATTTTATAAATCTGGTATGTGGGAGCACGTGCATCATAGCACCTATAGAGTATCTTCAAAATGGAGATAATTTTACTCCAGTGTATTCCTCCATTTTCTACTCCATAAAAGAATATTTTAAGTATATTCTTTTTTTTACTTTCTTATTAATTACAAATATTATCTCCAACTTCTATAATTTAAAATTTAACTTTATTTATTTATCTTCTACAAAATTAATAGAAATTATAATATTATTTTAATAAAACCATGTAATTAAAACTACATTACATCATAAAATAAAACATAGATATTATTCAATTATTTTCATTAGTGTATTTACCCCACAAATGTTCAATTATCTTTTTTGTTAAATCTTTGTTTTGGTTTCTTGTTGTTGTATTTTAAAAATCAAGTTTTTATGTTTATTTTGTGTTATTATTGTATTTTGAAATTTAAAATTAGTTAAATATTTATTTGCAAAAAAAAAAAATTGTTTTCATATTTTTTAGTTTACTAATAACAAACACTTGATTTAAAACATAAATTAATAACAAAACAAATGAATATAAATTTAGAAGGACTATTGTGCAATTAAAATAGTTCATCTCCATTATGGAGTAGAGACTAAAAATTCTCCATAAATGGAGTAGAAAAATTGTTTTCTCCATTTTGGAGTAGGAAATGGAGTGGGGTTGAAGAATATTTTTTCACCAAAATGGAGATCTACTCCAAAATAAAGAAGGGTTGGAGATGCTCTAAGTATAGTAACATGTATTTATGTTAATAAAATAAAAAAACTAATTAGTATTTAACTTAATAATACTAAGCACCGAAGCTTAACTAAACACTTTGAAAACTCATTAAACATCGACACATGTCAAACGCAGGTTGGCCGGGTTTTTTTTTTTTAATGTTTGTGATATTTTATGTTATATATGTTTTTGATTTAAGTTAATGATATATGCTTCTACTTGTTGTTTTATTTGGAGAAAAAGGCAAATGTAATTTGGTTTGCTATGTCTTTTAGTGTCATTGTGGTTGTCCTTGATCATCCGTGACTTAGTGATGTGATTTAGTTTTTTTAGTTTCTTGTGATTTGGTTTGTTTTGTAGTGACAAGTGCATTGTACATTCACATCTTGTGACTTGGTTTGTTTTGTAAACTTTGTCTAGACCCTAGCTTTCTTATAAAAGGTTTCACCGAGCTCGGAACAAACTTTTGGAGTTCTGCAGGCTCGATTTGCCATCGTCAAAAATCCGGCTTTTTTTGGGACAAATATAAGATTGAGAACATCATGAAAGCATGTATCATACTCCACAATATGATACTGGAAGACGAACAAGATGAATACGGTAATTCTCATTTAGGAGAGTTCGGTCATGGAGAAGGAAACGAGAATGCACATGTGGATTATTCGTATTTGACGAATATGCCTACAAATCTACAAAATGTCATGGTCACTCGAGCTCGACTTAAGGATAGAACAAAACATGAACAACTAAAGCGGATTTGGTCGAGAATATCTGGCAAAAATTCAGAACTAATTAAGATTACGAATGAAATATTTATAATATAATGTGAAATATGTATGTTTCAATTATGTATTATGTGAAATATGTTTATATATACTCCCTCTGTTTATTTTTATAAGATGTTTTACTGTTTTTGGTTTGTTTCATTTGTTTTAGAGTTTCAAAGCAAAAATTAATTATATTTAGTGTAATGTAATTAATTATATGATTGGTTGAATTATTTTGATTTAGCTATGAATAATGTTTTTTCGTAGAAAACAAGAAACATAAATGATACATAAATATTTGCGCTTTTAACTAAAACATCTTATATAAAAAACAGAGGGGTATGTTTTAATTATGTATTATGTGAAATATGTATAATATGATTTCGAATTTTATGATATTTTTAAGCACCCCATTTTAATATCTATATCTCTTTATTAGTACTTGATCGGTGTGTAGTTAATTAACTATAAATGTAATAAAGAAATTATATATGTATTGTATTACTATTACTCTCTTATTCTTCGATTTTGATTTTTTCAGAAATCGGAAAAGCTACATTTTTAACACTATTTTACAAAATTACGCTCATTTCAATTTTCTCTTAATTTACACATTTCAAAATTTAAATGATTAAATAAACTAATGGACCCAACTAAAAGTAAAAAAACACAAATTATGTTATAGAAGATATACAATAATTAGATAGTCTTCATATTATTACAAAACCAAAGAACAAAAAAAAAAAAAGAGAAAGAAGACACAATTCAAGTGTAGGTGAACCTTTGGTAACATGAAGTGGTACCCTTGGTTGCTTTGGTTCATTAGGAAGGGGAGAAATTCCTTTTTATTTGAAGGAAAAAGGATTCACACCAAACCGTCATTAGCTTGTGTTCATACTACCGGAGTGAATCCACTCGGTCTGTATCCAACTCAAGTGTTTTGTAATGGGGTTACATTTTTAATATAAGTGTTATTCAGGAAAAAAAAAAAGACACAATTCAAGTGTTCCCAAAAGAACTAAAATAGACACCAAACCACTTTGTTCACATTAATTAACCAATTATCTTTTGATAACCAGATAACAAAACTGACCAAACTTATTACAAATTACCCAAAACCAAAAAAAAAACATTATAATATATACTTTTACTTAACCTTAGGGTAAAGATTCTCAGCCAATCTCGGTTCACCAACCATAACCAACGGTTTAGCCAAAAACATATCATGGCTAGACTCAACCAACTCTACACGTGTGACATTCTCAGGCAACTTCCAATGAAAGCCTTGCAAAAGTCTAGCTAACATCATAGTGGTCAAGGCCGTGCCTAGAGCCGGTGCAGCACAACCTCTTTTACCGGTACTAAAAGATATAAACCGGAGATCATTTTCGGTTAAAGTAACTTCTAAACATTCATTAAGATGTCTTTCCGGTTTAAAACTTAAAGGATCCGACCAAACTTTAGGGTTACGTCCTAAACCAAATCTACTTAGAAGCACTTGGCTTCCTTTAGGTATGTGATAGCCTGCGACGGCTGTGTCGGAAAGTGCCACGTGTGGGAGGTTAAAGGCTGCCACGGGGTGGAGACGGAAAGCTTCACGGAGTATAGCTTTGATGTAGTTTAGTTTTGGTATGTCGGATTCTTGAACTAGTCTTTGTTTTCCAACGACTCTGTCTATTTCTTCCATTGCTTTGTGGAGAATCTCTGGTTTGTTTATCATCTCCGCCATTGCCCACTCGACGGCGTTTGATGGATTATCCGGCGCCGCCATTACAAGCTCCTATTTATCATATTTAAACATGTTTGTTTAGTATATTTGTGAAAATAATACATGAAATGTATACAAGTTGCATGAAGCATATATTCATTCTTTGATAAAAAATAGTAAAGGAGAAAATTCTCTTTATATAATGTGTCACTAATTAATCTAAAAGTTATTTTTATATGTATTTTTGGCTATTAAAACTCTAACAAAAAAACTGATAAAATATTTTTTCTACAAAAAATTGTTAAAGAAAAAGTATTTATTTATTTAAGAACTCTTATTGATTATAAATAAACTATTTTTAATTTTGAATATTTTAGTATATTTTAATGTTCCTCAATACATGAAAAATATAAGTTGCATAATGCATATATTCTTTCTTTGACCAAAAAAAAAAAATTAGTAAACACAAAATCACTATAGAAAATATTACATTATATAGCAATCAATTATAAAGTCAAAAAGTTAAAATATTGTGTTTTGAACCAACATATTCTAAATTGTGTGTTTTTACTACGTATATAAAGCTTAAAGATAAATGATAAATGAGATTAACTTTTATTCTTGAAACCAAAAAGTAACTTTTAAAAACATTTTTTCTTTTAAGTTTAACTCGAAAAGATTCAAAAATATTTTGGCTATATATATATATATATTAACAAATGCTAAACTAAATAAGAGCATGATTATCCGTTTAGAGGTTAAATAAACCTCTTATTTTTTTTTCATTTTTTTAAGAAAATACAAGAGTTGCCTCTTAAATTGGAGTTTTTAGAGTTGGTTTTTGTTTTATTTTGTGGGTCCCATGGCTTAGAGGTTAATTAAGATCCATTGATATTAATTTGATATTAATGGCCTAAGTATTTTAGTCAACATAAAACCAAAACCAAAAAGTGCCGTTTAAAAACTATGTTTTCTTTTGTCAAACCAAGAGTTTCGGTGTCGAAACCCATAATCCCCTAGGCCCGTGACGACCGTTTAAAAACTATGTTTTGGGTTAAAACCCTTTGATATAAACAAAATGTATAATTTAACGTGATTATTACCTTAATAGTGGGTTTAATTTCATCGGCAGTAAGTAAAGGCCTCCCTTCTTCATCTTTAACCGATATAAAAATATCAAGAAAATCTTGAATTTGTGTTCTTTTTCCTTCTCTCCACATATTTATCCTCTCATCAATAATAGGATCATGATACTTATCCATAACCGCACTAGATTCTCTCATAATCTTCTCATGACCATTAAGATCAAAACCCGTAAGCATCGGCAAATAATCCGATACACAAAAAGCAAAAGTAAATCCTAATGCTTCAAACATAGCTTCCATATGCTCAATATCTTCTTTGGTCGGTCCACCATCAAGGCTTGTCTTGTCCGAAAACGTTCTTGTACCAAACATAAGCTTCTTGATAGCATTTCCACAATAATGCCTAGTCATAAACCTAAAATCGACCGTACCATCATTGTCCTTGACCATGTTGTATAGCCACCCGGTCAAGTGATCGTTCTCTTGTGCTCTCTTCTCATGAAGCCACCTATGTCTAGCGGGACAAACAAGTTCGGTCATAACAACTTTCCTCATCTTCTTGAATTGTTCGCCGAACGGTGTGATCACGCAAGTTTTGTATCCGTTAGAGAGTATGTTTTGAGCGTAAGTCATTGGTCTAGACGCGAATATAGCGTCTTGTTGCTTTAGTATCTCACGTGCTATCTTAGGGCACGTGACGGTTATCACGTGAGTGTTGCCTAGCTTTATGCAAGCTATCTCGGTGTTTAGTTTCTTCATGATGCTATGGAGCCACCGGAAAACCGGACGGCTCTTTAGCATCTTTGGGACCATACCGATGATGGGCCATCCGGTGGGACCCGGAGGGAGAGATGGTTTGGTTTTGCCGTGGCTTGTGAGAAGTTTCTTGAGTAGTATCAATATGGATATAGCCACAAAGGCTTGAAGTGTTGTGAAGAGGTATAAGTTTGTAAACGACGACGTTTCTTGTGTAGTGGAAGTGAGATCCGAAGTGTTTGAAATGAAAGTGTTCATGTTTATTTCTAGAGAAAATATTAAGAAGCAAGAGCTTGTTGTGTTTCTTGTTTTTCTCTGCATGGATAAGAGCTTCACGTTACTATTTATATATAAGATATGGTTTTGTGTGAAATGACTATAATACCCTTGTGTGTTGGAAAATATAATAAGAGGAAAGAGTGAGGAAAATGGATGTTATGGGATGTGTGGGTCGGGGTCCATGTTGTGAACTACCACACAATTGTTGAACAATAGGGTTAAAAAATATATTTTTTTTAATTCGGGGATATTATTGTTTAATAATATTGTGTGTGTTTCATGTGAATTAAAATTATTCACTAACTGTTTTTGTTGGTGACCTGCCAAAATCCCTCGTGTTATATACCACTTAAAACAATAACGAACAACCAATGTCGTCCCAAAGTTCATACTGGCTTATGGCAAAACTTATAGAGGAATTCACAAAACTACACTTTTCAATCCCTCCTTCAAAAAACTACATCTGATTTAATTTTTTCACATATTTACACCCTTTCAAAATTTTAAAAGTTTGATTTACCCTTTTAAAAATTACCAAAATTAAAATCTTTTCATTTGGGTTCGCTAATTAGTGTTTAGGGTATAATATTAAGAGGGTAGGATTATGTGGGTAAGATTTATTTGGATTTAATTTTGAGTGTTTAGGTATAATTTTGTGAAGTATTTCTGAAATGGTGTAGTTTTGTGAAATGTAATTCAAATGGTGTAGTTTTGTGATTCTCCCAAAATTATAAATGTGACTTTGTATACTACTTTTTAGACAAAAAAATATATAAAATGAAATATAACATTCTAAATATTGAAAGTCATTGTTAAAAATAAATTAGTTTTACTTTATAATTATTAGGTCATACGTGTTCATAAAGAGTCTTAACACACTACTTCATATTAATTACCGAACTTACTATTTTAATAAAATGTGGCATATTAATTTTGCAAAAAGTGTGTGGCCTACGGCAAATGCCACATTGATTTGTCCATAGGCACGGTACTGCGAACAACAAAAATAGACCTATTTTATTCCTCAACTATGCGTGGGAAAAATAATCATTAACATTAAGTTTTTTATTTATAACAAAAAACATTAAGTTTTTTATTTCTGGTTTTAAATAATCATAGAAACGAAATGAATATTGTATAACGAACATAATTTATTTTAGATATATCTTTATCTTGCTAAAAGTATAACTCTTTGGTTACGACAAATTATCCAAAATTTATACATATCAATATATTTATATATATATATATATATATATATATATATACCAAGTAAGACAATGAAATGATAAAAAAATATTAAAGATTGTGATATTGGTTAAAACTTTCTGAAAATAATTAGAAAAACTTGAACGTTATAACGTATCTTATTTTATAAAAGATTTTTTTATCAATAAAACGTAATATATTTCATAATTACATAGTAACAATATTATTAAATTCAAACAAACTATTGTTTTGTATATTCCGGATATTTTTGTAATTTCGATGCGAAAAAGTTGTGTTATAATTTTTTTTAAAGTGGGTTAGTTTTCAAATAACATAAAATAATAATTAGTATTATTAAAGTGGAAAAATGTATCTAAATAATAAAATTTGAATTATAAATTGAATAATTGTTATTATTTGTAAATTAAATTATAATAATCGTCTAAAATAATAAAGAATGTAAAAAAAAATAATTCTGGAATATTAATAATTGGGCAATTTTGTTTTTGATTTTGGTTATTCAAAATGTGAAATCGTAAAGTAAAATCGGCAATTAAAAAAGAAATAATCAAAATATATTGAATCACAATATATAAAAAATGGAAAAATCGAAAATCGGAGTATATAAAAAGTCGGAAATAAATTGAGACAAAATTTTTATTGAGGCAAAATATAAGGGCATAAACGCAAAAAAGTAAAATATATGCAAAATTTTAATTGAGACTAAAATATAAGGGCATAAATGCAAAAAATAAAAAATTTCCTCAAATCTCTCTGGTGGCGACACGTATGCGTTTTGTCTTCTCTTTTAATAATATAGATTTACGGAAAAGTTTTGGCCAAAATTTTCATTTCGCCAAGGAAAACCAAAATTTTAAAGAAAATATACAAAAATATTGAAGAAACATTATTTTTGTTCATTTTATTTACTTTAACTAAGCATCTATTGCTATATAAATCTGACTTTTATTCTATTACATTTATATACAAATCTAACATTTCTACTTCTATTGTCTAACTAAGCATTTTTTGTTTAATGGACTAAGACAGTATTTTATTTTGGTTATAGTGTTAGAATCATACGTGCTAAATTGTCTCCTCCATATCCTATATATTTTTGCTAAAGTTTAAACTAGTGTAAATTAATTATTGGAGAATTACAAAACTACACCATTTGAACTACATTTCACAAAACTACACCATTTCAAAATTACTTCACAAAACTACACTCAAACACTCAAAATTAAATCCAAATAAACCCTACCCACACAATCATACCCTCTTAATAATATACCCTAAACACTAATTAGCGAACCCAAATGAAAAGATTTTAATTTTGATAATTTTTTAAAGGATAAATCAAGCTTTTAAAATTTTAAAAATGTGTAAATATGTGAAAAAATTGAATTATGTAGAGTTTTGTAAAGGAATGGATGAAATGACGTAGTTTTGTGAATTTCTCTTATTTTTTAAATAGGATTTCTAAACTAAAACCAAATTAATCATGTTTTTATCATTTTTCTTCTTTTTATATATGTACGATTAAAAAATGTTTCGTAACAAATAAACTAAAATAGTGTAAAAGTTGATTTGTCAATTTTCTTCTTTAATCTCAAATTAATAAAGAAGGGGAAAAATATTATAATAAAACCGCCATTATCTAAAGAATTTTTTTTTTTTTGTCAAACTATCTAAAGAATTATATTTGCCTTTTTGGTAGAGTTCACCTGCCAAAAACCCTCGTGCTAAATGTATAATTAATATTGTGAAGATTCAAAGCTTACTTACTTAGTCAAAATATAATCTCGTGATGTGTTTTGTCTCAACAAGTGGTTTCCTTTGTAGTGGTGCCGTTTAATATACACTATTGACGTTGTGACCGAGACCAAGTCTAAAATCAAATGAGAATTACAACACTTTGTTTATTTCGCAAAATTACACCATTTCAATATAAATTTAAACTTAAATAAATCCTAAACACAAAACTATTACATTTAATGCTGAACCCTAAAAACTAAACAATTAATCCAAAGTTTATTTAATTTGGGTATTGTTTTCAATAATAATTTAACTATTTAAATTTTGGAAAAGGTGTAAATTTATAAACACTTTAAATTACGAGTAGTTTTGTGAAAGTTGGTTTTAAATAGTGTAGTTTTGTAAATATAGTTAACTTATTTAAGTGTATGTATTTTTGAATTCAGTGTAACCTAAGAAGATTCAAAGTAGCTTACTAAATTTATAAAGTAGAGATATCTATTATATAATAGCTCATATATCTCTCAACACAATCATCTATCTCATCATCTCAAATATTTAAGACAACATAATTAAAATAAAAATGTAATAAACCATTAATAATTTAATACTAATAAAACTCAAATAAGAAACAAAAAAATTTATCTAAAAGATGCAGAAAAAAAATATGTATACGCAAATAAAATAATTTTCATTAATTTGGTAATATAAAATGAGTATATCCATATGACAATAATAATACATATTACAATAATAAATTGTAATGTAAATGTTTTATGAAGTACTATGAAACATTTGCAAATATCCCACGTAACATGCGGATTTCATCCTAATTTTTTAAATTACGTGTAGCTTGAATAATTTAGATGATTGTATATGTACTATAATTGATCATTATCTAAAGGAATATAAAGAAATCGCAATCACTTTTTTTCCTAAAATGCTAACCATTTGTTAGCCAAGTTTTCAATCAATTTCTAAAAAAACTTTAATGATTTGGCCTGAAATCACTTTCAAGTAAAGACTCAATCTAGTGAACAAAAATTCAATCTTTCTCCCAAAAATATCTTGAAACAAAATGGGCTATCACAACTTGATATATATACATTTACAAGTAAGTAACTAATTGAATTTACGTATTATCAAGATTTTAGCAGGACAAACTCAGCAATGTTGTAGATGTGTTCAAAACATATTAGAAGACCACTAGGTTTTGCATTTCGGTTCGGATAATTCATATTTGAACGTTTATAATCGATTCAGAGTTAATTTTTGAGAAATTCACAAAACTACACTATTTCAAACCTCCCTTCACAAAACTACACCTAATTCAATTTTTTCACATATTTACACCTTTTCAAAAATTTAAAACCTTGATCTACCCTTTAAAAAATTACTAAAATGAATTTTTTTAATTTGGGTTCGATAATTAGTGTTTAGGGTATAGTATTAAGGAGTAAGTTTGTGTGGGTAGGGTTTATATGAATTTAATTTTGAGTGTTTAAATGTATTTTTGTGAAATAATTTTGAAATGGTGTAGTTTTGTGAAATGTAATTCAAATGGTGTAGTTTTGTAATTTTTCCTTAACTTTATGACTAATTGGTTTGATTTCAAAACCTCGTTTTTCGATTTGATTCCGATTCGATTTTCATTTTTCAGATTTTGTGCAAAGCCCTTGACATGTTGAAGAGTTGATAAACTTAAGTGCGTGGAAATTTCAAAAGTGGGGTCTTTTTTTATGATGTGGCATCATATGGTTGGGGTTTTTTTGTATGACATGGCATCATATAGTTGGATGGAGATAAAAATTTGTTCACCATTTTTTTTCTTTTTTTTAGATAAAAATAAGGACACGTGGAGGGATGTAATTTGATGATAAGATTATTGATATATATATTTTTCCTCTCAATTATTTAACTTCATTTGTTTTATGAAAGTTAAAATTATATACAAATAATGTTTATACCAAAATTCATCATTTTTTGTATTCTATAAATACATATTTGTTTCATCTAATTTGGACCAAAAAAATTATATACTAATAATTTTCATTGTTTGTTTGTGTGGTTATTAGTTTATTGTATTGTATTTTAAGTTTTCGGATATTGTATGTGTTTCTTAATAACGAATCTCTCTATTTTTTCGCTTTTTGCAACTTTTTTCAAAAAGATACAAAACATATTTTAGAATTGGTTAATTTTTACCTATACTATAATTTAATTTTAATCGATAATTAATTGTCATATATGTGATTACAAGAAATAAAAACTTGTGTAGAATAAAAATACATAAATAAAAATGGTGGGGTAGAATGTTGTAATTTTTTAAAACAAAACCATTGTAAGGAATAAAAGTTAAATAAGTGTTGAATTAAGATATCGAAGAAAGAAAAAATGATATGGAGTGTTAAATAGTGAAAAAGTGGTATCGTAATATTTGAACCATTGCACATAGTCTAACGTAAAAAAAAGAAAATGATATTTTATAACTTCGTTTTTTGGAGTTATTTTGTAGTAATCATACAAAGACTATGAATAAACGCGATTTTAGTTATTTAATTGATCATTTTGCTTTCTATGTGGTTTGCAACAACAACTTGTGCCGGTTCTGAAAGATGAACAAGTCCAGTCTTTATATCCCATTTTTTTACATTTGTGTTCGCAATTGCTAGTGCATGGTCCATAGCAATCAGCATCAACAGTGAATGCACTTATTGGCTCTGCAAAAAAAAAATTAAAAAAATTAATTAAAATTTAATATGTATAACCAACATATTAAGGCATTATAGTTTTTATCAATAATAAAATTTAAATAGATAAAAATACATTATAGGTTATTTAAAATTTGAATAGGCACATATTAATTTCAACATAGCTACTAAGGAAGTTTATAGAAAATTTTAAAAATAAATACTAATGATAATGTTTGATTAATTAACCTGCAATGACCAACAATAAAATTATTGCGATGGTGCTAATAGCGAGTGAAGATCTAATCTTGTCCATTTTTTATGGTTTTGTGAAGATTTTGTTTGTATGTATAACGAAATGTTAATATTTATTATGTTTTGGCTAATAGGTAATTATATATGTTTGGTGATACAAATTACATTAATTTTTGAAAATTTGACTAGAAATTAATCACGTAGTAATTAATTGGTAAGAAACTTAAATTAGGACTAGAAAAGTTGACTACAATTATAAAAAAAATGAATTGCCTCTAGTAATAAATTTGGTAGAAAGTGATTTTTGTTATAGAAGATTTTGACTAGTGTTTTAAAAACTAGACCGGACCCAGTAAATGACATAAGTTTCCAAATAATTACTATTATTTTCATTTTTATCCTCTGCACCTATCTTGAATTTTTTTAACATAACTTTATATAATAAAATTTTGACAAAACTTTATTAGTTATTCTCTTCCTGGGTTTTCATACTACCAATGTATTTGTAATTGAGTAGGATAAATTTACTACGGTAGAAAAAAAAACTTGTATCATCTCTACAAAAAAACTAGAGGAATTCACAAATCTACACCCTTTCAATCCCTTCTTCACAAAACTACTCCTAATTTAATATTTTCACATATTTACACCCTTTCAAAATTTTAAAAGCTTTATTTAACCTTTAAAAAATTACCAAAATTAAAAAAATTTCATTTGGGTTCGCTAATTAGTGTTTAGGGTATAGTATTAATGGGGTAGGATTGTTTGGGTAGAGTTTATTTGAATTTAATTTTTAGTGTTTAAGTGTAATTTTGTGAAATATTTTGGAAATAGTGTATTTTTGTGAAATGTAATTCAAATGGTGTAGTTTTGTGATTCTCCCAAAAAACTATATGTGCCCTATCTACAAAATAATTGTGAAAGTTGAATAATTTTAGTTACATAAAAATATTAATTTCTAAGTGATTAGAAATCTCTAAAAAGAAATTAATTCAAATGTTTATATTTCTAAATAGATAATGACAAAATCATATATGAAGATGGCCAAGATAATACTAATTTCTAAGTGATTAAAAAAATTATATATGAAGCTGACAATTGCTTAATTTCAGATTAAGCGTTTAACAATTCAGATATTTGTATTATTGCTAGATTAAATAATTTTAAAATTTGGATATTTCATTAAGTAATCAACATTCTTACATGAGTTTATTTACGATTAACTAAAAGTATAAGATAACAACAAACAAGTCAGAGTCCTTTGTCATATGGAACTCTAAAATATTTCAATAACATGTTA
Organism: Cochlearia excelsa; assembly: GCA_963556525.1. Lineage (NCBI taxonomy): Eukaryota > Viridiplantae > Streptophyta > Magnoliopsida > Brassicales > Brassicaceae > Cochlearia > Cochlearia excelsa. Next base: position 45,443,669 of record OY748327.1, on the reverse strand, counting down.
TCTATTAGAAAATTTTGTATATTTGTAATTAATTGACATTTGCTAAATTTCCTATAATAAACCCTAATCACGAACATTTGGATAATTGTTTTGATATACTTTTCGGTTTTCGATTATTTAGTTTAGTAGTCATTCGGTTTTAGTTTGGTTCCTTTCGATTTAGTTTGTTATCTTTTTCAATTTATTTTTGTTTTTAGTATTTTCTTGGTTTTCGAATCCTTTTGGAAATACAGTATAAAATACGGTTATTTCATTTGAGACACTTTTCACAAGTCACTTTTCAAAAATGAAATCACTCTCCATATGCCACGTGTAATAAATTTCTAAATCCACTCTTTTCAAATTTTCTATATTCAAGTAATCGTTAATCAACAAATAAATGATAAAAAAATTTATAACGAACTACTTTTCCACTATCATTTACACCACTTTTCTCTCCACGTTAAAATGAAACAACTTAATTTTTTAAATTTTTTTTTACAAAACAAATGCAACTTTCAAATAAATTTTGACGATATATAACACTAAATTTCAACATAAATATTATGTAGATCAAACTAAATTTGAAGGTGAGATATGTATGAGTAGATATAGGGATTAGTTTTAATATTTTCAATTAAATAAGTGTTTATAGAAAAAATTAGTATTATTTCGTGATTGAAAAGGTAATTTCATAAAATTGTTTGCCAAATGTCATTTTTATTGGTGTAGGATTTGTTGAGTTATGATATTAAGGATGAATAAAGAATAAATAAAACAAAGATTTATTTTAAAATTATAGAAACAGATGGGATTAACTTAACAAAAAAATAATAAGCATATCTTACCCCACAATCAACGGAATGTTTAAACGTAGCTCTCTCTATCAAAACAAAGAAACCTCTCTCTCTATCAAAACAAAGAAACCTCTCTCTCTATATTCTCACCAAAGAAAACCAAAGAACAAGCGATCGAGATAAAAAGCAATAACAATGGCCATATCTTTCTCTCCCATCACTCCTTTCCTTTTCTTTTTCTTCCTCTCAATTCACGCCGCTTCTAACCACCACACGACGGTGGCAGTGTTACGGGCACGAGCACCGTCTATTGACTGCACTGCATGTTATTCAATGAACAAATTTACGGATTGTGCAACCTTTGTAAGGATGGGAGACAACGACGCAAAACCAAAAGGCAAAATTGCAACACTTGCCTTTTGGTTTTGCGTCGCTGTCTCCCATCCTTACATAGGTTACACAATCCGTAAATCTGTTCATTATGAGCGTGAATAACATGCAGTCAATAGACGGTGTTCGTGCCCGTGTCACCGCCACCATAATGTGGTGGTTAGAAGCGGCATGAATTGAGAGAAAAAAGAAGAAAAGAAAAGAAGTGATGGGAGAGAAAGATATGACCATTATTATTGCTTTTTTATCTCGATCGCTTGCTCTTTGGTTTTCTTTGTTGAGAGTATAGGGAGAGATTTCTTTTTTTTATATATAGTTCCAAGCGGTGTAGAACTCAGGATTGACTTATATAAGCTTTTCGCTTAATTGAATTGCTTCCATTGTGTAACTAAATAAATAAATACGATCAACAAAGTGGTGAGTGATTAAAAGAAAGAGAAAGAGAAAGAATTTGTGTATATGTTTCGATGATGATTTGACATGAACTGAGATTGTAGCGACCGTAACTCGGCGCCTTTAGCGGCGGAGGCTGCCTCTCCTTCCGGATTCGAAGAGCCGTCTTCATTGGAAGACGGTGCATTCTTCCGACGACTCTAAAGCAACCGATCAACTAAGCATACAAAAGCTATTATATGGCTTGGAACCCTACGAAGCTTTCTAGGGTTATTAGGTTTTTGTTTGCTGTTTGTTGCTTCTCACACTCATTAAAGTTTTAGGTTGTGCACCAAATTGGCCCATATTATTTGGCCCAACGTCCTCTTTCTAGAGCATCTTCATTGGTACGTTTTTAACTAAAAACTACATTAAAACTAAATCAAAAACAATAAAATAATACTAGGTTTTTAACGATTTTCAATAACGCGTTATAGACGTCTTTCTAGACGGGCAAACGACACTTACACCATGATTATTGCTAAAACAGCGTATACGATTTCTTAAGAAATTTTTTTTATATAAAAAAAAAATTATAAACGCATGGCCGCCACGTGTCAGTAGGACCCACGAACAGTATAAGAACCGGTTACAAATAAAGAGACAAAAGAGACAATCTCTGATATAGTGGGCCCACCGCTAAGAACCCCATTAATACTTGCAATAATCTTCCTTTTAGACGCTAGACTGTTATACACCACCCCGACTACTTTTTAATCTGCGTAGAATATTATGATGTTATAAAAATGAATATTATTATTTATAAATTATGATATTTAGTATTTTATATTATAAAAATAAATATAACAATGCTATAAAATAATAATAAAAATGTTTAAAAGATTTTATTATCTTTAAACAATGATATTTTGTATATTCTATTATTTATATATAATAAATAAAATAAACTAAACGGTATAGCACGCCATAATATCGAAAGGAGTAACTTTCTACGCCATATAAAATATAAATGAACTAAATTAAAATTAACTCCATTGTAAATTGCAACCCATTGCAACATTTGTCTTTTGGTTTTGCGTCGTTGTCTCCTATCCTTACAAAGATTGCAGAATCCGTAAATATGTTCATCATTAGCGTGAATAACATGCAGTCAATAGACGATGCTTGTGCCCGTGTCACCGCCACCGTCGTGTGATGGTTAGAAGCGACATGAATTGTGAGGAAGAAAAAGAAAAGGAAAGGAGTCATGGGAGAGAAAGATATGACCATTGTTGTTGCTTTTTATCTCGATTGTTTGCATTCTTTGGTGAGAGTAGAGAGAAAGAGGTTTCTTTTTTTATAGAGAGAAAGGTTTCTTTGTTTTGATAGAGAGAGCTAGGTTCAAACTTTCCGTTGATTGTGGGGGCAAAATACGCTTATTGTTTTTTTTGTTAATGTTAATCCCATCGGTTTCTATATTTTTTAAAAGGATAATATCAGAAAGTGGACATAAAGAAATCGTTTATTAGGCGAGACCAAGTCATGTGAATAGTATATTACTATTCACATTTACAATTACTTTTTTACCATCATCATCTTCTTCTCTCTTTTCTCTTTCTCACTTCTTCTCTCTTTTCTCTTTCTCTCTTCCATCTCTCTTTCTCTCTCTTTCTCTTTTCTCTCTCTTTCTCTTTTCTCTCTAGCGAAGCTTTTTATTCTCTCTTTATTGAAACTCTCTGTTTTTTATTTTTCTCTCTTAGATATCTTTTTTTATTTTAGATATATCTCTTGAATCTCTCTCAAACTCATTCTTCTCTGAATCTCTCTCGAGTTATTTCTCCTTCGAATCTCTCTCGATCTCTCTTGGTTGGATGTGTCTAGAATATTTCTTTTCCGGTTGATCTCTCGATCTCTCTCACGGTCGGATCTCTATCGATCTCACTCGATAGAATCTCTCTCGGATCTCTTTATCGGTCGGATCTCTTTCTTGGCGTGATCTTTCTCGGTTGGATTTCTTTATGGTCGGATCTCTCTTGGATCTTTCTCTCTTGGTTGAATTTCTCTTTTAATATTGCGATATCATTTTTGTTATCCCAATTTTTTTTTGTTATCGCGATACTTTTTTTGTTATCGCGATATTATTTTTGTTATCGCGATATTACTTTTGTTATCGCGATATTTTTTTCTTGTTATCAGGATTATTTTTCTGGTTATCACGATATTTTTTTTTGTTATCAGATACTTATTGTTATCACGATTTTTTTGTAATTAATCAAATAAATTATGATAACTATATTGAGTTACCGTGATAATAATTTGACCATTTTAATTTTGATTTTTTCGTTATCAAGATATTTGTTTTGTTATCGCGATATTTTGTATGTTACCGCAAACATATTTTGGTACTGATAACTCAGTTATCGTGTAATTGATATCGTTTAACTTATGTATTACACAATAACTCAATTAAATATTGTTATTTACTTGATAAAAAGCTATAAAATATGTTCGCGATAACAAGAAAGATATCCGATAACAATTGCGTATAAAAAAAACAAAGGTATAATGGTCAAATTTTTCTCTCTCTTCCTCATCTAAATAAAAAGTCACCACCTAATTTTCAAGTCTTTCCATGTCCATATATTTAATTCATCCTTTTTAAAATAAATCTTTGTTTTATTTATTTATTTATTCTTTATCCATGCATCCTTAATATTATAACTCAACAAATCATACACCAATAAAAATGAGAATTCACAAACAATTTTATGAAATTACCTTTTCAATCACGAACTAATACTAATTTTTTCTATAAATATTTATTTAATTGAAAAATATTAAAATTAATCCCTATATCCACTCATACATATCTGCATTTTTTTGTTAAAAAAAATTATGAAAAAATTTGAAAGATTAAATTGTTTGGTTTTAACGTGGAGAGAAAAGTGGTGTAAATGATAGTGGAAAATAGTTAGTTTAATTTCGGTTCGATTTAACCGTTCGATTCAGATTTTAATTATCAAAAACTTAATTAAATAATAACAAAGTCCACTGCTTTATCATATTTTTTTTAATTTTATTTCGTTCATAATTGTTACGAACTAATTTGAGAAAAATCAAAAATCTCTCTTTTTTTTGTCGAAAATCACAAATCTCTCTCTTTCACAATGTTCTCTGACTCATCTCAACCAATGGATCCGGATCTACCCGGATCCGAAACCCGACCCGAATCCAATCCCTCCTCCGCTATCTCTAAACCGGCGGCGATATTCGAATCCGCCGCATCATCGCAAATCACACCCGTCGCAGATCTACAACAACAACGATTCAATTCTCTCGACGAACTAACTCACGATCTAGGCTCGCTCCACGATCTCTCGACACGTGGCTCGTGGCAAGCGATCCTCGACAAAATATCTCAGGCTCGAGCTCTCTTCTTCCTAAACAAGCCACACGAGCATCTAACCTATCTAACATACCAAGTCATTGCTCTCGCTAAGCTCCGCCGCTCCGACGAAGCCGCGCACGAGCTTAACTCCTTGCACGATTTCGACGGCGAGCATTACAGGTACGAATCGTTCCCTGAGATCTATACGAATCGTGTAGGATCCATGGTTCCTTTCTCGTTACGATGGCTATACGCTTTGATACCAACGAAATTAGGTAATCGCCAAGAAGGTTTAGATAGGTTATACACATTGCTCGATTTCGTTAGAGATAAGATCAAAGAGAGACCACAGGACTTGTTAGATGATGATGATTCTTTCGCTTTGTGGAAGAGAAGAGAGATCTTTGTTATGAATTGCTTGCTTGGGTTTCATGTAAGTCATAAGGAGTTTGAGATCGCTTTGGATTTGTTGAGAGAGCTTATAAGCCGCGATCCGTTGGATCCTGTTTTGATATCGAAGCTAGGCTCTGTTCAGTTGCAGTTTGGTGATGTAGAAGGAGCTAAAACGACGTTCGATCGTGTCGAGAAGATGGTTTCGGAGAAAGGGTCTTTGACGGAAACGGAGTTTAAGAATCTTGTGTGTAGAAACAAGGCTTTGGTTTACGTCGTGGCGAAAGACTACGCTGCGGCTGTTAGAGAGTATGAAGAGTGTATTGAGAGAGATAACTCGGATGTTGTGGCGGTGAACAATAAGGCTCTTTGTTTGATGTATTTGAGAGATCTTTCGGACGCGATTAAAGTGATGGAGAGCGCGTTGGAGAGAGTGCCGACCGCTGCTTTGAACGAGAGCTTGGTGGTGAACTTGTGTAGTATGTATGAACTGGCTTATGTTAACCACACGGATGTTAAGAGGACGTTGAATAATTGGATAGCGCGTGTCGCTCCTGATGACTTTGATTCGTCTTGTACCAGAGTTTAAGGTATATTGTACATGTCTTTTACATTCTTTGAATCTCTCTTTTCGAGGACTTAAACATGTCGAAGAAATGATGAGTAATGTTACGATAAGTTGCATAAATTGTGGAAAGTGTTAGAGAAATTACTTAAAATACCACAAATAGTCTATAGGCCAAAGATACCACAAACACAAAAAACAAGTTTTATATTTTCACTTAGGTTGATATTTAGCCTTTAGTCTTAAAGGAGATAGAGTTTGGTTTTGAAGGTTTAAAGCTAATTTAAGTTTTGTGGTATTTTTGGTGAAAAAACTTCTCAAAAGTGGTATTTTAGGAAAAAAACGTTTGATGGGATTTTAGCCTAAAAACTTTAAAAGATGGTACTTTGGGAATTGCCCTATTCATGTGAATCACCTAAGTATTCTTCTATGTTATAGTTTTAGTTGCTTTGAGATTTATTTGTTGTTGAATCCTTTAACATTCATAATTGCAGGACCAAAAGTTACTAGCCAAAGACTCCTCTTCGTCTACTATGACAAACACATCAAAAGATCTTTGATCTTGTTGCGGCTTTGGTCTTTAGCTCGAGTCTCTATCGACGCGACTGCAAATTTGTTGTAGTTTCTCTATATGTAAGTTAGTAAATGGTGTGGTTGGTTGGCACCAAAACATTTGGTAACTTTCTTACATGCTTAGCCATATCCAATCTTGTTATAAAGTTTTTTTTGTTTGTTACACTCTTTGTTTAACACTAATCAAAAGAGTCTATTTGGTTTCAAGTGTTTAACACTAATCAAGAGAGCTTAGTTTTGGGTAATGGAAAGATTTTAAATCCATGTGATGTAATTTAAATTAATCGAAAACGAAGAAGGGATCACAAACAAAAATATTGAAAACAAAACAAATAACAAAATAGCGACACAAAGTGCGACCATTTGTTATTAAATAAAAAACACAAACGTGGCAACATTTTGTGTTTGTGTGTTTCTATGTCGACACAAACGACTTGTCTATGCATACAAAAAAAAAATGTTTTAAACTGTTGGCCATGTGGTTGTCCTAGTCAATAATGCTTAAAAAGAAAATAAGAAGTGAATAAAAAAACATCTCATAGATTAATTATGCACAAGATTGATATAAACCAAATAACCATGTTTATAATCGGCTTAAAATTGGTTATGGATCATGTTAAAAGCTACCCCCTTCGTTTTACAAATATTGTCGTTTAAGTGTTTTTTCAAATTTCTATGTAGAAACTAAATTTGTTGACTTTTTAGATTGGGGAATTACAAAACTACGCCTTTTAAATTACATTTTACAAAACTACACAATTTAAAATTTTTTTCACAAAACTATACCTAAACACTAAAAATTAAACCCTAATTATGTCTGACCATACAATCCTACTCCATTTTCACTAAACCATAAACACTAATTAGCGAACCCAAATGAAAAATTTTAATTTTAATAATTTGTTATAGTATAATTGAACTATTTAAAATTTGAAAAGACGTAAAAGTAGGTAAAAATTGAATTATGTGTAATTTTGTGAAAGAAAGATTGAAATGGTGTAGTTTTGTAAATTTTAATAAAAATTATAGTTTCCAACTACTTAACTAGAACTTTATCATAATTAACTAAGAAAAGTTTTATTTTATCGAATCAAAGAGCAAAAACATTAAACTCAACAAAACGACATCAACAAATAAACAAAGACAAACACAACAAACAACACATGACATGACATCATCAAATAATCAAACAACCCAAGAAAGCCCTTTCCGGATCTCAGACCCGACCCGGTTACCAAAACCACCCTTAATAACCTTAACCGGACAATTACTCCTCAAAGCGGATAACTCATAAGGCGAAACATCCGTCCCAAGCCACTGCTCAAACTCAAAGCTCTGACTCGCGCACTTCGCGTGGACTCCCGTCGTCGTAACCTCCACGTAATTAACATACCAGCCGTGATGATCGCCGGATCCGTCGGAAGTTAGGTTAAAAGCGCAGATCGGACTCGGCAGACACGGTGCTCTTCCGCTGAAAATATCCAAGTTTCCTCCTTCGTAATAATTGTAATCTTTTCCCATAAGACCACCCCAAGCTTCTAGGTTTTTGATTCCTATGAAATCTCCGTACTTATCGTAGATCCTCGCGCTTATTATCGAATCTGTACCGGCTTTCCATATCGAACCGGTTCTTAGGTAGAATGTGTATACGCAGCTTGGTTCATCGTCCTGTTAGAGAAATTTTGTTGAAAAACAAAAATTTAGTTAGAAATCGATTTAGATTAAGGAGAGACTTTTTTTTAGATCTGAGGGAAGTTACGGCGAAGGAGACGGTGGAGAGAAGGAGGAAGATCGGGAGGAGAACGTCGCGATAAGCCATCGGAGATTTTTTTTTTTATTTTTGTTTGGCCGGTGAGTGAATTGTTCTCTCTCTTCTGTGTATTAAATAGAAGATGCGAATATTGAGGAGAGGAGTTATATGGTGTTTCGCAGTGTGGTGTGTGTTGATGACGTGGCGTATTATAATCGGTTAGATTTGAGAGAGTGTGTGGTGAGATTTGTATTAATAGAAGATTGGGAGAGAAGTTATCCTGTCTTACGCGGTGCAGGGTAAGTAGCTGACGTGGCGGATTGTTTATCGTTAGATGTTATACTTGAGAGAGTGCTTCTTACAAACGCGGCGTTTTACTCGGCGAGTCGGTCAGGGTAAGTGTGTAGATTACGAAAATACCCCTTAAGTAATGGCTCTATCTGACAATATACGGACTAGAAAATTAAATTCGATTTTTTCCCTTTTTTTTATCAGTTATCTGGTTTTAGTAATTAATTAATTTTTTTTTATTATTTTGTCAATATTTATGTCACAAATGGTCGGCCTTTTAGTCAAATCTATAATAACATAAACGCGGGAAATCGATCCCGAGTGGGGTGGTGTTACCTGCTTTATATGAAATTATGAATGCCACTAGATCAAGTCACTTCCCGTTAATTAGATTCACAAAACTATACATTTTCTTCCGTTTCTTTATAAAACTTTACCTAATTTATTTTTTCACATACTTGTACCTTTTCAAAAATTTAAAAGTTTGATTTACCTCTTAAAAAATTACCAAAATTAAAATATTTTTATTTGAGTTGCTAATTAGTGTTTAGGGTATAGTATTAAAAATGTATGATTGTATGGATAGGATTTATTTGGATTTAATTTTGAATGTTTAAGTGTAGTTTTGTGAAGTTATTTTAAAATGGTGTAGTTTTGTAAAATATAATTCAAATGCCTGATTTTGTAATTCTTCCAAATCAAATTAGATTTTTTCCCTTTTTTTATTAGTTATGTGGTTTTAGTAATTAAATTTGATTTTCCCTTTATATGTTTTTCATTGTTTTGTGATATTTGCTGTCATATTCATTAGTTTCTGGCAAGGCATAGTAAACACCCAATTAAATATTTATTTAAAAAAAAATAAAATCCATAAAGTTTAGTAGTGGTTGTCAACAAACCAACGTTTTTCACACCCTTCTTTATGTTATTTTAAAAACTTTATAAAAAAACAACACTTCAATTATGCTATGTAAAACTCAAAACGACGTCGTCGTCATCATCATCATTGAGAAATATGCTAACCAAGTAACCGAGGTAAAAAAAAAGTCTAAAATTGTGTATTCGTGCTGGTTTTGTGTCTAAGTAAAAGAAAAAAATACAACTCGAGAAAACAAGTGATGGTAGTCATGTTGGGCTAGTTTAGGCCTCTCTCTATTACATTTATTTCTTATGTATTAGATAATTACTAGAATAATTATCCATCTGATTAAATATTTACCTAAGGATAACTATCGAATAGTTTATAATATTTTATGTAAATATCTTGTTAAGTTAACCGACTCATTGATGCCTATATAAAGGCTTGTTACTCATGTAAAATAATATACATAACTCGTTCTTTCTTTACTATTTCTCTCAAAATCAAACACTTCACGAACACATATATAATCGTTATAATAATATTAGATATATAACACGTTATCAGCACGAAGCTCTACCCGTAACCCGATCAATCATATTCCAAAGGTATAATACGAAGGTATGATAAATCAATAATTTTATATAATTATGTTTTGATCATTTTTATTTATATGGCGTCTTTATGCGCCTCAAAATGGAAGGCTATGCCTCCTCAATATGGAAGGCTCTGCCTCCTCAATTTATTATATTTTATTACTATTTAAAATAAACTATGGCAAAATTTAAATTAATATAATTAAAAAATCTAAGAAAAACTCTGCAAAAATTTTAAGTTAATAATTTTTGCCAAAAACATAAAGCTAATAAATCTAAAATAAACTATGGCAAAATTTAAACTAATTTAACTAATAAAATGTAAAAGAAACTCTGGCAAAATCTAAATTTTTATATTAGTATAACAATAAAAATTTAAAGAAAAACTTTGCCAAAATTTAAACTAATATCTTGTTATTTTCTATATAGTAATCATGTCAAACTTGACAAAGCTCGAAATAATCGCCTCGATATTACCGGCAAAAACTATATGACTTGGGCGGTTGGTGCAAAATTGCACTCGAAAGCCGATGAGCTTCTTGATACCATCGATAAGTCGGAAACGACATCGGATGAAAAGAAAGCCAAAGCCATGATTTTTATAAGGCACCACATCCATGATGGTTTAAAGGATGAATATATCACCAAAGAAGATCCTGCGGATCTATGGCTATCTTTAAAAGATAGGTTTGATCACCGAAATATGTGATCTTACCAAAAGCCAAACATGAGTGGTTAAACCTCCGGTTGTTGGACTACAAATGTGTTAGTGATTATAATTCCGCGTTGTTCGGAATCACATCCAGGATGATATTATGTGGAGAGACGATCACCGAGTTTGACATGATTGAGAAAACTCTCTCTACTTTTCATCCTGTAAATGTAGGCATACAACAACAATACGGGCAATGAAATTCACTCGTTATTCGGAGTTGATGCAAATCCTCCTTGTTCTTGAACAAAATAATGATTTGGTGATGTTAAACCATCAAAGTCGTCCGGTTGGATCGGCACCACTCCCGAAGTGAATGTTTGCATCATCCGGTTATAATAACTGGAATAATAATAATGGACGCGACCGTGAACGCGGTAAAAGCCGTGGTCGTGGACGAGGGCGTGGTAGAGGACAAGCAAGAGGTCCTCGCTACAATAATAATAACTGCGGAAAAGCCGGAGATTTCCGGGTAATGAAGTTGGGCGTGTTATAAAGAAGCAAACGGAGAGTGTTTGCTATAGATGTGGAATGAAAGGGCACTGGTATAATACCTGCCGCACGCCAAAACATCTTGCCGATTTATATCGTGAATCACAAAAGGCAAAAGAAAAGATAAATGAAACCAACTTCATTTGTGATGAACCTGGACCCTCATTTAGTGGCTTAAACGATGATAGTCATCTTGATATTTCGGAATTTCTGCTTGATCCGGAAGGTATCAACGGTCAAGAAAAAGACTTGGAATAAAATGACATGATACATGTTGTTGTTTTTTTAAAATAATAATGTTGTTTAATATTTACTTTTTTTTCTTTATAAAGTTTGATGTAAAATAGTTGTTTTATAATAAATCCTTTATGAATATTTTAATCCAGACAATGACAAACTTTGAGACTAAAGAGGGAGATATATGTCTGGCTGATAGTGCGACAACGCACACAATACTTAAAGATAAAAAGTATTTCTCCCGTCTCAAAATAAAAGATTCCGCCGAAGGCGTGAATACTATTTCGGTAATGCAAAAATTATCATAGGCTCTGGAAGAGCAAATTTTTCAATGCCAAGGGGAACGCAATTTGAAATAAATGATGCGTTATATGCCCCAAAATCTTACAGAAACTTGTTAAGTTTCAAAGATATCCGTGAGAATGGATATCACATTAATACTATGAATAAGGATGACATTGAATACCTTTGCATTACGTCAGAAAAGAAAGAAATCTTGGAAGAATTATCAACGTTATCTTCCGGATTATATTGCACAAAAATAAACGAGACTGAATCATATGTTACTGTAGACTTAAAGTCTATTAGTACATTTAAAGTATGGCATGAAAGATTTGGCCATCCAGGTTCAGTCATGATGAGAAAAATTGTGCAAAACTCGAATGGGCACCCATTGCGAAATCAAAAGATTTTCCAATCGGGCGAGTTATTATGTAGTGCTTGTTCTCAAGGAAAGCTCATAACTCGGCCATCAATAACAAAAGTTGGGAATGAATCTCCATTATTCTTGGAAAGAATACATGGTGATATATGTGGACCGATTCATCCACCGTGCGGGCCATTTAGATACTTTATGGTATTAATTGACGCATCTAGTAGATGGTCACATGTGTGTCTATTGACAACACGAAATATGGCTTTCGCAAAGTTCATTACCCAAATTATAAGGCTAAGAGCGCAATTTCCTGACTATGTCATAAAGAAAGTCAGACTTGATAACGCTGGTGAATTCACTTCACAAGCCTTTAATAGTTATTGTATGTCAATGGGGATTGATGTTGAGCATCCAGTTCCCCATATTCATATCCAAAATGGCATGGCCGAATCTTTAATTAAACGGCTGCAACTGATTGCAAGACCGTTAATATTGAGAACAAATCTCCCAATTTCTGTATGGGGGCATGCTATATTGCATGCAGCGGCATTGGTCCAGATTCGACCAAGCGCATATAATGAATATTCCCCTTCCCAATTAACATCTGGCAATGTGCCTGATGTATCCCATCTCCGTGTTTTTGGTTGTGCGGTTTATGTCCCAATTGCTCCACCGCTAAGAACAAAAATGGGACCACAAAGGAGATTGGGAATTTATGTTGGGTATTCGTCACCGAGTATAATTCGGTATATTGTACCGCAAACTGGTGATATGTTTACGGCACGTTTTGCCGATTGTCATTTTAATGAAGATGAATTTCCGGCGTTAGGGGGAGATATTAAAAGTATATCAAAAGATGTTACATGGTGCACACAAAGTTTAGTACATCTTGATCCCCCAACAAAACAACGTGAGTGGAAGTTCGAAAATTGTGCACTTACAAAATATGGCAAATCAATTACCGGACTCGTTTACGGATATAAACGAGTGACGAAGTCATATATACCCGCCGTTAATGCCCCATCAAGAATTTGTATTCCTGATAAACAAATTCATGGGAGCAAAGCAAATGAACCTAAGGTTCGGTTAAAGAGGGGAGGCCGATTGGCTCGAAAGATAAAAATCCCCGAAAGAAAAACAAATTGGGAGAACAAAATGATAAGGTTCTTGATCCCAATGAAGAACAATATCTCGAAGATATTTCCGGAAAGGTTCGAGATGAACCAATTAATGATAAATCTTCGGAAGAGATATATGAAAGGGATCGAGAAGAACCATGGGATGAAATTCGTCAAAAGGACGAACAAGATACAGAAAAATATGAGATTTCCATCAACTATGCCCATAATGGAAAAATGTGGCTTAGAAATGAAATTGAAGATATTGATGGAATATTCTCTTTCTCTGTATCTGAAGAAATTGACAATGAAAACGATGACCAAGATACACGGTCCGTTTCTGAATGTCAAAAGAGAGGAGATTGGAATAAATGGAAAATTGCCATGAGAACTGAATTACTCTCTCAATAAACGAGACGTTTTTGGACCTCTCGTCATTACACCGGGAGATGTAAATCTGTTGGGTGTAAATGGGTCTTCGTAAGAAAAAGAAATGAAAATAATGAAGTCGCAAGGTATAAAGCAAGACTTGTGGCACAAGGGTTTTCTCAAAGACAGGAATTGATTATGAAGAAACATATTCCCCGGTAATGGATGCGATCACATTTAGGTACTTAATGAGCCTAGCGGCATCTAAAGATTTAGAAATGTACCTTATGGATGTAGTATTTGCATATCTATATGGATCACTTGATAGTGACATATATATGAGAATCCACGAAGGAATGGAGATTCCGGAAGGATCTAAGATTCTAAAAGAATCCAAAGAAATATGTTCGGTCAAATTACAAAGATCACTTTATGGATTAAAACAATCGGACGCATGTGGTATAATCGATTAAGTGAATATTTGTTGAGTAAAGGATATATCAACAATACGATTTGCCTTGTGTATTTATTAAGAAATCCTCAAAAGGATTCGTGATCATTCTTGTGTATGTTGATGACTCGAACATGATTGGAACTCAAGGAGAAATTGATGATGCAAGAACTCATATGAAAAAGAGTTCGAAATGAAAGATACGGGAAAGACAAAGTTTTGTCTTGGGCTCCGAGATAGAACATCTTCAAGATGGAATATTTGTGCATCAATCAAATTACACCAAAAGGGTGATAAAACGCTTTTCTATGGACAAAGCAACTCCTTTGAGTACTCCAATGGTTAATAGATCCCTCGATGTTGAAAATGATCCATTCCGACCTTGTGAAGATAACGAAGAAGTATTAGGTTCGAAATTCCGTATATGAGCGCTATTGGCGGCCTTATGTATCTTGCAAATTGCACTCGACCGATATAGCTTTTGCTACTAATCTACTTGCAAGATACGATTCTTCCCCTACGCGCGGACATTGGAATGGAATAAAACATATATTCCGTTATCTTCAAGGAACCATTGATTTAGGGTTATATTATGCGAGAAACTCCGAATCTGGTTTAGTTGGTTTTGCAGATGCAGGTTATTTATCAGATCCGCATAAAGCTCGATCACAAACTGGTTATGTTTTCACCTTTGGTGGAACTGCGATCTCTTGGCGTTCTCAAAAACAGACTTTGGTCGCCACTTCTTCAAACTATGCGGAAATCATTGCACTTCATGAAGCATGTAGAGAATGTGTTTGGCTGAGATCTATTACTCAACATATACAAGATGCAAGTGGAATGATTGTCATTAAAGAGCCAACAAAATTGTTTGAAGATAATTCGGCATGTGTCGCTCAACTCAAAGAAGGTTTTATAAAGAGCGATAGAACGAAGCACATTCCTCCAAGATTCTTTTCCTACACTCGAGAACTTGAGGAAAACCGTGAAGTAGACGTTCAATCCATTCGTTCAAGTGAAAATGCCGCATATTTATTTACAAAGGCGCTTCCTACTACAACATTCAAGAAACATGTTCAAGCTATTGGAATGCGTCATCTGCGAGATCTGTGAAATAAGATCATAGCCGATTTTTCCAGGAGGAGATATCGTAACTGTACTCTTTTCCTGTCATGGTTTTTATCCCACTGGGTTTTTCCATGATAAGGTTTTTAACGAGGCAGTACGCTAAAGATGGATAATTAAGGAGGAGTATTAGATAATTACTAGAATAATTATCCATCTGATTAAATATTTACCTAAGGATAACTATCGAATAGTTTATAATATTTTATGTAAATATCTTGTTAAGTTAACCGACTCATTGATGCCTATATAAAGGCTTGTTACTCATGTAAAATAATATACATAACTCGTTCTTTCTTTACTATTTCTCTCAAAATCAAACACTTCACGAACACATATATAATCGTTATAATAATATTAGATATATAACATTATGTTTATAGTCACTACGAAAAACATAAACTAAGATACTTTCTTTTAATAACTAGACATTTTTGGATCAAAATCCATAATCTCAAAGGTGCTAAGACCAATGCAAATATATGAATATATTCTTTAAAAAAACGCGAAAGTTGAAAAAAAATATATATTGTGGACTCCCAATATCATAGACACTAGATTTTTAAAACAAATTAACAAGAAAACACCATATTTATACATTCATAAAACACTAAAAGCTACGAAACATGACCAAAATATGTTTTAAACACTTCTCACACACATACACACTTATTACATACAAAGAAAATACTCACACACAAGCATTTCCTATGATATAATCTCAAGATAAGTACAGAAGGGTATATTTTGTTAGAATTCTTTCGGGTTTTGACCGCAAGGCGTTTTTGAGCTTCTTCATCTTCTTCTTGTCTCTTCTTTTCTCTCTTTATCTTCTCCTTTAGCATTTTCTGCATAACATGTAAGTGTGCATAACTTGCTACTATGGATGACATTTGTTTATCAACCAAATAATTGTTGTAAGAATATAGTTTAATTTGTAGTTGAGTTTCTAAAATGGTAGTTTAGTTTGTTGAAGAGTGCCTATTTTTATAGAGATCCTTTATTGCCTAATTATTTAATATTTTTTTTGTATCTTTTTAGTTTTATATATGAGAAGTTTTGGCTCTTGTGTCTATAGTTTCATAAAGTTACATGAAGGAATTTCATAAAATATAGATAAATAAAAGTATAGATCAAACTTCATACATAAAAGAGAGGTTTTATCTAATTTGTGGTTTCTCTTTAAGGGTGGCTTTTAAACACATATTTATCTTTGGGTGATATATATATAATATGATTAATTTGGGGGTCTATATTATTAACTTATGCGTAGATTTTAATAATTTTAAGGGCGGCTCTTAGATTACATGAATGTCATTAGGCAGCCCATAGGTTAAAGGTTAAGACGACTATGCAAAGATGTATCTTATCATAATTAAAGTGAAGAAATGATAGAATAGTTTAATACAATTTAAAACATAAGATGATTTGCAATTTGATAATACTCTTTATTTAAACTTCTGCACATACTTTTCCACTTAGTATATACTAGTTTTTATTTAATTTCTTCGTTTGATTTGTAGATTTTTATCTTGTTTCAAATTATAAGATGTTTTCCAAGTTTTCATACAAAATATGAATTGATTTAACATTGATTATATATATATATATATTACAATTTTTCCTGTGATTGATTAAATGATTTAATATTAAACTTATCTTAAATCACGTGGTTTTAACTTTTAATTAAAACATCTTATATTTTGAAACTAGGGGAGTACCGTAATAGATAACAACAAATATGCATTACAAAGAGAAAAAGTTAGATAAGAATATATATTTATGTACATAGAAACGTTACCAGCAAGAGGGATTTAATTTAAATTCAGTATAGCTATAAACTTCTGCAACATGCAAATAAAAACATTATCAATTATATCTTTGAAAGAAATAAAATATAATTCCATTGAAATAGTAGGTCAATTAACTTTGCATAAACTTTAGAATGATAATTTTCATTGACGTCGTAGAATCAAAACTCTATATAATAAGCATATTAGAGCATCTTTATAGGTAAAGCCCTATAAAGATTCTTACAAAAAATTTTTTTTCGAAAATTAAAAAAAAATAAATAAATAAATAAATTGATCAATCGCGGGCTGACACGTGTCAGTGGACCCGCGAAATAGTCAGGAACCGGCTCTTAGGAGGAAGTTTCAAAGGTGGCTTTTAATTATTTTGTGGGCCTACAGGTTAAAACCCACCTGGAGCCCCTATAAAAATGATCTTACCGTAAAAGCAAAACCTCTTTTTTTGTCACAAAAGTAAAACCTCTTTAAATTAATAATTTGGGACTACACCAATCCACTAATTTTTTATTATTTATTGTAAATATTAATTTATAAAGAGATAAATTAGTAAAATTACACTAAAATTCAAAATTGGGACGGAAAAAAATTATTATCTGTTTATTAACAAATCAAGTATTAGTTTATAGAAGTTATACGGAATATTAAAAAGACTAATCTTTTATTCATCAAGTAAAATGTCAACAATCATCACAAGCTTAATGCAATAAAAAAAGGAAAGAAAATAAAATTAAAACACACATCTTAATATCCTGAAGGATACCCTCCTTTTCTAGGATCACTAACAGCCACAAGTTTACTCATTCCGTCGCGATTTTCATCGGATTCTTGAACTATAAACTGAGAAATCGTTCCTCCGGGAAACGGCGTTAGGATATGACCTTTCTTCGCCAAAACATGTCTTGTCTCTTTAGGTATCTCAAAATGCTCATTGTAAGCCGTTGTCCAATTTTCATACAATACATTGTTTGGTATCAACTGCAAATGCAATTACAAAAATGAAAATTTTAGTTATAAACAGAAAAAACCATTTATAAAAATTGTATATTTAGCTCCCAAAAATATTTTAGAAACTTAAAGTTACATATATCCACAAAAAAATAACATGTATAGCCACGGAAAAAACACTTTTTGTGATTTTTCGTGGTTATATGTAATTTTTTGTGGTTTTTATAATGGGAAAAATGCCAAAAAATCATCGACTTTCAAAATAAGTTTGTGACTTTTATGAAAAGTCAACGCAAAGTTGAAGATTTAAATAGAAAATTAAAAGTTCGTAATTAAAATGGAGAAATTTGGAAAGTTAAGGATTTTTTTTGGCATTTTCCCCCTTTTATAATAGGCTAATAGTTCATATACATATATTTTGTTAATCCTTAGTTATATTGATATAATTAGACTATTTAGTAGTGAACAAGCAAATTTTCTTTTTTTGTGTTAGATGAAAAAATATATTAAAATGCAACATTAACCTTGTGGTAGACTCTTGGAGCTAAGACAGAAGAAAGAGGACTCATATTAAGGAAGAAATGATTCAAGAAAACTTGAGTTGTTCCGGCAATGATGTATAGTCCTCCGCTCGCGCCCACGACAGCTTTCACTTTGCCGTTCTACGCAAGAAAAAAGAACTGTCGTTATAGCCCTAATTTATAGTTTCTTGTATCACAAGTAACATATATATTTTTTTCTTACTTTGAGTACAATGGTTGGAGTCATTGAAGATAAAGGTCGTTTCCCGGGACGGATAAAGTTTGCGGGTGCTGGAGGCGGCACGTTTGGGTCATCGATGGAGTTCATTGGTATCGAGAAATCGTCCATTTCGTTGTTTAGAACTATTCCGGTTTTAGGAGATAACATCATTGCTCCGAAGTAACCATTGATTGTACTAGTCATCGAAACAGCGTTCCTATCGCGATCTACAATCGATAAATGGCTTGTCCCGTGATCATTAATTTGATTCCACCTACCAAATATGAAGAAAAAAAATCATTAAATCAAAAAATTAACGTAATGATTTTTCGGGTTTTAACATACGAAAAAAAACTTACATGCCACCGTAATATTTTGGACCGAATGTTTTTTCGTTGTTTATCTTTCTTTTCAAGTCTTTCGCAAATTTCGGAGACAACATATCCGAAACTACATTAGTAACATCGACGAAATCCGGGTCCCCAAGGTTCATTCTAACCGCGAAAGCATGTTTCATTGCTTCGATTAGTCGATGAACACCGAGAGGGCCCGAAACACCCGATGGAATATCGTATTGAGAAAGAATGTTCAAAACCTACAACACAAGAAACTCCATTATTATAACCTTTACTAAACCTAGGTTTAATAATATGTAAATTTTTCGTAATTTTTTTTTGTAACTCACAAGCATCATTGCCGCGCCACCAGATGAAGGAGGAGGCATACCAAGAAGTCGATATCCAAGAATGTCCGAGGACAACGGTTCTTTGACTTTAACTCTATAACTTTTAAGATCTTTCGTAGTTATTATCCCTCCGGCTTCTTGTATATCTTTCACTAAGTTAATCCCAACCGTGCCATTGTAAAACGCTTTCGGACCATATTTCGCGATTTGTCTCAAAGTTAAAGCCAATTTTGGGTTACGACAAACCGTCCCTGGCTTCTTGAGCTCGCCATTTGAAACAAATAGTCTAGAGAGACCTTTGTCTGCTAAGATATGGTCTCTAGTCGCGTTCATTTGCATATAGAGATACCGCGAAATTCTGAAACCTCTAGATGCTAGTTTCTTTGCCGGATTCACTAGGCGCTTCCACGGTAACTTTCCGTGATGTCTCCAAGACGTAAATAGACCCGCGACTTCTCCTGGAACACCTACTGATAAAGCTCCTTTCTTCTTTAGTTCAATATTGCCTCCATACATATTCTACATCAAGAAAAACAAATCAAGAAATGTCTTTGGTCCAAAAATGTCAAGAAAAATGCTATATAAGCTTAAATTAATATCCAACAAGCATATCCTTTTTGTAAAAAATCAAGCATAGGTTATAAGGAAAAAATCCCACACATACTAAAACTCGTTTAGTTTCTGTTTTTCTAAACTACATTGTCAAAAAAAAACTAATAAATGTTTAATAATTTTGTATTGATAAAATTATAACAATATAGTCTTTTTAACCAATGATAAAAAAATTATATAGAATACAAATTGTCAAAAATAACTAATAAACCTAATAACTTTGCATTGAAAACAATAAATATCATATAATTTGATAGAAAATTTTCTCCACAAAACAACAGTTAAAATAAAACCGAAATACTATATTCAAAACATGAACTAAAATGTTAATTTGAAAAACGCATATATTTTGTTAAAAGTAAAATAAAGTCATTATAACCACAAAAACTACCGTTACCTCATTGGCTTGACGAGGAGCGGTTTCTCTAGAATCATAAGCTATTTCTTTTCCACCAGCCATCTTAACAATCGCAAACGCTCCACCGCCTAAACCGCTAGACGCTGGACTCACAACGCCTAAACAAAGAGCGGCCGCAACCGATGCATCAATCGCGTTTCCTCCTTGACGTAGAACTCTCATTCCTATTTTAGAACAACGTCCATCGTCCGTGGCAACCGCACCGTGGTATTTAACAATACTATGATGTCTTTTCTTAGCAGAAACACTTTGTAGAAACAAAAGTGCTACTAGAAGAACTATCGTCGATGTTCGAACAAGCCACATTGCTATAATTGATGGAGAATTTGAGAAAAAGTTATATATAAAAATTACATAGAAGTTTATTTTTTATACATGAAAATATTTGTCACATTCCCTAGAAATTGAAAATATGTTGGTCAATTTTTCCGAAACATTTAGTTAACAACAAAAAAAATCTTGAAAACGTATATTAACTCCGTTTTATATTAAGTACATCGTTTTAAGTTTTTTTCACAAATATTAAAAAGATATTACAATTTTTTGTTTTATCCCTAAAAATTTAGTTGACTATTGATACTTTTCATTAAAATCAGAACCAAAATATATACACTCACAATAGAAAATGGCATTTAATTTAAAATAAAAAAGTCACTAAACAAGTTTTAATTTGAAAAAGATGAACTTGAGAAGAGATAGATCTATAAAACTTGGATTTGATTCTCAAGAAGAAGAAGACTTAATTTATTTCTTGTATTTTTTAAAAAAGTTATATATTTTTTTTTGTATTTTGTGCAATATTCACTCAAAAACCAAAAAACTTACAATTCATATGTAGATGTCTTTTACTAAGAATGTCTCATCGTCTTACGTTCCCAATGACAAGAGATGGTTTATATGAATATTAATAAGAATCTATGGTCAAAAAAGTCTTTGATTTTAATTGGAAGGTAATTAGGTAATCAAGGTATGATAAATGTGAATATATCCTTTCCAAAAGTTAAAATGTCTATGGTCAATGTTAAAAGGTATCACTCCGTAATAGCTAATAATAGATTTGTTTTGCCTCTTAAAAATTTTAGGAGTTCACAAAACTAAGACTAATTCAATATTTTTTTTTATTTACATTTTTCAAAATTTTAAATGGTTGATTTATCTTTTAAGAAATTACTAAAATTAAAAAAATTTTATTTGGCTAATCTAAAATCTTTTAAGAAATTACTGAAACTAAAATCTTTTAAGTTTAAATGGTTGATTTATCTTTTAAGAAATTACTAAAACTAAAATCTTTTAAGAAATTACTAAAACTAAAACTTCGCTAATTAATATTTAGGGTATAATATTGAATGAGTAAGATTGTGTGAGTAGAATTTATTTGAAATTAATTTTAAATGTTTAGGTGTAGTTTTGTAAAATGCACATCAAAATAATGTAATTGTATATAATGCAATTCAAAAAGTGTAGTTTTGTAATTGCCTCTAAAAAATTGACAAAAATTACACATGTTTAAAAACTACAAATTACATATATTTCAAATTAGTTTTAAATACAAATCTTTTTAAGACATAAAATATTAACAATATTTTGAATTTATTTTTTCATTTAGATTCAATATTTACAAATTTTAGTTTATAAATGTATGTATAAAATTGACCTCATGTATGTATATTTGCAAATCTGCCGGAATTTCCAGATATATTACTCAAATATATGAAGTCCAAATATAATGGTCGTTGTACTTCCATTTCATTGGGTGGCCCCAATTTCTTATCTTTGAGTTTCATTAAAAAAATTATTATGTAATTTAAATTATGATTTTGTGTTGACTTCATAAGAAATCTAGCACATTATATAAGTTTATAAGATGCTTTGTGATCTTTTAAGTATGTTTAAATGTCATTTGTAGATGAAATTAATTGTATTTAATTATAGTATTTAAATTACAATTTTTTTATATCTTGAAATTATTGGCATAAAGTAAATTGATCTTTATATTTTAAAATATATTGAGAGATGTAAAAAGAGACTTTTGATTGATAGAAGACATATTAAACGATAACACATGTTAAAAGACTGAATGAGACATGTGTTGGTTCGAGAATGAAAATTGTGCAATAAACCCATCTATTTAGTGTAAGATATTCATTCATATATTAAGATTTGGGAGAATCTACTAGGTTTTATTTAGAAAAACTACAAAATTACACTCATTTTTTAAAACTATATCTAAACAATCAAAATTAAATCCAAATAAATTTTATCCCATAATCATATCCCTTTAATACTAAATTTTGAATACTAAATTTTAAATACTAATTAATTAGCGAATTCAAATAATAAGATTTTAATTTTAGTAATTTTTTAAATGATAAATCAATCTTTTGAAATTGTGTAATTACAAAAAAAATATTGAATTAGGTAAAGTTTTACAAAGAAAAAAAATGAAATAGCGTAGTTTTGTAAATTCCTCTAATAATATAATCAGAATCATGGTGGACAACTAAGAGAAGACTTGATGCATTTTCAAGAGTCAAAACATATTTTAACGCATATATTTTTCTGAGAGAATATTACATCTATAGATACTTTCTAGATGTATAATTACATCTTAAGATACTTTGACTCTTTAGCATACTTTTAGTGTGTAAAAAGACACATATACCCTTTAGTTCAAATCCAACTAAATCCAACTCAATTACATTTTTTAATTACAAATCTAACTTTACTCTCCTAATTCTAAATCATCAAATCACTTATCTTCAAAACACTATTTTTTTAGTTTAAGCGTAAAACCTCGACGACCTAAACGAAGTACATATCTATTTTTCATAAAACCCACTTTGAGATTTTTTGGATCTCGCACAAAGTTTTTTTTTTCTCTGTTCATCGTTGCTTCTCTAATGGGCGTGAGTCACTCTTGTCTTAACAACGATTCGTCTTGTTCCGATGATCGGAACCTGACAAAACCCGGTTTAGGTGATTTACCGGAGGGTTGCGTGGCTCTGATCATCGAGAAGTTAGATCCCGTCGAGATCTGTGGCTTATCGAAGCTCAATAGAGCTTTTAGAGGAGCCTCATGGGCTGATTTCGTCTGGGAATCGAAGCTTCCTACGACTTACATGGAGATTATCGAGAAATTACTTGGTGGGTTCCCTGAAAATCTGCAGAAAAGAGACATCTATGCTTGTCTAAGCAAGATCAACTCTTTCGACAAAGGCAACAAGGTCTGTCTCTTGTCTCTTATTTGTTCTTTATCCTTTTAAAGTTTTTAGTCTCAAGAAGCCTTGTGTGTGTGTTGTATTTGATTTTGTGTAGAAGGTGTGGATAGATAAAAGAACAGGTGGTGTTTGTTTAAGCATATCAGCTAAAGGATTATCAATTACAGGTATTGATGATCGTAGGTATTGGAGTCATATCCCAACAGATGAATCTAGGTGAGAACAATCCATATATGCTCACTTTCTTTATTTGATTTTGTCTTATTGATATGTTGATATGCTGGAGTATAACTTAACTGTCACGGATCATTTGGTGTTCTATCGTAACATCATTTAAATCATCTTTTCTGAATTTGAACTACATGAAACACACAGTTAATACAACTAAAATTGTCCACCAAAACTTGCCCATCCACCTAACGGTGTCCGTGTAATTACAACAGCTAAACTAGGTATTGGAAAACGTAACCACAAACACACACAGCTTACCCGTCCACGCACTATTCATCCACACTTACACTGCAACACACATTTCTAAACAAAACACAGTAGATTAACTAGGCATTGTTAAGCGTTCCTATAACACATCACATCTTAACCATCCACAACTATATCTCCACAACCATACATCCAGACGTACATATAAATTGGACATATGTATTGGAAAATGGACCCACAAACACATTACAACTTACTCGTCCACATAAAAAGATCCACAATTACACCGACGCACACTAACGTTAACCAAACACACCAGCTTATATGGGCATTCGAAAACGTTCCTAAACCAAATCACAACTACACTCTCCAACATCCAAATAACACACATCCACACATACACTTGCAATAATTACGTGAGGTTAGGGTTTTCGAAAACGTTAATACAACTAAAATTTGAACTACATGAAACACACAGTTAATACAACTAAAATTGTCCACCAAAACTTGCCCATCCACCTAACGGTGTCCGTGTAATTACAACAGCTAAACTAGGTATTGGAAAACGTAACCACAAACACACACCAGCTTACCCATCCACACACTATTCATCCACACACACTGCAACACACATTTCTAAACAAAACACAACAGATTAACTAGGCATCCATGTGGATACTGTTTGACAAATTTAGAACGCAACATGAATCTAAAGAAGCTTTATGGTGAACATTACTTCCTACGTATACACACAACATGTTCGACGAAATGTCTCTATAAAAATCTAGTTTTTTTCGTTGTTGTAGTTAGGTGGTGTTTGTGGATATGGTAACCTTTACAACTAAGGATACGAGACAAAGACGACGGGATTTAAACACAACTCTATTTTAACAACGACGCGTGTTTCTGTCCACTAAACAACGTTTTGGTGGATTACGTTTGGTGGATACCTTTAATTTTTTAGTGTTCAAGATACATAAACGTTAGTTAAGTAATTACTATGATTAAATTTTAAGTTTATGATTAAGTGTGGATTGTACAACCAAAAACACTAACATTAAAACTGTAAAACAATAAACCCAAATGTAAAACATCAAACTCTAAACCCTAATTCACAAAATGAGAAATGTAAAATTGTTCATCGTCCACGTCCTTATATTTACACGATGGTCCACTCGACTTAGTCCACGTAGTGTCGTCCACGTTTTAAATATTAAACAATGAAGGTAAGTTAAGTTCTTCATCGTCCACGTAATGTCGTTCGGTCATTAAATATTGTGACATGTGGACACATACATGTGGACACATACATGTGGACACAAACATTTTAATTCGCCGTCCACTAATATCAGTCCACTACTAATATTCCACGTATATTTCTGAGTTTTCTTATTTGAAAGTGCAACACAAAGCTGTACACATAGACCACAACATTTAGACCGTCGTCCACTAATAACAGTCCACTACTGCTAATCCACACATGCTCAATATTCAGAGGGGTCGTCCACCATGACGTTCCTCTAGAAAAACATTCAGGGGGGTCATCCACATGGACAGGTCCACCACAACAATTTGTAATGTACCTCTACAACAACAATTTTAATTCGTCGTCCACTTCTAATACTCCACGTATATTTCTGAGTTTTGTGATTTGAAAGTGCCACACAAAGCTGTACACATACACCACAACATTTATTCCGTCGTCCACTAATAACAGTCCACTAATTATGCTCCACGTATTTTCACAGTTTTGTTATTTGAAAGTGCCACACAAAGCTGTACACATAAACCACAACATTTAGACCGTCGTCCACTAATAACAGTCCACAACTGATAATCCACACATAATCCACTAATAATAATCTTTTTAAAATGAGGTTATCACATCATTTGTACCACATCTCTTCAAACAGTTGTATCCCACTCATCACCATGGTTTTATTCTGTCCACAAACAAGCTTAACAAACACATAAAAACAAAATATAATTATAAGTGGAATTTGACAGCTCATCGATCCATAACATAATAATGTTGTGTAATATTCGTTGGACAAAACAATGAAACATTTACCAAATCGATGTAACTAACTAAAAACAATACTAGTTACAAATATCTCGAAATCCACCCATACAAGTCAACATAAAAAGGGCAAAATGGTCATAAAACTTCACTTTTTACCTTGAAAGTGCACCTAATATCAAAAGTGCCTCAAAGTGCAACAAAACTCTTCCAATGTGCCTTTAAGTGTAAATCACTCTTTTTCTGAATACATTTTCTATACGTAAAATAAATATGCTTCCATCTCGAACAGAGAAACCCACAAAATTTCTTAACTATTCAGTGGGGTCCATGAACAGTTGGTTTAAAATAAAATAAAAAAATAAAAAATAAAAACGGACCAATCATAGACCGCCACGTATGCATGAATAGTTAAGATCCATATCTTAAATAAGAAATATAAGATTCAGATTTTAACTATTTAGGTGGGCTCCACGTGCTAAGATCCCGTTAAGAAACACCTTTGAATTTGCTATTAGGGTATCTCTAATGGCACTATGTCTACTTTCTCTATTTTTAGAGAAAAATAAGCTCCCATAGTACTTTATTTTTTCTCCAAAAATAGAGAAATGAATAATATTTCTCTATAGTTGAAGAAATACTATTCATTCTCTATAAATAGAGAATTTTTTTTTAATTATAAAGTATCCTTCAACTGTATATAATATATATTATTATTTTTGGAGTATTCATTTTAACTTTTCCGAAAACACACTTATTTACAATCTATGTCATTGATTTAGTACATGATTTAAAAATTTTAAAAGGATAAAACAATAATTTCCAAGAATACAAACAAAAGTGACTATCCTTACCTTGGATAACATTCACAAAAGAGAATAACTATAAACTTACACCCAAACATATTTAATTTTTTAGTTTTTCATAAATCATTAAACGTAAAATTCAAAAAGAAAGGAAGAAGCAAATACTAAATATAAATGAAACGGAAATTAAATAAAAATAGTTTTTTAAAAAGGATATTAAAAAGTACCATATATCATTAATATAATGGTTATTTTTACAACTAACAAGATTTAAAGAATTTTAAGTTAGTATAATGGTTTTTTTAAAAATTGTTATTATAACATGTATTGTCTAAAATAAACATAAAAAGTATAGTAAATTTTTAAAAAATTTGGACCAAATAAATTTGTTTTGTTATTACAATCACGCGTACAAAAGTCTTGACTTATTTATTTATTTTTTGTTAAATAAAAATTTATTTGGGTAAAATAAATATTTTGTGCCACGGAAAAAGCATCATTTATTGTTTTTTATAAATTAAACACAATTTATTTGGTCTAAATAAATTTTGGTCTAAAAATTTCTAAAAATTTATATACCACGGAAAAGTCACCATTTGAAAATTCAGACCAATAAATTTGTTTTGTTATTTAAATCACAATTTCCGTACAAAATGTTGACATATTTATATATTATTTGTTATTTTTTAGTGGATAATAAGAAAATAAAAGTTTTTTGACAGAAAATAATAGTTAAATATGGTATTATGCATGTACCAAAATAAAAAAGACTGAATATCCTATATATATTAATTGATAAGACACTTTTGAGAATTTAAATGAAAATTTTAAAAACCCATAAATTATGAATTTTAAAAAGCCTATAAATTGGCAAAAGAAAACAAAATGAAAAAGTCTCACATTGATATTGGAAACTACATGTTAGTTGAAATATTATTTATAAATAAGTCATTTGTGTGTTTGAATAATTAAAGGGGTTTCGTAAAATCAATGATTTGCTCTATCATCATAATTGGCTTTAGCCGACCACAATTTAAATTTCTCAAAAGCATTGTATCGAATTGAAAGATTAATTGGTTGAAAACGGGTAAAAATTGGTCAAATTTGTTCAAAAATTTATTTAACACCAAAAAATGATATTTTTGAAAATTACCTTAATAAATAATAAAAATGTTTTTAATTTTTTTTAAATTTATGTATATTTTTATATAATATACTTATAAATTTAGGAGAATTACAAAACTACACTATTTGAATTACATTTCACAAAACTACACTATTTCAAAATTACTTCACAAAACTACATCTAAACACTCAAAATTAAATCCAAATAAACCTTACCCACACAATTATACCCCCTTAATACTATATCCTAAACACTAATTAGCGAATTCAAATAAAAATATTTTAATTTTGGTATTTTTTGGAAGGGTAAATCAAGCTTTTAAAATTTTGAAAGGGTGTAAATATGTGAAAATATTGAATTAAGTAGAGTTTTGTAAATGAAGGGAATAAATGGTGTAGTTTTGTGAATTCCTCTATAAATTTTATGTATATTTTTATATAGTACTACACTTCTAAATTTATAAGCGCGGATCAAAAAATCTAGTATCTTAATAATTAATCATGGACTATTACATACACATTGACAATCAGTACCACATATTCGAATATGATATTGATTTAGTACGAAAATCAAAATAGGCATATATGTAAATGCTAATTGATACAATTAATTTTTGAAATAAATCGGATTACCAAAAATATGCAAAAACTTGATTACAAAGTTTTCAAATCTTAAAACCTATGACAACAAAAATTTTCGAAAATTAATAAGGGAAATATGTAATACATAATTTTCGTGATAACAAGGGAAATATATATATTACATAATATTTCGATAATATATTAACAAAATAATAAAAAGTGATAACAAACATATATAAAATAACCACTAAAACTATTTAAACACAAATACAAAATAAAATTTTTGTACTTGATCAAAAATACCATATATCACAATTATAACATCTATTTTCTAATTTATCCCCATTTATAGAGAACTCTATTTTTAGAGTAAAAAATGGATCAAACCTTGAAGTTCTATCTTACCAAGCAACCAAGCCGCGTGCGTGACTTGACTTGACTTTTTTGTCGGAAAAAGTCAAATATTTAAATACCATTGGCGTATTTTAACAACAATTAAATTATATCATCACTTCCCAATCGAAAATTGTAAAGAGAAATTTGAGGCCACCATTTATCCCTAAGAGCATCTCCAAAAGAAACCTCAAAACTTTAAATTTGAGTGTTTTTTATCCTCCAAAAAAAACTTCAAAACCTCAAAATTTGATGTTTAGAATAATAACCTCAAATTTGAGGTTTCACTATTCAAAACTTTAAATTTGAGGTTCCATCTTTTTTTTGCACTTTCATCTCTTCAATTAATAATATTTCACAAATATTTTTATTAA
Source organism: Cochlearia excelsa (assembly GCA_963556525.1). Classification (NCBI taxonomy): domain Eukaryota; kingdom Viridiplantae; phylum Streptophyta; class Magnoliopsida; order Brassicales; family Brassicaceae; genus Cochlearia; species Cochlearia excelsa. Next base: position 45,414,392 of record OY748327.1, on the reverse strand, counting down.
CTTTTTAATTTCATCATTTTAGTACATAAAAATATATTTTGTAAATATAAACTTAATTTTCAAATGTTAAACTAAAAGAAAGACTTTAAATTAAAATAAAAAATATTAATTTAGTAATTATTTATTGGTTTAATAATTATTTGAGGTATGTTTTATATTATCTACAAAAATTAAGAGATTTATTTAATTGTGAAAAATAGTAAGAACTTAAATGCAATATGTAAAATTAAGTTTGAGGTTTTTCTTTTGGAGAGAAACACATGAAACCTCAAATTTGAAGTTGATGAAACCTCAAATTTGAGGTTTCTTTTTGGAGATGCTCTAAATCAAAACTTTCTAAAAGCAATTCCATTGAACAATTTTTTAAATGTCCTTAAATATAAAATGAATAAAAAACTCAAATAAAAGAAGATACTTGTCTTGGATATCTTCCTAGAGACACCATATTAGAGTGTTTTTGACACATGTTACCATTTAATTGGTTCACTCTAGGTCCGCGATCAAACTTTCATAATATCAATTAATGACGTAAATCATTGCTTTCAACGCAGTTCGAACTCATTTATTTCGATACCAATCAAACAATAATAATTCATCTTTTGTATTTTTCATTAATCATTTTTTGGATACCACATTTATTTAATGAATAACTGACTAATGGCATGAAAAATGAATTCACATGTGTTTATTCAAGTCTTATTACAAACAAAATAATTTGAGTTCGCATGTATTTAAAAAAAAAAATTGAGTTCACATATATTTAGTTATTCAAGTCTTCTACTACTTAGGTCAAACATTGTTTTTTTGTTAGTTTGGAGTTATTCGGTAACTAAAGTTTTTGTTGTTTAAATTAATTTCAATTGCACATAGAACTAGGCCTGGGCATACGGGTATTCGGTTCGGGTCCAGGTTCGGGTCCTAACGGGTATAGATTCCAACGGGTATACATAAATTGGACCCATTTAAGTACCTGTAATGTTTCGGGTCGGGTACAGGTTCGGGTCCTATCGGTACAGGTTCGGATCCAGGTTCAATAAGTAATACCCAAATTTTTACATGTTCTTTTCGGGTACATGTTCGGGTACAGGTTCTGCACTATATTTTTACTCGAAATTGTAAAAAAACCTGAACTTAAACCTGTAAATTGAGCTTAATAATGAATTTGTAACATAAAAAAACAATGTTCAAGTCTTCAAAGATTGTGTTTAACCGAAAAACAACAATCATACAATTATATTATCAGAATCAATTTTGTATCAAATATAAAGAAAATAAAGGACTAAAGACATATTACAAGAACCTGTACATGTTCCTCTTCGGATACTGGTTCTTACCCGGACCCAAATTTGTACCCACGGGTATTACAAAAACATACCCAACAGATTACACCTCTAACTTCGGTACGGATCCAGGTTCGGATCTTACAGGTTCGGGTCCAGGTTCGGGTCTACAAGTTCAGGTTAATATGCCCATGACTACTTAGAACCATAATAATTAAAATGAAGTTAGACCAATTCAATGATGACTTGATTTCAATATAATAGGAATATTCAAATTAATTGCTACCTAATGATGAGTTCATTTTCTCTATAAATGTACAAATGTACATAATAAAATTCATACTTCTAAATCAATGAAAAAAATGAATAAGTTCGTTGTTTGCTTAGTAACTTTGATATTTATCATGTTCTCTGGATTAACAAGCACATCATTGGCCCGTGTACAATTCGAATCTACAAACCAAAGTAAGATTTTAAATTATATACGACCAATTTTATTTTGGTTTGGTTTTGTAGTTCAAGCAATTATTTTTCTTTAGATATAAACATAAAATCTTAACATACTTACTAAAAAAAAAGTTTAACGTCAATCATTATTTTAATATTTTTAAATTTATTTGTATGCACAGAATGGCTGAGAAAAATTGATTTTTTTTAATAATGGTTTTGTTGACAGAGAAGGAAAAGTAAATTTTAATGTTTACGATCTTTTAATATAATCAAGGGAAGAATATACTAAAAAAAGAAATGAATGTGAAGAGTATTCAAACCTTTTGTCTCAATTCCATGTTTACCAAAATAGATCTTCATTTTATAAAAAAAATCATGACTATTTTTTTTACCAAAAATTACCATTAACAAATTTTAACTAAAAATTTCATCTAAAGTTTTTTCCCAAAAACTATAAAACCCAAAACTTATATCATCTCTACTAGGTAACTTTCCCGCGCCATGCGCATGTTTATGTTTTTTGAAAAGTAATTTAAAAACGTTGAAGTAACTGATATAACTATTAAAAAAATCAGTAAAACCAAAATTATGATTATAGGCTTTTTAAAAATTTTGATTGTAAATATTTATTGTTATAATCCATGTTATTGAAATATATATGAAGGAAAAATACGTGTAAGAAAAATTGTATTAAAACCAAAATAATTGGCGTTCATGAAACTATGAAAAATTTAAAAGAATATTTATAATTAAGAGACCCTAAAGCTTAACTTTATTGAGCAAGTAAAAGAAGTGAATATTCAGAATTAAACATGACAAATTTTTTTGTTTGCTAAAAATTCTAGACTTTATATTTTATAAAAAGTCAAGTTTTCCTAAATTCCTTAATTAAAGTTTCCTAAATTCACAAAATCAAGTTTCCCAATATTTTATTTAAATTAAAAGTTATTTCACAAATTTTATATTTCAACCATATTGACTTAGCTAAAAAAGGCACGAAGTTAAATGATTTAACGGGACGGATGAACAACTCCGTTAAACGATTTCACGGTATGACTATTATGGCTCAGTCAACAAAAGTTTGTGATTAAAATAAAAAGTCAACAAAACTTGAAATTTATTTTGACATTTTGCTGATTTTATTATTAAAATCATTTCTTGATGAAAATAGAATATTCATTAAAATAATTTTTAACCAAAAAAATAATTGAATATTTTTTCATGATATTTATAAAAATTTCCTTAAATGAAATGTGCATTTTCAAGAAATATGTATTTCGTTAATTTATTGGTTATATTTTGATAATTTTCCACAAAACTTTATAAAAGATGAATATTCAAGTTTAATAGTCATTATTTAATTTTATAACTAATGTTTTACAAAGAGCTTTTATTAGTGGACTTTCGAAAGTCTTTTACGTTTTTTAATGAAGTTGTTTAGGTGGTTATTTGATTGGTTGTTATTGAGTAAGTTTGTCATGTCGCATTTAATCAGATGAAATTCTCCATGGTGTTGACACCTAAGATTTTTTACAAAATCACTTCACTTACTTCTAAATAACAGTAGAACTAAGTTATGAATTTTTTTCATACCTTTTTAATCAACTTCCTCAACATTAATAAGAGTTTATCTTTGATTTGTGATGACATAAGATCCCCGCTAAAGCAAAAAGGAGTGTAGTAATTTCTTATCTCTTCTTTATTTTTTGATCGCTCGTTTAACAAACACATATTTTTTAAGAAGTGAATAATCGAATGAGACAAAGGTACACCATCTATATAAACTTTTATATAAGGAACTCATTAGTTTTTTATCACTCTTTTAACAAACGCATATTTTTTAAGAAGTAAATAATCGAATGAGACAAATGTACACCTATCTATATAAACTTTTATATAAAGAACTCATAAACCCACAAAATGAGCCCATTTTTTTAAGCCCACGTGAAAACAATTTTTTAATGAATTAATTTGATTGATTGATATCAACTTCGAGTGTCACGTCACATTTATTTTGCTGAAACTCTTTCTGGTGCTGATACCTAAACATTTTTGTGAAAATCACTTCACAAATAATATCTTAGCAATTGGTTTGACATTCTCTCAAATGTCTCACTACTATATTATAATTTATTATAAAAAAAAAATTTATAAAAAATGTGAAATGAGTTTTTCAAAAAAAAAAACTCAAATGAGAACCTAACTTTACTTTCTCTCTTTTTCTTACTTTTCATTGTGTCGTTGACAAAATAAAAAATATTAGTATTATTTTAGTTTGAGAGACTCATAATGGAAATGCTATTAAATCTTATAAAAATCGAAAAATACTTGGGTTCACCCCTAGATGAATCCTTCCATTCACCTTTTTTTATTTAACCAATCAAATTATATTGTTTATTATTATATTTATAAACTAATTAAAAATTAAATAAAATGAATATGTAAAATTAAACGATGTAAATGAAAGGGTTTAGGATATATTGTTTAGGGTTTAGAGTTTAGTGTTTAGGATATAAGTTTATGTTATAGGGTTTAGGGTTTAGGGTTTAGGGTATAAGGTTTAGAGTTTAGGGTTTAGGGTTTAGCATTTATGTTACACGATTTAGGGTTTAATGTTTAGCATTTAGGGTTTAGTGTTTGGAACGTTCTTTGTTTTGTCTTGTTAGGCAATTGTTTGTTCTCTTATAATTAGTGTTATTTTTTTTTTCTCTTATAATTAGTGTTATTAACTTTACCTTTATATATAATTCGTCTTTTATAATTCGCGTTGATGGTGTACGTAACAAAAATCTTTTATTATTTTCTTAATTAGTTTAATTATTATAAATAAATGTTTAAAATTAAATGTAATATTAAAAGGTATTATTTGATTGACTTTAAAAAAAATAAGGTGAAGAAAAGGGTTCACCTAGGGGTGAACCCAAGTTTTGTACATAAAAATCCATGAAACTAAATCATGAATCGTAGTCTCAATGTAAAACTAAAAATATTAAATCCAAAACTAAAAAAATAATCTAAGCCTTTAAAAAATGTTTTCTAGAATATGTAACATTTTGGGAACAACATTGGTAATATTTTTGGATAAAAATAAGAGGAATTCACAAAATTACACCCTTTCGACCCCTCCTTCACAAAACTATACCTAATTTAAAATTTTCACATATTTACACCCTTTAAAAAATTACCAAAATTAAAATCTTGTCATTTGGGTTCGCTAATTAGTGTTTAGAGTATAGTATTAAGGGGGTAGGATTGTGTGGGTAGAGTTTATTTGAATTTAATTTTGAGTGTTTAAGTGTAGTTTTGTGAAATATTTGTGAAATGATGTAGTTTTGTGAAATATAATTCAAATGGTGTAGTTTTGTGATTCTCCCTAAAAATAATAATATTTTAGAACAAAAAATATTTTTATTAGTAATTTATGATATTATTCTAACTTCATTTACTTTTCACAGCAGCTTGATTTTGCAGTCTGTGTAATGTGTATATATAATTGTATTGATAAAGATTTAGTCGATGCACATGTATGCATATAATATATATATATATATATATATATATATATATATACTAGTTAAAGATACTCAAAAAATTGTAGAGAAATTCCTTAGAATACCATATGTTTTGAAAATACCATTAAAAAGTTTTTTATAACAAAAATACCATATAAAAATAATAGTTTACAAAAATACCACAATATAAAAAACGAGTTTTAACACTTTTAGGTTTTAATTTTTTTCTTTTGGGTTCGTTATATAGTGTTTAGGGTATAGTTTTGAATGGGTAGAGTATAGTTTTTTGAAGGTTTTGGGTGTAATTTTGAAAATTTAAGATTTGTGGTATTTATGAGAAAAAACTTTTTAATGGTATTTGTAAAACTTTTGAAAATCTGTGGTAATTATGATAAAAAAACTTGTATTCATTAGAATTGCCCAAAATTGTATTAAGTAATTGTTATCTTTCATGGTGGCGAAATAGGAGAATGGGTTTGGAATCGAAAGGTGATTAAAGAGATCAAGATCCATGCACGTCACAGTTGTTCACCTCCAGCACGAGGCTATGCTAATTTTGCATCATCGTGTCCTCCTGAAGGAAACAATTGAGTGTAATATTTTATAGAGGAATTCACAAATCTATACCCTTTCAATCCCTTCTTCACAAAACTACTCCTAATTTAATATTTTCACATATTTACGCCCTTTCAAAATTTTAAAAGCTTGATTTAACCTTTTAAAAATTACCAAAATTATTTTTTTTTTATTTGGGTTCGCTAATTAGTGTTTAGGGTATAGGGGTAGGATTGTTTGGGTAGAGTTTATTTGAATTTAATTTTGAGTGTTTAGGTGTAGTGTTGTGAAGTATTTTGGAAATGGTGTAGTTTTGTGAAATGTAATTCAGATGGTGTAGTTTTGTGATTCTCCCTATTTTATAATATAAAACCATTATTTATGTTTTATGTGAAACATTATTTAGTGTTTTATTAAATACATTATTTATGTGTTTTTTTTTAAATGTGAGTTTTTTGTTAAACAAACCCAAAATGATAGTTATGCGTTGTGATTTTTTTTTTTTTGATAAAATGTTGTGATTTTGTTAGCCAACTGCAATATCTACACACAACATCTCGATACCTTATCTCGATGTATTTATGTTTTTTTATATATTTTGGTAATTGTATATAGACACAATATTATATTACCAAAAAATCTCATGTATTATAAATTTGTTCGGTCACAAATCTCATGTATTATAATATAAACTATCTTTTGTGATTTATATTATGTTTCAAACTTATTAAATTACAAAATAAATTTGGTGTTTAAACATAAAAAAATATTAAATGGTTTTGACGGAAAAAATTGATTCCTAGATTTTTACATCAAGACGAGATTTCACGGTTTTAAAAATAAGAGGAATTCACAAAACTACACAATTTTATCTCTTCCTTCACAAAACTACACATAATTCAATATTTTTACATAATTACACTCTTTCAAAATTTTAAAAGTTTGATTTACCTTTTGAATAATCACCAAAATTAAAAAAATTTCGTTTGTGTTCGCTAATTAGTGTTTAGGGTATAGTATTAAGGGGGTAGGATTGTGTGGGTAGGGTTTATTTGAATTTAATTTTTAATGTTTAGGTGTAGTTTTGTGAAGTAATTTTGAACTTTTGTGAAATGTAATTCAAATGGTGTAGTTTTGTAATTCTCCCTCTAAATAATTTGGATTGAGTTTTTTAACAAATTAAGAAACCCACCTAAGATCATTATATTTTTTTTCTTTATTTTAGAAACCCATATTAGAGACTTTTGTTGGAGATTCTCTAAGAGCATGTTTATATTTGAGTATTAAATTAATATTTCTCTATTTTGGAGCATCTCCAATTAAAAATGTAGACTATTTTTACTATAAAAATTATTATTTATAGTGATTATTAATTTAAACGGAGTCAAATAAAAAAACACGATTTTGGTGTTGGAAATAATCCTAAAGTTTATATCATAATAAACTATAAAGCCATATCAGTTTCTGATGATCAAACATAAGCGGAAGCGTACCTGATTTAGTCATGATGAATCTGTGGTTGAAGATCTGAAGTTGGCTATGGATCTTCCAAAGCATACCCTGAATTGACTTTAGGTCTCTGGTGATGGGATGCAGAGAGATTTCTGTATTTCAGGTTAGGGTTGCTTTGGGGACCATAACCCTCTATTTATATAGAGTACTAATTTATAATTCGGCCCTTCATCAAATTATAAATTACTTAAGGCATCCACAATTAATTTTTCATAACACTTATGCCTCCAATCTTTTACTTTATTACAAAAGTGACCACATAAGTTTGACTTATTAAATAATGACTCTATCACATATTGATATATGTGTGACCCCATAAAATAAATCTTACAATCTCCCACTGGGTCACATATGTATCCAAAAAAAAGTGATAGACCTAAGTGAGCTCCATATGTCATTACTTTCAGGCATATCAATCTCGTCCATTAACCATATCAACTTAGGATCATAGCGGCGTTGGTCATAACCATCATAACCAAAACCTTCCATGGTCACGAAAATCAATAGAGTCAAATGACATAGATCATTTATGAAAATCGTGGCATGAAAATTACATGAAAAGTGATCGATACATGTCAATTTTCAACTGGTCATACTTCAGTGAGATCCTTAACTTTATTGTACAAAGTGCAAACTTAAAACCTTATTTAAAACTTTATTTCTGATCAGAAAATGTGTATAAACACAACCAAAACATAGAACCTAAAACCGAATGACAAACTCCCACTAAACCGAATGATCCTCGAACACCAAAATGTCCTTTTGAGCAATATGCTCATGATAGACCTTTAACGTATACTTTTGTAAGAGGATATGTTATCATGGAGTTTGTCTCTAAATGTTCTATGAAAAACACTTTTCACTTTGTACATTTTCCTTTATAATTTGGTATTTAACGTCAACAGACTTTACCAAAAATTTGTTGTACCTAACGCTGATTTATTGTCACAAGAAAACTTTATTGGTCTTTATAATATTCTATATATAATCGCAACCAAGTGACACAATATTTCAGCCAATTCCTTATTGGACCGCTTATAGATTACTACAAAACTTTATGTAGACTTTCTATTAGCTTGACATCCACATAAAATCAGAATCAAAATACTCAATGATCTCCAAATTTTTCTAATGTCTGATTCGTGAGCATATAACATTTATTCTCTCTTAATACTTTATGACCTTTATGGTTGCTTTCCAATAGTTCATGTTTAGCTTACCCAAACATGTTTTTTAAACTCCAACAATGTACGCAATATCCTTACACGTACATTTTTAGATACATCAAAATTCCTGATGCCGATGCATAAAGAATCTTTTGCATCTCCTAAATTTCTAAAATTTCTTTAGACTACCTGATTGAAACAAAATTTGTCTCCTTTACCAATTGGGTTATCACCTGATTTGCAAAATTGCATGCCAAAACACTTAAGTACTTTATCAATATAACTCTTTTGTGTTATCAAAGAATTCTTCGAGACATCTCTCGATGAATCTCGATCCCTAATACAAAAGATGCTTCACTAGCATGTTAATATTGTTAATAGCAAGCGGTATGTCTCCACATGCAAAATCAGACAATACACTTACTCCCACTGAAGTTTTGATACACACATTTCTCAACAAAATTCATCTCAAAAACTGAACGAGATGATATCCTCATGAAATTTGTGGTACCAATGACGGAAAACTTATTTTAGCTCATAGATGGATTTTCTTAAGTTGCAAACAAGTTTCTTTGAATCAATACAAAGTTTAATTTTGCACCATATATTTTAGTTTCATCAATGTCACCATTGAGAAACATCGTATTTAAATCCATATGATGAAACTCCAAATGATAATGTGCAACATGGGTTATGATTATCCTAAAAACTTCCTTCAAGATTACCAAAGAGAAGGTATCTTAACAGACAATCATTTCCATTTAAGTATAGCCTTAAGCCACTAAACGAACTTTAAATTCTTGGACATTACCACTCGAATCTTTCTTGGTTTTAAAACCAATATGATTCTTTCCTTCTGGTAATTCAATAAGAACTCAAACTTTATTGTCTAGTATTGACTAATATTTTTCCTTAGACGTTATAGTCCACTTATCTAACTTAGAACAACTCATAGCCTTACGGAAGTTGATAGGATCATTCTTCCAGTAGAGTTTAATTTCTTTATGTTCTATCAGAAATAATGTATAATCATCCAAACTAGTATTTCTCCTTACTTTCGTGAATCTACACAAACCAATTTAATCTTGTTGCACTAGTTCTTGAGGATCTTGAATTTGAACCTAGTGTTAGATAACATTATCATCTTGACTTAGAGGAAAATCTTTATTATCAACTTGAGGAGAAAGATTTGCTTTATTCAAAGCAACTATATGAATCGATAGAGAGGCCGAAGTCGATTCTTCCTCAAAGATGATATCTCTAACTTTATTTCTCCCACTAAATTCAATGTCCTCAAGGAACGTAATTATTCCGTCTCAAAATATTTCAATGTGGGATCATGAAATTAAAAGTTCGAAATTGTTCCGGATAACCAATAAAGTAACTACTCACACTTATGAAGTCCAATTAATCTCAAATAGCTTATAAAGCCTAACCTTATGTGGACATCCCTCGATGTGAAATGCTTTAGACTGAGTTTTGTCAATCTAAACCTCATAAGGAGCTTTACGCAGTTGCTTTAATGGTATAATATTAAGAATGTAAGATGCAGTCTATAGTGTCTTTCTCCAGAGTGATTCATGTAAGGTGTAATGAATAATCACACTTCTTAACATGTCTTTAAGAATGTGATTGCGCCTTTCCGGCATACCACTCATGTTGGGAGACCCATGCATGGTTTAATGTGGTACAATCCCTCATTTCTCTAGATATTTGGCAAATAATCTCAGACGTTATTCTCCTAATCTATCATAATGACCATAGTAATTTGATAGCCTTAATTCTTTGGTCGAGTGAGTTTTCAACCTCAGTCTTAAACTTTATGAACACGTCTAGAGATTTAAGTTTCTCATGAATAAGAAATAAGTATGCATATCGAGAATTATAGTCAATTAATGATACAAAGTACTTTTGACCGTTTCAACATAAAGTATAAAACGACCCACAATTGTTTGTATGTATCAACTCAATGACTTCCACAACTCTTAATGCATCAAATTTCTTATTCTTGGTTTGTTTCATTATAATGCAATCAACACAAACATCAAAATTTGTGAAGTAACCGAACTCAATATACCATTAGACACGAGACGCTCAACTCTATTTGTAGAGATGTTACTTAGGCGTTTGTGCAAAAAAGTTCATGAATTTGCATTTTCCAAACTTTTGTTTAGTACCCCTTAATTCAACAATTAAACTTTATTCCTGATAAGTTATGGTGTCAAATTTACCAAGACTATGTTCATCCAAAATTCATTTTTCGGTCCCAAACAATTTTGAATTTAAAGACAAAATAACAAATTTGTTCTTTGTTAGACAAGAATAACCAGATTTGTCTAAGTAAGAAGCAAATAAACTAAATTACGTCTAAAAGACGTTACCACCAAAGTTGTCTTTCAAATTCAGAAAATGACCAAATTTAAATAATAGTCTATGATGCTTGATTGTCTCCAAATGCATATGAAAACCATTAGTTGTATTAAATGTATCTTTCAACATTAGGTGGTTTTCAATAGCTTAGGCAATCCTACATTAAAACACTTATGTTATGATTTTGTACCATAGTCTAACCATTAAGTGTTTCTAAGTACTTTAACAAACTTAATTTCTTAACAAACCACAACAAGGAAGTAACCCTTATTTTCACGCCAAGCGTGATATCTGATAACTTGCATATTTTACACATTTTACCTTATGTTATGCATTAGAATTAACTCATTTAGGTTGCATTTAGTGTCATATAGGTTGCATCTTGGTTTGTTTCGTGTATTTCAGGTTTTGGAGCATAAAGACGGCAAAAGTGATGAATTTAAGCCAAAAAGAAGCAAATACACTTGCATCGGCATGTTGTATCGGTTTCTATTGGCCGATATAGAAAACAGAAAGTTTGCCGAAGCTCGTATCGGCCAACCATATCGGTTTGGAGTGGCCGATACGAGAGAAAAAGACCCGAAGGACGCGTATCGACTTGTTGTATCGGCTTAGCCTGGCCGATACGAAGAAAACAGAGCCGAAGGAAGGCTACCGAAAGCGCATATCGGTCAGCCTGTATCGGTTTGCATTGACCGATACAGGCCGCGAAAATTAATGGAAATTCGGTTTTATGTTGTAAAAAGGAAAACCAATTCCTAAACCAAATTGGTTTCCTTTATTTTCTTTGGTTTTTAATATATTAGGGTTTTTTCTATGTTTAGAGGATTCAATCTATCTTTTATCTTTTCCATCGCTTTGTTTTTGCTTTAGACTTTGGAGATTTCTTGGTGATTGCTTCTTTGGCCACCTTTGTGATCTTCATCATCATTAATAAGAGTTTTCTTGAACCCTTTATCTCTTTGATTTGTTTATGTTTATGATTTCTTCAATATCCATTGTTTTAAGATTCAACATGCTTAGTGAGTAGTTTCCTTAGACAATTGGGTTAGGGTAGAAAGAGGTTGATTGAATCTAAGATTGATAATTGTCTAGGACTTAATAGATCATAAAACTTTAGTCTTTGGTAACAAACTTAAAGCCTTAATCGAGTTGGCCATTCGATTATTGACCCTAGGAAACTTTATGAATCGAGAGATTATAAAGATTCCCGAACAATTACCTTGGAACCAAGCCTAGCTTAACCGAGAGATCTGTGTTAATAAGCTTGGTGGTTAAAATTGATTTGTTCTTAAAGTTTCTCGACGATTAAACTATCCAAGATATTGTTTTAGTTTAATTGTTGAGAAAAGGATCATTGCCACGAGAGTGGATTGATCTAAAATCGTTTTCAAAACCTTAAAGTTATTTTTGTAAAAGACAATTTGAAATCTGAAAGTTTAATCACCTTTTAAAACACCTTAACCTGATTGTTTAGCTTTTAATTAATCTTTTCAAAACTCTTAATTCGCGTTTTTATTTGTTTGATTTTCGGTTACAAAAACATTCTCCAACAATCTTTTTAATCACGCTTAAACTAAGTTCGTTTCTTATAAATTCAAGTAAATTGTTTGCTCTCGATTTGGTTTGACATCTTAAGTACTACAATTAAGATATTAGATTTAACGGGGTAAAATCTCGTTTATCAAATTGGCGCCGTTGCCGATTCGGGAACTCGAACAATTATTAGAATTTTGAAACTACTTGGGATTAAGTTTCGGTTTCGTTACTAACTTGTTCTCTTTCCTTGTGATTTTCGTTTTGTAGGTGTATGCAAAGAAGAAGTCACCGACAAAGTGACGACTTGCTCTTCTTCGCGGACATCAAAGCACACGAAAGAGCTATCTCACGAGAAAGAAGAACAAGCCTCCACTCCGACTCATCCACATCGGACACTTCGGGTTCGAATCAGAATTCGAGATGGGTGATGCAAACAACGCACCTAACGTTGCACGCACCATTGGTACGGCGGATGTGCCATCAAACATCACCAACCGTAGTGGCATCACACCACCAGCTATCGCCAACAACAACTTTGAGATAAAGTCTAGTCTCATTAACATGGTGTCCAACAACAAGTTCTATGGGCTGCCTAGTGAAGACCCCATTGATCACCTTCACCAATTTGACATGCTATGCGACACGGTGAAGATCAATGGTGTCAATGAGGACATGTTTAAGCTGCGTTTGTTCCCCTTCTCACTCGGGGACAAAGCACACATATGGCAGAAGAATCTTGTGAAAGACACCATACGGACTTGGGAGGCGTGTAAGACGGCTTTTCTCACAAAGTTCTTCTCGGTGGTGAGGACGGCAAAGCTAAGAATCGAGATCTCAGCTTTCGCACAAAAAGACCAAGAAACGTTCAGCGAGTCTTGGGAAAGATTCAAGAGTTACACGGTGAGATGTCCACACCACGGTTTCACGGGAGAGAGCTTACTCAGCACGTTCTACCGCGGTCTAAAACCGAAGTTCAGAATGCTTCTTGATTCAGCTAGCCAAGGAAACTTCCTTGGGAAGACGGAAGCCGATGGACAACTTTTGGTGGAAAACTACGCCCTAAGCGATAGCAACTACGGGGAAGATTATGATCGCACCATCCGCAGCTCGGGGAATGATGAGCAATTTAAGATAGAGATAAAGGCGGTGAATGAGAAGCTGGATAAGCTACTCATGTCTCAAAAAGCGGGAATCAACTTCGTAGGAGGTAGAGAAGAAGAGGCGACCCCACTTCACAGCACTCATGAGGAGATAAACTATGTGGGTAATCAAGGTGATTGGCGTTTCAACAACTACAAACACAACCCGAACCTTTCCTACCGAAGCACCAACGTAGCTAATCCTCAAGATCAAATCTATCCCCAAGCACAACAAGGAGGATATGCACCGAGACCACCACTTAATCCACCACCAGGTTACAACCATCCTTCCGCTGCTCAAGGCCAAGTTTCTTCACCAGCTCCCCAAGGTGACCAAACTAACCAACTGTTGAAGCAAATTCTAGAAGGTCAAAGCCGAAGCTTCATGGAAATCGATGCCATCAAGACAAAGGTGGACTCTACATACAATGATCTCAACGCCAAGATCGAATCCATGAACTCACACTTGCAGGCTTTAGACAACCAAGTGGCTCAACTTACCTGAGCTTCTAAGCGACCAATTGGTCAACTCCGGGTAAACCGAAGCCAATCATAGAGAGTATGTCAACTCCATAGAACTTCGTAGTGGTACACAAACGCTTTCAAGCGATCTCATTGAGGACAATGCGAAACAAGGTGAGGGGGTGGACCACTCGTTTGAGCCGGAAGACACGGTTGTTAACGACGAGAACCCCGAGATAGTGGCAAAGGAGGAAATCGGTGATGAGAAAGAAACGGGGGACCAATATCGGCCAGGCGTATCGGCCACATCCGGTCGATATCGACCACCTGTATCGGCCGGGAACAAGGCCGATACGAGTGATAAGGAGACGGGGGACTCGTATCGACCTGGCATATCGGTTTCAGATGACCGATATCGACCACCTACATCGGCCAAGAACATGGCCGATACAGAGGAAAAATCCGAGAAAAACAAGAAGCCGGTCTATGTGACGTCCGATTACGTGCCCAAACTTCCTTTTCCGGGTCGAGCTAAGATGCAACGCTTGAAGGAGTACTTTAAAGCTAAGCTCGAGAAGCAAGTAAACGAGGTACAAGTTCCCATGCCACTTATTGACGCTTTCAAGCTAGTCCCTGACGACACTAAATCCTTGAAAGACACCATCAAAAACAAGTTTAAAAACTCGGAAGACACGGTGAATCTTTCACAAGAGTGCGGCGCGATCATTCAAAAGAACCATTTTCCTAAGAAACTTGGTGATCCGGGGAGTTTTACTTTGCCTTGCACTCTTGGTCCTTTGGTCTTTGAAAAGTGCCTATGCGATTTAGGGGCCGTTGTCAACGTTATGCCTTCGTCCGTGGCTAAACGACTTGGCCTTTCTTCTTTCCAACCTACTCGGATCTCTTTGGTGCTGGCCGATAGATCCGTGAAGGTACCCGTTGGAATCTTAGAAGATATTCCGGTAAAGTTGGGAGACGTTTTCATTCCGACAGATTTTGTCGTCTTGGAGATAGACAAAGAACCTAATAGTCCACTCATCTTTGGAAGACCTTTCTTGGCAACCGCTGGAGCCGTCATAGATGTGAAGGTTGGAAAGATAGACTTACACCTTGGGAAGGACCTTGTTCAACGGTACAACATCAACGATGTGGTCAAAAAGCCTACGGAGACGGTTCCTTGTGAAGCTTTGGTGATTGGAGTAGAGAAAGATGCTAGCAATGGTAAGACTAGTGATGATGCAAGGAACAAACCCAAAGCTCCAAAAGTGGAACACCAACATCCTCCTAGAAAGTTTAGAATGGCGCATTCGAACTTGTCTAAAAACCGCGTCATTAGAAAGTTAGTCAACGAGGTTAAACTTTTGAAGAAAGCTTTCAAGGAAGGAGCAAGGAGTGCTCGCTGCGAGTCAAAACAAAGCAAGCACAACGATAGAGTCGAGTTTGTGGTGAACAGAGTAAAACTCAAGCCGCCCCCGGTACACGAAGTTGTCACCGAAAGAGATTCGACATCTCTTTCAATCCCCAATGTCACCTAAAAAGAAGGGGGTAAAGTCAAGCTAAGAGACTATAAACAAGCTCACTTGGGAGGAAGTCCCATGTCTATCCTTGTATATAAAATTTTAGTTTGCATTTAGATGATAATTTACTTAGAATATATGTCATGTTTGATGGTTTCGGTGAAAACGAAGTAGGAAGACGAATTCGAAAGGGGTATATATCGGCCTGTTATATCGGTTGCTGGACCGATATCGGGCAAGAGTATCGGTCTGTGGGACCGATACAGACGACTTCGACTCGTCGTGTTAGTACTACCGAGGTAACACACGAACCATGTGCATACCCATTAGTTTTTCATATTAGAGTCATTCATACATACATTTAGGAACCTTCTCCAATGTTTGTTTCACACGGAGACCGTGTGATTTAAGTTTGGGGGAGTAGTCATATTAGTTTTCGCATATTAGCATTCATAAAAAAAAAAAAAAAAAAAAAAAAAAAAAAATCTGCATATAGGATTAGTTCATGGCATTTAGAGCATATGCATAGGGGATCTATGATGACGTTAACCTTGTAAAGCGACGCACTTTGTGTTTTGAACAGTATCTTAGGTGTAGTATCTTCCGTAAACGAATTAGAACTCGCTGAAAATCTTAAAACCGCAACTCTAGACATTGATGTTTAAAAAGCCAATTGTGTGGTTATGAAGCATGGTAGTTCTAAGTCACCTTCGAAAAATTATCGAACTTAAACTTGACTTTTAATTAGCATGATTGATAGTTTTCAAGAGAATTTCTATGGCTTTGTGATTTCTACGGATTGTGGCTTCCTAAACCGAAACACTTAAAGCGCAATCCGGTCATTCTCATTCTAAGGATGATTCCCCTCTCACCCCCTTAACCTTAACCCAAACACTTGTGAGAATTCTTTTCATTTAGTGATTGTTTGGTTTCGCAAAAACTTGAAAGTATAGGGAGCGACAAGAAAGGACATCCATTGGGCTAGTTTTCCTTGGACTAGTGATTTAGAAGGGAATAATGGTTAGGTGAGACACGTCTTTGAGTTTTGAAAAATAAGAAAATAAACACGAGTAATTGTAAAACACCTAGGGGTAAAAGAATGGCTAAGTAAAAAAAAAAAAAAAAAAAAAAAAAAAAAAAAGAGAGAAAAATCGAAAAGAAAAAAAAAAGAAAGGAAAAGAAAAGAAACTTAGTCAAAAGAAAATCCCCTAAGGTAGTTAAGAAAAGAAAAGAAACTCGATGTTTAAGTGTTTAAATATTTAAAAGAAAGACGATGGGCTAGTGGATAGTTTTGAGTAGGGATGGATGTCAGGACTTGTATGCATCAGTTGCTTCTTGTCTTTCTTGGTTTTGTTTAACCCTTTCACTCCCCGAGAGAAACCGCGCTACAACTAACCACATGCCTGAGTGTTAGCCTCCTTGTCTGATTCGAAATCCCGTTCTTACCTAGACAAATAGAAAAACTCTTGGAAATTTTTAATCATGTTTCATGCTTGATTGTGTTTAATTGAATGTGAAAGGTGTTTAGACTAGACAAGTGGATCACATACTTTTGGTAATAATAGCGGATTTAGACGGAGTTAAAGGTAGATAGAAATAGGTAGAACTAGTTCGGTTGCGAGAGGGTACTATGTTTAGGATACTTGTTCATTACACTTCCGTGTTGCTTTTGGTTACGAGGTCCCCGCCTCGCACTTTCTCGAACTTTGATGCAAATTCTCTTACTTGAGGACAAGCAAAGGATAAGTTTGGGGGAGTTGATAACTTGCATATTTTACACATTTTACCTTATGTTATGCATTAGAATTAACTCATTTAGGTTGCATTTAGTGTCATATAGGTTGCATCTTGGTTTGTTTCGTGTATTTCAGGTTTTGGAGCATAAAGACGGCAAAAGTGATGAATTTAAGCCAAAAAGAAGCAAATACACTTGCATCGGCATGTTGTATCGGTTTCTATTGGCCGATATAGAAAACGAAAGTTTGCCGAAGCTCGTATCGGCCAACCATATCGGTTTGGAGTGGCCGATACGAGAGAAAAAGACCCGAAGGACGCGTATCGACTTGTTGTATCGGCTTAGCCTCGGCCGATACGAAGAAAACGAGCCGAAGGAAGGCTACCGAAAGCGCATATCGGTCGGCCTGTATCGGTTTGCATTGACCGATACGGCCGCGAAAATTAATGGAAATTCGGTTTTATGTTGTAAAAAGGAAAACCAATTCCTAAACCAAATTGGTTTCCTTTATTTTCTTTGGTTTTTAATATATTAGGGTTTTTTCTATGTTTAGAGGATTCAATCTATCTTTTATCTTTTCCATCGCTTTGTTTTTGCTTTAGACTTTGGAGATTTCTTGGTGATTGCTTCTTTGGCCACCTTTGTGATCTTCATCATCATTAATAAGAGTTTTCTTGAACCCTTTATCTCTTTGATTTGTTTATGTTTATGATTTCTTCAATATCCATTGTTTTAAGATTCAACATGCTTAGTGAGTAGTTTCCCTTAGACAATTGGGTTAGGGTAGAAAGAGGTTGATTGAATCTAAGATTGATAATTGTCTAGGACTTAATAGATCATAAAACTTTAGTCTTTGGTAACAAACTTAAAGCCTTAATCGAGTTGGCCATTCGATTATTGACCCTAGGAAACTTTATGAATCGAGAGATTATAAAGATTCCTGAACAATTACCTTGGAACCAAGCCTAGCTTAACCGAGAGATCTGTGTTAATAAGCTTGGTGGTTAAAATTGATTTGTTCTTAAAGTTTCTCGACGATTAAACTATCCAAGATATTGTTTTAGTTTAATTGTTGAGAAAAGGATCATTGCCACGAGAGTGGATTGATCTAAAATCGTTTTCAAAACCTTAAAGTTATTTTTGTAAAAGACAATTTGAAATCTGAAAGTTTAATCACCTTTTAAAACACCTTAACCTGATTGTTTAGCTTTTAATTAATCTTTTCAAAACTCTTAATTCGCGTTTTTATTTGTTTGATTTTCGGTTACAAAAACATTCTCCAACAATCTTTTTAATCACGCTTAAACTAAGTTCGTTTCTTATAAATTCAAGTAAATTGTTTGCTCCTGATTTGGTTTGACATCTTAAGTACTACAATTAAGATATTAGATTTAACGGGGTAAAATCTCGTTTATCAATATCTTTGGCAATCCTTCTTTATATGTCCAACTTTATCACAAAAGAAATAAGTATTGACAACTTAAATTTGTTTCTTTTGTGTAGGACCCTTAGCATCATCATTCTTAAAACCTCAAAATTTCGTTCTTAAACCTTAGAGGTGTCAACTGTATAAGTATTTTAATATTTTCTTGTTTCGACTGAAACAATACCAGACATTTTCAATATGTACTTCTTAGAATTTCCTTTGCTATGAAACCTCATCGAACTAAAGCGATGCAAAAGCATGCTTATTTCCGCTGTATCGCTTCTTACGAAGCTCAAATTAATCCTAGCAAAGAACTTGATTGAGATCTTGATCTCATCATCATCACCTCTAAAGTTTTCCAAATTGGTGTTTTATGCCTAATTAAAATCAGGCCAATACAATTAAAGTTTTCTCACTTCTCATAAACTGTATTATACTCAGCAACGCCGGTATCCTTAAAGAGAAGTAAGTTATTTCAACTTTAATGCAATGTCAAGATATATATACCCAATAATAAATTTAACTTTATTTTCTACTATTTAAAGTGGAAATCTGAAAAAGTTGGAATTTCCTAAACTTATCTATAATGTAGTGATATTCACTTAAGAGAGAGAACCTTAATTAAGTATTAGCTCACTAACCGAATAAAATCAATAATAAATTATGAATGATTATACGTCCCACCCAAGATACCAAATGTAACATTAATATCAAGTCTTTGGACAGTAATATTAACTACTAGCGGTACTTTTGTTGCAATGAATTGATACTGACAATAATTCATGATAAACAATAGTCTTCCTTTGGGCCGATCTATTATTCACATGTTTTAATCCAAATAATTGTCACATATCTCTCATTACCGCAACGATCAAACACTGACAATAATCCATAGTAAACAATAAATCTTCCTTTGGGCCGAATTATCATTCATATGTTTTAATCCAAACAATTGTCACGTATTTATCATCACATGTGTGTATGAATTCCGGCCAAATATAAATCTTCCTTTGGGCCGATTAAATATCCGCATGGAAAACATACACACAACATTTAATATTATTCATGGAAAATATCTCCAAGAGAGGTCACTTTGTTGGCATCTTGCGTCAATTAATCCAATTCAAATATTAAACTAGTATAATCTAATTTAGTTATTGATTTAACAAATTGTTTTATAATTTCTGTTCAGACATTTATCAATAAGTCTGTGAAACTACATAACAGAAAGTCTTAAGTGGCTTAGTGGTTTAGGGATGGGGGAGCCTTATACTGCACAGAGTAAAGGTCATGGGTTCGATCCCCTTCCGTGACAGGTTTTAATTTATTTCTGTAAAATTCTTTAATGGGTTTGGGCCCAAACCAAACAGCCCAAAATCGAAACTAACCTACAGATGGGCTTTAAGTTAATAATGAAACAATTGTTTCATCTTTCCCTAAAACCCTAAAATAAAATAAAACCTAACACAACCGCCTTGGCTATAAACGAATCCGATGAACATTAACAAATTTTCGAAAATTATGTTTATTATATTTCGAAAAAACTGTTTTTATTCAATTTTAACTTAATTCGGATTTCACAATCTTTAATTTTAGATATAAACAATAAACATGTTTAGATTGTGATTTAACATAATATCTAATCTAAACAAATACCATGAATTAGATCTAAAATTTCAATAAAACCACAAATCCCAGAATTCTTTAGATGAAAAACAGATTTAAAAATCTCAATTTTTTCACAAATAACTAGATTCGAATTTATTTTAAATAAACATAATAAATTCCGAAAATTCTTTTGATAAAACCTGATTATCAAACAAAAACTGAATATGGTGGCTCTGATACCAATTGTTGGAAATAATCCTAAAGTTTATATCATAATAAACTATAAAGCCATATCAGTTTCTGATGATCAAACATAAGCGGAAGCGTACCTGATTTAGTCATGATGAATCTGTGGTTGAAGATCTGAAGTTGGCTATGGATCTTCCAAAGCATACCCTGAATTGACTTTAGGTCTCTGGTGATGGGATGCAGAGAGATTTCTGTATTTCAGGTTAGGGTTGCTTTGGGGACCATAACCCTCTATTTATATAGAGTACTAATTTATAATTCGGCCCTTCATCAAATTATAAATTACTTAAGGCATCCACAATTAATTTTTCATAACACTTATGCCTCCAATCTTTTACTTTATTACAAAAGTGACCACATAAGTTTGACTTATTAAATAATGACTCTATCACATATTGATATATGTGTGACCCCATAAAATAAATCTTACATTTGGAACCAACTTTTTTTCAATTTATATAGGTACTACTAGTGTATCAAATACTATTAATTTTCACAAATTCATTGACACTTGCACTTGCTTGTTCATGACTAAATTATTTTGTCACATGATCTTGGCAAATATAATTTCATATAATATTTGATGATCATACCATCATCGAACATGAATGAGACTAAAAGCACAACATCACCAACACCTACTTCCAAAGTGATTTTGTTGCGAGGCCAAATATTTTTGAAGCACTCTATTTATATCTATACTATAGAGAATGATTCACATTCTTGAAAACAAATACATAATAACTTTCTTTTTATATGAACTTCTTGCCAATAAAAATCAATATTGAATTACATAACTCAAAAAGGAATTTATTGGAAAATATGAAACATAATTACATATATGAACTGCTCATATTTTACTAATATATAATTAAAATTGAAAAATAAGTCATGATTATTTTACTAGCAAACATCACATCCATATGACCCAGTGTAAGTTACGTTAAGAGCTTTTTCGTCTTTTGATACACAAAATCATATTGAAATTGTCGTAAAATCAAACGCGGTAGATTTTACAACATTTGACAAAAAAAGTGGTAGATTTCAAAAATTTTCCTTTATTTTATGTTAGGCTTTTAAAATCTTTATTCTTCTCCTGCTCATAAGTCAGCAAGGGCGACACATCACTAATAATATTGTTAAGCCCATAAAATTTTGTAAAATCGTTTTTGATTCTCTTTAATTCATTGACATATTGCATTGAAAAAAAGATTTTCAAGTTTACTTTTCATGTTTAAAAGAATGAACTATAAAAATTGAAATCACCATAAAAATCTCTTTAAGTTAAAACATTTTTCAATCAAGACTTCTAATATTTTTGATTTCTATACATCTAAACGTTTAATCCATTTATTAATCCAAATAAAATCTTTTTTATATCTTTATTACATTATGTGATTATGATGAATAATTTAACGCGACTTATCTTGATCCACAACAAAAAAGGTTCCGCATGTACGACATTTCCCCGCAACACGATTAACCACAACAAACAATTCCATATTCTCGTATTTTTCGGTTTTATTTCTTTTGAGATTACATATTTCTTTAACATAAAAGAAGATACATATATCAAAGGTTTCAATCAGGGAAGAGTAAAAATAATAATAATAATTCTTCGGAATAAATTTGTCAATCAATTTCGAAAAATAACTTATTAACAAAAACAATTTCGAAAAATAACTGTCGTAAACCGATATATTTTTTTCGCTACTGGCCGACTCCGATGCCTGGTGGTTTACTTTTTTGACCTGACCGTCTTGAATTACTACCTCCTACGACAATCTTAATCTCTCCTATTATCATTTGATCCCAAACTCTTTCTTCATTTTCTTCATATAAAATTAATACAAACAAATGTTAATTTTGGGTATATGAGTTGTTTAATCAAAGACTCATATGTGGGGTAATTGGAGAATATGCCTTCCTTTAGAATGGAATTGTATTTGCAAAAAAAAAACATTAATGTAAAGTTCATTTTTATAATGTAAATATACTTATATACTAAATATATATTAAGCTTAAATAAACCTTATATATTATGTCATAGTAGTATCCTAGATTTTAAAAATTGAATAGTAATATGAACTCAAATGTAAAAATCAAAAATATATTTAAATACAACTTATTTATATTTAACCCCATAATATATATATATATATATAAAATAAATTTATTTTTGAAAATAATGTTTAGAAAATTTTAGGTTTGTTAATTTCTCTTTAAAATGAAGTGTACAAGGAACATACAACTTTTGAAAAAAAATGAAATTTATGAATCATGATTTACAAGAAATAGTTTAATGAATTTTTGTTTTAGATATGAATAAAGTTTATTGTAAAAGGAAACTTACTTGTCATGGATGATTGGTATGGTATCCGACAAATAGCTGTTTTTGATGATCCAATGAATAATAACATAATTAATGTAACTAAACATACCAAACGGTTATACATTATTGTTTTTTTATTTACTTCTTCAAAGTTTTTGAGGTTTTTTTTTAAAAAAATAGAGTTTTTGGACGTCCCAATTCTCTTTTAAAACGAATAAAGTGGTATGCATATTTTATTTGGTGAAAACATGTATTTATTTATAGAATTTTTTTTTCCAATTTATTTAGCAAAGAAAAAGTCAGCTGAAGTAGACACATGATATAGCTAAATATAATATTAATGTATTTTATATTTAAAGAATAATTTAAAGTTCTTGCCTTGGACGGTAGTCTAATTAATGATTGTTATTATAACTAAATATTTATTAAAAAAATTAAATCAACTCATATATATTCATTCGGTTCCAAAATAGAAATAACTTTAGATTATTTCACACAAATTAAAAAATCATTAAATTTTTGTATTTTCAATTCAAAAGTATCATTTAATGATTATCTAATTTCAAATTTAACCAATAGAAAAATATTCTATAAAATTTAATTGGTCAAAATAAATAGAACAACAATAAAATTTGCATTAAAAGTCCAAAACTATATATATTTTGGAACAAAAAACTCTGAAAACTACATGTTTTATGGAACGGAAAGAGCAATTTTCTTGATTGAAACTATTATTTGGTGGAGAATTATCATGTTTTTCATAGTTTTAAATCCTTATTCTTGGTTGATCAAAGATAGTTATATAATTGATAACTCGCATATTTTACACATTTTACCTTATGTTATGCATTAGAATTAACTCATTTAGGCTGCATTTAGTGTCATATAGGTTGCATTTTGGTTTGTTTCATGTATTTCAGGTTTCGGAGCATAAAGAAGGCAAAAGTGATGAATTTAAGCCAAAAAGAAGCAGATACACTTGCATCGGCATGTTGTATCGGTTTCAATTGGCCGATATATAAGACAGAAAGTTTGCCGAAGCTTGTATCGACCAACCATATCGGTTTGGAGTGGCCGATACAAGAGAAAGGAGAACCTGAAGATGCATATCGACATGCTGTATCGGTTTGGAGTGGCCGATACGGAGGAAAAGAGGAAGAAGCACTTATATCGACTTGTTGTATCGGCTTGACCTGGCCGATACGAAGGAAACGAAGACGAAGCACGGATATCGACCAGTCTGTATCGGTTTCACTTGACCGATACAGGCTGCGAAAATTAAAAGGAAATCCGGTTTTCATGTTTTAATTAGGAAAATAATTCCTAAACCAATGGCTTTTCCTTTATTTTATGGTTCAAGACTATATTAGGGTTTTGTTTTATGTTTGGACAACTATTCCATCTTTTGTTTTAGTTTTGAGTTTTTTGCATCGTTTGGTTTTTGGAGCTTTTGACTTTGGAGAATTCTTGGTGTTTTGCCTTTGACCACCTTTGTGATCTTCATCAATAAGATTTTCTTGAACCTTATTCTCTTGTCTTTGTTTATGTTATTGCTTTCTTTGAATTTAATTGCTTTGAATTTCAATATGCTTAGTGAGTAGTTTCTCATAGACAATTGGGTTGGGGGAAAAAGGGTGAATCAACTCTAGGGTTGATCGATGTCTAGAACTTAAAACCTGATAAATTTTTAATCTAGTGTAACAATCTTAATGCTTTAATTGACCTGATCAATCAATTGATAGAACCCAAGAAACCTCACAACCGAGAGGTCTGTGAGGATTCCTGAACAATTACCCTAGAACTAAACCTAGCTTAACCGAGAGATCTGTGTTAATAAGTTTAGTGGTTGAATTGATTTGAACTTTAATGTTTTCTAAAATTTAAACTATCCAAGATATTGTTTTAGTTTACTTGTTAGAAAAAGGATCATTGCCACGAGAGTGGATTGATCTAAAATCGTTTTCAAAACCTTAAAGTACTTTTATAAAAGACATCGAAAAACCTGAAAGTTGATGAACCCGTTAAAGTACCCTGACCTGGTTGTTTAGCTTTTTAATTTGAATCTTTAAAACTCTTTAATTTCGTTTTCGTTTCCCGTTACTTAGTTACAAAACTCAAAACAAACCATTCTTTAATTCACTTAGACTAAGATTGATTCCTTGCAAAGTCTAGTAATTTAATTGCTCCTGATTCGGATTGACCTCAAGTACTACAATTGAGACATTCGATTAAACGGGGTAAAATCTCGTTTATCAATAATTTAGATATATTATAAGAATTTGGTATGTAGTCTACTCAACAATATTATCTATATTATTGACTGACAAATACTAAGACCATCATTATCAATGAATGGTGCTTAAAAAAATGGGAGAATCACAAAACTACACCATTTGAATTACATTTCACAAAACTACACTTTTTCCAAAATATTTCACAAAACTACACCTAAACACTCAAAATTAAATCCAAATAAACCTTACCCAAACAATCCTACCCCCCTTAATATTATACCTTAAACACTAATTAGCGAACCCAAATGAAAAAAATTTAATTTTGGTAATTTTTTAAAGGTTAAATTAAGCTTTTAAAATTTTGAAAGGGTGTAAATTTGTGAAAATATTAAATTAGAAGTAGTTTTGTGAAATAGGGGTTGAAAATGTGTAGATTTGTGAATTACTCTAAAAAAATTTATGTTTTATTTTTTATTTTTTCTGATTAAAAAATTAAAAATCCACCAATCGCGGACAACCACGTGTCCGTGGAGTCCGCGAACAGTGCAAGTGATGATCCTTATGGGGCTCAAAAGGTTAAATATCCCGTTAAGGACCCCAATAATTATGCTCTCCTCTAATATACTATACGTTTTCAAGAGTCAAATATTCATTTTTGATACATATATATTTTCTTTTTGAATACATTTTCAAGAGTCAAATACTCATTTTAGCGCGTAAAATTTTCTTTTTGAATACATTTTCAACACATGAAAAAGAGAAACATGCTTACACGTCCCGTCGTACCAAGACACCAAGCCGCGTGCGTGACCTTAATTAACTTTTAAAACATAACTTTGACATTTTTGTTAAATATCTAAGACAACGGTGTTACTAATTTTTCGAAGTTATATATAGTTCTTTGTGGTTTTTTAAAACATTTGCGGAGAATATTAGAGCAAATCCAATGATGTTTTTTAATGGAATATTAGCATGTGGAATCCACCTAAATAGTTAAAATTTGGATCTTATTTAAGATCCGGATCTTAACTATTCATGGATACGTGGCGGCTCATTATTGGTCCGTTTTTATTTTTTATTTTTTTATTTTTTAAAACCAACTGTTCATACACGACACTAACTAGTTAATAAATTTTGTGGATTTCTCTGCTGGAGATGTTCTCGGAAGAACTAAAGGTCTTGTGGTGTATATAGTCTAATTAGGCAGCTCTTTAAATGTTTCAAAAATAGATTCCAAAAAACCACAAAGAACAAACTCAAAATTACAATAACTTATTACTAATTTATAGTGATTATTAATTTATACGGAGACAAATAAAAAAACAAAATTTTGGAACCAACTTTTTTTCAATTTATATAGGTATTAATTAAGTGTATCAAAACTATGAAACTCAAATACATATATGAATTGATAATATTATTATCATTATATATAATATGAAGTTAGTTAGTTATCAGAAAATTGCTTCACTTATAACATTAGAGTTCACATTGACTTGAACTAGAATCCTCTGAACATGTCCGTTGACTTTTTCTTCTTTGACCGGCAGGCCTTGACTTGCTTGGCTTTGCTACACCTCTAATTTTGCTTAAGACCTTTTGATCCCAAACACCTTCTCCTATTTCTTTTCCATGAACAAAATAAAATATAAAAAAATCAACCCTTTTTTAAGAAATATAAAAGTTAATACTATTAGAAGTTATTTTTATAGTCACTGATTATTCACAAGAAGAAGAAAATTACCGAAATGCCACACAAAAGATACAAAAAGCTTAAAAAACCAAAATAACACTATATAAAGTTTTTTTTGGTTAATTAACCCCATATAGAGTAGAAAGGAAAATATATATAAACATTTTTTCTTTGGTTTTTTCGTGGGTATTATTTTTTGTAGATTTTTTAAAAATGAATATGAATTTTTTAAAAATTAATTTGTCGCTATACGAATAATTTCTAGTAGTGAAACCAAAAGAAGAAAGAAGAAGCTTCACAAACTATAAACTTACTTGTACTTAGAGAGTCATACTCGTATGGATTAAATTCAGCTAAAGTTGTATTTGTTGAAGCAAATATCAAGAGAATAATCAAAGTTATTAATCGAAGCACAATCATTTTTTGTGTATTTGTCTTGAACTCTTTAAGTTTGATAAGTTTTCGTAATTTTGTATCTAATATTTATATCTAAAGAGCATGCAAAAAATGTTAGGTGGGCTACGTCGTAAATTTGGAAACTAGACTTAGAAAAATCTTTTAAACATGTTTATTAGTGTATTATACTATACTACTTGCATGTAGAAGATGTTACGTTGACTCTTGAGTCTCTTGTATGTATCTTCATTGGTCCAACTTTATTTTATCCACTATATAATAAACAATACTTCTTGTTGTGAACAATGTTAAATCAAACAATAAAAGTAGTCTAATCATATTGTTTAATGAGACCCATAATATTTACAAAAACCCATGTTAGTTTCTTATTGTAATATAATATTAAAGATTTTTAGTATTCTACTTGTGTACCAAAGATTAGTGACTTGTTGAACTTAAAATAGACTACATTTTTCTTTGATCAAAATAGTCAAATAAAT
Organism: Cochlearia excelsa; assembly: GCA_963556525.1. NCBI lineage: Eukaryota > Viridiplantae > Streptophyta > Magnoliopsida > Brassicales > Brassicaceae > Cochlearia > Cochlearia excelsa. Next base: position 45,386,717 of record OY748327.1, on the reverse strand, counting down.
AATGAAAACGCAAATAAATAGACAAAGTTTTCCAGTTTACTTGTAAATTTCCTAATGTCTATTGGAGAATATATTTTTCGATTAGTAAACAAGTCATAATTGCGTTAAAAAATGTAAAAATAATTAAATTTAGTTATTGTGCATGAAAATTTCGGAAATGGCGCCCTACATATTACATATATATATTACATTATTCGTTTAGCCTTTTAAAAACAAAATCTTTGGAACAACACATTTGATTCATTAATAATCTTTTCTAAATTGTGCAAAAACGATATATGTTTATATAATATTGTTGTGGACTACTTTTAGGAGCCAGGACTTGGATTATTTCCTTGACGTGCAGGTCTTGATTTACTACCTCCTGCGTCTATCTTTATCTCTCCTATTATCATTTGATCCCAAACCAATTCTCCATTTTCTTCATATAAAAATTAATATGTTAAAATCTCGTATTCATAATGTAGGATAAAGAAATTATTAAAAATACCACCAAGTTTTTTAGGCGAATTACGACTATTAAGTTTTTTTGAGTAAAAATATATGCAAAAACAAAGTTTAAACACTTTGGAAATACTTTTGGGATTAGTATTCGGTGTTTAAGGATTAGCTATCAAAGGAATAGGGTTTAGTGTTTTGATGTTTTCGGTTTTAAATTTGAGAGTTTTAAGCTAATTCAATATACTTAAAAATATGATGCTTTTTACATTTTTTTTATTAAACCAGGAGGTCTAGGTCGAAGCCCATAATCTCCTAAGTCCGCGACCAGTCTTTGATAATATCAATGACGTAAATCGTCCCTCCAACGCGATTCGAACTCTGGAGCACAACATCTCATAATGTAATATAGGGCGAAAATGCTTTTTACACTTTTCCTATTGTAAATCTCATAATATGAAATAGTATAAACATACATCTTTTTATAATTAATGCGATCATGAATGATCATAATCTATATAAGAAATACTTAAATGAATTTTGTTTTGAGATATGAATAAAGTTTAATTATCATAAGTAGAAACTTACTTGTCATGGAGGATTGGTATGGTATCCGACATAAAGCTGTGTTTGATGATCCAAATAAAATAATCAAAGTAACTAAACATATCAAACGTTGATACATTATAGTTTTTACTAACTTTTTTTTAAGAAAATATTTTTTTTTACAAGTACGTAGATTTTTTTCTTTGACAACGAAGATATTAAAGTGGTATGAATATTTTATTTTGTGACAACATGTGTTTATTTATAGAAGAGGTCTTCCTGACTTTTCTTCATTTTATTTGACAAACAAAAAGTCGCCGAGAATTTTATTTTATTATATAAATGTTTATAATTTTGGCTGAAATCGGCTAGAAATTGACACATGAGTTGGTTGAATATAATGTAAATGTATATATTTTTTTGTTATACTTGAAGAATAATCCAAGTCCTTGGCTAATATGGTCAAACGAGAAAGAGCGTTTATAAAAAGAAAATAATTAAATATTAAAACACAAATAATTCAATTCATAATATTCGTTTTTCTTGAATCTCTTGATTTATATTTTCTAAGAAGGGCCCTCACGTAGGATTATATTATCCCTATTATATGTACGTCGACAAAAAAATTTAGTCACTCACTAACTCTATATATTTTTTTAAGAGGAATTCACAAAACTACACCATTGCAACATTTTTTTCAAAAGTACACCTAATTCAATATATTTTATATTTACATCCTTTTAAAAATTTAAGAGTTTGATTTATTTTTTAAAAAATTATCAAAATTAAAATATATTCATTTGGATTTGCTAATTAGTGTTTAGAGTATAATATTAAAGGGATATGATTGTGTGGTTAGAGTTTATTTGGATTTAATTTTGAATGTTTAGATGTAATTTTGAAAGTAAGTTTGAAATGGTGTAGTTTTGTAAAATGCAATTTAAATAGTGTAGTTTTGTAATTCCCCCATTTTAAAATCTTTTTGTGGTCTTTGAAAAATCATAAACTTTTTTCAAGCTTAGTTATTAGTACAACCGTTTGTTTTTATTAATGAAACTTAAGTAACATATATAAGTGCCAAAAGAATGTGGTGACCAACAAAAATTGTAACAAAACAATGTTTTGAAAATTAATCAATATTTTTTACATGAACACAAACCTAGTTAATTATGAAGGGAACATAGCATCTCTAACACATTCCCATTTAACTTAAGCTATATAGTATTATGAACAACACAATCATTAATCACAACTTCATATTATATTCGAAAATCGCGACTTCATAACCGTTTACACATAAAATCGCTACGGTTTGGGACCGAATCATTGTCCTTTTCCTTTACCCGCAGGCCTTGAGGTACTGCCTCCTACTTTAATCTTGATATCTCCAATAACCTTTCTATCCCAAACTCCTCCTATTTCAATTCCCATCAAAATAGTCAATTAATACATATAAAAAATAATTTATTGAAGATAATAAAGATGGAGCAATATATTATAGATGAACATGAAATATATTTGAGAACATTAGAAGTTGGTTTATAATTTCCTCTTATGTATACAACTTTTTTCAAGGTATTTTTATAAGTTTTAAAATTATCATATTGTTTTATAAAATTTATTTCGATAGACGAATTATATATACTTCTTATATATATAACTAGGACCTTACTTGTTTTCGGAGATTGATATTGTATTCGAGCCAAGGTTGTGTTTGATGATGCACAAAACAAGAGAAGAACCAAAGTTATTAACCAAACCATGTTCATTTTGTTGTTTTCTGTTTTATTGTATTTTATTGGGGGGTTTTATATGAAAATTGGAATGATGTAAATTGCTCTATTTATATGCAAAATATACAATTAGGTCATATATTTCGGTTTTGACGAAGAAAAAAATGTACATTTTCAATTTGATATAATAGAAGATGGTCTTGTGACTCTTCAATATTTGTGTGGAGAACATTCTAAGTTAAAAAAGGCTGAGACCAACAAAAAAAATCATTTCGTAGCCGCCACATAGTCCTCTTTCGTGGTTTTTTCCATGACTTTTTTATGTTATAGTTTTTTTGTGACTATTTTGTGACTTTTTCGTAGCGTTATCAATTCAAAATGCCGGTTTCTCTTAATGTCTTAACGCTAGCAAAAGTATATCTTATTTCTCCGTTCCATTTTAGTTGAGCTTTTTATGTTTAGAATTAGTTGATATTTTTCAAATTTCTATAGAAAAAAGTAAATGAATTTGATTTTTCTAACCAATAAAGTTGTGCCGTATTTTTCTGATCAATTTATTTTAGAGTTAATTAGTGTTTTGGGTACATTTTAAAAGATAATTTGCAAATTGGGTGATTTTGATGTAGTAATTAAATTTTAGGTAATTTTGTTTGATTTTCGTATTTAAAATGACAAATTTACTCTTATTCACATAACTTATTCACAAAAATCATTCACATAAAATTATTCACAATTCACCATTCACATGGATTATTCGCGAATAATATTCGTCATTCACATGTATTATTTATCATTCACAAAGACCATTGATCATTCACAGATACAATTCATCATTCATAACGATCATTCACAGAGATAATTCATCATTCACAACGATCATTCACAGAGACAATTCATCATTCACAACGATCATTCACTCAAAATCATTCACAAAATATCATTCACACACAATCATTCACGAGATTTGACAATTTCGAAGTTAATGGTAAAATTGTAATTTGACACGCGAAAATCATCTTTTAACAAATTAAAATAGCAAATTTATGTCTCAAAATGTACCTCTTTTACTAATTTTCCTTTTATTTATTACATTTATTGATGTCTTCATGAAAGAAGAATGACTTAAATTGCGCGGAAAACACTAAAACTTCAAATGTTAAGAAGGTAGTAATATGATAAAAAAAAATATTGTCTTTTTAATCAGTCAAATTAATTATAAATAAAACTACAAATCTTTTTATATATCACAAGACAAGCTATTGATAAGCTTCTTAGAATGATTCAACCATTGCTTCATAACATATTCTTTCACTTTCTTTTCATCATCTCCAAATACATTGCACAATGCCTCCACATAGTAAGATGGGAACTTCCCATTGAGTCTCAAGAAATACATTATGATCCGCGCCTCGTCTCTACAAATCTCATCTTCCACGACATCGGAATAAGACCTTTCAAGTTTGTTAGGAGGAGAAGGAGAGATCGATTTTGCGATGTTTCTTGCTATGCAAGCTTCTATATGGCTTTTCTTGACTACTAAGATATTAGTTTTAATGCAAGCTAGGCTATTGATAAGCTTCTTAGAATGATTCAACCATTTCTTGGTAACATATTCTTTAACTTTCTTTTCGTCGTCTCCGAGTACATTGCACAACGCCTCAACATAGTAAGATGGGAACTTTCCATTGAGTTTCAAGAAGTACATTATGATTCTTGCCTCTTCTCTACAATATTCGTCCTCGGAATAAAATGTTTCGGGTTTGATGGAAGGAGAAGGAGAAAGAGAGATTGATTGCGCGATGTTTTTTGCTATGCAAGACTCTACATTAGTTTTCTTAGCTAAGGAAATTGAAGAAATTGAGAGAATGACTATGAAGAAGTAGAAGATGGTGTTTATGGAAGTCTTCATTATTTTTCTTCTTGGTTTTCTTGGTTGATTTAAGAGAGAAATGTGCATGTATATTTATATATGTTTATGATTAATTAGTTGAAACTGTAAATTAGGTCAAGATTTGAAACTTGTTTCACATTAACTTCATGTTTAATTAAAATTTTCGGTTTTTATAAGTTGATTTCAGTTTAATTTGAGTTATGAAGTTTTAATTAAGTATTGCTTTGAAGATGTTTCTGAAGTTTCCATAGCCATTTATTTCTTTTTATTTTTTGATAAATTTAGTTGAAACCCAAATGATAAAACTCTAGATAAATTCTTAGTTCCACTAATATTTTTTCTTCTAGAGAGAAATCATGTACCAACATGATTATAAAATATAATATTTTTTCTTTCAAATTTCATAGCATTTTAATAAAACTAGATGCGGACCCCGCGCTATACGCGGGGAAAAGTTTTATTATCCTTAATAGGAGTAATATAATCAGACTCATATATAATAAAAAAAATTATTTCATGTTTTAGATTAATCTTAGAAAATAAATAAATATTGTATAACAAATACAATAATTATTGAGAAATTCACAAAACTACACCCTTTCAACCCCTTCTTCACAAAACTACTCCTAATTTAATATTTTCACAAGTTTACATCCTTTCAAAATTTTAAAAGCTTGATTTAACCTTTAAAAAATTACCAAAATTTTTTTTTTTTCATTTGGGTTCGCTAATTAGTGTTTAGGGTATAGTATTAAGGGGGTATAATTGTTTGGGTAAGGTTTATTTGGATTTAATTATGAGTGTTTAGGTGTAGTTTTGTGAAGTATTTTGGAAATGGTGTAGTTTTATAATTTTCCCATAATTATTTTAGATATAAATATGGGAGAATCACAAAACTACACCATTTGAATTACATTTCACAAAACTACACAATTTCTAAAATACTACACAAAACTACACCTAAACACTCAAAATTAAAGGGAGAATCACAAAACTACACCATTTAAATTACATTTCACAAAACTACACCATTTCCAAAATACTTCACAAAACTACACCTAAACACTCAAAATTAAATTCAAATAAACTCTACCCAAACAATCCTACTCCCTTAATACTATACCCTAAACACTAATTAGCGAACCCAAATGAAATTTTTTTAATTTTGGTAATTTTTTAAAGGTTAAATCAAGCTTTTAAAATTTTGAAAGAGTGTAAATATGTGAAAATATTAAATTAGGAGTAGTTTTGTGAAGAAGGGGTTGAAAGGGTGTAGATTTGTGAATTCCTCAAAATTAAATCCAAATAAACCCTACCCACACAATCCTACCCCCTTAATACTATACCCTAAACACTAATTAGCGAACCCAAATGAAAAAAAAATAATTTTGGTAATTTTTAAAAGGCTAAATCAAGCTTTTAAAATTTTGAAAAGGTTTAAATATGTGAAAAATTTGAATTAGGTGTAGTTTTGTGAAGGGATGGTTGAAAGGGTGTAGTTTTGTGAATTTTTCTATAAATATATACTTATTTAACTATAAATATAAATTTATGTTTACGACAAATTATTCAAACTTTATATATATCACCATATTCACATATATAGATACCAATACCACAATGAAAAGATACAAAAGTATTAAAGAATGTGATAGTCGTTGGAATGTTCTGAAAATAATTAGAAGAACATGAACGTTATAACACATCTTATTTCATAAAATATTTTTATCATCATATAAAATAAAACATAATTTATTTTAAAATTTATGATATTTTTATATTAAGGTAATTAAGTTAGACACGCGAAAAGATAAACACGAGATAAAATATTTCGTAAATTTAGATCGACACAAAACGAAATAAAGTTGTTAACAATATTTTAAAAAAACAAACCAATAATAATATCTTTGACTACAATATTTGATCGATAAGAAAACAAAAAATCCAACAATATTTTTATAAACAAAAACTGAATAATATATTATCTATGAAAAAGAAAATAAAATCGAAGACAAAAAGTTATTCAAAAATATAAGGGTATAAACGCAAAATAAATAAAATATAAGGACATAAACGCAAAATATTGTGTATGTCGATGATTGGGTGGCCTATGTAAAATATATATTCCAATAATGAGCCTAAAATATATATAAAATTGTGTAATGTTGATTTTTACAATACGTAGATGCTAGATAGACCTAAAATATATTTTATATGGATTCTTTTAATAGTATATGTAGATTAGTAAAAAATTAAAAATATCTTAAAAGCTCTCTCGTCGCGACACGTAGGTGATTTGTCTTCACTTTTAAATTATATTATGGAAGACCATATATGAATTGATCAATTTAGGGCTAACATTTAACCCGAGATCCGAAACCCAAAACCGAATCGACCTGAAAAATCCGGTTTCGGTTTTCATATTATCCTATCGGGATTTAATATTTTCTAACTCGGGTTTCCGTACTAACCCGAACCGACTTGATACCCGAATTGTACTCGAATAGACCCGAAGATATACAAATGTATATAGTTTTGATAAGGTAATTTGGATTTTAGTAGACTATTTCAATTTTTGTGGGTTATATGAATAAGCCGAACCAAAACCTGAACCGAACCCGAATTACCCGAAATATTACCGGAAATTCTTACCAAAAATATGTAAAACCTGAAAATTCGAACAAAAAAATCAAAAAACTCGAACCAAAAATATTTGGTTCTAGGTCAGTTTTTGTTGAATATATGAAACTCGACCTGAACCAGATAGATTCGAACCGAACAGAACTGTATTTGTAAATAACCCGAACGGATCCTATATCCTTTAACCCAAAAAAACCCGAACTCGAATGAGTCTGACCTGAAAACCGAATGTCGAGGCTTCAATCCACTAATTAAAGTTCCCGATACCCGTTGGCAATTTTTGAGGCATGCATCCATTATCGAAAGTCGAAGTAACTAATCAAACTTTGCAAGTTTATTCAAAGAAAAAAATCCGCATTATGCATACCCCGGTAAATGAATGCAGAATCCATTTACCGAAATTCGCAGGGCGATTAGAAGAAGACCCGCTTTAATGATTTTGTATGTGATAAAGTGTTATTTATATTAGAAGATTTCTTAGTTTGATTCTTATTGTTTTCAATGTGGGATAAATTTAATTCTTAAACGTTTTATATGTGGGCATGAATTCGTTGGGTTTGAAATATAAATTATAGAATTCGCTGAACAAAAATTATACAGAAATATAAGGACTAAAACATAAAAAAATAAAAAATATCCTAAAAGCTCTCACGTCGTGACACGTAGGCTTTTTGTCTTATCTTTTAATAGTATAGATTATATTTTATTAGATAACTTTCTAGCTGACTTGAAATCATTTACATCAACCACTACTAGTATTTTAGCTTTAACATTTCATACAAAACATCTCTTATAAATTTTGACTTTAAGACCATTCTTCATGTGTAGAATAACAGAAGGAGCTGGCTCAATCTTGTCCTCTTCAACAACATTAATCTCATAGTTTTGTATGACTTTCACAGCCACTATCTTCATAATTTGCATCATAGCCACTTCTTTACCTAAACATGTTCTTGGACCAGCATTAAAAGACAAGAACTTATAACATGGTTCATGTACCGATATACCGGTTTGGGAAATCCATCTCTCCGGTTTAAATTCAAATGCATCTTCTCCCCAAACCGATTTCATCCTCCCTAATGAGTAAAGACAGAACAAGATCTTCGAACCGGCTTCGACTTTATGCCCACTTGGAAGAATATCCGGTTTAATTAGTAGGTGACTTGTGTTGGAAGGGAACCGGCGGATATAGCCTTAGGGCTTCACAAATCGCGCCGTGTAAATACACTAGCTTCTAGTCCTGGGCATATGGGTATTCGGTTCGGGTCCTAACGGGTACAAGTTCCAACGGGTATACATAAATTAGATCCATTTAGGTACCTATAATGTTTCGGGTCAGGTACAGGTTTGGGTCCTAACGGTACAGGTTTGGGTCCAGGTTCCATCTTATTGAACCTGTAAATACCCAAATTTTTATAGGTTTTTTCGGGTACAGGTTCGGGTCCAGGTTCTGCATTATATTTTTACCCGAAATTATAAAAAAAACTGAACTTAAACCTGTAAATTGAGCTGAATAATGCATTTGCAACATAAAAAAACAATGTTCAGGTTTTCAAAGATTGTGTTTAGCCGAAAAACAACAATCAAACAATTATACTATCAGAGTCAGTTTTGTATCAAATAGTTTTGTATCAAATATAGAGAAAATAAAGGACTAAAAACATAATATAAGAACATGTACAGGTTCCTCTTCGGGTACAGGTTCCTACCCGGACCCGAACCTGTACCCACGGGTATTACAAAAAGATACCCAACAGGTTACACTTCTAACTTTGGTACGGGTCCAGATTCGGATCTTACAAGTTCGGGTCCACAGGTTCAGGTTAATATGCCCATGACTACTAGCTTCTTTAAGTCTTGAGGATTGTAATAATAAGAATCTTTATTGGTTATTGGAGATAGTTTTGTGTTGATTTCTTGAAGAATCTTGGATATGGATTCTTGGTTTTTGCTTAGAAGCCAAAAGAACCAAGTGAGAGCTGACCAGGTTGTGTCTCTACCGGCTAACATAAAGGTCAAAATCGTGTCTGTAAGGAACTTTTTAAAAATTAAATGATTGATTTAACCTTTAAAAAATTACCAAAATTAAAATATTTTTATTTGGGTTTGTTAATTAATGTTTATAGTATAATATTAAAGATGTAGAATTGTGTGAGTAATGTTTATTTGGATTTAATTTTGAGTTTTTAGGTGTAGTTTTGAAAAGTGATTTTGAAATTGTGTAGTTGTGTAAAATACAATTCAAAAAATGCAAATTTGTAATTGTCCCTCTTAATGGTTACCTAATTTCAAATTCAACTAAAAGAAAAATTATTTACAAAATATAATTGCTCAGATTAAATAAAACAAAAATGAATTTTGCATTGGAAGTTTAAAGCTACATCTATTTTGAAACAAAAAAAAAACTCATGCAGAAACTATGCGTTTTATAGAACATAGGGAGAGGGAGTATATGAAATGTATGATTTTCCTTTTGGCTTATAATTAACATATTTTGGTTGTCCATATCGTTGGAACCAAACATATATGTACTTGTTGTAATAATTGATTTAAAGACCACAATTATTGAGCTCTTAAGATTGTGTGGATGTTGGTGTTTGATATACTATTATATTATATAGTACTAATTAATGATATCACGTGTACCTAATTTTGGGTTCTTATCAACTTTGGTACAAATTATTCAGATTCATTGGTTAATTCGTGTTTTCCTCTATGCATTTTTTATGCTAAAGATGTATGACGCAATTTTTTTTTTTATAAACCGTGCGAGTTTTGGACTTTGGTCTATAATTTTTACTTACGTCAATAAAAACAAAATAAAACATTAAATATTACCATAAATCTTATATAGTAAATGACAATAAATTTTACCTACGTGTTATCCAAAGAGAAAATTAAGGAAATTAGTTCATATTTAATTAATTTAATATTTTCGAAAATTGTTTGTAATTTTCTATTTTATTTCTCATAATTTATATTATTTTATATTTAATTAGTTTAATATTTTCGAATTTTTTTTGTAATTATCCATTTTATTTTTCATAATTTATATTATCATATATTATTTATTAATATAATAATTTTGAAATTTCAATAAATTTATCAAAAAGTGTACGATATCTTTTTGGTATTTTAATTTATATTATAATTTAAAATATTTAATTATTACTAATATATTGAAATTTACTAAAAATGCACGATGTGGTTTTGGTATTTTAATTTATATTATAATTTAAAATATTTACCTATTACTAGAGAAAATTAAGGAATTTTTTTTATATTTAATTAATTTAATTGTTTTTGAAAATTGTTTGTGATTATCCCTTTTATTTTTGAAAATTTTATAATTTTGTAAATCTAAAGGTATTATAGTTATTAACATCTTCATTGAGTTTTTCCTCTAGTTTTTATAAAACTATTTTTGTTGAATATGCTTTGTTTTATATTAACCAAATTAACTCATGGATATATATCTTTCACGTCTTTTTAAGTGTCAAATCTTTTATTTCTTTGAAAAATATGCATAACAAACATATGTTTTTGTAGACCAGATACATACGTTTCTAACAATTTTTCATTTTAACTGCGTGTTTATGAAAAATCTTTAAACAAAACTATAATTCTTTAACAAAAACAAAAAAACTAAAAAACTAAAAAAGTAAAGCAAATTTTGTATTTAAACATATTTATCCCACTATAAAACAAAAAACTACAATTTTGGATGTTTGTTCTTTGTTTTCATTCTTTTTTATTGATAATTTATTACATTTTCAGTTTTGATTTTATTTCGTTGTGATTTTAGCATAGTTTAAAAAATTATTATTTTTTATTAATATAACACTTAATTTCATTTTATGTATTTTTATAATTATTTATGACAATATTATAACATCTTTTATTGTATGTCCATTATAACAAGGGCGGATTACAAAAACATGTGCAAATAAATTTATAGTCTTGAATAAAACATTTGCATATGCCTTTATATAATGATTTTACAACTTTAGTTGAAAATACTTTTTTTTTTTTTTTGGTTTAATTTTTCTATTTAATTTAGTTGAAAATACTTGAAATCATGTTATGTTATTTTTGGGTATCCGTTTGGTTTTCTTCGGAATTTCGGTCAGGTATTTTGCTAGTTCGGATTCGGAACATAATTTTCTTTTAGAAGATGTTTTAGATTTTCAAAACAAATATTAAATGTATTTGATGTAATATAGTCAACTAGGATGAGGCCCGTGCGTTGCACGTGTGCTTTTATAATTAGTTTTACATTTCCGAACCATCATGTTACGTACTTAGGCTGGTTTCACCCGATGATTGTGTGACTTACAATGCGGCATATGCGGCAAATTATAGCGGCATTTAAACGTACATAATAAGCACTTTCTACCCCTTTAAAACTATATTCTAAACACTATATAGCGAACCCAAATGAAAAAATTTAAAATCTAAAAGTGTTAAAACTTGTTTTTTGTATTTGTGGTATTTTTATAAACTACTACTTTTTGATGGTATTTTTGTTATGAAAAATATTTTAATGGTATTTTTGTTATAAAAAACTTTTTAATGGTATCTTTAAAACAAAATATTATTTTGATGGTATTCTAAAGAATTTCTCTAAAACTTATCATTATGTAACTTATTTTCATAATTACTATTAACCACACTTATGATATTTCTTAAAAAGATAGTGGTATTTTTGGTCTTTGTTTGAAGTTTTTAAGACAACGTGTATAGAAACAACCCACAAGCCACAAACCATTATATGAAGTATATTGAGTTGTTTAAATATTGTTTTTCGTATTTCTTAAAAAGATAGTGGTATTTTTGGTCTGTTGTTGTAGTATTTTAGGACAAAGTGCATAAAAACAACACACAAGTCATAACAATTATATGTAGTGTGTCTCATTCTATACATTCCTCGTCATCTCAAACTTCTCCTTACAACACACATACACACATAACACACATAAGTATCAAATCAAATCTTTTGACTCAAAAATCATTACCCATAAAGTGAAAACAATAAACAAGATCTAAACCTAGCTGCGTCATACCAATGTTTTGTTGCTTTCTAAGCTTTCTCGCAATGTCCGAGAAGACACGCCGTGTAGTAGCCTAACAAAGCCCAAGAAACTTAGCTTTCCGTCTGAATGTCTTATCCAATCTTTGAGAACAACGTGTACCGGGATTGATGGCCGAGTCCGGGTTCCTACAATTTCCAAAAAGGCCAATTCTCATATATAAATAGCACTAAATCAAGTTTCTTTGACAAAAATTAACATACACTCTCAAAAAGTTTCACAAATACCACTAAAAAGTTTAAACCACAACTTTAATTAGCTTAAAATCTTCGAAATTAAACCTTATCCCTTCAAAACTAAATCGCAAACACTAAATATTTAACCCAAATGAAAAATCAATATTCCAAAATGTAAGAACTTGTAATTTTGAATTTATTATACTTTTGGGATAAAAATATTTGAGTGGTATGTTTGGTCTAAACAACTGTGTGGCATTCTTGGAATAAATTTTTTTTGTGGTATTTTAAACAATTTCTCATGTATAAAAACACATGTCCATGTAAAAAAAATGTTCAAAGATCACATGACCAAGCTTTCTATCTTCAAAAACTCTTCTTTAATAACAAAACCAGCTTTTATGTGAATTTAAAAAGGGCTATAAAATTAAATACCGATGCAAGTTCATCGATCATGATAGGTCTATTCCCATCTTTCTCAAACAACTCGTAAGCACGACGTGCGTGCTGTTCCCACGTTCCCAAACCTTCGAACTGGTGGACGCTTAACACGGAAGCACAAAACTCTTCAAAGTCTAGCTTCTTGTATTGAGGACAAACCGACAACTTATCTACATTTCTCAAAAAGGAGATATTATATATATATATATATATATATATATATAATGTTTAACCATCAAAACCATATGATAAAAAGCAGCTTAGTTTATACTAATTAGCCTTGTTTCTTACCATGTTAACAAAATCCAAAACTCACGAATCCTTCATAGCATCTGTTAAGCTCTTCAGTATTGCCTGAGATTTTTATTAAAATAGAGTCAAAAGGAGAAAAATGAGAAGAGATAGATGTAAGGGCAATTCTCATATAAATTTATTCGGTAAAAATAGCACACTCTCAAAAGTTTTACAAATACCAATAAAAAACAATTGTTCAACAATACCACAAAACTTAAATTAACTTACAACCTTCGAAACTAAACCCCTTGACACTAAATATTGAATCCGAATGATAAACTTAGTGTTATTATAACTCATTTTTGTGTTTGTGTTACTTTCGGAATATAACCTTTTTAGTGGTATTTTTGATCTAAAAATCTTTGTGATGGTATTTTAGGAATAAATACAAGGCGTTATTCCCCCTGATCCTCTTTCAAATAATATTTCGAAACACCAATACAACATCTCTGAATATCCGGCGAATCCTTGTCATGTGGCTCTTAAAAGATGTATGCGATCAACGCTTCTCCGGTCACCATTTCTTCTTTTTCTTCTTCCTTTGGATCGTGTTGCGCCGTCGTCGTTTCCTATGTGAGTGAAGCGTTAAAAAAGAAATAGGGTAAACGTTTAAAAAAAAAATCTCCCTAAAAATAATAAATTTTTAAAGGGGAAGGGAACTCTATAATTATAATAATAAATCTCCCTAAAAATAATAAATCTCCCCAAACCGAAAGTATTAAAGGGGAAGGGAACTCTATAATTATGAAATAGGAAAGCTAATGTTGTGTGTGTTTTTTTGTTATTTGGGGAGTCACCATTTTTGTAATAAAATCTAGACTTTGAAAAATTCAAATTTCTTTGAACAAACTTTACCAAGTAATTGTTTAGAACCAAGTTGGATTTATATATTTACCTAAGTGAAAAATAGTACTACAAACATGCATTATTATCATAGCAAACTTGCCAATATAGCAAAAAAAAATCCTGCCGGGAGACTTGACGTGTAATAATTTAGCCAGGTCAGTCAATCTAGAGAACTCATGTTCAAGTAATTTTTTAAGATGACAAAAAGTATGAATATCTGACCTATTGCTTAGATATTGAAGAATTAGGTTGATGACTCTATCAGGAAGATATCCACCAACACGGATGGCATTCAGAAGTTTCAGGTGGCACTCCATTATCTTTCCTGCGTAGTTCATTTGAAACATTTGGGCGACAGCTTTGTTTTCTGGATTATGAAGTTTCAGATCTCTGAACCTATAATAAGTTATAAACAGTTAATTAAAGACATGGAAAATGTAAAGGTTCTAAGTTGATAAATAGATTTGCATAGCATACCGAGCGTACAACCTGTTTAAAATGTGTGCGACCCACTTCTTGACTTTCCACCATCCCCATGATTTTCTGAGCTCAGGGTCTTTAGGCTGACCGTCGTCGGGAACAGGACGTTCCAAAATGTTTAGGAATAGAGACATCCAAGCATTCATCAAGTTTGGATCAAATAATGGCCGCGGAAGCTCCAGCTGTATAGAATAAGGATGAACATGATGTATATAAAATTCAACCATAACTCCTTATAAGAAATAGATTTCATGAACTAAGTACCACATGATTTATAACTTACATAAATACATGACCATAATATCTTGCATATAAGCTTGATATGGTCAGCCACTTCAATAATAGGATTTTCAACAAGGAGAAGCTTATTGAATATATTCAGAAGATGTGGAAACGTCTCCTCGATTACTCGGTAAATAGGTGACCTGTCTTCATCGGACTTAAACTCCGTAAACGAAAAAAGGAAATCGAGAGAAAGTCAAATTACTAAAGAAACCTCGATATGGGGCAAAATCCATAACCACATGTATATTTTGGGGCAACCTAATTCATAACATGAGTAAAAAGTTCACAGAGCAGACTTACTCGTATTTTGAAGATAGAATCCGCAACACAAATAAAGCTCCGTAAACTTGTTGATCTTGCAAGTTGTGATTAACCCATTCCAGGAGATGGGGCCATTGCTCAGGATAGTCAGCGTAAATTATAGTCTTCAGGCACTCTCCCATTTGAACTCTGCATCATAATCAATTACAAGTTTATGGTCTAGAGAGAGATAGATTCATAACAGATAATACGGTCTTAAGCCTTTCTTGTTTGATAGAAACATAAAAAGAGTAGTTCTCTCCGTGCACATCAACATAGTTAGAGAAAGACATGGATGCAAACGACTTACCATGAGTAGGAGATTGTGTGATTGTAGGTGATTGCCGCGAGATCTGCGAGGAGGAAGAAGCGAGATCTGCGAGGAGGAAGAAGGAAGAAGAAGGAGGAAGCGAGATTTGCGAGGAAGAAGAAGAAGAAGAAGAAGAAGGAGGAAGAAGAAGAAGGAAGGAGGAAGAGGAAGAAGAAGAAGGAGGAAGAAGAAGAAGGAGGAGGTAGAAGGAGGAGGAGGAGGAAGAAGGAGGAGGCGAGATCTACAGAGGAGGAAGAAGCGTAACAAAAACATTAGGTAAATCTACGGACACGTGTCATTACCAGAGGGGAACACATGTCAGCAGCTGAAACAATGTTTAAAAAACCCTTCTGTCGTATTATATAAGATAGTATTATATATTCTTCTCTATGATTGGTTGAATTAGTTTAAATTAAGTATAAAATAATGATTTTCTGTAGAAAACAAGAAATATCAATATTATCTTAAAATTTGTGTTTTAAGCCAAAACAACTAAGAAAAAGAACAAAGGGAGTATACAAAACCATGAGGTTATTATTTAAAATTATAGTATTACTTAAAGCAATGATAAGAGAACAAGACATGTTCGTACATATTAGTATGCATACATCTTTTTTTATTGAAATCTAAACAATTATATATTTATCATAAAATTTAAAAACATAGTGCAACACTACTAGATCTTAGTAACATTAACATGGAGACCATGTTGCATACGAAGAAGAACAGAAGGAAATGGTTCTGTCTTAGACCATGTCCAACAGAGAAACCCTCAAAATTTCTTAACTATTCATTGGGACCCATGAACATTTAATTTAAAATAAAACAAAAATAAAATAATTAAAAACGCATCAATCATAGTTCGCCACGTATCCAAAGGGCCCACTAAATAGTTAAGATCCGGATCTTAAATAGGAAATATAAGATCCAGATCTTAACTATTTAACGGGTCCCACCTACTAAGATCTCTTTAAGAAACACTAATGCACGTGCTCTTATGCCCTTTAACAACTTTAATATCATAGTTTCTTATGATTTCAACAGCCACTAACTTCATCTGCAAGAAAGTTAACTTCTTCCCCAAGCATGTTCTCGGACCGGCGCTAAAAGCCAAGAACTTATGTGAAGGCTCATGTCTCAACATTCCATTGTCTAAAACCCATCTCTCTGGTCTGAAATCTTCAGCATCATCTCCCCAAATAGATCTCATCCTACCCAATGCATAGGTAGGTATCACTATCTTCACATTCTCGTCTACTCTATGGCCACTTGGAAGCAAGTCTGGCTTGGCCGGTGACTTGTGGTTAAAAGGGACTGATGGGTATAGCCTTAACGTCTCGCACACGGCACCATGTAGATACACAAGCTTGTCTAAATCATTGTGATCAAACTTTGGCATGTTCTTGTTAATCTCTTGTCGGATCTTGGACATTGCTTTAGGGTTCTTGGAGAGAAGCCAAAAGAGCCAAGTGAGAGCTGAGCTTGTTGTGTCTCTTCCTGCCATCAAGAAATTCAAGATAGTGTCTCTTAAGAACTTATCGTTACTCGGCTTCAAGTGTTTATATTTGGTTGTGTCCAAGGTCATGTAGTATGTTAAAACGTCTATGAACTCTCCATGACTTCTGATTTTGAGCTCCTCTCTTTTAGCTAATATGATCTTCTCTAGCAATTGATCGAAAATCGCGATAGATCTCTTCATCTTCTTCTCAACTCCTAAGCCAATCCAATATTGGAGCTTCCACAAGAACATTGGTTTAGCATGTCTATAGAAAACCCCGTCCGCAACAACTTCCATGGCATCACCAAACTCAACCTTAGGCATATCTATGGACATACATTTTGGATCGTACCCGGTCATCAAAATCAAAAAAGTATCATAAAAGAATCTACGAAACAAATCTTGCAAATCAACAAGTATGTTTTTCTCAAAAGCATTTTCAAGAATAGGAACAAGCCCTAACTTCAATTTCCTTAAGCTAGTATTAATCGAAAACTTTTCGAAATCTTGATTGCTTAAAAAAGAATGAGAAGAGCTTCTCATATCTTCCCATAACTCCGAGTCAACGTTGAATATTCCATCTCCTAACACTTCAAATATCTCCTTAAACTCTTTACCTTTAGGGTAATTAACGAAATTAGAACATAGAATGTAATGAATATTCACCGGATCAACGGTGGCCAATATGTCCGTGCCACTAAGCCAAGGCCCTTTGAAAAAATATGTCATATTGCTCGCCGCGAGAACTTCGGTGGTGGCATCGTAGATATTATTGATAAGAAGGAGAAGACCAGGAAGCATCCCAAGGACAGGCCAGTTTGTAAGCAAAGGCTTTTGAGTTTTCTTGTGGTACAAGAAACCAATAAAGACAAGGGAGAAAAATAATGCTATGAAGATTTCAAGTAAGCCTATGGTCATAGCCATTATAGAAAGATAGAAGGAAGGGTTTTTAGTCACTAAAGAAGAAATATTTTATGAGTGAGTAGTGATTCATATGAGGGATAGTTAGCTATAAATAAGTGTAAGAAATCAAGTATATTCACTTGTGATTAATTATTGATGTATTAATGTGTATAGGGTGGAGCCTTTTCGTGATGTTGTTCTCCTGAATTCGATAATTTACACTTAAGAGATTATGAGTTTCAAAGCATAACCTATTTGTTTATAAAAAAATGTATATTAAAATATAATATAAGGGTGAATATACTTATATTAAGATGTGCAAGTGTCCCAACTCCAAAGTTTTTAAACATATTTTGGTAAGGAAATTTCTTCAAGATTTAGAAAAAATGGGTATAAATTTATATATGCCTTCAATTAATTTGTTATGTAACCCTCATATTAACTTTTTGTGTTTAACTGTTCAAATAATTTACGTAATGTTTTTATTATAATATTGGGGAACAAAATAAATTATATTGGCCCCGGTGAAATTGTCTCCTAGATCCGCAAAGGCGCGGATGTAGGGTACTAGGAATTGACACCCATGAATTTAATTTTCATTTGAAGTTTTATTATTAGTTTTAAATTGACACCCTCTAATAATATTTTTGACACCCATCAAATTTGCATCCAATTATATTATATGCCATCCAATTTTATTAAAAAAGAATAAAAAACTATACAAATAAACTCATCAACTAACACAAAATATAATTAATTTACTAGAAAAATTCACAAAACTAAATCTCATTTTACAAAACTACGCCTAATTTAAATGATTTTTTAACTTTACGCATTTTAAAAAATTTAAATGGCTAAACTACCTTTTAAATATTTACCCAAATTAAAAAAACTTCATTTGGATACACTATTTAGTGTTTAGGGATTACTGTTCAAATAGAACGATTTTGTGTTTAAATTTTATTCGAATTTAATATATAATTTGTTGATGTAGTTATAAACTTATAACCGTAATAGTGATACTTTTTAATGATTTTTTAGTTTAAAACGGATATTGATAATTGATAATATGGTAAAATGAAATAATGATAGTGAGTTTTCAAAAAATAAGTGAACATACAGTATATTTAAAATCATTATTTGTGATCACATATTTTTCAGTAAAGTTTATGCATTTAAAAAAAAAATTTAACAACCTTTACTAAATTTTCTAGCTCCGCCACTGGATTCGCTTATGTGTAGGTAACAAAATTAATTCATTCTAACCACTAAAAGCTCATACATATTTAATATGCACACAGGCCGGTTCAATGTTTTTGGATGCCCTACGCCAAAAAAAATATTTTTTTCTTATGTCTATATAAAATACTTAAAAATTGTTTAATAACAAAAAATGATATATGAACAAATTTTTTTAATATATTCATTTTATAAAATACATCCATTTATAAATATGTATCTATATCCCTTTTGAAAAAAATCATAAAATGCTTAATATTGAATTCAAATAAAGGTAAATAATTTTCAAAGTATTGTAAGAGAAAATTTATTTTCTGAAAGTAATATTAAAATGTTTAGTTTTATGAAACTCTTTAAAAAAGTTTCAAACAATTTGCGAAAAAAACAATAAAATCCAACAAAATGGTATAATCAAAAGTAAAAACTAAATCAATCTTTTTTTTCTTTCTTCTCTTGCTCTTCTTCAATACGAATCATTTTTTTTTTCATTCAAAATCCCACAAAAATAAGGAAAACTAAAAAAAATGAATCTTATAAAAAAATTTAACAACTTTTTTTTTACATAAAAATTATTTTTTTCTTGCTAAAACATACCCCTAAAATCCCGGATGCCCTAAGCCATCGGTTCCCTGGCTTGCCCTATGGGCCGGCCATATATGCACGTCTTGTATATGCTAAATGTCCGTTAAGCGTCATCCAAAACAAAACTAAAACCAAAGAATTTTAAAAACCTCTACGATTCATTTACCAAAAAAAAAACATACATCATGAGGAAAAGATAAGCTACTTATAAGTTAAAAATATTATATCGTGCATAAAATATTTCAAATCCTTTAACAAAAAAAGTACTTCACATGGAAAATATGACCTTCAAAGAATTATATGAAAAGAAAAGAACTATAGAAATATGATTGTTAAAACGTTTTGTGGTAATAACAAGTCAGCATAAAATGTTTTTTTTGAATTTAAAGTGTGAAATCTCCATTTGTGAAAAATAATATGGTATGTGCATAGGCTTAAAAGAATTGATTTAGTTATTTATATCACTAAAATACACTTACTTTTCCGGTCATGAAAGAACTCTACGGTTAATCGTGATTGAACTGAAGTATTGCAGGGTCAAAATAATGAAATCTCTAGAATCTCTTCGGATTAACGCACTGATGGTCGTTGATTATAGTTGATGATTATTTGGTTGTATTTTTGAAAACATTTTACAGAAAAAGTATTTTTGTTCAAATATGGGTTTAGGATAGTAAAAAAATAAAATTCGAAATTGAAAATTTTGTGGTGCTTATTCGGTGACAACATTGTGGGACCCAAAATTTTACTACAAAACCCTCCAATATCTCCAAGAGGCCAGACCATTAAAAGGGGACCCTAAACTTGTGTTGGCCTGATCTTATTAAATCATCTCTCCTCCATTTATTTATTTTTGTATCTTATAAGGATTTTTAATAAACCACAATGATGAGTTGTTACACGACAGACCAAACCCACTAAATCAGATAGTGACGTTGTGGTGGTACAAGAAACAAATAAAGACAAGAGAGAAAAAAAAATGCTATAAACCAAGTGGACTTTGGCTTACTTGTGTTAAGTTACTGTTAGAGTGCTCAAAGTCACTAATTTAAATTAGTCGGGAGAAGTGATTTACGCATTAAACGTGGTATTAAGTTTGATTGGTTAGATTGTATCTTTGATTTTTTTTGTTGTAAGATTTATGATGTAGATTTTTTGGTTATAAAATTGAAAGCTTATTTTTTTTTCTTTAGAAAAAATGCTCTGCAGAGCCGAAATAAATAAAAAAGAAAATAAAGTGTCTCTGAAAATTATTTTAAAGACAACATATGATTTGTTTCTTTATGTGGTTGTAGAAAAATAATAGTTTTACAAAGTTTCTAAAGCCCTTACCAACGGCTGGTTTCGGGCACCGGTGGGTATTATCAATTGCTAGTTTCGACCATCGGTGGAGATTATGGACCAAAGATCTGGAACTTCCACGGTTTATCAAAAAAAAGCTACGAAGATTTCAAGTAAACCTAATTATATAAGATAATCGCCATATAACTATTTGACTGAATTTAAAATATAATTACTCATGTAAAATCATGTTCTTTGTTTGATTTTACTCATAAATGTGATTCTTTAAAATTTATTATTAATTGAACCATCATCTCATCGAAAACAATGGTCCACTGTCGACAATTATTGTTATTTTACAGGGGGTTTGCTAAAGTTTAACTGTTTACGGTTTATGATTTATAAACTTAACTTAAAAGTTTAATTTATTTTTGTGTTTAATATTTTTGTCACTTATTGTATAACACGGGGGAATTACAAAACTACATCATTTGAATTTCATTTCACAAAACTACACAATTTCAAAATAACTTCACAAAACTACACATAAACACTAAAAATTAAATCCAACTAAACCCTATCCACACAATCATACCCCCTTAATACTATACCCTAAACACTAATTAGCAAACCCAAATGAAAATATTTTAATTTTGATAATTTTTTAAAAGATAAATCAAGCTTTTAAAATTTTAAAAGAGTGTAAATATGTGAAAAAATTGAATTAGGTAGAATTTTGTAAAGGAAAGGAAGAAATGGTGTAGTTTTGTGAATTCCTCGTATAAATATTTTACCTAAAATTATTCATTTAACCTGAAAATGTATAAAATTTAAACTAAAAATATATATATTTTGTCCATGAAACATAATACACATTAATACAAGCCGGGGAATCCAGTAATCTTATTGGATGTAAATGTTTCAAAATGTGAATTGATTTTGTCTGTTGTATTGTCGACATTCAAAGATAGGCCATCACATTAAAAGACACCTAAATTTTGTCCATAGCTTAAATAATTGTAAAATACACTGACACAGGAGGACCCCTATATAATTATAAAAAAATTCTTGAGAATCTTAAATACTGAATATCATTTTTTTTTTTTTGAGCACCAAAATACTGAATATCATTTAATTGTGCTGAATATCATTTAATTTTCCAAAAGTTAACCCCAATATTTTTTAAATGTCTATCCTCTTTTTTCTCTTGTTACATTATATATTCTCTTTTAGGTTTACACCTAAAACTTACTAATTTTATCTTCAAAAAAAATTAATTAATTTTCACATACAATGGTAGCATTTGTTATGATGTTTATAGAAGATGCAATCAATTAGCCTTTGGTGGAAAATATCCATGTGTCAAAAAAATGCATCAATTATTTAATCTATGGAAATAGAACGTACAAAAACAAAAAAAGACAGAAGTTGACAAGAACAACACTAAATAAAGGAAATTTGAAAATATAGATTTGTAAAAAAATAATATAGAAAAAGCTTCTGAAATATAGAAGTGACTCCTTAACATTGTTAAGCATGAGCATGGTGGTGAAAATGGTAAAGATAGTTTTGGTTGTTGAAGACACAACTCCAACAAGTGCTGTTTACATTCCCAAAGCTTGGTT
Source organism: Cochlearia excelsa (assembly GCA_963556525.1). NCBI lineage: Eukaryota > Viridiplantae > Streptophyta > Magnoliopsida > Brassicales > Brassicaceae > Cochlearia > Cochlearia excelsa. The sequence continues at coordinate 45,364,119 of OY748327.1, read as the reverse complement.
CCTTTGGCATTGTCAATGGCCTGCTTGATCTACACATTCAAAATATTTATTCCGTGTACCACATGTTAAATCATACTCCATATCTTTCATAATAATTGATGTTTTAGATAAAAAATTTTGTTTCAAATTAGTTAATGTTTTCAATTTCCAATGTAGAATTAATTGATTTTGTGTTTTTATTGGTTGAATTATGTTTAGGTAAAAAATTAAATGATTTTTTTACATAAAAAAGAGAAAAATTAAATGAGTTCTTATTATGCGTGAAAAAACTAAAAACATCAACTAATTAGAAACGGAGGAAGTAGTTAACAAAAGTATCATAATAAATAAATAATAAATCATATGCTCATTTAGTTTCATTATAAGAATTAGTTTCTATTTTTTATTTTCTTATACAAATTTTTATAAAATTTATAGTTTACGGTTTTATTAAATTTTATTCTCTAATAAATCATATAAGATTTGATAAAGATAAAACAACATTTATTTGAAACAAAAATAATGAAACTAACCTTTGTGGTAGAAAAGGTCGGTCGAAGAAAGGCATTAATTGAGCTTTAGGAACCATTTCTTTTCTTAACATACGAATCTCTTCTTCCTTTATCATCTGTTTCATGTTTTGATTTTATTACAATGCTTAATTTAGAGATTTTATAAAAAAAAAAACAAAGTAAAATTTTGAGACTATCTCACTCAGTATTTTAATGATGTTTTGAGTTTTTACATCTATCTATTGTAAATGATGCAATTTACTAAAATACTTATTTATGTTATTTACATGATTAATAGTAAATTTACAACCCAAGTATAATACCAAAGATCCAAAACAAATCACATTTAATTTGGTCTGAATTGGTTAATGTTGATCTCTAGCTTAATAGTATTATCTTATTATTTTGTAATATACCTTTTGTGACCTCTCCTCTTGTTTTTGATGTATTTTTGTGGTATAATAATTATTTGCAACCTGAGAAAAATAATGATGAAAAAGTTGTAGGAACGCAATTTCTACAAAGGGCAAACTGATTATTTGTGAATAAAATATGTAACTAAATTACTATATTACAATAAAAATACCGATACAAGAATTTGGAAAGACGGATTGCAGAGTCGAGATCAAAATCTCTTTCCTTAATTCTGTAAACGCCCCATAGTGTGACGGTTGCATGGCGTTCCGAATCCCAGGATAAAACTGCATGACTATTATGATTTGCATCACCCAAAATCATAATCTTGCGAACCTTAAAATGTGATGTACTCTCTAAAAAACAAGAAGAGAATGTGAGAGATTGTATGTTGTGTTTAACACTTGTGTTTGAATGTATTTTTGTTCTCAAAGAACATATTTCTCAATGTATTTGTTTTCTCTCAAAACATATATATTTTATATGGAAGAAACAATGACTATCATTATATAGTCACACTCCCATGGGAGTTACAAAAAGTGGAGTAATGAGGAAAAATTCATTTTTCACCATAAAAGTTGAATTGAATGTTAAATTACAAAATTCATTCTAACTTTTGACTTTCTCTCAAAGACCAATAAAAAGAGATATTATACTTGTTGATTTCTTCAACAATATATAAACAAATGACTTTGACCACAAAAATGCTTTTGGGCCATAAGTCCATTTCCAAATACCGAAGCCCAAAAACCTTGAGGCCCGAAGCGGTTATCTCTTTATTCCAATACACCAAAGTGTATCCAAGATTTTAAACCTTGTTAAAATCTTTCCACTTTATAACTTAGAGAATTTCATCTCTAACTTTCAAAGTGATATTTGCTAGTTTTTTATACTTAGCCAATTTTAGAAACTTTACAAGCTTTCTAATCACTTACTTTGAACTTCCATTTCTCATTCAAACCAACTCCGATTTTGACATATTAATACACTATCATATAGTGCTCACGGCGACGATTACATCGTGCCCATAATTCGTTCATTCCGCTAACTATATTAGCCGAAAACTTAAACGAAAACTTGACTTAAGCCACTTGTCAAAAACGAGTTCCAACAAAAGTTCCATAGAAGATGGAAAATAATAATGAAATAATTTAAAAATATTAAGTACCGAATAGTTGAACATGGCACGTTTTAGAGCTCTATCTCCAGAGTGAAGCTTAAATTCAAGAGGCTTTTTGTTCTCTTTTGCTTCTGCCTTTGCAACATTCTGATTAATTAAAATAAATAAAGAAGAATTCACAAAACTACACCCTTTTTTTTATAAAACTCTACCTAATTCAATTTTTCACATATTTACACCTTTTCAAAATTTTAAAAGCTTGATTTACCCTTTTAAAAATTATCAAAATTAAAATATTTTCATTTGGGTTCGTTAATTAGTGTTTATGGTATAATATTAAGTGGGTAGGATTGTGTGGGTAGGGTTTATTTGGATTTAATTTTTAGTGTTTAGGTGTAGTTTTGTGAAGTTATTTTGAAATGGTGTAGTTTTGTGAAATGTAATTCAAATAGTGTAGTTTTTTAATTCTCCCATAAATAAACTATACTAATTATTAATTAACTAATCCGAAAAGTAAATATGTTAATATAGGATTGCACATATTTTTTTAAAAAATATGTTAATATAGGATTGCACATAATTGTAAAATTTAATTAAAATAACTAACTAATCAGAAATATTTATAATAAAACATTTTAAAAAAATTCAAATAGTTGGAAATTGCATGTGTTAATAATGCATGTAAACACTTACTATTTATAATAAGATAAAACCCTTAATGACCTGAGTTGTAACATGAAGCCTGAAGTATAATATTTTCATGTAACATATGCATTTTTTCTTATATAATTTTATTTTTATAAGAAATCGATTGGACATAGAATCTCTTATTGTGTACCTTCACAGGGGCTGCCTTTGTTTTGTCATGTGCTCTTTCTTTAAGTTCAACTTTGGTTTACAATATAGTTTTAGTGAATAATTGAATAATATGAATCATTGTATATATGAGGACTTACACTAATCACTAATTCACTATGGTATTTAGATAAGTACTAAGCAAACAATTTTTTGAATAATTGTTTCACAATTTTAGAAGTTCATGAGTAGACATAACATATATACTTACATAATTTAACTCAACTCTTGCACTTATTTAATAACCAACTTTTTATTTGTTAATTTGTTAACTAATTGTTAGAGAAATTGGGTTGGACACCTTTTTCAAAATTTACTATTGCCTGGAAATGATCACATCACAAAGAAACTCAAACTTATATTTTTGTAACTTACAATAAAGTGGCATTTTTAAAGAGAAATTCACAAAACTACACCCTTTCAATCCTCCTCTCACAAAACTACACCCTTTCAATCCTCCTCTCACAAAACTACACTTAATTCAATATTTTTACAAGTTTACACCCTTTCAAAATTTTAATAGCTTGATTTACCTTTTAAAAATTACCAAAATTAAAATCTTTTTATTTGGGTTCGCTAATTAGTGTTTAAGGTAATTTTAAAAGATTTTCGTAATGGGCTTTAGGTTAGGAAATATAAAATTTTGTAAATTGTATAAACCTAATTCTTTTAGAAGTTGGCAAGTTGCCCTCCGTATTTGGTGTCTATAAATACAAGTTAAGTTTCTAGTTTTCACATTCAAATAAATAGAAACTACACACATTAGCAAAGAAAGGTAATATAATATACTATGGTTTCTAAAAAGAGAAAAAACCGTAAAGTAAAAGGTGGAATAACCAAATTACCAGAAGGTCTACTAATCCACATCCTATCTTTCCTTCCGACAAAAGTGGCAACTTTAACAACGGTTCTGTCCAAAAGATGGCAAAATTTGGTTACATTGACACCTAATTTTGATCTACATGACTCCATCTTTCGACAACTTACGGGAAGTGCGCGTTCTAGTTTCGCGGAGTTTGTTAATAGAGTTCTTGTTCTTCGATCCGTTAACTCACCCATTACTAAATTCTCTCTAATATGCCATAGACCCGTAAACGAAAATATTGTTACGTGTTGGTTAGTCGAAGCCTTAAAACGTGGAGCGATCGATGTTACCTTTTCGTTGTTCTTCCCTCCTCGCGGTTACTCATTGCCTTCAAGTATCTTCTCTTATAGTCAAAACTTGATTAAGCTTAGTCTCGGAAGTGGCAAACTTGATCTAAGTACTCAAGGAGACTTTGCCTTTACAAAGCTTAAAAATTTGCATCTTACGCTTATTGAATTCGTTGAAAGTGGTAATGGTTTGGCTATGCTCATATCTAAATGCCATGTGCTTGAGAATTTGGTTTTACGAAACTGCGTTTGGACATTAACCGCGGTAATTACTTGCTCGACACTCAAGAGACTAACAATTGATCTAAAACACGACATTCCTCGTAAATTTTGTAAAGAGCTTCAATCTAAGTTTAATCCACACACTCGTCTTGCTTTCGACACTCCAAACCTACTCTACTTAAAATACTATGATTCTCATCCTCGCAACTACCCGATGGTCGAATTGGGTTCACTTGTTGAAGCTACGCTCAATCTTGGATTGACTATAGGTCGTAGACACGGAAGAGTTTCACATAACCATTACGAAATAGATGGTAAGGCCGCCACCGATCTTATCATGAGGATACAAAATATTCAAACCCTTCATTTATTTTCCGCGACGCTTGAGGTTACTTTCTTATTCTTTTTTCTTTTCTTTTTTTTGGGGTTTAGTTAGTTACAATTTTGATGATCCAAAACATATTTTCAGGTACTTGATGAGACCATACCGGTATTTCGCAACTTAAATCATTTATCTATTAAAATCGGCAGTTATAATGAAGGATTCTTGCTATATTTACCAAGCTTTCTCATCAACTGTCCTAATCTACAAAGTCTTACCATTCATGTAAGTATATGATTTGAATTCAAGTATATTATTATAAGAGCATCTTCAACAGAGAAATTCACGAAATTTCTTAACTATTCAGTAGGCTCACGGAAAATTGGTTTAAAAAAAAAATAATTTAAAACGCACTAATCATGAATCGCCACGTATAGTGCAAGATCTGAATCTTAAATAAAAAATATAAGATTCATATCTTAACTATTTAGTGGCCCACATGGCTAAGATCACTCTAAGATATACCATTGCTTTTGTTTTAAATTGTTTATTTATATATATATATATATATATATATATATATTACGCTCTTTGGTTAGGGTCAATGCTACATGCCTGGAGATGGATTCTTGGAAACTTGTGACTACATCTTTGCTTCTTGTTCTTCATGCCTATCATCTTGTCCTGTGAAAGTTCTGAAAATATTGAAGTTTGGTGCAACTTGTGAAGAGATGTCACTAGTCAAGTATTTCCTTAAAAACTTGAATATGCTTGAACAAGTAGTTATCATATGCTCAGGATACGGGTTTGTTGATCTCTCTCAAGTCTCCGAGGAACTCAAAATGTCGCCGAAAGCTTCACTAAACTGCAAGTTGGAAGTCCGTACGTAATTAACTACAAGAAAACATGATGATTTCCTACGACGATATTGTAAAAGGGTCTTTAAATTTTGGGGGCATGAGCTAATGTATTTTTTCTAGTCTTTTACAAAGGTTTTAAAACTAATAGTTATCTTATCTACAAGGAAAATTAAAATTGAAGATTAACAACATAAGAAGAAATGACTAATGAGCATAGACATCTACAAATCTATGATATCTTTCTTTTGGATTACAAAACAAAAAAGTGTGGTCAATATAATTAGCGGCGATTAGCAAAAAAAATTGGCTTTAAATTTCTTGGTTTGGCCATCGAAACTCTCGTACTATATTGCAGAAACTTTAGTAGGCATAGAGGAAGTTAAACTATAGTGGAGGATAGAAATAAGAAGAGACCGAAAACCCGAGGAAGAGCAAGCCTCCGATGGTTGCGACCGTGCGTTGTGAGATCCTTGAAGCCAACATGCTTCCTCCTACAACCGCGAGTGATGTACATATCGTGTGTCCTACCGTTGCTCCTATCGCTACTCCTATAGCGTTCTTGTGTGTCGCCAACTTCACAATAGAGACAGACATAAGTGTAATGTTTTCAAACATATGATTTTAATCTCATGTATTGTAAGAAAGTTAAGATATGAGTTTTCTCTTACAGCTATTGTAGCGATTTGGCTACGGTCTCCCCATTCAGCTAGAAAGGTTAAGATGAAGGACTGCACATTGCACAAAGATACAATGATATTTAGAATTATACGCAGAAGCTATGACCTTATCAGTCAATGAAATTTTAAGGCTAAATTACTGGTAAGTAAACTCAGAAACATCGATATTTTGTGCAATAGAAGGGATACCTCTAGAAATATTGGTGTACAAAATCTTGAAAATAGGCGGCGGAAAGGTGTCTTCCCTTGGCTTGACTCAAGCTTCTCTTCAACCTTCACCACACATAATGCGAAGTCAGTCCAAATTAAGAGAACATATATAAACAGATGATGGAAAATTAGGGAAACAGAGAGCAACTGATAAGAACGCCATGCAAAATCTCTTTCGATTAAGAACAAGCAAATAATTGGCCACATAAGTAACTTAAGAACAACATACTTCCTCCATTTCCTTCTTCTGATTTGACTTTGAATCACTAGACCTCCAAGCAATGTAGAGTAGCCGCAACCCGAAAAATGCGTATAGAACTGCATGTTCAAAACTTACAAATCATGATCACAAGATGCATGATGATTTCAATAAGTTTCAAGCTTCGGTTCAGTACATCTTAAGAAGAGAAAACTTATAATACATAAACCATATAGTACACTAAAACCCATATAGCTTCCTCAAGATTTTGTATACTCTTTAAATACGCAAAACAAAAGTGGTACACTCACACCATATGAGAACTATGTTCACAGTGAGAATTAGTTATATCGAATTCAGGACAGAGGGAGCAACACACCGGTAGCCGCGCTGTTGGTGTGCTTCCTCGATATCAAGTTAGGCACTATCCTACCAAGTCCAGTAGAAAGAATCTAAACAAAAATTCAGGACAATCATATAAAAAAAAATCAAACATACCCTTTTGTAGCATTAAGAATTTTCATAAACTACTTTGAATAACACACACAATAATTAACAACAGAATAGTAAACTTTGCATAGCACACTTACAGTCATAACAAACAAAGCAGACAAAGCACCAGACAACACAGTAGCTTTGGGATGTCTCATAGCCATCAACGCCGCTATTATAAACGTCTCGTCACCAATCTTAAACATATACACAAGAAAACAAAGAATTACACACTTTTAACTTTGAACAATGATCACTAAGCTGTATAAATTTCACCAAAATCCATCAACACAAACAGCGAAAAACCTCGGTGACGAGTATCATGGAGAAGCTAGAGAACAATGCATCGAATACATTAGGACCATTTGATTCTAAGCCAAGGCTTAAACCAAGATCAACCACATTATCGCCACTCGAATCGATTCCGATTCGTCCGGTGCCTATCTGTGGAAATATACAACAAAGCAACGAATCAATGAACATTGAAGAGATTCTTGATTCTGAAATATGAAGCGAGATTCGAAAGATTTCACACCATTCCACGACGACCTAGCTCTTTAACAGATTCTTCAGATTCGTTTCTATTGTTATCAACTTCAGAATCCTAAATACATGAGGAGGAGGAGCGATTCGTTAACGATGAGATTGAAATCAGTTCAAATAGCGTTTTTAAGAGAAGACGAAGAAGATACCTGCGATGAGACGGCGGAGACGAAGACGGTGGCGACGAGAAGGAATCGTGTGATGAAACTCATGGCGACGAAGAAGAAGATTAACTTGATAAATTATTAACTATAAATTATTCCCAATAAACTTAGCATAAGCACAGTTTGGTAAACGACTATTTAGAACAATATAAGTGACTATTTATAAACCAACTATTTAACGTTTAGGTGACTATTTAAAAATCAGATTCGAAAAATTGATGGTGAATCATGTTCAGTAACCAGGTTAATAATCTACTATGTTTAAAATATTACATGATTTAAAATTTTAATAATATTAAACAATTGTCATTATAATGCTATGACACAAAAACATAATCCATAAACAACATGACCTAATTCGATACCAATAATCTAAACCCTAAATTCTTTGACCTTACTTAAGACTTACCGAACAAATGGTACATCATGTTAGTGTACAATTGAAATAAATGACTATTTTATAAATATTTCATATGATATATTTCTAACTATAATAAATAGGTGATTATTTATAAACAAACTATTATTTATTTATAGGTAACTATTTATAAACCACAATTTTGAACTAAATAGGTGATTATTATTTTTAAAAGGTAAACCCAAAACCTAAACCCTAAACTCTAAAACCTAAAACCTAAACCCTATACCCTAAACCCTTTACCCTATACGGTTGAAATAGATGACTATTTTAGAAATATTTCATATGATATATTTGTAACTATAATAAATAGATGACTATTTTAGAAATATTTCATATGATATATTTGTAACTATAATAAATAGATGACTATTTTAGAAATATTTCATATGATATATTTGTAACTATAATAAATAGGTGAGTATTTATAAACAAACTATTATTTATTTATATGTGACTATTTATAAACCACAATTTTGAACTAAATAGGTGATTATTATTTTTAAAAGGTAAACCCAAAACCCAAAACCTAAACCCAAAACCTAAACCCTAAACTCTAAACCCTAAACCCTTAACCCTAAACCCTAAAACCTAAAACCAAAACCCTAAACCCTTTATCCTATATAGTATATTGTAAACCCTCCGATAGAAGAAGGTTAGTTAGTAGACTATTATCATACATAGAAACTACACATAATAACCATTTACTTTTAAAAATATCATACATAATTAGATGTAATTTTTTGGAAAAGATGAAGTTTCTCTTTCTATGATGAAGTTACTCTCCAAAACTAATTTGTTTATATGAACAAAAAAGAAACCGTGACAAGACATAAGGGGAGACATGTGTCAGACAATTTGGGGGAAAAGTGTATACTTGAAAATTTGCTTAATGATGGATTGGAGGTAAAATAGTCATTCTACATACACCAAATTCCCCTTGTCATTTACTTAATTTCACTACAATATTTGTATATCTAGCCTAATTTCCCTATTATATTCTATCTTTCATATATTGAAACGAAGAGGATTATTTATTTTAATGGAAATAGATGTTAATATTAAAAGGTTGGGGTTAATTTGCAAAAATAAAAAAGGAGAGAAAATAAATGAAAATGTATTTTTTACCTCCAAATATTTTTTTTCTTTTTTAAGTGTGATCTTTTTAGAAATAGAATATGTGTCTAAGTTTATAATAAATAACTATTTTGAAAATAAATAATAATTATGAGATAATGGTTTATGATGTATAGGGTTAAGTGTTTATAGGCAACTTTAGGATAAATGTACAAGGTTTAGTGTTAAGTGTTTAGGGTTTTAAGGTTAAGTGTATAAAGTTTATGATATATCGGAAACATGCGATAAATGTGATTTTTTTTAGATAATATACGTCTATTTACAAATAATATAAGATAATATACGTCTAGTGAAGATAATATACATCTATTTTCAATTAAACAATTGACGTTTGTTTTTTGACTCAATGAATAGTTTACAATAGATGACAATTTTCATTATAAAGAGATAAAAGGTAAAACTAGGATTAAAAAAAACTGCTTCCCACTCTTGTCATTTAGGCAAATTTGTACATGTTTTTGTTACTTTTACAAATTAACCTACAATTTTCTAATATTCACCAAATTCACCATTTTTAATTATTTTTATTTGGATTCTATAGTTAGTTTTATAATTAGTTTGGAAGGATATGATTTAGTTTTAAAAAAAAAAAATTTAAACTACTTTTAAGTTTTATGATATTTTAGATAGCAAAAAATTGAACATCTTGTGTTGTTATTGTATTTGCGACCAAAATTTCTTTTCTGGTATTTTGGGGAATTTTCCAATACTGATAACTTTTGAAGTTTAAGATTATATCCTCTTACCATTAATCATCATCTCACGCAAAATAAATAATAAGAAGGGGAGAATTATAAAACTACATCATTTGAATTACATTTCATAAAACTATACCATTTCAAAATTACTTCACAAAACTACACCTAAATACTCAAAATTAAATCCAAATAAACCATATTCACACAATCCTACCATCTAATACTATATCCTAAACACTAATTAACGAACCCAAATGAAAAAAAAATAATTTTGGTAATTTTTAAAAGCGTAAATCAAACTTTTAAATTTTTGAAAATATTGAATTAGGTGTAGTTTTGTGAAGGGGAGATTGAAAGGGTGTAGTTTTGTGAATTTCTCTAAGAATAATATACTAGTTACCATTTACCAATATTGGTAAATTTGGTATCGAAATATAGTCTCCACCATCATAATGTTTAGTTCTTTTTTTTTACATTTCTTACTAAAAAACTACACATTGGAAAATTCCCATCAAAAGTTTTACATTTCTTACTAAAATCTTGTTAAGAAAATTCCCATTTTATTAACCATAAATTTCCCAATTTTGTACGATTTTACTTTTCTCTTGAATTTTACATTCTTCTAACATTATGCCTCCTATATATATACATATATCTTTGCATCAAAAGAGAAGACATATACAATACAAATTTTCATCAAACTTTTCAAATAAAAAAAAACTAGTAAAATAATGAATATCCATTCACGAGTTAATCCTGATATGATCATATCAAAACAGCTATCTAAAACTGATTATACTGGTTTTACTATCACATTACCAAAACATCAAGTTTTGTCTGTCCTCGCCAATACGTCGAGAGTCTCGAGACAGGCGTCGTCGTGAATGTTCACGACAGAGTCGAAAATTGTTTGTACCAAGTTACATTGAAATCATGCGTAAGTGCTGATAACACTAGGTTTTATTTTGGTAATGGTTGGACTAATATCAAATCTGCGCTAGATCTTGAAGAAGATCAAGTTTTCAAGATTTATTGGGATCCAGTGTTTAACAAATTCGTTATTCTTAATCATCCTTATTCGTTAACCACTGTTCCTTCTCAGTTTATTTAATTATATAATTTATATTCTTTCCTTTTTTCAATATTACTTTATAATTTATATTCTTTCCTTTTTTAGTTTTTTTTGTATTTTGTCCAAAATAAATAACATGCAAGAAGTATCATCGAACATATCAAAATATCCAAATCTCTAACAAAACTAACAAATAATAATCTTGTATATGGAGTCTCTTAAATTTTATATTGGTTAAAGAAATCAAAGCATTGCGATGAACATGGAAAACATGCATTGACATGGCACGTCTTGATGCTCTTTCGTTGCCTTGCGTTCCACTCTTATTATTTGTGTAATTTGCTATTACAAAGTTGCAGATTCAAGTAAAACGAACTGCCTTGTGCAAGAAGTTAGGGCTCCTGAAACTAGGGTTTCTTAAACTAAGACTCTCAAATTAGATCTAGGGTTTAAAGTTTAGCCGTTTGTAGGGTTTCTGCCTTGTGATAATCAGTAAAAATTAAAAGGGATAATTACAAAACTAAACCATTTGAATTACATTTCACAAAACTATATCATTTCAAAATTTTAAAATTTTGAAAAAGGTGTAAATATGTGAAAAAATTGAATTATGTAGAGTTTTGTAAAGGAAAAGATAAAATGATGTAGTTTTGTGAATTCCTCAAAATTAAATCCAAATTAACTATATCCACAAAACCCTAGTCTTTTTAACACTAAACTCAAATGAAAGGTAAATTAGTTATTTAAAAATTAGAAAAGGCGCAAATATATAAAAAATTGAATTAGATATATTTTTGTACTAATTTTCATGATTTTTTTTTTATTTTGAAAACTCATTAAGAAACAAGTCCAACATAAATTGAAGAAAAAATTGTACTAATGACACGTTAAAGGGTAATTAATTACTATTTTTAAATTGTTCTTTATAATTCCAAATTGAGTAAATTAGCCGTTGAAAAAGCGTTGTTTTCTCTTTCATTTTCCCTCTATGCCTCTCTTCCCTTCCTTTGGTTTACATAATTTTGAAAACAATTTCGATCATCACAAAAAGTAATCTTAGTTAAAGAAAAATTCTTAGAATTAAAAATAAATTAAATCCAAATATATTTCGTCTTTATTAATCGAATTTTTTAGTATTTTTGGGGCGAAAAAAAGCGGAGATAATCTTGTTACAATAACAACAGTGGTGATGATGGATTTGAGTCGAATGTTACGCATTGCGACGGTGATTTTCACGGTGATGATACAATTTTCAGGGGGTTTCGTGTTTAATGTGACGCATAAGTTTGCGGGAAAAGACAAACAGTTGTCTGACCTCAAATCTCACGACAGTTATCGTCACGGTCGAATGCTAGAGAACATTAATTTTCCTCTTGGTGGCGATAGCCGCGCAGATTCTATCGGGTTTTGCTTCTATACATCCTCTTCTTCTCTTTCTAACTAATATTTATAACAAACAAATTTGATACATAAAATCATCATAACATAATGTTACAAAGAAAATATATGAATGCGGTTTAAGTTATAAGAAAAAATTATTGGGGATCATCAAACACTAATTTCAACAATACACTTCACCAAATTAAATCAAAACTACACTATTTAAAATAAGAAAATTTGTAGGGGGGTCACATGACCCCACTTATAAATTCACTAAAATTTAAAGAAGAGATTATAATCCAATAATAAAATTCCAATTAGTATTTTGAATTCATCAAAGGAATATATAGTATTAGATGTCAACAAAGAATTTTAAATTATTAATCCAATAATACAATGAATTTGCTAAGATTTGTGAAGTTATTTAAGTTTACTAACCAAATATACATCTTTTTTTGCAGTTTATACTTCACCAAAATCAAGCTAGGCACACCACCAAAGGAATATTATGTTCAAATTGATACAGGAAGTGATATACTTTGGGTTAACTGCGAGCCGTGTCCTAACTGCCCTCTCAAAACCGATCTCGGTGTATATATTTACGACTTCTTCTTAAACCCCAATGCTTATATATTTCCCAATACTTAAAACATTTCATATTCTCAAAACATGTTTGTTTGTTTGTCTTGAAGATACCTTTATCGTTGTACGATTCAAAAGCTTCGTCTACTTGGAAGAAAGTAGGATGCAAAGAATTGTTTTGTGAATACATTATGCAAACGGATAGTTGCCCATCAAAGAGGAAACCATGTAGCTATCATGTTGTGTACGGAGATGGAAGCACAAGCCACGGCGAATTCGTTAAAGATAACATGACATTTGAAAATATTATTGGCAACAATGAGACTACACCACTTACGCAAGAAGTCGTGTTCGGGTAAAATATTATTTACAATTCTTTGATCATTACATTAAATGGCCTTATTATTACACTTTTGTAGTGAATAAACACATCACCATATTGTTAAAAAAAAAACTTTCTTGGCATACATTTTTACTTGTTACTTTTTCTTACCATATTCATTAGTTTTTTTTATGGTTTTGATGATTATCATGATGAATCTTGAGAAGTTGACAAAATACATGTTTTCAAAACACTATTTTACAAAATTACAATCATTTTGTTTCTCTTTGAAATATATACACCTTTTTAAGGGAGAAAAAAATCATAAACTATCTATTACAATATTTTATATTTTTTTCATTATTTGGATATTTAGTAGTTACGGTTTAATATTTATAGTTTAGTCTGGTACGATATTTAGTGTTTAGATGTATTTTTGCAAAGTATAATCCTAAAGGTATATAAGTTTTTGCAATTGCGATTGTGTGGCAGATGTGGACGTAACCAATCGGGGCAGCTAGGGAAAACGGACTCGGCACTTGATGGGATAATGGGATTTGGACAAGCAATGACATCTATCATGTCGCAACTAACAATGTCAGGGTACATAAAGAGAGTTTTCTCGCATTGTTTAGACAATACGAAAGGAGGCGGTATATTCGCTATCGGAGATGTGGAATCTCCGGTAATTAAAACAACTCCTCTGGTTCCTGATCAGTAAGTAGTGTATACTTATCTCTCTTTTAAGTCATTCGCGATTTCCCAGTCTGTTTACCCGGGAACTAAAAAAATTATAACCGGCCTTATTGCGACTTTGCGTAAAGAGAAATTTCTTCAACATGTTTGAGTGTATAAATGTCTCTTTCGTCTAAAGGCTTAGACAATTTGTATACATTTTTATAATAGGGCAATTGTGAAAAAGAACTATTTAAAGAAACTTATAAGTCAAAATACACTATCACAAGTTATTAAGACTACAAATAGTACTAATTCTTTCTATCAATAATATCATCACAATATTTAAATTAGTCGAACACTTTTAAAATTTAAACCTAAACCCTAAACCTTTATAAATTCTACAACTCCATTTCAAAACTAAATCCTAAACACTAAATACTAATTATAAGTGTTAAACCTTGTTTTTTTTTGTGTTTGTGGTTTTCTTACCAAAAGACTTTTAGTGGTATTTTGACCTAAAATTAAGTGGTATTTTAAAAGAATTTTTCTTATAAATATTTGCTTCTTGTAATAACTTTGTCCAACGATCTTAGGGTACATTACAATGTCAATTTAAAAGGAATAGATGTAGGTGGTAATCCTGTCGATCTACCACCAAACTTTGCAAGTTCCGACGGAACCGGAACAACAATTATCGACAGTGGTACCACTTTAGCTTACCTACCATCAACTCTTTACGACTCAGTGATTGAAAAGGTGAAACTAAATCAATTATATTATCATTCTTTGTGTTCTAGTATTATAATTCAATCATATCGCGCGCGCATGAACATAGTATTTTTCTATGTATAGATTATTGCTAAGCAACAGGTGAAATTGCACACGGTACAAGGAACTTTCTCGTGTTTCAGTTTCACTTCAAAGTAAGATTACTTTGCTTTATGTTCCTATCCTCTCTATGTCTTAACCATTCTTCATTATTTTTAATACCAATAGGCTTAAAAGGTATACATTGTCATTTTTTTGATAAACCGTGAGAGTTCCGTACTTTTAGCCCATAATCTTCTATGGTGCACGAAATCGGTTGTTGGTAATATCATATTTAAGGCGTAAAATCACTTCTCACAAGGAGTTTGTTGTTCAAAGTTATACATTGTCTTAAGTATCATCTTAGAGACGCAAAATGCATGTGCAAAGAAACTTGAAATCCTTTGGTTCTTGATTATTAATTACAAGCCGCAAATTTTTTTTTTTTCGGTTTCGTAAAATTGGATTCTTACATATATATGCAGCACAGATAAAGCATTTCCGGTGGTAAACTTTCATTTCGAGGATGAGCTTAAACTGATTGTTTATCCGCGCGATTACCTTTTCAAACTTCGTGTAAGTCAATAGCTACTTTGTGATCAATATTAGATTGATCAATAGATTCAAACTATAGACATAGTTTAAGTACTCTTGTGTTCACTTTTTGTCGAAACAGGAAGGCATGTATTGCTTTGGTTGGCAATCTGGTGGAATGGCGAGTAAGGACGGGTCCGATAAAATCCTTTTGGGAGGTAAAAAATTCAAAATCAAACCATACTATTAAAAAAAACTCTTTTTTCAATAGATTTATCTCATCATTTTTATTCTATGATCATTTTTCGCGTGTATACGATATGTAGACATGGTGCTATCGAACAAGTTAGTCGTATACGATATAGACAACTATGTCATTGGGTGGACAGAGCACAACTGTAAGTACATACAACAACACTTGGTGATTAATCAATCAAAAGAATCTATCAAAACACATCACATATTTTGTATTGTTTATTAGGTTCAACAAGCATCAAAGTTAAACATAAATCCGGTGCGGTCTACTCAGTCGAAGCAGGCAATCTTATATCGGTTTCTTCTTCGGTGATGAACGGAACTTTTGTAGCATTATTGTCTACACTAATCTCTCTTCTTTTGCTTCATAGTTTTGGTTAACAAAGAGATATGTTAGCTTTGTTAGTGTTTGCATCTTTTTGTGGATGTTATTTAGCTATTGGAGTCATGTGATTTATATAGACAAAGACAATACATTCTTTTATGTATACTCTCAAAATGTGGGGGTTTAAAAGGCAAATATATCAATGCATATCAAATTAACCATTTTTAAAAAAAATTCACTCAGGTTGTAGAAATTCATAATGTTTCAGAAAAGAAAAAAACAAGAGCACAACATATATCATAAGGCAAGAAGAGTTTAAAGATTGAAACTTTGAATTTATTGTCTTTTTGATGCAAAAAAAAAAAAAAGAAAAAGAGGAGGCCCTTTCCTTCATTACTCACTCTTCTTCCTCTGCTTCTTCAAGCCAATTCACAAATGGCTCTAAGCTTTTCACAAAGTTTTGCCTGCAACATTCATTCACCACAAAAGCAAACAAAAACATCACCATAGTGTACCTCGAAACAGAGTAATATTAGTGTTTTTTGGAACTAAACGCGTACCTGCCCTTTGAGTTGGTTCCTTTACGGAACCAATGGAGAATGGTGTCTTCGGCGAGGACATCAAGCTCGTAGAGAGACCTCACTGCTTCCGGGAAAACTTTCATAAGCTTTGCATCTTCATAGCATTGCATTTGGACTTTGTACATCAGTTCCAGCTCTAGCCTCCCGCTGCTGCAGAACGTGTTCAGAAGTGGAGCCCATGTTTTCACCTACACACACCGGTTAAAATTCAAGAGATTAATGGGAAATTACCTACAAATTCAAGGTTAATAAAAGGCGATTTTCCTTTATTGTAACTAGCTGATTCATGACCAACTAAAACTGTAATATAGGACGCATAGCTACTACAAAGCTTACTTCAACAATTTTCGCATCTCTGATAAGAGCAAAACTAACAAGTATAATTTACTTGTCACATACTATAAGGAATTTGTATATGAGATGACATGTATGAATTGAATGGCAGGCTCATCTATTTATAGAAAATCTTACCTGACGCAGAACCGAATTTGCATTTTGCTGCTGGTTTTTTCCAGACCACTGAACAGCATCCATTAAACCGTCCCAAATGACACGCACAACCTCAATCTCTGGGAGTTTAGCATCTTTGACTAGCTGCTTCACACTTTCAATGACTTCATCTACATTACTCTCCTCCTCGGTGACCTTGCTTGTAAGAACGGTTTTGATTTCCTTCAGTTTCACCTCAAACATTTTCTTTGCATGGTACTCTACTAGATCGGTCAATCCTTCATTCCTAAAAAATATTCAAAAAAGTAAACATGGCATTGTCAATTAACTATACATACAGAAGAAGAAAATAGGGCAAACTTGGAATGTAAAGGCAGACCAAAGAGGAATATAGTTCTATGTAACAGAAAGCAACAAACTTCAAGGGAGAGAAACTCACGTGAAATGCTCAGCAAAACTTTCAGCAGATCGCCTTACGGGTGGTAAGAAATCCACAAGGTTGTCTTCCATTTTTCCACGCCTCAGAATAGAAATCAAGTCTTCAAGACTGTTTTCAACCAAGTACTCCTTGAAGAAGTCTGTCACAAACGTGAGCACTATCCCTTTGGCAACAAGATTATCCTTGAGCAATGGCTGGAAGACAGTCTCCGGAGGCAATCCCGAGAGCTTCTGAGAGAAGGCAAGTGCTGTGAAGATAGCAAGCTTCTTCCTGTCATTTTCTTCGAAAAGCTCAAGTGACTGCAGGAATCTCCGCGTAACATTTTCAAGGTTCTTTATAAGGAATGGCTTCCTCCTCAGGATTTTCTGTATGTAGACAATAGATGGTAAAATGGCTTCCCGCTTGGGTTCACAGTCAATTACAGAGTAAGGATGGCGTTCCCCTTCATCAGATTTCACTGTTCCAGGTTGTGTACGTCCTCCTATGAAAACAACCTTAAAAGACAGATCTCTCAGTTAAAAAACATAAAAGAGAAGCAAAATAAAGAACTAGCAGCACAAGAAATTGTAACATAAATCAACAATAACAAGAAAACAGCACAAAAATAACTATAAGAACAAACAGAAACAATCTTTACAATACCAGTTACACTGCTGGATATGTCATTTCCACCTTTACAAGTGGAAGACATTTCACAAAAAAGGCAATGGCCAAATAGAAGAATTAATTGCGACTTGCGGGACTCGAAGAAGTGTTTCTAAGCCTTAGAAAGGCACTTGAAACAACACAGATGTAAAAAAAAATCTGCTTAGAACAATAATAGAATAGGACAGACCTAAACAATCAAATGGTTTTGAGAAAAAAAGATATTAAACTGGTACATATATAAGAACACAAAGGAAATAACCATAAAATATTTGCTGTATACGTACCTCGAAGAGGATGTCACCGTATCTTGAGAAATTAAGAGCTGATGACTCAATACTCTTGGCAACAAGTTCCTAAAAACAAGCAAACAAGAACTATAAGTTTCAAAGAAAGACATGTAATAACAAGCAAGTCATCAAAATCAGAAAAAATAAAACACCAAAAAAACATACCAGATCACCAGCATTATCCAGATATATCTGAACTACTGCATCAGAAAAAGCTGCAGGGTCCAAAGGAGCCGCAATATTCCTCTTGCGGGTCTTAATCCGCGTACCTCTAAATAATGTACATATAAAAGAGTATATAAACACAAACAGCTCCTAACCATACATGACATAAAAAGAAAGAAAATGCTATAAACAAAAAAATACCATCAAAAACAACAAATTTAAACAATCCACATACACTCTTAAACAACGAAGCTATCATAATTTTTTAACAAAAATCTAGAGGTTAAATCCAAAAAATATCTAAATTGTAAATTTAAAATGCTACTAATATAAACAATGATCATACAACTTAGGCTACAAAGCAAAAAAGACCTAACTTTAAAAAAACAATAAACAAAAGATTAATCTATTAAGAAAATCTCTAAAAGATAAGGCATCACTTCTTCACTTACCCGAGAGTGGGTTTCTCCTTCGAGCTGCAAAACAAAAAAAAAAAAAGAAAAAAAATGATTTTAGCAAAGAAGACGAAAATACCCCTTTCACTCGAATCAAAAGAAACCCTAGAAATCAAAAACACACAACAAATTCGCAATCATAACTAAATGATTTCGTGACTGATACATTCCAATTGAATCGAAAACACTAAGAAGAAACCAAAAACGATTCAATTTTGTTCTTCAAAAAGCCCTAATTATTATTATCGTATATACCAAAAATAGATCGAAATTCAAAAATCTGAAGCAAAGAAATCGCGAAAATTGGATCAATCGAATGAAAAAAACATCATATACAGAGATCCATAACACACGACGACAAGACTCAACAAGGAAGAGATTAGATTCGTATATATATATATATATATATATATATAACATCGCAGAAACGTATAAGCGTGTGTGCGAGAGAGAGTGAATCTTTACCTCATAAACCAAGATGAAGAAGAGATAGAGACTTTGTAGATCTGAGAAGAAGAGTTTATAGAAGCAGAAAAGGTATAAAATGTGAAGAAGAAGAAAGAAGAGAATGAGAAAAGCTGAAGAAAGAAAGGCAATGGCTTCTGTGAGAAAAGAAAGAATCGTCTCGACGCTATAAGTAGAGAAAGAGAGAGATAAACTGTTGCTATGTACAAAGACGAATTTACCCCTTACCCATATCAATCAAAATATCTTTCTTAAATCCAATTTTTACCGGTTGGGTTTGGTTTTAAACCCTTACCGTATGGAAGTGTTAACATAGATACACTTACTTTTTTTTGTGTGGACTTACTCACATAAATACACTTACTTTAAAGTTCATTTTCAAATAGATATTGAGGATAGAAGTTTTTAGTATTGTACAAACAAAACAAGTATATAGTGTCTCAACATAAGAATGTCTTAACTTGTAAAGGTAAAAGTTATGTGAAGGAACAAATTGTCTGAAATAACAGCCTGAGTTATTACCACAAATCAACCACGCCAAAAACCGCGAGAGAGAGGGAGAGAGAGAGCTCACGGGCTTTTCTTGCTCGATAAATAGTCCGATACAGTCAAATGCAGATGCTCGCCGAGAACTACGGTCATAGCTGGAAACTTTTCAATGCAGCTTACATTTATCTGTGGTCATTACAAGACATATAAAAGAAGGTTACCAAAAGCTTAAGTAAGTTTACTATTAGCGGTTTTTTGAAATGTTGACAAGACAAACCTTGCCATCTCCAGCTTGGAACTCTGTTTTTAAATTCGAATGATCCCTCGATAACAAGTAAGCTTGTAGCCCCGTTGCAAGTTTCACATCTCCTGAAACCGTAACCATAGATTGCATTTGTTAAAATAAAATGACTTAAAACTAAAGGGCGCGAAGATAGCAAGTAAGTTCGGGCATACTCACCCGAGTATGAAGCAAGAATAGCCTCTTCGTTGAACATCAAAGCCGGTCTAGCCAAACTTATCTTAAACGACAGCTTTGAAACGGCATGGAAAGTCTCTTCGGCTATTATGACCTGCCAAATATAAGACAAAATGATAAGAATTATACTTTCTTCTGTGAAAAAAGAAACAGATGTGGAAGGAGTACTTACTGCATGTGATGGCATTAATGTGGATAGAAGCAAAGGGGAACCAATTGAATCTGTTATGTATTGTTCCTGCCCAGCAAATAATAAGGATAAGATACTAAAGCATGCACTTTAGATGATATACATGTTGTAAATTGATAAGAATGTGCATTATAAGATCTGGTTTACTCGTAAAGGCAATGAAACATTCATATAGTTCAAGTAGAGCATAAGAGAGTTAGTGAAGAGCATAGTTACCTGGGATTTAAGAACTTGTAGGGAAACAGTATCATCCTTGTCTAACGATTCAAAGTACACTTCCACAAAGTCTGTTGGTTCTAGACCTGAATTTTTACGTAGTTTCTGAATCTTATTAACAATCTGTAACGACAAGGAAAGAAAGCTCATGAGCACAACATCAATAACAACTTATATGGAAAGAAGATGTTAAGATACAGAAAAGGTATTGGTTTAGTTTCATCAAAGACTCATGTGCAGGTGATTGGTTAGTTATATCCGTTTACCTCACGAGAAACACCTGCTTCATACAAAGATTCATCTGCTCGTAGATCCAGAATCACCAAAACTTCGCCTAAATCATGAATGAAAGCAAAGTTTAGCTGTATCTTTAACAATACACATAAACTGACAAAAGAGAAGTGAAAAATTAAGAACCATACCATCTCCATTTGCATCAATCTCGTTATCGCTCAACCCATCCGGACGTTTGAAAACCCTGACAATCTGAACAATGCACGAAAAAACATGTTATCTGTTAGCTTCAGGGTGTTATCCCAAGAGAAAATTCACAAAGCATGAAAGACCTTAATATCTGTTAGCTTCAGGGTGTGATTGGCAATAGTAACTTCCCCAGCCTCCTCAAATCTTAAGATATCTTCTTGGGACATTTCTTTAACTTCCTTGGCAACAATCCCCATTGACTTTCCAAGTCGCTTTCCCAATACACTGAAAGAAAGTACAAGTAAAGTTAGAGTCAACATTCCTTTTGCCAAGGCTAAAGCACACTGAACTGAAGGGTTAAAAGCAAAACCGAGGAAAAAAATAAACCAACCTGAAATCAGGTTCTGCTTTTAGAGATGCATACTTCAGAGTATCGTTGCATGGGATAAGAGATCTCACATTAAGTTCTTCCAAGACATACTGCAAGACAAAATCAAAGTGGATAAATTCGAAGTACCGTTTCTTTGAATGTAAAGAGATAAAATAGTTGATGTGCAAAGCCTAGCATGCACTTAGGTATCATGGATTTTTAAGCCAATCTCTTTACATATCTATTTTTTGTGTTCCCTAACTAGCTGCAGAGACAACTGATATGTGAACATTTATAATTAGAAGTGTCAAAAGATAAACATCTAGTAACAATCACATACCTCTCTTAGTTTTCCAGTTATGTCATTCAAGAATTCTGCATCTGGATGGACTACAGTCATTTCCCTGATCCAACAAGGACAAGCATGCATTAACATTTTTCAGTTTTAAGGCTATCGTAGCAGAAACAGTATAAATCTGATAAATTATAAAGTTTAACGCTCACTTTAGAGGAGTTTTCAAGGGTAGTTTGTGACGCTCACGAATGTTCCGGGCAAGATCAATGATTGTCATCATCCTTGTTACACTTTGCTCAATCCTTTCCCCTCTCTGCTAAACACAAGCAGAAAATATAAATAAGCAATAATTCTGAGAATCTGTATTATCCTTAGATATAGAGATATGGACTTGAACTTTACCGTTCCTTCCGCTTGTGGAAAACTGCAGTAATGAATGCTTTCCTCTGAACCTTCACTCACTTTCCGCAGATTTTGGTATAAAGTCTCAGTGAAGAAAGGTGTGAAAGGGGTCATCACTTTGCAAGAAGTAAGGAGGACCTGAAAATACCAACAAAATTGTTAGTTACTACAAGTGTTCGAATTTGTGGTGACCATGCACATAAGTACCCCACAGCTATTATTATACATTGTATAGAGTTGAAAGAGCAGTGTGGCAATCATCTTCTCCTGTACGGCCTTTCAGCCTCTTGCGATTGAATCTAACATATATGTTAGTGAGATTGTCGAGGAATTTCAAGAGATAAGGAACCACCTGAAAATAGAAACAAAGATGTGATAAATACCACGAGACAACCATAACTAGTTTTCTAGTACAAACCATGCTGAAAATGATATTTAGAAACTTACAGTGTAAAGCCGATATGCATCCATCTCCTGGCGAACAAAATGGACAAGACTCTGTGTAGCTGAGTGAATCCACTGATCCAGAACGTTTGATGACTCTAAAGTTTTCAGATCAGTAGGAACAAAGGGCCCAGAGCCTTCAATCTCAAGTCTTTTGGCATTCTGAACAAGGAACCGATATGCATTGTACCATGGAAGGAACACATCTTTGACCTAGTGAATCCACATGCAGACCCAAAATAATTCAGACAAACAGAAACTCTACTCAAATTGCAAGCAATAAAATGATCACTCACAACACCAAGGACTCCTTCCTTTTTGAAGCGTAATGGCTCAGCCCGTACAACAGGGGAATTTATTAGGTACAACCGCACAGCATCCTGTCAAGGTTCACATAAAGTCACTAAGTGATGACATATGTGGAGAAGATTCTCATAGCTACAGAAAAGAAAAGCTGAATAGGCAGCATATCATAGTGGAAACTTACAGCTCCATACTCATCTATGACCTCCAAAGGTGGTGGATAATTCTGAAGTTTCTTACTCATCTTTTTTCCATCCTCAGCAAGTACAAGACCATTGCAAATCAGATTTCTAAACGCTGGTTTTCCAAATAATGCAGTAGACAACACCATAAGAGTGTAGAACCTGTAAATACCAGTTCTAGTTAGCAGAAATCCCAGAGCATTTATTGTTTTTCACCATCTAATTGTTTAACTAATCTAATCGTTAAATATGCAATGCAAGTTTAACTAATCTAATGGCTTTGACATACCATCCACGAGTTTGATCAAGCCCTTCAGCAACAAAATGACCAGGGAAATTCTTCTCAAACAGCTCCTTGTTTTCAAATGGATAATGAATATACGCATAAGGCATTGATCCACTCTCGAACCAACAATCAAAAACCTGAACAAGTGTGATATAAACGTTAGTATTGGACAATACACAAAAATAAGGGTTTAGTGAGAAAATGAAGAGAATCGGATATATATTACGTCTTCTACACGGCGGAGAACACCAAACTCACTGCCACGGCTAGATGGGATTGTAATTTGATCAATATGGTGACGATGCAGATCAAAGACCTGTACATAAATCAGAAAAACAAATGAGCATCAGAAACATCCAAAATGCTCTAGTAAGAAGAAAAGTAGCATAAATTTGAGCATAAAATTTTAAGTACGACTTCTAAAAGTTTACATTCCTATATTGACCGAACTATTAAACAATACAACAGTTGTAGAAAAAGGAAATATCTACCACAACAATTAGTCAACTATCTTAAATAGAGCATGGTCAGTATTTGCAACCCAAAGACACACAAAAACAAAACAAAAAAATGGTAACAAACCTTGGCACCAGAAAGTTTTTCAAGCTTCTCAACAGAATCCATGACAACAACTTCCTCCCCATCATCACTGATCCATATTGGAAGAGGCGTGCCCCAAAATCTACTTCGGCTGACTGCCCAATCCCTTGCATTCTCAAGCCAATTGTGAAAACGTTTATCCTGAGTTGCAAGTCAATCAAGATGAAGATTTAGGATCAATTTATTCGTATCAGTGAACTTATCTAAACAACTAAATTGTATAAGTTCAGAATATAGGTCTCTTCTTCCACTGACCTTCACATAATCGGGCACCCAGTATGTCTGTTTATTGTTTTCTAACAATTTTTCTTTCAAGTGCTCCACACGCACAAACCTGACAGATCAAATAAAAACAAATTTCAGAGTCCTGATCACGCATAAAACTGAAAGAATACGCTACATATCATCTTTGCTAATGTGCATGTGCCAATACTCAAATTTTCACTACATATGGATCACGGAATATTAAATAGGAAAACGAAAACACGTAAATAAAAATACTTTGAACAGTTTGGTGATTAACTGTAGATATCTATAAAGATATTTTCCGATACAATCAAACTAAAAATTTCAGTTCATCGTTTTCACCATAAAAACTGGGACAGGACAAACGTCACACTCAGCAAAAGACCCATAGATATAAAGGGCCTCACAGGACCTAGAGCATTGAATGACACAACAAGTAAGACCTTAGCTTAAACACATATAAAGCAAGAAACATACCAACTTGGGACTGCTCTATATATAAGAGGGGTGTCTGATCGCCAGCAAAATGGATATGAGTGAGTAAAGCTCCCTGTTTTAACAAGTCTGCCCTTGGCCTGAAATAACGAGAAAAAAAATATTTAGCAAAATTGCCTCAAAAATAATTCAATGTTCCCAAATGCACTTAGGTTCTCTAAGATACTTGACAAATCCTTCTGACCAATTACAGGCATGAGACATAAGGAATAAATAACCACCTTCACAGCTTCAATTATAAGCTTGTCTGCATCTTTGACATAACGGCCCTTGAAGTGGGTAATTCTCTCCGTAAAATTCCCATCATCGTCAACAGCAACTTCAAGTTTTTCGCCCTTCAAGGGGAAGATAAAAACATATTGAACATTAACATTATGAGATAAAAGGGAATCAGTAGAGTAGACAAGCAGGGATTCTTCAAGATACTCTAAGCTTAATCAGAAATTAAAGCAACGAAAAAATGAGGATCCCTTCCTAAACAGTCAAAAATCCGATGCCTGAAATTTGAAGGCGTGATAAGGAGAACATAGAAAGATCTAACCTTTTTAATTATCTGGTTCTGAAGACAAACACGATAATCATCTTCACCAAAGGCAGGAGCACAATGGACAATGCCAGTACCGCTATCATCAGTGACATAATCATCTGCCACTACTCGAAAGGCCTCGCTAGCGAAATCGCTGAAGTACTCAAACAAAGGTTCGTACTTCTTCCCAACAAGGGAAGCTCCGTTAAATTTCTCCAAAACTTCATGTGAATCAGCTGCACTGTCAGGTTTAGCACCTTTCCCTTTAGGATTTGCTTTCTTGGTATCACCAACAGCTCCATTAACTACGCTGGCCATGGGCTTATCAGCAGGAAGTGCTGATAACCGAGATTCAGCTACGATATAGACTTTCCCATTATTCTTGTTACGAACCTTCAAGTAAACAAACTTTGCATTGACACACAAAGCAAGATTGCTCGGAAGCGTCCAAGGAGTAGTAGTCCAAGCCACAAAAGCGGCATTGTCTTGATCGCCAATAACTGGAAACGTCACCATTATCTCCGGATCAGGCACATCCTACACACCCATTCAACAAAATGTCACAGATCAAATTACACAACAGAAGGTAACATACCATCGATACCCCCATTTTCAAAACTCGCATCAGAGCTTACCTTATAATTCTGACCAGCTTCGAAATTCGATAGCGGTGTCTTACAACCAGTACTATACGGCATAACCTACAAACAAAACCCGAGTCAAATATCGATTCCCAGCCACATAAACGCAAGAGAATCCAAACAAGGCAAACCTTGAAGCCTCTGTAGACAAGATCCTTATCGAAAAGCTGAGCGAAAACCCACCAAACAGTCTCCATGAAAGGCAAATCCATAGTCTTGTAATCATTGCTAAAATCGATCCAACGACCAGTCCTAGTAATAACTTTCTCCCACTCTTCAACATACCTAGTAACAATACTTCTACACTCTTCATTATACTTATCAATACCCATCTCAATAACTTCTTCTCTCCTCTTAATATTCAATTTCCTATCAATCTCGTTCTCTACAGGGAGACCATGACAATCCCAACCAAACCTACGCGTTACGTGGTGACCTGTCATCGTCTGATACCTCGTGACGATGTCTTTGATCGTTCCGGCGAGGATGTGACCGTAGTGAGGAAGACCGGTGGCGAACGGTGGTCCGTCGTAGAAGATGTATTCCGGGAGATTCTCCGTTCGTTTGAGCTGTGTATTGAAGGCATCGATTCGTGACCAGAAAGAGAGGATTTTCTCTTCTTGACGAGGAAATGAATACTCTTTTCCTTCGCAGACTTCTTCCATGGGAGTGTGATAGATTTTTAGGGTTTCTGAGATACGCAATAGATTCCACTGGTAGATGAAGAAGAAGGAGGCGTTTAATTTTTATACCGTATTTTTCCATTTAATGTATTTGGGCCGTGTTTTAAGTTACTAAAAAGCCCACTTTGGATTTTACTTCATGGTTTTTAATTGGGCTATTTTATGTATTTTTTACTATCTATTTAAGCATGAGATGACCTCAGAACAAAATCAAGACACCCACTTCATTGTTAATTAATTTATTGGAATTCACAAAACTACGCCATTTTTTATTCATTTACAAAACTCTACTTAATTCAATTTTTTACATATTTAAATTTTTAAAAGCTTAATTTACCCTTTAAAAAATTACCAAAATTAAAATGGTGTAGTTTTGTGAAATGGTGTAGTTTTGTGAAATGTAATTTGAAATGGTATAGTTTTGTGAAATGTAATTCAAATGTTGTAGTTTTGTAATTCTCACTTAATTTTATGATTTTTTTTAAAAAAATACTATGAAAACAAGTTTTATGCTATAAAATTAAATTTTAAGTTTTTCTCTCTTTATAAACATAGTAAAATAGTTTTTGCCTGAAATATCATACACAAAAGTAAGATTTAACACAATAAAACTACTATTTAATATTGGAAAAATCCATTCTAATACACCAATTTATTTTCGATAACAAATTTAATACACACATTTTTCCTATGACAAAAGCAATACACAAATTCATTTTTTCAAATTTAATATTCAAACTTTTAACCATTTTACCTCGTTAAGTTAACGAAAGACAAATTCTATAAACTTCTATTTTCTTGATTAAATATATTAATAATAATTAATAGAAAAATAGTAACTGAAAAAAAGAAACTAAATATCAACAAACGAAACTATTACAAAAAACCAATATCTATATTATTATTTTTGGAATACTAATTTGAACATGTCCAAAAAATTATTCAATATTACACATTATGACCTTGAGTATAAAAGAAAATTATGCCATTGAGTATAAAACGAAAAACTAAATTATAAAATTGTATTTTTCATCGGGTTTTTAAATATTTTAAACATATTGTCTATGAAGGTTATCAGAAGTACTCATGTGATGACACGTGTAATTTTTACACTCATTTTCTCTCTCGGTCTCTTATATTCATAATATAAGATAAGATAGGATGTTAAGGGCTTTTAAATCCATAATCCATATTTTATGGGGGTTTTCTAATTTCACTCAATTTCAAAAAATAATATATATAGGAAAGATATGTTTTTAGAGGAATTCGCAAAACTACACATTTTCATTCATTTCTTTACAAAACTTTACCTAATTTAATTTTTTCACATAATTACATCCTTTAAAAATTTGAAAAAGTTGATTTACCGTTTGAAACTTCACCAAAATTATTTTTTTTTATTTGGGTTTGCTAATTAGTGTTTAGGGCATAGTGATTAAGGGGGTAGGGTTGTTTGGGTATGCTTAATTTGAATTTAAATTTTGGTCTTTAGGTGTAGTTTTGTGAAAAAAAAATTAAAAGGTGTTAGTTTTTTGAAACGTAATTCAAAAGGTGTATTTTTGTAATTTTCCCTATTTTTTGTTGATTTTTTTGTAGTCTTTACTTAATTATAGGCCCAAGTAAAATTAAAATAAAGCCCATTATCTTTTAAATGTTTTTACTACAAGGATCTCGAATGTTCGAGTAAACAAAAATTAGGTTAAATCGCAGCCGTTAATAGTGTCTGCAAATAACAAAAAAAAAAAAACCCTAAAAAAACCACGAGACGCCTCTTCTTCTCTCTCGGTAATATAAATACATCATCTTCTCTCCCCTCTCTTAAAACCCAACACAAACCTTTAATAATCCTTTGTTCTGTCTATTTTTCTTTACTCGTGTTCTTCTATTTTCCTTATCTTTTTTTTTAATAAATTTTGAATTTTTACTTGTAAATTTCAAAAATCGAAAGTGAGTTTATTTTTGGTTGATGATGATTAATCTTAAGGCTTTGTTTCTCTAAACATTCGCAGTGGCCGACAAAAACTTTCGCCTTTCGCCGGGCTTGAGAGTTAATGCTGCTTTTTTATCCTTCCTTGGATGTCTGAAACCATTTATTAATTCCTTTTTTTTTAGTTTAATTTATTTTATTTATTTTGGTTTAGTGTTAATTTTATTTAAATTAGTTTAGTAATAAAAAAAAAGATCTATGATGATAATTCTTAAGGCTTGTTTCTCAAAAACATTCGCAGTTGCCGACTAAAGCTTTCGCCTTTCGCCGGGCTTGAGAGTTTATGATGCTCTTTTCCTTCCTTGGATGTCTGAGATCTTTTTATTTTATATTTTTTTATAAAAATATATTAATTTAATTTGTTTAATATTTTACATGAGATATTGTGTAATGTATTTGTTTATTTTTGTATTTAATTTTACAGGGAAATCTTTGTATTTGTTTATGTTTGTGTTCTTTCTTTGCTATTCGGACAAGAAAAAGTTTCTATTAGCTTATGATAATTTTTGAATATAATTTTTTGTTGTAGATTCCTCATTTTTTATTCTTGCAATTTTTGTATTTTTTTAACCTCACTTTGTGTAATTATAATATACTTTAGGTTTGAACGAAAAATATTTAATTGAACAAATTAAATTGATAATCACTCTTTTAAAAAGGTATAATTTAAGTTGAACAAATAAATAAGAAATTGATAATCAATACCAACAAACATATGATTCAGATTGTCATTTTACCAATATCATCTTCAAATGCCACAAATATTCCAAAAATAATTATGGAAATATAAAGTTGAAATATGAAAGTTGATGCTATTGTTGAAACATTATCTTGGATACACTTTTGAGTTTTTTGAATGTGTAACACAAAAGTTGTGTACTAGCTTGAATGATGCAACACTCGAACTCTAAAACCTAACACAGAATAAGAGCTCTTTCTTCTTACATTATTTTGTATTCTATTTTCTGATAACAAGCACCATTTTATTAAACTTTTCGTTAGAAACTTTCTATGATAGAAAGTTTATCAATAACCCATCTGTTTACTTGGGAAAGGATAGGATCAGATGCTTTTGGTTCTTTAACGACAAGAACCACACGTAGTTTAGTACAACATAATATAAAGAAAATACACAAGACTATAGATTAGAGGCAGAGGTAATGTAGAGGCATGTGGGTCAAGTGACCCTGATGAATTTTTGAAATGCAGCAAAGGTTTTATTAGACATATTATATTGACCCGGTCCTAAATATATATTGACCCTTGTGAAATTTTATCTCAAATACAAACAAAGAAATTTAATAAACTATTAGACTCTTACATGCACGGAAGTAATATTTACAAAATATTACTTTGATATAATTTTAAATTATTTTTTTTGGTGCATGTTGAATAATTTTTTTAATCATATATATATATATATATATATTCTAATATTAAAAATAATTTTTTTATATATCATAAATTATGTATGATATCATAATTTATATATCATAAATTTGTCGCAAAATTATACAGAAAGTCACGCATAGGTATTTAAAAGTATTAAAAATTTAATTTTTTAAAGATTTTCGGATGCTATTTTGTAAAAAAAATCTTGTTGTGTTATTATTTTTTCAAATGAAATACTGATAGATAATTTTATAGTTATATGTGATCCGATGTTTTTACTAAATTTTATGTATATTTATTTATTAAAAAATTTGACACCCGTGACTAAGTATCCTAAGTATCCTGGCTCCGCCACTGCTATAGATATACACATAAGAAATACGAGTTCCGCTCTAAGGAAAGGTCATTCGAGGATGCAATGCCACAAGAAAATATTAAATTTTCGAGTAGTTTTAAATATCCAAACTTGTGTCGAAAGTGTCAACAATATAAATGCTTTCCGCAAGGTTTAGTTAGTATAGCACAAAAACAGGTGCAAATGTGACAACCATATAAATGCTTTCTGCAAGGTTTTATATACAAACTTTGCCGATTTCTTCAACTTTTTTGTTAAGTGTTTACAAATTGCCCTGTTTTTGTAAAGGAAAAAGAGACCAAAACTTCTTGTTTCTATTTCATCTTCAAAGTCCTGTAAGAAAAATGAGAAAACACATAATGAAATTTACATTATGTAACAATTTGTTTGATATTTTTTGTATATAAATAGGCAATGTAGAGACACAAGAACGTTAACTATAAATACCATGTTATAATTGTTTTGGGACTTGTTAATGTTATAAGGATGTATTGTTTTGTTTCACTTACATGTAGATTGATTCTTCACAGAGTTTCTAAAGCTTTCTTTCAACTTCCAAAGGCTCCTTTTCCTGTAAATCTTTTACCGCAGCACCGAAGCTTACACTGTCTCCACTAGGAAGCTTTCGAGACGATGAAGCTAAGCCGAAATCAAATGCTCCCCGCGAATCAGCCTGCGTTTAAGTAACCATCTATCAAGCTATTTGAATTGAAATCCAAAACAGTAAAAATATAACCAATTTGTTACAAATATGTGAAGCAGCTAAAGACTAGACACAGTTAGTTAATATCACACTTACCCACTTGATTCCTGAAAATCCAAGGCTACTATCCATGGAACCAAACAACCCTTTTGCCGGTTTTGATTCACCTCTCTTTAGCTCCTCCTCAGCTTCTTCACTTACCTGACAAAACACAAATCCAAGTAATCACTGAGTTGCAACTTGCAAGTTCCTAAACTAATCAAAAACATGACATGGGACGATACTTAACTTGCTCAAGAACATTCTGTGAGGTTGTAGTACGCTTCCGGAACGAAAACTCATGGCATGTGTCTTCTGCATCGAGTATAGACGAATGTGACATCTCAGGAGGAGGAGGTGGAGGAAGTGCAGGAGATGGAGCTTGACGCTGATCGGTTTGGTTCACGAGGAAAGCATCTAATGAATCAGAGATTAAAGGTAATGGTTGTTTCGAGATTGCTCTCTTCCTAGTCTCCCATGTTTTGTTAATGTCACTAAACCTTCCTTCTCCAAGTGATGATGCTTCAGAAAGTAAGTCACCACCAATGCTTACACTTGGCTTATCTTCTTCATTATTATTACGAGCTGGTTGTTGCTCACATCTGTCTTGTAATGATGCCTCGGAAAACAAACCTCCAATGCTTATGTTTGTAAGATTGTCAACCCAGAGAGTTGCATTTGAATTTTTAGACTGATTCCCAAAGTTTCCCTTCATAGATACTTCTGAAAGCAAGCCGCCGATACTTAAGCTTGTTAAACCATCATCCCATGAGAAATATGATGGACCAGATCCATTGCTTAGCTTGTTCTCCTGGTTGGTTAAACAAAAGTAGACATGAATCAAGAATCTTAGTATAAAGTGACATATGAGCCCAACACAAGAGAGAATATAACTATTTTTTCGCCTAAGCATACCGTTGACTTAACTTGTTCATTAGGAGGTCTGCTCTCTGAGGGATGCAGATCAGTCACTTGATTTGAAGAGGATGCAATTGCAAATGCATTATCTGAACCAAACATCCCCTTTCCCGTAAATCCGGCACTCTCTTTTTTGGTACTTGTGGTATTTTGAGGTTCTTCATTTGTAAAACAAGTAATACCCGGAGTTGATGGAGATGGCGGTTCATCTGTTTTACTATATATCTCTAAAGACCATCCATATCTAAACAAATAAAGACAGGTAAAGACGCGGCTATGCTTAAGAAAGTTACTGCTAAATGTACATATAACAAATTCGTACCTTAAGCGGAATATGGATGGAGCTCCAATAGCCGCATAGACATCGTTTATAGTGATGTGGCTGTCTATTGCCCATTTATAACCAGAAGGAAACACAGATTTATCGTATGGGTACAACGTAGGATCTCCACGAGCAATCTCTGAGCTTCCCCACTTAGTGTTAATGTGTTGAAGCACCGAGGAAACCTTCTTACGCGAGCTAAGAGTGAGTTCCAAATACGGGTGAAAGCCGTCCTAATACATAAATCAAGTAGAAAAATATACACAAGAATGTATATTTAGTTCTTGTCCTTGTGGTCACATCATAGAGTTATATAAGGGCTTTACCTTCTCTAACCCTTTAAGGGTATGTGAATCCAAAGGAAAGAGCTGCAACTTCATTTTCTTAGAAATTCGAACTCTTTTCTCCGAATGGAGATCAAGAACAGGTACTTCTTGTGGCTCACCGTCTTTAGTATTTACCGATCTTTGTATTTCTTGAGAAAATGGAGACTCTTTCTTCTCCTCTCTTCTACTATTATGTTTCCCTGATAGATGATACCAAATAAACCTTTGAATAAGAAACTAAAACAACGATTATATCGGCTATATTTATCGAACGAGAAATCCTCGATAATTGTTTCGATAAGATTTTTACCGGATTCTTGAAGCTTCTTCTTAGTAGTTTTCATACAAATCTTGGGTCTAGTTAGTTTTCCTTTTGCTTTGGTCTCTTTTGAAGACTCAGTTCCAGTTTCAGTCTTCTTTCTAGCCATTCTAAAAAATCGGTATCGAAAGTCAATAGTTAAAAACAGTTTCTTTATATTATGTTACAGAGAGAGATTCATGACAAAAAAAAAAGCATATGATTATACAGATCCAAGTATAGTTATACTAAATTTAATCCTTAGTAACATATTCAAATAACAAGACAAATCAAAATTAATTTTTGATTTTTAAAGCTAAACCCAATTTCTATAATATTATTCATAATATTTTGTATAAAATTAAAACAAAAAAACTCCGATTTTTTTACCAAATTGGATTCGAATATTGTGATAATCGCTTAAGTTATTCAGAATATTTCAACAAAATTTACCCTAAAAATGTCGATTTTGAAACCCTAGAAATCGAAATCTCGACGATTCACAAAAATCGAATGAAAAAAATCAATCGAATATTATCAAAATATTACAAAATTAGGAGCAAACAAATCAAAATCTTACGGCGAAATCTCAAATCATAAAAGCAATAGATCAAAATAATAAATAATCGCGAATTATTAAATAATTCGTAAAGAGAAATTAAACAATCACTAACCGCGAGAGGGAGAGAGAGAGAGAGAAGAGTTATCAGAGGAGAGAGAAACGGATCAGAGAGGAAACAAAAGTTCTCAAAGAGAGAGAGAGAGAGAGAGAGAGAGAGAGAGAGAGAGATTAAGGAAAGGCGGGAATAGTTTTGGACGAAAATGTTTTGGAAATAAAAGTTTCTCCCTCCATTGGTAATTTATTCATTCATATTTATATATAAATTTTATAATTTGTGGTCGGTTTCCAAATGGGCTTTTTAGCTTTGGCCCATATATATTAATATTGCGCTGATTTACATTTTTATACGGCCAATTCTCATCAATATAGCATTAAATAAAAAAAGGGAGAAATTACAAAACTACACCATGTGAATTAATTTCACAAAACTACACTATTTCAAAATTACTTCACAAAACTACATCTAAACATTCAAAATTAAATTCAAATAAACTCTACCCACACAATCTTACCCCCTATATAATATACCCTAAACACTAATTAGCGAATCCAAATGAAAATATTTTAATTTTGTTAATTTTTAGAAGGGTAAATCAAGATTTTAAAATTGTGAAAGGGTATAAATTTGTGAAAATATTGAATTAGGTGTAGTTTTGTGAAGGAATGATTGAAAGGGTGTAGTTTTGTGAATTCCTATTTTTAAAAGAGTAAATCAAGCTTTTAAAATTTTGAAAGAGTGTAAATATGTAAAAATATTAAATTAGGTGTAGTTTTGGGAAAGAAGGGTTGAAAGGGTGTAGTTTTGTGAATTCCTCATAAAAAATTTAAACACAATTAGCACACATTTTCGAAAGTTTTATAAATACCATTAAATTATTATTTTTTATAAATACCACAAATCTTAAATTTCTAAAATTACATACAAAACCTTCAAAACTATACCCTACCCCTTCAAAACTATACCCTAAACACTATATAACGAACCTAAATGAAAAAATTAAAATATAAAAGTGTTAAAAGTCGTATTTTGTATTTGTGGTATTTTGTAAACTAATATTTTTTATTGTATTTTTGATATTAAAAACATTTTAATTGTATTTTTGTTATAAAAAACTTGGTAATGGAATTTTCTAAACAAAAACTTATTTTGGTGGTATTCTAAAAAATTTATCTTTAAATTACATGTCCATCTATTACGTTTCTGTATTGGTGTAAGTAGCTAAAACATATAATTTTTTATAACATTATATATATATATATATGATCATGATGAATGATTTATTTGTTATATCATTTCGGGATTCCTTCATTATTTATAGATAATTGCTAGATTATTCACTTGACCATTTGGCCACATAGATATTGGCCCTTGTTTTCGTCCCATTTGAATACCCGGAGAGAGGGTTTATCCGTGGGTTGCACCTCCCCTTAAAGATTAGTCTGGATCCTTCTATAGGCCTAGATACTCCAAGTTAACCAAAAAAAAAAATATTTATAGAAACATTCTCCAAAACACCATTAAATAAATTTATACCTAAAAAAACATCACAAGTATTTTTTTCACTAAAGTACCATTAATTTTTTTAGCCTAAAATACCACAAAATTTAATTATTATTTAATGTTCTATGTTATAAAATTGAAACGACTCTAACAAATATGAACTCAAATGTTGTATAGGAATCATATACACTCAAATGATCGTATATAGGACTAGAAGACTGGAATAGCTAAGGACTTGGTTTGATAACAATGTTTTGATCAGTAGTATAGCTTATCAAATACAGTTTCTGTCCATCACTTATCATATCAATATCTGTGATACGACCTCCTTCCTCTGATAATATTACTAATGTGAAATCATCCGATATCCCGAGCTCTTGCGCGGCGGTTACTATAAGTCTCTGAAGATCGCTTTTGATCCAAATCACAACTCCGTGATTTGTAATATGCTCTTCTTTCGCCTCGTGCGGGTTGAATGGAAACACCGTGCATTTCCTTCTTTTGAATCTCTCCTCTATTTAGGTACGCAACGATATATAAAATAAAATGGTTAGAAGATATTAACGAGTATCATTTCACATCAAAAATATAAAAGAATAAAACCTAATATATATCATATATATATTACTCCTGTTTTTAAATAGATTTTCTAGATTTTTATTTTGCTTCTAAATAATAGATTTCTTTATTTTCAATAAATAAAGAATATTAAATAGTTAATTTCAACAAAAATTTATTAAAATTTTTGAATTAATATTGTTCAAAAGGCTAAGAATATTTGTTTAGCACAAAAAATAATGTATAATTAACTTGTTTTCTTAAAAAATGTGAAAAGACTAAAACATGTAATTAAAAAAACGGAGGGAATAAAAGATATATGCGTCAATCCACTAATTGTTAAATTAGTTTTGAGTTACACATCCATAATATTAACATGGAATCAGAACCTAAACCGACCAATGACCTGACTCGAGGAGTTGGTCATGTAAGTTTTGCTGAAACTATTTAAAAATTGATCGACTAAAAAACCATAATCTCGAGGGTATATTATACATCCTCCATTTCAAAATAAATGACATTCTATCATAATATTTTTGTAACAAAATAAATGATATTCTAGTAGGATTTCAATGCAAAAATTAAATGAATTTAACTTTTTTAACCAATAGTAATTTATAGCTTTTTATTCTATTTGTTGGTTTAATTATTAAATATGAAAAGTTTAAGTTTTAAATGTATATGTGCAACATTGTAGAATGTCATTTATTTTGAAATGTAGGAAGTAGAAAGTATTAACAGCAAGAAACCAAAACTAACTTATAAAAGATATTAGTCAATCCATTTATTGCAAATTGGTTTTGTTTGAAAGCTCATAATTCTACAAGTACCTTGTGGTTCATAAGAGCTTGATGGGTAGATAGACGACTTAGCGGTTTTCGCATCTTCGAGTAACTTAATAAGTTTCTTGTTTCCACACATTCGAGCTTCATCGAGCGGAGAATTTCCCCATCTTCATAAATAGAAGATTTATAAATTTACTACTAAGTTTGATTTCGTAACCTATTTAACGATTCACTTTTGTATGACATATATATATTTACCGGTCTTTGGCGACAACGCTAGCTCCTGCTTCAACAAGCATCTTAGCCATCAAATATAACCCTTCAGAAGAGGCGACATGAAGCGGAGTTCTATGATCGTAATCTTCGGTGTTAGGGTTCATACCGCTCGAGAGCAATCTCTTGAGAAAATCAGAGTCGCCTTTCA
Source organism: Cochlearia excelsa (assembly GCA_963556525.1). Classification (NCBI taxonomy): domain Eukaryota; kingdom Viridiplantae; phylum Streptophyta; class Magnoliopsida; order Brassicales; family Brassicaceae; genus Cochlearia; species Cochlearia excelsa. The sequence continues at coordinate 45,327,201 of OY748327.1, read as the reverse complement.
CGACTGTCGTGCATAGGAAGTTTCCGGAATCTTCTAAATCGAAAGATGCTCCTTGTTTCACAAGCAAACCAATCACTCCGTCTTGCCCTGCTTTCACAGCTTCTAACAACGGCGTGTTCCCGAATCTATCTGCAAAAAATATAATACCAAAACAATAAAACATAAAACAATATAATGTTTTTTCTTAAAACCGAATATTGATTAAAACATACCTTTTAGATTGATATCAACACCTTCTTGAATAAGAAACATTGTAATGTCTTCATATCCTCTAGATGAAGCAAGATGCTACATATGAAGAAAACAGTTACAAGTTAAAGAAATAATCTTTAGCGGCGTATAAGAAATATCGAAAACGATGTCATGTTTTAGCTTAAAACATTCAAAAATTAAACTCTAAAAATCCTTTGAAACTAAACCATAAACACTAAGTAGTGAAATCAAATGAAAATTTTAAATTCTAATATGTTAAAACTTGTTTTTTTGTGTTTGTGGTAGTTTCGACTAGAAAGTTTTTTTATGGTATTATAGTGAAAAACTTTTATTGATGGTATTTTAAAGATTTAATCTAGAAGATAAGCCGAAAACGTACAAGCGGCGATCTTCCATCGTAATCTGTTTTTTTAGGGTCGGCTCCGGCGCGTATTAGGCTTTTAAGCTGATAGATATCTCCTTGAAAAGCTGCATTGTTTACTTTCAATGCAAGTTCTGCTTCTTGTTTCGCGATGTGAATCATAACATCAGATTCTAACTTCTTTATCCTCTCATTCGATTCTTTCCCCTGCGAGAAAAACCCGCAAGAATCAATATACATAATGACCAAGATAAAGAAATAAATAAAAAAAACATATATAGTTACAAAATTAGTATATATATATATACCTCCATAAGATTGTTCAAGATCTTGCGTCCATCTTGAAAATAAATCTCGAGTATGTTCGAAAAAGACTGTTTATCGAGGCGTAAAAGATGGCATAGATCGCAAACCCTAATGGTGAAAGGCTGAGAGATGTTACAAATGATGGAGATATCGCCAAAAGAAGCGTGAGGTCCAAGAAACGTAACACTCTCTTCTGATCCATCTGTTCTTGTAACAAGAGCTTCCTATTAAAAAAACACAAATTATTATTACAAATTGAGATACAAAAAAGGAAATTCTCATATATACCACTAAATTAAGTTTATTCGACAAAAATAATATACACTCTCAAAACTTTTACAAATACAACTAATAGTCCTTTTTGTCAAAAATAGCAGAAAACGTAAATTAGCTTAAAACCTTTAAAAGTAATTAAACCCTATGCCCTCTTCAAAACTAAACCCTAAACACTAAATATTGAACATAAATGAAAAAAAATAATTCTAAAACATAAAAAATTCCTTCTTTTTATTTGTGATATATTTTTTTTGATAACCCTGATGTCTTGGCTATCACCGAGGTGAGTCAAGACTAGCCAATCGGGGTCCGAGGCCGCAACGATCCCCACATCCTGTCGGTACAGGGAACACGTGGTCCAAATACAGCTCCAAACTGTCGTTCCAGGGACGTTGAGGGCCGCATGTGAATACCTTAGTGGCCGGGGTTCGAACCCAGGTGGCGATACTCACAGTTGTGAGCTTTTTACCACTAGAACTAGAAGCCCCAGTTTTTTATTTCTGATATTTTAGAGTACAAACTTTTAATAGTTTTTAGTCTAAAAAGCTTTGTGATGGTATTTTGGAATAAAGCATATTTTTGTGGTACACTAAGGAACCTCTCTATAAAAATGATACAAAAAATACGATTTTACGTACCAGTAAACCTTCGCAGACGAAATATATATGATCGACGACGTTTCCTTGCTCTGTGATAATTTCTCCCGGAAGAAAATACTCTTCATGGAGTCTTGTAACAATTTGGTTAATAAACTCAGATGAACATCCTTTGAAAAGAGGGATTTTCTCAATGTAAGGTAAGTACAACAATTGCGCAATCTACAAAAGAAATAAAAAAGCATCAACTTGCGATTTTTGCAAATATACGAAACGAATCTTCTACTAAAATGTACTATTAAACGCCAAGAGTTGCCCATGTTTTTTTACAAATTTTAAGGATTATTCTAAGTGGCAATACACTAATCCACTTCACAATAAGTGTTTTTAAGGTTTTTCACGCATTTTGATTAAAAACACACATAAAAGTCTCTTTTGTCTTTAAAAACTAGGTTGGCTGTTACCAATCTTCATTAAACTTGAGGTATATTTGATCATCCAATACCAAAATTTATATAACAAAAATTAAAATAACACTTTAGTTTGAAACGAAAAAACAAACCAATAGGTACTACGTCCTTTCAAAATTTTAAATGGTTTATTTACCTTTTAAAAAAGTTATATTTGGATTCGCTAATTAGTGTTTATGATATAGTATTAAAGGGGTAAGATTGTTTGGGTAAGATTTATCTGGATTTAAATTTGAGTATTTAAGTGTAGCTTTGAAAAGTGACTTTCAAATGGTTAGTTTTGTAAAATGAAATTTAAATGGTGTAGTTTTGTAACTCTCCCTATTGTTTCTTAAACTGCGTACTTTTAGTTCAAAATTCTTATATAATGAGAGGGAGTATAAGAGTATACCTTGGCGCGGATCGAAGCTGGGATATCTTGAAGCATGACAGTATCAGTATAGTTACTATCGTACTGCAATCTCACATGACTCGTTATCTGGCTACGAATGTCTCTCCCGAGCTTTTTTCGGTTCATAAAACTTATGAGATCATTCATTTTATCTCTAAATCTCTCTGTGTTTGATCCTTTCACTATCAATGCAGTGATGTTACCTATCAAGTACGCGCCGAGAACCATATCAAATGATACATATATCATTACAAATATCATTTCTCTTGGATTCACCGCGTGTATTTCTCCATAACCTATAACCAAAAGTACACAGAGAAATTTACAAAACTACACTTTTATGTATTTCAAATTTCTTTTAAAGATACACCTTTTTCAAATTTGAAATGATTAAATTTTTCATTAAATATATACTCAAAAATTAATTTGGGGTCATTGTTTTAGTGTTCAAAGTTTAATTTTGAAGCGGTTAGATGGATGTAGTTTTGGTAAGTATGATTCTTAAGGTGTACTTTTGTAATTAACAAAAATACCATCAATCTCTTCGCGATAACTAATCAAAAAGTAACATGATAATCAAATTTTATTTACCGACAGTGGCCATAGTGACAATGGCGAAGTATAGAGAAGTGATGTAACGTTTCCAAAGATCGATTTTTCGGAAATTTTCGTAGCTATAGTCTCCGAGTTTAAGGCTACCGATCCAAGTGTAGCCTTCGTTCTCTTGAGGAAGAGTCGTGGCCAAGTAATAGAAGATGCAAGCAGCAGTGTGTGTACAATAAACTTCGACGAAAAGGAGCTTTAAGATTCTGGTGAAGAGATAGTTTATTCTTGTGTTTTTCTCAAGCCTTTGAAAAAACTCGATTACTTTTCGCACACGGAACAGCCTTATCCACAACATGTATCTCACCAGCTCATGATTCCCTGAAGCCTATAATAAACAAAAATATCATTTCAATAAACAAAATACAAATTATTGTGTGCCTACCAAAAATCCGAGAAAATACTATTTGCGTGTTAACAAAATTTACTACATTGTAACCTCTATAAATTAATACTCGATAAATCATTCTTTTTATCTTGACCTAATTTTGTTTTTATTTACTGCCTGCCAAAAGTAAGAGAAAACCCTATTGTTTACGTTTACTAGAGTTGAATCTCTAGATTGTTTTTTTTGTTATGTTACAATGAATACATTATATCTCTATAAATTAATAAAATATTATAGTTTCAATGTTATTAATTTATAGATGTTTGACTATAGTTAATACAAAATAAAACCGAAAAATCTATTGAGGTAACATTTCAAATTTGTAAAACCGGATTATCTATGCCTATCTAAAACAAGTTACAAAAACACAACTTAAGTAAAAGACAAAATACCTTGTAGATAAGATCCCAAGGAAAACAACTCACAAAATCCAGGAAAAAATGTGTCTTCAAGTACCTAAGAAACATAGCGCAATTGCAAAAACTCACATTTACTCTTTTAAATTTTATGTACATAAATATATCTAAACGCTAAATATTGAACTTAAATAAACCCTAAACAATAAACTCTAACCATTCTGAAAAAACATGAAGCTTTCTACATTAAAAGCTATACATAGCACAAATGAAGAAATGCTTGTAAAGGTCTATATATAAATAACTAACCTGATCGCGATATGTGTTGGCTTGTAGTCATTCCGGTAAGTCTGCCTATCGCGGAAAGCAATAAAGAATTGAAGAACAATATCGACTAAAAACGCGATCTGACCAACAATGTCAAGTACGTAAAGATCATCAGAGAGACCGCGGAAGAAACCAAACTCCATAGGAGTGAACAAAGAGGAGTATATTGCCCACACCAATATAAACATTTCCCATGCTTTGTACCACCTGCTCATTTTTTCACAATTTTTTTTTATTAATGTTCAAAAGTAATTAATCAAATAACTTTGAAAATGCATACTTTTAAAATTGATCATATAGGTAAATGTAATTGTGGGAGGGAGAAGTATGAAAATAATAAACAATAACTTTTAAGGACAAACAACGTTTAACCATTTAAGGACAAGTCCGAAAATATCATATTTTTAAGGTTTTAGGTCAACATTACCATCACAAGCTGTTAGGTCATTAGAGCATGTTTATCAACGGAGTTTAATTGTAGAGTGTTTGTGTATTTTTTTATGCTTAAAAATAAAAAATTAGTATAATTATGTATTTGTGTGTATTTGTACAAAAAGAGAGATTAAAATGGATAAACACTCTACAAAAGAGGAGCTTAAAATGCTTCATTAAACACTTTTCATTATAGGTGCTTATTAATAATACATATTTTTATTTAATTTAATACTCAAATACACAAAAATACACAAGCACTCTACATAAGCACCTTTGATAAACATGGTCTTATAGTGTTGTGCCTAGTGTATAATGGAAGGGCAACCGCCCCACACCACTAACGTTTTTTCCTATTTTAAAGACAATATTTTTATAAAATATTTGATTTTTTAAGTAAAGTTATGGAATTTTAATTGTTTTATCATTATATATGATATGTAATTAAATGAAAAAGTTACACATAATAATTTGATTTAGGCCACAATAAGTATAGGCACGACACTGGGACATAAAAAGGTCTTTTGGTCAAGTCAAAAGTACAACAAAATTTAAAATAAGTTAAAAACTTGAAGAATTCACCAAACTACACCCTTTTAACTCTTCTTTTACAAAACTACACCTAATTTAATTTTTTCACATATTTACACTCTTTCATAATTTTAAAAACTTGATTTACTCCTCTTTGGGTTCGCTAATTAGTGTTTAGGGTATAGTATTAAGGGAATAGAATTGTGTGGGCAAGATTTATTTAGATTTAATTTTGAGTATTTAGGTGTAGTTTTGTGAATTATTTTGGAAATAATGTAGTTTTGTGAAATGTAATTCAAATGGTTTAGTTTTGTAATTCTGCCTAAAAACTTTAGAAAAAAATCTAAAACCAAACGGTCCAAATGATACTTGCTTCCAAACTCTAAACATTAAATATCTTATTATATAAAAGTGAGCGTGTTTAATTATAACTCACCAGATCGTGACACGTGTCACAATTAATTTAGATCGCGACATTTGTCATTATTAAAATAATGAATCTTTTTAAAAAAATAGGAAAAAAGAAGAATGAAAACACTTTTAAAAAATGGAAATCTTATAAATTAAACACTCAATGTTGTTAGAATAATGTTTAAGAAAAAAAAATTATAAAAGAAGAAAAAAAAGAAAGGAAAAATGTTAATAATGTTTAGGAAAAAAAGAAGAAAAATGTTAATAATTTTTAGTAAAAATGTTAATAATGTTTTGGAAAAATGTTAATAATTTTAAAAGAAGAAAAATGTAACGTTTGAGAAAAAAACAAAACAAAAAATAAGAAAAAAAGAGAAAGGAAAAACAAAAAAAGGAAAAAAGTAACCAAACGAAAAGTGTTCACTACATCTATATATACATATCTAGAATCATTAAATTTCATTGTGCTATCCTCTTTGTGTTATTTACTATTATTAATTTTTTTTAACTCAAACAGAGAAAAATATGAGTTTCATAGTTTTTAAAAGTCAACAATCTTACTTCACACTAAATCAATTATATAAAAGTGAAAGTGTTTAACGTGAGCTCGACGCGTAGGAAAAAAATTATAGCTCACCAGATCATGACACATGACAATTAATTTAGATCGCGACATTTGTCATTATTAACATAAAGAATCTTATTAAAAAATAGGAAAAAAGAAGAATGAAAACACCTTAAAATGAAAAACTTATAAATTAAACACTCAATGTTTAATTTATAAATTAAACACTTATAAATTAAAAAATTAACATTAATTATCAAATAATTATAAATAAAATAAATTAATCCGAAATATAGAAAAATAAAATAACCAAAAATTAGGAAAATAACATAGAAAAAGAAAAATTTAAGAATATTTTAAAAAATAAAAAATAAAAAAATAGAAATAAGAAAAAATAAAAAATAAAAACGTAAAATTACTTGAGAAAATAAAGAAAATCTTTATGATAACTTATTTCTTATCATCATGGATTCACTATCTAATTATTAATTTAAAATTTTATGTAAATAACAAAAGCAATGTAATAAAATAAAAAATGTGTTATTTTTATTTCTTAATAGATGAAAAAAGTAAAAATCACTTATTTACTATTATCATATATTGTTGTGTGTCTTTTATATTTATTTGTTAATAAAATAACGGATATAATATTAGTTTTCGCTTAAATCTAACTATAACAATACAAATTTACTAACAATATTAATATATAATTATAAAAAAAATTTATGTAATTTGTCTGCGTATTACGCGGGTTTTCATCTAGTTCAATCATAAACCAAAATAGTTTTGTTATAAATTTTTTGTTAAAAGTTTTTTTATGTTTGTGGTAGCGATTTAACTTTGTTATTATATCTTGGGCATAAAATCTCTTCACTTAACTAAATATACTAACATCTCACTATTAAGAAATAATTTATTCTCTAGGTTTATTTTGATGAACTGAAAACGAGTATATTTTTGAAAAGAGTTTAAAATGTGTAAACAAAAAGATAATTATATATGTTACCAAAAAAAAAAAAAAAGATAATTATATATAATATGGGTTATCATGTGCCTCTCGTAGGCTATATCATGCTCGTAATGCAATCATTGTTGGGTAAAATGTGATATAATACAATGATGTGGCCGACATAATAATAAAATAATAACACTATTATTTCGTTGTTTACTTAAAGCTTCTAGAAGGCGGGAACGTCCACGTGTTAGATCTGATTCAGACATCTGTTGCGTAACATCAATGCAATGTCCAAAGACTTTTACACTTATTTAACAAAGCATATGAAATTACCAATATAACCCTTATAAATCAGTATAAACATTTGTGAGGGTGTCCTAGAATTTTGAAAATAAATCACCAACTCGCCACCATATGTTTGGGTGGATAAAAAATAGCCATTCGTATGTATTACATGAGATACAAAAAAAGAAAAATGAGTAAAAACAGAAAAATGAGAATATTTGTTGTTGCGTTGTCCGTTAGATATTTTTTTTTCTATTTTAATTAGAGAAATTCACAAAATTACACCCTTTCAACCTTCCCTTCACAAAACTACACTTAATTCAATATTTTCACAAGTTTACACCCTTTCAAAATTTTAAGAACTTGATTTACCCTTTTAAAAATTACCAAAATTAAAATCTTTTCATTTGGGTTCGCTAATTAGTGTTTAGGGTATAATATTAAGGGGTTATTTGGATTTAATTTTGAGTGTTTAGGTGTAGTTTTGTGAAGTATTTTGAAAATGGTGTAGTTTTGTGAAGTATTTTGAAAATGGTGTAGTTTTGTGAAATGTAATTCAAAAGGTGTAGTTTTATAATTCTTCCTTTTAATTATAATACAACATAGATAATTTCTCAGGTTTCGATTTTTGTAAGGGACAATTATAAAACTACACCATTTGAATTACATTTCACAAAACTACACTATTTCCAAAATACTTCACAAAACTACACCTAAACACTCAAAATTAAATCCAAATAAATCCTACCCAAATAATCCTACCCCCTTAATACTATACCCTAAACACTAATTAGCGAACACAAATGAAAAAATTTTAATTTTGGTAATTTTTAAAAGAGTAAATCAAGCTTTTAAAATTTTGAAAGGGTGTAAACTTGTGAAAATATTGAATTAAGTGTAGTTTTGTGAATGGAGGTTGAAAGGGTGTAGTTTTGTGAATTTCTCTTTTTTTAATTATAAGACAACGTAGATATTTTTTGAAAAAACCCTTAGAATACCACAAAATAAGTTTTTATTTTGAAAATTTTCATTATAAAATTTTTAATAACAAAAATTTGGTTTTATATCAAAAATACCATTAAAATAATATTATGATATCAGGATATCATTTTGAAAGAATTATGATATAATATTGAAGGAATTATGATATAGTTTTGAAAGGTTAGGATGTAGTTTTGAAAGTTTTAAATTAATTTAAATTCTATGGTATTTTTGAGCAAAAAACTTCTTGATGATATTTGTAAAATTTTCAAGAATAAGTGCTAATTTTATAAAGAAAACTTTATTAAGTGATTTATAATAAGAGAGTAATAAGTGATTTATAATAAGAGAGTAATAAGAGAGAGAGAACCTGTTCTTGGGATGTATTATGAATCGATGATTGTTATGTCCTTGGGAATCAATATCTCCATGCTCGGAGGAATCTAGCCACCGAAACGTCTCGGCCAAGCTAAACTTATCTCCTCCTCCTCCTCCTCCCGATGAAACGACGCCGTTACGTTCCTCTTCCTCGTCTACACTCTCTTGCCGTCGCCGGAAACGCCCCATCTTTTTAAATGAACCGTGTGTGTGTGTCTCGACAAAAAAAGCTATATACTGTTGATTTTGTTGGGAAGAGCGTTAGAGAAAGTGAAGTTTTTTTTTATATCCGCTTGGTCACCATTAATAATTGAACAGACTAAGACTAATGGGCTCGCAGGCCCAAATGCAAATAAAGGAGAAAAGACTCAACTCTCAGGTTATATTAACACGACGACGTTTATCAACAACAACAGATTATCATTAACAGTTACACATAGAAAGTTACAGAAGAAGAATCAAGAAAGAGAGAGAAAGAAGATCTACGGAGGAGACGATCGCATCTGTTGAAGCAAGAGGTTCCACAAGCTGCTTCATCGCCGGAGACAGTCCCGATCAAGGTTGTGCCAGATAGTTTTCTCTTAGATTCTTTAGCTATTGTATTTGATACCTACACAAAGAGGTAGCCATTGTAAAGCAATTCAAAGCTTGGTGATAGTGATCATGGTGATTTAGTTCCACTCCCAGACGTAGACGTAGCGGTAAAACGTGAACTGGGTAACCAAATCGTGTGTCTTTAAGTTTATGCACAATCACAATCAAAGATCAAACACTAATTAACTCTGATAAGAATCGGTCAAAGATCAAAATACATCAAAGAATATATCAGGATCTACATCAACAATATTATACACATTATCACATTAAGGTATTGTTATGGAGAATCAAAATAAATCATATCCATAAAATCCTACCTTCAATACTAAACCTTAAATATTAATTATGGAATCGAAATGAAAAATATTTTAATTTTGATAAATTATAAAAAACGTAATTGAACCATTTCACAAAATTATTTAGTTTGTTAGATAAAGAAACTTTTGACTTTTCGATTTAAAAAAATATTCAAAACTTTTATTCTCCGCCACTGATTTCAAAGTCAATTTTCAAAATTACATCTAAAAATTTATAATTTTAATCTAAATAACTCTACTCACACAATTATATCCTTTTAATACTATACTCTAAACTCAAATAATTTTTTTTTAATTTGGTAACTTTGTAAAGGTAAATCAACCATTTACATTTTTGAAAAGATAAAAATATATAAAAATATTGAATTATGTGTAATTTTGTGAAGTAAAAATTGAAAGAGTTTAATTTTGTGAATTCCTCACCATAAAATACCACAAAATATATGAACCGTGTGTATGTGTGTGTCTCGACAAAAAAAGCTATATATTGTTGATTTTGTTGGGAAGAGCGTTAGAGAAAGTGAAGTTTTTTTTTTATGTCGGCTTGGTCACTATTAATAATTGAACAGACTAATGGACTCGCAGGCCCAAATGCGAATAAAGGAGAAAAGACCCAACTCTCAGGTTATATAAACACGACGACGTTTATCAACAACATATTTTCACTAACAGTTACACAGAGAAAGTTACAGAGGAAGAATCAAGAAAGAGAGAGAAAGAAGATCGCCGGAGGAGACTATCGCATCAAGAGGTTCCGCGAGCTGCTTCATCGCCGGAGACAGTCCCGATCAAGGTTGTGCCAGATAGTTTTCTCCTAGATTCTTTAGCTATTGTATTTGGTACCTACACAAAGAGGTAGCCATTGTAAAATTGTAAAGCAATTCAATGCTTGGTGATAGTGATCATGGTGGTTTAGTTCCACTCCCAGACGTAGACGTAGCGGTAAAACGTGAACTGGGTAACCAAATCGTGTGTCTTTAAGTTTACGCACAATCACAATCAAAGATCAAACACTAATTAACTCTGATAAGAATCGGTCAAAGATCAAAATACATCAAAAAATATATCAGGATCTACATCAACAATATTATACACATTATCACATTAAGGTCTTGTTATGGAGAATCAAAATAAATCATATCCATAAAATCTTATCTTCAATACTAAACCTTAAATATTAATTATGGAATCGAAATGAAAAATATTTTAATTTTGATAAATTATAAAAACGTAATTGAACCATTTCACAAAATTATTTAGTTTGTTAGATAAAGAAACTTTTGACTTTTCGATTTAAAAAAATATTCAAAATTTTTATTCTCCGCCACTGATTTCAAAGTCAATTTTCAAAATTACATCTAAAAATTTATAATTTAATCTAAATAACTCTACTCACACAATTATATCCTTTTAATACTATACTCTAAACTCAAATAATTTTTTTTAATTTGATAACTTTGTAAAGGTAAATCAACTATTTACATTTTTGAAAAGATATAAATATCTAAAAATATTGAATTATGTGTAATTTTGCGAAGTAAAAATTGAAAGAGTTTAATTTTGTGAATTCCTCACCATAAAATATCACAAAATATATTTTTTTTGTTAAAACATTAACGACATCAGAAAATGTCGGCCACATACAACAATATATGTGTAGTCAATAGTTTATGACAACGTTATATTGCAAAATAGTATTTTTTAAAATATCATTAAAAAATTTATGCAAATAGAACATAAGTTTTTTTACCGGAACCAAAACATCATAGGGCAATTTTTAAAAAGTAAATGAACCATTTAAAATTTGAAAATGATATATAAAAAAAAAATTGAATTATGTATAATTTTATGAAAAATTGAAATGGTGTAGTTTTTTGAATTTCTCAATAGCATAAGCGTGAAAATAGATTTTAAGATTTTCTAGGAAATTTTTCTTATCATCCTATTTTGGTTCTTAATTTTTTTGTTATTATGCTTTTTGAAATTGCCCAAATTTTTTATAATAAAATAATAGGAAAAATGTTTAGATGTTACTCTGACTTATAATTAACCTTTTTTGATGATATTTTTAATTTATGCCAATAAGATGTTATTTTTGTTAACGAACTGATAACAAAAAACTTTTAGAGAGAGAGAAGCGAGTGAATCTCACTCTCGGCTCTCTCTTCTCTCTACATCTTTTCTGAGCACAGGCGCGTGCACCGACGTGGAGAGGTTTCCCGGCGATTCCGGCGGCGAAGGGAACCTCGTGGCTCACGGCTCTTCATCCGCAGTCCTTATGCAACTTTCCGACACAAATCTCAACTTCAAATCATCGGGTATGGCGGCGAGGAGAAGCTTTTGCGCGACGCTAACGGTGAGTTCTACCATCGGCGGTGATGTGACGCGAAGTGGAAGAGAGGCGACTTATGGAGCCTCATCGACATGCCAAAGCGAGTTTCTTCCTCCTCTTTAAAGCTTTGACTCGGTGGCAGGATGAAGACAGTCTTGAAGTCCTCATCTCTCGTTCGGACGTCTCCCCGGCTCGTCGGAGGACGTGTTTCCGCGAGGATCCGCGACAATCGCAGGGTGGCGGCTACAACTTGGTTCTCCGCTTTAGATTAGGTTAAATTGTGTCTCCCGGTTTAATTTCCGGTAAGACATAAACCGATTCGGTTTGGGTTGAGATTTTGGGTCATTTAATTGTATTCTGAGGGCGCAAAGGGATTTAGAGCGCCTAAATCCGAAATAAGTTTATATGTTTAATTGAAAACCCTTTATCAAAAAAAAAAAAAAAAAAGATGTTATTTTTGTTTATTCGTGTAATGCAATGATTACGCATTACATGACACACAAAAAAATGAGTGTATGCCACAAATGAAACTTGGAAGATGAAGCACTTGACCAGTATCTCCAACTTGGAAGATGAAGCACTTGAATTTCTTGATAATTTAAGAAATCCATTACAAATAAAACTATTTTTGTTTTTCTTTTTAAGAAACCCATGTTTAATAACACCGTTGGAGATGCTCTAAGAGCATGTTTATTGGTGTTTCTTAAAGAGATCTTAGCAGGTTGGACCCATTAAATAGTTAAGATCTGGATCTTATATTTTCTATTTAAGATTCGGATTTTAACTATTTAGTGGGGCCTTTGGATGCGTGGCGATCCATAATTGATGCGTTTTTAATTTTTTTTTTTTTTAAACCAACTATTCATGAATCCCATTGAATAATTAAAAAATTTTGTGGTTTCTCTGTTGGAGATGGTCTAAGATATTAAAGACATTTTAATAACACTAACATTTAACCAGGTTAAACGGTAAGAGTTAAGGACAACGTTACTTATGAGAATCTTATCTATATTAATTGAGTATATATTTTGAAATTTGAATAAAATTTTTAAAAAACTCATAAAATATAATTTTAAACCCCATAAATTATGAATAAAAACCCACCAAATATGATATAATAAAAAATCAACAATTATAAGTCCATAAATAATGATACAAAAGTCCATAATTTATAGGGGGAATTACAAAACTACACCTTTTGAATTACATTTCACAAAATTACACCATTTCAAAATTACTTCACAAAACTACACCTAAACACTCAAAATTAAATCCAATTAAACCATATCCACACAATCCTACCCACTTAATATTATACCCTAAACACTAATTAGCGAACCAAATGAAAAAAATTAATTTTTGGTAATTTTTTAAAGGGTAAATCAAGCTTTTAAAAATTTGAAATGGTGTAAATATGTAAAAATATTAAATTAGGAGTAGTTTTGTGAAGTAAGGGTTGAAAATGCGTAGTTTTGTGAATTCCTCTAATTTATATTATGTTAGTTTTGGATTTTACCAAACAAAAAAAAGTTTATAACTTATTCTTAATAAAATCATTACTATAAATCATATATATTCGTTTTATATAATTTTAAGTTTTATCCACAATGGTAGAAGAGTTTGATACCTTACTTGATTACTTCACAAACTTCCGGATCAAAACTATTCTCCCCGAAAGAATTGCGCAAACAGACAAATTGGCACGAACCGAACGATTACTTTCATCTCCCTATAAGTATGTGAGCGACATTCTTCCGAGTTGGGTTACCAACATCAACAAAGTGGTGTAGTGGTTTAGCTTTTTTATATCTTGTCATAAAAAAAATTAAAAGTTTTTGATATTTGGTTGTTAAAATTATGTTGTAGGTTTTCAACGGAAAAATTTCAAAAACATCATGATAAATAATAAATTAATGGATTGTCAACAGTTTTATATAATATATATTTAAAATTAAAACTCTGCGATTGACGTGAATGAAATAATCTGATAATTATTTCAAAATTAGATAACTAGTCATTAGTTTTAATTATAATCCCAATTTAAACAGTCATAAATAAAGCCCATAAAGCCCAAAACTTTTTTTTACAGTGAACAAGATGAGGCGAAATCTCAAAACGTCGATTTCAGATCAACAAATAAAATACACAGAGAAGACGAACACGAAGAAGAAGAAGACGAAGAAGAAGAAGAAGAAGAGAGACGATACAGATCCAAAAAATCGCCATGGGTTTAAGCATCTTAGCTTCGCGAACGATCCGTCCAGCTTCTCGTCTCCTTCTTCACAATCAACACTCTTCTTCTTCCTTCTTCCTCCGCACAATCGTTTCCAAACCAGAGCTCAAATCTCCAGAATCCGCCGCCGCGATTCCTCAGCCCGAACCGCCGAATCAGATTCTACCTCCGAGAAGCCCCGTCGCCGGAGCGCGCGTCCATTTCTCGAATCCAGAAGACGCGATCGAGGTTTTCGTCGACGGTTTCGCCGTGAAAATCCCTAAAGGATTCACTGTTCTTCAGGCTTGTGAAGTCGCTGGTGTGGATATCCCGAGGTTTTGTTACCATTCTAGATTGTCTATCGCTGGTAATTGCAGGATGTGTCTTGTCGAAGTCGAGAAATCGCCTAAGCCTGTAGCTTCCTGTGCTATGCCTGCACTTCCTGGTTAGTCTCTGGGTAAAATTTTTCGTGGTGATTTTGATTTTTGATTTTGGTCGTTGATTGTAGAGAAAGTTTGGATTTGGGTATGTTATTGTGTGTTCTTGTGTAATTTCTCTACCAATTTTGTTGGCTATAGAATGATGATGATGATGATGATGATGATGATGAGAAGAGCTATTTAGTATTATAGCGTCTTTCAGTTTCTTCTAAGAAAACTTGTGATAAGCTAATTTTCGTGGTGATATTGATTTGATTTGGTCGTTGTTTGGTAGAGAAACTTTGGATTTGGCTATGTTTTTGTCTGCACTTGTGTAATTTCTCTACATATTTTGTTGGCTTTAGTATGATGATGATGGTATTGATGATGATGACGATAAGAAGAACGATTTAGTATTAGAGGGTCTTTTAGTTTCTTCTAAGGAAACCTATGATAAGCTAAATTTCGTGGTGATTTTGATTTGATTTGGTCGTTGTTTGGTAGAGAAAGTTTGGATTTGGCTATGTTATTTTCTGCTCTTGTGTTATTTCTCTACATATTTTGTTGTCTTTAGTATTATTGATGATGATGGTGATGATGACGATAATAAGAGCTTTATTTAATCTTAAGGGTCTTTAATTTTCTTCAACATATAGAGATTTGTTCATGTGCAAGCGAAGATAGGAATGTTACTGAAATATAGGCGTTTCATTGTTAAGCTTTATTAGTTTCTCTTCTCGTTGTCGTTGGTATTGAGGTATTTTTTTCGGTTAGTAACTAGTAAGTATGCCAGATGAAGGATATAGCGAGAGAGGGAGAATATATTGAGTTTGAAATAGGGTTTGCTTCGAATTCTGTCTTAGGTAATGTTTCGTGTTCTGTGATTTTTAAAAATTGGTAGACTTTTAAGAGTCTTTTCTTACAGGGATGAAGATTAAGACCGACACACCAATAGCGAAGAAGGCAAGGGAAGGAGTGATGGAGTTCCT
The DNA here is from genome assembly GCA_963556525.1 of Cochlearia excelsa. Taxonomy (NCBI): domain Eukaryota; kingdom Viridiplantae; phylum Streptophyta; class Magnoliopsida; order Brassicales; family Brassicaceae; genus Cochlearia; species Cochlearia excelsa. The sequence continues at coordinate 45,311,510 of OY748327.1, read as the reverse complement.
GTTGATGAATCATCCTTTGGATTGCCCGATATGTGACCAAGGAGGAGAGTGCGATCTTCAGGATCAGTCTATGGCTTTTGGATCTGACAGAGGCCGTTTCACTGAGATGAAGAGATCTGTGGTTGATAAAAACCTCGGTCCTCTTGTGAAAACTGTTATGACTCGGTGTATCCAATGTACAAGGTTACTAAAAATAGTTAGCTTCAATGTGTGATAGTCTAGTTACTGCGATAGATACGCTATCTCATTGATTATGATTATGTTGCTATAATGTATTTGTAGGTGTGTACGGTTTGCTTCAGAAGTTGCTGGGGTTGAGGATCTTGGCATGCTAGGTCGTGGTAGTGGAGAAGAGATTGGAACTTATGTTGAAAAGCTTATGACTAGTGAACTCTCTGGAAACGTTATCGATATCTGTCCTGTGGGAGCCTTGACCTCAAAGCCCTTTGCCTTTAAAGCTAGAAACTGGGAGCTGAAAGGCACAGAAACCATTGATGTTAGTGACGCTGTTGGATCCAACATCCGTGTTGATAGTAGAGGACCAGAAGTCATGCGTATCATCCCACGCCTTAATGAGGTATGTTATGCTTGTGTTAAAAAAACATTATTATGAAAGTATGTTTAACCTGTGATTGTCTCTTATTCAGGATATAAACGAAGAATGGATATCTGACAAAACCCGGTTCTGTTACGACGGTCTGAAAAGACAAAGACTGAGCGACCCTATGATTCGAGACTCTGATGGACGATTCAAAGCAGTGAGCTGGCGTGATGCCTTGGCTGTTGTTGGTGATATCGTTCATCAGGTGAAGCCCGACGAGATTGTTGGAATAGCAGGCCAGCTATCTGACGCAGAATCCATGATGGTGTTGAAAGACTTTGTTAACAGAATGGGTTCGGACAATGTCTGGTGCGAAGGAACACCTGTTGGTGTTGACGCTGATCTTAGGTATAGCTATCTAATGAATACTAGCATCAGTGGACTTGAGAATGCCGATCTTTTCCTTCTAGTCGGGACCCAGGTGAGTCTCTTCCATGTCTCTCTCTGTAAAGTAGTTTAGACGGGGCATTCACTTGCTTTCTCTTTATATTCATTCACCAGCCTCGAGTCGAAGCTGCGATGGTGAACGCTAGAATCTGCAAGACAGTACGTGCATCAAACGCTAAAGTTGCGTACATCGGTCCACCTACAGATTTCAACTACGACTGCAACCACCTCGGGACTGGACCTGAAACACTTAAAAAAATCGCGGAGGGAAGCCACCCATTCTGTTCTGCTCTTAAGACCGCCAAAAACCTGCTATCATTGTAGGCGCCGGTCTCTTCAACAGAGCCGATAAAGACGCTATTCTCTCTTCTGTTGAATCCATCGCACAAGCCAACAATGTAGTCCGACCAGACTGGAACGGTCTGAACTATCTCCTTCTCTACGCAGCCCAAGCTGCTTCTCTTGATCTTGGTCTAATTCAACACTCCTCCAAAGCACTCGAGACTGCGAAATTTGTATACTTGATGGGAGCAGATGATGTGGACGTCGACAAGATACCTAAAGACGCATTCGTGGTTTACCAAGGACACCATGGAGATAAAGCGGTTTACCGTGCAAACGTGATCCTCCCTGCCTCAGCTTTCACTGAGAAAGAAGGAACCTACGAAAACACAGAAGGGTTTACGCAACAGACCGTTCCCGCGGTTCCAACGGTCGGCGATGCAAGAGACGACTGGAAGATCGTAAGAGCCTTATCCGAGGTCTCGGTTGTGAAGCTTCCATACAACACAATCGAAGGCGTGAGATCGAGAATCAAGAGCGTCGCGCCGAATCTGATCAACACGGACGAGAGAGAGGCGGCTTCTTTTGGTCCTTCGTTGAAACCCGAGTGCAAAGAAACGACGATGAGCAAGACGCCGTTTCAACAAGTGATCGAGAATTTTTACATGACGAATTCGATCACAAGAGCGTCGAAGATCATGGCGCAGTGCAGCGCCGTGCTTTTGAAGAAATGAGAGAGCTTGAAATTTAAAAGGTATGGATTCTTCTTTCTTTTGTCTGTGTTTATTTTACTGATCCTTGTGTTATAAAGCTAATAAAGCTATTTACCCTATTAAGTATTTAAGCACATTATTAGATGCAAGACTATACTAAGTGTTAATTAGATGCTTTGTGACATTTTATACTCTCTGCCTTTACTACAATCTCTCTATGTCTGAAAATGAGGATATTTCTGGAACTAAGTTGAGTCTTAACTTGCGGTCAAAAAAAAGAAGTTAAGTCTTAACTACTGATTCTTATCTACGGCTAATATCTAGACACGTGTCAGATAAGTAGGGCTTTAGATCTGGTTCCCTTCACGGGAGAAGTATACAATTTCATCAACTATACAAATTTTTAACAATAAAATTAAAACAGTTATAAATTGAATTCCTAAGTTTTTAAGTTTATTAAGTTAAGTTAATTTAATTTTATAGTTGTAAGAACGGAATTTTTTGAGTTTTTGTTCCCATTTTTTAGATATTGCTCTCCTTAATGACTAAATGTGAAAAATTACTAATCATTTTTCTTTAATGAAAAAAATGTAAAACTAACATAATTTACGAGGATTAATTTTTTTTTTTTTTTTTTTTGTCAACATTTCGCAACAACAACCGCCCATTACCTAATCCTACATCGCCGTAGGCGCGGGAATTGATCCGGTGGGAGAGTGTTAACTGCCTCTTGCGACTTATAAATGCCACTAGGCCAAGACCACTTTCCCCAATTTACGAGGATTAATTAAAAACAACACTTTGAATTTAAAGATGAATCCATAACAGTCTTCGAAGCAAGAAACAAGTTTGTTTTGTTCTCCCTCCATCCCATTATATAAGATGTTTTAGCATTATATTTTTGTTCTATAATATAACATGTTTACAAAATTCAATGCAAATTTGTAAAGTGATTTAATATCTTATAATCATTATTCATTTTATAATTGTTTGGATTGTATTGAATTATTATTTTTTTTAAATGACGCGGTTTTAGTTAAAGAAATTTATATTATGGGACGGAGGTAGTATCTTACACAACATATTTGAATGCGTGTAATTTTGTAAAGTACAATTTTTAAAAGTGGTAGTTTTGAAATTCCCCCTTAAATCAAAAGATCAATTGGTGAATTAGCACCTATTTTATCGTTTTGTTCCCAGAAAAATTTAGGCATTCACTTAATTATACATTCAGTTGCTATATAACACAATATTTCAAGTTTTCAATTTGTATAAAACATGGATAACCAATTAACCACATATACCATTGGAGTTAGTTTATTGTTGGGTAATTACTTAAAATACTATAAAAAAATCTTTTAGAAGTAAAATAACTTCACAAATTATTTTTTACCTAAAATAGTACCATAAAAATGTTTTCTAAACCAAGATACCACACAACAAAAAAAAGTTTTAATACTTTAGGATTTGTTTTGTTTTTATTTCGATAGTGTTTACTTATTAATTTGAGGGTTAGAGTTTCCTTTTTTTAAGGTAATATTAATTTCATGGAATTTCGGTCCAAAGACCTTTTAAATATTCAAGGAAAAAAAAAACTGGTAATACTGATATTATTTGCCATATTTCTTAGAGAAAAACTTAATGAAGGGAGAATGATAATGTTTGTTAGAGATTTGGATATTTTGATATGTTCGATGATAGTTCTTGTTATTTATTTTGGATTAAATAAAAAAAACTAAAAAAGGAAAGAATATAAATTATAAAGTAACATTGAATATTATTATAAATTATGAAAACCAATTAGTTGCTTATAAAATATGAAAGTCTAAAACAATACTTAACTAATAAAATATGGAAATACAAAACATAATAAAATTAGATAAACCGAGAAGGAACAGTGGTTAACGAATAAGGATGATTAAGAATAACGAATTTGTTGAAAACCGGATCCCAATAAATCTTGAAAACTTGATCTTCTTCGAGCTCTAGTGAAGATCTGATATCTGTCCAACCATGACCAAAATAAAAACTAGTGTTATCAGCACTTACACATGATTTCAATGTAACATGGTACAAACAATTATCGACTCTGTCGTGGACATTCACGACGACACCCGTCTCGAGACTCTCGACGGCAACACCATTCATATTCGCAAGGACAGACAAAACTTGATGTTTTGGTAATGCGATAGTAGAACCATTACAATCCCTCTTTGATAGTCGTTTTGATATGATCATATCAGGATTAACTTGTGAATGGATATTCATTATTTTGCTACTTTTTTTTTAAAAAAAGTTTGATGAAATTTTTTATTGTATATGTCTTCTCTTTTGATGCAAAGATATATGTATATATATAGGAGGGAGAATGTTAGAAGAATGTAAAATTCAAGAGAAAAGTAAAATCATACAAAATTCGGAAATTTTCGGTTAATAAAATGGGAATTTTATTAATAAAGAATTTTTATTAAGAAATGTAAAATTAACTTTTGGTGGGAAATTTTTTAAACAAAATGGGAATTTTACAATGTGTAGTTTTTTTAGCAAGAAATGATCTAAGCATTATTATGCTTGTGGTGGAGACAATATTTCGATACCAAATATTAATTTCATGGAATTTCGGTCCAAAGACCTTATAATGTTATTTTAGTCCTAATTTTTTTTTTTTATGTCATTTTTGGAAATTGCCTTTTATTGTTAAAGAGAAAGCAAAGCTCGTAGGAACTTTCAAATAAATTACAAGTTGAATCAGTTTCAGCACATCCCTTTTTATTGTTAAAAATCCTTTTTTCCTTCACAAGCTTTCTAACCTTTCTTATTCGAACGAAGATCGGTTTCGATACGCTTAACTTCATTCTCGAGTTCTTGCAAAGACATATGACTTGTCTTTGAGTTATGCGTAGTCGTCGTCGTGGTTGTTTCTTTGTTGGCTAATAAAGTTGAGAGATGCTTTAGACAAGAAAGGTACTGAGTTTTTACTTCATGAGAATCTTGCAAATGAGTTCCATAACCAAACTGCACAAAAAACAAAGAAGAAATCAAAAACAAGAACCAATGTACAACTCTTATGGGATATTGACAGATATTTCAGAAATACCATCACAAATATTTTTAGATCAAAAATACCATTAGAAGTTTTTATTACAAAACTTCCACAATATAAAACCAAGTTTTTAATACTTTTAGATTTTTTGTTCATTTGGGTTCAATAATTATTGTTTTGGGTTCAGTTTTTGAAGGTTTAGGGTTTAGTTTTGAAGGTTTTACGCTAATTTAAGTTGTGGTGTATTTGACGAAATAAATTTTAGAGGTATTTATAAACCTTTTGAGAGTGTATATTATTTTTATCGAAGAAACTTGATTTAGTGTTATATATGAGAAATTTCCTACATAATTTTGGAGATGAGATCATAAAGTTTTTACCTCTTTGTAAGCTGAAACACATTGGAGAAGAGCATCTTCAGTCGCATACAAATGTTCTTTCTGCAATGTAACAATTCAAAATGTCGCAGAATTGTTGTTATAGCCGGAAAACATCAATAACAAAAGTTAAATCAATGGTCACTAATCATAAAACTAGCTAAAAGTTTGTGCCTAAATCTTGTATATTAAAGTACTAACCTTTGGCTCCTGGATCTCTTTTTCGTCCGTCTCCAAAACCGCAAGACTCTCAAGAGATTGTAGCTTCAAAGAAACCGTAAGAAGTCAGAAACAAATTGTTGTTATGAACATCGAAGACAAATATACGGGCAAGTGTTTGGTTCTATCAATACTTTACCAGTATGACTAAAGCCGCGTGCTCGTAGTTCCTTAGAGTCCCACTAGATTTTCCGTGTTTATGCTCTTTCCCCTTTTGTGTTTTAAGCTTAACCAGAACGTCTTTCGCTATCCTAGTTTCCACCACAAACAAGTTTCTCCTCGTCACATTCATTTAACATAAATTTATGTAACAGAAAGATGAATGGATACAAACCTAGCTGAGTTTTCAAGATAACTCTTTGCTTTTACGAGTTTAGTTAGAGCTTCACTGTTTTTGTTATCACTTCTTCTAAACTCAGTAGCCTGAAGCATGAATGTCTTAGCTATTTGCAGCAAGTTTCCACCCATCTATAAATCTCAGAAGAAGAGAGAAGACGATAAATACTAATATAAAAGATGAGTTTTTTAGACAGAAGAGAAGTGTGAACAACCTGGATATGTCCTTCTGGAAGTAATTTCTTTTGAGTATTGAGACACCTAACAAGAAAAAAATGTCATAAAAGCTTTAGTTCTATCCACATTTTACTTTGATAAAAAAGCCTATTAAGAGAGTTTATTATGTTGTGTCATATACTTTTCAAAAAGTTCAAGAGCTTCTCTCAGCTTCCCGGATAATTGTAAAGTAACCGCTAATGATTCAGTCGCAGTTACTGCCTCCATTGAGTTACATCCCTGTGAATACATATTAGTCATTCAGAACTATAAAACTACAATCATATTTTGCAATAGTTTCGATGAACAAAAATGCTATTAGCTCCTTGTATGTATGTGATCTCGCCAACTTATGACCGATGCATGATAAGCAGTTCTATAGCATACCTAAGCAAATATAAGGAGATATGTTAAGAAAACTCGATGAAATACTCAGAAGAGGTATCTAAAGAAAAGTTTATGTAAGACAAAGACCAACACCTTTAATAGTTCCATCATGTGCAATATTTTCCTCTGTATGTTTTCAGCCTCTGCTAGACGATTGGACCGTACATATATCTGCAGCGACAAAAGAGAAACTAAATATCACCGAAATGTTAAGAAGGAAAAAATCTAAATTACATGCAAAGTTTTAAAGCCACGAAAACCTGAGAAAGATATCTGAGTCTCCTGATATATGTCAAGGACTCTCCCTGACCACAATCCTACATCACAAACCCCAAATACAATATGTAAGCATACAACCGACAAAAACGAAACGTCAAGACAGCATCTATAGCAGTAATCGGCACTAGATTGTCGAACATGCCTCAAGTATTTTAAGAGAATCCAAGATAAGAGCCTCCGCGTCTGTTTCTTTTCCTTGCAGATGTAATACCTGTTGCGAAATCAAAACCATATGTTAGAAGTTTATATAGAATCATACTTCATGTCAGCTTAAATATGTGTTATTAGATTCAGTTCCAAGATGATTATGGGGATAAATACCGTTCCAAGATGATACATTGTCTCTGCATAATCGGGATGACTCTGTCCCAAGACTCGTCTTTTCATCTAAGTTATGATCACAAGAAATAATAATGATACCACTTGCTAAGTGTGCATTAAAAAAAAATACAAAGGCTGGTCACCACATACATACCTTTAAAGCACGCTGCACAAGGAGAGATCAACAAGAAAAATTAAGAATAATTAGTTAGTATCAGAGGATAGAAAGTCTTATTATTAAACTTTTGGTGCTAGTATATCAAAAGATCATGAATAATATAAAAACAGGTAAAACAATGAATAGTAAGAAGCATACAAGCACAATTTCGAAGGGGCATTTTCAGAAGAAGATTATGAGCAATCATTTTTTATCGATGCTTTGTTTTGCGAAGATATATGATAAGAAAACTTAACGGCGATTACCTCATAGCAAGCACGAGCTTCCTCAAGCTTTCGCTGGATAAGATAGAGTTGCCCAAGGTTGTGTAGCGTAGCTCCAACACTGCATTGTTAATAATACTTTTTGATGAATGATGGGAGCAAAAAAGTTAAAGAGTGTTAAAACCCGTCACCGAAACAAATTCTTGGTAGAAGTGGAATACTACTTGTTTGTACACATGATTTCCCAATCTAACAAAGTGTGACTCTTAAAGATCACTAAGAAGGCAAAATTGTAAATGGACACAAATAGCACTTAGAGACCAAGGGGGCATTAAACAAAAAACTACCTGACAACTCAGCTAAGTTTTCAAAAATGAGATGGATTCTCAATCTAAAATTATGAGAGTGAACTTAAATATAGAAGTCTTAGAACAAATAGCATTAGTCATATGACATTAACAGTAAGATATACAATATAAGTCGTCAAGGAATGGTTTCTTACCGCACGTCTTCAGGACCATATGACTCCTCCAGTATACTAACAGCTTCCAGGTACAAGGGCTCTGCTTTTTCGAATTCTTTCTTAACTCTGTATAACTCTGCCTTCACATAGAGGAAGCGAAAGTTTAAAGCAATTAGTCTAAAGATAAACAACACTTATCCTGCCTTATAGGACCTTTCTCGAGATGTTGATTCAGTTTTTCATGCCTATTCATATGAAAATAAACAAGCAATAAACCCCCGAAAAAAAGAGACCAACCAGGTTGTTGCATGCAGATGCAACATGTGGATCCCTCTCTCCAAAACCTTCTTTAGCTTCTTCTATAGCCGAACCAAAAAGCCTCTCGGCCGGCTCCAATTTCCCCTATAAGATAAAAGCAAATTATCTAACCAAGACTAAAAAAATATCAACATGAGTTTCGTTTTTCATATTATCAACCTAACCTGAAAGAAATGATCTCTTCCACTATCAGTAAACACTCTCCACTTAGATGTGTGTATATTAGACACAACCGAACCGTCCTCTATTCTCTCTAAACCACTCTCATCATCCGTAGATTTCGACTTTATCGGCTCATCCTCTGCTAATGCAAGGTTCCCACAAAACCCAAGAATAGCTGAAAAAACAAAGGAACCATATCAAAGAGTTAGAATCACAACATCACAATATAAACACATCAAAACATATATACACACACCGGCTTGTCCAGAGAAGATCATCAAAACCCGAGGATCCAAGAGGCGTAAATTCCTTATTTGACCTCCTCCATAACCATTCCGATATGAAATCTTCGGTATCCCTGCCATTAGTACTTAGAAATCAAATCACCGAAACGAATAACAAGTGATTTGATAAATCATGAATCCAATAACACATGATTTTCGTTTTTCGACTTTTATAAAAATCAATTTAACCAATAACACACACTATGATTCCTCTCTTTGAACAGTTTATATCATCAAAATCCAAAAGCTTTGTATAGAAAAAGCTTAGAATACAAAACAACATTAATACTCAGATTTGAACACAAGATTCAATTACATAATGTCCTTTTACATGAGAATCATCTTAATGTCTGAAAATTTGAGATCACATTTTAATCAAAGTCTGAATTTCAAGTGAAAACCCAAAAAGCAAGTTTCTCGAAGAAGTAAAAAGCTTCTGGTTTTCGATAAGTAATTTAAGAAAGAGAAGTTACCGGAGAGTGAAGTAGCAGAAGCGGTGGAGATCGGAGCACACAAGAAGGAACGTGAAGTCCGATGAGTTCCTCTGAGAATTTTGGATAAAATTCGGACCAAAGACATCTCAAAGTTGTCGGGAAAAATCGTTAAACCTCGTGAGGTTTTGGGAAGTGCACACCAAGTGTTCGATGAAATTACACTAAGAGTATAAAAGTGAGAGTTTCTTCTACTTGCAAATAAACCAAATAAAAGTTTAATATGGTTCAAACTTAAACTGGTTCTGAAAAAAATATAAAGCAAATCTCAAAAATACCATCAAAAAAATATTTTTAGGAGTAGAATAACATCACAGGTTTTTTAAAATACTATTATAAAATACCATAAAATTTAAATTAAATTAAAAACTTCAAAATTATATCATAAACAGTAAAAAAACTTTACCCTCTTTAAAATTAAACCCTAAAGATTAAAAGTGAACCCAAATAAAAAAGATGAATTCACAAAACTACACACTTTCAACATTTTCTTCACAAAACTACATGTAATTCAATATTTTTACATATTTACATCTTTCCAAAATTTAAATGGTTACCTTTTAAAAAATTATCAAAATTAAAATATTTTTATTTGGATTCGTTAATAAATGTTTAAGATTTATTATTAAGGGGTAAAATTGTATGGGTAAACTTTATTTGGATTTGATTTTGAGTGTTTAGGTATAGTTTAAAAAATTGACTTAGAAATAAAGTAGTTTTGTAATTGTCCCATAAAAAATGAATTATAAAGTGTAAAAGCTTGTTTTGTTTTGATGCACACCAACCTTAAGTCAATCTTAAGATGTGTATATTCGAAAGAAGAAAAATAGATGCAATTTTGTAAAGTAATGTTTAAAAGGGACATTACAAATCTAAAAAATTGTAAAACTGAATATTTCACATCTCATTGATTCTCAAACAAATAAACAAACATTAACAAAACCAAAAAAAAAAACACCAATTTTCATATCATAGACCTCTTGTGTTGTGTCTGTTTATTTAGCTGTTTTCGAGTGCTTGATAAGCCAGTCGATAACCGCATCGATGTTTATCGAATCCTTACACGAAATCATGTAACAGCAAACCTCTCTATCCGCTACGGATTCAAGCCCTCTGCATCAAGAAAAACAAACAAACACAAAGTTATCCTCTTATACTAAAAAAAACCGGTTTCGATGTGAGTGTTTATAAGTAAAACTTACAATTGATCAACCAAAGCTTGCTTAGAGATAGCTTCAGATTTATCGATTTTGTTGCCTAGGATCAGTAGAGGAATGCCATTTAGAGAAGGTTTTGTTAAGAGATCATGCAGTTCGCTTTTCGATATCGGTACACTGTCTCTGTCTGCAGCATCAATCACATATCTGCAATATAACACAAAAAAAACCCATCAAAATTTTTAAGTTATTAAGCCAAATGTTAACCAGTTTAAGGTTTTAAGCCAAAACAAGTTTTTTAAGCCAAGAGTAACAAGTTTTAAGCCAAAAATACCACCAAATTTAGATAGCTTAAAACTCTCAGATTAAACTTCAATCTTTCAAAAGAAAACCTTGCCCCATTCAAAACGAAACCTTAAACACTAACTACTAAACCCAAATGAAAAGATTAAATTCTAAAATGCTAGAACTTGTTTTTGTATGGAATTCTGGCAAAAAAACTTATTAGTAGTAATATTGGCCTATTTTTCTTCGTATTTTACGGAACAAAATTGTATAGCTACATGATACTCAAAGATATGGAAAAAGAGGAATTACACAATGGCAGAAACACCGCGGCAATAACGCTCCCACATGGTACGAAACCTTCTTTGGCCACCAAGATCCCAAATCTTGATTGTAACATTTCCTTTTGTTACTTTTCTCATGTTGAATCCTACCGTTGGTATCATATCTTCACTGTAACCTCCCGTCTTTTTCGAGTAAAATCCCAAAGAGAGAGAAACCGCGTTAAGAGAAGAAAGTCAAGAAACCATAAAAAACAACAAATACTATTTTTTCATTTGAGGTTTTTTTTTATTATAAACTCACAGCAATGGCATTGACAAGAGAAGTCTTGCCTGCATTTTGAAGGCCAACAAGCGATAGCTCCATCTCTTGTTTAAAGAACAAACTTGTATAGCAAAAATATATACAAACACATTTAATCAAGAAAACATAATATATATATAGTCTTAAATAAAGATAACATAACACATAGTCTAAATAAAGATAACATAATGGTGAAGGGTAGTATATAGTTATATACTAATGAGCGCGATTACGCTATTTTTTTTTATCATTGAAAACATTCCATAAGCTTTCAACTAAAACCAATTTATGCTATGAGTGAAACTTTATCACACTTATAAGTGAGAAAAAAGAGAAATTCCTTATAATACCACCAAAATAAGTTTTTGTTTTGAAAATACGATTACAAAGTTTTTTATAACAAAAATACCATTAAAATGTTTTTATATCAAAAATTACCATAAGAAAGTAGTAGTTTACAAAAATACCATAAATACAAACAACGAGTTTTAACAGTTTTAGATTTTAAATTTTTTCATTTGGGTTTGTTATATAGTATTTAGGATATAGTTTTGATGGGTAGGGTATAGTTTTTTTAATGGTATTTGTAAAACTTTCGAAATGTGTGCTTATTGTGTTAAAAAAAACTTTGAGAATTGCCAAAAAAAAAAAACTTTGAGAATTGCCAAAAAAAAAACCCAGTCAAGGCCAATGCTTATCACCACATAAATACTTAAGGTATAGTTATAGATAAACAACACCACAGAAAATCATCATTAATAAAGATGTAAATTAAAATTCTAAAGATGAATTAATAGACAAAAGATATAAGAGACATCACAAGAAACCAAAGGGTTTTTTTTTTTTTTTTTGTCAAGAACCAAAGGGTTTTTTAGACTGTGATTTTGAAACACAAGTTTGACTCTTTTGCTTTTCCTAAAAACAAGTCTCTTATTTAATAATTGAGTTTTTGGAGTTAATCAAATAACCACAACTAACTTCATAACACAAGAAAAGACCAATCTCAATTCCACTAAAATAAAACAAAATATTGATTTTTGGATGCAAAATCAAAAAAAAAAACAAAAGGGTAAAGTTGAATTTACCTCCTAAGCCAGTTCAGAACCGAATCCCACAAGCCCATCTCCAAAAATTCGATCTTTTGCTCAAAAATTGTAAGCAATTTAGCTTTATGGGGTTTGGTGAATAAGAAGAACTAAGAATGTTTCGTAGCCTTATGTTTGGTTTGATTTTGTGGGTTATGAAAGAGAAGCAAGGAAGGAAATAATCTAAACCTTAAGGTTAATATATGTTTTTGTCAGTTTGTGAAATATAAAAACGGTGTCTCTTCATACTCTGTCACGTTTTTGGTGTCTTTATATTACATGTTACGATTCTCTTTTTTGTCAAATTTCACATGCCAAATTTTAGTTATATATATAAAATTCCACTAGAGTATTAGAGAGTTATTAACAGAGAAATTCCTTCTAATACCATCAAAATAAATTTTTGTTTTGAAAATAATTTTACAAAGTTTTTTCTAACAAAATACCATAAAAATGTTTTTTATATCAAAAATATCACAAGTATAATAGTTTACAAAAATATCACAAATATAAAAAACGGGTTTAAAACGGGTTTTAACAGTTTTAGTTTTAAATTTAAAACATTTTTATTTGGATTTGCTATATAATATTTAGGTTAGGTTATAGATTTGAAGGTTTTGAATATAATTTTTAAAATTTAAGATTTCTGATATTTACGAGAAAAAAACTTAATTTAGTGATATTAGCGACAATTGTCACTACAATTCAAATAGTCCACTTTTGATACCAAACTTAAAGACTAGAAAATAAAGAGCTTTTCATTTACTTTTACACTTAACCTCCAACAAACCACAACATCATTAGAAACGAAAAGGCATGAAAGAAAAACATTAACCAAACATATCAATCTCTCAAACACATGAAAACTAAAGTATTAAGACACAACACTTGTTTCTTTGTTTCTGCGGTTTAAGAAGTGTTCATGGCTACTGCATGATAGCTCTCAAGATCCTTGTCAAGATCAGCCGCCGATTTCTCCACTTTCTTCTTTCCACCACCACGGCCACTGCTACTTCCACCACGTCCTCTACCACGAAACCCACCTCGTCCTCCTCTCGTTCCTCCCTGCCGGTTTTGACTGCCAACAAAAAAAAAGAAGATCCAAACCGATATTATTTCACAAGATAGGCCTTAACCTTCAACTTTCGGTTCAATGTGGTTCAGTTTTCTCAAGTTTGGGGGGCAATAAAAACAGCTCCAAATCAAAACCACTTATTTTGGCTTTGGGATAGGGTTAATATGAAATTCGGTTAAGCATTGGTCTGATAAATTTCGATTTGATTCGGTTTTTATAATTCTTACAAAATACATGTATCTTGAGGAACATATTATACTTACATCGGCAAGCGATTTACAGGAGCAGCTTGACCTCTTCCTCTTCTTCCACTACCTCTCACTCCTCCTTGCCTGCAAGTATCATAGAAGATTGTAACTTGAGTGTTTGTTAATCTATATTGTAAATGCAATAAGAAAAATAAAAAGACAAAGAGACAGATTTATACTGTATAACAACGGTCCTCTTCAGCCTTCCGTTAAGACCAGTGACATTGACATTCACACGAGCCGGTAAAGGAGACTGAGAATTGTTGTTGCCACCTAAAACCTCAAGTCTCATCGGCCTTCCATCCAATAATACATTGTTATACTTCTTCATAGCTTGAAATGCATCATTTCTTCTTAGATACACCACTTCCGCTGTGCCCTGTAAATTCCATTACACAAAAGAAAGTAACACGGAGACACACATTTAGAAAAAGGATATGAAATTGAAGCTTTTTATACATTCACGAAGATAAGTGTGAGCTTACATTTGGACGCCCATTATTGTCATAATGAATAGCATAACGCTTTAGCTCTCCGATATCAGAGAAGAGTTCCTAGACATCATAAAGATTACTATTAGTGTCTATTCTGAGAAACTAAAAGCACAGGGCATAGAAGCTTAGATTATTATCATACCCTTATATCATCATTTGTCACACCCTGGTCCAGGTTTGTAATGTGAATCCTGGTTCCAACATCGAGTCCTGACACCCCAGCAGCTCTCAGACCATCTTCAAGCAAATCACTCTGCCACGGCAAGTTTCTGGCCCTACGGACAGGCTATTGAAAAGAGCAGATAACATCAGCACAACATGTGTAATGAACTACAAAACAGAGTCAATGAAAAAACAAAGAAGACAAACCACCCATTGACTGAAAAAAAATCGGAAAAGCAGTTAAAGCAAAGATCTTTCTCCACCATGTCGTCAAGAACCAACCAAATGAAATGGAGGAACAAGGAAATTTTGACCGAATGCATGCTGGATACTCTGATTCTGAAAGAAATTCTTTGTACCATGATACAAGAAAAACCGATAGTCTGAGGTATTCATATAACTCTGACGAGATTCAAGACGTATCAAGGGGTTCATCAATCATCATTAACTTCGTGCATGATGCAAATAGACTGTGGAGCTAAAGTCACTATAAAGCGAATTTTCAATCATTGAACTTCCCCCGAACACCATAATACCAGACATCTTTTGAGGATTATCTATTGCCTCGCTGAAAAGAACATGTCTAAATTTTCCACAGCAATAACACTGAACTGGACGAACAAAATTTTGACCTTCAGCTTACATAGCTTAAAGTACTGTGGAGGATTAAGCAATCTAGAACTTGTGCATACTGCCTGTGCACCAAGTTTTCATAACTTAACCACATAAGCCACAAACTAGACCAAACTGCAAGGGTTAGAGCCATCTCTAAATGAAATATCATCTCAATGAACTACATGAAGCACGAATCACTTCCTAGACGTGAGCTTTATGCATTTATGAGAAAACCCTTGATTCTCCATAACATAATAGCTTTAAGCAATTCCCCTATCTTTAAGTTATCATGAAAGCACAGAAACTCAGAAGATCCAGGATGTTTGAGCTTGCCTTGTTAATGGAGAAAGACAATGGCCTAGCATTCACAGCAAGAGGGCCTCTTCCTCTTCTAACAGGTCCATTTCCTCTTCCACCACCAAGAAAACCATCCGGTCTTCGACCACCACCACCACGATTACGGCGCGAAACTCCTCTTGCACCCGACCTTGCAGTCTTCTTACCCCTCTTAACAATCTCATCAAGAGTCATATTCAAAGGTCCAGACATCTTCAAGAGCAATAAAACCCAATTGTCTTTATGTTCAAAACACACAGAAACAAGACTGAATCTGATACCTGCAAAGTAAACAATTCAGTTACCACCAAAGACATGATCATAGTAAAAAAAAAAAACATGGTTCATCTTCCAAGAACATAGTAGTATAAACCCATAAATTTCAAAATCAAAACTAAAACCTAACATACCATAACATATAAGGCGAAAAAAAAGATAAACAATGGTTAAATTCACAAAAGCAAAGATACTTCTTCACAAAAAAACAGCTTAATCTCATCATATCAAGAGCTATATAACATAAACACGAACACTCTATAGCTAAAACCTGAAGCCATATAGATCTACAGATCTACGCACGTTATAGAAACCTAACTCATAGATTCTGAATCAAAAACTCAAAATCGATAGGAAACAGTGGAAAATAGAACGCAAAATCATCAAATCAGATGATACGCGAAAGCAAAACGAATCAAGAAACGGTTATTTACCAAATCGCGAAGGACGAGAGGTTGAAGAAGAGTTTGCGATATGATGATAAGGGTTTTTGAGAAGCTTTTGATGTGAAGAGTTTGTGCGTAGAGAGAGAGAGGAGTAGCTTAAGGATTTGGGAGAGATTTGTGATTTAGGTCAAAAGATAAAACAACGTTTTTAGATAATATGCGAAGACTAAGGGTAGTTTCGTCAATATTCTAGCTAAAGCGGGGCTTTTACGTCTTTTAAAAGCTTTTTTTTATCTTTTTCAAAGTTTTTACATTTTTTCATGGAAAAAAATAGAGACAGGATATTTTAGGAGTTTAGATATAAATTGAATTGGGTGTAATTTAATCATAGATTTTAAATCCGATCACAATTCGATGTTACACAAATGATATTTTTATTTTATTTTGATTAAAATCTAGTGTTATTATATATGATATTCATAAATCACGTCTGTTAACGAATAAATACAATTTTTTTATTTAAATGTTATTCAATATTTTAGTAATTTCTGAAATCACTCAATTTTAATTTATTTCAAATGATTCATTTACGCGGATGAGCAAGTGGCCTAATAGTAGTCACCTCTGCATCTAATCGCATAACCCGAGGTTCGAAATCCGCCGCTCTCAGTTGGGAGAGAACTACTTAGATACTAGGCAACGATGAAAAAAAAAAATGATTCATTTACGAATAAGTAATAGTGACCCAATCAAAAATGTTTTAATGAGATTTTATAATTTAAACACATAATTTGATCAAAACGAATCGCGTTCATCATCTAAGTTTTCAGGTGGACATAGAGTGTGAATGTAAATAACAGAAACCATAGTAGTAAAGAGAGACTGTTAAATCAAATATGTTAACTTTACATGTCATATATATATTCAGAGTTTGTATATCACAAGAGAAAAGGTATCTTCAAGTTTATAGCACTCTTGTTTGTCTCCTTGATACTTGTCAATGGCTTCCTCTTCCTCTTATTTGATCCACCAACGCTTTCGGGCTCGACTACTACCACCGGTTTCTTACTTTTGGATCTTCTTATTCTCCTATCTCTATCCAAAGTAAGCATTGGCTTTGGAGTATTCGCAACACTAGTCTCCACCTGATCTTTCTCATCACACTTAAGAGGTGAAGAGAGCATGATACTTGGGGTTTCTTGAGGAGGCATTATCATCGTCATAATCTCTTTCTTGATCTTAGGACGTGACCGATTGGTTTTAGGCTTGGGCGGGTAAATATCTTTCATGTGATCTTTTGAAGTTCCTCTCTTGAGATTACGGTGAGAACAGAAACCACAATAGTAAACAACATTGTTCTGAGGCAAACATATGTTGTAGTTGTTGTTAGACTTCTTGGACCTCAGGCGTTTCTTCTTACTAGCGGAAACCTTTTCGATTCTAACGTTACAATTGATACCAGGCTGAAGAATGGTCTCACACCTACATAAAAATTAGACTTAAAATCATAACATAGCCTGAATTAGATTTAAACATTTAACATTCAGAATAGAAAAGATCATGTCTTTGTGAACATGGAAACACTTAGGATAAAATGCAAAAATAAGTAGGCAATATCCAAAAGAAATCATCTTGCAAATACTCTTTAATCATAATATAATGTGTCCATAGAGATAATCTAAGTATCTAACTAACCCTTTGAATTAAGCATAGGCAAAATCTAAACTAATAAAGCATCACACGAAAAAAGGAGAGGGCAAAAAGTAGACCTTAGACAAGAGAGGAGATCAGGATCAGGTGCGATTCCAGAAGCTTCTCCTTGGGCAGCGAGACGCCGACCGAACAAGGCAGCTAGCGACGGAATGGGATTGTCGCCGGAGGAAGACCAGAGAGACAAATTCTTGAAATGGTCATGTCTAAGAACAGACCTGAGATTAATACCTCCTCCTCCTCCTCCTTGAGAACGTGTTTGCTGCTTCTTCTTCTTCGCCATCATCGTCTTTCTATCTTCTGTCACAGCAATCAATCTATCTCCACGTAAAGGAAAAAAAAGTAGGGTTTAACATAATTTATATTTGGGCCTGACTTTCTTAAACCGCCTAATTATTCGAAATATTTGTGGAGATAGATTGATTGGTCCATAGCTCAGTGGTAGAGCATTTGGCTGCCGATCAAGAGTTCACCGGTTCGAACCCGGCTGGGCCTTTTTTTTGCTAATTTTTTAGGAGTTGTTTTTTAGCGGAAACAATAGAGTTTCTTCTACTCTTGAATACACACAAGCACATACTAATACATTACAGCAAAATCAACAATCATACATTCATTATTCAGTTTTCTTATCAAATCTACTACTACCAATAACAACGACATCTTACTTCCTTTTCCTCTGTATAATAGGAAACTGTATGTACCATTAATCTTACTCAACCAATGCTCTCCAACAACAATTCAAAATAAACCCTAGCTAGTGAGCTGATGCTCACGAACACTCTCTAGCTAAAACCTGAAGCCATATAGATCTACAGATCTACGCACGTTATAGAAACCTAACTCATAGATTCTGAATCAAAAACTCAAAATCGATAGGAAACAGTGGAAAATAGAACGCAAAATCATCAAATCAGATGATTCAAGGAAGTAAAAACCCTAACGAGGAATGATACGCGAAAGCAAAACGAATCAAGAAACAGTTATTTACCAAATCGCGAAGGACGAGAGGTTGAAGAAGATGGAGCGATATGATGATAAGGGTTTTTGAGAAGCTTTTGATGTGAAGAGTTTGTGCGTAGAGAGAGAGAGGAGTAGCTTAGGATTTGGGAGAGATTTGTGATTTAGGTCAAAAGATAAAACAACGTTTTTAGATAATATGCGAAGACTAAGGGTAGTTTCGTCAATATTCTAGCTAAAGCGGGGCTTTTACGTCTTTTAAAAGCTTTTTTATCTTTTTCAAAGTTTTTACATTTCTTCATGGAAAAAAATAGAGACAGGATATTTTAGGAGTTTAGATATAAATTGAATTGGGTGTAATTTAATCATAGATTTTAAATCCGATCACAATTCGATGTTACACAAATGATATTTTTATTTTATTTTAATTAAAATCTAGTGTTATTATATATGATATTCATAAATCACGTTTCAACAGATTTTAAAATATAGTGTTATTGAACGAATGAATACAATTTTTTTATTTAAATGTTATTCAATATTTTAGTAATTTCTGAAATCACTCAATTTTAATTTATTTCAAATGATTCATTTACGCGGATGAGCAAGTGGCCTAATGATAGTCACCTCTGCATCTAATCGCATAACCCGGGGTTCGAAACTCGCCGCTCTCAGTTGGGAGAGAACTACTTAGATACTAGGCAACGATGAAAAAAAAAATGATTCATTTACGAATAAGTGATAGTGACCCAATCAAAGATGTTTTAATGAGATTTTATAATTTAAACAAGCGAATACTCCCTTCCCGATCGCGTCAACTTGTCTGCTCTTAAGTTCCTCTCTCTTGGAATGAATTTTATTCTGAAGTCGCTGAAGTATTCTAGCTTCGTCTCAAACTCCTCGATCATTGTCTTAAACGCAGGCCACTCTGTAGGATTCTGCAAGATTGCCACCAATATCGTACATTAGATGTTCCGTTCTTGAATAACTTACATGTGTTAATTTTGTATTGATAAAACTTGCACTGTAATAAATATACCAAACAGAGTCTAAACCTCATATATCCGAAAAAACCGAACCGGACACAAATCGATTGCAAACCAACTTATATTGTTGTTCCACACACAAAAGTCATAAATACCACAAAAATCAAAAAGGATAAACATTGTCTTACTTAAATCTGTCTTTTTTAAAGATAATTTATCAATCAAACCATACACATGTTATTCGTTAGACGCCTAAAAAAGAGTCATCATCACTCATCATCACCTATCTTGAATCACTTAGCCATCATAATCTTAACAAACTCTTCATAGTTTATCTGACCATCTCCATCGACATCGGCTTCACGCACCATCTCCTCCACTTCCTCATCGGTTAGCTTCTCTCCGAGATTGGTCATCACATGCCTAAGCTCAGCGGCTGATATGAAACCGTTCTGGTCTTTGTCGAAAACCCTGAAGGCTTCTTTAAGCTCTTCTTCCGAGTCGGTGTCTTTCATCTTCTTAGCCATCAGGTTCAAGAACTCGGGGAAATCGATCGTGCCGTTTCCGTCTGCATCCACCTCGTTGATCATGTCTTGGAGCTCGGCTTCTGTCGGGTTTTGTCCTAGCGAACGCATGACGGTGCCAAGCTCTTTGGTAGTGATGCAACCTAAATAACCACAATTGAGACAAGACATGTTAGAACCTGCTGATACTTATCTCTTAGAGAGTATACAAGAACACATAATCTACACAAAGATGCCACTTCAAGCTTCAAGAAATGTACACACGAAACATGCTTATACTTATCTATTAGACCGATTCATCGATGAGCTAGCCTAAACCTTAATAATACTTTCAACTCTTAGAGAGTACACAACAAAACAATATGTACACAACATTCCTACTTCAAGCTTCAATATGTACACAAAAATGCCACTTCAAGCTTCAAGAAATGTACACATGAACCTACTAATACTTATCTGCTCGAATGATTCATCGATGAGCTAAACCTTTATATTATTTATACCTCTTAAGAGAGTACATAACAAAACATTATCTACACAAAAATGCAACTTCAAGCTCCAATAAATGTAAAAATTCATTGATGATTGAGATAAATTTCAGAGTAATTCATGAATAGAGATCAAAATCGCGGTTATACACAGAGCAGTTTCTCACATAATAAGAACTCAGATAAGTTTCATCAACAAAGATCAATGATTCTTCGTAAATAATTAAAAAAAAAAACATACAACGCGCGCGAGAGAGAGAGAGAGAGAGAGAGAGAGAAAGACTCTTCGTCTCCATCGTTGATCACACAAAAAAACTCAGATCCAAGCTAAACAAATCGATTCAAAATCACAAGACGAAACACAACGAATCAGAGAATAACACCGAATCTAAAGCGATTATTGATTCATGAACACATGTTTCATCGCTCTATCATGTGTATATATCATCGATTTCGAAACGAAAGTGGAGAAAAATTGAGATCATGCAATGAAATCGAAAGAGAGAGAGAGATTTGAAACCATCGCCGTCTTTATCGAAGAGGCTAAAAGCTTCCTTAAACTCTGAGATCTGTTCATCTGTGAGTTGCTCCGCCATAGCTTCTTCGTTTTCTTCTTCGTAAAAAATTCAGAGTCGTCTCTCTCTCTTCGAAAACTGTTTCAGAGAAAAATATCTAAGGAAAACGACAGAAGAATAATTATAACGCAAAATAAAATAAAATAAAAGGAGAAAGCGTTAAAGGAAAAAGAAAAAAAATAAATTAAAGAAAAGAAAAAGTCACGATGACAATGGTGCGGATTCGCCAAACAAAACATTAGAACATCTATATTTATAGGTAAAGAAAGATTCCTAGGATTTTTTATTTTTTTGCTTTAAAAAAAAAATAAATAAATAATCGAATCAATCGCGGTCGCCACGTGTCAGATACTTATTTAACTGTAAATATAAATCTATGTTTACGACAAATTATCAAAACTTATATATCACCATTTTCACATATATATACCAATACCACAATGAAAGAATACAAAAATATTAAAGAATGTGATAGTCGTTGGAATTTTCTGAAAATAATTAGAAAAACTCGAAACGTTATAACATACTTTATTTCATAAAATATTCGTATCATCGTATAAAATAAAACATAATCTATTTTAAAAAGTAGAGAAATTCACAAAACTACACTCTTTCATATTTTTCTTTACAAAACTCTACATAATTCAACTTTTTCACGTATTTACACTTTTTCAAAATTTTAAAAGTTTGATTTACCCTTTCACTATAAGAAACTGGGCTTTTTACCACGAAAATATTTACAACGATTAAATTCGTTGTAAATATACAACGTTGTTACGTCAATATTACGACGATCACGATAATCGTCTTAAAATTGTAGTAAATTTACGACGAATATAATCGGCGTAAAGTTCCGAAGATTTTACCACGATTTTAATATGAATTATAAAATCGTTGTAAAATGGTTGGAAATTTACAACGATTTTACAACGATTTTCTTAAAAAGAAATTTTTGTCGTTAAATCGTTGTAAAATTCCAACAAATTAACAACGTTTACTTTTACAACTTTTTAACAACGAATTTGCAGATGATGGCGGAGCAGGCCGCAGATGATGGCAGACCATCTGCCATTTCAACAAAACTACACCATTTCAACCTCTCCTTCACAAAACTACACATAATTTAATTTTTTCACATATTTATACCCTTTCAAAATTTTAAAAGCTTGATTTACCCTTTTAAAAATTACCAAAATTAATTTTTTTTCATTTGGGTTCACTAATTAGTGTTTAGGGTATAATATTAAGGGGGTAGGGTTGTGTGGGTAGGGTTTATTTGGATTTAATTTTGAATGTTTAGATGTAGTTTTCTGAAGTATTTTTGAAATGATATAGTTTTGTGAAATGTAATTCAAATGGTGTAGTTTTGTAATTCTCCCTATTTTAAATACTACCTAACTCAAATAAAAATATTTTAATTTTCATAATCGCACTCTAAAACACCATTTCACTTCCGGTTTTCCATGATAATTTAAACCAGAAAATTTTCGATTAAACCGGGTTGGTTACAATCCGGTTAATAGAACACATCTTATCTATTAAATGGAAAGCATTTTTTAAAAAAACCTTAAAAAATTCTAATTACCATACAATGTCACTACATATTTTTAATATAACCTATTATTTTGATTTTATTTGCAAATTACAATTTTAAGCCCACTAAAAAGGCTCAAATGAATTCATAATGTAGTTTAAATATTTGTAAAAAAAAATTTGATAACAAGAATCATTCAAATTTTAATCTTCACAAATTTTACCTCTATTTCAAAAAATATTCTACAAAAACGAATAAAGAAAATAAAAAAAAACGATTTAAAATTTCAAAATTTATATATGACAAAATTTGAAAACAATAATATTCGTGAAATATCTTTGATAACAAAGGATTTAAAATTCAAATGAAAATCAATTAAAATTTGAGAAAATAAAATAAAATTTGAGAAAAAATTTTATATCGAAATAAAAGAATTTGAATTATTCAAATGAAATAATATCTATAACAATCTAAACTAATTATTTTTAAATTTATATATATAGCTAATTAAGACATAAGCAAATAAAGGAATAACAAATACATATTTTAATTTTCCTTACGGGTCGTTACAAAAATCACAAAACGAATTTGAAAGGAATGATAATTGTTATGAGATTAAATCGAATTCAATTTATGTATAATTCTAATTTGTAACGGGTAAAAAAATAACATAAATAATTGATAAGATATAACTAAATTATATTCATAATATTAAAATATATATAAGTATAGTTTTGAAATTTATATTAAATATAATCCTATAAACAATTTTTACATATTTTTTATACGCGGATCAATCTCGGGTTACCTTATTTTTCGGTTTCCCCGCACAATGTATAGATTTTATTTAATGTACTCTATGAAATAAGAGACTATATAAATATAATCCAAATTATAAATTTTTATTATATATATTTTCACCAAATAATTTTAAATATATAAATTAAAAAATACGTTAAACTCCGCACATATCATCTAGTTTTTAATTAAATAGTAAAGTCTTATAATAATCCTCTGCTGGTCAACAAAAGCTATCTTAAAAAGTCAAATGCTCTTTTTGATGCCATTCTCTCATTCTACCACACCCACTCTTAGATCTCTTCTTTTCCATCAAAATCGAAACCAAAGGTATTCATTTTTCGATTTCAATATTTAATTTCAATTTATTTATTTGATATTTTGTATATATACTTTCTGAATTTTTGAGTTTTGATTTAGTGAAGATCGAGAATGACGACGACGCCACCTGTGCTATCGCTGGCTCTACCTTCAGATACTGGTCGTGTTCTTAGTATCCAATCTCACACTGTTCAGGTTTCTATATTCGTATCTCTTGCAATGATTCTTCATAAAGTTTTGATTTTTAGCCAATATTTGTGCTTGATGCTTAATGGGTTTTTGTTAATTTCATCACTTATTCATTATAGAGACTGTGTTTAGGGTTTCACTTTTAAAAACTATGAGAAAATGTACATACCAGTACCACTGTAAAAATCTGAACTTTGGAGACTAATGTATGTTGTGCTGATTCATATCGAAGAAGGTTATTCCTTGTAATGAGATCGAATGCTTCGGTGATTGATATGCGATATGTGTTATTACAAGAGTGATGATCATTGTTGGAATGCCTGGAAAAAAATTGTTGTAGAATTTTTGTTAATTTTAGAGACAATCATGTAAGTGAGGATGATCTCGTGTTTATCGGTACCATCTTACTATGTAATGTAGTGTTCCTTTGCTTGGATTGGATTGGTCCTATTTCTTTACTTTGTGTGTTAATTTATGTGTTATTACAAGACAGATGATCATTTTTTGAATGCCTGAGGAAAAAAGTTGTAGAATTTATGTTAATTTTGAGGAAGGTGGTGGTTGTTATGTAGAAACCATCATATACTATGTTTCTTAGTTTACCAAATTTGTGAGGATGATCTCGTGTTTATCGATACCGTCTTTACTATGTCCCTTTGGTTGTTTACTTTGTTTGTTGCCTATAAATGTAATGCTATATTTCTATTTAAGCTTCTTTTTTTTATGCTTAGGGATATGTTGGTAACAAATCGGCTGTCTTCCCTCTACAATTGTTGGGGTATGATGTGGATCCGATAAACTCAGTACAGTTCTCTAATCATACTGGTAAGTAAGATTCAGCCACACTAATGTAGAGTCTGTGATAAACTCTTAAAACTCGTTTTTAAACATCGGGATTGTGTCTTCGTTGGCGTGTTTGAGTCTACTAAATTAGTTGTTTGGAAAACTTTTTTTCACAGGGTATCCTACGTTCAAGGGTCAAGTTTTGAATGGTGAGCAATTGTGGGATTTGATCCAAGGCCTCGAAGCAAACGATTTATTGTTCTACACTCATTTGTTAACAGGTCTCAGTTAAAGAACTCATTCATTAGCGGTGTTTTACGTTATCTCTCTTATGCTTCAAATGCAGTTGTATCCTTATCGGATCTGGTCTGAGTGTGACAATGCAACAGAACTTTATATTTAGCTCTTTAACTATATTTGTTTATGTGCAGGTTATATTGGATCAGTGTCTTTTCTGAATACAATTTTAGAGGTTATTAATAAGCTTCGCTCTGTAAACCCGAATCTTACATACGGTGAGTGCATTGCTATGCCTTCAAAAACCTCTTTGATATTCTTTATATATCCTTATTCTCAGTACTCTTGATGACTTAGAAGTATATGGAACAAAGATACAGTCAGTCTCTATCTGTGTAGTATACTAGTATCTTTAGTTGCAAAAAGCTGGAATGCGGGAACACATTATATGTGTTATGGAATCATCTTTTGGATCTGTGAAATGGTAATATTATGCTAATTTTTAGTCTCTACTTTTTAGTGTGTGATCCGGTGATGGGCGATGAAGGAAAGTTGTATGTGCCCGAAGAATTGGTACATGTTTATCGTGAAAAGGTAAACGACACCAAAAGCAACAAGAGGTTGTGTACTTTCGATTTGATAACAATTATTATATACTTACCAATTCATGGAGTTTGTTTTTTTCCAAATGCGGCAATCACACTATAAAAACAACAGTTGCTATGAAAGTCCCTGATGGTACTATCTTTTTTCGCTAGGTTGTTCCCTTGGCTTCTATGTTGACTCCTAACCAGTTTGAGGCAGAGAAGTTAACAGGATTAAGGTACTTGAACTTTATGACCAAAATTTGCTCTTTAGCGCGATTATGCACTTAATGGAGTATCATTAATGGGATTGTGTTTGAAGTAGTTGTCCTGGATCCTATCATTTTCCTCTTTAGCGGTTTATGCACTTAAGATGATAATCACATGATTGTGACGTTTAAGTATTTTGAGTAAAATAACTGGTAGTTAATTTAGCAGTGAAAACTATGAACACGTACTTGTGGAATTCCTTACGGTCTTCTTTGCTTCTTTTTTATGGCTCCAAACATCAAAGTTCTGAAATGTTATAGGATAAACTCTGAGGAAGATGGCAGGGAAGCTTGTGCCATTCTTCATGCAGCTGGTCCTTCAAAGGTTTGTTTCATTGACATCGCAAAGTCTTTTCTATATAATTTAGTGCTTGTTATATCCTCTTGAAAGGGGTTAAGAAGCGTCTTTGCCTAGCGTACAAGATTAGCTTTTCTGTTTATATAACAATTCTACGATTTTAATGTTTGTTAGGTGGTGATTACTAGCATTACTATAGGAGGCATTCTTCTTCTTATAGGAAGTCATCAGAAAGAGAAGGTAGGTTTCTAGGATAACATCAACATAGTCTAGCTTTTTGGTATCCTTAGCATCTTGTGATTTAAACTAATCTTTAGTGTTTTTAACCTCAGGGTCTTAAGCCTGAGCAGTTCAAGATTTTAATACACAAGATCCCTGCTTATTTTACGGTATGCGCTTTCATCACTTCCACACTTCTTAAAATATACATTGACCTTCAATATGAATGGGTTTCATAAACATTGTTTATGTTAGAATTTAGAAGTTGATGCACTTTCATAAACACAACTTGTAGGGAACAGGAGATCTCATGACTGCTCTTCTACTTGGTTGGAGTAACGTAATGCCTCTTCACTTCCATACGAAAGTCAAAAATATCCTCTTTCGATTTTTCCTTGTACGCTATAACGTCTCTTGTTTGTTAATATGCAGAAATACCCTGACAACCTTGACAAGGCAGCTGAACTTGCAGTCTCAACGTTGCAGGTAGTCTTCTAAACTTCTAAAGCAAAAAAAAATTCTTACAATCTTTATGTTTGTTTTTGCTTATTGGTCTTTTGTCTCTAGTGACAAAAAAGGTCTTTTGTCTCTCTATGGTTTTGTTTTCAATCTTGTAAACTTTTAAAGCTACATAGTCTCGGTATGGTTTTGTTTGTTTGTGCTTATTGGTGTTTGTTTCTATTAGGGGCTATTGCGAAAGACGCTTGATGACTACAAAAGAGCCGGGTATGATCCCACTTCAAGCAGCTTGGAGATTAGATTAATACAAAGCCAAGACGAAATCCGCAACCCGAACGTCGAACTTAAAGCTGAGAGATACTGCTGAATCAGGTGAAAAATGTAACATATATTCTATCTACAAATAAGAAAAACATAGATATGTTTATTGGTAAGTTAGTTTGGGGATACAATAACTATGTTGCATGATTATTCTTTTATGCATAGCAAAAACACATGAGACTTATGAATACAAAAGCTCCTCTTACACATTTGAAACAGCCGTTTATATACCGTTGTACTCTTATTTCATCTCTTTCAAAGCATTAGCTTGCGGCTTTTGTGCTTTACGTGCGTATAACTAAAGTGCCTAATGAAGATCTTGTAATGGCTCTAATTGTTGGTACTTTCTCAATTGCTTGTTTAAGTTAATAGTGTGTCTCTCTCTCTCTCTTATATATTTTGTTTTGGTTTTTCTTTGTTTTCTCTTGTCCCTGCATTGCCATTTAGTATCGATTTCCGTGACCTGAGATTTCTTTTGTTTATGTTTGTTTGACTGTCTCCTCATAATTGTCTTGTTGCAAACTATGTTCTGTATATTCATGTGGTTCTTGTGCCTGCATGTCCCAACATTGCATCATAGCACAAAGTTTTGAGTAATGACCTATCTAAGTTATCCCTAGACGACAATCATTTTATCTCTAACAAGCTTCTCCTCTGCTCTGTTTCCACTTATCCTTCTTACATATGCTTACTAAATCTGACAACTCATTGCTTTATTGGGGGCATTACTTGTGACGGCAAGCGTAAACTTGATTTCATGATTCATGAACATCAAATTTGATAAACATAACTATGGAGATTGCTTATGTAATAACAGATCTTGTTCTTTCCCCCACACTAAACCAACATAGAACACAAAGAAACTACAATATTAGTCTACTATTCTTGAAACAAACCATGAAAAGAAAAGTCTAGTTTAAGCTATAAACTTCTTGAATCAGTAGTAACTGCGATGAAGTTGCTTTGAATTGAACTGTTCTTGGTTCATAGCCTGAGGAACCAGAGATGGACCGCGACCGATACTCATGTTCATCGTCTCTGTTGCAGAGTATGCATTAGCATATCCAATATCCATGTCCTTCATCACATTCGGATTCGCCTCTTCGTAGTTGTTTCTTCGCGGTATCTCTCCGAATAGCTCTTGGAAATTTTCAGATTGATTGTTCATGTTAAAGTAATCTGCATCATTCATCATCACAGGCTTCATATTCATGTTCATCATCATCTTCTCTTCATCACTTTGTTGGTTTAAGAGGTTGGTTCTTTCATAACTTGGGACATTGTTAAAGTGATAATGTGTTGTGTTCCTTGAGCTTATGTTGTTGTTGTTGTCATGGTGGTTAAGACCAGAGTGGTCTTTATGGTTAGGGATTATGAGCAAGATCTCTGCATGTTTTCCTCTTCTGTTCAACTTCTTGACCAAAGTCTCTGGATCTAAGTTTCCTCTAATGATAACTGCTTGTTGATCTGTGTCTATATCAACAGAGTAAACACCTGAAAACACACATAGAAACCATTGAAAAAACAATAACTTTGGATCAACATGTAAGAATATAAGATAAGATATGTAAGATCTTACCTTGAATTTTTCTAAGTGTTTTCTTCACCTTTGTTTTACATCCTTGGCAGTTTATATTAACCTTGAGAATATATGTCTGTTACATAGAAAAATAAAGCCAAAAAATGAAATTTACATTAAAAAAAGAGTTTTTTTCTCTTTATGTTTGACACAAAACAAGAAAAAAAGATAATTTTGAAACATAAAATATATTTGAAGGAATGTTGTATTTTTTTTTTTACTTCTAAAGGTTCATAAACGTTTCTTGAAATTCTTGATTTCTCCACTTGATTTTCCATTTAGTTTCTTTCACTTTTTAAAGTCTTTTTTGAACTATAAACAAACAAAATGTGGTATTAATAGAGAATAAAAGTAAGAGAGATAATACACATAAAAGATATGGAGAGAGAGAGAGAGATAGGGACAAAGATTCTAATGTGCAGAGAGATCTTGAATTTGTCAGCTTTTTAAAAGCAGGTAAGTCTCAGTGTACTAACAACATTAGTTTCTTGTGAAGAAGTTTGTTTGTGTTTTTTTGGTCAACGATTATTTGCTTTGAGTGTTAAAAACTAATGTGAGGATTTAATTTTTTAAAAAAATGAAATAAGAACTAAGGACCACTTTTGTAATAAAAACTTGGCATGCAAAAGTTGAAGTAAATGATAAGTGGGTGATAGTGTCAGAGTTTTAAGTAGGGGTGCGATAAATAACCGACCCGAGATTTCCGAACCGAACCGACCCGATATTTTCGGTTTTCGGTTGGATTCGGTTAAGCAAGCTGAACCGATCGGCAACTTTGTAATTTGAATTCGGATATCGGGTCGGTTCGATTCGGTTCATCCAACCCGAACGGTTAACCGAAAGAAATTAACCATTTCACTATCTTCTTCAATAGCCTTCAAATCGTTGTCTTCATCGCTGCCAAATCTCAATTTTCGTTGTCGTTTGTCGAATTCTCAGATCTTGGATTTTCATGAAGAAGAAGATATATACAATATATGTATGTATAGAATCGAATAAAAGAGGTTTGGGTTTTTTCAAAAAATAGCCCAATTCGTTAAAAAAATAGCCCAATTCGTTTTTTCAATCAAAAATATTGAACCGAACTAACCAACCATAACCAATTTAACCAAATAACTCAATTTTCCGAATTTTTAACCAATTACTTGAATTTTTCGGTTCATTTCGGAAATAACCGAACTAACCGAGAACCGAACCGACCCGAACCGAAACTCTAATCGGTTATTTTCGGTAGGATTTTGAAATTCCGAATTAACCGAAAAACCGAGAAACCGACCCGAACCGAACCGATCGGACCAAATTCCCACCCCTAGTTTTAAGTGTGTTTATTTTTTGTTTTGGTTACAACTTCTTTATCAAGCATAACTTTTGCTTTGTACCTACAAACTCTAGTCTATGTCTTGATAACATCTTCAAATATAATTTTTTAATGGAGAATTACGAAACTACAATATTTTATCAAAACATTTTAAAAGCTATTAAGACCATCTCCAATGGTTCTACCATTTGAGACTTCTTAAGCAGTATTTTAATCAATTTAATGTTTAAGAAATTTTGGTAAAATTGTTAATTTTTTCTACCTCCAATGGTTAAGAATCTCGTGATTCTGAAAAGAAAAATATAATTTTTTACATTTCAATTCCTCAGATATTGAACAGATTTTCTCTCATCTCCAGATTTAAACTCAGCCATGTAACGATGATAATCTCCTTTCATCTTCAAGTAAAACACCTTTGATTCGCTAGCAGTCGCCAAAGGAATCAGATGCGTATCGAGAAGCTTGAGAATCCCATAGCAGATCGATGATAGCTCAGATTCAACTTTAGATCTTTAATCCTTGACGAGCGACACGTGTTCATCGTTCTTCCTGCTCTCTTCCTTTAACTCGATCGAGGAAACGATCCTCCACGCCGCGCGAAGAGATCCGATAACGTTCATATATGCGACGGAGAGAAGGTTCTTCTCTTCCACGGTGAGATCGGAAGCTGGTGTTGCTCCAGTTACGAGATATGTCTCGATTTTTATCTTTGTTCATCGTGACCGTCGCCATCAGAGAGAGGTCTCGATTTTGGAAGAAAAGGGAAAAAACAAAAACCCTGCTAATTTTTTTTTTCCGGGTTAGCCAATAATCGATCGACACATGGCGCTTCTTAACTAAATCTCAAATATCTTAATTAAGAAACGTTTCTTGGTTTATTTTCTTGAATTAAACATTTTCTTGGTTAAGATGCATTAATAGAGCTGCTCTAATCACCTTCCTTTGTTCAATTCTTCTAGTCATCTTGCAATGATGTTGCATGTACTATTTCATAACTAAAAAAAACTTATTTAAGTAATTTTTGCTGAAATAATTTCTGTATATTAACGATTTGACAATAACATATACCATTGAGGAATTCACAAAACTACGTCCTTTCAGTCTTTACTTTAGAAAACTACATCTAATTCAATATTTTACATATTTACATCTTTTTAAAATTTTAAATGGTTGATTTACCCTTTAAAAATATCAAAATTAAAATATTTTTATTTAAGTTCGCTAATTAATGTTTAGGATATAATATTGAAATGGTAGGATCAGAGCCGTGCCAACGTGAATAAGTATCATAAACAAATAAAAATAAAATGCCCCAGTTCATTGAAAAAAAAAACTCTTGCCAAAATAAATACTACTAACTTATAACACACAATAAAAAGTATTTGACAAAATGTTAATTCTAAATACGATTTGCTAGAAAAAACTTTAAAAGAAAATCTTTGTTACTATGATTTTACTTTAACAATCGAAATACTATGAAATACGTGACAAAAGTTGATACTAAAAATTAATATTGCAAATTTTTTCAATATCTTAAGATTTTGAAGTAATTAACATATTGAAAACCTTGTTTAGAATATAAAAATATAAAAACTCATATAATGTTTTTATTTATTAGCTTTCAACATACTTGTAAAATCTAATATTATCTAATTTTATCAGGGAAACTATATAAAATTAATGCCCTTATTTTTTTCAATATTTGATGCCATAAGCGAATGTTTATTTTTTTCCCATTGTGGCACGACTCTGGATAGGATTGTGTGAATATAATTTATTTGGATTTTTTTGTGTGTTTAAGTGTTATTTTGAAAAATAACTTTGAAATTGTGTAATTTTGTAAAATGCAATCGGTAGGTTTATAATTCTCCCTATACTTAGGCATGTCAATCAGGCTAACAAGACTCAGCCCGAACCGAATCCGTAAAACCTGTATATATTTTAGCTTGACCCGACCGTCCTGAATATTTTTCGGGCTTATATTTCAAAGTCCGGCCCGACCCGTACATGGTTATAGGGCTTTTCGTGTTTTTCGGATTTTTTCATAAATTTACAAAAAAATTGTTAACATAATTTTAATTTTTTAATTATAAGTTAAATAATACTGTTAAATTGTTTTACACATTACCGTTTTGAATAATATTAAAACATGACAAATATAATTAATGGAATAAAATCATTATTTAACTATGAATTGAATACATCAATATACTATGTTTTCTCAAATATATTTGACTTAAAATATTCATTTGACTTAATCCCATATACATAAATTAAATATTACAATTCATTATTCAATTATATTTTTGTGATAAAAAAATGTGATTAATACTAATTATTTAAATATATATAAAGTATTTGCTATCAATTTTTTGATGTATTCATAGGAAAAATAGATAGAAGATTAAGGTTTATAAATAATACAAACTGTATATTTCCGCCGTTTTATAAAAAGTCTCACTTTATACTTTAGCACACGGATTAATAATTCTCTGTTTTCCACAAAAATAACTTTAAATATGATCAAACCAACTAATAGAGTAAAAACGACATTATTCTATTGGTTAGAAAAGTCAAACTCATTAAAAACCTACATTGAAAACTAAAAAACAACACTTATTTTGTAAATTTTTTTGGCTAAAGTGACTTTCAAACCTAGGAATACTGCTTTCTATAAACACTTACTATATTTATATTCCCCGGAAAACTTTTTACCTGAACGGATTAAACCCGAAAAAAACCCAATTTTTTCGGACTTAAATATGAAAGTCTGAATCCGTTATTTCTACGGATCGGGCCTGCCGACCCTAATTGAGATGCCTACCTATACTATTTGACAATAACTCGAAGCAGAGAATGATTGTGCCCAGCAAAATCGAAATCGACGGGATAATTTGGTTTAGAACCGGTTCAATGTCGGTTTAGTTAGAAATATGGTTGAATTGGTATGTTGATAAAAGAAGTAATTATATTGAAACTAAAACAATGAAGCCAAAAAACAAAGATTAAAAACACTTCAAGGACTTTGTTGAAATAAACAGATAAAAATAGTTGCAAGTGTTCCAAAAAAAGAAGAGTATCTAAAATCTAAAATCTAAATGGAGAACTACGTTTTGAATTACATTTCACAAAAGTACACCATTTTAAAATAATTTTACAAAATTACATATAAACACTAAAAATTAATTACAAATAAACTCTACTCACACAATCTTACCTCTTAATATTATACCCTGAACACTAATTAGCGAATCGAAATGAAATTTTTTTAATTTTAATAATTTTTTAAACGTAAATCAAGCTTTTAAAATTTTGAAAATGTGTAAATATGTGAAAAATTGAATTAGGTAGAATTTTGTAAAGGAAAAGAATAAATGGTGTAATTCCTCAAATCTAAATTCATCATCAACACATAAAAGATTGAGATTTTTTTATCCGTGAAAAATCTATGAGTGAATTTGAAGGTATGGTTTCGATTTCTAAATTTCTGTAGATCGATTTATAAAATATTATATCTCTAGATCGATTCAAATTAAAAAAATATATAATGTGATTAGGATGGACAAGTTGGCTAGAACCAGCGTATATACTGAGGAAACCAGAGGACAGAAACTACGAGAGACCAACGTATATGACTCGTACCGATCAAGACAAGCCTCACTACACACCAGAACAAGAACTTGCCATGATTCACCAACAAGTCAATACCAGCGATGTGTATATTTTTTTTTCTTGAGAAATTTTTCAAAATACCACCAAAAAACTATTTTCATTCCAAAAGTACAATTACAAAGTTTTATAACAAAAAAATACCATTAAATTTTGAGGAATTCACAAAACTACACCATTTTAACCCTTCCGTCACATAACTAGACTTAATTCAAAAATCTTTTAATTTGCGTTCGCTAATTAGTGTTTAGGGTTGGATTGTGTGGGTATATTTGAATTTAATTTTAAGTGTTTTGATATACTTTTGAAAAGTGATTTTGAAATGGTGTCGGTGTCGTTTCATAATTGTCCCTTAATTTTTATTTTCTGTCAACCATTATTTTGATTTTTAATATCTGAAAGAATATTTAACAATTATATTCCGAAAATATCACAAATACATAATTGTCCCTTAGCTTTGTAGAGAATAGGGTTTAGTTTTGAAAATTTATGGTATAGTTAAGGTTTAGTTAAGATAATTTAAGTTTTGTGGTATTTCTGAGAAAAAAAAGTTTTAAAGGATGATGGTAAAAACTTTGCTAGTTTTGTGAAAACTTGATCTATATGAGAATTGCACATTTTTCTTTAATCTAATGGTTTTGATTATCTATTTATGGCTTTACATATATATCTTTTTTTTGAGAAATTCTTCAAAATAGCATGAAAAAATGTTTTTTTGGACAAAAAAAACATTATAAATTTTTTTCTTCAATACCATTAAAATGTTTTTTGGACTAAATTACCATAAACATAAAAATCTAATTTTAACACTTTAAAACTTAAAATTTTTCATTTGAGTTTGCTATATATTGTTTAGGGTATAATATTGAAGGGGTACGGTTTAGTTTCGAGGGTTTCGTGTTAATTTTGAAGGTTTTAACTTAATTTTAAGTTTATGGTATTTTGTCCAAAAAAACTTTTTAATGGTATTTAAAGGGTAAAAAAACTTCTGATGATATTTTTTCCAAAAAACTATTTTTCATTGTATTTTCGGAAATTGCCCTTTTTTGATGGAGTGATTTTATAATTCTTGTGAAATTGAATTTATGTTATGTGGAATTTAATTATAGAAATTCCTTGAAATATCACGAAAATATTTGTTAATTATGTAAGAAAAAAAAATATTTAGTGCTTGTCATGAGAATTGTATTTTAAGTTGAATTTCATTTAAGCAGGGGTTCGATATTGATTTCACATTGTTCCGATGTGTTTTCAACTACCATCCATCTGAACTCGATTCCGATGATTTCGTCGACGAGCCAGAAACCACCGGAGATTTACTAAAGAAGCTTTCTCAAGAATCACTTAATGAGTACAATCAACAAAATGTGAGACAACAACTTACTTTATGCTTTTTTAAATGCCAATGATAATATAAAGTTGCTTAACTTTCTATGATGAAATTAATTTTTATTAATTTTGTTTTACATAGGAGACAAAGTATGAGTTTTTGAAGGTAGTTAAAGCCAATTTTCACTACGCGGCCGGGATAATGTTTCTAATAACATTTGAAGTTAAGAAGGATCCTTACGATTATGGTACAAAACTGTTTCAAGCAAGAGTACGCCACAACAAAGATATTTTGGTTGAGTACATTTTTTGCAGACCCAAACCCAATCAATGAGTTTAGATTTTTAAAAAATGACAACCTTTGTGACTTTGCTTTGATGTTAGAATTTTTTGATTGTTTTATTTACTGTCTTTTGTGTTCTTGAATTTTTTTTATGGGTCTATTTTGAGAAATTCACAAAACTACATCCTTTCAACCTTCACAAAACTACACCTAATTCAATATTTTCACAAAACTACACCCTTTCAAAAATTTAAAAGTTTGATTTACCCTTTTAAAAATTACCAAAATTAAAATCTTTTCATTTGGGTTCGCTAATTAGTGTTTAGGGTATAGTATTAAGGGGGTAGGATTGTGTGGGTATGGTTTATTTGAATTTTATTTTGAGTGTTTAGTAGTTTTGTGAAGTAATTTTGAAATTGTGTAGTTTTGTGAAATGTAATTCAAATGGTGTAGTTTTGTGATTCTCCCGTCTATTTTTGTAGTTTGCAAGAGAATAAACTTTACTGAATAAGTTATTGTCATATTTGTATGATTTTTAAAATGACACTTTTTTAATAAAATAGACCCGAAATTGAAAAACTTCCACTTGATGTGTATAAAGAAGTGATTATGCATTATTTCTCCTAAGTCCTTCACAGTGATTGAGAAGTTGAATATAAAAAAACAGAAGACGATAATTTAGAAAATTTCCTTTAAAATACCACCAAAAAATGGCCTCATTTGACAAATATCATTACAAACTTTTTTTTTATATCAAAAACACCGTTAAGAACACAAAAATTTGATGAGGAATTCACAAAACTACACTTTTCCGATCCTTTCTTAACAAAACTACATCTGCTTAAATATTTTTATGAAATCGACTCCCCACTGCATCATCAGGCCCGACCCAGAGGAGTGGAGCAGAGAGCGTAAATTTTTTTTTGCCCTAGAGACTTACAAACATTTGGGTCGGACCTGTGCATCATCGGCAAGTTTCAAATGAAACATGCAAAGGGAGCAGTTGATCCATCCATTGCCTTAAGTTCATTAAATAAGCTTTGCGTTTGGACCCAAACATCCTCTCTATCGCCCATAATAAGTCCTCTAGCAACACTAAACTCTCTTCATATGAGTTACAACGACTCCTCACAAATGCAAATCTGTTTTTAAAAAGTAGAAGATTATTATCAAATTTCGACAATATATATAAGAACTCTGTGAAAGATGAAAGGATCAATGTGTAATGTAATCTTCACCAAAATAATTGCTGAGGTGGCAGTCATATAGGGGTAGTATAGTTGCTTAGGGACACATCCATGAGTCTCAAATAGTTATTATTATCAGTATAGATTCAACCAATAGTGAAACAAAAATTCAATTAGTGTCAATAAATTTTTTCTTTTATGTTTATCAATTAATCAATAATTTTTTTATGAAAAATTAATTAATAAATTCAAAAAGCTTTAAAATGCATATTCGAAAAATGGAGAAACTATTAAAATAATATTCCTTCCGTCCCATAATATAAGATTTTCTAACTAAAATCGCGTTGTTTAAGAAAAAAATATTTTAATACAATCTAACCAATCCAAAAAATATAATTGATTATAAATTATTAAATCATATTAAAAATTTGAATGGAAACTTGAAAACATTTTATATTTTAAAACAAAATTATTATGCTAAAACATCTTGCATAATGGAACGAAGGAGTATATATAAAACAGTCTTAAAGTTTTAAACACAAAGAGGCTCTTAGCCTTCACTCTTATTAATTTGGGTGATAGTTAATGACAAAACTCACCCACTAGAGTCAAGTGTTCTAAAATACCTGTTAATACGGCCGTATATACGGCGATTATACGCTATACAGTGGACAACCGTACCGTTTTTAAGTTATATGGTGAAAAATGCGTTTATGAATAATACGGTCGTATATACGGCATAAACCGGCTATACAACTGTATATACGGCGAAATCATTACTCGAACATTAAAACTTATACTAAAACTTTGGATTTCATCTAAAAATTTATTTTATTGAATATTATTAAAAGGTTAACACTTTTTCAAATACAACTAAAAATAAATAAACAAACTTTTGTTTAATATATATTCATAATATATATTATTTATCAAATATAAACTAATTATTTTATGATATTTGTTAATGTGGACTTTATTTTGTCATTTTTTATTTTTGTTGTACATATAATTTATATATTATTAATATATTTCCCTAAAAGTATTCACCATATATACCTCGTATAATCGTCCATATATACACCCAAGCGTTATACTGTGGTCGACGATACGTCTAGCGTATAACGTATTTTACAACATTGACTAGAGAGATCACCGATCCAAACTTGGCCTCAAATATTTTTTTGATTACTACATAACTCACAATAAGCACAACTAATTAGTACTATATACTTAAGGTTATGTAGACACAATTCCACACTTCATATAGTACACGTGTGTGACCATAATTGGATCTGAAACTTCAGTTTAATTTCTTGCATGATAGCCAAATGTAAAGCCTAACCAAAATACATGAGATTTTTCTTATCAAGAAAAGACCAATCACAAGTATACGTTACAAACCATGTAAACCCACACTTCTCTATATATACCACAATGTTACCATACCAAAAACCTCAAAAACAAACCCACACAAAATTTAAAGACATGAAGTACTTTACAACATTAATGTTCGTAACATTTGTGGTAATAGCCATGTCCTGTCTTGGTCCCATAAGTGCAACAACAAGAGGAGGTTTTGGTGAAGTTGCACAAACATGTACACCAACACAACTCATGCCATGTTTACAAGCAATAACCACAGGAGGAGACCCAACAAAAGAGTGTTGTGACAATCTCAATGCGCAGAAACCATGTCTTTGTGGTTATATTAAAAATCCAGCTTTTAGTATGTATGTGACTTCTCCTAATGCAAAGAAAGTTTTAAAAGCTTGTAATATTCCTGATCCTAGTTGTTGAAAAAATGTCTTTTAAGATATGTATGGGAAAAATGGTATAATTAATAATAATAAAATGTGATGATGATGGTTTGGAGTTTATCAATGTTTTAAGGATTAAGTAAATTGATAATTAATTATTAGCCAAACAAAAGCATAAATAATAATATTATTTTTATCTTGGATAACAACAAGATTAAGAGTTATGTTAAATATATACAGGAACGTTTACATAGATTTTTTAATTCCAAAATAACTTTAAATTTTTACTTAATATCAAAACATCATTAAAAAAGATTTTTAACAAAATAACTATTAATTTTTTTTAACAAAAAGAACAAATTTAAAAACGAGTTTAAACAATATAAAATTTTATTTGTAGTTAAAAAATTGAGAGAATTACAAAACTACACCATTTGAATTACATTTCACAATTTTTTTTTTGTGAATTCCTCTAAAAAATTTTCACTTGGATTGGCTATTTATTGTTTGAAATTTAGTTTTGAAAGTTTTAAACTAATTTCATATTGTGGTATTTTTTATATAAATTCTTTTTATTGATATTTAAATGTTTCGAGAATATGAGTTATCATTAATTGTATTATTGTGGGCTATCAAAAAAACGGATGTATTAAAAATCTAATAATAATGTAGTTTGTGTATTATAATAAATTTTGGGTAATATAGATAGTTTGGTTTATTTTGACAAATTTTGGTTCGGTTCGGACTCAATTCCGGGTTTTTGGGTTCTCTATCACTTGATTTATTTATTTAGTGTGTATCAATTTCGATTTGGATATTTCGTTTTTATTCCGGTTTAGTATTTTAGATCCGAGTATTTTGTCAACCTCTAAATATAATAAATGACAAATTTTATAATTTATCATAGTTTAGATTAAATCAACCAAAAATTATAGAGAAATCCACAAAACTACACCCTTTCAACCCTTCATTCACAAAACTACACTTAATTCAATATTTTCACAAATTTACACCCTTTCAAAATTTTAAAAGCTTGATTTACCCTTTAAAAAATTACCAAAATTAAAATCTTTTTATTTGGGTTCGCTAATTAGTGTTTAGGATATAATATTAAGGGGGTAGGATTGTGTGGGTAAGGTGTATTTGAATTTAATTTTGAGTATTTAAGTGTAGTTTTGTGAAGTAATTTTGAAATGGTGTAGTTTTGTGAAATGTAATTCAAATGGTGTAGTTTTGTGATTCTCCCAAAATTATATTATAGTTTTGTATATAGAATATGTACTATAAAATATGAAGTACTAACAATTTTTTTTACTTTAACATTTATTATTATTAAATAATCAAATTATCCTATTTACTTGTATAAACAATGAGAAAACAATAATAATACCAAAAACTTTTATTTTTTTAATTTAAATCTGTAAAAACAAAATAGTATTATAAATTTCATATTTTAAATATATAGATATATAAAATTATTTTTTAAAAACATGAAACCGTTGTGTACCACGAGTTAAATTCTAGTTGATCAAATATAATTCATGTGTTTGACTTATAAAATCTCAATAAAATATATAGGATTTAAAATCCGAATGAACAACACCCCCTAAAAGTCTGGAGATCTCAAAAAATTAAAGGAATAATAATAATATAGATAAGAATACAATTTTTTCTCTAAAATAAATAAGAAAATCTAAATATTTTCTAAAATAAAATTATTGCCGATCTAGAATGGGTAAGAAATATTATAATTTTAAAAATAAATCTACATGTTAAATCCAAATAAAGAAAGAAATCTATCTTTCATAGATATTTGAACCAAAACACATGAGATTTTTCTTATCAAGAAAAGACCAATCACAAGTATACTTTACAGACCATGTTTAACCACACTTCTCTATATATACCACAATGTTTTATTTTGTTAAAACATCAAAAACACCAAAACATCAAAAACAAAAAAAGAACAAAACCACAAAATTTAAAGACATGAAGTACTTTACAACATTAATGTTCATAACATTTGTGGTAATAGCCATGTCCTGTCTTGGTCCCATAAGTGCAACAACAAGAGGAGGTTATGGTGAAGTTGCACAAACATGTACACCAACACAACTCATGCCATGTTTACAAGCAATAACCACAGGAGGAGACCCAACAAAAGAGTGTTGTGACAATCTTAATGTGCAGAAACCATGTCTTTGTGGTTATATTAAAAATCCAGATTTTAGTATGTATGTTAGTTCTCCTAATGCTAAGAAAGTTTTAAAAGCTTGTAATATTCCTGATCCTAGTTGTTGAAAAAATGGTATAATTTATGATAATAAAATGTGATGATGATGGTTTGGAGTTTATCAATGTTTTAAGGATTACATATGTTTCAATGTTTGCATTGTTTTTATTTTGAGGAATTCACAAAACTACACCTTTTCAATCCTTCTTTCATACAACTACACCTAATTTAATATTTTCACATATTTACACATTTTCAAAATTTTAAAAGCTTTATTTACCCTTTGAAAAATTACCAAATT
The DNA here is from genome assembly GCA_963556525.1 of Cochlearia excelsa. Classification (NCBI taxonomy): domain Eukaryota; kingdom Viridiplantae; phylum Streptophyta; class Magnoliopsida; order Brassicales; family Brassicaceae; genus Cochlearia; species Cochlearia excelsa. The sequence continues at coordinate 45,270,638 of OY748327.1, read as the reverse complement.
TTTTATTTGGGTTCGCTAATTAGTGTTTAGGATATGGTATTAAGGGGTAGAATTGTGTAAGTATGGTTTATTTGGATTTAATTTTGAATGTTTAGGTATAGTTTTGTGAAGTAATTTTGAAATGGTGTAGTTTTGTGAAATGTTATTCAAATGGTGTAGTTTTGTAATTCTCCCTTTAATTTTTATGTTAAAATAGAAAAAAGAAATGATAACAAGTTAGGAAAATTGTAGAAGTGAAATATAGATTCCTCGTACTCTTTGAAGTAAGAAAGCAATTTCTTTTCCGATTAACTTAGGAAACAAACTCAAAATATATTAAACCAAAAAAACAAACTAAAAATATATATATTGGAACTCTCTGTGAACTGATCAATGGAAATGATATGTTTTCATAAAATATAACTTCTAAAAATTAATACTCGATAAACTGATTAATACTCTACTATTATAAATCAATATTTTTCAGGTCTCTGTGTTAATTTTCGGGGTTAGTTTCTCTATAAACTAATAATATTCTTTTGCTAAAATAGTTTATTCATGATGTTATTAGTTTATAGATTTTACTATATATTATAGTTTGTTTTGGCTTTGCGTTGTACCAAAAAATGCTTAATAAAAATATAAGGCAAGGCTTTGGTAGCCATAGCGTGTGAAATTTGTAGACAATTAGTATGGGAAATAAAATATTGAAAATGTGAAACATCTAATATAAAAAGGTAACAATATTATAGTAATGTTTAATTAAAAATATATAAGTAGAATCAATAATCAAAAGAAAGATTTAAACCAAACCTAAAAAATCTTAATAAGAAAACAATGTTGAATTATGACACCTATCCAATACAAAATGTAGAAATTAAGATTTAATAGATTTGAAATTCATTCACAATCCATTGTTATTTATTCGAATGATGTGTTTAAATTTTTTTATTAAAATTTAGTGTTATTGGATATAGTATTTTGTAAATCATGTTTCAATTGATTTTAAAATCTAGTATTATTGAATTAATGATTTCAAATCATTTATTAAAATCTAGTGTTATTCAACACTCTAATGATTTCTAAAATCAATGGATTTTAATTCATTTCAAATGATTTGACATGGAGTTTTATGAATAAAAGTTGAGATTCAAAATCCAAGATGTTTTGATGAGATTTTAAAATCCAAAGACTTTATTTCTATTAGAAATGATTTTAAATCATTGATCAAATATAATTCATGTGTTTGACTTATAAAATCTCAATAAAATACATTGGATTTAAAATCCGAATGATTAACACCCCCTAAAAATCTTGAGATCTCAAAAAATGAAAGGAATAATAATAAGATACTAGGATTTAAACCAAGGTACACCACATGTCTATATATTTTAAAATCGTTTTATAGGTCTATAAATTTAATTTAGAAATTAGTGATACATCTTTTATTTTTTAAAATATAGAGAATATTAAGAATTTTTTATTTTATTATTGTTATTAATTATTGTACAAAAAATAATAATTTAATCATTTAATACTAAAAATTGTTATATTTTTTTTTGTTACTATACCTGATCCAGATCTAAAATACTAAACCAGAAAATAATTAAAATATCCAAATTGAAACCAATCCAAAAAATAAATTTCTGAAGAAAAATTTATTAACCGAAAACTCAAAACCAAAATATGAAACGAATCAATTTTTCGAAATAGAACCGAATAACCCAAAATTATTTCAATATTAAAAGTTATTGAAGTAAATTTTTTTGTTACTTTATATATAATATTTCGTAGTACATATTCCAAATAGTAATTTTTTAACATAATTTATAAGTTTATTTATTCCAAACTATTTTAGACTATGAAAATTGTTATTTATTATATTATAAGATGAACAAAATACTCGGATCTAAATTAACGCATCAAACCCAAACTGAAATATTCAAACCGAAACCGAGCCATAAAATAAATAACTTGAACGAGTAGAAAAATTTACTACCAGAAAACCCGGAACCAAATCTGAATCGAACCTAAATTTGTAAAACAGAACTACGGGGTTACCCGGATTTTACACTATGAAAATTGTTATTTATTATATTATAAAGTTGGACAAAATATTTATCTAAACAAAACTGAAATATTCGAGCCGAAATCGATCCAAGAAAATAAGTAACTAGAACGGATAAAGAATTTTACCGCCCAAAAACTCGGAGGCGAATCCGAATAAAACCTAAAATTTTAAAACTTAACCGAACTACCAAATTTATCCAAGATTTATTTAAAATAGAAATAATTTAAATTATAGATAGAAATAATTTATTTAAATATATTCGTAATATATACTATTAGTGGTTGGTTTTTGTGTTGAAAATATTTTGTCAACCTATAAATATAATAAATAACAAATTTTATAGTTTATCATAGTTTAGATTAAATCATCTAAAAATTATATTATAATTTTGTATATAGAATATGTACTATAAAATATGAAGTACTAACAAATTTTTACTTTAACATTTATTATTATTAAATAATAAAATTATCCTATTTACTTGTATAAACAATGAGAAAACAATAATAATACCGAAAACTTTTATTTTTTTTAATTTAAATCTGTAAAAACAATATAGTATTATAAATTTCATATTTTAAATATATAGATATATTTTTAACAAAAAAATAATATATAGATCTATAAAATTATTTTTTAAAAACATGAACCCGTTGTGTACCACGAGTTAAATCCTAGTCGATCAAATAGAATTCATGTGTTTGACTTATAAAATCTCAATAAAATACATAGGATTTAAAATCCGAATGAACAACACCCCCTAAAAGTCTGGAGATCTCAAAAAATTAAAGGAATCCCTAAGACATTATTTGTGAAGTGATTTTCACAAAAATGCTTAGGTGTGAGCACCACATTCAATTTCAGCAAAAGAATGATGACATGACATTCACAAATAAATATAAACCAAATGGGCTGAGAATTTTTAAGTTTTGGGCCGAAAGTTTTTAAGCTTTCTAAGTAGAATTGTGATAACTTTTTGTAAAACTTTCTCTTTCAAATTAGGGCTGATAATTTTTAACCTAAAAAATCATTTTCCACCAGAAGAGTCATTCGCATTGTCACCGTCTTTTAACCTAAAAACTCGCGGCTTGTGCTTCTAATGACTCTTTTTAACCTAAAGATTTATATAGAAGGTGTATCTTCCTCTCAATCATTACTCACTTCCTAAAAAATATGTCTTTCTTATACGAGCTTAGAAAAAATAAAGAGGAGATAAAAAATTACAACAAACTATTTCACAAAAACAAGTTACACTTTAAAATTAAATATAATTTAGTAAATAGTAAAAAAATTATAACCAAAACAAAAAATCCATAAGACATTATTTGTGAAGTGATTTTCACAAAAATGCTTAAGTGTCAGCATTACATTCAATTTCATCAAAAGAATGATGACATGACCTTCACAAATAAATATAAACCAAATGGGCCGAGAATTTTTAAGTTTTGGGCCGAAACTTTTAAGCTTTCTAAGTAGAGTTGTGATAACTTTTTGTGAAACTTTCTCTTTCAAATTAGGGCCGATACTTTTTAACCTAAAAAATCATTTTCCAGCAGAAGAGTCATTCGCATTGTCACCGTCTTTTAACCTAAAAATCATTAGTATTAAAGATTTTTAACCTAAAAACTTGCGGCTTGTGCTTTTAATGACTCTTTTTAACCTAAAGATTTATATAGAAGGTATACGTTCCTCTCAATCATTACTCACTTCTTAAAAAATATGTCATTCTTATACGAGCTTACAAAAAATAAATAGGAGATAAAAAATTACAACAAACTATTTCACAAAAACAAGTTACACTTTAAAATTAAATATAATTTAATAATTAGCAAATAAGAAAATAGTAAAAAAATTATAACCAAAACAAAAAATAAATCAAATTATAAATATTTTTATACAATTATCCACCTCTACGTAATTATTTACAAAATTTCTTCATGGCGCGAGAAGTAACCTAGTAATAATAATATAGATAAGAATACCAATTTTCTTCTAAAATAAATAAGAAAATCCTAATATTTTCTAAAATAAAATTATATCCGATCTAGAATGGGTAAGAAATATTATGATTTTAAAAATAAATCTACATATTAAATCCAAACAAAGAAAGAAATCTATCTTTCATAGATATTTGAACCAAAACACATGAGATTTTTCTTATCAAGAAAAGACCAATCACAAATATACTTTACAAACCATGTTAAACCGCACTTCTCTATATATACCACAATGTTACAACACTAAAACATCAAAAACAAAAAAGAACTAAACAACAAAATTTAAAGACATGAAGTACTTTACAACATTAATGTTCATAACATTTGTGGTAATAGCCATGTCCTGTCTTGGTCCCATAAGTGCAACAACAAGAGGAGGTTATGGTGAAGTTGCACAAACATGTACACCAACACAACTCATGCCATGTTTACAAGCAATAACCACAGGAGGAGACCCAACAAAAGAGTGTTGTGACAATCTTAATGCGCAGAAACCATGTCTTTGTGGTTATATTAAAAATCCAGATTTTAGTATGTATGTTAGTTCTCCTAATGCTAAGAAAGTTTTAAAAGCTTGTAATATTCCTGATCCTAGTTGTTGAAAAAATGTCTTTTAAGATATGTGTATGGGAAAAATGGTATAATTAATAATAATAAAATGTGATGATGATGGTTTGGATCGTTTATCAATGTTTTAAGGATTACATATGTTTCAATGTTTGTACGTATTTTTTTTTTATGTTTAGATAGAAGAAATGAAATGATGACTTCTACAAATAAGGAAAATTGTAGAAGTGAATTATTACTTCCTAGTACTCTTGAAGTAAGAAAGCAATTCCGTTTCCTATTAACTTAGGAAACAAAATAATATATATATATATATATATTAGATATGGATCCGCACGTACGTGCGGGATTTATTATGTCGTAATTTTTATATAATATGATATGTTTGAAAAGTAATAAGAAATTAAAATTATTTGGTTAAAAATATATAAAATAATTTATACATCGAGTTGGATCTTGAAAATTTTAGTTTTTATCTTACAGTGACGACAATATACAATTTTGATTTTTAGTGGTATAATTTTTTTCATACGAACTGCATATTTTTAGTGGTAACAATTAAATTATGGGTTAACCCGGGATTAATCCGCGTATAAGAAATATTTAAAAATTGTTTACTGAACTATTTTTAATATAAAGTTCAAAACTATACTTATGTATATTTTAATATTATGAATATAATTTAGTTATATCTTATCAATTATTTATTTTATTTTTTGACCCGTCGCAAATTATAATTATACATAATTTGAATTCGATTTAATCTCATAAAAATTATCATTCGTTTCAAATCCGCTTTGTGATTTTTTAACGACATAGAAGGAAAATTAAAATATGTATTTGCTATTTTTTTTCTTTTATTTCTTAATTAGCTATATATAAATTTAAAAATAAAGCAAGTTTAGATTGTTGTAGATATTATGCTTCTTATAATTTAGGTTTTTTATTTCGATATGAAAACTATTATCAAATTTTATTTTATTTGCTAAAATTCTAATCGATTTTCATGTTTAAATTTAAATCCTTTGTTATCAAAGATATTTCACGAATATTATTGTTTTCAAATTTTTTTCTTTTACAAATGTTGAAATTTTAAATCGGTTTTTTGTTTTTTTCCTTTATTCGTTTTTGTAGAATATTTTTCGAATTTAAAGTTTAAAATTAGTGAAGAATAAAATTTGAATGATTTTTGTTACCAAAATTTTCGTTACAAACATTTAAATTACATTATGAATTCTTTTGGACTTTTGTTCTCGGTTTAAAATTGTAATTTGCAAAGACAATCAAAAACATAGGTTATGTTAAAAAAAATGTAGTGACATTACATTGTAATTAGAATTTTATTAAGGGTTCTCTTAAAAAATATTTTCCAATTAATATTATAGATTGAAACTCTCTGTGGGATTAAAAGATAATGGAAATGATATTTTTCATACAATATAACCGCTATAAATTAATATTCAATAGACTAATTAATACTATTATAAATCAATATTTTTTCAGGTCTCTATATTAATTTTTGGTGTTATGGTTTCTCTATAAACTTATAAAATTATTTTCCTAAAATAATTTATTCCTGGTGTTATTAGTTTATAGAGATTTTACTATAGGTTATAGTTTGTTTTGGTTTAAACCGTAGTACCAAAAAAGCTTAATAAAAATATAAGGTAAGGCTTTGGTAGCCATAGCGTGTGAAATTTGGAGACAATTAGTATGGGGAAACAAAATATTGAAAATGTGAAACATCTAATCTACAAAAAGGTACAAAATGTAACAATATTATAATGTTTAATGAAAAATATACAAGTAGAATCAATAATCAAAAGAAAGATTAAAACCGAACCTAAAATTTCTTATGAAGAAAACAATGTTGAAATATAAGACCTATCCAATACAAAGTGTAGAAATTAAAAGCTTGGAGATCGCAAAACGTGTATGGAATAATAATAGAGAAATCCACAAAACTACACTTTTTCAATCTTCATTTCACAAAACTACTCCTAATTCAATATTTTCACAAATTTACACTCTTTCAAAATTTAAAAGCTTGATTTACCCTTTAAAAAATTACCAAAATTAAAATATTTTCATTTGGGTTCGCTAATTAGTGTTTAAGGTATAATATTAAGGGGTAGGATTGTGTGGGTATGGTTTATTTGGATTTAATTTTTAGTGTTTAGGTCTAGTTTTGTGAAGTAATTTTGAAATAGTGTAATTTTGTGAAATGTAATTCAAATGATGTAGTTTTGTGATTCTCCCATAATAATAAGGTATAAGTATACCAATTTTCCTCTAAAATAAATAAGAAAATCTAAATATTTTCTAAAATACTTTATTTCCAATCTAGAATGGGTAAGAAATTTTAACATTTTAAAAGAAATCTACATGTTAAATCCAAATAAAGAAAGAAATCATAGATATTTGAATTTTATATATTTAATATATTACTAAAATATGAGATACTCTTACTTATATATTATACCTTTAAAATTTTTACTCCAAAATCAAAATTAGGTAGTAAATTTACACTCAATCAATTGAAAATATCACAATCATCACTAATTCAAAACTATAAATAGAGACATATACTATTTCATACCATTACACATTCATTCATTCACAAACATAAAACAAAAAACAAAAAATAACTTCACACAAATTAAGAAAAATGAGTAAAAATTTGAGCATGGTTTTGATGATGATCATGATGATCATAGGTTTGTTTGTAACCGGAGGTGAAGCGAAATCGGAAATCGAATGTAGTATCATTTGTCGTCCACATTGCCAAAGATCATCGCCGGCATCAGAGTGTACCGATTGTCATAGGAAATGTAATCTATCTCCACCATCTATCAAGACAAAGATTAAGAAACATTTGTATTGATGAAATTAAAAGTTTAATCTAAAAGTATTACATTAGTGGTTATTTTTTTTTCTTTTTCTTTAATAATAAATGATCATTTTTCTTATTAAGGTGATCAGTTTGGTAGTATTGGTTTAACAGTTTTATTATAATATTCACAAACGAAGTATTATACAAAATTTATTTGGTTTGAGTTATATTTTGTAATAACACTTTCAAACTTGAAGCCTCTTTCCCATCTAGAAGTTTAATTGAAATATTTCAATCCAGTATTATTGGAAATTTTTTAAGTAATGGATTTCAAGAGATTTTGTGTGATTTTTGATGTGTTTTAGTGGATTCTCTTAATTAATAATATAAAAACTCAAATCACATGGATTAAGGTGAAGTTATAAAGAGTTTTGATAAATATCATAACAAATTCCATAATTTATCAAAATCCTATAAAAATTCATTAAAACTTAAATAGTTCCAAATTTTTGATTAAACTTTAATTATCATGTACATGGAGCAATGTCCTATCTATGTTTGTTGATAGTTTTTTCTTATATTTGTTCTCATTTTATTTTCTGACATCAATAGCACCATATTATTTATTTACTTTCCGTTAAAGGGCTTTCAAATAGCACCATATTATTAAGTTATCCAAAAATGGCTTTTGCATAGTCGGTTTTATCATAAGACAAGTGAAACATAATGTTTTAGGCCACATATTATTTTCAAATGGGACAATTACAAAACTACACCATTTGAATTACATTTTATAAAACTACAACATTTCAATGTTACTTTTTAAAACTACACATAAACATTCAAAATTATATCCAAATAAGTCATACCCATACAATTTTACTCATTTAATATTATATCTTAAACACTAATTAGCGAACTCAAATAAAAATAATAATTTTGATAACTTTTTCAAGAGTAAATCAACCCTTTAAAATTTTGAAAGGGTGTTAACTATGTGTAGTTTTGTGAATGAATGATTGAAAGAATATAGTTTGTGAATTCCTCCTAACAAATTTATTTATTATTTTTATTTTTATTTTGATAACCCTGGTGTCCTGACTCTCACTGAAGTGAGTCCAGACTAGTCAGTTGAGGTCCGAGGCGTGCAATGGTCCACACGTCCTATCGGCACATGGGACACGTAGTCCAAGGACAGCTCCAAACTGTCGTTTCAGGGACGCTGCAGCTTGTATTTGAATACCGCAGTGATCGGGGTTCGAACCCAGATGACGGAACTCATAGCTGTGAGCCCTTTACCATCTGAGCTAGAAGCCCTAGTTTCCTAACAAATTTTTAGGCTACATTTCATAGAAAAAGTTATTACCAAATTTTATTTTTAACTAAAAAACGATTTCTTTCTTTAAAAATTGTAGATTAATAGTCACTTAAAAATGATATAGAGCTAAACCAATACACGATGTTTTTAAAATTTACACAATATCATTTTTAGAGAAAAATGGTGTAGTTTTAACTAATTACTAGATGAGGACCCGCACATACGTGCGGTTTTATATTTGTTGTAATTTTAAAGTAATAAGATATGATTTTAAAATCATATATATAATTATTAGGTAAAAATATATAAAAATGTATACATCAATTTAATTAGATTTTATGTTTGTGGTCTATTGTTTCGTAGAATACATAAAATTTCTACATCGACATAGATTATATGTTTTTAGTCTCTTGGATTATATGATTATATCTCGTAAACTATGTTTGATATTTTCCGACCCGTCGCAAACATTACACCTATATACTATACATAAACTAATCTTGATTTAGTCTAATAACAATTATTATTCGTAATTTCAAATTCTATTTTTAATTTTTAATGACCCGTTATAGAAAAATATATATGTGGAGATCATAATTTTGTATTCAAATTGGATGTTAAAAACTTAAAACAATGTTTTCTTTCCTTTTTTGAATATTCTTATTCAAATATTTTTGTTTGTTTTTTGTTTTCTATTTTGGTGTTGAAACTTAAATTTTTCTCTATCTTTTGTTTTTAAATATAACCATAACCTATGGTTATATAGAGTGTCAACATTGTAAATACAATTTTTTTTTTGTCTTCTTTGTAAAAATGCTTTCCTTTTAGTAGTATAGATTTTAATAGTATAGATAATTTACACAAATATGTTTGCGATCGAAATATGCCACCATTTCAGAATATGCTTTAGGCATTTGAATTTCTTGGACCGGCTTTTCATCTAAGGAAAGTCAAGGGGGAACCAGCAAATTTATTTTGAGAAAATAAATAACTAAGATTTCTTGCTTTTTAGAAAGAAAATTCGACTGAACAATAGAACCTCGAGGTTGTTCGATAATTTTTTTTTGCTTTTTAGTATGATCATCGAGGTTCTATTGTTCGGTCGAATTTTCTTTCTAAAAAGCAAGAAATCTTAGTTATTTATTTTCTCAAAATAAATTTGCTGGTTCCCCCTTGACTTTCGTTAAAGTCAAATCCCATAACATGAATCAAAAATTTTAAATTTGATTTTACTTTATAGTCAAACCTTTCCATGAATCATGATTATTTGTTTTTTTATCAACTAATTAATGTCTTGTACAAGCAAACACCATCTTCATTTTAGTGTAGATGTGGATACCACTAACTATGTTGGCTCACAAGTCACCACAGCTCACAGATAGTTACTTGACCACATATTGAAATATAGAAGACAAAAAAACAATGAAAATGTCTTTGGTGTATAATTTGAGTTTGAAGGTCACATATGTTTTGCATAGATGATTAAATAAAATTAATTTTAGAGGAATTCACAATACTACACCCTTCCAACCCTTCCTTCATAAAACTACACCTAATTTATTTTTTTCACATATTTACACATTTTCAAAATTTTAAAAGCTTGATTTACCCTTTTAAAAATTACCAAAATTAAAATATTTTCATTTGGGTTCTCTAATTAGTGTTTAGGGTATAGTATTAAGAGGGTAAGATTGTGTGGGTAGATTTATTTGAATTTAATTTTGAATGTTTAGGTGTAGTTTTGTGAAGTATTTTGGAAATGGTGTAGTTTTGTGAAATGTAATTCAAATGGTGTAGTTTTGTGATTCTCCCTTTAGGATATAGTATTAAAAGGATAGAATTGTGTGGGTAAGGTTTATTTGGATTTAATTTTGAGTGTTTATGTGTAGTTTTGTGTAGTTTTGTGAAGTATTTTGAAAATGGTGTAGTTTTGTGAAATGTAATTCAAATGGTGTAGTTTTGTAATTCTCCCTTAATTTTATTGGTCTATGTAATTAACATTATTATTTGTAGGTCAAAATTTTTTTTGATTAATCTAATATTTAGGCGAATTAACATGAAAAATTTCATAACTCATTTTAAGTAATTGAATTGGAATTTATCAAAATTTTCTTTCCGTTTTTAATAGAGTTTTTAGATTTCAAAAGTGTTTAAAATAATAGATTATTTTTTCATTGCATTTTTATCCATAACTTGTAGATTTTAATGGTATATCTGAATTTCTATTTGTTTATTTTCTTATGATATTATTTGTTTATTTATTTAGGAAACATGTTTTGACAAAAAACGACAAAAAACAAGACAATAAATAATTAGATGATATGACTAAAAAGTCTAATAAAAACAATGAGGATAAAATAAATAAAGCTATCATGATCGCGAAATAAAATAAAAAATTTGACAAAAAAGAAAAGGAATTAACAAAATTACCATTTCATCCATTCATTCACAAAATTCTACTTAATTGAATATTTTTATAAATACACCGTTTTAAAAATTTAAAAGGTTGATTTATCTTTTAAAAATAAAAAAAATTAAAATCTTGGGATAATTACAAAACTACACCATTTGAATTATCTTTCACAAAACTACACCATTTCAAAATTACTTCAAAAAACTACACCTAAACATTCAAAATTAAATCCAAATAAATCTTACCCACACAATCCTACCCCTTAATACTATACCCTAAACACTAATTAGCGAACCCAAATGAAAAAAATTAATTTTGGTAAAATTTTAAAGGGTAAATCAAACTTTTAAAATTTTGAAAATGTATAGATACGTGAAAAAATTGAATTATGTAGAGTTTGTAAAGGAAGAGATGAAATGGTGTAGTTTTGTGAATTCCTCTAAAATCTTTTTATTTTGGTTGGTTAATTAGTGTTTAAGATATAATAGTAAAGGAATATACTTGTGTAAGATTTATCTGAACTTAATTTAGAATGTTTAGGTGTAATTTTGTAAAATAGTTTTAAAATGGTGTAATTTCATAAAATACAATTCAAACGGTGTAGTTTTGTAATTCTACTGTAGAGAATCCGATATAGATCTTGATTCTCTTCCCATCGATTCCGGCGAATCGGACGGAACCACGACACGCTATTTGACCCGGTTCACGGCGTTAACTAGCCGCTACATCCGGTTAGGAACGGAAGCTCGTCCTCGCTGCTCCGTTCCCTAAGTTCCATAGATACACCGGAAACAACCTCCGGCGTGGTGCTTACAAGAAGATACTCTCACCGCCGATTACAAATCAATCGGGTTTACAAGATCAAACAAAGAAGAAAGAAAGACGAGACCCTAAGAAACCCAAGATCAAGAACAAACACACCGTCTCTCTCTCTCTTAGTTCTCTCTCTCTCTGCAACTCTCTGTAAAAGAGATGATAATCACCCTTATTTTCTAATCGATGAAGAAGGAGACTTGTTGTATACAAGAAGATAAGCTTGCACGTGATATGTCACATGCTTCTCTTTATATTCTCTTTTATTTAAACCTTCTATTTCACAAAGAGTCTTTCACTTTCTCTTCATATTGAATCACATCCTAACATCTACTAAGAGCATCTCCAAAAAGGAACCTCAAATTTGAGGTTCAAGATGTTTTGCTCCAAAAGTAAAACCTCAAATTTAATCTAATAAAATATATATTTTGCCTTTTAGTCCTTTCTATTTTCTATTAATTAACTATTATCACAAAAGTTTGTAATTATTTGTAGAACAACACTAAAATAACATTTCAAGCTATTTTAATTAATAAAAGTTATATTACAATAAAAATAAACTACATAAAACACACACACAAAATAAATTAAAAATTAAAAATACTAAATTATTAAATATAACTAGGATTTTGACCCGTGCTACGCACGGGCATATATTTGATTGCCAAATTTCATCAAATTTAACTATATTATAAAAACCTTATTTCATTTTGTTCCTTTAAATATGTGAAAGAAATATAATATAACATTTATTGGTCATCCTAAAGACACATCAAGGTTAATCTACATTAAATTTAACTGCTCTGAGCTACTTGTAGACATGTATGTTTACCAATACAGTAAATAAGTTACTTATTGTATTTGAATATATCCAAAGATTGGAAAGTTCTAAAATTGTATTAAATTATTAAGGAATCAAACCAGTTTTGCTTTAGTTTGATAATTTACAGTTCGTTTTTTTTGGTAATTGGTTTAGTTAATTCTTTACATACATTTAAATAACAAAACGCATATGAAACTATGCATTTTACTCATGTTTTAAAGATGAACTGTGTATCATTGAATATAAGTTTAATATTATGATTTACGACTTAACTCAATCACTTCTTTGTTAATTGTGAGGTATCGCTTTCTAAAAGAGCTAATGTCACATGCGAAAAGCTTAGAGACACAAGCTAATGTCACATGCGAAAAGCTCATATACACACTTTTGTGTTTAGTGAGATCATTATGACTGGTAAGTTTTCATTCCTTTGAAAATTCACTGATTTATAGCATCTATCGAATATGTATTAAAAAGATGGTTAGGTAAGTAGAGTACATTGCCTTAAACATTGTCAAACTAAAAGATAGAACCCTTAGTCTAAGAAAATTACATTTAGAAAATAAGAAATTACATTTGTAGCTTGCAATTTCAACTCCCTGAAAATGTTAAAACAAAATCCAATGTTATATTTATATATGGCAAAATATAGAGAAGTTATAGTTTATTAAATTTTACTTTGCCAACTCCATAGCATACTGATTTGCAAATTCAAGTCACAGTTGACATTTATCTGCATAACCATCAAAGGATAATTAGTATTGATGCAATATAATGGATAAATCTAAGTATTTGTATGTTTGACGTTAAATAAAAGACAAAGCTGAGTTTTTTAGACATGTGAAACATAAACATAAACATATAAAAGCAGGGATTACGTCTTTTAAAGTTTAGAGCAATACCATTAAATTTTTTCGTCCTCATAAGACTACCCAATAGAACTATTGGTTCTGTGGTGTTACTTTTCACATACGAATACACATATGTAGCATGGTTTTCCCATAAAGTGCATTCGATAACCGTGTTGCTGTGAGATGAGAAAAAAAGAATTAATATAATGAAAGATGAATAACAAATAAGTAGATTAAAATAAATAAGTGGACTTTTAAAAAATTTGAAAGAAAATTTTCCATGAAATATACTTTTCGTCTTGAAGCTTTACTTCCACCAATTTTGAGGTCTTTCCGCCACAATTTCGATCTCTTAGTTCGCTCATATCCACAACTTTACCAATTATATATGTATGATTAAAACACACTTTAAATGAGATTTCTTACTATAATATTTAAGCACTATTAAAAAATGTAAAATGTTTACATGATGGTACATACCGATTAATCCATCATTTGTTATTGTTTGTGATAAAATGTCTCCAAAAGGACAGAAATTGAAGCGAGAAATGGCTATAGTCTTTTCGCAAAGCTTCACACATGTACTAAACATAAAGTTTATCTTGAAAGGATGAAGAGTTGCTCTATACTCACCATAGTTTTGAACTACTTCAAAATTCATGATTTCACGCCATTCACCTTCAATCAAATTCTTCTTGAATTTCCTTAGAAGATTCTGCTTAATAGATGCTTGGAGTCTTTCTCCCTTAATCATTAAAAGAACAAAAGTATAAAACAATGCATGCTTTGCTAATAAAATTTATAAACAAACATTGTAAAAATTAACAAAGAGTAAAATGGTGTGGAATTCAAAATTTTTGGTGTACCTTATCATCAACAATGATGACTTCCATACCGAGAATAATCTATGGTTTGTCTTTTGGATAATAATCTCATGTTCGAGAAATCAGAGCTTTTACTTTCCAACCCTTCTTAGATGAATTAATGAGAGCAAAAGGGGTAATTTCCAGTGGCATATTCAAGATTCTGGTGAACCGTATTGGTGGGCCGCGTATACACAAAATCTGAAATTCAACAAAACTGGTCTTTTAGTTTAACACTATTATGCCATAAAATCATAAAATTCTTATCTTTTGTTGTGTTCAATAACTTACCCATAATATGTAGTGTCTTGTTCTATGATGTTTAGTCCACTATAAATCTGAAATTCAACAAAATAAGTATTTTAATTTTACAACAAAAAGCCAAAAAAAAAAAACTTCGAATCTTTGGTTGTATTTAACAACTTACTGTTTCTCTTTGCTCTGTAAAAATTGCTTAGTACCAAATAATAAAAGGAATCCACCGTCGCAGCTTTGAGAAAGGAAGAAGATTGTGGGTTTGTGTTTTCATATAATTGATAAAAACAAATCATTTAAACAATAGAATATGAACTGCTTGCTAAAAAGGAGGAGAAGTGGGTGCAATTTTATCGGAACTCTAGGTTTTGTATGAATATGAACTGCTTGCTAAAAAGAGGGAAAAGAGGGTGCTATTTTTTCGGTACCTAGGTTTTTTGCAAAAATAAGAAAACGTGTTGTGAATAAATTTTTTTTTGTTATGTTATGAAGCTCGTTTGATTTTTGTTAGTGGGCTCGTTTGATTTTTTTTATGAAGCCCAAATGTTTTGATTTTAATGTTTAAAAAAGGTAAATGAGGGACAAGTCACCTGGCGCATTCTGATTGGCCAGGTGACTTGTGTTTTATAATATAAGAGATTATTTCCGTAATATTCTCAAATATGGTCAATTAGTGCATTTCGAAAAGATAAATGAGTCTCTTTGTTTTTTATTCGTAGTTTACGAGCTAAGAATTGTTTAATCAAAAATTAAAAACATATGTAAGATCTATTTTTATGTATTAAAATGATAAGTATAGAAGTTAATATTACTATTTGTGAAATATACATATTTGAGGGATTAAATTGCAAAAAAAAAAATGAAACCTCAAATTTTAGGTTTTGATGTTTTTTTGGAGAACAAAAAACCTTATATTTGAGGTTATAAGATTGCTTTTGGAGATGCTCTAAGAAAGAAAGAATTGAAATAAAATATTAAAATTTTATCTAAAATACAACAAAGAAATGAAAGCTGCTTTTTATACCCATTTAAGAGAGAAGCGGCGTTATCATCTCCGCCTTTTTTAACAAAAACAAACTTGTAGCGACTAGTTTATCGCCACGCGCGCGACACACTTGTAAGTTGTAACCACTCTCATCCCACACGCGCCGCTTGTTTATCTCCACGCGCCACCGTCGTTGAAACGATAAATCTCAAAAAATCTAAAAATCTCCGCTTCCTCTTATCTTCTTCTTTCTTTTTTTTTCACTTTTCCCCTCTTTATAACTTCTTCTTTCTCCTTTTAATTCCTTTTTCGTTTTCTCCTCCTCTTTAACTTTTCTTTTTCCCTTAAGATCTCGAAAACCTAAAAAAAAGAGGAATCTAGGGTTTCTCCAAAATCAAAGAGTAATAAGAGTTACTTCTCTTCTATGTGAATCTGTGATGATAACAGATTCATCTTCTTCTTCATTATCGCCATGGGAGGAGTAACTTCATCAATCGCAGCCAAATTCGCGTTTTTCCCACCAACGCCACCGTCTTACGCCTTAACAACCGGCGGCGATAACGACAGCTCCGCCGTTGACCGATTATACATAACCGAAGTGCCTCGCCGCGACGACGTCGACGTTTTGAAGCTGAAAACTCGCCGCGGAAATGAGATCGTTGCCGTTTACGTTAAACACCCGAAAGCGAACGGTACGATTCTGTATTCGCATGGAAACGCCGCCGATTTAGGTCAAATGTTTGAGCTTTTCGTCGAGCTTAGCAATCGCCTCCGTGTTAATCTCTTGGGGTAATTACACACAAATGACAAAACTATCTCCCTCTCTTTGTTTGTTTCTAATTTTGGATTAGAGACTAATTAGTTTTTGGACAATCTTATGAATACCACTAAAAAAGTTTTTTTAACACAATTAGCAATTTTCGAAAGTTTTACAAATACTTTTTTCTCGTAAATACCACAAATGTTAAATTTTTAAAATTACACCCAAAATCTTCAAAAAATATATCCTACTTCAAAACTATACCTAAACACTATATAGCGAACACAAATGGAAAAAAATTTAAAATCTAAAAGTCTTAAAACTCGTTTTTTGTATTTGTGGTATTTTTATAAACTACTACTTTTTGATGGTATTTTTGTTATAAAAACATTTTAATGGTATTTTTGTTGTAAAAAACTTTGTAATGGTATTTTTAAAACAAAAACTTATTTTGATGGTATTCTAAGTAATTTCTCTTAGTTTTTTATGATTAGTTATTAAATGTGGATTTGGTTTTATTAGATAAGAGATGTTACAATATAATGACAAAATAAATCTATGTGAAGAATCATTTGATTATATAGGTAATGAAGTTCTTGGTTTTGTTGACCCTAAATGCAATTTTTTGTTAATCATATAGTGTCATTGAAACCAATTTGACTCTTGTGGTTTAAGTATTTCATTTACAAGCTTTATTTTTAGTTTGTTTTGTATAAATAGCATAAGACAAGATTGGGTTATGAGTGAGTTTGTGTGTATCTACACATATAGTTACTTATTAGTATACTTAAATATCAACTTCTAAGCAAATCTATATCATGAAGATTCATAATTGTAATGATGATTGCTTCATATCTTAAAATGTTACTTCAAGAAGATAAAGATTCAGACATTTTTTTAGATGATCGCTTTTTTAACCCGTTTACGTGTTTTCCTTCTTCAGGTATGATTACTCTGGCTATGGACAGTCCACAGGAAAGGTAGTAATTCTAAGACTTACAACTACGCAGTTGCGAAATAACTATACGAAAATGGATTTGACCCTTATCGTAATAATGGTAAAGAGAGTCCATGTTTTTGTTTACTTGAAATCAGGCAAGCGAGTGTAATACATATGCTGATATAGATGCATCGTATAACTGCCTCAAGGAACAGTACGGCGTAAAAGATGATCAACTTATATTATACGGACAATCTGTTGGAAGCGGACCCACGATTGATTTAGCTTCTCGCACGCCTAATCTAAGAGGGGTTGTTTTGCACAGCCCTATTCTATCCGGGATGAGAGTTTTGTATCCGGTTAAACGGACGTATTGGTTTGACATTTACAAGGTAACTTGTTACATTATGTTTCTTTCTTATGGTTTTTAACGTATTAAATGCTTACTTGAACAAGCCCTTGTTTTCAGAATATCGACAAGATCAGCGCAGTTACATGTCCTGTCTTAGTAATCCATGTGAGTTGTCTTTTTTTCGCTTTGATCTTCTCATTATTGGTGTATCGTGTTATCATTTGATTATGTCCATAGATTCTTGCAATGAATTAAAAACTTATAGGTTCATAGGACCACTAGACAAGAAAAATGTTTGGTGAAACTCAAGTTGTTGAATTGATTTGTAATTAATTTGATAGCCCATCAATAAGAAATAATATAAGTCTTCTCTTGTGGCTCCACTTCCTATCTATTTAGCGTAAAACATTTAATCGAAAAGACCAATGTATTGTGTCTTAAAACCGATCACTAACATGTGTCTTGTTTGGTGTTTTTTTAGGGAACTGCGGATGAAGTAGTTGATTGGTCTCACGGGAAACGGCTTTGGGAACAATCGAAAGAGAAATACGAACCGTTATGGGTATCTGGAGGAGGACATTGCAATCTAGAACTCTATCCACAGTTCATTAAACATTTAAAGAAATTCGTAATATCGATTTCTAAACCCAAAGGACCAAAAACCGCTTCAAACAAGACTGGTAGTGCTGTTGCGACGGATGCAACCAAAGAACAGAGCAAGACTACGACAGAGAACAGTCGTGCTGCAGACACGTTTCAGCTTGGATGTTGCCTTCCCGAAATATCGAGAAACAGCGTCGATAGTCAGCTTGAGAAATCTAAGAAAGCTAGTAAACCCGAGAAGTCGCGAATGAGCATTGATAGGTTTAGAAGGAAGAAAGGTCTTGTCTGGTGAAGTAAACGGTTAGATCCATTCGCAGGTTTTATTGTTTCTTTCTTGAGCTTCATAATTTGTGTTCTGCTTAAATTATGATGTGTGGTTTTGTTTTATCTAATCTCATGTTTGTGTATGTATGTATTTTGCTGACAGAAACTGATCAAACTCAAAAAGTATTGGTGTCATATTTGAATGTATCTTTGCATTTGTCTCAAAAGCTGTGAACATAATTCAGTGAAGTCAAAACCTACCCTCTCAAGATTCCGACAACATGTTAAGAGATGCACTCTCTTTGTTGGTTCTACTTTAGGAGAGCCTTGAAATAGATTCCTTCTCTTCAATAGATTTGGTGAACAACTTCTTCACAAGAGGAGAGTCTCTCTTTTCATACCGGCTTGTGCTAGTGAAACTCGAAGTTTCATTACTATCTTCGACAATTCCTTGAGCCGTCGTTGGTGGTGGTAAACCCAAGAGGGGTTTTGGTGGAATCTCGAGATCCTCTACGTTCCCTTCTAACATTTCAATGACTTTGATCATTGCGGGACGATGAGATGGATTGGTTTGAATACACCATAGACCAACCAATACTAATTTCTTTGCAATTCTTTCTTCTTCTTCTTCGGTTATTTGATCTCCGAAAATCCTACTCATGATTTCTCCTCTTTCGAAGTCTTTATAGATCCAATCAGGAAAGTACATTGAACTATTTTCGGATCTTGAGTTTTCAAACTTGTCTTTATTTCTTGCACCTATCATCTCAAGAACCACCATTCCGTAACTATACACATCTGACTTATGTGAAACTGGTCCGAAATTCTTGGAAAACACTTCGGGTGCAATGTAACCCGCGGTGCCTCTCGCGTCCAACATCGACATTACGCTCTTTTTATTCTTACAAAGCTTAGCTAGACCGAAATCCGAAATCTTGGGGCAAAGATCTTTGTCCATAAGTATGTTTTGCGGCTTTATATCGAAATGCACAATCCTCGACACACAACGGTTGTGCAAATACTCTAGACCACGAGATATACCAACCGCAATGTCATATAGCCTTTCCCAATCCATCTTCGTTGACATATGCTCCGAGATAAACTTGTCGAGCGATCCATTAGGCATGAACTCGTAGATTATAGCTCTTTTGTTTCTTTCGTAACAGAAGCCGAGAAGAGAAACAATGTTAACATGAGATGTTCTACTCAAGCTAGCTACTTCGTTGATGAAATCTTCGCCGCTATTACCCTCACTTGGCTCCATCAAGATCTTTACCGCGACATCAACACGGCTTTCTTCATTAGGTAACTTACCTTTGTAGACGGTTCCAAATCCTCCTTTACCAAGAACATGTGCAAATGAATTTGTCATCTTTTTGACTTTTTTGTAGCTATATCGTTTCAACATTACAACTCTTTCGACGTTTTTGTTATTCCAATCACTCTTTTTCTTTGCTCTCCTAAACATTACCACACCAATAATAATGATCATCAAAGATAAAGTTGCTGATACTCCTGAAAATAACAAGAATTATGTTTTAGGTGTTCTTCTAGTGCATGGATAAAGATATGTTTTTTGTTCAAAAATATCATCACACCCATTTTAGGTCTAAAATACCACTTAGACTATTTTCCAAAAAGATAATAAAGTTTTAAACAGTTTAAATTTTTTTAAAGTAAAGCATAAATCATGTAAACTAAACCCTACCTCGTTCAAACTAAACCCTAAATACTACATACTTACCCAATAATGAAAAGGTTTAAATACTAAAATGCTAGGAAAATTGTGTTTGTGATATTAATGGAATCTTGGACCTAAAACTTAATTGTAATGTTATTTTTGCGTAAAAGCAATAATTTTTAGGGAGAATTACAAAACTACACCATTTGAATTACATTTCACGAAATTACATCATTTCAAAATTACTTCACAAAACTATACCTAAACACTCAAAATTAAATCCAAATAAACCTAACCCACACAACTCTACCCCCTGAATACTATACCCTAAACACTAATTAGCGAACTCAAATAAAAAAAAAATTAATTTTGGTAATTTTTTAAAGGGTAAATCAAGCTTTTAAAATTTTGAAAAAATGTAAATATGTGAAAAATTGAATTAGGTAGAGTTTTGTAAAGGAAGGGGAGAAATGGTGTAGTTTTGTGAATTCCTCTAATTTTAGTGGTGTTTTAAGGAATTTTTCTATATTTCTTCCCTTTAAAGATGTGTATATATTTATGTTAACATATGGTACCAAGTATGAGTGCCAACTTCCATATTGGTTTTCCTGCAAAAACAAAGTGATACAATAAATCTTGTTAGCAAAAAAGAACATAACATTTTGAATGACAAAAGAAAAAAACTTACTTGTTGTTGGGGCAACAGTTTCCTTGGGGTTTTGAAACCCCGACGAAGGTCGAGAAGTTATTCGAGTTGGAGAAGGAGACATAGATGGAGCTTCAAGGGTATCATTTCTTGTTTGCGCCGGCAATGGTGATTCCGCCACAAAGCTTTTTTATACCAAAAATATCATAAACCATTTTAGAGCAATTCCAACACAACGGTAAAACACTATATTTTGGCGTGAATTTAACACCAAATTTCTCCAATGAACGGTAAAAGTTACACCGTTTTGGTGTGAGTGTATAGTAACGCAGAATTTGGTGCAACAATTTTCACAACGCTAAACACTATTCCATTTCAACGATTCAATATCTAGAAAAAATGTCTATTAAATGAATGGTCAACATTAAAGCCGTGTTATACATGGAATAGCCTAGACAAGACGTATAAAGTGAAGTCACTACTCCTTTTTGTAGTCAAAACAAAAACAAAAAGACATTACTTTTTTTTTTTTTGACAATGTTGACTAAATAGACATGATTATAAGAAGGGTAATTAAGGAAAATTTACTTGGTAGCGTTTGGAATAATCGACGGGCAAAATGTGATGACATAGTTACTCGAGCTTACGCATGTGAACGTGCTGCTCGCGTCGTCGGAAGGATAGGTATAAACGAGCGGACACTCTCTCTTGAAAACCATAGAGTAATCCGTAGGCTTGCATTTATCCGGCGAGGAATACTCGCCGCTACAACAATATTTTGGTTGATTGAGTGCCTCACAGGCACTCATGCAGCCTACTGGGTTTTTCGTGCCAACTTTAAGTTCTATCGGGCACGTTTTGTTCAAGTTGAGCCCGCAACCTACAACGTTGCATGACCGAGTACTTTGGGTGGGATTTTGGGGAGCCACTACCAAAGGAAGGTTATAACCGTTGAGTAAGCTTACATCGTAGAAATCTTGACCATTATTAATACCAAAAGAAAATTCTGCTAGAGTCATTGGAGGTTTTCCAAAACCTCTGTTGCACTCGATTTTTCCTGTGCCGCAATCTCCTGTGGCACAGGAAAAATTTCCTGTTTTGCTGGTGGAGCAAAGAGACCTACCCCAAAAACTTCCTTGCCATGAAGTCGACACGGTGAAGACACGTGAGTCTCCTTTTTCGAGGACGAAACCGGTTGATAAAGGCAAAATAATTGTTGAGGCGGTTCGGAATACCGGCCAAACGGTGTAATCGCATTTGTTCTCTATGGTTATATTTTTTGAATCTACTACTCCTATGATTACAAAAACAAAACAATAAAAATAAAAATTTAGTAACTAAACCATAGATTTTATGAGAAATAAACCATACCTAAGCTGAATATTTGTGAAATGAGGAAGAAGGTAAATAGCAATTTCTCAACCATTGGCTCAAAGAAGAAGAAAAAAGTAGAATGTGAAATTTTTGAGCAAGTCTTTCTCATCTCTCTATTAAGAATTTTCAGTTTTATGAGAAAATCTTGTTATGGAAGAAGTAAGGTGGAAATTTCTTGGCACTATAAAATATCTATAACATATCCTTTTCATTATTTTTGGTTATATGCTATTACAAAATAATTTTGACCAAAAAAATAATATCATAAGAAAACTAATTGCAAAATTTAAATATAGACATGCAGAACTTAATTATTAATCTGTAAAACAATCATTTTTTGAAAAGTCTCATAAAACCAACCCACCGAAAAGAAATTTAAACGGGAAAAATCTTTAAAAAATGCTCAACTTTTCGTTTTGGTCCAATTAAATCCCGAACTATAAAAATTTCGTTTAAATACCAAAGTTTTGTTGACTTTCATATAAAATACCAAACTTTCGTTGACTAATTATTTTTGAGCACGTTGACCAGTCAACTAACGATTATGTTAACATAGTTTATTATTCCGTCAAAATTCAAAAAATTCAAAAACGACGTCGTTTTGACCAATCGTGAAACTATTAAATAAACAAAAAATTCCCACAAACCTGAGAGTTGAACCATGTATCCCGATTATAATAAACAACAACTTAACCATTGTGCTACATATAACTTTATATATATTCTTCACAGAATAATATTTATAGTAGAAAAATAGTTTTGACCCATTGTACATGGGATGTCACTGTAAAGATTGAAAACTCTCTTGCACGACGGCGTAAAGTGACGTTCCACGAGCTTGTTCGATTCCGCTTCTCCCGTTGGTCGCGTAAAAATCGCTTCTGCCAAGTAATCTCTCTCAATAGGTGATTTTGTCGAGGATTATTACATGTTTCATGTGTCTAATCATTGGTCCGTTGGATTTGACTCTAGTTCTTTGATTAATCCGGGATTTGTTGGTGATTCTTCCGATTTGGCCCTGATGTGTGTACCGTCTCTGTAATTTTTTGGTGAGGAAGCAATCGAGCCGTTCGTCAAGGTAAGCGATTGTACGGACGAAAGTTGTGAGATCCCAAGGGCACGAATTCAAATCGTCGTGGAAACTAAAGAGATTGAGGATCTTCGGGTCGCGTTTTGTGGCGTGGAGGATTTCCGGTGACTTTGTTGGCGACTCTGACAAGGTTGATGCTCGTATGATAGTTAATTGTTCCAATCGCTTATATACATCTGCTTTATACTAAATAAATTATCAGGTACATAATGTACAATAAAGCTGTCTTGGCATATTGGTTAAGGAGTTATTAGATATTGGGAGTTTTGGGTTCGATTCTTAGAATTGTTTTTTTTTTTTGTTTTTTTACTATATGCACTATTGGTCAAACGACCTCGATTTTGGATTTGACGGAATAATAAACTATAATCGTTAGTTGACTGGTCAACATGCCCAAAAATAACCAGTCAACGAAAGTTTGGTATTTTATATGAAAGTCAACAAAAACTTTGGTATTTAAACGAAATTTTTATAGTTCGGAATTTAATTGGACCAAAACGAAAAATTGAACATTTTTTAAAGATTTTTCCCAAATTTAAACCTAGAATGCCATCACAACTTTTTTTTATTAAATTATCATTAAAAAATTTGTGATATAAAATATCACAAATACATTAAAAAAATCTTAACACTAACAAAATATTTTTCAATTTGCACTTCAGCTGACTTCTTATCTGATATCTCTATCTCTTAGACCAAAACAAAATAAAATTAGAGGAATTTACAAAATTACACCCTTTTAACCATTTTCAACAAAATTACACCCTTTTAACCATTTTCAACAAAATAGCACATAATTCAATATTTTTACATATTTACGTTTTTTAAAATTTTAAAAGGTTATTTATCCTTTAAAAAATTACCAAAATTAAAATCTTGTTATTTGGGTTAATTAATTAGTATATGTGATATAGTATTAAAGACATATGATCGTGCGAGTAATATTTATTTTAAATTCGTTTTGAATATTTAGAATGTAATTTTAAAAAATGACTTTGAAATGGTGTGATTTTGTAAAATGCAATTCAAAAAGTGTAGTTTTGTTAAATGCAAATTCAAAAGGTGAAGTTTTATGAAATGTATTTCAAAATCTCTAGTTTTGTAATTCTCTCGTAAAATTATAAACAAATAGAACTAAACCAAACCAAACAAAATAATACATTTTTGCTAAACCTAACCGAACCAAATTCAAACTAAACCCGAAATTAAAATTGAAATGCCCTCACCGGTTAAGTCTTTTTTCCTTTATATTCTTATTATCTTCTTCTTGTGTTTCTGTGTATGTTGCAAGTTTCGGTAATGTTGTCTTTATCATCTTCTCCGATTACATCTCTTCTCTACACAAAACAAACTCTCGATTCCGTACAAAACAAAAAGAGACTCTTCTTCTCTTCGCGAGCTTCTTCTTCTTCTTCTTCTTCGTTGTTGTCTGTAACGGAAAAGAATCTTAGATTCGAATACACACCATGGCTTATCGTTGGTCTTGGTAACCCTGGTTCCAAATATTACGGAACTCGACATAATGTAATAATAATCTTACATTTTTTTGTTTTGTCTTTAATTTTTTTTTTTTTAAATTTAGTCTAATTTTGTTTTGATTTTTAATTAATTTTGCAGATTGGTTTTGAGATGATTGATGGTTTAGCTCGAGCAATGGATATTTCAATGAAAACTATACAATCCAAGGCTTTACTTGGGATAGGTTACTCTCTTTTTTCTTTAATACCATTAATCCATTTTATGGAGAATTGCAAAACTGCACCTTTAGATTTGAAATCTATTTTTATATATACACTAAACTAGTTAATGTTTAAAATAGCGTTTTAAAAGGTTTTAGTTTTGTGATTTTCTCCAATTTTTTGCATTTTTGTGTATTTTTGAGGTTTTATTACAATGGATATTTCAATGAAAACTATACAATCCAAGGCTTTACTTGGGATAGGTTACTCTCTTTTTTCTTTAATACCATTAATCCATTTTTGGAGAATTGCAAAACTGCACCTTTAGATTTGAAATCTATTTTTATATATACACTAAACTAGTAAATGTTTAAAATAGCGTTTTAAAAGGTTTTAGTTTTGTGATTTTCTCCAATTTTTTGCATTTTTGTGTATTTTTGAGGTTTTATTACAATGGATATTTCAATGAAAACTATACAATCCAAGGCTTTACTTGGGATAGGTTACTCTCTTTTTTCTTTAATACCATTAATCCATTTTTGGGGAATTGCAAAACTACACCTTTAGATTTGTACTTTACAAAACTATGCCCATTTGAAATCTATTTTTATATATACACTAAACTAGTAAATGTTTAAAATAGCGTTTAGAAAGGTTTTAGTTTTGTGATTTTCTCCAATTTTTCGCATTTTTTCGTGTATTTTTGAGGTTTTATTACAATGGATATTTCAATGAAAACTATACAGTCCAAGGCTTTACTTGGCATAGGTTACTCTTTTTTTTCTTTAATACCATTAATCCATTTTTGGAGAATTGCAAAACTACACCTTTAGATTTGTACTTTACAAAACTACGCCCATTTGAAATCTATTTTTATATATACACTAAACTAGTAAATGTTTAAAATAGCGTTTTGAAATGTTTTAGTAATGTGATTTTCTCCAATTTTTCGCATTTTTTCGTATATTTTTGAGGTTTATTACTATGTAAATGTGACACAGAACAGGTTCTGTTGGAGAGGTTCCTGTTTTGTTGGTTAAACCTCAAGCTTACATGAATTTCAGCGGTGAATCGGTTAGTTTTATATCTCTTGTGTTGATTGATATATATCTTATAGTGTATTGACAACATTAGTTTTGGTTAGTATAAAGTCTTTGTCTTTTATGTTTTAACTAGAATTTAACCCGTGGTGTACCACGGGTTTATGTTTTTTACAAATAGTTTTATATATATACAATTAATTTAGAAGTTTGTAATATTCTTTCTGTTTTTTGTAAAATAAATAAAAATATTCAGAATCTCTAAAGAGTATTTTGTTATTTTATTGTTTATGCAAATAAATATATAATGAGATTAGATTTTATATAGCAAAATCTTAATATAATTTGTAAGTTGGTTTATTCCAAACTATAAAAATTTATTTTATTATATTTAGGGATGGACAAAACTTCCGAATCCGAAATACCGAACCCAAACCAAACCGAAATCCCCAAATCAATACTGATCCTAAAAACAAATAACTCGAATGTATAGGAAAATTTACTACCATAATACCCGAAATCGAATCCGAACCGAACTCAATGTTGTAGAACTAAACTAAAATACTCTAACTACCCAAAAAATATTTAAAATAATAATAATTATAATTATATTTGAAGTACATAATTGGAACCAAACCGAAATTAAAGAACCGAAACCGTTCCAAAAATAAATAACCCGAACGAATAGAAAAATTAACTACCTGAAAACCCGGAGCTAAAACAAATTTCTAGATTTGAACTCGAAGTACCCAAAATTTGTTTATGATAAAGTTTAATAATTATTTTCAAACTTCTTGTGATTTATCTAGAATTTTTCCAGAAACCGAACCCGTTAATAAATAATTGTTATGCTAATGTTAATTGATTTAAACAAACTTTATCTATGTTCAATATAGATGTTTATTAACATCTAAAATATTAATATAAATAGAAACTTATAATATGGACAATGATTATATATAAAAACTAAACTATATACTTTTAAAAAAATATTTATATTCTGAAAATTTTTATAGACCTCCGTAAGAAAAATAAAAAGATTATATCAAAAATATTATAAATATGAAATTAGTGGTTGGTTTTTGTTGAAAATCGGTTTTATTGTTTTTGTTGATATTTAAGTTAATTTTAAAAAGTATATATATAGAATGAAATATGTTTGTGTGTAAGTTTAACATAACTCTTAATCCTATTGTTGTCTAAAATAAGAATAAGATTAATCTTAAGTATTTTGTTTGGATTTACTAAATTACGTTTTTACCATTAGTGAAATTTTTGCATCTTGTTTAAAACCAACGACATAGTATGTTGTTAAGTGAGTTTTTTTGGAAAAGTTCAAAAAAATACTTCAAAAATAATAATATATATATTTTTATTATATATTTCGTATAACAAAATTTTAATATAATTTGTAAGTTGATTAGACCAATAATTTATTATTTATTATATTTATGATTCGAAAATACCCGGATTCAAAATACAAACCGAAACCTAATCAAAATACACAAATCATATTATGCGATTTACCCAAATTTATTTAAAATTATAATTATTTTGATTATATATATATAAATAATTGTTGTAAACATATTCTAAATATGTAATATAAGATTTAAATTTTAGTAGAATTGCAATTTCTTCTTTTTTGTTTATAATCGAACCGGAAATCGAACTCGTTAACAAAGTATTTTTGTTTTTTATTGGTGGATATTTTTAACAAAAAATTGTTTCAACTCGTTTTTAAATTCTTAATAATATTGATTAAACCTGTTTTGATTTAAATAAAATTTTAAAGGTAGTTTTTATAAAAAAATATGTAATAATGTATTTATGTGAATTACATATTTTTATTTTGTTTTTCAAATATTTTTTACATAATTTCTTTAATTTTTTGATTTATTTTTGGAGAGAATTGTAATATTTCCTTATTTGGTTTTTCGTAATTAAATGTTCAGAAATATTTCCTTTTATGTTCAATGGCATAATGTGTAAATAAGTTTGATTTTTTGGACATGTTCAAATTAGTACTTCAAAAATACTAATATAGATAACTTCAAAAATGTGGGTTTGGTTTGTTCTTCTTGTGTTGATTGATATATAACTTATAGTGTCTTGACTACATTAGTTTTGGTTGATAGAAAAGTCTTTGGCTTTTATGTTTTAATAACTTCAAAATGTTGTTTGGTATATATAAATGATAGTGTCATGTCTAAATTAGTTTTTGGCTTTTATGTTTTAATTACTTGAAATTGTGGTTTGGTTGATTTGTTGTTTCTTGTGATGTGTGTTATGAAGGTTGGACCGTTAGCGGCTTATTATCAAATACCTTTGCACCACATTCTTATGGTAAGTACTAAAAATTGTATATATAATTTTTGTCAACGTAACGAAAAAATGCAACCCGATTGATCAAATGTTGGTATTTAATTGTCTATATGGTGTTAAGGTATATGATGATATGGGTTTGCCTAATGGTGTCTTAAAGATTCAACCTAAAGGAGGACATAGCCAACACAATGGGTAAAGCAATGTCCTAGAAATAGTAGTAACCATGCTTATATATTTTCGAATACTTTTGAAATTGAAAATGTCGAATCATTTTATCTTGAAAATGGGCACGAAACTTCAAGATCTTAAGATCCATGAATAATGAAGAATATTAACTATAATCGAAATAGGTTAAAACATTTTTACCGTACTTTTTTTTTGCTGAAAAGGTGTATGTCTTTGTTCTTATATGTGTGGCAGATTAAAGAATGTGACGGAACATTTAAATGGATGTCGCAGTTTTCCCCGCTTATCAATCGGTTTGTGTTCTATCCCCATCAGTGAAGTTTACCTTACGCCAAATAACCGTAAAATCATAGTAAATTCTAACTAGTAAATATGCAGGAATTGGGAATCCACCGGGTAACATGGACATGAAAGCGTTTCTTCTTCAAAAATTCAGCCCATTGGAGCGAAAACAGGTAAAGTAGTACAAATATTAGCTTCAACTTGTAGGATTAAAGACATTATACGACTATTTGTTCATCGTATATAAAATGGGTAATGTTGAACTGAATCATGTGTTTAGATTGATGCGGGGATGGAAGAAGGCGTTGAAGCCGTGAGGATGCTTGTCGTGTATGGATTCAACGACATGATATCTCGGTTTAATTTAGGGCAGAAATATAAGTTTCACAAAGTTTGAGATATTTTTGTTTACATCTTGTTGTTACCCTGTGAGGGGGTAATTGTTAGCATCATAAGTCTTTGTCTTGCTTGTATTGATCTAAAAATATTGTGATGTTAGTTTGGTCTGAAAATAATTGTTTTTGGTAAACAATGGTTAACATTTTAAAAAGACTATGGTAGAGGAAACATTGCTTACTTAAATGAGATCATTGTTTTAAAGATTATGTTTCTAAGTAACTACATTTATATATATATATATATGTAAATCAACTCTGAGTATAGGTTGGATTACTGATGAAGTATCCAAAATATGTTTTTTCTTTTAGTTAATTTATTTATTTATTAAGTTTGATTTCTATCAATTATTATTAATTTCTTTATTTATTTGATTTCTATTTCTTAAAATAATTTTCTAAAATTGTTAGACTCTTACCTATAAATAAGACTATTAAAACATCTAATAGTTATATTATTAAGGGGGGGGGGGGGGGTTAGTGGGAGATTGATTTTAAAAGATTTAGTTGAATTAAAGAGTTGTAAGATTTTTAGATTTTTGAATGATTTTTGAAGATTATAAAAAAGTTTTTTTTTATGAATTGTCATAGATTCTCAATGGTTTTTATTGACTTATTCTTAAGGATTTTAATAAAGAAATTATACTTTTCTAAAAAAATTTCAAATATTGCCAAGTGAAATAAGATATGTTTGTTTGCTATAATAAACATAATATGTCGTGCACTTTTTCATTGTCTCTCTCATATAGTCGGGGCATTGAGGTTTGTGATTGTTCTAGAAGAAATGAAACAAAAGATACGGTAGAGTCTTCCTCACATCATCAAGAAGAGGTAATATTAGATGTGGGTACGACGATTTTAATGGGATAAGAACTGGGAATTGGAGGCTCAATAGATCAAACTAGCAAAAGAGAAACGAAGGTCAAAAACTTATTGTAAGAGAACTTTATTAAAATAAGAAGATATGGGTTCTTTCTTGGGGATTAGACGTACGCTTTTTCCTCGCTTTCTTTCTCTATTTATACTATAATTTACAAATAGAGACATTTAAGTCTCGGCTCATTAATACGAATTAAATACACTTAAAGCGGCCGTTATGTCGTCATCGATCTCTTTAACCGTCGAAGTACGCTCACCTCCCCTCGTCTTCTCGTCGGGCCGATAGTAGTCGAATATGGGCTCTCTTCGGCCCATCCACTTTAGGCCCTTTTAGGGATGCGGACTTAAATTCTCGGCGGGCCTCGGTCCACGTCGTTAATGGGCCCGTGTATTAATTCGAACACCAACGAAGGCCCCCTAAGTTCGATGTTTTCTCGTCGAACTCATCGGACTTAGATAAGCGGACTCTTTGACTGCGGGAAGTAGGTCGCCGATTAGATCTTCGCAGATTTCCAAAGGCCTTGCCGAACCGAAACGCGGAGAAGCGAGCTCCTTGATTGCCAAGAGGAAAATCCGCCAATTAGATCTTTTCCGATCCCGAGTATCTCGCTAAACGATACCCTAATAAAATATATTAAAAGGGTAATGATTCGATTTTCCAAAAGGTGGGGCGGCACGGTTTCGTAGCGTTAGATGACGTCACTCCTTGATTTGATTTGAATAAATAGAGCCGAAACGGAGAGGCTCTTCTTTATCCTTGCAAACACAAACTTTTCGCGACCTCTAGAGAAAGAAAAACTCCAACTTTTTCCGGAAAACTTACGGAATCCCAAATAGACGATAACAATGGCCCCCAGAGAACCAAGACGTATTGTTACTCAAGCCGGAGACCAGTTCGGCCCCTACCAAAGTACACTCTCGACGGCGAAATCCCTCGAGTTGCTCCGCCGCACATGCGCGATTCCCGAAGCGGTGGAACTGGCGCTACCCCGTGAGGGCGAATCGCCGGAAAGCGTCCGCCCAGGATTCTGCTGCGCCTACGAGGCGTACTTCTCCGGGGCGGGTCTGTCTTTTCCGATCCCGGAGGCGCTGATACTCTACCTGTATCAGCTCGGGATCGCTTTTCCTCAGGCTCTGCCTAACTTTATCCGGTCGGTGTTATGTGCACTGACGGTGGCGGAGGAGACCGGATTCGCCTTTGGCGTTCCGGAACTGATGGAGTTGTTCAGCGTTCGCGTCTCGAAGACGAGCGGGACGTTCGCTATTTACCCCAACACCAACAGGAACTTGGTGTATGGTTTCCGGAGAAGGATTCGAGGCTGGATGGACCGGTATTTCTTCTTCCGCATCACGAAGTCCTCCGTCGGGGATATGCACGAATTTATCGGCCACAAATGGGCCGCGACCTGCGGTAAGTACTTTATGCTTTTAATCCGAGAATTTCTTGTTGTGCAGAAAAGATCGCCGCCTTGGCCCCCTTCAGGGTTCTTTAGGAAATGACACATCTTTCTTTGTTTCAGAAACTCAAACGCGGCTCGACGATCTCACGCGCTTCGAGGATTTCTATCGGGTCGCCGTCGAAGCCTCCTCCAAGTGGAATTCCTTCCCGCTGGATAGGATCCACGGTGCCTGTGCTCGCCTGAGGGAGCGGACACTTAGAGGGCCTGTTTCTCCGCCTGCGGAGTCGTCTCCCCCGACTTATCGGGCGAAGAAAGAGAGGGAGGTCCGCCTCGCAGCCTTGGCCAAGATCAAAAAGGAGGAGATCTCGGTTTTTAAGGCGAGCGGGGAAAAGCCCAAGGTCAGTCTAGTGGCTGATTGGGTCCTCCAGCGGACTCCGGACGAGCTAGCCCCCATCGCTCCTCTGCCCCGCCTCGGGGATGGCGCGGAGGAAGAAGAAGAGGAGGAAGGCCTCGAAAGGAGGAAGAGGAAGAGAGGCGATGACGATGCGGATACAACTCCTCGCGCTGGTGAGAGGACGAGGTCCGGGAGCGCGGACCGGTGACGGCCAAAGAGCCGATCATGCGCCCCCCACCGGCCCTTTCGGACCGCTCCGTCTCTCCTAGTGCCGCGGACCGAACGACTCCGCAACGGAAGACTTCTCGACGTGATGGGGCGGTCGGGGCTCGCTGCGCCGAGGCCAACCGTGCCGGGGGTCGGAGGAGCGGCTCCCGATCGTCAACGCGGAGAATCGGAGAGGTAACCTTCTTACTATGGTGTTCAATTTATTCCGCTTAGATAGAGAGGTAGGTTTCGGCCCGACTTGGCCTTATTTCGGACCGCGAGCGTGTCTCGAACCTCGTTCCGCACGTTCTCCTACCAAGGCACTGGAGATTCCGCGCCGGAGAATATGCGCGAGCTCTGTGAGGGACTTGTATGCCCGCCACTCGATTGCTTTAGCCGAGGTATGTAAACTTTGCTTGCCGCGAGACTCTTGTGTCCGTCTCGGAATTTTTTACTAATTCCTTGTGTTTGTAATATGGCGATCGGCGACGTCTTTTAACCGCCTTCGTGTGGTTACGAACAAGTGCTCACCGACCCGGGGTCCCTCCGGTCGACCGACGAGGACCAAGGAAAAGGCGGCACGGCGGAGCGATCCCTCGAAACCATGAGGGTCGCATCGAAAGGAACGCCGACCGGGCGAGGCGAGGTCGATGATTACCGACGTCAGCGCGACGAGGCGAAGATGGCGGCTGCTGCGCAGGAGACCAAGGTGGCCCTCATGCTGAAGAGGGCCGAGATCGCGGAAGAGAAGAGCTCTCGGTTCGAGAGGGAGATGATCGCGGCGGAGGAGAGTTCGCGGGCGATGTCAAAGAAGTACGAGACTCTCCTCGAACTTCGAGATCGCGATCTCCGGGTCTCGTCTCACGAAGCCAGGCGCGACGTTAAAGGCGCCGGGGTTAAGATGGTCGACCAGGTGAGGGACCACCTCCTGCTGTTGAAGAGGCGTTCTCGGGTAGAGCGCGAGGTCGCTGAGATCCGCGCGAACCAGGATTTTCTGGCTGGGATCCAGAGGGGCGAATACCCTGACCTTGAGGCGGAAGCGGCGAGTATGGCCGAGGATCTCCCGGTGGCCGAAGCGAAGTTGGCCGCCATGCCGCTTCCCTCGCTAGATCTGGATGAGCTAGCCAAGAGATTTGACGATTCGCCGCCTCCCGGAGACGTGGTCGACTGTGAATCGGCTCTGGCTCCTGCGGACGCGCATGTGACCGGCGATGCTGCGCCGTTGGAGGTAACGCCACTGGCGGTGGCGCCTTTTGATCAGTTTGGATCGATGACCGCCAGCTTGTCCGTTGAAGACGCCCAAGATCTAAGGGAGAGCGTCCGTCCCGAGGGGTTCGAGCCACAGGTCGCGGGTCTCGCAGAGGATGGTCGCGAGATCGCGCTTGCTGAAGAGGCGTCGGTGCAGCCGGGGGCGGGAACAAGCAGCTCGACGGGGGAAGAAGACCAGACATGAATGTAATCATGTTTTTAAGCAGGGGTCTGTCCCAAAAATTTTTTTGTTTTGTTGCCTTTTTTTTTTAAAAAAAGAATTCGTTAAGTACAATTTCTCGGCTTTACATGTCTTTGTTTCCGCGTACTTAGCTGTTTTTTCAAAAAAAAGGCGCTATTCATTGCGATCGGACCTTTAGTTGGTTCACCTTGTCCAAGTCTTCTAGGTTGACCCGTTGGTGGCGCGATTTATAATTTATAGTCTTTAAGTTCTTGGTTCGAACTGTATCGATCGTTGAGAGCCTGGGGGGTCGGCTTGTATCGCCGACCTTAGTGTATTGATTGTTTCGAATCCTTTAGCATGGCTGCGTCGATTGTTTGCGGACCGTAGAGGTCGGACTGTTTGCGGACCGCAGAGGTCGAACTATTTAGATAGCTTGAATATGTTTTGCTTGTTCGATCGTTAAGTTCCTAAGGAGCTGTGTTGATCGCTGAGTTCTTTGTGTCGAACTGTGTAGATGTGCATCGTTAAGTTCTTTATGTCGAACTGTTTTAGATGGCTTGAATTCGTTAAGTTCTTTGATAGAACTGTGTTGGTCGTTCGCGAACTCTTAGGTTCGATATGCATCGTTGAGTTCTTTATGTCGAACTGTTTAGATGGCTCAAATACAGTTTGTTTTTTTTAAAATCGTTCAAACTCTTTGGTCGAGCTGTATTGATCGTTCGCGAACCCTGAAGTTCGATATGCATCGTTAAGTTCTTTCTGTCGAACTGTTTAGATGGCTTAAATACGGTTCGCTCACTCGATCGTTAAGTTCTTTGGTAGAACTGTGTTGGTCGTTCGCGAACATTAGGGCTCGATATGCATCGTTAAGTTCTTTCTGTCGAACTGTTTGGATGACTTTAAATGTGATTCGCTTTTTGAATATCCTTTGTAGAAAAAAGGTTTTATTTATTTATATAGCTGGACCCGATCAAACGATACGGGCTGCCTACGTACCCGAGTTGGGATCAAGCCTGAAACGTAGTTCGGTTTACAATAGAGCGAATTTAAGCATAAAATTTCTTGAGGTTCATGATGTTCCAAGGTCTTTTGACGTTGTTCCCTTCGGAGGTTTTGAGACGGTAGACTCCCGGGCGGATGATTTCGTGTACGATGTACGGTCCTTCCCACTTGACTCCGAGTTTGCCAGCGCGATATTCGGCGGTGTTCTCAAAGACCTTTCTTAGTACTAGGTCCCCGACTGATAGGGTTCGTTGCTTTGTCTTCGAGTTGTAGTATCGTGACGCGGATTGCTGATAGTTTTGAATCTTGATCATCGCTTGATCTCTCTTCGAATCTAGGTTATCGAGAGATTGTCTCAGCATCTCGTCGTTGTCCGCTTCGATCAGAGGGTTCTGAGTTCGCCTGATCCCTGGGACTGCTGCTTCGGCGGGGACGATCGCTTCGACTCCGTAGACGAGGGAGAACGGAGTTTCCCCCGTCGCCTGCGCGGTGTGGTTCGGTAGGCCCGCAGTACCCCTTCAAGCTCATCGTGCCATCCTCCTTTCCGAGAATCGAGACGTTTCTTGAGACTATAGAGTATTGACTTGTTCGGCGCACGCCTGTCCGTTTCCTGCGGGTAGCGAGGTGTAGAGTATTGTACTTTTATTTTCCGGGTACGGCGAATTTCTCGAACTTTTTTTATATGAACCGGGAGCCGTTGTCCGTGACGATCTCGTACGGGAGTCCGTGCTGCAAATGATGTTTTTCCATAAGAACTTGCGGACCTTTGTGTCGATGATTGCGGAGTAAGCCTCGGCTTCGACCCATTTGGAAAAATAGTCGGTTAAAACGAGAAGGAATTTCCTTCCGTTGGTTGACTCGTGCGGCGGGCCGATGATGTCCATGGACCACCTCATGAAAGGGTAGGGGGCGGAGACGGATGACAACGGTTCGGACGGCTGGTGGATGAAAGGAGCGTGGCGGCGGCACTTTTCGCAATGTTGCGCATATTTAATGCAATCGTCGGTCAAGGTGGGCCAATAGTATCCCTGCCGGCGAACCTTGGTGGCGAGGAGACGACCACCAGAATGATCTCCGCAGAGTCCTTCGTGGACTTCCCTCATGACATTGTCGGCGACTTCTCCGTGGACACAGAGGAGATAAGGCCCCTGGAAGCTCCGCTTGTAGAGCCCCCCCTCGATCATGCAAAACTTGGCGCTGATGACCTTAAGTTTTCGAGCCTCCCATTTTTCAGTAGGGAGTTCGCCCTTCAAGATGTAGTTTTGGATTGGGGTCCGCCAGTCATCGATAGTTGTTTCTGCTGCGTGGGCGGACTCCTCCTGCTTATTCCCTTTCAGGATCGCAAAGACCGGGCCAGTCGGATCGATGCTAGGTCGGTCGATGCATTCCACGGAGATGTTCCTTCTTATGTCAGGGTCGGAAGTTGATGCTAAAGCTGCCAAGGCGTCTGCCGAAGTGTTCTCGCCCCTGGGGACTTTGACGAGCTCAAATTTGTCGAACTCTTTGCAAAGTTCTTTGGTGATGGCGAGGTAGGCCTCCATTCTTTCGTCTTTGGCGGAATATTCCCCGGAGAAGCGGCTTACAACAAGGCGGGAGTCGCGGAAGGGCGAGATATTTCTGACCCCAATGCGATGGAAAGGCGAAGGCGGCGATCGGTGCCTCGTATTCGCTTCGTTGTTCGAGGCGGGAAATCGCGATCGAAACGATTGCTCGATGACTTCTTGATTGGGCGATCGCAACTTGACGCCGATCCCCGATCCTTGCTTGGATGAGGCCCCATCAACGTGCAAGATCCGGGGAGAGTGTTAGTGGACTCGGGATCTTGCACGGGGAGTTCTACTATGAAGTCGGCGAGTACACGGGCTTTCGCGCTAACGCGGGGCTTATATTCCACGTCATATTCGGCGAGTTCGATTGCCCACTTAGAAATTCTTCCGGACCGGTTCGGGCGTGTAGAATCGTTACGAGGGGGTGCGATGTGAGCACTATGATCGAGTGGGACTGAAAATAGGGTCGTAATTTCCTTGCCGCCGTTACAACCGCGAGGGCGAGTTTTTCCATCATCGGGTACACTGGTTTCGGGATCGGTTAGAGTTTTGCTTGTGTAGAAGATCGGTTTCGTTCGCCCCGATCTTCTCGTATGAGGACCGAGGCGACGGCCGAAAGGGACACCGCGATGTAAAGAAAAAGAGGCTCTCCTTCCTCCGGTTTAGCGAGGATCGGTGGTTTCGAAAGGTACGACTTTAGGCGATTAAAAGCCTCTTCACATTGCTCGTCCCAAACCCGGCTTTTGTTTCCCCTTAGAAGGTTGTAGAAAGGGAGACAACGATCCGTCGACCGTGAGATGAACTTTGTTGAGGGGCGCGATCCGTCTGTGAGCCTTTGAGTTTCCTTTACGTTTCGAGGTGAAGGCATATTTAGGAGGGCGTCGACCTGGCTAGGATTCGCCTCTATCCCTCTCTTGGTGACTAAGTACCCGAGGAATTCTCCGGAAGGTACGGCGAAAGTGCACTTTTCCGGGTTAAGCTTCATGCCATATTCTGCGAGGAGATCGAAACACTGTCGGAGGTGTTCGATATGCTCGCCCTGCTTCGATGATTTGACGAGCATGTCGTCTATATAGACTTCCATGACCTCGCCCAATTGTTTCTCGAACATTCGTTGACAAGTCTTTGGTACGTCGCTCCTGCGTTTTTAGGCCGAACGGCATTACTTTGTAACGATAGGTCCCTCGTCCGTTATGAAGGAAGTTTTCTCTGATCGTCGGGATGCATCGAGATTTGGTTATAACCTGAAAAGGCATCCATGAAAGACAAGAGTTCGTGACCGGCCGTTGCTTCCACGAGTCGGTCGATGTGAGGGAGTGGAAAAGCGTCCTTGGGGCATGCTTTGTTGAGGTCGGTGAAATCGACGCATACTTTCCACTTCCCGTTCTTTTTCTTCACGACGACCGGATTTGCGAGCCATTCTGGATACTTTACCTCCCTGATCGATCCTAAGTTCAGGAGTCTCTGTACTTCGTCGTTTACAGCCTTAGCTCTGTCTGGCCCCAGCTTCCTTCTTTTCTGCCTGACTGGCTTGTAAGTCGGATCGACATTCAGTTTATGAGTTATTATCGTTGGGTCGATCCCGGTCATGTCCTCGGGCCCCCAGGCGAACGAGTGTATGTTGCTGGTAAGGAACCGAATCGGCTCGTCCTTGCGGATGCGAGAGCCGCACTCCGATTTTGACGGTTCGGGACGGATTGTTCTGATCAATTGATACTTCGGTGCTAACGCCGTCGCCCCCTCGGAGCTTCTTTTCGGCCCCGCTGGGTCGAGCGACGTTTGCTAACTGCTATTTGACGGTGAGCTTGTGTCCGCTCATGTAGCAAGAGCGTGCGGTCTCCTGGCTTCCTTGTATCTCTTCGACTCCCGTCGGGGTAGGGAACTTGAGGCACTGATGATAGGTCGAGGGAACCGCCTTCATGCGGTACAGCCAAGGAGTTCCGAGGATAGCGTTGTACGCGGCGGGCGGTCGAAGACCGTGAATTCCACAAGCTTCGAAGTTCCTTTGGCGAGGACGGGAAGACGGATCGTTCCGAGTGACATAGTGGTTTCACTGGTGAAGGCGATGAGTGGGGCGGGGGCCCCCTCTACTTCTTCCATACTTGATTCCCATCCTTGAGAGGGTGCTAAGGAAGATGAGGTCCACGGAAGCGCCCGTGTCGATCGAATTCGGACACCTCGAAATTGGCGATGTCCGGCGAGATGACCGGGGCATCGTCATGGGGCCTGGCGAGGCGGAGAGTTTCCTTTTCCTCGAAGGTGATGACCGGTCCGTCGAGTGTCCCGTATTCGGGGCTCGGTTTCCCGACTTTCCTTTGGTGTTTTTTGATGGAGTTCACCGATGAGCTAAAAAGCTCGGACCCTCCCATGATCATATCGATCCTTTTCTTGGGAGTTTCTTCGTTCTCGTTGTCGGCTTCGACTCTTTTGGGCGATGTGCCACGGAGGAAAGTCGCTTCTCTCGGCCGAGCGATGGTTTCGAGGTCGAAATCGGCGAGGTCGCCGGCGGACCATTTCTCCATGAGGATGGTTTTCAAACGGTAGCAATCCTTGGTGTCGTGGCCTTTTACACCGTGGAGCTCGCAAAAAGCATCCTTGTCTCGGACCCATTTGTTGCTTGGCAGCGAACCGCTTCGCTTTCCTCCGGAGTCTCTGCCCACGGCGAAGGTTTGCGAACTTCCGCTGGCTCGGCGATTGTCGGGTTTCTTAGACGGACTCTGGGGAGTGGTCTTAGGAGGCGGTCGATATTTCTTGCTTATCGCGAGCTTGTCTTCCTCGAGCTCCATCCAGGCTGTGGCTCGGTGAAGTGCATCGTGGATACTGGTGGGCTTGTTGATCACGATCTCCTCGCGGAAGCGCGACTCGTGCCAGAGACCGTGTTTGAGGCAGGAGATCGCCGTGGAATCGGTGATCCCGGGTAATCTGGACAGAATTTCCTTGAACTTGGTTATGTACTTTCTCAGAGGCTCGGCCTGCTCCTGAACGTGGTTCCACAGGTCGCCGTCGGAGAGTCCCTGGTCTATGAAAATAGAGTATTGTTTGATGAAAGCGGTGGTGAAGTCGGTGAAGCTATCGATCGAGCCGGGTTCGAGGTGGGTGAACCAGACTAAGGACGGGCCGGAGAGGTTCTCGGCGAACAGCCTACAAAGGCCGTCATCTTGCTCGTGCTCCTCGAACTGCACCCGCCCAGCGGCGATGCGGAAGGCGGTGAGGTGTGTCTTGGGATCTCCGACTCCGTCATAGGACGGAAGTTTGATCTTTCTTGTATCGCGGACGCGCAGCGATGCGATCCTCCGTGTAAACGGGGTTCGCCTGGTTTCTTCAATAACTCGGTTGATTTCTGGAGCGGAGCTTATTGCTTCGTGGATTTTTGAGTTTATTCCCCGGATCTCGGTTCGAATCTCCTCGAAATCCTTCCCAGCTAGGTCCGCTCCGCGCAAGGCTTCGGTGCGGGTCGCAGAAGTCGGCGTTGGCTCCTCGGAGTTTCGTCCGTCATTCGCCGTTGCCAGCCGAGTGGGGGTGCCAACGGTGTTCTGCTCGTTGGGAGGCTGGAGATTGGTAAGCACGCCTTCTATCTTGTCGAAGCGCTCGGCTAGGGTAGAGGTCGCCTTCTGTTGCTCGGTGATTACCTTCTGGAGGTCAGTGAGCAATTGGGCGAAGTCGACAGATGAGACGTTTTGAGAGTCGGTGACATCCATGAGAAGCGGTTTGATTTTCCTCTGTTACTAATTAAAGGTGATCTATCAATGCCCCCTCCTTCTAGCGCCAAATTGTGGGTACGACGATTTTAATGGGATAAGAACTGGGAATTGGAGGCTCAATAGATCAAACTAGCAAAAGAGAAACGAAGGTCAAAAACTTATTGTAAGAGAACTTTATTAAAATAAGAAGATATGGGTTCTTTCTTGGGGATTAGACATGCCTTTTTCCCTTGCTTTCTTTCTCTATTTATACTATAATTTACAAATAGAGACATTTAAGTCTCGGCTCATTAATACGAATTAAATACACTTAAAGCGGCCGTTATGTCGTCATCGATCTCTTTAACCGTCGAAGTCTGCTCACCTCCCCTCGTCTTCTCGTCGAACTGATAGTAGTCGAATATGGGCCCTCTTCGGCCCATCCACTTTAGGCCCTTTTAGGGATGCAGACTTAAATTCTCGCTGGGCCTCGGTCCACGTCGTTAATGGGCCCCGTGTATTAATTCGAACACCAACATTAGAGTATTCATAGTATTTATGTATTATATATGTATATTAGTTGATGTTTCAAAATTATGGTTTTGTGTTTTTTTAGTGACGCTAGTTTATGTTTGATATTATAAATTAATTGGTTATGAGTTCATGTTTTTGTGATTGTAAATATATTTTATTAGCATATATGAGATTGTACTAACTATGTTAAGCTTTTAAATAAGATTGCAATGGGTGATAAAGAAAAAAAAAGAATATATTCAATGGAATTCGAACGAGACCAAAGCCTTGATATAACTACTTGTAGAGGGAATTCAACGTGGATGGCATGACAATAATGGTTTAATGAACAAAGCAACAGTGGAACACAAAATCTTACCGGTTCTTAATGAAAGACTTGGATGCCAAAAAACCCACAACCATTATTTAAGTAGAATCAAATACTTGAAATCTCAATATCAATGTTATGTAGATATTTTGAACAATAGTTCAGGTTTTGGATGGGATCCTATAGCCAAAAAATCACAGCTTCTAATGAAATATGGCATGATTATTTGACTACATAATTTTCTACGTAAACATTGTAGATCGTATGATTTTCCTGAAGAAGTTGTTAACCAAAACAATGAGCAAGAAAGTGTAATTGTGGGTACTCTTGAATCTTGATAAACGAGATTTTGCCCCGCTTAATCTAATATCTTAATGTAGTATTTAAGATGTCAAACCAAATCAGGAGCAAACAATGTATTTGAATTTATGCGAAACAAACTCAGTTTAAGTGTGATCAAGGGTTGTTTGTTTGATGTTTTTGTAACCGAAGATTTAACAAAACGAAAAACGAGAATTAAAGGTTTTGAAAGATTAATAAAAAGCTAAACAATCAGGTTAAGGTGTTTTAAAGGATGATTAAACTTTCGGATTTCAAATTGTCTTTTATAAAATTTACTTTAAGGTTTTGAAAACGATTTTAGATCAATCCACTCTCGTGGCAATGATCCTTTTCTCAACGATTAAACTAAAACAATGTCTTGGATAGTTTAATCGTCGAGAAACTTTAAGGACAAATCAATTCTAACCACCAAGCTTATTAACACGGATCTCTCGGTTAAGCTAGGCTTGGTTCTAAGGTAATTGT
The DNA here is from genome assembly GCA_963556525.1 of Cochlearia excelsa. Lineage (NCBI taxonomy): Eukaryota > Viridiplantae > Streptophyta > Magnoliopsida > Brassicales > Brassicaceae > Cochlearia > Cochlearia excelsa. The sequence continues at coordinate 45,229,061 of OY748327.1, read as the reverse complement.
TCAGGAGGCTTTATAATCTCTCGATTCATAAAGCTTCCTGGGCTCGATAATCGAATGGCCAACTCGATTAAAGCTTTAAGGCTGTTACCAAAGACTAAAGTTTTCAATCAATTAAGTTTTAGACAATTATCTATCCTAGATTCAATCAAACCCCTTTTACCCTAACCCAATTGTCTATTTAGAACTACTCACAAATCATATTGAAACTCATAGCAATTAGGTTTATAGATATCAATAGCATAAACAAAAACAAGGAGAATAAAGGGTAAAGAAAACTCTTATTCAATGATGATGATGAAGATTACAAGGTGGCCAAGAAGCAATCACCAAGAAATCCCCTCTAAGTCTCAAAACACAAAATAATTGATAAAGTAAAACCAGATTCATGGTGGCTGTGTGTTTTTGCCCTAATATAAGATTCAAACCGAAAAATAGAATAAAAGGAAACCGAAAATTGGAGTTGGTTTTCCTTTTTACACATTAATAACCAAAAATCTTATAAAATTCGCAGCCTGTATCGGTCAAGGCAAACCGATACAGGCTGGCCGATACGCGCTTCGGCAAATCTTCCTTCGGCTCTGTTTTCCTCGTATCGGCCAGGCTAAGCCGATACGACAGGTCGGTACGTGTCTTCGGGTCTTCTTCTCTTGTATCGGTCACTCCAAACCGATACGGTTTGCCGATACAAGCTTCGGTGAAACTTCTGTCTTCTATATCGGCCACAAGAAACCGATATGCTTGGCCGATACGGACTTCGGCAAATCTTCTGTCAGGAGTATCGGCCAACAGAAACCGATACAACATGCCGATGCAAGTGTATCAGTTTCTTTTTGGCTTAAATTCATCAATTTCGCCGTCTTTATGCTCCAAAACCTGAAATACACAAAACAAACCAAAGTGCAACCTATATGACACTAAATGCAACCTAAATGAATGAGTTCTAATGCATAACCTAAAGTAAAATGTGTAAAATATGCAAGTTATCAACTCCCCCAAACTTATCCTTTGCTTGTCCTCAAGCAAGAGAATTTCGCATCAAAGTTTAGGAAGGTGTGGAGGCGGGGACCTCAGAACCAAAAGTAACGCGAAGAGTGTAGTGAACGAGTATCCTAAACATAGTATCCTATCGCAACCGAGCTAGTTCTACCTATTGCCATTCATCTCAAACTCCGTCTAAATCCGTTATTATTACCAAAAGCATGTGATCCACTTGTCTAGTCTAAGCACCTTTCACATTCAATTAAGCATAGTCAAAACATGAAACATGATCAGGAATTTCCAAGAGTTTTTCTATTTGTCTAGGTAAGAACGGGATTTCGAATCAAACGAGGAGGCTAACACTCAGGCATGTGGTTAGTTGTAGCGCGGTTTCTCTCGGGGAGTGAAAGGGTTAAGCAAAATCGGGAAAGACAAGAAGCAATGCAAATCCGGACATCCATCCCTATACAATTCTAATCTCTAACCCATCTTTTCACTCTCTACACACTTAAGCATTCAAACACCGAGTTTTCTTTCATTTTTTTTTTTTTTCTTAACTACCTTAGGGGTTTTATTTGGCTAACTTTCTCTTTTTTTTTTCATTTTCGATTTTTCTGTTTTTTTTTTTTTTTTTTTTTTTTTTTTTCTTTTTTTTTTTTTAGTAGCCATTCTTTACCCCTAGGAGTTTTACAATTTAACTCGTGTTTATTTTCTGAAAATACGTTTTAGTTCAAAGATGTGTTTCCCGTTATCCCGTCTACAAACTAGCATATGATAACCTAGCCAAATGGATGTCCTTCCTTGTCGCTCCCTATACTTTCAAGTTTTTGCGAAACCAAACAATCACTAAATGAAAAGAATTCTCACAAGTGTTTGGGTTTAGGCGAAGGGGTGAGAGGGGAATCATCCTTATAATGAGAATGACCGGATTGCGCTTAAGGTGTTTCGGTTTAGGAAGCCACAATCCGTAAAAATCACAAAGCCATAGAAATACTCTTAAAAACTCTCAATCACGCTAATTAGAAGTCAAGTTTAGGTTCAAATAATTTTTGAAGGCTACCTAGAACTATCAAGCTTCATAACCACACTATTGGCTTTTTAAACATCAATGTCTAGGGTCGAGATTTCATGATTTTCGGCGAGTTCTAAGTCGTTTGAGGAAGACACTACACTTAAGATACCGTTCAAAACACTAGACGCGTCGCTTTATAAGGCTAAAATCATCATAGATCCCCTATGCATATGACCTAAATGAGATTAACTAATCCTACATGCATTTTTTTTTTTTTTTTGTGTTTTTTGGGTTTTTTGTTTTTTGTTTTGTTTTTTTTTTTTTTTTTATATCACTAATATGAAACTATATGACTACTCCCCCAAACTTAAATCACACAGTCTCTGTGTAAAGAAAGTATTTGGAGAAGATCCTATATGCAAAAACAACCTAAAAACTACATGCAATGAATGTGAAAAAGCATATGTACAAGGGTGGAGGGTTACCTCGGTAGTAGTTGGTGTCGGGTCGGGGCCTTCTCCATCGGAGGAGAAAGTGGGAGACTCGTTGTCCGAGAGGACCGTGGGTGGGCGGTTGTGAAAGCGGTAGGGTCTCCTAGGCTGCCTAGGTGCGTACGTACGCGGATCACGCACTACCGGTTGCGTGTCTTGGTTCGAACTGCGGCTCGCGCGGGACAAACCCCTCTTGATGGTCTTCTTCGGCGACTTGACCTCGCACACCAACTTCCTTATGGTTCGGTCTTGGAAGAGGTTCCACCGGCTCATTCTCTGCATATCCAAGTACATGTCCCGCAAAGGACCGGGCTGTCTAGGCGCGGTGGAGGGACCGAGGTAGTAGCGCTCGGGTCCGTAGGTAGGCAGCGTCGATGTGCTGAACTCGTACCTACTCGGTCCAGCAGGTCGGTGGACTTTTTTCGGACCGCGGACAGAGGAGAGAGGGGCGGCTGTGACATCGTGTAAGTGGCGCCAGTCGAGTTCGAAGTGAACCGCGGCGTTGCCGCTGAAACTTGTGCAGGCTCGGTTGGGAAGGAGGACGATGCTTTGAACGTTGTTTATCTTGAACGAGTACGCGTACTTACCCTCGCATTCACCGACAATCATTAGCTGCTTTGCCAAGTATGGCATGTCCATGAAGGTCGGATGTTCTTTTCTTCCCAATAGGGGTACCCGCCGGCCGGTTAGAAAAGGTGTGACCCATCCGCCTATGCTCGGCTTTGGCGTGGCATCGGTGCGAGTCCAAGCCCAACGTTTGATGTCCATGAAACCGTTGATGAGCAGCCGAAGAACGCTCGGGAAGTGTTCTTCTGTCGTGGGGAACAAATCGGGGTCGCGGAGTGAACGTCGAAGTATCGGCGCTGACCTTGCTGCAAGTACATCATCTCGTTGTTGTTTACTTGCCCCGTCTCGCGTCTAGGGAAGAACACGTGCGAAAGAAGTTTCGCACATATCTTATCGCCGGATGGCGAATCATCGCGCTCTTCGATCTCCCGGGCTGGTAGACCCCGTTGGCAATAAAGTTCCAAAGCTGTGCGCTTTCGCCTATCTCGTTGATGAGCTCAACTTGCCCGTTTGCTGGAATTCCGAGTATTTTTTCCCAAGTTTGGAGAGTTCCGGAGTATACTCTCCCGTTGCTAGCTGTGAACGAGATTTCCATCGCTTCATTCTTGTATGTGATCGCGAGGGTGGCTAGAAACTGACAAGTCTCCTCCTTGTAGGCTATTTCCTTCTTCCCTAAAACCCAATCAAGCCTCATGTGGCGCGAATTTCCCCTTACCTCATCGTAGATCCCTAATTTCCGAGCGTATCCGTGTCGGGGAAACGCGATGGGGTGAATGGGATCTCCATTAGTGCGTCGTACAACTCCCGGGCTGTCGGTTGCTTCTTCGGATCGCGTGTGATGGGCGAATTGCTTGTCCTTGGTGGGAAGGGGAATGTGGGCGCTACTGCCACCTCCTCCTCGTCGTAGGAGTCATATACGAACTCGAAATCCCCCTCTTCCACGACTGCGGGTTCATCACGCTTCTTTTTCGCGCCAACCTTTCGCGATTTGCTCTTTCGCGGCTCCTCTCTCGGTTCTTCCCTTGGTTCCTCTCTTGGAACCTCATTGGTGGGTTCCCTTATCACCACCGAACCCGACCTAGTCTTTCTCCTCGGTGGCTCATCATCCACTGCCTTGCCTTTTCCTTTCTCCGCCCTTGAAGCTCTCTTTGGTCCCATTGGTTCTTATTGGTGAATTTGGGCGAATTTGGAGAAGGGTCAGATCGTTGGAATCGTTGAGATGACCTGAAAAAGAAGGAGGAGACAAAGAGGATGAGCCAAAAATCGGTTGATTTCGACAACAAACGAAGGAGATATCAAGCTTTTAAAATCGCAACAATGGTGGAACAAAGAGAAAGGGCGATATCGGCTTTGAGTTTTAAGGGTAAAGCCCTAGAAATTTATTTATAAACTACCGATATCGTGACTTAAATAGCGCGTATCGGTTACACGACCGATACGGTTTGACCGATACGATACGGTATCGGGTTTTCGTATCGGCGTGTAGTCGAGGTTGGCTTTGTTTTCGCGTTGTATCGGTCACGGCGGACCGATACAACATGCCGATACGAGTGCTTTTTCTTCGTTTCCCTTGTATCGGTCCCGGCAGACCGATACAACATCCCGATACGAACGTCTCCACTTTCTGTTTGCTTGTATCGGTCCCAGCAGACCGATACAACATCCCGATACGAAACTCCGTGAACCTTTTTCCCTTTGTATCGGTCCCAGCAGACCGATACGTCTCGTCGATATCGGCCAAAGCTTGCCGATACGGCTGGCCGATACGTAACTCCTGGTTATTTCTCCTCGTTTTCACCTGGAAAAACACTACTAAGTAACAAAAGAAGATGGTTAGAATTATGAATATGAGAATGCTAAATTAAAAACAAAGATTATGTACAAGGATAGACATGGGACTTCCTCCCAAGTGAGCTTGTTTATAGTCACGTAGCTTGACTTTACCCCTTTGTTTTAAGCAACGTTTGGATCCGAAAGAGACAATGAGTCTCCTCCGGTTGCAGCTTCGTTTGCGAAGTACGGTTTGAGTCTTTGACCGTTTACTGCAAACTCCCCTCCGTGCTTGTCCCAAAGCACCACAACTCCGAGTGGTTTCACCTCCTTGATCTTAAAGGGCCGGGACCAACGGGATTTCGGCTTTCCCGGGAATAGTCTAAGCCGCGAGTTGAATAGCAGGACCAAGTCGTTCACCTTGAACTCTTTCTTGATGATCTTCTTGTCGTGGAAGGCTTTGGTCCGCTCTTTGTAGATCTTCGAGCTCTCATAGGCGTGTTGGCGTATTTCGTCCAATTCCTCGAGCTGAAATTCCCTCTTCTCTTTCGCGCTCTTAATATCGAAGTTGAGAAGCTTGATTGCCCAGCTGGCTTTGTACTCGAGCTCTACCGGTAAATGGCATGCTTTCCCATACAGCAAGTTGAAAGGTGTCGTTCCCAAGGGCGTCTTAAATGCTGTCCCGTACGCCCAAAGAGCGTCGTCTAGTTTAACGGACCAATCTTTCCTCGTTACACCGACCGTCTTCTCGAGGATGGCTTTGATTTGTCGGTTGGAAACCTCAACTTGGCCACTTGTTTGGGGATGATAAGGTGTTGCCACCTTGTGCTTAACACCGTGCTTCTTGAGAAGACTCTCAAAGACCTTGTTGATGAAATGGGATCCACCGTCACTAATCACAACCCTGGGAACTCCAAATCGAGGGAAGATTATCGTCTTAAAAAGACTAACAACGGCTTTTGAGTCGCTCGTTGTGCAAGCTACAGCTTCCACCCACTTGGAGACATAGTCTACCGCCACAAGGATGTACTTCTTGCCATACGATGATGGGAAGGGTCCCATGAAGTCTATACCCCACACATCAAAAATCTCAACCTCCATGATAGGGTTTTGTGGCATCTCGTTCCGCTTGCTTATATTGCCCTTCCTTTGGCAAGGATCGCAGCGTTGAACGAACTCGTGAGCGTCCTTAAACATCGTGGGCCACCAAAAACCAGCTTGTAAGACCTTGGAGACCGTCTTAAAGCTCGCGAAATGTCCCCCATAGGCTGAACCGTGGCAATGAGTAAGAATGTCGTTCACCTCTTCATCTGCTACACACCTCCGATATAATCCATCTTTGCACAAGGTGTAGAGGTAAGGTTCGTCCCAATAGAACCGTTTCAAGTCGTGGAAGAATTTCTTCTTTTGATGACGCTCCAAGTCATGCGGTTCTCTTCCCGTGGCCAGGTAGTTCACGATGTCCGCGTACCTTGGCTCTTTTTCTGCGGGCAAAGAGCTCTTCAACCTCATACTCTTGCTCTCCCCGGAATTTCGTAGCATGACGTCATTAGCTGCTCCTCGGGGAATGAGTCGTCGATGGGCGTAGGTCGTCTACGCGCAGCCGCGACAAGTGATCCGCGACTCCATTCTCGACGCCCTTCTTATCTTTGATTTCCAAGTCAAACTCTTGGGAGCGACAGAATCCACCGTAGCAGCCGCGGGTTTCGCATCTTTCTTTGCGAGCAAATGTCTCAATGCTGCGTGATCGGTGTAGACTATCACCTTTGAGCCAACCAAGTATTGCCTAAACTTCTCGAAAGCAAAAACGATGGCTAGGAGTTCCTTTTCTGTGGTCGCATACTTTGATTGCGCATCGTCCATCGTCTTACTAGCGTAGTAAATGACGTGGAGCTTCTTCTCCTTTCGTTGTCCCAACACCGCACCAACGGCGTAGTCACTAGCATCGCACATGATCTCAAAGGGTAGATCCCAATCTGGTGGCTGCACAATAGGAGCGCTAATTAGCTCTTGCTTGATCTTGTGGAAAGCGCTTAGACACTCGTCGTCGAACACAAAATCGACGTCCTTGCATAGCAATCTCGTCAGCGGTCTAGCTATCTTCGAGAAGTCCTTGATGAACCTCCTGTAGAAACCCGCGTGACCGAGAAAACTCCTTATGCTCTTCACTGAATTTGGAGCTCCGAGGTTGGCCATAACGTCGATCTTTGCCTTATCAACCTCAATACCTTTTTCTGAAATCCGATGACCCAAAACGATGCCATCTCTTACCATGAAGTGGCACTTCTCCTAATTCAGCACCAAGTGGCATTCCTCGCACCTTTTAAGCACCCTGCAAAGATTAGACAAACACGAGGCAAACGAAGAACCGTAGACAGAAAAATCATCAATAAAAACCTCAACAATGTTTTCGATTAAGTCTGAAAATATGGACATCATGCATCGTTGGAACGTCGCGGGTGCATTACACAACCCAAACGGCATTCTACGATACGCAAACGTACCATAGGGACAAGTAAAGGTGGTTTTCTCTTGGTCCCGGGGGTGGATGGGTATTTGGAAAAATCCGGAATACCCATCGAGAAAACAATAGTATGGATGGTTGGCTAAGCGTTCAAGCATTTGGTCAATGAAGGGCAGGGGGAAATGGTCTTTTCGAGTTGCAGCGTTTAGCTTTCGATAATCGATGCAAACTCTATGACCCGTGATTGTTCTAGTTGGGATTAATTCGTTTTTATCGTTCTTAACCACGGTAATTCCACCCTTTTTCGGTACTACATGAACGGGAGAGATCCAATTGCTATCGGATATTGGGAAAATTATCCCCGCATCCAATAGCTTGATTATCTCTTTCTTAACAACTTCTTTGAGGTTTGGGTTCAGCCGACGTTGGTGTTCTATTGAGGACATAGATTCGTTCTCTAGATGTATCCGGTGCATGCACAAAGAGGGTGAAATCCCTTTGATATCATCTAGAGAATAACCTATTGCCTTCCTAAATTTTTTTAGCTCATGAGTTAAAGTTTTAACCTCGTCGTCGCTAAGCGCGGCGTTGATAATTATCGGGTAAGTGGAGTTAGGCCCCAAGAAAACGTACCTTAGCCCGTTGGGAAGGGGTTTTAACTCTACCTTTGGCGCTTTGAGTTCGCTCCAATCGTCGTCATCGCTAGACTTACCATTGCTAGCATCGTCGTCCGTCGTCATCGCCTTGGCGTCGTATGTAACCGCCTCGGGCAGGACAAGAAACTCGGCTTCCACATCGATGGGGTGGGAGTCGATTCTTTTCTGGACTGCCATCACGTCTCCTCTCGTTGTTCGGCCTCCTTCTTCTAAGGTGGTCATGGCAAGCTGAAGCTCGTCTTCCGTTGCTAACTCCTCCAAGAATTCATCCGCGAGTTCATCCATCAAGTCGATGTAGAAAATCTGCCCATCAATGGTCGGTTTCTTGATCGTATCGTTGATGTCGTACCTTTGGACTAGGTCTTCTCCGAGATGCAGATCAATCTTACCCTTCTTCACATCTATAATCGCTCCGGCTGTGGCTAGGAATGGCCTACCGAGGATAAGAGGGTCCTTAGGTTCCTCATCCATTGCCAAGACGATGAAATCAGTGGGGATGAAAGCGTTCCCTAGCTTGACCGGAATGTCCTCTAACACACCCGCGGGTATCCTTACCGACCTATCGGCGAGTACTAGGGAGATCCTAGTTGGCTTGAAGGATGAAAACCCAAGTCTCTGGGCAATGGACAGCGGCATAAGATCGGCGCTAGCTCCTAAATCGCACAAGCATCCTTCGAAAACCAAGGGGGCCGATGGCACATGGTATGGTGAAACTCCCTGGATCACTCAGCTTTTTAGGGCAGTTTCGTTGGATGATTGCGCTGCACTCGTGCGAGAGGACTACTGTATCGTCGAAGTCCTAAAACTTGTTCTTGATCGCATCCTTTAGAAACTTGCTATAGTGAGGGACGAGTTTAAAGGCATCGACGAGTGGCATGGCAATTTGAACTTCCTTCATTTGCTTTTCAAACTGCGCTTTGTACTTCTCTAGCAGTTGTTTCTTAGCTCGACCCGGAAAAGGTAGCTTAGGCACGTAAGGAGACGTAACGTAGGCCGGCTTTTTCGATTTGGCAGTTTTCTCCTCTGTATCGGCCTTGTTTGTGGCCGATACAGGTGGTCGATATCGGTCTTCCGAAACCGATACACTTGGCCGATGCGAGTGTCCTGTCTCCTTATCGCTCGTATCGGCCTTATCCTTGGCCGATACTGGTGGCCGATATCGGCTAGCCGTGGCCGATACTGCTGGTCGATACAGATGTCCTGTATCCTCCTCTTTACCGTCTTCTCCACTTTCTTCATCCAAGAGCGTGGTATCTGCCTCGTGGGATCGTTCCACCTCCCCCACCTGGTCCGCATTGTCCTCGATGCGATCACCAGAAGGTAATTGTCGGCCACTACGAAGATGTAGAGCGTTGACATACTCTTTCGGGTTAGCTTCGGTTTCCCGGGGAGTTGACCCATTGGTCGTTTTGGAGGATGACGTGATCGCCCCACTTGGTTATCCGAGCTTTCAGGTGCGAGCTCATTGATTCAAACTTCGCGTTGAGGTCGTGGTACGAGTTGTCAACCTTTGCCTGAATTTCCTTCTTGAACGTGCTAAACTCCAAGTGATTTCGGGTTTGGCCGTCGAGGATTTGCTTCAGCAGCTGAGCGGTTTGATCACCTTGGGGAGCTGGTGGTGCAGCCGCTCCTTGAGTACCAGGGTGGTTGTTGTAGCCCGGAGGACGATTTGGTGGTGGTCTCGGTGCGTATCCCCCCTGGTTGTATTGAGGTTTACCTTGGTAACCTCCTTGTTGCGCCCCGGGGATAGACCCGGTCCCGGGGATTGACTACGTTGTTGTTGCGGTAGGAGAGGTTTGGGTGCCGCGAGTAGTTGTTGAAACGCCGGCCCGTTCGATTACCCATGTAGTTAATCTCCTCTTGATTCCCCTCCGGGGGTATTTGTTCATCGCCACTACCAACGTAGTTTATGCCCACTTGGTTGGACATGAGTAGCTTATCCAGCTTCTCATTCACCGCCTTTATCTCTCTCTTGAACTGCTCATCGTTCCCTGAGTTGCGGATGGTGCGATCATAGTCCTCTCCGTAGTTACTATTGCTAAGGGCGTAGTTCTCCACCAAAAGCTGTCCATCGGCTTCCGTCTTCCCAAGGAAATTTCCTTGGCTAGCTGAATCGAGAAGCATCCCGAACTTCGGTTTTAGGCCCCGATAGAACGTGCTGAGTAGGCTTTCTCCCGTGAAACCGTGGTGCGGGCATCTCACCGTGTAACCCTTGAATCGTTCCCAAGATTCGCTGAACGTTTCTTGGTCTTTTTGTGCGAAAGCGGAGATCTCGTTTCGCAGCTTTGAAGTCCTTACCACCGAGAAGAACTTTGTGAGAAAAGTCGTCTTACATGCTTCCCAAGTCTGTATGGTGTCCTTCACAAGGTTTTTCTGCCATATGTGTGCTTTGTCCCCGAGTGAGAAGGGGAACAAGCGCGGCTTAAACATGTCCTCATTGACACCATTGATCTTCACCGTGTCGCATAGCATGTCAAACTGGTGAAGATGATCGATGGGGTCTTCACTAGGCGACCCGTAGAACTTGTTCTTGGGACACCATGTTAATGAGACTAGACTTTATCTCAAAGTTATTGTTGGCGATGGCTGGTGGTGTGATGCCACTACGGTTTGTGATGTTCGATGGCACATCCGCTGTACCAATGGTGCGTGCAACGTTAGGTGCGTTGTTTGCATCACCCATCTCGAATTCGATTCCGAACCCGAAGTGTCCGATGTGGATGAGTCGGAGTGGAGGCTGGTTCTTCTTTCTCGTGAGATGGCTCTTTCGTGTGCTTTGATGTCTGCGAAGAAGAGCAAGCTGTCACTTTGTCGGTGACTTCTTCTTTGCATACACCTACAAAACGAAAATCACAAGGAAAGAGAACAAGTTAGTAACGAAACTGAAACTTAATCCCAAGTAGTTTCAAAATTCTAATAATTGTTCGAGTTCCTGAATCGGCAACGGCGCCAATTTGATAAACGAGATTTTGCCCCGCTTAATCTAATATCTTAATGTAGTATTTAAGATGTCAAACCAAATCAGGAGCAAACAATGTATTTGAATTTATGCGAAACAAACTCAGTTTAAGTGTGATCAAGGGTTGTTTGTTTGATGTTTTTGTAACCGAAGATTTAACAAAACGAAAAACGAGAATTAAAGGTTTTGAAAGATTAATAAAAAGCTAAACAATCAGGTTAAGGTGTTTTAAAGGATGATTAAACTTTCGGATTTCAAATTGTCTTTTATAAAATTTACTTTAAGGTTTTGAAAACGATTTTAGATCAATCCACTCTCGTGGCAATGATCCTTTTCTCAACGATTAAACTAAAACAATGTCTTGGATAGTTTAATCGTCGAGAAACTTTAAGGACAAATCAATTCTAACCACCAAGCTTATTAACACAGATCTCTCGGTTAAGCTAGGCTTGGTTCTAAGGTAATTGTTCAGGAGGCTTTATAATCTCTCGATTCATAAAGCTTCTGGGCTCGATAATCGAATGGCCAACTCGATTAAAGCTTTAAGGCCGTTACCAAAGACTAAAGTTTTCAATCAATTAAGTTTTAGACAATTATCTATCCTAGATTCAATCAAACCCCTTTTACCCTAACCCAATTGTCTATTTAGAACTACTCACAAATCATATTGAAACTCATAGCAATTAGGTTTATAGATATCAATAGCATAAACAAAAACAAGGAGAATAAAGGGTAAAGAAAACTCTTATTCAATGATGATGATGAAGATTACAAGGTGGCCAAGAAGCAATCACCAAGAAATCCCCTCTAAGTCTCAAAACACAAAATAATTGATAAAGTAAAACCATATTCATGGTGGCTGTGTGTTTTTGCCCTAATATAAGATTCAAACCGAAAAATAGAATAAAAGGAAACCGAAAATTGGAGTTGGTTTTCCTTTTTACACATTAATAACCAAAAATCTTATAAAATTCGCGACTGTATCGGTCAAGGCAAACCGATACTGGTGGCCGATACGCGCTTCGGCAAATCTTCCTTCGGCTCTGTTTTCCTCGTATCGGCCGAGGCTAAGCCGATACGACGGTCGGTACGTGTCTTCGGGTCTTCTTCTCTTGTATCGGTCACTCCAAACCGATACGGTTTGCCGATACAAGCTTCGGTGAAACTTCGTCTTCTATATCGGCCACAAGAAACCGATATGCTTGGCGATACGGACTTCGGCAAATCTTCGTCGGGAGTATCGGCCAACGAAACCGATACAACATGCCGATGCAAGTGTATCGGTTTCTTTTTGGCTTAAATTCATCAATTTCGCCGTCTTTATGCTTCAAAACCTGAAATACACAAAACAAACCAAAGTGCAACCTATATGACACTAAATGCAACCTAAATGAATGAGTTCTAATGCATAACCTAAAGTAAAATGTGTAAAATATGCAAGTTATCAAATCTCAACAAAGAGAATATGCTAATAATTGGAGAGATACAATAGCTTCTACTATGTGGAAAGATGCAGTGGGAGCTCGAAGTCAACGATGATAAATCGTTGGAATAATTTTTTTTATTTTTTTATTGAGATTAATATTTTTAAAATGATAAGTTGATATTATTTGGATCATTCTATATTGTTAATGCTTTTTATTTTGGGATTTGTCATAAGTTCATGTTGTACGTTGATTGTGTTCATGTTGAACAAAGCATGATACCAAATTTTGAAAATACAACCCCAAAGTATGTTATTTTGAAAGTTATGTTTAATAAATAAAAACATAGTAAATCCATATTCCAATAACACTATAATTTAACAGAATTTAAAAATCATTAAAAACATAACTTTTTGAATAACACAAGATTTTACAAAGAATTACAAAATCATCTTCCCAATAACACAAGATTTAAATATTTAAAGACTTTAAGTATCCATATACCAATAACAAAAGAATCTTAAAATTTACAAAATCTTTAAAAATCACTCTCACACTAACCCTTATATTTTTGCGGTAGATTTCGTAGTTTTTTTAGTGAATGTTAGAAACTTTTTTAAGTTTGCCGGTTGCAAATTTAAATTTTTTTCAGGTTTAGCGCTTGCTAATATTAGAAATATTCGCCTACTTCAATAACTATCTTTTGTATGCATTTTAATTTAAATACTCATTAATTGGTTATTGATTTCTTTTGACAACGTTCTGACAATTATAGATCATTCTTTTTGAATTATTATGTTGAACTAAACTCAAAAAAAAAAAAAAATGTGTCCTTTTCTTCTCTTTCAAAAAGTTAAGACTAGTCCGACATATTTGACCATGAACTAGTATCAATTTATTTTTATGTCTTTCCTTGCCATTAAATTTTCTTAAACCCGGCTATACGTTTTAGTGCTAAGATGTTGAAGATGGTCTAACCGGGCCAACTTTTGTAAGAATATTGACCAAGCTCTCTTCTCTTTACTATTTATCAAATAGTTCAGTAACAATCGTTCCACATCGGATATTTAGATAATGGAAGTCTAATATATATCTATTTTTGTCAACGTTTGGGCCACAAATGGCCGACCATGAAAGTCTAATATATAACAGAGAGTTTAACCTCAATTTAACGTGAACGTGAGACATTTTGGGAAAGAAACCAAGACCAAAACCGTGCGTGCCTTAGAGCCCAAAGCGGACAATATCACATTAATGAAGGGTTTGAACGGACGCCCGGGTCGGAGTCGTTACAAGTTCATCAACTAAAATTTTCAAAATGGGTTGAAATATATAACGAAAATTAAATAAACATCTGATAATTATGCATTGAGAAAATTGATCAATGATATATGTGAATATAACAAATCTTTCTCAAATTAAAACAATTTTTAACCAACAAAGCTACAAAACACTTTCAATCATGTACATTGTTAAGATATTAACCAATAAGGTGTTGGTCGAAGTTGTACGTTTATTGATCACATAAAAAATCAAAAAAGAATTAAGAGATATTGACCAATACACTAATTATCAATTGATTTTTAGTTAAGAAATTCATAATCATAACATCATATTCATAATACTTAATAGCCTATCTTAAATATTTTCTACAAAGAAGTCAACAAATTATTTTATCGAAGAATATGATCATCTATCAGTCAACTATGGTTCACCACATTGGTCAAATGTTTTAAATTTCATACGTTTGAATTAAAGAAAATTTTAAAGTTTTATTTTTTTTACTAATATTTGTACTATTTGATTGTTGTCGGTTTGATGTTTTTTTACCGCTATAGTTTCAAGTTTTAACTATTTCACAAAATATATTTCTTTCCTATGTATGATAATAAAGATTTCATCTTCTTAACAAAATAAATACAACTTATACAACAATCTCTAAACTAATTAGCCTTTAAAACTTAGAGCAGAAATATACCAATTAACTTGAATAAAATTGAATTATCTTAGCTATCCTTATGAAAAATTCGGCATAAAAATGTGTTTCTTCTTTCCTACGCTATTAAATGTATAGCAATGCAAAGAAAAATCAAATACAAACCCTATTAACATTCTAAATAAACAAAAACATTATGACTTGTTCCACAAGTTCAAAAAATTAGTTTATGAATCTCAAATAACATCACTTTTTTATTTTCTCCGATGTCCGTCGCCGGAAAAAACAGGTCCTAAGCAAAAAATATCCGCCAACGGAACATTTAAAGCCGTACGATTCATCGATCTTGAAGCCCTAATCTCTCTAGAATCCATTTTCATCAAACTCTTCTTCTTATTCTTTTTCTGTGGATCGCTATTACTTCTTTGATACTCCGTCGAAGAATCTTTCTTCTTCTTTCTCATCGAATACCCGACGGATTTGCTTCTAACAAGCCAAAACCCACATCCAAAACTTTGATCATCCGAGTCAGAATCGGATTTTGAAACTAGGGTTTGGAGATTACTTGTCGAAGAAGTAACCTCAGTTTTCTTTGATAATGTGGTTGTTGTTGTGGCTGTGAGGGAGAGGGATTTCCAGTTTGAAAAGAGCTCGTCGGCGTGAGAGAACCGTTGTTTTGAGTTTTGGCGAAGACAGAAATCGAAATCGGGGTTCGAGTTCAGACAAGATTGGTCCGAATCTGATCTAAGTGGGACTCTTTCTTCAGAATTGTGAAGATTGTGTGAAGATGTTAAGGTTGTTCTGTTCTTATGGCTCATTGTGAGTATTGTAAGAAGAAAAAAAAAAGAATTTTTTTATTCTGAGTAATGTTTTATATAGAGAAGCACAATATATATAAGAAATGTACACAATTATATTCACCAACCATTTAAAGTCATCTTTTGTTTTTCCTACTTTTTTAAACATTTTTGTTTTATTGTTATTAAAGATGATTAACTACATGAAAACTCATAATGATAATATTTCCTATTTGGAATTTTCTGTGTTTAAAGGATACCACATATTCCCTAGGTTCCTAAAAATTGATTTTAGGTTATTTTCCAGAAGTTTTTTATTTTCTATGATTCTTATTAAGTAATGCTTATAAGTTATAAAGTTCAATTTTTTTGACAATATACAAAGTTATAGACTTATAAATTATATTTTTTATAAGAATTATTGTTCATAGCTATGAGAAAGTATATATATACTATGAGATAATATATTGCATGTTCTATAGTTTTTTATTATTATTTTAGTGTAAGAGCTCTTAAAATATATATTAGCAATAAAACATACAACATTTAAGTAATTTTAAAAAAAAAATGTTAGAAAAGTAAAATCTAACTTGGAATTTAAGTTTTTTTTTTTGCTTTATTTGGTGTAGGAAAGACTTTGACTTCAGCACTGATATTTGGTAGACTTTGAAAAGTTATAGAGAAAGGAGGAAACTTCACATCTCATTTTGTTGAATACACAAACTGTTCACCTAAATTAAATACAGATTATAACATCTCACTAGTATTTATTTATATCAAAAGTTATTATTTTAGAAGAATTCACAAAACTACATCGTTTCAAATCTTCCTTTCGCAAAACTAAATCTAATTTGGGTTTTATATATCTACACGTTTTCAAAAACTTTAAAAGGCTAATTGTAATTTTAAAAATTTACTCAGATTAATTTTTTTTATTTGAGTTCGCTAATTATAGGGGTAGTGTTTTGTGGATAAAATTTATTTGAATTTAATTTTTAGTTTTTAAGTGTAGTTTTATGAGTCGAGTATTAGATTTTTAGCCGCAATACGTTCTAAATAATTGAATATTTGAGTCGAGTATTAGATTTTAGGAGCATGTATAGTATTTTTCAATTTTTCATATTGTAGTCTTTACTGGAAATTATTAGTCATAGATTAGTTATGGAACAAGTTGACGATGTTAGAAAAATCACATTAAGATCACAGAAAACCACGCAAAAACTACAGAAAAAATAATATCACAAAAAATTAGTCACGAAACTATAAAC
Source organism: Cochlearia excelsa (assembly GCA_963556525.1). NCBI lineage: Eukaryota > Viridiplantae > Streptophyta > Magnoliopsida > Brassicales > Brassicaceae > Cochlearia > Cochlearia excelsa. The sequence continues at coordinate 45,212,739 of OY748327.1, read as the reverse complement.
ACTAAAAAATACCAAGTTTCTATAATTTTTTTGTTTTACTATTTACTTCTTCCGTTTCAAAATAAATTGCATTTTAGAGTTTTACACATGTTTAAAAAATTGATTCATATTTTCTATAAAAGTCTTATTAAATGTAATTATACCAACTAATAGAATAAAATACTACAAAATTTAATTTTGTATTAAAATTTTTGTATTGGTTAAAAAAGTCAAATCATTTGATTTTTGTATTAAAATTTTAAATTACCATTTATTTTGTATCAAAAAAATTAGAATAAAAAAACCATTATTTTGAAACGGATCGATGGAGTATGTTTTTTCAGTGATTTTCCGACTAACTTTTGGTTAAGAAACATTTTATACTTTCTAGTAAAGATTTCAAATCAAATCCAAGCAAATGAATATTAAAACATCATTTAATTCTCACTATCCAACTATACACATTAATGTCCAAATTAAGTACTTACAATATGAACATGCTCGAAAATATATAACACGTGTAATGAGATGACCATTAACGGGGAAGTGACCTTGGTGTAGTGACAGTTATAAATCCACAAGAGACAGGTAGCACCACCCCACCCGGGATCGATTCCCCGCGCCTACGTTTGTGTAGGATTGATTAATGGGTCGGCCATTTGTGGCCCAAACGTTGACAAAAAAAAATGACCATTAACATTTTCATGGAGAATTGGTCTTACCAAGTCACAGAAATTTAAGATACTAACAATATATTTGCAATTTAAATATTAATTAGTGGTGTATGGTTCAACAAACCCCATGAATGTTGATTTTCTTGGCGTAAAAGTCTAAACTTGTATTGTACGTATGTAACACTATCCAAATATCGGTTTACATATAACGTACACTAAAAATAGTTTGGTTAATGAAACACATATTATACGATGATAAACATTAAACACCATATGATGTCAAAAAAAAAACATTAAACACCATATATATTTTTTTTTTTTGTTAAAAAAACACCATATATATTATACCATAAGTATATTAAAATGAAAAACACCATAACTATATTATAATGAGAAATACCACGAATTTTGAAAGGTGTAAATTTATCATATATAAGAATAAAATAGGCAAAGTTGATTACTTGCATTCCATGATTAATCACACCACTATGCATTTATATATCAAACAAATACAACTTCTCCATTTAGTATATGTTACTTTATATATGGATGATTAAACTATTCATATATATATATATATATATGTGCAATATATTGGAATATTAGTTCATAAATTCAATGCCTCATCTTGCCATTTTTAATATATTGGAATATTAGTATATTGGACTAATTCTACAAAGCCTTATTAATCATAGTTAACAAAAGTTTAAATATATAGAAATTCATAGTTAATTGCAACAAAACTTTTGAATGGGTGTAATATGGAAAATTTGATATAAGTTGCACCCCATTACTTTAGATTTGTGTTTATATATATGGACACACATAAAAATGATCTCATTAGCATAAAAAACACTTATCTATCAAGATGTTATCGTTCCGCACCATCCTTGTTATGTTTCTCTTTGCTCTCATAGCTATTGTCGAATCCACCAATGGTAGTAATTCTCCTTTTACCAATTTGTATTCAATTTTTAAATTTTGTCATTTTGTATTCAATATTTATGTGTAAAATTTAGTTTTAAAAACGAGTAGAGTTTAGTGTTTAGGTCGGGCCGGTTTTAGGAGCATCCTCGCGACACATTCGCTCTAGCCCCCTAATTTTTTCTATGGCCATGTGGCCCCAAAAATATTGAAATTTTTTTATAGAAAAATTAGCTTCAGATATGTAAAATTTACGACCTCATAAAATCTCATGACCAAGGTGTATTTATCAAAAATGGATTTAAAATGGATGTATTTTGGCATTAAAGTATAATCCGAAAGATGTATTTATAAAATAGTCTACATATATATATATATATATATATATATATATTTGCAATCTACAGCAGGGTCGGTCCAATGTTTTTGGATGCCCTACGCCAAAAAATATTTTTTTCTTATGTCTATATAAAATATTTAGAAATTGTTTTAATAACAAAATATGATATATGAACAATTTTTTTAATATATTCATTTTATAAATACATCCATTTATAAATATGTATCTATATTCCTTCATAAAACGCTAAATATTGAATTCAAATAAAAATAAATTATTTTGAAAGTATTTTTTCTTTTCATTCAAAATCCCACAAAAATACGAAAATCTAACAAAAATGAATCTTATAAAAAATTATTTTTTTCTTGCTAAAATATACCCCTAAAATCCCGGATGCCATAAGCCACCGGTTCTCTGGTTTGCCCTCTGGGCCGGCCCTGATATATGTGTATTTTTTCAATTACCATATATATATATTTATAAACATGTATACCTTATATATAATTGTTATGACTTCAAATGATATCAAAAAGTTAATTGTATGCTAACCAATAGGAGAACCGGGGTGTGATACATCAATGACCCGTGAAGAAATGTACGACGAACAAACACGTAGAAGTATGGACAATGCCGACAAGATGGGTAGGATAACTCTCGATTGCGAAACTTATACTAATGGAGGCAGCGGCGGCGGCAGCGGCAGCGGAAACAATGGTTTTGAGACAGTTATAGATATATCTGTTGGTCTCTTTTTGATTGCTTTTGTTGCCGTTGGAATTTGGGTTGTTTGTGTCCGAAGACAAAAGGCTAAGAACGCGGCTGCTATCCAACCCTATCAAGGTAATATATATGACACTTTTTTGTATAGTATGTTTAAAATAAAAAGAGAAATTCCTTAAAATACCATCAAAATAAGTTTTTGTTTTGAAAATACCATTACAAAGTTTAATACCATTAAAATGTATTTTATAACAAAAATACCATCAAAAAGTAGTAGTTTACAAAAATACCACAAATACAAAAAACGAGTTTTAACACTTTTTGATTTTTTTTTTCCATTTGGGTTCGCTATATAGTGTTTATGGTATAGTTTTGAAGGGGTAGAATATAGTTTTTTGAAAGTTTTGGGTGTAAGTTTGAAAATTTAAGATTTGTAGTATTTATGAGAAAAAAAATTTTAAAGGTATTTGTAAAACTTTCGAAAATCTGTGTTAATTGTGTTAAAAAAACTTTTTTTAGTTGTATTCGTAAGAATTGCCCAGATAAAAACCTTTAGAAATTGGTGGAATTTATGTGATGTGAAACGACTTTTAAATTAAATGTTTGCACATCTTTATTTTGTTAACGTAACAAAATGTATATAATCACAAAACTACACCATTTGAATTACATTTCACAAAACTACACCATTTCCAAAATACTTCACAAAACTACACTTAAACACTCAAAATTAAATCCAAATAAACCCTACCCAAATAATCCTACCCCCTTAATACTATACCCTAAACACTAATTAGCGAACCCAAATGAAATTTTTTTAATTTTGGTAATTTTTTAAAGGTTAAATCAAGCTTTTAAAATTTTGAAAGGGTGTAAATATGTGAAAATATTAAATTAGGAGTAGTTTTGTGAAGAAGGGGTTGAAAGGGTGTAGATTTGTGAATTCCTCTAGAAAATATTGTTTTTAACAACACTAGGTCTTTCAACAAAAAAAAAAACGAGGTGAAAATACTATTTTAGAAAGTCCTTTAAATTAATATGCAAATTAAAGAAACTATATGATAATTTTTTAATGTTCCAAAAATCGTTAGATGCTAGTCTTGCGGTAGACTAGCGCTGGTCTCGATAGGTGGGAATTGATCGTTGAATCCGTATAACTATTTTTTTCTTAGGCTTTTCACATAAACTAAGAAAACAAATAAACAAATCTAGTAAAAAACATCGCTATTATATACCACAGAACAACCACGAAATTTTCGTGGTTATAGCGATGTTTATACTAATTTCGTGGCTATAGCTATTTTTTTTTACTAGTTGTAACTTGTTCAGCGTATCAATTTGCACGTGCTAAAAGACATTTTTTGTTATTCATATCATATACTATACACAATACATGATTTACCAACTATCATGCACCATATATATATATAAGTGTGTGCATAATTTAGTAGGACAAATGGGAGCTAAGGAGATGGGCAATGGAATGGATCATGAAAAGACAAAAACAGTTGCTATGAGTGCTAATGTTTGAAAATGTTTATTATTTTATTTTTTGTCAAACTGAAAATGTTTATTTTCTAAAACATTGTTTTTCTTATATTTTTTTTTTGGTTTAAATCTTAAAACATTGTTGTATAATCTTTCTCTTGTATCTATTTGTTATGAATAAATGTTATGATGATTATTGCTGTCGCTGCCAACGTCGTTACATAACGTACATAACATTGATGCCAAAGACATGATCATATAAATATGTGTATATATATACTAGCGGTGCTGCTTACACTTGGAGGTATAGGGCAAACTAAAAAATGTAGCTTTTATAATATTACGTTTAATATATATATATAAAATAATAGTATTAAATTTGTATATAATTTTTGTAATATTCCAAGTGTATCATTAGTTATTCCGTATTTTTATATATTTTCTACTTATTGTTATAAATTATATTGAAAATTGTTTTTTCAAAATATAAATCTCAACTAAATCAAAGGTATACATAAGAATATAATTGTCATTTCTATTTTTTATTGAAAAAATACAATATTTAACAATACATGTATAAGCTTATTTTTTTATAAAAAGGTGGTCTTGCATTATTTTACACTTAGTGGTGGTCTGGGACGGTTGCCTGGAACGATTGCCCCTTGTATTACAAGGTAGGCACGACACTGTATACTAGGGGAAATCCGGGTTAGGACGGTGCTTTATTTATAATTTTATTAAAAGAATTATAAATCTTTTATGAAAGTATTTTTTATTGCGGATGAGCAAGTGGCCCAATGGTAGTCACATCTGCATCTAATCGCATAACCCGGGGTTCGAACCTCGCCGCTCTCAGTTGGGAGAGAACTACTTAGACACTAGACTACGATGGAAAAAAACAATATTTTTTATTTAATTATTTATTCGGTACAAAAGGAAGAACCCAAAAAACCAATTGGTTTTTGTCACAAATCGAAAAAAAACATTTAACAAAAAACAACCGATTGGTTTAAGGGATTATTTTTTGAAATGCCATTAAAAAAAGAAAACTTTTCTAAAATGCCATTAAAAAAAACATTTTTCGGAAAATGCCACACGTGGACATGAAATTGTCCACGTCCACGAAAGGAGACGATCGACGAATAACGAATTTGCTCTCGTATTTTATCTACTTGGTTTTCGTGGACTAAAATTTGTCTATGGAAAACAAGGTAAATTCGTCATTTGTCGTCATTTTTCTGTGGACGTAGACAATTTCTTGTCCACGTATAATATTGACATTTTTCGAAATGTTTTATTTTTAAAAGCATTTTTCCTAATTTTCTCTTGGTTTAACTAGAAGCATAAATAAATAAAAAAGGTTTTAGTTAAACCAATAAAATGGCGTATGCGTTGAGCAAGGATAGTCGTTATCGTCTACACCAAAATAAATTTGTTTACGGAGAAATCAAAAGCTCACTGTTTGTTATTTAGGTTTTATCTTTGTGAAACGATAACTTCGAGTTTCGATTTCGCTCAAGTAATCTAAATCGTTTTGGTGCTAATTTTGGTATTTACGATCGATTTAGGGTTTAGTTACTGGAGATTTCTGATTGATACTCTTTACTGTTCATCGACGGCCATTGTTAGGTGTTGAAGCTTCTTCTTCTTCTTCTTCAAAGTGATTATTATTATTATTCTCTCTTTTTTGAATCTTAAGCCCATAAATTTCCTTCGAATCCTATGTGGATTTCTTATGATTTTTGATGTATTGTTATGAATGTTAAGTATTCAATGCAATGCAAAGGCAAAGATGTAAGCTTTTATTCTCTCTTTTTTTTATCTTAAAATCGATAAATTTCCTTCGAATCCTATGTGGGTTACTTGTGATTTTTGATGCATTGTTATGAATGTTAAGTATTCAATGCAATGCAAAGGCAATGATGTAAGCTTTTATCCTCTCTTTTTGAATCTTAAAACCCATAAATTTCGTCGAATCCTATGTGGGTTTCTTGTGATTGTTAATGTATAGTTATAAATATTAAGTATTCAATGCAATGCAAAGGCAAAGATGTAAGCTTTTACTTATTAGTGAGAAGAATGTTGTTATTTGTTAATGAATCTAATGTTATTGTAGCTATAAAGGAGGAAAGTTCCTTTTGTGTTGGTGGGTCTTTTGAATATTTAGATATGATCCTTGTGGTGTGTAGCATCAAGTACTAGGTTCATACTTCATAGTTGCTTTGTGTAAACTTTCTTTTTTTGTAACTTTCATAGAGTTTTTGAGAAGCTTGGTGTTGACATGAGAGAAGAGAGTGTGGCGTGGAGGTACTTTAACAAAGATGTTGCGCCATTTGCGGCTATGGTTGCTGTGGAGTGTGTCACTGTTGGGTCGACCACGCTTTACAAAGCTGCGAGCTTGAGCGGATTGAGCTTCTACGTCTTTGTCTTGTACACTTATGTTGTTGCTACACTTGTCCTCTTTACACTATCACTCATCTTCGGAAGGTAAGTTATCTCCTCAAGTAGTAGTCTTTATTTACAGGTATAAACTTTCGGTAAACATGCTTTTTTATTTGCAGGTCAAGAAGTTTACCTTCAGTAAAATCTCCTGTGTTCTTCAAGATTTTCTTACTTGCGGTTCTCGGGTAAATATATGCTTCTGTAGCTATGAGCATTTCCTAGTTCTTTTCTATTTTGGTATTTTAACTTGGAGGTAACAGGTTGACGTCGACGTTTGCTGGCTGTAAAGGAGTAGAGTATAGTACTCCTACTCTTGCAACTGCTATTGCCACTCTTACTCCAGCTTTTACCTTCACGCTCGCCGTTATCTTCAGGTTCCACCTCTTTCTTTTTTCGATTCTGTTTCTGGAAAGTAATCTAGATAAGTTCAATTAACAACGGGGTGATTCTAAACTTGTTAGTAGTACAAAACCTCAAGCCTTTTCTTTTGTGGATTGGTCAAGATATGTAAGTAGTTTAGAAACATAACAGTTTGGTACCAATGAAAACCAAAAAGTCACAACCACTAGTACAAACACAACCCTGTTGTTATATAACGGATGTTGCGTTTTTCTGGGAGATATTGAATACCATAGATTTGAGGTTTGTTTGTTACTATCATCCAATCATTTATTTACGGATTCTGCCTCCTTGGATGACTCGTTAAGGATTGAAAAAGTAGTGTTAAGGAGCTCTGCAAGCCAGGCTAAAATCATTGGCACAGCAGTATCGATATCTGGTGCTCTGGTTATTGTGCTATATAAAGGCCCAAAAGTTCTCGCTGCTGCATCTCCGTCATCTACTGTTACGCTTAACCAGGATTTGACTTTTTTCGATTCAAGTTGGATTATCGGAGGCCTCTTGCTAGTTTCACAGTATTTGCTTATATCGATCTGGTATATTATTCAGGTATGAAGTAAAGACTTTTGATTTGTTTGTGACAGTGACACGTCAAAAACTTGCTGAGTGTGGCAGTTGTATATGATTTCAGACTCAGATCATGGCGGTATACCCTGAAGAAATAACTGTAGTCTTCTTGTACGCCTTATGTGCAACACTAATCTCAGCACCGGTATGTTTACTCGCGGAGAAAGACTTGGCTAATTTTCTAATTAAACCAGGTGTCTCCCTCGCTTCTGTCATGTACACGGTGAGAACTAAACCTTGTGTATGTTGCTTCAACTAGTGATCTTAAGCTCAGAAGAATCAACACTCTGTTTCAGGGAGGCTTCATTTCATCACTTGGCTCGGTTATACACACATGGGGTATCCATTTAAAAGGTCCTGTCTACATATCCTTGTTCAAGCCGTTATCTATTGTTATTGCGGTTGCTATGAGTGCTATATTCCTCGGCGATGCACTTTATGTTGGGAGGTATTATATTTTGTCACAATCTTCCTTAGTAGTATACTTTTATATTGTCTCTTTATTGAGAGACAAACTTAACTCAGCTTTAGTTTCATGCATCACAATTCATAGGCTTCTCTCTCTCTCTATATATATATATTTATCCTATTTCACCATTAATGTGTGTGTGTGTGTGTGCAGTGTCATTGGATCTGTGATTTTGAGTTTAGGATTCTACACTGTTATCTGGGGGAAAGCAAAGGAGGATTCAACTAAACTTTTGTCTGATTCTAAAAAGTCACCTTTGTTGGTAACACATACTATAGGAGATGAAGTTTCATAATAATTAATATGTGACTGGTGCAAGTTGGATCTTTTTATTGTTTTCCATTATAAATATGGTCCCCATTAATGTCTACATATAATGTTTAAATAGGCAAAGTTCATTGTCATGGGTCCCTTGAAAATTCAGATATCATCCTTGTGGTGTGAAGTACATAGTCAAGTTATGATATTTTATTTCTTGTCCTCCCTGAAAAAGTCTTGGTTCTAGATATGTATAATCTACCAAAGCGTGGTGGAGTTGGTCACCATGACAATGAATCCTTAGTAATCTCTTTCTCTCTCTAGCTTTCAGAGAATATCAAAAATCTATCATGAGAGAAACTGTTGCTTGGAGGTATTTTAACAGAGACGTTGTGCCTTTTGCTGCGATGATCGCGGTGGAGTGTACAACGGTTGGATCATCGACACTGTTCAAAGCAGCTACCTTGAGAGGATTAAGCTTTTATGTGTTTGTCTTCTACTCTTATGTTGTAGCTACACTTGTCCTTTTTACACTTTCCCTTATCTTTGGAAGGTATGTAAGAGTATCTCTCTCTCTCTCTTCAATTACTGTTTGTTCTGTCTCTAGTTTTCAAGAATATGAACTTGTTTTTACATATGTAGGAAGAGAAGATTACCTTTAGCTAAGTCTACTCTCTTCTTCAAGATTCTTTTACTTACGTTTCTCGGGTAAATAGTATATTCATGTTTCTAGATTTTATGAGTGTTCTTTGGTTATTTCTTTTGTTAACTTTGGGGAACACAGGCTAACTTCGCGGATCGCTGGCTGTAAAGGTATAGAATATAGTTCACCGACTCTTTCCTCTGCTATAAGTAATCTTACACCAGCTTTTACTTTCACACTTGCCGTCTTCTTCAGGTTCCACTTTCTTCTTTTTCCTTCACATTAACCATACACAAGATACATTTTGACTCGGTAACAATCAATATGAAAAACAATTCTAAACATTAAGCGGAAAATTGTGATAGTGCGGTTGAATAAAAACGATGTATCATCAAACTCTTATGAGAAAAAGTTGTGTGGATATGAGGTTTGTTTGTTACTCTTTTATCAGTTTATCGTCTAATAACTTGTTTTGCTTCCTCGTGTGACTCGTGAAGGATGGAACAGATAGTGTTAAGAAGCTCTGCAACTCAGGCTAAAATCATCGGCACAATAGTATCTATATCCGGTGCTCTAGTTATCGTTCTTTACAAGGGCCCGAAACTTCTTGTATCTTCGTCTTTGACTCTATCTGAGTCAAGCTGGATCATCGGAGGCCTTTTGCTCGCTTTACAATATGTGCTTCTTTCAGTCTGGTATATTCTTCAGGTAAGCTTCATTAGAGATTTTGTGGGTTTTTTGTTTGTAAAACGGATAAACTTGAGCTTAATTCGGAAAGATGGATACATGGTTTTCAGACTCAGATCATGGAGTTATACCCTGAAGAAATAAGCGTAGTCTTTTTCTACAACATATGTGCAATGCTAAGCTCAGGGCTTATATGTCTATTTGCGGAAAAAGACTGGGGTTCTTGGAAGCTTAAACCCGGTATCTCCCTCGCCACAGTCATATACTCGGTGAGAAAATCAAACCTTATCTTCTCTCTTGTTTTAGTTTTAAGCTTACAAAACTAACTAACACTCTGTTTTTAGGGGTTCTTTGATACATCATTGGGCTCAGTTATACACACATGGGGTCTGCATATGAAAGGTCCGGTTTACGTATCTTTGTTCAAGCCGTTGTCTATTGCAATTGCGGTAGCCATGGCTGCTATATTCCTCGGCGATTCACTTCACCTTGGGAGGTACCATATCTTTCATCTCTTGTACTCTCAATCATAAGTGTCTATTTCATGACAAAACTTAGGGGAGATTCCAGAAATAAAAACATTTAGGATTGTACTTTTCCAAAAATACAATCAACTAATATTCCATCAAAAATACACCTAAACAGTAAATATTGAATCTTGAATACCCCATCCCTTCAAAACTAAACTCTAAACACTAAGTTCCTATTGAAAAAACGATGAACTATTTTTTAAGAGGTATTTTAATCATTTAACCCTTTGAAAAGGCGTATATTTGAAAGGAATTTGAAACAAGTGTAGTTTTGTCAAATTTTTTCAAAAAATGTAATTGATATAAACATAGTTCTAGGATGTTGAAATGTGAAGTTTTATCTTCAAATGCATAATTTTTAATTTTGTTTAATAAGATTAGTATAAATTATGTGTCTATGTGTTGTGGGCAGTGTGATTGGGTCAGTGATATTGAGCTTTGGTTTTTACACTGTGATTTGGGGCAAAGCAAGAGAAGATTCAAACAAAAAAGTAATTGATTCTGATCAGTCACTTTTGCTGCCTACACACAACAACACAGAAGATGAAACCTTGTCATGAAAATATGTTTGTACAAAAATGTGAAACCCTTTAATTTTATATAATTTTTTTTGATATTTTACCCATTTGAAGATGGTAGCTATTTATCTTGTATATATGTACATATCTTTATTATAAGATTTTGTGGAAATTGGATCTAGAGGGAAATTTGGGAACCCACATAGTTTCCTCATTTGTCAATATAAATAGAAATTGCGAAAAACACCTCTCACCATCATAAAATATGAAAAGCTTTAGATAATTTGAAGAGAAAATTAGAAAAATGTCATTAAAATAACCTTTCGAAAAATATCACTTTAAAAACAATGACAAAATTGTCTTTGTTTTTCCCACACGGTGGACACGACATAAAATTGTGAAGAGGCAATTGTGTTATTTATATCTTGTTTTGTTCTTTTTGTCTAAAAAGTTTTTTTCTGGTATTTTTGAAAATTGTCCTACTAAAATATTTAGTGAATACAAATCACCCAACTAAAAACTCAAATTCGTCATTTCCTTTAAAAGTCAGGCCCACTTTAAAGTGGGCTTTACAAAAGCCCAATAACAAATCCCTCTCTCTCTCTGATCTTTCGATAGATCATCGCTCGTCTTGCACTTATCGACGACGACGATTCTTCTTCTTCAGTCACAGCTTATACGCGAACACTTTCTTCTTCAGATACAATATTCTGTTTAGATTCTGAGATCGATTTGTAGTCGAAGGGATTTTACACGATTTTTATTTTTATTTTTTTTACTTGATTTAACCACCGCTAAGTTTTCCGGGAGCCTGGAGACGGCGATGATGTCGCCGAAGCAAATCTCCGACGATAGAGGATCTTCAAATTTCAGGTTTAGCTTCACGATTTAAACCTTTCGATTCAGTTATTGTGTGTGTGTGATTTCGAACAAAAACGTTATAATTTCGAAGAAAAAAACGAAGAAGTATTCAATTGAAAAAAATGTGTACTATATAGCTTTAGGTTTTAAGCAGTGAAGCATTGATTTGATTCGTATCTTAAGGTTTTAGTTTAGTTTCATGTGTCTTTTGATTCTGTAGATTCGCCACAAGAAACAGTTTCTGTTTGCTTCATAGTTTATAGAAAAGTTCACAAGGCTTAAGATTCTGTGTAGATTCACACTTGTAGTAGTTGTTATGGTCATTGCATGTAGAGTTAGCTACTGAAATGTTCTATTTAGATTCATAGATCCCATAGGTTTTGACTATGGAGAAAGGAGAACAATGCTGAGAACTCTTATTGATTAGCATATGTTGGTGTTTTTTTTGTCTGCCCTTTGCTTAGAATCGAGTCGTTTCTTGTAGTCTCTTGAATCGAGTTCTTGTTTTTCTTGAAGTCGTATGTGTTTCGCTGTTTATTTGCTGGCATTTTCTACTCAGAAGTTTAAGATTCTGAGTAGATTCACGTTTGTAGTTGTTGTTGTTGTTATGGTCAAGTAGAGTTAGCTACAGAAAAGTTCTGTTTTCTTCTATTTAAATTCATAGATCCCATAGGTTTTGACTATATATGGAGAAAGGAGAACAATGCTGAGAAATGTTATTGCTTAGCATATGTTGGTGTTGTTTTTTTGTCTGCCCTTTGCTTAGAATCGAGTCGTTTCTTGTATTCTGTGTGTGCAAGGAGAACAAAACGGTGTGATTTCAATTGAAAATGTGTACTATATAGCTTATGTTGATTTTATCACGTTTTGTGCATTTCATCGGTTTTCTTGCTACCATTAATGGAATCAACTTGATTAGGTCGAAGCAGTGACTTGAGTCTTTAGGGTCCTGTGCCTTGTGCATTTAGTTCATTTGTGTGTGTTGATTCAGTTCTATGGCACCTTAGCGAGTAGAAACAGTTTCATACAGTAAGATTCTGTGTAGATTCATACTTGTAGTTGTTGCTGTTGTTGTTATGGTCATTGCAAGTAGTTAGGTACTGAAAATATTCTATTTTCTTCTATTTAGATTCATAGATCCCATAGGTTTTGACTATGGAGAAGGGAGAACAATGGTGAGAACTGTTATGATTAGCATATGTTGTTGTTTTTTGTCTGACCTTTGCTTATAATCGAGTCGTTTCTTGAAATCTGGAATTGAGTTCTTGTTTTTTTCTTGAAAGTCGTATGTGTTTCCCTGTTTATTTTGCAGGCATGCTCCTTCACAGATAATCCATGTCACTGGGAACTTTTTAAGGATATGGTCGGTTTATTCAATGTACCGATACTTGAATCAGACAGGGGCGCCTGTTGTTCTTTTTCTCTTCTGTTGTCTAGTCCTGTCATCCATCGTCTTCTTGATACTTCAGAAACCATGGAAAGGAAGAGCGCTCTCTAATCAACAGGTTTTGCTTAAGTCATATCCAGTTTCTTGCATGTATATGAGAGAGAGAGAGAGAGAGAGCTTGGACTTAAACTATTGAGGTGTGTTTGTTTCTTTCAGATTGTACCTTCTCTTATTAATGGAGTCATCACCGCTCTCTACTTCATCTTGTGGGGAAAGGGTCTTCAGTCTTGTGGACCGCTTAGGTATACATTAGTTATTAAGCATTCATATTACCGTAAATTTTCCAGTGTTCTTATATTATTGTTTTCGGGACGTAGAAAGTTTACATCTGAACAAGATCCTCCCACTTCTGCAGTTGTGTTCAATTATCGAAATGTTGGACTTGCAATTTATTATGCATTATGCCTCATTTTTAAGCTAAATTCTATTTTGTATATTATTATTGGCAGAGCTATCTTGTCAGAGTACTCTGGTGCTGTTCTTGGAGTACTTTCTGGGGTATTATATGGACGGAGAGGCCATGTGTGGAAAAAGGTATTCATCTCAATGTTTCTAATGTGACATATGACCTCTAGTCAATCTAACCAGTTAAGTAGCATGGTTTACATAGTTTTCACCCATAGTTATGTAGTTTATACCCTCGGCTTTGCGTCAGCTTTAAAGAACTTGTCCAGTAGCTTTTAGCATTTTGTGATGTTACTTCTGGCTAATCCATGTACTTATATTGCTTGCATAATACTTAGTGATATGTAGTTAAATTTGAAAGATAAAATTGATGTTTATATATTCAACAATGATGATTATGCGACGACTAGGACGATATTGTCTCTCAATTTTTTCAAACCATGTCAGGTAGGTGGCCTTATTGCAATGCTGGTAGCTCTTTTCTTCTTATCTCAAGGATGGGCGACGTCTTCTCTCTCCCCTTTTTATATCCTTTTACACATCTTCTTTCTCTTTTGCCTACATATAGCTCTTTGTCTCTCTCTATCTTGTTTCATTTTTAACTATCTACAGTTAGTTTTTGCGTTGATTTGTTAAACTTAACAACAAACTACCATCCAAAGATATTCCTGATACCAAAGAAGAAGTACAGACAGAACAAGCACTAGGTATGTTGGGAATGATGATACCAGTTTTTGCCGGAATCTTATCAGCTCTAAGACGTGTTATCGCACGCCGTGTTTCTCTAAAGGTAATTGCTTTTCAAGCTCCCTCTAATATGAACCTTTCTTATGAACAACCTTTGTTCTGCTTCTACAGAATCAGCAGAAGAAACGACTACATGCTATAACCATAACTTCTGCCACATGTTTCTTGTTTCCTTTAGCCATGTGGGAACTTATCATAGTAAGTGATGCTTATGGAGTTTTCTCTATAACCACCCAAGGTTTAGTTCACTAATACCACTTTTTTACTTCAGGGTTCATCTTCTGAGAAGGCAACCGAGCTGCCATTTTCTGCGTGGGCTTTCCTTAGCACTATTTTGTTCGGGATCATTCTAATATTCTACGTTGACAATATCGCAGAAGAGAGGTTTCTTATAAGCTTCTCCTCTTTTACTATTCTCTACCAGTTATATTTAAACGCGCGCATAGATAATATATATGGTTTGTTTTTGTTTGTTGTAGATTGCATATGGTGTTTTCTTCACCAAGGCATTTGATGGTAGCGGGTGTATGCATCATTGTCATGGAGATTGCTTACGAGATGGATTTCTCTCTACCCGGTTTTATCGTATGTTGCTTAGTGTTGGGATTTGGGATATTCGAGGCGACGTCTCTTGAACGCGGCAAAAAGGACTCTACCGTGAAATCAGAAGATCTATCATCGAACGGTAACGACTTTGATACTTCTCCGATTCTTCCCTTATAGACACTACTGATTTTCTCATTATTAGCTAACGACGTCGCTGTTATGTTTTTAATGGTTCTTTGTCATGTTTTTTTTTCACTCTTTCTCAATCATTATAACTCTTCATTTTTCGGGTTTTTTTGTTCCTTAGTGAAAGCATATACATTTTAATTGGTATGGAATAGACATAGATACACCTTATTGAACATATGATGAATTAGTGTGTGTTATGATAGCTATTTAAGGTTGTAGAAGAACCCATTGGTAGAAGACATTTTCTCACATATGTTATCCTTTTTCGATATATTGGAAGATTCATTAAATAAAACAATGAGGCTAGTTCTTACACTAGAACTATTTTTTGAGCAATGGTCAATATCACTAGTGAGCTTAGGGATGGGCAAAAAAACCGAATCCGACCCGAAAAAGAGGATCCGAACCGAAATCGACCAAATATTCGAACGGGTTTTAAATTCAAAACCCGAACCCGAATGGACCCGAAATCCGAATGGGTACCCGAACTACCGAAAATTTAATTAAATGTATATAAATATTAGTAATTTTATATTTGTTAGTAAATTTATTTCAAAAATTATAACATTTTCTAATATTTCGAGTAGTTTTGTATAATTTAAGTAATTTTGATAGTTTTAATTGTCTATTATTCGGATCATCCTAATAAACTATATACTTTCGAATATTTATAATATTTTAATTTATAATTATGGAGTTTTTTATAATTTTGGGGACCCGAATCCGAACCGAACCGAAACCGAAAAAATTATCGAAATACCCGAACGGAGTCCTATAATCCTCCACCCGAAAACCCGAATAGACCCGAACCCGAACGGTACTCGAACACCTACCCCCGAGTGAGCTATAGAATGGCACAAAAATAACATATCATGTCATGGTTCAGACCAATGAAAACGATGTGCATGTGGTAATGAAAACAAGTATGTTCCTAACTTCCTTGTAATAATATGATTATCTGTAGTACTTTTATAAACTCCATTTGTTTTAATCTAGAGGTTACAAAAAATGATACATAATTCAAATGGATATATGAAAGATATTACAGAAGTTAAGTTTTCAAAACTTATCCAAAAGCCTTATCCTATGCATGACCCTGACCACAAATGTGTCAATCACATATTTTAAGTGGACCATCTTTTGTGTTGAGGTATTAACTTTGTGTGAGAGATTTACAAACATATATGTATCACAGACTATATATAGGAAGATTTATATAATATTTAATATTATAAGAGCATATATTATTATTATCTTATCTAATAGTAGATATATTTATAAATTACCAATATTATTTAGGGGAATTACAAAACTATACATTTTGAATTACATTTCACAAAACTACACTATTTAAAAAAATTTTCACAAACTACACCTAAACACTAACAATTAAATCCTAATTAAGCCTACCCACACAATTTTACCCCATTTTCACTAAACCCTAAACACTAATTAGCGAACCCAAATGAAAATTTTTAATTTTGGTAAATTTTGAAAGGGTAAATCAACCATTTAAAATTTTAAAAGGATGTAAATATGAAAAAAAATTGAATTAGGTAGAATTTTGTAAAGGAAGGATAAAATAGTGTAGTTTTGTGAATTCTCTATTATTTAAACATACGTAAAAGTATCTCTTGTGACCCAAAAAAAAATGTAAAAGTATCTCTTAAACTACACATAATAAAAGTGTGAAAAATCAAGTGATAAATTGTAATGTAGGTGATAGTGATACTAGTCTAACATCTAAAATAAAATATGCAATAAATCGTATTTGGTGAACTAGTAAACATAGCATATTGTAGTTTGCAATGTTTTCCTATTCTAATATATCAATATACACACTATTCAACCCTATTTATGTTTTTCAATATTTCTGTTTTCGTATCCTAATAATATTAGAAAACCAAATAACCATAAGAAAATAATAAAGCAGAAGAAATACATATTTATAAATCAGATATTTGACAATCTGATAGAAAATGTCTCATAAAACATAAATCCAAGAAAAACACATACAATTGGAAATGAAAATGACCAGAGAATATATTATATGAATATATCATAGAAATGATAGCTTAAGCATCGGTGAAGCTCGGGGGCTTGTAGGCGATGAAACTGATGCACTGGACTTGACGGGTGTTGTCGAATCCGATGATTCTAATGAATGCACCAGGGTACTCTTTCTTGCACTCTTCCACTTCTTTCAACACTTGAGCTGAGTCAGTGCATCCGAACAAAGGAAGCTTCCACATTGTCCAATATCGTCCATCGTAGTATCCTGGTGTGTTACCGTGCTCACGGTACACAAATCCGTGCTATACATACATGACAAAAAAACACCATTTATAATTAATAGTCATATATCAAAATGTATACATAATTACTAATTAATTGCCTCTCTAACCATCTAAAAGTATTGTTTTTTGGTTACCTCCAATTCGAATTCGACACAAGGGATCCACTTGTTGCGGATAAGGTAGTCAACTTCCTTGGCCAATTCGACGTCGGTAAGGTCAGGAAGGTATGAGAGTGTCTCAAACTTCTTCTTTCCAATTGGTGGCCACACCTTTACAAATCCCATTTTACAAGTTTAATCAAATTCTAACTATATTTAGAAACCCTAAAACACATTAGTCTATTAAACTTGACACTACTAAAAGATAAAACTTACATTTTTATTGAAAATTTCTATAGTTATAATACATTATCAAACAATTTTTTTCTACTAATGAAATTATGTGCCCATTTCATCTTTGAATATATCTTTTTACAATAAACTCTATTGACATTTTACCTGCATGCAGTTAACTCTTCCTCCATTGCTTGCAATAGAAGTAATGTCATTGTTAGCCTTGCGGGTAACCGGGAAAGCAGCGGATGACTTCAAGCCGGTGAATGGAGCCACCATGGTGGCTGGCGCCGGTGAGGTAACCACCGCGGCTGAGGAAAGCATAGAGGAAGCCATTACTACTACTTTTCTTTTTCTTGGTTGTTTTTGTCTATTGCTTTATTCACTTATATATAGTAAAGGCAATATGCTAAAAACCCTAATGATTCATAAGGTACAAGATTCATGATAACGTCGTTAATGCCACAAAATTAAGGAAAGGTTGTTGACACCCTCTTATCGAGACGGGCCAATATGGTGAAGACACGTGGCGAAAGAGTACATTATCTTATCTTTGGTTATTGTAAGAAAATGAGTGAATGTGGGAATGTCTCCACTTGAGCCTATTGGTTTTTGGCTCCTTCCTTTTGGGAGTAAAATAAATCAGTAGCATGACTTAGATTTTAATGATTTTAGGCCTTATATTTTTATCAACTATATATTTTTTGAAAAGAAAAAATCCCTTGAATACTACCTAAACACTTTTCATTTTGAAATTACCGTTACAAAGTTTTTCGTAACAAAAGTAACACTAAAATTGATTTTTAAAATCAAAAATACCGTTAAAAAGGTTTAGTTTACAAAAATACCACAAATACAAATACGAGTTTTAACGCTTTTAATAAATAAATAAATTTATTTGAGTCCGCTATATAGTGTTTAGGGTGTAGTTTTCAAGGAGATATTTATGGTTTAATTTTTGGAAATTTTAAACTAATTAAATATTTGTGGTTTAGTTTATTGACTCTTTCATGACTAAACTTTATAAAAACCACGAATTCATTTTTACTAGTGATAGTCCTCGAGTTTATTTCTTGAATGTAATTATGTAACGTGTGACACTTTGGATATATTTCAACGATGGGCCAAATCAAAGCATTTATATATATTCCAACTAAATGTGCTAATTAATTGAACTCTTAGATAAGTATTTTGCCCAAACCCATCAAAGAATGATATCCAATTTTTTTGTAATTATTTTGAGCCCATCATAAGACAATATACAAGAAAATGATCAAGACTTGAAACATTAATTTCACTTCTTGAAACTTGTGAGATTTAAATTTTATTTAAAACCTTATTGTTGCTTGAGCTCAAGTTTCAAGTCTCACAATACATGCACATAGAATGTTTATAAAATTTCTCTTTACTTCAGGAAATCAACAAAACTACAACTCTTAAATTATTTTTTTTAAATTACCTTCATCACAAAATGTTTTTTAAAATATATGTTATTAAGGGGTAAAATGATTAAAGTACCTATTACAGATATTTTTGAATTATCCTTAATACTAAGTGTTTATTGTTTAATTTAGAGATAAAATATGATTTATTTTAATTATTTATTCCTGATTAAGGATATGATTAATCCGATGCCTCAATAAATAATACAAAAACAAAATTGTAAAATAAGCTAGGATCAATTAAATATCTAGACATCAAAGAATCGTAAATTAGGTGAGAGGACTTATTTACACTTTTATTAGGTCTGACACAAATCTGATATATGGATTGGACGAAAATACCCATATAATATTGCAGTGAAAAGTGACGGCAGGGGACAAGTGTACTAGTGAAGGCAGGGGACAAGTGTACTATGCTGCAGAGTAAAAACATTCAGAGAATATTCAGCCACTTGCAGCATTAAATGCTCTGATTTGGGCGGGAGGTTATTAAATTCGGCATTAATAATGTTATCCGCTAATAATATTATTAACGATAACAATTTAGTTAGCGCTAATCAAGTTCCTGACGCTACTAATTTTGTTATTGTCAAAAAATAAAAGTTGACTCATTAGAATTATGAGTGGATTTTTTCTAGATTATGTTAGATTAATATTAGATTATGACTAGATATTTGCTTAAACAAAAAAAATATGATTGGATTTTGCTACAATATTCTTTCACACTGAATAACTTGTCATGGTAACATTAAAATGACAACTTCACATATAAATAGTGAATAACTTGTCATAAAAGAATAATGATTGTTATCGATAACAATTTAGTTAGCGTTATCAAAGTTGGTGGCGCTAATAATTTTGTTACCGCTAATACGATATTTTTGTTTTTATAATGTAATTGTTAATACGATATTAAATCTTGGTTTACTCAAATAAATAGTGAAAATATGTTAATTTATTATAATAATATTTATGTTACTTGATAATAATTAGCATTACCACAATCACTTATGTGTTCTTATCGTGTTAACTTAATTGAAATTAATTAATTTAAATATTATCACGATAATTACGTGATAAACATTTACTTATCGTGTATTCGTGTTAAATCATTATTTATATAATTTGTATTAGCTAACTTGTAGTTCACATATTTAATTAATATAATAAATTTATTAAACATCTCTAATGTATAGGTCACCATTGTATACATTTTAAATCAAATTGTTATTCATACAACAAAATCGAACAAAAAGGTGACAAGGAGTGATTTTGGTATATGTTTTCTCTCAAACGGGTCGAGCAAATCAATGATCAGCTGCAATTTCTCGCTTTTGTGATAAACATTGACCCTATTAAAAATACACCAAATGTTAGCATGACAAATTATTCATTATAAACTTGTGTGGTATAAGATACAATGTAAACACTAACACGATTTTACAAGTTAAAAAAAATAATGAACAAACAAACATGTAGCAAAATAGTTATCGGCTACCAATCGCATAATGAGCTTTGTACCAATCAATTTACTAATAGACTAATGAATACAATTATCCCTAAAATTACCCGCTAACCAAAAATGTAACTAGTAAGGTTATGTGAAAGCAACTGTTTTCCAAAAGCAAAGATCCTCTTGGGAAGTTTGGTATCAGTCATCTGCAATATAACAAAAACTCTATTTTAACGTCCCAGTAAGATAACATTACATTTACTGGCTACAATGTAAAATACACGATAATAATATTAGTAGATAGAGGAAGGTCTCTTATCATCTGAGTCTTATCATCTGAGTCTTAGTGGACGGTGAAGATGAAACTATAAGACAAATCAACGACTCCCATTGATTCTTCCCCAATGAATCACCAACAAACATTATAGTCTTCACTTTCATCTTCAACAAAAACTCACCTCCATTGAACCTATAATCACACCATTACACACAACATAACATAAAGCTTCAAACTTTTTTCAATTGAAATCTCATAGATATACACAAGCTTAAATTAAAAAACTTGAGATAAACCCAAGTAAGAAGACGATGTGTAAATACGTGGATAAGTTACATATTTATCAACAAAAACTCACATCCATTATATACACAACATAACCCCAAAAAAGCTTGAAACTTTAACAAGTAAAAATTTGAATCTCATAGACACAGAAATTGAAAAACTTGAGATAAACCCAAGCAAGAAGACGATGTGTACGTACGTGGGTAAGTTACAGTTTTGTGGATGTCATCGATATTTGAGATAATCGGAGTCAGGGTGTCCGTACATCTGACAATCGAACTCCGGTTCGATGACGACGGGACAATATGACGGTTTGTCCAAAGAATATGAGCTGTCGCGAACCCAAGTGTCGAGGAAGAGAGAGCACGTGCTCTTATTCCCTTGGAATGAAGACGATCTGCTTGAGCTGTATTGGTTGTTGTCATTGTTATTGCTTTCATGGCGTTTCTAAAAAGTAAGGATTATGACCGAAGAAGATGGTTTTGTGTGAAGGAATTGGAAGAGCACTATGATAATGGCAGAAAGTGAGATGCGGAGAAGACAACGTGTGTCAGTCAAAATTTGATTTACAAAAATCAAAAACAATGAGATTATAGGGGCAAAAGAGTCAGAACAAGAGTGAATAGTAACGACTACAATTACACTTTTCGTTCACCTAATAAACGATTCTTCCATGTCCATATAGTGATATTATCCAATAAGCTAAGTACCATTTTTGTCAAGGATAATTATAAAATATGGACACAGAGGAAACGTAAATTAGGTCCGTAAAATGTGACACTGTTGAGTGTACTATTCACTAACAAACTTACCATTTTGCCTTTATCCCTACACCATCCGCTTGATTTTAAAAATCAAAAATACTAATACAACTAACACAAAAATCATATTTTGATTCTCTCTCTTCATAATGTTAACAAATTGAAAAGTGTTTGTTTGAGGATTATTAGATTCTAATCAAAGAAACTAATCTACAGATCTCTTCTCTTCTTCTCTTCTACTAGAGATTTCATCTCTCTCTTCTTCTCTTCTACTAGATATCTCATCTCTCTCTTCTATAATCTCCTCAATCACCGTACAAATGGCGACCGTGGGAGTAGAGGTGATGCGTCACGAGACGGCGATGGAGGAAGTCCGCAACGTCAAAGGGTCGGTGGCGAAGCAAGGAAAAAGGTTTAAACAGTACTATCTCCATAAAATCCACGAGCTCCTCCGCCATCTCCGTCAAAAGTAACAATCTCAATCGCTTTGAAGCTCAGAGGAACGAACTCAATTCTCGAGGTCTTTTCTTTTCTCCCTTTTAAAACCCTAATTTCCATAGATTTTGATGATTTTAATATCATGTTCTTGGTTTAATTTTTTTCTTCTGATTATGTGTTTGGGTTTTCGATTTCGGTCTCCTTAGAGATGGGTTATCTTAAATTTTGTAAATTGTTGTGGTTGATTGTTGGGGATTGAAGTTTCAGATCTGGATTTGGTTGGTGTTTATGTTTTGACTATGCATCAGCTTCTGTCTTTCTTGTAAATTGTATATTGCAGATGACTGATAACAAACTTCCCAAAAGGATCATTGCTTTTGGAAAAGAGATAACCTTACCGGTTACATTTTTGATTAGCGGGTAATTTGAGAGATATTTGTATTCATTAGTCAGTTAGTAAATTGATAGGTACAAAACTCATTTTGCGATTGGTAGCCGATAACTATTTTGCTACAAGTTTGTTTGTTCATTACTTTCTTTAACTTGTTAAATCGTGTTATTGTTTATATTGTATCTTATACCATACAAGTTTATGATGAATAATTTGTCATTGCTAACATTTTGTGTATTTTTAATAGGGTCAATGTTTATCACAAAAGCGAGAAGTTGCAGGTGGCTATTAGTTGTTTTCTTTGTTAGGTTGAGATTTCAATTTTAGTAAGATAGTGTATTCCGTTAGCAGATAATATTCATAAGATTTCAAACAAAAGTTTATGTTAGCGGATAATATACATAATACACAATATAAGTATTTTGAATTTTATTGATATCTATTAATAATATTATCGTAAATATTAAATTGTAGCTATTAACTATTTTGTTATCTTAATTTGACGTTAATGCGATTTTTTACATCATCAATTTATTAAGGCATGATATTAGTTTTTTATGCTACACCCGAAAATCGAACCATCATTAGCCTTTTACCGTTTTTTTGTAATCACTCCAAAAACCTCCTTCTACCAGTGTTTTTCCTTTGTGTGTCTTCACTGCTCATGTCATACGAAATTCACAAATACAATAAGTTTAAGCCTTCAAATTGGGTTTGTTATTAAGTCATCTCTATCAGCTATTAGCGTGCTAAGATTTATATTAGCAGTTGTACAATTTAAAATTAAAATTTGTATTTATACCTTCACATGTCCTCGACATGTGGTCCTATTGTGATCTAAGCTTCGACACCTTGTGCACCGTTTCATGTTCGTCCGTTACAATATCATTCACTCATATTTAAATAATCATCGAGAACATTGACTGATACAATTATTATTAGCATATACCTTGAAATGTATTTTAAATTCACCCCTTGACGATATTCTTGTTTTCTTTGGTCACCCTGATGGCCTTCTCGCGTATGGTGGAGCCATTTTACCACATTTACGCAGATATTGATATCTGCTAAGTCTACCCTTATCGCCATAAACAAACTTATACTATCGTCATCTACGATTTATTAAATTGTATATTCGTTTGATCCGTTGTGAAGGACTATATACAAAAAAAAAAAATTACGACTGATCATTAATTCTTTCTACCCATTTTTCCATTACAAGATATTTTATAAGTTATCATGTAATTATATGGTTAATCGTTAATTCATCAGTTATCAATTTTAACTTTTAAGGAGACATCAACTCCTACCACACTATATTTTTTCACTAATTGTCTTAAGAGATTGTTTCCTTTAATGCAAATTGCCTTTAAAAGTGTTTGAGTTTTCTTGTTTCTTATTCTTTAATGGCAATTTATTCTTATGATTTCATCAATTTTTTGCGATAACAAATAAATTAAGATGATAACAGTTACGTTATAAAAACAAAGATATTGTGTAACTAAATTGTTATCAGGTACGATATCAATTTAGCACTCTCTTTTTAGTCTATCAAATTTTATGATTGAATGTTATATATCAAACTAAACTCTTTTAAAGTTGGTATTAAACAACTAATAATTATGTTGTTACCATATATTGCACCCCAAGTGAAACAATAATAATATTGTTACCGGATAATCTTTTTGTACTAAACAAATATCACAAAACAAAACTATTTTTTGTGTTTAAAATAATTAAAAACTATATGGAATACATCGTTTTACAAATTAACCACAAATAATTAACAATATTAGCAACTAATCTAATGGTCTCTCCACACTTTTACTATAATCGTCATTAAAAACTCTATTATCATAAGCAGTACAATAATTAGTATCTTAAATGACTTCAATGATTAATGTTTTAAAGTTGTTCTTTATTGCTAATTTGTGTCTTCAAATATTTATTGTGTCGCTACCATTAATGGTAACACCATCGATTATTATATACTAACCACAAACCCATTTGTTAAGTTATCAAATGTTTTAGCTAATAATTAACATTGATATAGATGATGTTAGCGGATAACATATTGGTTATCGCGAAAATAACATATTGGTTATCGCCCAAATCTGAGCATTTAATGCTCCATATATCCACCGAATATTTTTCCTCTGCAACAAATAGTAAGTTTGTCCACTCTCTTCTCTTTTCACGGCGATGTCAGGTATGTGTCAGAGGGGTATTTTCGTCTCTTTAAAAAATTAAGTATGCGTCAGAACTAATGAAAGACAAAAAAACTCCTTCTACCTAATATTTGATTCTTCTATAGCTAGATATTTAATTAATCCTTTTGTCAATAGAAAACCAATTAGTACGTCGACGATCATTTTTATTTGTCTAAATTAAACCAATTAATTAATACCTCTCTGTCCAAAATATTATTCTTGGATTTTTCTTATATCAAGTACACAAAAATAAAATACTATTTAATTTTCCCACCAAATCTTCTATGAATCCCATAAGATTTATATCTTTTGATAGTGGAAGGATCTTTGTTTAGCTTAGTCAAACAAGATACAGTTTCACTATTTAATTTAGATACACGTGCATGTTATATATAATAAATATTTATATCTAACTATATGGTTTTATATTTTAGTACGAGTGTATATTATAAATATACATTTTCACTTAAATTAACAAGTAGTTTGACTGGTTAATATAGGCCATTATAGAGATCTAAATGTGTTCAGTTTTTCAAAATTTACGACAACGAAGAACTGATTGTATTTAATTGGTTGTGTTAAATAAAAACCGAACAAAGATTTTCTTGAATATTCTTGCATGATTTTCAATAAAAAAAAAAATCTTTCAATATTTTTCAGCAGTCTAATACTTTAATAAAAGGGCAATTCTCAAGAATAGTATTAAATAAAGTTTTTTTTAACACAAGTAGCACACATTTTCGAAAGTTTTTCAAATACCTTTAAGAAATTTTTCATAAATATCACAAATCTTGCTAAAAGTGTAACTTTTTGTTTACGACAAATTATTCAAACTTTATACATATCACTATATTCATATATATATATATATATATATATATATATAACATAATGAAATGAGTAAAAAATATTAAAGATTGTGATATTGGTTGAAATTTTCTGAAAATAATTAGAAGAACTTGAATGTTATAACATGTCTTATTGTATAAAATATTTTTTATCGTCGTATAAAAAACTTAATATATTTTATAATTATATAGTAACAATATTATTAGATTCAAATAAACTATTGTTATGTATATTCGAGATATTTTGTAATTTCGATGCAAAAAAATTATGTTATATTTTTTTAAATAGTGGGTCAGTTTTCAAATAATATAAAATAATAATTAGTATTATTAAAGTACAAAAATGTATCTAAAAATAAAATTTGAATTATAACTTGAATAATTGTTATTATTTGTAAATTGTATTAATCTACTAAAATAATAAAGAGAAATTCACAAAACTACAACCTTTCAACCCTCTCTTCACAAAACTACACATAATTCAAAATTTTCACAAATTTACACCCTTTCAAAATTTTAAAAACTTGATTTACCCTTTTAAAAATTACCAAAATTAAAATCTTTTCATTTGGGTTTGCTAATTAGTGTTTAGGGTATAATATTAAGGGGTATGATTGTGTAGGTAGGGTTTATTTGGATTTAATTTTGAGTGTTTTAGATGTAGTTTTGTGAAGTAATTTTGAAATAGTGTAGTTTTGTGAAATGTAATTCAAATGGTGTAGTTTTATAATTATCCCAATAATAAAGAACGTCAAAAAGAATAATAATTCCAGAATATTAGTAATTAAGCCATAGTTTTTTTTATTTAGGTTGTTCAAAATGTGAAATCGTAAAATAAATCGGCCATTAAAAAAATAGTCAAAAATATATTTAAGCGGAATATATAAAAAAAATGGAAAAAATCAAAAATCGGAATATATTAAAAAATCAGAAGTAAATTGAGGCATAATTTTAATTGAGACAAAAATATAAGGGTACAATTAAACGGTCAAAAGTAAAATTTTAATTAAGGTTAAAATATAAGGGTATAAGCGCAAAAAATAGAAAATTCATCAAATCTTGCTGGTCGCGACACGTAGGCGTTTTGTCTTTCTTGGGAGAATTACAAAACTACACCATTTGAATTACATTTCACAAAACTACACCATTTCAAAATTAATTCACAAAACTACACCTAAACACTCAAAATTATATCCAAATAAAGCCTATCCACACTATCATACCCCTTAATACTATATCCTAAACACTAATTAACGAACTCAAATGAAAAGATTTTAATTTTGATAATTTTTTTAAGGGTAAATCAAACTTTTAAAATTTTGAAATGTGTAAATATGAGAAAAAAATTTGAATTAAATAGAGTTTTGTAAAAGAAGGGATGAAAGGGTGTAATTTTGTGAATTTCTCTTTTCTAATCTCAAATTTGATTTTTATTGTAATTAATTTCTCAATAAATTAATAATCACGACAAACTAATAAATTTTTACCAAATTTTTACCAAACTCGTGTAATCCCAACATTATTAATTTATAGAAATTATAGTGTAAATAGTTTTTTCGTTTATATATATATATTATATTACTATAATCTTCATATAAAAGTACAAAAAATCATCATCATATAAAAGGCAAATATAAAAGTACAAAAACAATCATCATCATAATTTATAAACATAAACTTTAATATTACATCATAACAGAGTTTATTTTACTGAAACTGTTCGACCTCTCTTCTACGAATTAACTTATCATTTAGGTAATTAAACCCTTAAAGTACGTTGCTACCAAAAAAACATACTTATAAGTTTCCCATTTTCTTTAATTTAAAAATAAGTTTAAAGGATTACTTCTACAAAATATATTATATTAAAATAAACAAGAATAAATCATAGTCATTGTAAGTGCAATGGCTGCTGCCACCAAACTTAACCAACCAAAATAAAAGATAAAACACTTTTCCCCCATCCCTAATCATTCTTATTTTGTTTAATAATATTTAACTATAATAAGGCTTATCTAGATTGAACCCATCAAAAAAATAACATTATTACTTTTTTATTAATATTGAATTTCGATTTCACTTTCTATATACCAATAAAGGTGTGATTAATGGAGTCTCAAAGAACAAAAATATGACCTTACGCAAAGACAACAGTCACAACTTTTCATATCTTTTATGTGTATGATCTGATTCAGTACTACAAAAAATATTTATATTATTACAACTAGCTAGTCTTTATTGAATACATTTTTTAAAAAAATATAGCAAATAAATAAGCTTCAGCCTAATAAAAAAACACAATCATTTGTTGGTCTAAAGAATATTATTTCCAAATCTTCTTTTGAGCTTTACTACTTCGAATCCCAAGATAGTACTACTCCCTCTAACTTTTTAAAAAGATTATAAGAAATTTTTCTTATTTCATAAAGATTTTATATACATTATTTAATTGATGAATACTTTTTTATAGGAATTGAATTGATGAATAATGACTTAGGTAAACTTCAATAGTACAATAAAACCTATATAAATTAATAATATCGGGACTTAAAAATTATTAATTTATGGTGTTTATTAATTTATCGAGAGACAAATTATGCTAAAAATCAAATTTGGGACTGAAAAAAATTATTATCTTAGAGAGTTATTAACGAATCGAGTATTAATTTAAAGAAGTTATATTGTATTCGACAATTTATGTAAACAACAGTACATTTTTCTACCATAGATAATTTTATAAACTCTTACTACACATGTTTATATTTTAGAAAAAAATCAAGAGACAAATACTATATGTTTGGCATGTGATAAAATTACTCACATTTTGAGTTGCTTTTCTTCTTACAATATAAGTATGTTGTAAAAAACTTTAGAGAACAAACAATTGGAGGAGAAACAAACATAACATAAATAAACTCTCATTTAAATCTCTCAAGTTACTCAAAATTGCATTACAAATAATTCTTTTAAACCCCAAAAATCATCATATGATTACAATGGCTTCAATATAACTTGAACACCATACTTAGGTTTAATAGTAAGCACAACAATTGGTGCATGCCTATAGTTATTAGATATAACAAAGCTAAACTTTGAAATTAGCATTGCTAATATTATTTTGGCTTCCATCATTGCAAAAGATTGTCCAATACAATTCCGTGGACCGGCCGCGAATGGAATAAAATGTCGACCGGGCGCAAACGGTTTTCCTCCAAACCGTTCGGGATTAAACTCATTTGCATCTTTACCCCATAATTCTTCGCTATGATGGATGGCGAGGACCGGTATCCAAATCGATAAGCCTTTAGGTATGGTTAGGTCACCTAATTGTATGTCTTCAAATGCCATCCTTGGTAAAAGAGTGGCTGGTGGGTAAAGTCTTAATGACTCGTTAATCACTTTGTTTAACTGTAAGACAAAAATAATAATAATATAGTTAGTAGAATATTAATATATTGGAATCATATCTTGTGATCATGAGAAGTGCCTCTTGACTCTTTCTCAAATATCTTTTATATAGTTTTGAGTATTTGAATTTTTCTTTTGGAAAAAGACTATCAATATATTTATATGAAGCTGTACAAGATCTAATCATTAGTTAGGAATTTTTTAGATAATATATTATACAAAGCATGTCTTAGTGCTAATAATTAAACAAAATGGAATGTATCACTTACTTAATTATTTATGCCTAAAAAAATATCTATGTACTATAGCCTCTCTATATTATTGTTATTGAATATTAAAAATGCCTAATGTTAATAACAAATAACTATATCTAACAAGAAAACTATGTGATTCTATATAAAGACAGTTATAAACATGTTACAATTGATCTTAACCAAGACAATTAATTTGAAGATTAAAGCATAAGAGAAAAAAGTTTAATTAAACCTATAGATATCTACTCATTAGGGTTCTATTTGGACTTAATGACTATGTTATATATGGAACTAGCACTAGCAAGTTAGTGGCACTGCCTATAACTGTTTTGAATTTTAATATATACCCCACACGCACCATTTCATCATAAAGATAATTCTATCACTTCAATAAACTAATATTAGTTAGCAAACAACAAATATCATCTTTTAAATATGTATAAGTTAGTGGCCTACGAGTCCTACCTCAAAATCTAAACAACAAGATAAGAAAACGACTATGATCATAGTGGTCATTACTAAAACGTTTCATCTTTACCCTAGAATTTAAGTATAACAATATAATATAAACTATTTAAATTAATGCTCATACACTAATATCATTATAAATTAGTACTCCTTTTTATAACAATATAATTAGTATTCCTTTTTATAAGATCTTTTAAAGTTTTTTGCTTTTTCATTTTATAAGATGTTTTAAACTTCCAAAAGAAGAATCAAATGTGTTTAATGTAATGTAACCCAATTGTATTATAATATTTTTTTATGATTGGTTGAATTATTTTAAATTAACTATAAAATAATAATTCTTTTTAGAAACAAAAAAAAAACATAAATGATATCTTATTATTTAATATTTGTGTGTTTTAGCTAAAACATCTAATAAAAGAGAACAAGGAGAAAAAATTTAAGTTCCAAAATTAACTTTTGGTGTTATTTCTTCTTTATATATAAATAATCACAGTAAATTAATATTTTTAGATAAACTAGTATAGTTTTTACGTTATTAGTTTATAAACTTTTTACTGTATATTTTACTAGAAGTTGGAAGTTCTATTACTTGAATTATTATGTGACAAGGTGAGAAAATGTACATACCGAGGTAAGCTTGGATAGTTGATCAACCGAGACAACCTCGTCGCGGCCACAAACCTCTTTAACCTCATTGCGGATTTTGTCTTGCCACGACGGGTTATCGGCTAATAGCATCATTGTCCATGTAAGAAGCAATGCGGTAGTCTCATGACCGGCAAAGAAAAAAGTCTTACACTCATCCATTATCAATTGAAGATTGTTGTTGTTATTGTCATTAATACTATTATTGTTCTTTTGACTATCCATTTCGTTCAAGA
Source organism: Cochlearia excelsa (assembly GCA_963556525.1). NCBI lineage: Eukaryota > Viridiplantae > Streptophyta > Magnoliopsida > Brassicales > Brassicaceae > Cochlearia > Cochlearia excelsa. The sequence goes on along the minus strand of OY748327.1, from coordinate 45,182,158 downwards.
GAAGCCCGAGGAGGTCGTCGCCGTGTGTACTACTCCGACCCATCTCGGCGCAGTTTCGCCGGCTTTGTATGATCTCTATCAACAAACGTTCAACTTCTTTCTTTAGAGACATGATCTCTCTATTGTATTTGCTTGGGAGAAACCTAGAGATACAAATGGTTTTTGAGTCAACATTAGACTTAATAGAAAGTCAACTATAAAAGCAATAGTCATTATATAGAGAGTCAACGGTGATGCTTGTTTTGTGCTAGACATAGAAAAACAAATTGCTAGAAAACCGGGAATGACACACCAAGCACAAAGTAATTTTTTTGAAATCTATAACCACAATATTCAAAAATTTGTGTAGTGGCACTAGATGAAATTGGAACTAGCTAGACCAAGCAACTAGATCTCTTTTTAATGGAAGATAATTAATAAATTGTTTTTGTTAAACCATGGGAGAAAAAGTGTTTCTTTATATATTTCTATTAATTAAAAAATATCCATTCGTATAGTTGTTTATTAAATCCATACAAAAAACCCAACCATGTTGCACAAGAATGTAAATTTCATCATTCAAATTTCAAAGTGTACTTTATTTTTTAAAAAATCACAAATCTAATTGAACTAACACAACACCTTCAAAACTACACTCTAAACTCTCAAAAATATTTTTTTCCCACTTCGAAACAAAACGTTAAATTTTAAATACTGAATCTAAATGCAAAAAAAAATATAAACCGTAAAAAACTAAATTTTGTATTGGTGATAATTGTAGGAAAAAAATATTTTGTGGTAAATTTATCATTCAAAATGTAAACATTTTTTTGAAAACTATATTTTTTGGGTGGTGATAAAATAAAACTAACCGGCTTCCTGGAAAGCAAAGGTGGCGGGTGGCTTGGGCGCAACGGCGTTGTAGGACAGTAAGGTGGTTAAAAAGCTCTTTGCCTTTCTCAAAGCTACTTCCAAACTCGGTCCTCGATATTATATCCGCCGTGAGCCTATGCATCTCCTCTCCTATCTCCACCTCTCCTCCTTCCCTTAGCCTCGCAACTAGCCTAGTTGTGCACTCCACCATATGCCTTGCATACCCCTAAAAAATAACGAGGGTATTTTGGTCATTTCATCAAAAAGTTTTTTTTTGCTTTTACGTTTTTTTTTGGGATTAATTTGACAAAAACATGCCTTAAGCCTTTCTCCGTTAAATGCTGGTGCGGCTAGGTGGCGTTGGTGGTGCCAATCTTGACCATTAGCCATAAGGAGACCGCGACCGATGAAGTTTTTAGTGCCTTGTTGTTGAAGCCATGATCTTCCACTTACGCCGTTATGCTTCATTAGCAATTCTTTTATTAATTCGGTTTCGGTTAGGCATAGACGAGGATCCGTTCCGTTCCACACGATAAATCTCTTCCCTACAACATTCATTTTTCCAAAAATCCACGTATAAATTTTTGCATTAATGTTTTAAGGTCAAACTTTCCTTGGTATATGTTTATAGCAATACAATTAATTAATTACCAAAACATAATGCAAAAAAACCTTTTGTTTTTGTTAAAATTCAAGACCATACCATATTGTTTGGACCAAGCCACGTAATGCGGTAAAAGGCGACCAACGATGTCATGGTGAATAGAATCACAATCCTTAGAAGCCGATTTCGAAACCATGGCCGAGATTTCGAGTATGTTTCCGGTTAGCCACCGCGGTTTAGGACCGGTTACGCCTTGCTTTTGCATGATCTTCTTGATTCGTCTAGGTGTTAGCCAATAACAAGAAATGGTGTCGTATAAAACTCTTAATATCATAGTCACGAATATCACGAGGAGAGGTTTTAATAGAGTTATAAGCAACATTTTCAAGTTTTTTTTTTTTTAATTTCTAGAGTCAAAGTTTAGGAAAAGTTGAAATTAAGGATATAGAAAGAAGGGAAGTGGTGTATTTATACTATAAAGTGTTGTAAGGATGTGATTGAATTTGTTGATTAAAATATAGAGTATTTAAAAGAAAAATCTTAGAAAACTAATTATGGTTTTTCTTTATTAAAAATATGGATTTAATGAAATGGAAGATTTGGGAGAATTACATATAAGGAAATCTTGTTATTTCTTACCTTACTCTACCTTTTCATTTAATTTATAGTCTTTGAACTTTGACAAAAAAAATTATAGTCTTTGAAAATAAATATAGAAGAAAACTACAAAACTAAGTAAACTTAATAAATATTGTAACTTTGAAAATTTTCTAAAATACAAACAATTTAATTTTATAGGAATGGTTTTTTATAATCTCAGAAATGTTCTTACGCCATTTAGTACTCGTTCCTAAACTTTCATTAAAAATCTGATTCATTTTTGTGACGTTTCTTCAGTTTCGTTATACGAATAATTTATGTGATAACTACAAAACTACACATTTTGAATTGCATTTCACAAATTACACTATTTCAAAAAAAATAATTCAAAACTACATCTAAACATTCAAAATTAAATCTAATCAAATCCTATCTACATAATCCTACCCTTTTATACTATACCCTAAAAACTAATTAGCGAACTCAAATACTTTTTTAAAATTTTGGTAACTTTTTAAAAGGTAAATCAACCATTTAAAAATTTGAAAGTATGTAAATATATAAAAATATTTAATTATGTGTAGTTTTATGAAGGAATGTTTGAAAGGTATAGTTTTATGAATTCCTCATAATTTATAGTACTTTTAATTAGTTAAGGGACTATGGAAAATACATAAATTTCGAAAGAAGATTTTGCCACAAAAAGATTTTGATATACTAAGATTACGAATCTGAGAAAAATATGTGAGGAGCAAGAGGACTATATTATATCATTATAATCTAGACACTCATGAGATTTCTCATGTCCAAATAAAATATATATCATAAGTATCTCTAGCGATTTTTTCAAGTTATTTTTTAAAAATATATCACTTTCTTGTTCATTTTGGTTTAAAATTGGAATAAGACTGTCAATATATTTTTTTAGAAAAAGAAAACAACAAGGGTTGTCAATATTGAATAATTCTTTGATTTCCTGTATGTGATTGGATTTTTTGAAAATTAATAGATATCGCAAATCCACAATGATATATATATATATATATATTTGGATGAAATCCACGACGATATTAGTGCTAGATAAATATCACCAAGCAAAAAAAAAAATTAAGTTCTTGTCGAAATATTGAAATACATAATTTTATTAGTACTAGGAGTATTGTTTGATGTGTTGTATTTTTAACTTAAAACTAGATGTGGATATTGTAATTTTTATTGTTTTTATAATGACGAAAATATACAATTTCTTTATTTATTTATGTAGATTTGATTTTACTAATATGATTTGATTATATCTCATAAACTAGATTTGATATATTTTGATCCAAAAAAATTACACGTATATATTTAATATAAACTATATTTGGTTTACTCTCATAAAAATTATCTTTCGTGATTTCAAATTCGATTTGTGATTTTTAATGACCTGTTATAAAAATTAAATATGTGAAGACTATTTTTATTCAAATTAGATGTTAAAAAATTAAAACATACAATTATACCTAAATTTAAATTTGAAATTAATCCGTAAAATCTATTATGATCGAAGATTTTATTTGAATATTATTGTTTCTTTTTGAGTAATTCACAAAATTACACCATTTTATTCATTCATTCACAAAACTCTACCTAATTCAATATTTTTTATAGTTACCACCTTTCAAAATTTTAAAAGGTGGTATTACTCTTTAGTCTTTACAAAATTATAAAAAAAAAATTCATTTGAATTCACTAATTAGTGTATAGAGTTTGAATTAGTATTAGGGCAAACGATCACCGCCATTTATCGTATGAAAGGCTGAACTGTCGCAATAAAACTCTTCGCCTGTAAAGGGTAAGATTGTTTAGGTAGAGTTTATTTGGATTTAGTTTTGAGTGTTTAGATTTAGTTTTGAAAAATTGACTGTGAAATAATGTAATATTGTAAAACCAATTCAAATGGTGTAGTTTGTAATTTCACTTTTATTTTTATTTTTTTCGTTTTTAATTCTGAAATTTAAGTCGATTTCCTTTCTTTCTTTTATTTGTTCTTTTAGACAAATCATCATCAAAATAATAGTACTTTATAGGTTAAAATGATGGTATAGATATTGAAAAAGATGGGGGGGGATAATACTTTCTTACTGAAACCGACTTGTAAGAAAATTTTAAAAAGATTGTAAGCTCGAGATTTCAAAAATATTTAGGTGTCGACTCCATATATAATCATTTTTAGCCAAAAATAAATGTGATACTGGATGAGGACCCACTACTAAAAAAAAGTCATATAGCCACGGCCGTATCGGTGGCTATAGAAAAAATCCGTGGCTATTTAGCCACGGTTTGCCACGAAATTTTTTAGTCACGAGCATATAGCCACGGATTTAACGCTATAGCCACGGATACGGCCGTGGCTATATGAATTTTTTTTAGTAGTGACCCGCACGCACGTACGTGCGAGTTTAACATATTTTAAAATATATATTTAAAATTATTTAGAGGAAACTATATATGAAAAATTCTTAACTTAGATTATATGTATATAGTCACTTATTTCATGGAGTATATTAAATAAAATCTATATATTATGCGGGGTAACAAATAAATTATGGATTAACCCGGGATTGATCCGCGTATAAGAAATATTTTATAAATTGTTTATTGAACTATATATGATATAAAGTTCAAAACTATACTGATGTATATTTTAATATTATGAATATAATTTAGTTATATCTTATCAATTTTTTTTTGACCCGTCGCAAATTATAATTATACATAAATTGAATTCGATTTAATCTCATAACAATTATCATTCGTTTCAAATACGCTTTGTGATTCTTTTAACGACCCGTAGGAAAATTAAAATATGTATTTGTTATTTTTTTCTTTGTTTATGTCTTAATTAGCTATATATAAATTTTAAAATAACGCAAGTTTAGATTGTTGTAGATATTATTCTTCGAATATTCAGGTTTTATGTATTTCGATATGAAAATTATTATCAAATTTTATTTTATTTGCTAAAATTTTAATCGATTTCATGTTGAAATTTAAATCCTTTGTTATCAAATATATTTCACGAATATAATTGTTTTTAAATTTTGTCCTATATAAATGTTGAAATTTTAAATCGGTTTTTCGTTTATTTTCTTTATTTGTTTTTGTAGAATATTTTTCGAATTTAAAGTTTAAAATTAGTGAAAATTTAAATTTAAATTCTTTTGGGCATTTGTAGTGGGCTTAAAATTGAAATTTGGAAGGACAATAAAAACGTAAGTTATGTTAAAAAAAAATGAAGTGGGATTACATTGTAAATAGAATTTTTTGTAAGGGTTATTTGCAAAAATGATTTCCAATTAAATTAATAGATAAGATGGCATCAACATGCCTTTCCATCTGTGAAAATAAAACATTTTGAAAGAAATGTAATTTTTTTTTTAATATCAATAAATTGCGTAAATCATCGTTTTGAACGCGATTCGACCTCAAAAGCACAACATTACCAACGACTGCGTTTAACCGACTGAACCAATTCGTCGTTGGTATAAAATGTAATCTTTCACACGATCATAGAAAAAAATCAAAGTGGAATACTAAAAGTAAAACCCTAAAGCTCCAAATAAACAAAGATAAGTTCACATAAAAAGATTACAAAGAGTTTCGTAATCAACTTTTTACTAATCTCTTTGTTGATCCAAACACAAACACTAATTAAAGAGTATAATAATCTCTTTGTTGATCCAAACACAAACACTAATTAAAGAGTATAATAATCAACGTAATCAACGGTAGGAGGAGAATCAACATCAAAATCGCAGCCACAACCATTAGCAGGATTATCATACCAATCATCATCATCATCATGTCCATGTCCATGACCATCATGTCCATCATCACCATCATCTTCATCATCTTCATTGCGAGAAACTATCGCCTCTCTTGCAAGTTTAGAAGCAATCTTGTTACCGGTTGGATGAACACGACCAACTCTACAATACGCAAATTTCTTTCTAACCTCTTCGAGTTCTTCTATAAGTTTAATAACACCTTCTTCCGTAATTTTAATAACTCCTACGCGAGGGTCGCTATAGTTTCCAGTTATCTACGATAAACACAACTGTAAATATTCCAAATATCTCTCTGCATTGCATAAACGAAACCAAAAGTAATAATAACAATAATAATATAGGGAACACTCACGTTTTCGTAGATTTGAGAGTCCTCGCAATGAACCACGATTCTCGTGATTCCTAAATCGAATGATTCAGTTAACCCGCGAATCATAGCTTTAATCTCCACTCCTTTTGAGTCAATACTTTCGTAGGTCACCGGCTCCTTCATCTCATACAACACCTTATCGGTGTTGTAATCGCAAATAGCGACACCGAGTCCACCCATAACCTTCTTTTTACCACTTTCATCATCGGTCTCTTTACTCACCGAAACTTTCACGTACAATTTGTAGAGGTCATCGGCATAAAATTTAACCGTTGTTGCGGGTTGTGTTTCTAAAACCTTAGGAGAACCCTCGTCTTCGGGGTTTGAGATATCTCCGGTTTTTTGTTTCTTGAAAATCATTGGTGTTTCTAATTCGTCTCTGTCCATGACTGTTATATTAGTCTTTTGGGTTATATTGGGAGAAAATTTGACTAGCATATATATATAAGAAGAAGAGTAAGGACCATATAATAGCGTGTTTGAGAAGATTTATTTTCCATTAATTTACTTCAAATCTTAATAGATTTTCCCTTTTCCAAAGATATAGGTAGATTCTTGACATATTCACTTTTTTGTGCAAATGATATATTATTTAATTATTATTGGTATTTTCTGACGATAATCAAAACAGATAATGTGTTCTACATGCATATTGCATACATACCCTATTTTCGTTAATATTTTTTTGCATTAAATTAAATCCAGCAAAATTATAATTTTGTTTAGCAATTATGTTGGGCCCATCGTTTTTGAATTGCCCACAAATTTGAGAAAGCCCAAAGTTTAACAAGAAATTTAATACATTTTGGAGCTAACTTTAAGTAAATGTTGGATATATATTTATGTACTTTATAGAGGAACCACACTGATTAGGGTAAAATTTATTTATGTACTTTTGGAGCTAACTTTAAGTAAATGTTGGATATATATTAGTGAATATATTTTTGCTTAGGGCGATAACTTTTAACTTTTTAATTTGTCGTAATTTTTATATAATAATATATGTTTTATTTATATATTTAAAAAAATTTGGTAAAAAATATATTCAAATTTTTTTACATCAACTTGGATTATATGTTTGTGGTCTCGTATTTCACATGATACATGAATATATTGTAATTTTATTATTTTGTTATAGTGATTAAAATATACAATTTCTTTGTTTATATAGATTTTGATTTTACGAATATGATTTTGTATATCTTATAAACTATATTTGATATATTCCGACCCGTCAGAAAAATTACGCGTATATATTATACATAAATTAAATTTGATTTAGTCCCATAACAGTTATCATTAGTGATTTTTAATAACCTGTTACAAAAATTAAAATATATACGATTATACATAGATTTAAATTTGAAACTAATCCGTAAAAAATAACTTTATTAGTAAATTAATATGTAAAATCTATCGTTATCAAAGATATTATTTAAATATTATTGTTTTCGTTTTTAAAGCGAAAATTTACATCGATATAATTGTGTGTTTTGGTTCTTATTTTAGCGACAAGATATATGTGTTAGACTTTTCGAAAAAGAGATAGTCGATTTGTATAATCTGTATTCGATTGGGTCAAATTTGGTGGGCTTTTTGAACTATTTAACTTGATCCATTGTAATCATTTGTATTCGATTGAGTCTAATTTGCATCTTTATAAAAATGTTTTCCATTTAATGGATAAGATTTTTAAAAATATATTATAAATCTTTAAAGTAAACATTTTTAGTTTTAATTATTAATTTTTTTGTTTCGAGATGCAAATCTAAATCACCCACCACCACCATCGCTTCATCATCATCTTGCTCACACCTCCACCTAATTGAATCCCATCACCAAATCTTTCTTTTAATTGGGATACTAAAAATAAGTTTCATGAATTTCTAATTTTGTGACCAAAAAATAATAATCGGATTTCAAAAAACTATTTTTCCACATAAATCAAAAATCTATAATTTTTATAGATATTTATTATCGGATTTTGAATTAAAACTGTTTTTCTTTTTTATGACATAAAATTTGAAAAGAATATGTGTGAAATTAAGATTATGTAGATTTTATTAGATTTCTTTCCTTTTATAATTTTGAAATTATAACTATTTCTTTAATGTTCATATTAATTTTATTTCCTATTTTATTTTCGTATTTAATGCTCATATTATTTTTTTATTTTCTTTTTTAGGTTTTTAAAGATAATTATTTTTGAAATATTTGTAACCATAGGTTATATGCAATGACATTACATTGTAAATACTATTTTTTGTTGTCCTCTTTGCTATTAATAGACAAGATACAACTAGCTAGTAATGCACCCGGACATATCCGCGGGATAATAAATTATTTTGACTTTTGTAAGAAGTATGTTTAGTCATTATAAATTGGCTAATGTAAAAAAAAATTAAAATCAACTACTAATGTTTTGATCGCTTTTATAATGATTAAAATGTTACATTGATAAATTTTGTGGTGTTTGATTGGTATAAACTAGGTGAGAATCCCCCCCTATGCGGGGTTAGAGACTTAACATCAAGTCCATTTATATAAATAATAACTCAACAAATATTTTATACTAGATGAAATCCCGCGTAATACGCGGACACATTACATAAAAACATTTTATAATTATATATTAATATTTTAGTAAATTTGTATAGTTATAGCTAGATTTAAACGAAAACTAATATTATACCCGTTATTTTATTAACAACTAAATATAAAAGACACACAACAATATAAGGTAATAGTAAATAAAAATAAAACATTTTTTGTTTTATCACATTGCTTTTGTTATTTACATGAAAAAACATAGTGGATCCATGAAAATAACAAATAAGTTATCATAAAGATTTTCATAAGTAATTCTACGTTTTTATTTTTTTATTGATTATTTTTTAAAATATTCTTAAAATATTCTTAAATTTTTCTTTTTCTATATTATTTTCCTTATTTCTGATTATTTTATTTTTCTATATTTCGTATTATTTTATTTTATTTCTAATTATTTGATAATTAATGTTAATTTTTTTTATTTTTATTATTTTCCTTATTTCTGTGTTTTTCTCAATATTGTTAAGTTTCTATATTATAAGATGTTTACGTATCAATTTTAATACACATGTCACGATCTGAACTCCATTTTTTGTTTTTCCTTTTTTTTTTTTTTTTTTTTTGCCTTTTTTCCTAAACGTTACATTTTCTTCTTTTAAAATTATTAACAATTTTCCTAAAAATTATTAACATTTTCCTAAAATTATTAACAATAAAGATTTTCTTTATTTTTTAAAGTAATTTTACGTTTTTATTTTTTTCTTACTTTTAATTTTTTTTATTGATTATTTCTCAAAATATTCTTACATTTTTCTTTTTCAATGTTATTTTCCTTATTTCTAATTATTTTATTTTTCTATATTTTGAGTTAATTTATTTTATTTCTAATTATTTGATAATTAATGTTAATTTTTTTTATTTTTGATTATTTTTTTTATTTCTGTTTTTTCTCAATATTGGTAAGTTTCCATTTTATAAGATGTTTACGTATCAATTTTAATACACATCTCACGATTTGAACTAACCATTTTTTTTTCTTTTCTCTTTTTTCTTATTTTTGTTTTGCTTTTTTTATAAACTTTACCTTTGATAATTAATGTTAATTTTTATTTTTGATTACTTTCAATATTTATGTTTTTTCTCAATATTTTTAAGTTTTCATTTTATAAGATGTTTACGTATCAATTTTAATACACATGTCACGATCTGAACTAACCATTTTTTTTCCTTTCTCTTTTTTTTAATTTTTTGTTTTGCCTTTTTTCCTTAACTTTACCTTTTTCTTCTTTTAAAATTATTAACATTTTTCCTAAACATTATTAACATTTTCCTAAAATTATTAACATTATTAACATTTTTCTTTTTTTTTAATTGTGACACGTGTTACGATCTGATGAGTTATAATTAAACGCGCTCACTTTTATATAATAAGATTTTTCTTCTTTTTTTAATTGTGACACGTGTTACGATATGATGAGTTGTAATTAAACGCACTCGTTTTTATATAATAAGATTAACATTTTTCTTCTTTTTTAATTGTGACACGTGTCACGATCTGATGAGTTATAATTAAACGCGCTCACTTTTATATAATAAGATATATATATATACAAATATACATCATATAATTTATTCTTCTGCCCTTTATTTCCGGCTCATTAAATAAGAATTGGACCAAAAAACTTAATCAAAAATATATTGAATCTGAATATATCCAAAAAAATAAAATAAAATCGGCAAAAAATAGCCAAAAATATAAGGGCAAAAACACAAAAGAAGTAAAATTTTCACTAATCAAAATCTCCCATCGGTTGCCCAATTTTATGACGCCCGCATCTAGGAAGGAAGAATATTGAAGACCAAAATAACTAATAAAACTTTAAAGGCCAACTAAAAAAAAAGCCCGCAATAATGCATATCCGGATAAACGAATGAGCAATCCATTTATCGAAATTCACATGCCTATTAAACGAAGGTTCGCTTCAACGTTTCAGATGGGATGAAGTCTTAAAAGAATTCTTATTTCGTTTCTTATTGTTTCTGATATGAGAGAAATTTAATACTTAAGAGTTTTATACGTGAGTCTGTATTCGTTGAGCTTAAATTTTTTTTATGGAATTCAAGAAAAAATTATTAAAAAATATGAGGGCATAAATGCAAAAAGAATAAAATATACTAAAAACTCTCATGTCGCGACACATAGGCGTTTTGTCTTCTCTTTTATTATAATAGATTAATATATTATGTTCACAATTGAACATATTGAGTCAAAAAGGAGTGGAGATTAAGGCTATGAAGTAAAAAAAGAGTAATTTATAAGTTTTTTAATTAAATTTTCCCTAATTAAGTTCGATACATTGTATTTTCTAATATTTTCTAATTATTAAGTAAGATGGTAGAAATTACCAATACAATTTCCGAAACATTATTAATATTAGAAACCGATTTTGATAATTGTGGACTAAACATGTTTAGCATCCGGCAGCCGAAATGCTAACCTTTTAAGGTGTCAATGTTTTTTGCTACCAAAGCAGTGAATGCTTTATTGAAATCGCGAACTTGAATTTCATAAACGAACATTCGGTATAGTCCTCTTTGGACGTTTTAATCTGTCTCGTTTTTCGTCATTATATTAAAGTGTATAAAAGTTGATACCTTATTGAATTGATTAAGAGTAAAAAAATTGTCATTTCACACTTTGAAAAAACTATTTCACATTCTAAACCAACAAGTCTACTTTTCTACCAAGTAACAACTATTAAATCACCACTTAATTAAGGTGATTACTTGATAACATTTAGTTCAAGGCATTTAATTATGAGAGAATTACAAAACTACAACATTTAAATTACATTTCACAAAACTACACCATTTCAAAATTACTTCACAAAACTACACCTAAACACTCAAAATTAAATTCAAATAAACTATACCCACACAATCATACCCCCTTAATACTATATCATAAACACTAGTTAGCGAACCCAAATGAAAAAAAAATATTTTTGGTAATTTTTTAAAGGGTAAATCAAGCTTTTAAAAATTTGAAAAGGTGTAAATATGTGGAAATATTAAATTAGGAGTAGTTTTGTGAAGTAAGGGTTGAAAGGGTGTAGTTTTGTGAATTCCTCTTTAATTATTACATTTTTGTCAAAATAATAAATAACTATTCCAAATGAAATTTTTTAAATTTGAATAATTTGTTTTTAACTAAATTTTTCATTTAAAATTTGAAAAGGTACATATTTGTATAAAATAATAGATATGCCATGTCAATGTACTTCAAAAAATTACAAACTATAAAATAGTATTTTTAAAAATGTAGTTTTTTTTTTTGACATCAAAAATGTAGTTTTGTTTAAAAAATTACTTTACCCACTAAATATGGCATGTTAATGCATACCTTATAAATCTTCTGTTCACGTCCCCAACTACATCCCATGCTCCTACTCTAATCCAACGGCTTAAAATTCATAATCTAACGGTGATTAACTTAAACACACCATATTTATATAGACGCGCATGTATGCGATCACTCGTTAATAATTGTATTAATTGCGTTTATATATATAATCTGAACCAAAGGCCCACAAAACCAATCTCTCTCTCTCAAAACTTTGCTTCTCTCTCTCTAAAAACTTTGCTTCTCTCTCTCTAAAAACTTTGCTTCTCTCTCTCTAAACTTTTCTCTCTGCCCAAGCTTTCTCCGATGAAGATCTTCGTGAAGACTCTCAAGGGGACTAACTTCGAGATCGAAGTAAAACCTTCCGATTCGGTAAAATCCTAAGCTCTAATAATCTCGAAATCGTCTTCTCTATTGCTTAATCTAGGTTTGATTTGGCTTCGATTTCGTCTTTTTGGGGGAAAATATTGTGTTTGAATCTCGCGAGTCTCTGATTTTGAAATTCTAGGTTTCGTGTGTAACATAGTGTTGATTTTGGTTTTGTGACGATTCGTGTCCATGGATTGTAACTCGAATTAGGGTTTTTTTTATGGTGAATCTGTAAGTATAGTGATAGTATTGGCTTTGTGTTTACTGTTTCAGTGTTTGATATTATCTTTGGCTTTCGTTGTGATGATATTACTCTGATTCTGATTTTGCTTCTCTAACATTGTGTTAAAGATCTAATCTTTATTGTGTGTGTTCATAAGAGTTTAGACAGTGTTTGCTTATAACCTTGAGGAACTTGTAATGTTGAGTATTGTGTGATGTTACATATGTATTAACACTTTTGGGTTATCTTCTCTAGGTCTCTGATGTTAAGAAAGCTATAGAAACCGTTCAAGGATCGCTTTACCCGGCTGCTCAGCAGATGCTTATCCATCAAGGGAAAGTTATCAAGGACGAGACTACATTGGAAGAGAACAATGTTGTCGAGAACAGTTTCATTGTTATCATGCTGTCCAAGGTGAATTCGTCGATATTTTGTGACCGCGGTTTTGTGTTAAGTGTTAGTATATTAATAACATTTGATACTAAATTTTTCATTTTTGTCTTTGATTGTAATATAGGCTAAGGTTACTTCAAGTGGGGCATCAACTGCATCTGCTGCACCAGCTCCTGCACCTATTGCTACTCAGGTGAATAACGTTTATACGTATTAAACTGTTGTTTACGCAGGGTTTTGTGGCTTTGTATTTGCAAGTGAAAGAAAACAAATTAGTTTTGCACATTGATTTACCTTAAATTTAATGTATAATTGGTTTTGGATTCTTAGGCTCAGCCTGCGCAGACAGTAGCTACACCTCAAGTTTCTGCTCCTAGTGTCACAGTGTGAGTTCCTTTCACATTAGTTAACTTCAAATTTGGAAGAGATGTCAGCTTCTTGTGTTGATGAATGGTTTTACTAATTTGTTTATGTTTTGCAGTCAAGAGCCTACAAGTGTGACTGCAACCGGTGCAGCACCGCCTGCTTCTGCTGCTGCTTCGTATGCGCTTTTCAGAACTTCTACACATCAGTTGTCAAGTTTCTTCTTGTCTTGAATAATTTTCAACTAACTTCTTCTGCTTTCTTTCTTTTATTTGTTGAAACAGGACTCAAACTGATGTCTATGGTCAAGCAGCGTCAAACCTTGTGGCTGGAACTAATCTAGACTCCACTGTTCAGCAGATTCTCGACATGGGTGGAGGTAGTTGGGACCGTGAGACTGTTATCCGAGCCCTTAGAGCTGCCTTCAACAACCCTGAAAGAGCTGTTGAATACCTCTACTCAGTATGTTTCTATCCACTCCCTGAATATAGCTTTTGCTTTGTTATTTTGTACCTTTAACTATTGTTAACCTTTGCTCAGGGCATCCCTGCTCAAGCTGAGATCCCGCCGGCCCCTCAAGTCCCAGCTAGTGGTGGACAGGCAGGAAACCCTCAAGCACAGACTCAACAAGACGCTGCTCCAGTGGCTCCAACCGGTGGTCCAAATGCTAATCCGTTAAACCTGTTTCCTCAGGTAAGTTTTTTCATTCCACAAAAAAACCATCTTCATGTCGTTGCGTCTTTATGACATCAAACTTTGAATCTGTCTTATCCGCAGGGCATGCCCGCTGTAGATGCTGCTGGTGCTGGAGCTGGTAATCTTGATTTCCTCCGTAACAGTCAACAGGTATCTTGTATTGTTTTTATCCATTTGATCAAAGAAAAACCGTAATACATTCTTCTTATGAGAATAACAAACTCTTTTTCCGATTCTTCAGTTCCAAGCCTTGCGAGCTATGGTACAAGCAAACCCACAAATTCTACAGGTAACATCACCTCTTACTCAGTTCCTAATAGGCTGATTCCATCAAATTATCAACTTTTTCGCTTAGCATTAATGTTTTTGTTTGTTTGTTACACAGCCTATGCTTCAAGAGCTCGGTAAACAAAACCCGCAGCTAGTGCGACTAATCCAAGAGCACCAGGCCGACTTCCTACGCTTGATAAATGAGCCCGTCGAAGGAGAGGAGTGAGTTTTCATATATTCTTATTATAATTTTTTTTCGTTTATTATTTTCTCCAACAATCAAATCTGATAACTTTGTTTTCTTACAAGCAGGAATGTGATTGAGCAGTTGGAAGCAGCAATGCCACAAACTGTTACCGTCACACCTGAAGAACGCGAAGCCATTGAACGGGTTTGGTCCTCTTTATGCTACTTACTAAACGATGAAGGCTATTATAGTGTCTTTAATTGTTATTGAAATCTTGGTTTTGTGTTATTGTTTGGGTTTTTGCACGCAGCTTGAAGCTATGGGGTTTGATCGGGCGATGGTGTTGGAGGTGTTCTTTGCGTGTAACAAGAACGAGGAGCTCGCGGCTAACTATCTTCTAGATCACATGCACGAGTTCGAAGACCAATAATGAAAGAAGAAGAAACATAGCAACTTCTTTTAAAAACACTCGAGAGAGACCCCATCATCTTCATGTTTCTTTCTTTTTTTTCTTTTTAAGTTTACTCTCTATTTCATGATATTTTCTTTCTCTCCTCTTATGGTATTTTGACAAGTTTCATGTTTATTATGTTAATGGGAGTTGGTTTGATGTGTTTATGTTTAAAACTTTAAATCATAGTTTTTATTTACATGGCGTGCTTCGAATCCTCTATCGAAATTTGAAGGGAGAATTTTTAAAAATACACTTATTTCATTTAAACTATTTGTGTTTAATAGACATAATTTGTATCATATTTATTTTAATTCAACTATAACATGATTTAAAATAGAAACTATCAGCTGTTTTCAAAGTAAATAATTTATTTTCGACACATGTTAATATAATTGGATTTTTGATAAATTATATTTACTATTTTTGACAAATTAATTTTTACAAGTTTGACTTCTATACTAAAATGTAATTTTGGGTTATTCAAATTTGGTGCACTTGATTTGAAATCTTTGTAAATCATACGGATTGAAATTAAAACAGAATTTTTCGGTTCTGGTTAAAGAAATTTCAGTCCGGTTCGATATGTTGTATTCAATAACACGTTACAAACTAAAATATGAAAAAATCATCATATTTAGTTAAATTGGATGTTAAAATATACGATTATACTTATATTTAAATTTAAAATTAGACGCACACATAAAATTTTAGAATTATTTTTTCGCAAAATTTGAAGAATTAGTCGTCGACATAAACAATGAACTCTAAGGTATAATATTTTCTTCAAACAATGTTCACATTTAAGTAACATTTTCTAACAATAACCACACTCCATTTAGATTATATTGGTAAGATGATTTTAATCGACGATAATAAGTTCAACAATCAAGTCATAACCGATAAAGCTCAAGATGTAGTTAATGGTTCGATTAAAAGAAAAATAGATATTCACCTATAGCTAAAAGAGTAAACGAGTTTCTCTCTACTACATCTATGAAAACAATAAATTCGAAAACAATAAATTCACTAACTATAAATATTAAACACATCTATAAACTTAAACCTGAGTGTAGCGAATATTTGTCAATTAGAAAAGGGAGAGTATTTATCTTATTCAATTATTACATGATTTTAAACATAAAACTATAAATTATCTCATTGTAAAATTCTGACATCTGTTAAATATCTAATCAAATGAATTACTATTTTGAGTAATTAACTTTTAAAATTTGGTGTTTTTAACAAAAAAAACTTTTAAAATTTGGTGCACTTGATTTGAAATTTTTGTAAACAGAATATTTCGGTTCCGGTTCAGTTAACCCATTGGGCCATAAATAACATTTATAAGCTACAGATCTTAGCAGCATGGCCACAACACGTGGCTTTTCGAAGAATCCGCCACCTGTCAATCTATTATTGGAGTACTTAACTCTATACCTTGAAACCAGTTCCTATTTCATCTTCCAAAAATCTGAAAAAACACTTTCATTATCAATTTCGAATCAGATCTTCAAAAACCAAAAAAGAAGAAAAAAGGGTAAGCCTCTCCCTCTCTCTCTCTCTAGGATAGATCTGATGATTGATTCTCTCTCTCTCTCTCTAACTTTCTCTGTAAACTAGATCTGAATCGATTCGTCAAGTTTCTACTATGTTCCTGTGAAATCCATGAGAGTTTCGCTTTTGTAGGATCAAATCTTAGATTCGTTGATTTTGGGTTATGGCTTTCGAGATCTGTAGATCTAACTGTTTTACGCTTTGTACGATTTGCTTCATAAGAACGGTTTTAGTGTTTAGTAGAGCTTTGATTCGTAGGATTTTGATCTTAAGATTCATTGTTATTATACATAGAAGATGTAGAGTGAATCATTACACTGCTTTGTATCGCTGTTTATGTGAAAGTTTTTTTTGAGTTTGTTATTAATTTGTGAAGAAAACTATGTACATGTTTGATTTGGTTTATGATTTTTTGAGATCTGTAGACATGTTCTGTATCCATAACTGTGTAGAAGTTTGTTCGGTTTTTATCGCTGTTTATGTGAAAGCTTTTAGTTTTGTTCTTATTGCTTTTGAAGAATAGGTAAGTGAAAATGAGTGTGTAGATGTTGTTTTGGTTTATGGTTTTGATTCGGTATCTACACGATTTTAGCGTTTAGTAAAGTTTCGATTTGTAGGATTTGCTCTAGATTCATTCTTGAATCATCACACTCTTTTAGTACTTATTTGATTCGGTTTTGAAGATCTGTAGAATCTAAACTGTTTTTCGCTCTATAGGATTTGCTTTCTAGTGTCTCAAAACCGAAGATGTCGACTGAATCAACAAGGGAAGAGAATGTCTACATGGCGAAACTAGCTGAACAAGCAGAGCGTTACGAAGAAATGGTCGAGTTCATGGAGAAAGTAGCAAAGACGGTTGATTCCGAAGAGCTCACCGTCGAAGAGAGGAACCTTCTCTCCGTAGCTTACAAGAACGTGATCGGAGCAAGAAGAGCTTCGTGGAGGATCATTTCTTCGATCGAGCAGAAGGAAGAGAGCAAAGGGAACACAGACCACGTCGCTATCATCAAAGATTACAGAGGCAAAATCGAAACAGAGCTCAGCAAAATCTGCGACGGGATCTTAAACGTTCTCGAAGCTCATCTCATACCGTCTGCTTCTCCTGCCGAATCTAAAGTCTTTTATCTTAAGATGAAAGGAGACTATCACAGGTATCTCGCCGAGTTTAAGGCTGGTGCAGAGAGGAAAGAAGCTGCTGAGAGTACTTTGGTTGCTTACAAATCTGCTCAGGCAAGTCATATAAAGATTGTTTCTTCCTTTTAACATTTTTTGTTTTACTATTACATAACATATATTCGATATTTAACATATTTATTTGTAATGGTTTCAGGACATTGCTATTGCTGAGTTAGCACCTACACACCCGATAAGACTAGGTCTTGCGCTTAACTTCTCTGTGTTTTACTATGAGATCCTTAACTCTCCTGACCGTGCCTGCAGCCTCGCCAAGCAGGTTTTGTTTTCTCACTATGTTCTTCAACCTCTGTTGTGTGTGTCATCATCTTTCATTAAAATAATGACTTCTATTTTCAGGCTTTTGATGAAGCGATCGCCGAGTTGGATACATTGGGTGAGGAATCATACAAGGACAGTACATTGATAATGCAGCTTCTTAGAGACAATCTCACTCTCTGGACTTCAGACATGACTGTAAGCCGCCTTAACTCTATATATATGATTATTGAGAAATTCCGTAAAATACCACTAAAAGAAGTGTTTAGGTCCCAAAATAAGATTAAAAAGGGTTTTTGCCAAAATTACCACAAACACTAAAAAACGAGTTTAAGGTTTAATTCTGAAAGTTTAAAGATGTTTTAATTTTTTGCTGTTTTCACTAGAAAACCTTTTAGTAGTATTTTAAGCCTTCATAATTGTGATGGTATTTTTGCCATAAATTTGTTAAAAAATGCTATTTCTCGGAACTAGCTTTAGTTATCCATCTTTTCTTGTCCTGCATCATATACCAAACATCACTGGAAACAACTGTTGAAGTAATTAAGCCATTACTTGGTATATTTTTGGATCCTTGAGTTGTGTAATGGACAATGATTGTTTTGTTTGTGGTGTGAATAGGACGAAGCAGGAGATGAGATAAAGGAGGCATCAAAGCCCGAAGGCGCAGAGTAAAAAAAACCGCATTAAGAAGAAGATGAAATTAAGGTTAGAAGAAAAAAATATCCTTTCTAAAAACAAAGTTAAAAATCATAATCTGAGTGAGTTATCATTTGCTCAGGATTCTTATCAAAAACCATCTTTCTTTTTTTTTTTAAATCGTTACATGTTTGCTTTGGTAACAATTTGAAAAAAAAACAAAAAACTACTTTTGTGATTTGGTTCTCTTCCTTTTAGGTTCCTTTAAAGTTTGTTATTCTCATTCTAATAAAAAATTAATTCAAAACTACCACTCTCTGATAATTTTGTTTCTCTTTTGGTTTTAAGTGTTAGAGCATCTCCATCTAAATTGTTAAATAATTTGGTTAGGAAATTTTGCAAAAAATAGAGTAAAAGTTTCTGAATTTTCAAAAATAAACTACAAAAATGTTCAGCATAAAAAAATAGTGTCAGAAACAGCATGTTCTTTTAGGATCAAGTAACAAAAACCTCAAGTCTTTAGAATCTAAATCTTGTCCAAATCTTCTATGTAGATTCTTGAGATATTTCAAAACTTTCACTAATGCACCTTTACTTCCACTTTCGTCTCTCTTCTTCTCCGCTAAAGATTTCCTCACATTAAAATAATCCTCTTCTCTAAAATATATATACTTTGAAATCTCCAACAAGTTTCTCTTATGGTCATGAAACCAAACTTGTCTATTATCATCAACAATCACTGCTCTACGCTTATCGGCGACGACAAGATCAAGTGTCTTAATCAAAGGGCTTGCTTCTCTTGTTACCACGCGATCTCCAAAGTATGTTTTGTCCGGATCGATCAAAGACAAGACTGTTTCCGCGTAATCGCGAGAACCCATCGTGTAAACGTGCAAGTAGAAGAGCTTGTTTGCTTCTTGTAGAAACTCGCGAAGAAAAGGTCGTAGCTTTATGATCATCTCCACGTCGTTGGGTTCTTGTCCTTTGTCGAAGACTGTCCATAGATCTAACCTTGAATCGACTTCTTGTAATAGATACTTCTCTTTCTTTGAGAGTTGCGAAACTGAGACCGTGTGGATAAGCGTGTGGTCCAAGTCAAGTACTAAGTGAAGCTTCTTCTTTGTTTCGTTGAGAGATTCGAGTTTGTTTCTTCTTTTCAAGAGACGAGAGATTTGCTTAGTGAGATGTTGTCTTAACGACACCATAGCTTTCGTCAAAGATTAGAGAAACCCTAATTTAGAATCGAAACCCTAGAGGGAGAAAACAACAATAACGACGAGAAAGACAAATGAATTTGATAAATTTTGTATGTGTAATGTATTTATAGATTAAGATCACAAGAGTAACGAAAAAAAGGAAATTTCAATGTTATTTTTCCTTTTAATTGAAAACGAAAAAAGGAAATTATAAAATTTATTTTTCCTTTTTCTGAAAACGGAAAAAAGGAAATTACAAATGTTTTGTAATATTGATTTGTTTAAATGGGCTTAGACCATGTCCAACAGAGAAACCTTCAAAATTTCTTAACTATTCACTGGGACCCATGAACAGTTAATTTAAAATAAAACAAAAATAAAATAATTAAAAACGCATCAATCATAGTTCGCCACGTATCCAAAGGGCCCACTAAATAGTTAAGATCCGGATCTTAAATAGGAAATATAAGATCCAGATCTTAACTATTTAACGGGTCCCACCTGCTAAGATCTCTTTAAGAAACACCAATGCACATGCTCTTAGGGCCCATCAATTTCTCGAAAAACCTTCCTTTTGTTGTCTTGTGAAATTGTTGCGTTCACGTTATTCAAACTCGCTTTGTAAATTTGATATTACCATAAACATTTTAAAAAGGGGAATTACAAAACTACATTTTTTAAATTAATTTTACAAAACTACACCATTTAATCTTTTTTCACAAAACTACACCTAAACACTAAAAATTAAATCTTAATTAAGCCCACCCACACAATCCTACCCCCATTTTCACTAAACCCTAAACACTAATTAGCGAACCCAAATGAAGGTAAATCAACCATTTGAAATAGAGAAATTCACAAAACTACACTTTTTCAACCCTCCTTTTACAAAACTACACCTAATTCAATATTTTCACAAAACTACACCCTTTCAAAATTTTAAAAGTTTGATTTACCCTTTAAAAAATTACAAAAATTAAAAATTTTTCGCTAATTAGTGTTTAGGATATAGTATTAACGGGGTAAGATTGTGTGGGTAGGGTTTATTTGGATTTAATTTTGAGTGTTTAGGTGTAGTTTTGTAAAGTAATTTTGAAATGGTGTAGTTTTGTGAAACGTAATTCAAATGGTGTAGTTTTATGATTCTCCTTTTAAAATTTTAAAAAGGTGTAAATATGAGAAAAAATTGAATTAGGTAGAATTTTGTAAAAGAAGGAATAAAATGCTGTAATTTTGTGAATTCATCTTTTAAAAATCCATAAAAATTCTAAAATTAAAAATAAAATATTATTATCCGAAAAAAATATTGCAAACACGAATAGAAAATTTTCATTTTAAATATGTTTCATCTCAATGATATATAAGAGCTAAAACTATTATATTAAAAATAATAAAACTATTTAATTAGTAAATTTTGTTTTAAAAGTTGGCAGAATTTAACTGATTACTAATATGTTTTATTATTCACTAGAGGCTGTCCCGCGCTACGCGCGGGGTTTTGTGTTAGAGTTTGTCTTATAGGAATTTCTTCACGTTGCCAAAACTTGCATTATTTTTGTTTATAGGTTTTTATTTTTATAAAGATTATTTGGAATAAAATAAATACAAATTTTTGATTACAAAAGAAATACTCATATTAGAACATGGTTGATCACTTCTTTGTTACTTTGTTATATTTCTCACAAAAGTTTATGTAGAATTAATTTTTGGATGTACAGTTAAAAACTTGCAATAATGGCTGTATAATCATTGAGTTTTTTTGGCCAACAATTATGGATCATGATAAAGTTGGTTGAATTGCATATTGCTAAGTTTTTTGATGTGTCATATGAACGTCAAGAGAGGAGCTAAATAATTATGGGCATTTTAAAAAGTAAAATACTATTAAAATTGGAGCCTTTAAACTTATGAAATATCAATGTTGGTCAAAGCTTCTTGTGGGGATGATTCATCATATGACTGCAAAACACGGCTTCCAACATAAGCGGGAAGATGAAGTTGGGAGCCAACAACATCTGTCTCAAGTTTCCTTGGCACCCTCTCAATTCTCAAAGTCTGAGCTCCAACTTTCACATATGTGAACACCAACTTTGAAAAAGACGAACAATTCTTTGTTAAGACAATACAAAGATTTTTTGGAAGTTTTGTATTGAGCAATGATGGTGCTTTTATACCTGACGTTTTGCTTGAAGTCCGAAGAAGTGACCTTGAAACAAATAGGGTCCACAACACTTAAGTATTAAATCACTTCAACACATATTATGCAATTTACAAATCTCCATAACCATCTTCTTAGCCTTAATCTCTGCTTCGCGTAGTGTAGACATAAACAATTTTTTAAAAGATCATAAAATGACCAAAGCAAAGAATATATAAACAAACAATGAATCAAAAGCATAGGATTTTTGTTTTATAGAGAGGCTTATTTTAGCAGATAATTGTTCTTCGAGAACGACGAACTCTAACTTGCTTACACTCAGTCGCCGTAGAACTCAAAAAATATAGGTGTGTACGTTTCTTAACCGATTATTTCACCTTGTTAATCTTTCTCAATAGTCTCATCAGTGTTATTTGAAGACTTCACAAGCATAATTGTACAGAGGACATGATACTGGCAGTTACAACCAGTTCTACTTTTTCAAGCCAAATGTTAAATAGCTGGTAAATTAAACCGTAGGCATGAAATAAATCACAGTGAGATAAACCATGAAGAGACAATACAATGAAAATAATCAATTGATAAACAAACCTGTGAGGAAATATCGGTCCCAAATTCTTTTATAAGTAGCATTCCCAAATCGCAACCTATGCTTAAGCATATCAATGGGTGTAAACTATAAACGAGTGTCGCTTGATTGAGTGGTGAAAACACCGAAAATTGCATGTTTGGCTTGAAAGATAGACGACGTGAACATGTGATGCGTTAAATTTCATAGCCTAACTACGGTCCGTGGGTTTTGATGATAGATCGAAAAGGTCGTCGGATTTCGACGGGTTTGATCGGACATGAGCAAAGAGCGTCCTTTATCGACAAAACACATCGCCATGTGTTTGACAGAGCTAGCTATTGAATCGACGACCATGAGTTCAAGATCGAGAGATTGAAAAGTGAAGAATTATTTTGGTGGTTATGAATCGATTGGATTTTATAAAATAAGATGTAACTTACGAGAAGCCAAAACATCTAAAAAAACTTAAGTGAAAATTTAATTTTATATGTGTATATTTAGCTTTTTTCATAATGGTCCCAACTCCCAACCTATATTTATTCATAAACAATTCACATTTATAAAGACATGATCGACGCAAGACAATGAACTGAAGTAACACAATGAATTAAAAAAACAAATCCAGAATCATATAATAGTAGTGATACCTCTTTAGCACTTCGTCCTATATACAGAGAATAAGCAAATCTCCATACGAATCTAAAGATGAAATCCACAAATGAGACAATCATTAGATATGTCAATTAGCCAAAACCCAACTAATAATGCAACGACCGCGTTATGTTTTAGTTCCAATCAATACCCAAAATCAAACGCAAAAGACGAACTCTAAAACCCCAAGTATCGGATTCCTGAATCGGAGATTGTCGAGAATAGGAGTGCTTACCTGAAGTGTTGGTATTCATTTAGACGCGATGGAGTATGAGTTGATATCGCCCGTAGAAAAAACTGATTAGTAGAGAACTTATAGATCATATGGAACGTAGATTGCATTGAATTTTATAGTTAACACTAATCAAAGATTCATGAATTTCACAAGAGAGAAATTGAAGAGACAAATATATAAATTTCTTTTAAGTAAACATTTGGATGATGTATCATTCTTTGCTTAAACTCTTGTGTAACATCCACATCAATATATGAAATCTTATTGCCAAAAAAAAACATTTTTTTTAGGCAATTAAAGACTAAACGATCTGCAAATAAGTAAACCGGAATAAACCAAACCAAACCAAAGTTGCATGAACAAATCTAAACCGAGAACACAATACAAAAAAAGCCAACTTTAATCTTCAATTACCAGGCGGCCGCCACCGCCACCAACACCGCTTCCTCCATATCCACCCGTTACCTCCTCCGTAACCACCTTCACGGTGTCACCTCCATGTCCTCCACCTTCCAGATCTATAACCTCCACCACCACTACGTCTCCCATATCCACCACCTCCACGGTATCCACCACCGCCACCTCCACCGCTTCCTCTCCACCCGAGCCTCGTTGACGGTGATGCTACGTCCATCAAGCTCCTTTCCGTTCATCTCTTCAATAACATCTCTCATCGATTTCTCATCATTTAAGGTAACAAATACAAAGCCTCTCTATCTTTCCGTTTCACGATCGTTAATGATCTTAGAGTTAGAATCAGTAACTCCGCCGAACTGAGATAAAGATCTCTCGAGAGCTTCATCGAGGCCGCCGACAAAACACCGAAAGTCTGATTCTTCTGACATTATGTTTTTAGGGTTTCGAGAAAAAAAGAGGCTCGTGATGATTTATGTAAATTTCTTTGACTATTAGTTTTTTTGGGAAGGAGAAGCGATCGATCTTGCAAAAGGGGGAGAAAATTATAACAAAAAGAAAAAGAGAGAAAACGATTATATTTTTTTAACATGGCTGACGTGGAAAGATTTTAGAGCACTTGAAATAGCTTACGTGGACACACCCAGGGGTCCCAAATAGCTATTATTATTAGTATAGATTTGTCTCAATTAATCTTATTACTCAATTATACCTCCATAGTTTGTATGAATAGAACAAACCATGTGAAAATGTACATAAGCCATGTGATCAGACCATACAAATTAGGGGTGGGCATTCGGGTATTCGGGTCGGGTTCGGATAGGAATCGATCGGGTCCGGGTATTTCGGATAGGGGTATTTAGGACCCGTATGGGTATTTTGGGTTTTCGGTTCGGGTAGGAACCGTTCGGGTCCGGGTCTTTCGGGTATGAGATATTTGGACCCGAAAAATACCCGAAAAATCGGGTATCCGTTCGGTTCGGGTATTTTCCATTATTTTCGGGTATTTTTCGGATATTTTCGGGTATTTTTCGGATATTTTCGGGTATTTTCGGATATTTCGGATATTTCGGGTATATTCGGATATATGGGTACCTATAAACATATGAAATATAATAAAGTTTCGGGTATTCGGGTACCCGTTCGGGTATCGGGTCGGTTCGGGTATTACCCGATACCCACGGATACCAACTTTGAAGTAACTTTCGGGTAAATGTCTAATACCAATACCCGAACCGAACCGAACCGGAAATTTCGGGTCGGTTCCGGTTCGGGTATCGGGTAATTTGCCCACCCCTAATACAAATCATGCAAAAAACTATTAGGGACAAATGTCCCACATCGAAAACTCAAAGAGACTTAAGCTAATATATAAGGGATATGGGCCTCTCCACTTATCGCCAATTGGTTTTAAGTTGGAAGCCCATAATCCTAACATGGTATCAGAGCCCGATCCGATCTTAGGTCTGACCCGACTGGTCCGTCTCTCTGCCCAAACTACCCGAGATTAATGGTTAACGAGACCCATTATCTCGAGGGGCGTATTAGAGGGGGCGTATTAGGAACAAAACAAGATTCTTCTTCTTTGAGTCCCGCTCTTTGTACTGACTAATATCGTCGGAAAAGACCATGTTTTCTTCTAGTGTAATATTATTACCCTCTTCAAACATTTCATCAACAATCGAATCGGCTTTTTCCATTGCAAACTCTCTATAGTATCTAAAATTCAAAAGTTCATATAAACTTACTTCAAAATATCGATCATCTCCGGTATCCCACTTTTCAAGAACATCGTGAGCTCCAACAATATCGTCTCTCAACCAGAACGTAATTACCGTGCGGGTATATATGCTAAAGTTTGAGTTAATCTAAGATTTAGTTAGAGATATCGACAATGATATGACCTTAACTAATACAATTATTACTACAATATATTCTACACTAAAGTAAAAAAAGAAAAATTTCTTAGAATACCACCAAAATAAGTTTTTGTTTTAAAAATACCATTAAAATTTTTTTTATAACAAAAATACCGTTAAAATGTTTTTTATATCAAAAATTTCATCAAAAAGTAGTAGTTTACAAAAATACCACAAATACAAAAAACGAGTTTTAACACTTTTATAATTTAATTTTTTTTCATTTGGGTTCGCTATATAGTGTTTAGGGTATAGTTTTGAAGGGTAGGATATAATTTTGAAGGTTTTGAGTGTAATTTTCAAAATTTAATATTTGTGGTATTTATGAGAAAAAACTTTTTGATGGTATTTACAAAACTTTCGAAAATATGTGGTAATTATGTTAAAAAAAACTTTATTGAGTGATATTCATAAGAATTGCCCTAAAAAAAACCACTCCCTATTTTAATTTTTAAATTGACAAGGATTGGCATTTCACTTTTATTAGTACAATATATATTGTCTCCCTATGTTCCATATTTTAACTTACAAAAATCAATCGAATAAAAATTCATTCCAAGTCGATGAGTATATGGCCCGGAATCTTCAAGTTAGAATCACTTAGTCTCCATCCACAACTATCCAACTTTAACATGAAATCATCAAACTTGTTTTCTACCTCCCACAAGCTTTGCTTCATCAGATGTGTCACACTACTATACTTTTCGTCTTCCATGTTTTCGTGTAACCAATATGCTTGCCAAATACATCTCAACACGTCTCTGCTCGTCGCTTTCACCTTTCATATATATATTTTTTAGTTTCTTTGTTAAGATAAGAGGAGAAGCACACACAAAAATTTTGTTATACGGTCACACGCGCGCGTACATACCTTGAAGGATACAAAAAACTCGGTATCATCCTTATCCACCTTATTCAAGGTTAGAATATATTTCTCCTTTGTGTATATGTTAAGGAGTGATTTAACCTTGAAAACAGATTTCTCAAGACATGAAAACACTTGTTCAAGAGAAACACCAAACACGATCCGAGGTTTCATGAATCTCTGCCATAACAAAATGTTTTCTCGCTTGTTGCATTCAACATGCCCTTGTCGAGAAGAGAAAGATGAGTACGGACACGCTCTGAAATAACAAAAACTAAACACTAAACCCTAAAACTTAAACAAAGGAGTAACATTCTTACCTAATACAATGGAGCTCACAACATGAGACTGTACTAGGATACGAGCACGCTTGAGATTTATCTGCCAATATTTCAGAACAGGGCTTTTCTTCTTATTGAAAAATTTGTGTAAGAAAAAAAATCTATTTGAAAAGTACTCTTACTGTGTTAAAACATAAGACCGAAAGTGACTGGTATCGTAACCATAGATGAACAAGCCTTACGCTTGTCCATGTAAGTGACACAAAGGGAAAAGACTTTACAAGTCCCGGCGTATCCTGCATCATACATACAAAAATCTCAACATGTAGTGAATAGATTTATAAGAAGAAGAAGTAACCCAAAAAAGAACAAAGTTATATACATACAATGATCAAAATGCCTAAACCAAGACCAATTAGCTGAGCAGCAACTTCCCACACTTCCTCCTGAGACGACGTTAAGCGAAAAAAGTCAGAGCGGCTTGGCTAATAATAAAGTCAAATGAACCACACGGGATTGAATATTATACCTTGGCTGCTACCTCGCCAAGATTTCCTGAGACGGCGAAATGATTCTGAATAACCCTAAATGAAGGGTCTCTCAATCCTCTAGCCACCGCCTAGTACAGTGAAAACCTCTATAAATTAATAATGTCGGGACTACACTATAGAAAAAGGGTTTCACCGCATTAAGATATGTACCTTGGCAAGATTTCCCGTAGACGCCAAGAGTAAGAACTGGGTTGGATATAGTTGTGTTGCTAGATCAAAGAAGCTGCGTAACGACGAAAAAAACAAAACTAGTTTGATGCTACACATAGTAGTTTTTTTAACCAAATAAGGAAATGGAAATCCTTACTACACAACACACAACAAACCTTCCAGCACTGCCAATAAAATCAGCATACATGCGCCATTGTTTAGGATCATCGTCGAAAAGACTACCAAAACGTCCACCTGGCAAAATGTACCCGAGGCTCTTAGATAAGTCACATGAAGATTTTTTATTAATCTTTCCCATAGTTATATCCTTACCAATAAGAAGACGGCCGAGAGCTCCAATTCCATCCTTAGATACCCATCTGAAGAAGATACAATACTATAAGAAGAAAATTTTGTGTAGAAGCAAACCAAACAAAGTTAAGCATTTGCCTAAAAGCAAAAAAACCTGATGGCTGCGGCAGAAGCAGCAGCGGTGGCAGCAGCGGAATTTCCAGAGAAAGAGCCAACGCCAACCGCCTATACATTGTCGACATTAATTAAAGAGAAATTCCTTAGAATACCATCAAAATAAGTTTTTGTTTTGAAAATACCATTACAAATTTTTTTATAACAAAAATATCATCAAAAAGTATTAGTTTACAAAAATATCACACATACAAAAAACGAGTTTTAACACTTTTAGATTTTAATTTTTTTCATTTGGGTTCGCTATATAGTGTTTAGGATATAGTTTTAAAGGGGTGGGGTATAGTTTTTTGAAGGTTTTGGGTGTAATTTTGAAAATTTAAGATTTGTGGTATTTACGAGAAAAAAACTTTTTAATGGTATTTGTAAAACTTTCGAAAATCTGTGCTAATTGTGTTAAAAAAAACTTTTTTTTACTGGTATTCATAAGAATTGCCCATAATTAAAATAGAATTGTAACAAGATTTGCATGCATAAGAAGGTCTTAAAAGGGGAAGGTAGGGAGATGCCTTGAGAAGACTTGAGGTGACTAATACATTACAAATCCACCCGGTAACATTGGTAGGGAACTGCCATAGCATGTAATCCAAGTAATCATCTGAAACAGATCCTGCCACAATGTGATGTATACGAGATGTTGAATCGTAAGACGAACAAGGAAGATGATAGAGAAGGGATATAAAGTCGAAGCTAGGAAGGAAGTGTGTTACCTACCGGGAAAGCCAGTTGGAAAAACAAATGCCCTGAGAAAATCAGGAAGCCGAAGCGTGTTGTTGGTTACATAAGAACTTGTTAATTCCTGAGATTTGGTATCCTCTTGGAGAAAGCCTTGTAAAGGAGAGTCATCATCATCATTGAGCAAATATCTTTCACAACAACAAAAACAAGTCCAGTGTGTGTATTAGAGATTTGAACTCGACAGCTACCGTAAAAATCTTTGTAAATTAATATTGTCGGGACTACAACAGATTGATAAAATATTACTAATTTATCAAGATTAATCAAATTTGGGAACGAAAAAAATATATTTTGGAGAGGTATTAACGAATCGAACAATAATTTATAGAGATTATATTGTAAATTCAAAAATTATCGCGAATGAAGCCTACCTTTTGGAAGTGCCATTTCCATATCTCTCCACCACAACTGAAACTAGTCCTACAACACTAATTATCAAGAAAACAACGGCAATTTTCATTAATAGCACTAAATAAAGAATTTCTTACAAAATTAACACACGTTCTCGAAAATTTTACAAATACCAATATACCATTAGAAATTGTTTTTCTCAAAAATCGCATAAATCTTAAATTAGTTTGAAACTTCCAAAATTAAACCCTCAACTTTCCAAACTAAACATTGTCCCCCTTTGTAACAATACCTTAAACACTATATAACGAATTCAAATAAAAAAAAAACTTAAACGTTTATAGTATTTGTGATATTTTTGTAAACGACTACTCTTTAAAATGGTATTTTTGATATCTAAATTATTTGATGATATTTTTTTAACCGAAAACTTGGTGGTATTTTACAAAAAATAATCAAAAAATGTTCATTACATACCTCTTATCATCGGCTTCTTCTTCTTCTTCTTCTTTTTCGCGGAGAGCACAGTAACGCAAGTGCTTTTCCACACGTCGTCGTTTCAGCTTACATGACCGAGTTCTTGGAATTTGAAGTGGCAACGAAAATCGCAAAGCACAGTACATGACGACGACGAAGACGAAGACGTATAAATCCAAAAAAAACTAAATAAAGGATTCAACTTTATGCATCTGATTTGCTGCTAATAAAAGTTGTTGAATTGAGATAAGATCAAATTCAAACCCACGAAAGCAAACTACAAGAAACAGCAGATTTTGTAATAACAAATTATAATGTTGAGAAGAGAGAAAGATCAAACCTGTAAAGCGAAAATCAATGATTTATAAGATAATCAAAGTGCTAGAGAGAGAGAGAAGGAAACGAAGGAGAGAGAGAGAGGTGGAAATCTGAGGAAGATAACTCAGAGAAGAAGAGAGAGAGAGATACCACTTTTCTTCTTCGCCGAGTGATTTTTATTAGCTAAAATCAGTGTTTTGAAAACCAGACCAGACCGGTTACGGTTAATCAAAAACCGGTTTGATGTCAAAAAACGGTTCACAAATTTGTTATTATAATTTTAATAAAAGAAAATTTTTGTTAAGGTTTTAGTAATTTGATAGTTTTTATACTATATTAATATACATTGTTTGTATTCAACCAAAAAATATACATTGTTTATATATTTTTTTATATTTTAAGTAGATCAAATGAAGAAATAACTTAATTTTTTTTTTTATTACAACATGTTACTAAAAACGAATCCGTTTCGTCGATGTTGGTAACCCAGCTCAGAAGATACTCGTTCACGTACTCGTATGAAGTAGAGAGTGCTCGTCCAGCCCGTGTCAACCTGTCTGCTTGTATATTTATGGCGTGTGGGATAATCTTGATTTAGAAGTCTGTGAAATAATTGAATAAAGCCTCGAACTCTTCTAACATATTGGTGAATGCAGCCACTCGGTGAGACTCTACAAAATAACGTAATTTTAAGATAACTAGAAAGACACTAGCGAATAATTTTTTAATAAACGGACTAAAAATTCTATTTTTCACTATAATATGATTATATATCATGTTTTATAATTATTTTAGAAAATTACAAATTTGTTAAATGAAAAGTGAATCATTCTTAATTTTAATATATAAAAATATAATTAAAAATATTTTAGATATAAACAAAAATACATAAAATAATTTTCAAAGTTTTTGAAATTTAATTATTTTTATATAAGTATAATATTTGTGTTTAAATATTAATTTAAAAAGGTTTATCCCGTAAATTTTAATAACAAAACTACATCATTTGAATTCCATTTTTCAAACTACACTATAGTCATTTTTCAAAATTATACCTAATCACTTAAAATTAAATCTAAACAATTTACCAAAACAATATTATCTCTTTAATAGTGTACCCTAAACATTTAATAACAAATCCAAATGAAAATAATTTAATTTTGGTAATTTTTTAAAGAGTAAATCAACTATTTAAAATTTTAAAAGAATGTAAATGTGTAAAAGTATTGAATTAAGTGTAGTTTTGTAAATGAATGGTTGAAAATATGTAGTTTTGTGAATTCCTTTTTAAATTACCTAATAATTTTTAAAACACAGAGAAAAAGACGATAATGTTTTTTTTTAAAACAACTTAGATACTAATATGAATTTTATAACAATAATTATATATCCATATTTAATTTATAATTCTCTAAAGGAAACCACTTTGGTTGACCTCAAAAAAAAAAACTCTTCGAAAAAATCTTTCTTTCTCTTAACAAAAGCCGATCTAAAAAAAACAGAGAGGTGGTGATTTTGCAAATTTTCTTTCGAGAAACCCCCAAAAAAATTGATTTCTCTCTGATTCGATGGCTGTTCCTATGTTGGGTAGATTCCCAATAATGTTGGTAGTGAGAGTTCTTGGTTTCATCATCGCTTCTTTGGTTCTTACATGGACTGTTCATTACAGAGGTGGCTTAGCTCTTTCTTCAGACAACAAAGATCTCATCTTTAATGTAAATTTATTACAAATCTCTCTCTCTCTCTCTCTCTTTTGATTTCTCCTTTTGATTTGAGATTTTGATGATGTCATCATATGTCTTTGGTTTTTGTAGGTTCATCCAGTTTTGATGGTGATTGGTCTTATTCTCTTCAATGGTGAAGGTAATAAAACATTGAGCAATTCTCATTAATAACACTATTTTAAGTTTTCCTTTCAAAATTACCACACATTTTTGAAAATTTTACAAATACCATTATAAAGATGCGATCTTTCAAATCTTCCGAAACTAAACACTAAACTTTCAAATTTAAACCATACCCCTTCACCACTATACCTTAAACACTATGTAGCGAAAAACCCAGATGATAAAATTAAATTATAAAAGTGTTAAAACTAAAACTTTTAGTGGTATTTTTGTATTTATGGTATATTTGTACACTAAAACTTTTAGTGATATTTTTGATATTAAAAAACATTTGAATGGTATTTTTGTAATGAAAAACATTGTAGTTGTATTTTTAAAACTAAAACTTTTTTTGGTGGTATTTTTATTTTAAGTAATTTCTCAAAAACATATCTCTTTCTCCTTTCACATGTTTTTACTTTTTCTTTATATCTTTCTTTTCATTATTACCACATTGGTTCATGTTTCTTTTACATTAGGATGTTTAGTTAGTGTGTTTATGCAAGTTTAATGACTTAGCTTATGAACAAACACTTGAACTTTTATCTATTGCACATCCTATATAGGCCATAGTCTATTTTAATGTTTAAAGAGGTTTAGAATTCGTAGAGCTTTTAATAATATATTTTGGGGTATATTTGAAATTTATTTTGGGCAGCAATGTTAGCATACAAGTCAGTACAAGGAACAAAAAACCTTAAGAAACTTGTTCATCTTACGCTACAATTCACCGCTTTTATCTTAAGCCTTATCGGAGTATGGGCCGCCCTCAAGTTCCATATCGACAAAGGTATCGAGAATTTCTACAGTCTCCATTCGTGGCTCGGACTAGCTTGTCTTTTTCTCTTCGCCTTTCAGGTACACACACGCACACACACTTTTAGTCTCTCTCCTCTTTTAAACCAAATCACCCCTGAATAAACAAAAATACCATTAAAATTTTTACTTGAATAAACAAAAGGGAAATTTCCAAAAATACCATTAAACATGGTAAATTTTGTGGACCAAACCATAGTGAAACCAAATGAAAAAAAATAATAAAGTTTGAAAATTTGTTTTTTGTGTTTATGGTATTTTGGTAAAAAAAAACTATTTTATGGTACTCTACCAAAACTTTTTTTCATGGTATTGTAAGGAATTACTCATAAATAAAACTCCAAGAACACTCAAAAAAAGCTATTGTTATTACAAAACAGTGGGCTGCAGGGTTTGTGACGTATTGGTACCCGGGCGGTTCAAGAAACAGCCGAGCGAGCTTGATGCCGTGGCACGTTTTCTTGGGTGTTTACATATACGCGTTGGCCTTGGTGACTGCGACCACGGGGATACTTGAAAAGGCGACGTTCTTGCAAGTGAATCAGGTGATTACTCGGTACTCTACGGAGGCTATGTTGGTTAATACAATGGGAGTTCTGATTCTTGTCCTTGGAGGGTTCGTGGTGCTCGGAGTTGTTACTCCGGTCAACGGCAAAGATCAAGTCCTTACACAATAGTAAAGGAAAAAGCCTTAAACAAGACAATGTCTTAAGACCGTAATTTCTCTTTTAACCGTTTTGAGCTGTCGAAACATTGTTTATTTTTCGAGACTATTTGCGATGAAATTGAGATTATTTTTGAAGTGATTTTTAAATAGCATTTTTCTTCTGCTACTGAATTGCTAGCAAATCTAAAAAAAATTGAAGAGAGCAAGTGCAAAATATATATAAGATGATGTTTTTTGGAAAATATTTATGAAAAATCACCTTGTAACAAGTGTGAAATGATGTTGTTGTTCCTATAATAATTTGATTTGAGATTGTTACATATTCGAAGACCATCTATAAGGCAATATAAACAATCCTAGTTGTATAAAGACCATAAGATCAAAAATGATAGTGATGGAGATAAACCAAGAAAAGATAAATATTTCCTCTGTTTTTATATATAAGATGTTTTAAGCTTTTAGTTTTGTTTCAAAATATAAGATTTCTCAATTTTCTAGGTAAGTTTTAAAAAGATTTAATATGTTATTGACCAATAGTATTAAATTATTAATGATTGGTTAAACCTTATAAAATTAAATGTTTCTTAAACTAAGTTAATGATATATCTCCTGTTTTATTTCACTCTCAACTACGCAAAATTCGCCGCTTCATCATTACAATCTCTATCTTCCGAGATTCGCAAGACTAAAACCTTTAGAGTTCGAAGGCACTCTCACCGCAACAAATAGTCACATTGTCATCTACACATCTCATCACTTCCAAGACTTGAAGAACATGACAACAAGATAAAAGACTGTTGGGATAACAATCCAACTCCCACATTGAAATATTAGATTAGTAATGTCTAATATATAAAGAGAGTCCAACCCCAATTAATCTGAGGCTTTTTGGGAAGAAGCCCAATAAAAAAACCGTGAGAGTTTGAGATATGAGCCCAAAGCGGACAATATCATATCAATTAGGAGTTGGACATGAGCCTCAACAGTTCTCAACAAAGACTAGTGACACATTCTTCATTAGACAATTCAATATTTATGAAAAAGGTTTTAGCATATATCGAATATAATTATATTATAGACAAAGTCAAAAAAACTAACATTAAATATATATATATGTTATATAGTATTTATCTTAAGAAATGCATTATTATAGTTTTAACTTTATAAAATAATACAAATTACTACCCAAAAAGGAAAAGGTTATCAATTTTTTTTTATAAAAAATCTAAGATTTTGTTAAATTTGAATCAGGACAATGCTCCTGTATAAGACCCTTATCATAGACCTATATGGCTATATTATATAGTCTAATGGAGTAGCATCATACCTACCAACTTCTTCATTTTTTTTTTAATATTCGTGGTTTGTTGCACTTGCTCTCTAAGGCTTATGATAATGCTTTATATGCTTTGTAGACATCTTATATAATATTTTCTATGCTAATATTCTCATGTTAGACTCGCTGACATTCTAATTAATACAATTGTCTTTGTTGACAAAATTTGACTTTAAAAAATATTCTTTAAATCATGACGTTTAAGATTTTGGCACGAAATTTCCTAAATATTTAAGCATGGTCGTCACATTTTTCTTCTTGTAACTTGTAGTAGAACAAGGAAGTCCTTATAAAAAAAATAGACACATCAAAATAGTTATAATTTTCTTAATGATTTATATTTTATTTTATAGAATCTGAAACGCTTTAATGAAATTTTGGAAGTTGCACCACTCAAAAACATATTTTAGGGCTCCTATATTATAAAAAACGATCAAGTTCCTCTTCTGTGTTGAACGTGAACTATCACATAGATTTTGAGGTAATTTGCTTTAACCTTGTGTCGTTGCTTATGGATATTTGTTTGTTTCTTTTTCGATATTGAGCGTGAAAGCCACATTTGTACTTAGATTTTTTCACATCCCTTGTTTGTTTCTTTTTCGATATTTTTAGGCTTGAAGTGGACATCTCCTATGGATAAAATAAGTGAGCTCCCTGATGCATTACTCTTAAGAGTATTATCGCTACTTCCGACAACAAAAGATGTTGTTGCCACAATGGTTTTGTCTAAACGATGGCAGTTTCTTTGGATGTTTGTTCAAAAACTCGTATACGATGATAGCTATCAAAACATTGAGTACCGAAAGTTTTCGAAGTTTGTAGACCGGTCTTTGCTACTACACGAGGCACCATTTATCGAAACTTTGCATTTCAAACTCGGTAAAACATGCTCCGTTGAAGATATCCGAGTGTGGACTAAAGCTTCTAATAAATGCTCTGTCCGCAAGTTGATTATCGAAATCGATAGGTCTTCTAGAGAATCTCGAATCTTACTTCCAAGGAGTTTTTACAAGGATTGTACAATGCTTGTGGTATTGAAACTAAATAGTGTGATCCTACCCGATTTTTCCTCACAAGTGTCTTTCCCTTCACTCAAAACTATGGGACTTTTCAACATCGAATATCCTAATGAAGAATTTGTCACTAGTTTTTTATCTTGTTGTCATGTTCTTGAAGACTTGGAAGTGACAAAATGCGGAGATGACAATGTGACTATTTTCGCGGTGAGAGTGCCTTCTCTAAAGAAAACAGTCTTGCGAATCTCGGAAGATAGAGATTATAATGATGAAGATGGGTTTGTGATAAATGCTCCTTCTTTGGAATATTTGGACATTCAAGATCACAGGGGCGGATTTTGCATCGTTGAGAGTGGAATGCCTAATATTTTGAAGGCAGATGTTGATGTTATTTATAAGCATCTTGGTCAGATTTTGAGTTGCATTACTTCTGTCAAGAATCTCAATATATGCTTATCAACACCCAAGGTATAGGAAACTATTGCTTTAATTTGCTTTTCACAATCGTTATTATTGATAATTAAACTAATAACATTCATTGTTTACTTACTATTACATATGTAGGATATGTATCCTGCTGGTACTGTCTTTCACAATCTTGTCCTTTTAAAGATATGCACATGTGAGACAGAGTGGTTGAATACTCTTATGTGTATGCTTGGAGATTCCCCTAATTTAAGAGTTCTCAAACTTATTCAGGTATATACAATTATAAACAAAAGATTTTAAAACACCACTAAAAAGGTTTTTGAGACCAAAATAACATTACAAGTATGAAAATTTTGGTCAAAATTATCTCAACAACAAAACATGTTGTTATATTTTAGATTTTTTTTTTCATTTGGATTTAGTATTTTGTGCTTATGTATAGTTTGAAAGGTTAGAGGTTAGCTTTGGAATTCTAAGATTTAATTCTGAAAATTTACAATTATTTAGTATTTTTGGCCATAGAACATTTTAAAAAAAATTGGACACACTTATCTTTGGCATCACTAATCTAGCTTTTTGTTTTATTTGTGTTCCAATATATTAACTTTTGTATAACCTTTTTGTAAAACTTATTGATTAATAAAGTTCGCCGTGATAAAAAACACAGTTAAAAAACACATTTTAGAGATATTTTTAGGCTTATGAATGCAAATTTTTGGGGGGAATTACCCTATTATAAAAACCAACCCGAGTTGTCTTTCGACTAGGTCTAATTATATCAATGTATTTTGTACCGTATATCTCAGTTTCATAACCTTCGGGCTAATGAACCGCGACCTTCGTGGAATGAACCGAGTTTGGTTCCTAAATGTGTGTTATCAAGTCTTGAAACTCTAGAATGGGTAAAGTACGACGGAACCGAAGAAGAGAAAGAACTTGTGAGATTCATCCTAAGAAATGGAAGCTGTTTAAAGAAAGTAACTATCTCTTCCAAAGCCAAAGACAGTGATAAGAAACTTGAGATGGTCAAGGATTTGACAATGTTCACAAGGCGTTCGCCTACTTGTCAGCTTTCATTTAACTAAACCCTACATTTTTATTCATGTCAAAACCACATTTTGTTTTTGGTTTTTTAATTTTAAGACAAGCTAAATTTGTGAATCTTTGTTTCTTTTCCTTTTTCAAATATTTATCTCTTTGAATTTCTTGATTACCCTTTCCTTGGTTTATTTCATGAATGGGTTTGTATAAGGTAGTCTCATTTCACACTCAAAAGGTATTTTTCACAACCTTTTTCTAAAAGCATATCATGTTTTATTTAACTATTTCAAATTTATAAAATCTTTAGTCTCACTTTCTATTGCATTTTCTGTATGAGGTCATTTGTTTTCCTTTCGTACTCAAATTTGTTTTTGCATAATTAATAACTCTAAAACAAATATTTGTGATTATTCTTGTCTTTATGGGAAGACTTTTGTGGACTATTAACTCTTATTCGGTTTCTTTGCTTTGGCCTAGATAACGGGGGTGCCTAGGCGATTACTCGTCCGCCTTCCGCTAGGATTAACCCCAAATCGGCAAAGTCATCGGGAAAGAAAAAAATCGGACACGTGTTCCGATATTTTAAAAAAATCGCCGATTTCATTAAAAAAAAAAATCAACTATTCATTTGGGCTTATTAAAAGACCAATGTCATATTATTGTCAAACCAAATCTTATGAACAATGTAAAAAGCAAGTTTACTTATTTATAATAATCATATGAGTCACTTCCTCTTCTTCTCAAACGATGTGGGACATTTTCTCTCTCTCTCTCTTTTCTTTTTCTTTTTAACGTTCCTCAACAATTATTAATTATGTGTTTTTCTAGTCTCTAGCTTTCTAGAATAAGTAGTTCATGTTTATTTTTATTTTTGTTATTATTTGAATTATATATTGAAATTTTGTTGTATTTGTACATATTTTAGTTTTAAAACGATTCAAAAAAACTAGTTTTAACAACATTTGTAATACATTTTGTTGTATTAGTACACATTTAGTTTTACAACTATTAAAGAAAAATTAGTTGTATTTGTGCGTATAATATAAATTAATATATATAAACTTTGTGTTTGTATTATAATGTAAAAAACTGAAACTTAAAATATCTTTTATACGTATTTCTTTCATAATATAAAATTTAATTAATAATTTAGTTGTATGTAAAAATGTATAATTAACATTATATATCTAGTTTTAGTAAATAAATAAAATAAAATATGAGGACTTCACAAAACTACACCCTTTCAACCCTCCCTTCATTTAACTACACCTAATTCAATATTTTCACAAATTTACACCCTTTCAAAATTTTAAAAGTTTGATTTACCCTTTTAAAAATTACCAAAATTAATTTTTTTTTCATTTGGGTTCGCTAATTAGTGTTTAGGATATAGTATTAAGGGGTAGGATTGTGTGGCCGTGTGGGTAGGATTTATTTGGATTTAATTTTGAGTGTTTAGGTGTAGTTTTGTGAAGTAATTTTGAAATGGTGTAGTTTTGTGAAATGTAATTCAAATGGTGTAGTTTTGTAATTTTCCCATAAAATATTACAAAAACTAGTCCCCGGTTAATCCCTGATTAATCTTCGATTTTTGTTCTAGGCCTAACTTGACCGCCCGATTAGGGCCTAGTGATTTTTAGAACATTGGTTTGAGTTGTAGTGGTTGTGGAGAGTCATATTTATTTTTACAGCCTCATTTCTAAAGCAATAAAGTTTTTTATCACTTAAAAATCTCACAACCCCTATTTTCCTTTTTCAATTATTTTTGGATGTACAAAATCATTTTTTCTAGAGCTCATAAATTCTGACTTTATATTTGATGTGAACTATTTATAATTCACCACTAACGTACAATTTATGAAATTAACATATTTATGCAATTCTATAATTTTATATATACTAATACTATTTAACTATATGTGGAATAACATATTTTAATTTATAGATGTGTATGATAAATTATATGTTTATATCAACGAGTTTTATATATGTATATTTATATTTTTCATTTTAAAAAATAGATTGTATTTTAACAATGTTCTATTTTAGAATGTTCCATTTTAGATGTATATTTCATTACTTATATAGCATATTAATGATGTATAAATATTGTATAAGTGTAATACTTACTAAATAATTTAATTATGGAATTCTTATTGATAAAGTACTAATTAATTTTTAATTTGTTTTATAAGCTATAAATTTTTTAATATATTGATAATTTATTTTAGTTATTAAAAATAAAAAAAGTCTACATCTATCCAATCATGATTTTTTTATAAAAAGTTACAACTAAAATTCTACCGCCAAAATCTTACAGCAACAAAA
The DNA here is from genome assembly GCA_963556525.1 of Cochlearia excelsa. Taxonomy (NCBI): domain Eukaryota; kingdom Viridiplantae; phylum Streptophyta; class Magnoliopsida; order Brassicales; family Brassicaceae; genus Cochlearia; species Cochlearia excelsa. The sequence goes on along the minus strand of OY748327.1, from coordinate 45,142,469 downwards.
TCTAGAGTTACATAAAAAAACAACAACAAAATTTCTACAGCAAAAAGTCGCTGTAAAAATTCATTTTAAGTATTCTTTGGTTGTTTATATTTTTTTTAGTTTCTGTTTGATTTTTGTTAGTGTACGTTATTCATATTTTGTATTTTCTAAACTTGAACATCATGGCTATTTAAATGCACTATCATTTAACCAAAAAAATTGGATACGTTATTGACTTTTCTGGCTATATACTTTTCTGTATAAGTAACGTCTAGGTACAAACTATACAAACACAAATAACATTTCAGTTTTGTAAGAGAGAAAATAACAAAAACGTTTGGATTTTGTGTAGCATCCAATTTATGAAAGTGGAAAGTATATTTACTTTTAGTTGCTATTAATTTATAATAGTGATTTGCATTTTCAGAGGAAAGAATCTTTCTATATTCAAGCTGAAGATTCCAATTGAGTAAAGTCAAAGATTCACTAGTTCATGTCCTAATGTTGAATCTGATTAACCATCCACCGACCTGAAGACAAATCTTTATAATTAAGTCTTATTATTTTTCCATTAAATAATTAAATTTAATTTAATAATTATGAGCTATCCTATCACTTATCTCATAATATGATCACCATCTTGGTGTCTCTGACTAGACTTCCTTAATAGATTTTATATTTTTTAATCCAAATCAAATATATATATATATATATATATATATGTTTATCCAGAAAATTCTTCTAGTCTTACATTTTAATCTAAATAATTATTAAAAAACCCACAAAATGTCACTGTCTCTAGATTTTTTGTCAAAAGTTCTAAATTAATATTATTTATGTAATGTTACCTTCCAAATGTAAAAAAAATATTTTAATATCATCCTCCTGCCACAATGGGTATTATCTTAAAAATAATACTAATATGGACCAAAAGAAAAATTAGATTTTTTTCTTATATTAAAATTATATTAATCTATATAATTATCAAAATTGAAGAAGAAACAGTTTAGTTTTATGATATATTTTTGGGATAGGTAAATATTGCATAATTTTTATGATGTTTTACCAAATTGCTTATATGTTTCTTATAGATGTTGTACTACTTTTTTTTATTATGTAATCGGCTAATTATGAAATGAAGTAATATGGTTACACGATTATTTTTTTCTAATTAGCTTAAAAATGTCGTTTTATTTGTGAAAATAAAATGAAAATATGATTCTAATTCATTGCCAAATCCTAATATGCAAAATTGCAAAGATACATACAACATATACTTCTCACGTTTAGTAACTCATAGGATTTATTTTAACAAAAAAAAAACTCATAGGATTTAGAGAAATTCACAAAACTACACCATTTGAACTTTCCCTTCACAAAACTACACCTAATTCAATATTTTCATAAATTTACACCTTTTCAAAATTTTAAAAGTTTGATTTACCCTTTTAAAAATTACAAAATTAAAATATTTTCATTTGGGTTCGCTAATTAGTGTTTAGGGTATAGTATTAAGGGGGTAAAATTGTGTGGGTATGATTTATTTAGATTTAATTTTGAGTGTTTAGGTGTAATTTTGTGAAGTAATTTTGAAATGGTGTAGTTTTGTGAAATGTAATTCAAAAGGTGTAGGCCATTCTCACTTTTTGAAAAGATCCTCTCTTAATTATTTTCTTATTATTTTTCAAGATTCCATCCCAATTTAAGAAAAACAAAAACTTATATTTTCCCAATAAGACCTATAATAACATACTTTCACATATATTGACACATAAAGCCTTTAAGTGCGTATAAATACAATAACATTTACACATAAACTCAAACACGCACAAAAACACTTTGCAAAGAAATAACAAAAATTCTCTTATAATTTTAAATGGCAAAACTAATTCTCCGACCAAATCTCATCCGCCGTTTCTCCACCGTGAGCCCCATAAATCCTCCGGCCACCGCCTCCGTTATCCCCGGGGAGATTCTCTCCTTCGAAAAGTCAAACCAAAACGTTGACCTAGACCTCTCCGACCAAGCTAGACTCTTCGGTTCTGTCCCAATATCTAACCTTGTCCGTTCAACCGCGGTTCTACACGCAACCGCTATAGGCCCAATGGTAGATCTCGGCTCGTGGCTAATGAGTTCAAAGCTCATGGACATGGCTATAACACGAGATGTAGTCTTACGTGTAGTGAAAGGCACGTTTTATGATCATTTCTGTGCCGGTGAAGATGCTAGTGAAGCCGCGAGACGCGTACGGACCATGTATGAGTCGACAGGGCTTAAAGGGATGTTGATGTACGGCGTTGAACACGCGGAAGATGATGTTGCGTGTGATAATAACGTTGAAAAGTTTATAGAGACCGTTCAAGCTGCAAAAACCTTACCAATGTCTCATGTAAGACTTTCTTAATCCTATTTTGTTTTTCATTTTTTTAATTAGTCTTATTATTTTTCTTATTTATGTTCGTATATGTCATCAAAAATATATGTTTTTACCTAAAATGTTTTTTTAATCAGTTCCCTAATTTTTGGTTCCAAGAAAACTATAACTCTTTATATAAAAATAAAAATTATAAGTATTCTATAGATTAGTGACGTTACATAAATTATATATGTCATAATCAGATGTCAAAAAGAATGCATATATAATCATCAATTTGACCAAGTTGTACATTTTTCTACAATTAAGACTACGATGGAAAGCATAGATATATTGTATGACAAATGTCGTTAATAGCACTAAATAAAGTTTTTTTTAACATAATTAGCACATATTTTCGAAAGTTTTACAAATACTATTAAATTTTTTTTTCTCATAAATACCACAAATTTTAAATTCTCAAAATTACACCCAAAAACCTTCACAACTATATCTTATCCCCTTCAAAACTATACCCTAAAAAATTAAAATCTAAAAGTGTTAAACGCGTATTTTTGTATTTGTGGTATTTTTGTAAACTATTATTTTTAATGATTTTTTGATATAAAAACATTGGGAGAATTACAAAACTACACCATTTGAATTACATTTCACAAAACTACACCATTTTAAAATAACTTCACAAAACTACACACAAACACTAAAAATTAAATTCAAATAAACCCTACCCACATAATTCTATTCCCCTTAATATTATACCCTAAACACTAATTAGCGAACTCAAATGAGAAGATTTTAATTTTGATAATTTTTTAAAGGGTAAATCAAACTTTTAAAATTTTGAAAGGATGTAAATATGTGAAAAATTGAATTAGGTATAGTTTTGTAAAGGAATAGAAGAAATGGTGTAGTTTTGTGAATTTCTCAAAAACATTTTAATAGTATTTTTGTTATAAAAGACATAGTAAATGTATTTTCAAAACAAAAACTTATTTTGATGGTATTATAAGGATTTCTCTAAAATTGAACTAGGTAAATTCATTTCTACTAATAATACTGCCTCCGTTTTTTATTATAAGATTTTCTAGCTTTTCAGATATAATAAACAAACATATAAAAATATATTATTTTTTGTGATTTATAATTTCCAACAACTCTAAACCAATAATGTTTAGTTATTTTTCTTGAATTCTATAATTTATCATTAATAATTGTATATAAAAAGTGAGAAAATTCATCTTTTTTAAACCAAATATTTTCAACAAAAATCATATATATTAAAAAACTGAGGGAGTATTAATTAAATTTAAAACGGAGACAAAAGCTATCCTTCAAAGTTAAAAAGCAAAAAAGATCAACAACTTGTCTGAATTTTAATTATTATTTTATTTAATTAAAAAACGAATAATCAAAGACACGTCAATTCCCCGTCAGCTTTATAGTTAACACGTTAATCACGCAAAGAGGACATAACATGAAAATACGAAATGTCACTTCCGGTTTATTCCGGTTTACTAATTTATTTTAATTTTCTTGGTTTTTGTTTTAACAGTTAAGCTCAGTAGTGGTGAAAATAACAGCAATTTGTCCAATGAGTCTTTTAAAACGAGTAAGTGACTTGCTTAGGTGGCAACACAAGAACCCTAATTTCAAACTTCCATGGAAACTCAATTCATTTCCGGTTTTCTCCGGTTTAAGTCCTCTATACCACACGACAACCGAACCGGACGCCCTAACCCTAAAAGAAGAGAAAGATCTCGAAAAAGCGCACCAACGCCTCAAATCAATCTGCCTTAGATGCCAAGAAACCAATGTACCGTTACTCATTGATGCCGAAGACACAATTCTACAACCGGCTATAGACTACATGGCCTATTGGTCGGCGATTATGTTTAATTCGGATAAAGATAGACCGATTGTTTACAACACGGTTCAAGCTTATTTGAAAGATTCAAGGGAGAGATTGGCTTTGGCTTTACGAGAATCCGAGAAATTGAATGTTCCTATGGGGTTTAAATTGGTGAGAGGTGCTTATATGTCTAGTGAAGCTAGGTTAGCTAGTTCCTTGGGATACAAGTCACCGGTCCACAATACTATTCAAGACACACATGATTGTTACAATGAATGTATGAGTTTGCTTATGGAGAAAGTATCGAATGGATCCGGAATTGCTGTCATTTTAGCGACACATAACACCGATTCGGGTAAGCTATACGAAAACATATTTTGACAATTGTGAAGTAGGGTTTAAAGGGTGTAATTTGTGAATTTTTCTTTATTTTTTTTTTTGGTTGGTTTATTATATTTAAATTTATATATATTTGGTAACAATATATTTGTAAACAATAAAACTAAGAAAGTAATTATGACTTAAGTATTAACTTTATCTTGTTGAATTTTTCTAGAGTGATATATTTATATGGTTTGTTTTTAATTCATGGTAGGTAAACTAGGAGCAAGGAAAGCAAGTGAGCTTGGGATCAATAAAGAGAACGGAAAAATCGAGTTTGCGCAACTTTACGGGATGTCGGATGCTTTATCTTTCGGATTGAAAAGAGCCGGTTTCAATGTAAGCAAGTATATGCCATATGGTCCGGTCGCAACCGCGGTTCCATACCTTATTCGACGGGCATATGAGAATCGCGGTATGATGTCCACCGGTACTCTTGACCGCAAACTTATGAGGTAACTCACTGGTTCTAATTCAATCTTTCTTTTGTTGATACATTACTAAAACTTATTTGTATGATTACGAATTAGTCGCAAATATTTCGTTGCTAATTTAAAGTTCACAAAAATGCATATAATAAATTGGTAGAAAGCCTAATGATCCATGAAACTCTCTAGCTATCATATTTTCTATTACTCTTACTTTTCTCCTACTATAGTTTTGTGACTAATTTTTTTTATAGTTATATGTAGATTTTTCGTTGCTTTTTAAAATAAGTAGTGGCTATACATTTATGTTGTTGATAAATAGTAGTATGGACTTATAATTCACCGGCTTAGAAAACTTCATTTTTTGGTGTATATGTTTTGCTATATATAAAAAATTTTGTGTTGTGTTTTTGTAGGATGGAACTTAAAAGGAGAATAATGGTTGGGTAAAGAGAAGAAATGATCAATGGAAAGAGGCATTTCATGATATTTGGAAAATACATATTTAAAATTCTAATATAAATTAGTAGCAAACTATATGGATTTCGTTTGATCAGAAAAGGTTATTTATAATTTATACATATCATTTTGACCATTAACGAAATTATAGCGTGTTTTGTTTTTTTTCTAGACAATAATTTTATATCTTGTTGATTTAATTTGATTAATGAAGTGTCTTCTCCATGCTTCTTTTTATAAATATATTTTTTTTTGTTAATTTTCTTTTTATAAATATCTTTAGAGAAATCTAAAAAAGAATCTATATATTTTTATAGAGAATATTTATGTTCGGTTTACGCTTCGATAAAAATACAGATTGATTGCCAAATTTTATAGATTTATATGTTAAATTTACATTATTTGAAAACAATTCAAAATGATGAAAGCACTAACCATCAAATCGCTATTATATCAAAGTTATATATATTCAGAAACACATATGTCATAATATATACGTGGAAAATTCATTTGGGACTCCCTAGGAAGTTTCATCCTCCGGAATTGTTTTTCTATGATTTGTATTTTGTAGAATACATTGAAAATATAGGACACTTATCCTATCTATCGTAGAACGTGGGGTAAAATATAAAATATATCTTATTATATAAAATTGAATGCTTTACCTTAAAACAAATTAGGAAAAACAAATCAAAATAAAAACACCCTAAAAAAGAAAAAACGAAAAAAGTAATAAAAAGGAAAAAAAATAAATAAGGAAAAACAGAAAAAATTACATATTAGAATTAATCTTAAGTCTAATGTTATAAAAATTTTAATTTTATGAAAATTGTTGAATATAATTTTAGTTATATTATTTAACATTTATCATCAAAAATAAAATTTTATATCAAGTTTAGTTGTCAAAAGTTTAATATAATTTCAATCCTAAAAGAAAAAGGAAGTTACATAATTACTAATATATAAATAATCAAAATTGCTCACAAGTTTCACAACAATTTGGTTAAATCTTCAATCATAAGTTTCATAAAACATTAAAGAGAAATGAATAATTATTATAGGAATTCACAAAACTACACCATTTCAACCCTTCCTTCACAAACTCCACCTAATTTAATTTTTTCACATATTTACACCCTTTCAAAATTTTAAAGGCTTGATTTACCCTTTTAAAAATTACCAAAATTAAAATCTTTTCATTTGGGTTCGCTAATTAGTGTTTAGGGTATAATATTAAAGGGGTTGGATTGTGTGGGTAGGGTTTATTTGGATTTAATTTTTAGTGTTTAGGTGTAATTTTATGAAATATTTTTGAAATATTGTAGTTTTGTGAAATATAATTCAAATGGTGTAGTTTTATAATTCTCCCTAATTATTTTCATGGGATAAAATTGGTCAAATATCGCTTCAAATTAGTAAACATGATTTTGTTAAATTAGTAAACATGACAAAATATTTATAAGTTACATTCATGAATTATGACACTTAAAATTTATATATTACACAAAATACTTATTTATAGTATATATAATTTTGTTTACCATACATATGTAATTATCCATATCAAAAATACGAAATAATTTGATGTACGTATAGTGAAACTATATCCTTTCTAAGAAAGGTTATTATAATCATTACGATAAATTGGATACAATTATTTTTTAACAATATTCCTATATTATTTCAAATGTTTTTTTAATTTTCTATTTTGATTTTTACGGATTCGTAAATATTGTATTACTATCTCCCGTACTATAAGCAGGTAATAGAACTTATTGACTTCTTAGGTGTGGCTCGGAGGACAAGCAGGTTAAGCGAACGATTAGGACCACTAATTTTTTTGACATTTTCTAGGGCCACCAAAAATCTTATTTAAGACATTATTATATATCTTAGGTCACAAAACTCATATTTTACAAAATTAATAGTGTTTTACAAACAATAGTCTAATCTATATTATTATTTTTGAAATAGTAATTTGAACATGTCCAAAAAATCATTCAAAATTATATATTGTGCCATTATGCACAAAAGAAAATATATTTATCCATTTAATTGCAAAACTAATATAAGGAAACATTAAAATTTTCCAAATATAGGATTCAATTATTAAAATATTTATGTAAAAATAATTGGGAAAATCAAATAAGAAAATATGTAATTCACTAATATACATTATTACATAGTTTTTAAGAACAAAAATATCATTAAAATTTTATTTAACATCACAAAACCATTAGAAAATGTTTTTAACAAAAAATTAGTTTGTTTTAACAAAAATAACCCAAAATTTAAAAAACATGTTTGACTAATATTTAATTTTATTTTATATTACAACTTTTTTATTTGATTTCGCTATTTAGTGTATAAAGATTTAGTTTAAAAGTTTTAAACTAATTTCATATTTCTTATAATTTAACTTGGTTTCACTATCATAATAGTTATTTGTTAATAATTATTTGTTAACGAGTAGTGACTAATATATATATATATATATATATATATATATATATATATTTATTAACGGGTCGTTTCTAAAAAAACACAAAAACTTAAAATAATAATAATATGTTATTCTAGTATTACATATTTTAAATATATCTATAATATTCTATAAATTTTTTTTACACAATTCTAAATTAAATATAAAATATATAAACTTTAAAGAAAACATAAATTCGTGGTATACCACGGGTTAAATCCTAGTTTTATGTATAATATAAACCTATTCTTTTAAATATCATATCTTATACATAATGAGAGAGGAAAATTTTCCTAGTTTTGACACCTGCTCATTTCATATATTTAAATTACTAAATTTATTAAATTATAAAAATTCATCTTACGGAAAGTAACTTTTGTCTAGTGACAATCATAAGTCCACATGAGGCAGATAGCATCACCCCACCCGGGATCGATTCCTCGCGTTTACAATATTGTAGGTTTGCTAATGGGCCGACCATTTGTGCCCAAATGTTGACAAAAAAATTCATCTTACAATTTTAGTAATTAAGGCATACAAAATATTAAATTTCAACGTAATTTGTTAAATACTATTATATTATAATAATAAATGCATTAAAATATCGACACATGAATATCGATTAATTCTAAGTTTTAAATGTGTATTCTCAATATTTTTTGGAACTTTAAACAAATGAAAATAGTTTAATTACAATAAATATAATATCACATTAAGCAAAATTACACATAAGTTTCTCTACTATGTCTAGTTTTTATTGTATGCCATGTGCATTTACTTTTTTGCTTATTGGATTACTTTTTCGTACAAGCAAATCTTGTGGAATTTATGAATAACTTGCTCACTATTTTTGTAATATTGATCTTATTTTACAAAACCTATCTCATTGTATATACTAGGGGCGAAGCCCCGCGCGGGGACGTATGTGTATTTTAAATATGGTAACAAATATTTAACTAATGTTGAGAAAAGTTATGAGTTGAAGTAGGAGTGTGCAGTGTTGTGACGACAAAAAGGGCTGATATCAAATGCTAACAATGGATATATTTTATATTTGTTCTTCATTTGTAAGAGGCAGATTTTAAATTGTGATAGTTTCTAATACTATTGATGAAAATTTAAATTGGTGAACATATAGGGTGACAATTTTTTTATTTTTAAAGTTTGAATAATTGTTAGAAAATTTTAAAGTGAAACTTGTTCATAAATATAGACTGAGAAACATATGCACCCTAAAGAGTGAATACGTTTTTATTTGTATATGCGAAGAGAAAACAGAAAACAGAGAACAAACTGAATACTTTAAAAAAAAAAGCGTTGTCATTAAAAAAACAAAAAGAGACGCAAGAACACAGACTGGACTTCATGGTGGGTTCAAAGTTTTAGTCACCTGAGATATCAGGTTTAATGAAAGGAAGATAAAAGTAAACAAAGCAAAGCCAAACGACCACTATTAAGATCATAACACATTCCATGGCAAGGAGGACAAAAAATATCAAAGGAAGATATATTCGGTTAAGTTTGATACTTAGATGAAGAATGATGATAATGTTAGTGATAAGACAACACACACTTGCTCATCTTTTCTTACTTATTTCAAATATAAAGAATGTTTGAGTTACCACTGAACAACAACTTATTAGAGAAACCAATGGTGCTCATAGAACCAATTAAAGTTTACAAATTTCAAGACTTTACCTCCAAAAAGTTCGAGATTAACAGTGGTGACAAACATGACAGATTGTGTCCTATCACCCGACTTGAGGATGCCCCTAAAAACAGACGCAACATCATCCCACAAAGACAAGTAAACAACCATCTGACTGTTATGCCAATGATTGTCGTCAATTTCAGTAAGACGTAATAATGTGTGATGCACTTAGTTTTCCTTTAAATAATTATTTTGAATTTAGTTATTACTAACTAAAACTAAAACTAAATATTTGTAACTTTAGTATGAGAAATTGTATATTTACATAATTGCTAATAAGAATTATAAACCATGATAAGTTGGAAAATTACTTATAAAATACTTTTTTGAATTTCATTTCAGTTAAATGTATAAAGTTAGAAAAATTCATCATTATTAGAAAAACTAATAAAAAAGAGAATAGAGAATACTTGGACATAATTTTGGTTAAAGACCCTTAAGTTGAAGATGATTTGAAGGGTTTCTGTATAAAAGTTATTCCCAATTAATAGTATAGATATACACAATTCACTTATATTTATTTTAATCTGTTTTTTAAATATTGATTGTGACCATATGAATTGTAAGATGTTTCTAGTTTTCTTGTTTTTTTATTTATACCTTTTGTAAGAAAAATCTATCATTATTAGAAAAGCTAATAAAAAAGAGTAGAAAATACTTTACAGAGTTTTGGTCAAGGGCTCTGACGTTGAAGATGACTTGAAGGGTTTTTCTATAAAAGTTCTTCCTAATTAATAGTATAAATATATATACAATTCACTTATATTTATTTTACTTTGTTTTTTAAATATTGGTTGTGACCATATGAATTGTAAGATGTTTCTAGTTTTCTTGTTTTTTTGTTTATACCGTATGTAAGATGTATTTATGATTAGTTTTAATAACTATTTAAAATTGATATATGTATCTATATATATAGATATTTATAAATGTTAAAAATTACATTAAATATTTCTTTTTCGGATTTTATTAATGTTAATGAGTTTTATCAAAAATATTTTAGTGATGTTGTTTATATTTTTTGACGTTTTATTTGAATTTTATTAGTATTAAATGGTTGTATTAATATTGTCAAAAAATAGTTGTGTAAGAAAAATCCATCATTATAATAAAAGCTAATAAAAAAGAGAATAAAGAATACTTTGACAGAGTTTTGGTCTAGGGCCTGAAGTTGTAGATGATTTGAAGGGTTTCTCTATTAAAGTTGTTCCCAATTAATAGTATAAATATACACAATTCACTTAAATTTATTTTAATTTGGTTTTAAAAATATTGATTGTGACCATATGAATTGTAATATGTTTCTAGTTTTCTTGTTTTTTTATTTATATCGTTTGTAAGATTTATTTATGATTAGTGTTAATAGTTATTTAAAATTGATACATGTATCTATATATATATATATATTATAAATGTTAAAAATTACATTAAATATTTCTTTTTCGCATTTTATTAATATTAATGAGTTTTATCAAATATATTTCAGTGATTTTGTTTATATTTTTTTGGGGTTTTATTTGAATTTTATTAGTATTAAATGATTGTATTAATGTTGTCAAAAAATAGTTGTGTAAGAAAAATCCATCATTATTAGAAAAGCTAATAAAAAAAAGAGTAGAGAATATTTTGACAGAGTTTTGGTGAAGGGCCCTGAAGATGACTTTAAAGGTTTTTCTATAAAAATTATTCCCAATTAATAGTATAAATATACACAATTCACTTATATTTAATATAATTTGTTTTTTTAAATATTGATTGTAATCATATGAATTGTAAGATGTTTCTAGTTTTCTTGTTTTTTGTTTATATCGTTTGTAAGATTTATTTATTATTAGTTTTAATAGCTATTTAAAATTGATATACGTATATATATATATATAGATATTTTATAAAATATTTTTTTCGGATTTTATTAATGTTAATGGGTTTTATCAAAAATATTTTAGTGATGTTGTTTATATTTTTTGGGATTTTATTTGAATTTTATTAATATTAAATGGTTGTATTAATGTTTTCATAAAACAATATTTATATTAAATAGTTTTTTAAAATTTTATTTTCTTAAAGATGATGATGTGGCTTATTGTGGGAGAAACAAAAAGTGCCTCATTATATAATAGATTGTTGGAGGTGGATAACACTCTTTTCGCTATACATATATAGTTACAAAATGTTTTTAGAAATTATAAATTTGAAGTAATAAAATCACAATAAACCTAATTATATAGAAACAAATATAGCCTAAATTTTAACAAAAAAAAACAAATATAGCCTAATTATGTATAAACAAAAATAATTCTAACTTAGACTTAAGACGTGACATCAATAGAACGAGTCAATTGAGCTATAAATAGCCAAAAAATGAATAAAACTCCCATATAATCTCCACTTGATTAGGAACAACCACATAATTAAACCACAGTTTATTGACATGTGTCGGTAAATGAAAGCATCATGAGAGATTAAGAAGTATATAAATAGTGAAAAGATTGAATGAAATATTTAAATCAATTCAATCTCATAATCACACTTTGAAAAACTTATCATTTTCATAACAAAAGCTATTCAAAAATGTCAAGCAACTCTCAGAACATAAGCTTCCAAGCCGGCCAGGCCAAAGGCCAAACCCAAGTAATTCTAAATAACTTTACTATTTATTACTCCCTCCGTTCCTTTTTGTTTGATTTTATAGGTTTTTCACACAAATTAAGAAGACACATAAATATGTGTTTAACAATTTTCAATACTTTTGGACCAATAGTGTTGCAAAACTTTCAATTAATATATCTTGAAAACTACAATTCACAAATATCAATAGATAAAACTACATTGATAATTGTGAAAATCAAACAATTAAAAACAAAAAAATTCTAAAACATCAAACATAAAAGAACGGAGGGAGTATTCCACTATTTTACTAAAACATTATTATTAGTTTATAATAATTATTAGTTTCACTATTCCGGACAAAACCCAATTATTATTTCATGAGTTATTTACATAAATTTATAAAGTACTCTAATAAAATGTTTGATTTAAAAAAAAAAAATTCAAACGTATTAAAAAAACAATTAATATGTACCCAAGAATACACTGGTTTATTAAAATGACATTTTTTTCTTATATCAATCTACTAATAGTTATTCGAAGTTTTATTTTTTCTCAATAAATATTGATGCACATGTACATTTATCAATTAGTTTTACATAGAAAACCTAAAATATCAATCTTTTTATTACAAAGAAAAATCCTAAAACATAAATAATTTGAAACAATATTTTGCAAAATCATAAATATTTCAAAAAAAAAATTGAAGTATAAATTATCCTTTAAAATCTATCCGGATTATTTTATTTTTTTACATTCATTATCTAATTAATCAATTATTAAATTATAGAGTTTTTAACCTGTCAAAATATTAATTTATAGAAGTTAAATTGTACTTTTCTTTAATATGTTTGGTGATGTTTAGGAGAAGGCTAGCACTATGATGGACAAAGCTGGCAATGCTGCACAATCTGCCAAAGAGTCTCTACAAGAGGTTCATAAAATTCAAAAAATTTCATGCTTAATTCAATAATATAAAAAACAAATTAAATAATAAAACAAGAATTTGTATAATAACATGTAATTAGATTAACTTACGTGCAATTTATTTGTATAGACGGGCCAGCAGATTAAGGAGAAGGCACAAGGAGCTACCGAATCAGTGAAGAATGCGACCGGCATGAACAAATGAAGATCATATAACATATGAATAATAAATTAAATTAATAATAATGTTGAATTTCTCCTAATAAGAAATTATTTTGTTTTTTTCGAAATAATATAAATTCATTTTATATAGTGGTTTGATTATTCAGACTGTTGGACTTATTTTTAAAAATTTTATTACTACTATTATTGGATTTTAGTTTTGCTTATGTTTGTTATGTTTTGAATTATAATGTAATCTTTAAGTTCCTTTGTTTTATTTAAACCCTTACCACATTTTCTTTTTCATCCAAATCAATGGTTATCCAACACCATATGTTGATATTGAACTTTTAATTATTAAAAAAAAATTATAACTGAGAAAACAAAGAAGACTTAACTGAAAATGTTAAATCAAAACCAAATCAAATTTGCGATATAATGGTTGGTATTATAATTATTTAGCCTATTTTTATGATTATAGTACCATGATTTGCCTAATTTTCTAATCATGATAAACATAAATGTATATAATTATTTCTAGATAAAAAGTTGAGAAATTCACAAAACTACACCCTTTCAACTCTCCATTTACAAAACTACACCTAATTTATAATTATTTCTAGATAAAAAGTTGAGAAATTCACAAAACTACACCCTTTCAACTCTCCATTTACAAAACTACACCTAATTTAATTTTTTTCACATATTTACACCCTTTCAAAATTTTAAAAGCTTGATTTATCCTTTTAAAAATTACCAAAATTAAAATATTTTCATTTGGGTTCGCTAATTAGTGTTTAGGATATAATATTAAAAGGGTTGAATTGTGTAGGTAGAGTTTATTTGTATTTAATTTTGAATGTTTAGGTGTAGTTTTGTTAAGTAATTTTGAAATGGTGTAGTTTTGTGAAATATAATTCAAATAGTGTAGTTTTGTAATTCTCCTTAAAAAGTATTTCCATAATAAGTTACATACAAGAGTGGCAATGATATTCTTCTTTTTGACTTGGATATATACTATATACCATTTACTAATGTGTTTCATATGAAAATATGACTAGCTTAACAACATAAGCATTATAACAAACAAACATTTCTCACTAATCTGAATAATAAAACTTACTTTTTAAGTTCACAAATTAACATGTTAGAAATCTGTATGTATGTATTTTTGGCAAATGTTTCTAAGTTCAAATTAATAGTTAAAGAATTAGCGGAATCACATTCTTTGTTATCTTCCAATTTTGGATTTTCTTAGAGTAATTTTTTAAAATACCAAGAAAAAAAAGTCTGTAGGCCAAAAAAACATTATAAGACTTTTTTTTGCCTAGAGTATCATTAAGATGCTTATTGGACCAAAATACCATAAATACAATAAACAAATTTTAACACTTTAATTTTCATTGGTTATACTATTTATTATTGTTTATCGTTTACACTGCAAGAAAAACACGGTATAGATACCGTGGTTATGAACAGATTTCCGTGGCTATATGGGTCCACAACCACGGATAGTCACGACAAAAATACGTGGCTATAGCGTTGTAGTTGTGCAATATTCGTGGCTATTCGTAGCTACGTAGCCAATAGAACCGAAGGCTCATAACATTGAAAATTTTATTCTCAAATTTAAAACATAATGTTAATGGAAGTTTAAAACCCATTACATATTTATAGCAAGTAATATATATATATGGAATATACGTATATCCGTCAAATTTTTACGATAAACTTATACAAAATAAATAAAGTTAATTATATAAATATAATGAATAATAATGGTGATAAACAAAAAAAATTTAGTAAGCAATTTTTTTTATGATACCATTATTGTTCAAAAAAGTTTTAATGATATTTTGAGAATTGCCATGATAAATAATAATACATGTTTGAAAACAATTTCAAATTTCTTTTAAATAAATTTTAAAATATATAATATGTATATATTTATAAATTTAAACTCAAAATATTTTTGTATTTTTTTATATAATATACATATAATTATAAATTTAATGTGATAGAATAAACTCACTCTGTTTTTTATTATAGGATTTTCTAGGTTTTCAGATATAATAAACAAACATATCAAAATATGTTATTTTTTTTATTTGTAATTTCCAACAACCCTAAACCAATAATGTTTAGTTATTTTTCTTGAATTCTATAATTTATCATTAACAATTGTATATAGAAAAGTGAAAAAATCCAATTTTTTTAAACCAAATATTTTCAACAAAAATCCTATATTAAAAAAACGGAAGGAGTAATTGTTATTCATTCACTATTATATTAAAAATTATTTTGTGTTTTTTCGTAAGATCAGCCACAAAATAGACATTAAACATCCTTTTATATAATAGCGAATGAATAACAATTATTTTGTGTTTTTTTTTCGTCAAACATTTATTTTGTTCCTAATAGCCCATATTCGGATCTTGCCCACACATTTACTATTTGCCGTTTAGCTTATAATTAGAGCCCAAAGTAGTAGTGAAAGTGTAAACGGCCTATATCCGAATCCAGATTCTGACCCGACCCATAAACCCGACCCGACTTCACTTACCGCTTCATTACTCCCTCTCTCTCTCTTCCCCAAAGTTTCTCTCTGTTCTCTCTCATCTCTGTAGACGATGACGACTACATCGCCGATGGATCCTCCTCCGCCGCGAAACCCTAACCACGATCCAAATCCCGAACCAATCTCTACTCCTCTTCCCGATTCAAACGAATCTCCGTCATTATCGGAACCGTCTCCGATGAATCCTCCGCCTCCTAGAAACCCTAACACACCTGATCCCGAGCCAACATACGATTCCAAAGGCGAAGATTCCAAAGGCGATTCAGTCGCTGTAGAAGCGGAGAATCAGCCACGTGCACGAACCGTGAAGAGTAGTCCCGTGCCGTACACTATACCAGAGTGGAGTGGACCTCCTTGCCATATATTTCACCTTGAAATCCTCAAGGAAGGCTCCATCGTTGAGAAATTAGACGTGTAAGCTCTCATGAATATTGATTTTGAGCTATTTTGATTTTCGCTAGTATTACTTCCTTGTTATAGTCTCATAGATGTTTCTTTGTTGATAAACTTGTGTGCTTTGGTTTATTAGGTATAAGAAAGGAGCTTACTTGTTTGGGCGTGATGGTATGTGTGATTTTGCACTTGAGCACCCTTCGATTTCTCGGTTTCATGCAGGTGATTTTTTCGATCTTTTGATCAGAGTTGTTTCATGCTTTCGGTTTTGGGGTTATGCTGGTTTTGTTAAAAGTTATGTGTTTTTGTGGTGATGATGGTTTTGGTTAGTTATTCAGTATAAGAGAAGTGGAGTAGCTTATTTATTCGATCTTGGGAGTACTCATGGAACATCTATTAATAAGAATAAGGTGTGGTTTTATCTTGTTGCTATATTATCTTTATTCTCTTGATCAAGATTTGTGAGTAACATTGTGCTGTTGGTTATTGAAGGTGGACAAAAGGGTTTATGTTGATTTGCATGTTGGCGATGTTATTCGGTTTGGCGGGTGAGTCAAATCTTTCTGATATGCTCAATTTTTTGGGGGTTTTCTTTGATTTTTATGTGTTTATTCTTTGTTTCTTATGCAGTTCGACTCGGCTGTACATTTTCCAAGGACCCTCGGAGTTAATGCCGCCTGTAAGATAAACATTTCGCTTTATACAGTTTAATAGTTCTTTGTTCTGTAATATTTTTTGGCTGTGGGGTTGATATTTCGTATGAGTACCCGTAGGCATATATGTTATTCTAAGATAAGTTTGTTGCACACTTTAACACATCTGATATGCATTTGAACATTAATCTATCAATGCTGCTATTAGAGAAATATAGCCAAATAGTTTTGTAGAAAGTCTATTATTGGCTGTTTTAGCTTCTAGCCTTTGTTATTGATGTCTGTTTTTTTTTATTTTGGTATCTAATTTATAGGAGAAAGACTTGCAATTAATTAGAGAAGCAAAGATGAGAATAGAAATGTCGGAACGAGAAGCTTCACTTCGGCGAGCAAAACAGCAAGCATCCATGGCTGATGGTGTATCGTGGGGCATGGGAGAAGATGCTATCGAAGAAGAGGAGGTAAGCATTGATTATTTTGTCTGTTAGTGCTGCTGAATCAGGTTTCCACGAGTTGTGAAATGACCCTGCTTCTCCTATTGTTTGGTCTTGAAGGATGATGTTGAGGAAATCACGTGGCAAACATATACAGGAGAGCTCACACCCAAGCAAGAAAAAACTAAGGAGAAAGTGTTGAAACGGTTAGAGAAGGTTAGTTCTTTTTATCCTTTTGATCCTTGTTTTCGCCTTTAGTATCTCATTTAAATTGTAGATTGTTCCGATTTTCTTCACACGTACAATTATAGATACTTTTATTAATTGATAGACGACGTCCACTTTGCATCATCTTTATATGGATATTTACTTCCTGTGTAGATTGGCCATATGAGGAAGGAAATAGCTGCTATTCGAGCTAAAGACATTTCTCAGGGGGGATTAACACAAGGACAACAAACACAGATCGCCAGAAATGAGCAGAGAATAGCCGAGGTAAAGTTTAGGTTAATTCTGATATAATAGCTTCTTTGTTTAGCCTCTTCAAGCATGTATGATACACGTGTCTGATTAGACTTTCATTCTGTAATGCGTATGATAGCTTATGGAAGAACTTGAGAGCTTGGAGGAAACACTTAATGACAGTATCAGAGAAAGCTTGGGTGCGAAAACAGGGAGAAAACCCAACAGTAAGAAGAAAGGAACTGTAGAAGAAGAGGAAGACTTGTCAAGGTAATCTTTTTATCGTGTCATGTCTTTATTTTCCTCTTAAGGCGTCTTGTATTTTAATCAGAGGTATCTTCAAGTGTTAAATCTTCATGTAAAAAGTATAGCTTGTCTCTGTTGCAATGTTATTCTCATAGGGAATGTTATGTTCTTTTTCCAGCGGCGAAGATGACTTCTATGATCGGACAAAGAAGAAACGAACACAGAAAGGCGGCGAAAACCAAACTGTAGAAACCGTTGATTCTCTTCTTGGGAAGAGAGACAGCGTCTTGAAAGAGATAGAAGAAGTTAATGAACGGCTTTCGGCAGAGAAGAATAAGATGGACACAGACAATGTCACAGAAGTTGCATCAGGAGACTCCCTTGATGCATACATGACTGGTCTTTCTTCTACACTCGGTAACTATACTCTCCTTGTATAAACTATATTTCCTATTTGCAGGTTTAGGAAAACTTGTTGATAAAATTTCCATTTATTCTTTTCAGTGCAAGATAAAACAAGCCAGATCGAGCAAGAGTTGTCTACTCTTCAGACAGAACTAGATAGGATACTCTACCTTCTAAAGATAGCTGACCCGACCGGAGCAGAGGTTAAGAAAAGAGAGTTGAAATCACAACAAGAACCTATCATGAAGAAACCTGAAGAATCTACCGTAGAGAAGCAGAACATTCCACCTTTAAAACCAGCTGGTCCTGACATGAATAGCGAGAAGAAAGAAGTGAGCAAAGATGTAACGGAATCAAACAGTAAGCCCAAAGTCGAAGAGAAAGCAAGTGAAACATCAGAAGAGAAGAAACCCACTGTGTTTGTTCCATCGAAACCTCAATGGCTTGGTTCCTCTGCAAATAAAGAAACCATCGAAGAGAAAAAACCCGACGGGGTTGTTGCAGCAGCTCCAGCTTCTAGTGATGTCACAAATGATGTTGATGGGTTTGTTGATTATAAAGATAGGAAGAAGATGATTGAAGTCACAACAGGATTGATAATAAGAAAAAGGAAACAAGAAGACAAGCACGACGAGAAAAAAGAAGATGATGAAAACTCAAAGGAAAAGCAAGCAGAGGTCATGGCGCAGGACGCGGTTGCTCTCTTGCTGAAACATTCTACAGAGCATCGTGTAGACGAAGAAGAAATCGATAAAACAGAAGAGAAACAGCAAGGAAGTGGTCATAGTAGAAAGAAGAAGAAGAAGAAGGCTAAGAAAGTAAATGGTACCGACAAAACAGAGTTTCTAGATGAAAGTGATTCATGGGTACCTCCTAAAGGTAAGAACAAATGTAAAAAAGCAATGTTTAAATTCATATATTTGAATCAAACCCATTTTGGTTTAACAATAAGTAATGGATAATGTGCAGGACAATCTGGTGATGGACGAACGTCTCTGAATGATCGGTTAGGATATTGATCGGCGATTTTGCTGGCGGCCCCATGGGATCGAAGGAAAAGTCGAAAATGGCATCAAAATATGTCAAAATATCAATCTCAATCTTCTGGTGATATTTCCTTGTTCACGTTCATGTTTTTGTTTCAAACAGTAAGTTCATAGAGCATAGAAGCAGCTTCTTCTCTTAAGTAAAAATCTTACAAGAAGACACGAAAAAAGATTCTTACAATATATCATTATTACATGTCATTGATACTTTTTGTTCTTTGCTTTTATAACTCAAACCTCAAATAACAGACCAGACATAATCGCCATGGAGACAAATCTTCGAACAACTCTTGACTTCACTGTTTAGTGGTTTTAAGCTAAGGCAGCTTCAAACGCGCTTTTGAATGACTCGGGAGGTTGCGCGCCGCTCAGTTTCACCTTCCCATTGATCTGACCAAACAATACAACTTAGGGACACAACAAGACTAATCATACACTAACAATGTTTTATCTGTGTAACTCTTTAACAAGAGATTAATTAGCATAATAAAACTTACAATGTAGTATGGAACTCCGGTGATATTTCGCGAATACTTCTCCATCTCTTCTCTCACTTTTGAGACTCCATTGTTGGGCTCTAAGAGGTATTCTTCCGCTCCTTCTACGCCAAGTTTTTTAGCCGCCTCAACCAAAAACTCCCTTAATTTATCGAAAAAGCATTATATGTTACCAAGTTTTTCCTTGGGTAAATACCTAAAGATACTTAAAGCTAATGGCAAACCTTTTAACATACTTCGAAAACACAAGAGATTTTTGCGACGAAAACGATATATACCTATCACCAATGTACTTTCCATGTGTGAAGTAACCAAGACATAGTTCCTCAACAAGGTCATGTTGTTTATTCGGCGCGTGTTCTCCAACATAATGTATAAGTCTATGACTATCCATTGTGTTTCCTCTGTTCATATCACCAAAAAAAAACATTTCTAAAACAAGAAAGAAAGAACGGAGAAAACATAGAAGAAACCTTTTTTGAATGGTTCTTACGTGAGACCGGATGTATCATACTCTAAACCAATGTCTTTAAAGATCTGTAATGAACCAAATATTATATATCAAAGAGATTACCTCTCAACAAGAACATAAGATGTCTTTTTCAAGAATCGTACCTCGGACATTCTTGTGAACATTCCTTCACATCTACTTCCAAATTTTTGTCGATAAAATTCTTTCTTAGGAACACCTTCTTTGGGAGCAGATGCATCAAGGAAAAAAGGACGCCATCGAATCTACAATATAATATCTCAATAAATTAATATTCGATTCGTTAGTACCACTATAAATAATTATTTTCCGGTCTCTTTGTTTTTCGGTGTAATTTGTCTCTCTATAGATTAATAACTTTTTTCCGTGTAGCCCTAACAGTATTAATTTATAGAGGTTTTGTTATACATTGTGTTGATGTGTTAGATATGTATCATTATTCATTTTCTATATTGTATAGAGATATTGTAATAGTTAATACCTCAAAGTTGTATTGATGTTTAGATGCATCAATGGCTTTGTCAAGATTCTTCTTTCCCACAAAACACCATGGACAAACCGTATCCGAGCTTACATCGATTTTTATTAGCTTTCTTGATGTGGCCATTAGGAGATCTTGTTAACCGATTTTTAGTCACAAAATTAAAATTTGGGAAAATTCAAGAAACCATTAAAATTGTTTAAGAGATGATCTTGTTTTAATACAATATAACATTCTATCATCTTTAGTCACCTAAAAGTTAAATCTCTAAAAATCTTTCATAGGATTCAATTCAAAGAGATAAATACTTTATGAATATGATTCATATGCAAACACAAAAATCTCTTCTAAATCACCCTAATTTTTAAAGAAGAGGCTTCTTTCTTGAAATTTTTCTATTTGGATAAAAAAATAATGATTAAATTATGTAAAGGTAAGAAAGATCCAAGCATATAAAAATCATATGATCTAAAGAATGTTTGGGGTTTACCTGGAAAAGTTTGTATGAAGAAGGTCGTGAATCTCTAATGGAGAAACAAAGTCAAAATATTATATAAATATGGATATATAGAGAATTACCATTCACCAACCATGATGATGAATTTTATAATTTTCAACAATAATGGCCTAAAATATATTTAAAATTATGTATTGTCGATACATAGATGTTAGATAGACCTAAAATATATTTTATATGAATTCTTTTAATAGTATAGATAAATTAGTAAAATATATTAAAATTGGATGAGAAAATTAGTTCAAAGTATAAGGACTAAAACACAAAAAATAAAAAATATCCTAAAAACTCTCTCAACGACGCGACACGTAGGCGTTTTGTCTTATCTTTTAATAGTATAGATAGATATGAGTAAATATGCAATCTTATTTCTTGAGGAAAAATTGCAGAAAAAATTCAAGGTTTAACCGTTTTGACAGAAAAAATCTCACAAATTTTTAGGTTAAAAAAACCTTAATTTATTTATTTCATTTTTTAAAACCCAATGTTTGTTTTCCTAGCCTAGCAAAATAGACCCTAACCAAAAATCGGATAAATTTTTAACGGAAATAAAACAACTCGTTTCACTTATACTAAAATTGATTTGTTTTATCGTCGTATACAAAAGGGATATGAGAAAAGAACGAGGTAGACGAAGAAAAATACAAACAAAGATAATATAATTTACCCTAAAATCCATAAACATACATCAATCTTTGATAAAAAGTTCAAAATCACAAATTTTCTCTTCGTTTATCTTGTTTTTTTCCACATACTTTTTGTATACGATGGTTAAACAAATCCATTTTAATTAAGTGAAATGAATCGTTTTATCTCCGCTAAAAATTTAGCTGATTTTCTGTTAGGGTCTATTTTGTTTAAAAACAAATCTTAGGTTTTAAAAAGTGAAATAATTAAATTAAGGTTTTGTCAGATTTTTTTCTGTCGAAATGGTTAAACCTTGGGTTTTTTATGCAATTTTTCCCATTTCTTGTATGAATGTTGAGAATTTTATTAATATTAATGTTACAAAATCGTAATGTGAGTACATTTTCTATATCGGAGCATCACTTTATTCCCTTGAAAACTCCATCTATGCGTTTAAGCCCTGAAATACAAAATATAAAATCCCTTAATTAAAATCTTCAATACCAAGATATACATAAACAAAAGAAATATAATTCAAAAAATATGAGGAAATTTTTTTTACGGAATATAGTCAATGTTAATAATTCCAGCGACAGGATTAGCAATTTCAGCAAAAGCTTCTTTGGAGAGATCGAGCGTAGAAGGGCAACCACCGGGGCAATGGTCTACGATTTTGACCCTAACGGACTTGCCAGTACATGGATGTGGCACGGGGTTACGTGGTCCGGTGCACTTCACTGTGAAATATTTACCACAAACTCTACCATTGTCCCATAATTTATCGCTCGCTGCGGCTATCATCACTCCTTCTTGCGCACCTCCATAACATGCCGATGCTACAAAAACACACAAAATATACACAAAAATGTCACTCCCTCTGTTTCAAAATAAAATGACATTTTAACCTAAGTGTCACTTTCAGTTTTCGATGCAGAGATTTAACGATATTGACTTTTCTTACCGATAGTTTTTTGTTATATTTTTTCTATTGGTTGATTTAGTTGTATTAAATGATGTTTTTATGGAAAATAATTATTCCTTAATCCGAGTGCAAAACTCCAAAATGACACTTATTTTGAAACGGAGGGAGTATATGAAGAGTTATTAACATTTATGAGTATTTCATTAAAATACCATAAAAAAGGTTTTACAAAAAAAAATTGAAAATGTAGATAGTATATATATATATATGAATATATTTAAACAAAAATCACATTCATAGTAACATTTTGCTATAGCTAGTAATTATATATGAATGTTCATTTATATATGGATATACACTAGTAAAAAAATTGCCCATACCCACGAAAAAGCCACGAAAATTTTCGTGGGTATAGGGCAAAAGCCACGAAATGCCACGAAAAGCCACGGTGAACAAGTAATAGGCTACCCACGAAAAATTTCGTGGCTTTTTTCGTGGCTTTTTCGTGCTACCCACGAATTACCCACGAAAATTTTCGTGGGTATCGTGCCACCCACGAATTACCCACGAAAATTTTCGTGGGTAGCGTGAAACCCACGAATTACCCACGAAAATTTTCGTGGGTAGCGTGAAACCCACGAATTACCCACGAAAATTTTCGTGGGTAGCGTGAAACCCACGAATTACCCACGAAAATTTTCGTGGGTACGTAAAACCCACGATTACCCACGAAAATTTTCGTGGCTTTTGAATACCCACGAAAATTTTCGTGGCTTTTTCGTGGCTTTTTTAAGTACCCACGAAAATTTTCGTGGCTTTTTCGTGGGTACTTCGTCTTCTTCCCAAACCTAATTTCCGCCGCACACAATATTTTCCTTTGGTATTTTTGATGATTTCCGGCGATTTAAGGCGAAATTCCGGCGATTTTAGGCGAAAAATGTGCTATTTCTTCAAAGTTAACTTATATATGTATATTTGGTTGTTTAAATTTTGATTGTTGTTGAATTATCATAATTGTTGTTTGATTTTGTTGTTTCTTGTAGATCTTGTTGTTGTTTGATTTTGTTGTTGATTATATTGTTCTTGTTGTTTGATTGTTTTTGTTGTTTGATCTAGATCTTGTTGTTGTTTGATTTTGTCGTTGATTATCATAATTGTTGTTTGAATTTGTTGTTGATTATATTGTTAAGGACATAAACAATTATAAGGTCATTCATAATTATAAGGTCATAAACAATTTAAACTAAAAATTATACAATTGTAACAATTTTCTCCATTACAAATCTTAGGGATTTTGTCTTTCTATAATTGTTTATTTTACTTAAACTTTCTATTGTCTTTGTAATGAATTTGGTATAAATTTTTAAACACTAATCATATGTGACAAAAATATGTGAATTTCACTTAAAATATGTGATTTTTACTTAAGATATCTTTGTTTAATCACTTAATATATCTGAATTTTAAAACACTAATTTCAAAATATGTTTCCTTGATTAGTGTTCTAAAATTTGTGATGCCATGTTTTTTTACTTAAATGTATGTTTGTTTTAAAATTTGATTGTTAGGTTCTATTTGTAGTTATGTCTTCATCTAGGGGTACACGATCTCGTTCTAGTAGGTCGCAGTTGGGTCTCCCCCAATCTCGTTCTTGAAGCTGGAAGCTCGGCGGGGTCGGGTCAAGTCTCGCAGGATCCAGAAGACCTGAATCAAGGCACGCTAGACCCGACTCTAGTGTCGCTAGGCCCGATCCAGCTCGAGGAGTTCAACACAATCCACCTAAACTCGCTTGTGAATTTTGATTATAACTTGTAGTTTTTTGTATTTTGCAACAATTGTTTTTATTTATATAATTTTGAATTTTGTTAAACTATTTGCTTTGCGGTTTTAATTATAAAATATTATTGTCTTTCTAATTCGGTTTTAATTTTAATTTTTAAAATTTATAATTTCGTAAATTGGATTATTATTTTTTTTTTTAAAATTCAGCCTACCCACGAAAAACCCACGAAAATTTTCGTGGGTAGATTTGCCACGAAAATTTTCGTGGCTTTTCGTGGGTAAATTACCCACGAAAATTTTCGTAGGTTTTTCGTGGGTAAATTACCCACGAAAATTTTCGTGGGTTTTTCGTGGGTAATTACCCACGAAAACCCACGAAAATTTCTACCCACGACGCTATACCCACGAAAATTTTTCGTGGGTTTTCGTGGGTTACCCACGAAAAAATAGGCTAAAAACCCACGAAAATTTTCGTGGGTATTTTGTTTTTTTTACTAGTGATATAGCTCTCATTTGATTTATAATGCATGTGGATAGTAAAGAAAAATGAGATTGTAAAATAATAACCCTTATATATATATTAAAGACTGTAAAATAATATTCTTACGAGTGTAACTTGTGTAGAAAGTTGCAATTCCAGGAGTTGCATATGCTACAGAGAAAAGAAAAACAACAACGGTAGAGAAAACCACAATATTTTTAGCCATGATATTTGTGTTTTTTTTTATTTCTTTTTTTTTTCTCTGGTCAAAAATTTATAAGTAATAAGGTTGTTATATTTGATAGATATGTGAAATACCTATTTATATGTGTTATATGATTAACTCTAGATAAGCATGTATTGTAATGACTTGCCATTGATATTTCTTTGACTGGTAATTTTAAGTAATAGAGAATATGAAATTAATTATTTCTACCAAATCAAAAATCATACGACGTGTCAATTGCTAGCAGGTATTTATTTTTCTAAATTACTAATATTTTAAAACAATTACCATGACAATGTTCCTCCACTATAAAAAGTTGACCATATTTTCTTAGAATATTAATACAAATTTTGAACTGATTTTTTCTAATTAATGTATTTCTTTAGTAAGTGTATGAAACTTTAAAATGTTTGACTGAAAATTGAGTGTACTCGTATTTCTAAAAAAGTAAATTTCTCAATATCAATTTCATATCAGTTCTTGAACCAAAATCTATGGCTCAATAGCGTGAATATATGTATTTTTATAAAGTAGTGGTTTAAAAAGTTTAGTTTTGTAAATTTCAAAACAAAAGTCCTCTATAAACTCAAGTGTACTAAAATACGGCCGTATATACGGCGACTATACGCTATACAATGGAAAACCATACCGTTTTTAAGTTATACGATGAAGAATGCGTTTTTGAATAATACGGTTGTATATACGGTTAATACGACCGTATATATGACATAAACCGGCTATACAACTGTATATATGGTGAAATCATTATTCGACCTTTAAAAATTATACTAAAATTTTGGATTTGATATAAAAATTTATTTTATTGAATATTATTAAAAGGTTACCATTTTTCAAATAAAAATAAAAATATATAAACAAAATTTTGTTTAATTATATATGATTCATAATATATACTTATTAATTATCAAATATAAACTAATTATTTTGTGATATTTGTTAAGGTGAACTTTATTTTGTCACTTTTTATTTTTGTTGTTCATATACTATATATTATTAATATATTTCCCTAAAAGTATTCACCGTTTATACCCCGTATAGTCGTCTGTATAGACACCCATACGCTATACTGTGGTCGACCGTACGTCCAGCGTATAACGTATTTTACAACACTAATTAAACTCTTTTAACATCTATCTATATGTAAAGGGAAATGTGTTTTTGTGTATACTTGTTTGAGTAATTTACGAAACTTCACCAGTAGACCCTTTTAAACACTATTGTACAATCATTTTATTTATTTTTCTTTTTGTTGAAAAAATGTTAGCAGGTAAATTGTACAATCATTTCAAATTCCTTTTAAGTATATACATTTTCTAAATTTTAAATGATTAATTATTCTCACAAAATTTATCCAAAGTAAAACAAATTCTTGGATTCACTATTTATTATTGGGCAATTCTTATGAATACTACTAAAAAAAGTTTTTTTAACAAAATTAGCACATATTTTCGAAATACCATTAAAAAGTTTTTTTCTTATAAATACCACAAATCTTAAATTTTCAAAATTACACTCAAAACCTTCAAAAAGCTATACCCTACCCCTTCAAAACTATACCCTAAACACTATATAACGAACCCAAATGAAAAAAATTTAAAATCTAAAATTGTTAAAACTCGTTTTTTGTATTTGTGGTATTTTGTAAACTACTACTTTTTGATGGTATTTTTGTTAAAAAAACATTTTAATGGTATTTTTGTTATAAAAACTTTGTAATGATATTTTCAAAACAAAAACTTATTTTAATGGTATTCTAAGGAATTTCTCTTTATTATTTGAGTTTTAGTGTTAAATGAGGTAGAGTTTAGAGTTTAAGATTTATTTGAATTTAGTATTTATTGGTTATGTTTACTTATAAAAATTGAATTTGAATGTGTAATTATGTAAAATGCAATTTCAAAGGTGTATTTTTGTAATTGCCCAGCTGTTTGGATAATTTGATATTATACTTGATTTTAGTCTAGCTCCCTTTTTTATGAGTATGTGATGTTTTGTATATAAAAAATAGAGAAATTCACAAAATTATACATTTTCAACTTTTTTTCACAAAACTACACCTATTTAAATTTTTCTATATCTACACCTTTTTCAAATTTTAAATGGTTTAATTATCCTCTAAAAACTTACCAAAATTAAAATTTTCATTTGAATTCACCTAATTAGTGTTTAGGATACAATGTTAAATTGAATATGGTTTATATGAATTTAATTTTTAATATTTATGTGTAATTTTGTGAGGTGACTTTAAAATTTTATAGTTTTTGAAATGCAATTTAAACGGTGTAGTTTTGTAATTCCCCGTAAAAAAATATGAGTGGTAATGCTTACGAAATCGGTAATCTTGATGTGTACTAATACTAAATGGGACATGTATCAAGATTAATAACATTATTTGGTGGTGAGAAACATGTCTGGAGAGGACACAAGTTTAGCTATTCATGTTTGAATGGAAATGGGAAATCATCTATTTACATACATTTTCTAAAAAAAACATATAATTTGAGTTAAGTTGCAAATTAAATACTATTAATTTCAATAATAAATATATATCCCAGCGCGAGACACGGGTTAAATCCTAGTTTCCATTTATTTGGGTAGTTCGGTAGATATAACACTTTAATTTTTATTTCGCTGAAAATAATTACCCTTAAAAATAAAATAAAAATGAATCCGAAGCTCTTTTATTTATTGAGTTGTGATAGGATGGAAACTTTTATTTTAGTAGTGGCATACAAGATTCATAGATAAAACACACATGAGGAGATACTTATCAATTAAGAAGGTACATAGTAGAGTGGATTAGGGAGCTTGAAAGTTCTTCCATGAGTATTTTCAACTAAATCAGCCCATTGGTCTCCAATATTCCCAATAATATTGTATCCAATCTTCTCTAATTCCTTCCTCACTTCTGACTTGTAGTCCACTTGCTTTGTATTTGTACCATTTGGCCTGCGTACATATATTTGGGTTCAATATTTAGTATTTATGTACTTGTGTATAATTCTAAAGATTTACTGTTGTATTTTTCTTTATATATTACTTAGATTTAGTGTTCAAAAAAACGTTAAGCGATAAGCAGACGGTGACCTAGAGCCTAGTGCCTAAAACACTTGGTCGGAGCCTATGCGATTTTTTAGGCGGTCTAAATGTTTAGAAAACCATACGATATATTATATATACATAATAGAATGTACAAAATATCATAGTTTATAGATAATAATATATTTTAAAACATTTTTATTATTATTTTATAGCATTGATATTTTTATTCTATAATATAAAATACTAAATATAATAATTTATAAATAATAAAATTATATTATATTTTTTTATACCATCATATACATTAACTAATTAACCTACAACACTTTCTTGAACATTGGTTAGATTAGTCATATACTATGATATAACAATTAATTAATGTATATGAGTTAATTAGTTACTATTATTCTTACTTGAATATGATATTCTTCCAATAGGTTAAGCCACTAGCCTTGAGATTCTTTAGAGTGACTTCTTCCAAGTCTGTCCATCTCTCAGTGAGTATGATTGGTTCAATTCCGAGTTCTAAGATGTTTTCGTATAGATGTAATGTCTCGGGAAGCACCGGAGTTGATGATTCTTCGAGTTCTAACCACTTCCAGTAAGCCCCCGGGGCTTGCTTCTTTGTCCTAAACAAATCAAAAATATACTTTAAAATTATACAAAATAATCGAAATGTGTCTTTCTTTAAATCATCATTGTTATGGGTGGGCCTCCCAGGCCCAACATGACCAGGCCCGTTTAAGAAGCCCGCCGCAACAAGCCCGCCGAAGCCCAAATAACAAACCGCGGCCCAATTGGAGATAGGCCCAGAAGTGATTAAACGGCGCCACGTCGACGCCTGACAGCACAGTTCCGCGGCGCCGAACGACAAGCCCTGACAGAACATTAATGGAGCGTCGAACCGAACAACCCTACGATAGGGTACTGTTCTGCGGTATGGCGATTGCGCACCGAGAAATCCCGCCAAAGGAGGAGAGCGCTTACTATAAATGAGAGACATCTCGCTCAAAGAAAGGGATCCGGATTATAGAGAGAGAAATCTACAGAGAGAAACAAGAGCTTCAAATTCACTATCTTTTACGTTCGACATCTTTTAGTTCGACGTTATCAACTGTATTTTACGTTCGGCATCTCTGCCCATATTTCATTCGGCATCTTTGCCTGTATTTTACGTTCGGCATCTTTGCCTGTATTTTACGTTCGGCATCTCTGCCCATATTTCGTTCGGCACCTCTGCCTATATTCTGTTCGGCATCTTTGCCACACTCCGTTCGCTATCTTTAGCATTATAAAAAGCGTTCGCTATCTCTAGCGAACCATAATTCTGAACCATAGTTGTCATAACGAGAATTCCGACCCCTTTCACATACAAACTCCGAACCATTTCCATTACACAATTACGAACGATCTATCCACTCTATTCCGAACATTATACTTAACCGTTTTACCCTTACAACAATCATCTAATTTTCTTAAAAATAACACTAAGAATTTACCAGCATTTTATGATGGACATATATGTTGTGAAATTAATATACAACCATTGTATTTTATTTCATAACTTTAATAAAACCAATATTATACTAATTAATATATTAAACTAGTAAATTATTGAATTTTTGTTGATGTTATAATTAGTATTTTACCAAAAAAATTCATAAAAACTATTATAATTTTAATTATTTGCAATGACGTTATATGTAATATTATACAAACCAACTTTTACTTCATCGAAAGGGCTTTCTAACTAATATGTAAGATAAAGTTGATATATCGTGAATGCACCAAATATTTTGTAGGTAGTATATAACTATTAATATTATATATGTGTATTGTATATATACCCGTATCCATATTTGGCGTAAAATGGAACACTAGAGAGGAGTGTGTCGTCTAGGTCAAAGATCCAAACATTGACAGTGTCATTTTTTAAGGCAAGATCTTTCGCGTAGAAATAAGCTTCTTTGCACACAGTTTTGGAATCGTCGCGATACTGTTGAGAAATGGTCAAGTAGTCTTTAACATATTCCTCACAATTTTCGGGCACGGTGTCAAAGTTTATGATATTAGATGTCTCAACACCAAGGTGCCAGCTTCTACAATTGTGGTAGTTGATGGAAAATCGATGTTTCTCAACGAGATCAGCTTCGATTTTCGATGTGACAAGGTCGATGAGACTTGAACCGGAGGATATTGATGGTCGACCGTGGGAGATTGTAGCGGCTAAGAGGAAGAGAAGCGAGAGTGAGAGGATTTTCATTTTTTGTTATGGTTTGTTTGTTGAGTTTTGTGATGTTTATTTGTGTTACACAAAGAGTGGTATTTATAGTGAAGTGAGTTTGGTTTTAAGGTGTTGTTGTTGCATTAGAGGATGGGAAATGAGGAGATAAGAGTGCATGCACGTGTATTGATTCGAGTGGTGCACCAAATTTTTACATGGCCCATTAGTAGTTTAGTACTTATTTTTTGAAGCACGTTGTGACCGTGGCTAAATTAGTGTTTAATTTGTACTAAGGTGAGGTTAGGTTTATGGCAATTCTACATGCATTGTTCTCAAATGCGTTAGGCGTTTACTAGACACCGGACGAAACCTTTAGCAATTAAACGTACACGCGAAGGTCTACGCCTAGGCGGATATACAATATTTTAGGCCGGGCCGCAATGTCTCTTTGGGTCCCTAGGGTTTAAGTAAATTTAGTCCCCACAAAATATTGATGAACATATGTTTGGGACTCTTAGATGAATGTTGAATTTGATTGTTGATATGATATGGATTGTTGGGCGTTGAATAAATTCAAGATGTTTAAATATGAGAGAAAAAATTCAAGATGTTTAAATATTGATGACAAGGCCACATGTCATTTTTTTTAATTTGATGTTTAGTTTTTGAGATCAATTATTTTATAGTAATTTTTTCGTAAACTAATTTATACCAAAATTTATTATTTTTTTATACTCTATAAACATAGATTTATTTTATTTAATTTGGTATAGAACAAAAAAGTTTTGAGTAATTCACAAAACTACACCCTATCATTATTTCTTTTTCAAAATTCTACATAATTCATTTTTGAGAAATTCACAAAACTACACCCTTTCAACCCTCCCTTCACAAAACTACACATAATTCAATATTTTCACAAATTTACACCTTTTCAAAAATTTAAAAGCTTGATTTACCCTTTTAAAAATTACCAAAATTAACATCTTTTTATTTGGGTTCGCTAATTAGTGTTTAGGGTATAGTATTAAAGGGGTATGATTGTGTGGATAGGGTTTATTTGAATTTAATTTTGAGTGTTTAGGTGTAGTTTTATGAATTAATTTTGAAATGATGTAGTTTTGTGAAATGTAATTCAAATGATGTAGTTTTGTGATTCTCCCCTTTATTTTTTTATAGTTACACCTTTTTAAAATTTTAAATGCTTTATTATTTAAAAACTTACCAAAATTACAAAATTTCATTTAGGTTCGAGTGTAGGATTTAGCGTTAAAGGTAGCTACCTTTTGATAAGAGTACACGTGTATGGCTTCTAGTGATGCAACAAAATTTTGAGGGTCCCATTATGTTCATAACCGACTAGAGTTTTAGAAGCACGTTTTGACCGTGTTCTAAATTATTTAGAAAGAAACAAATTAAAGAACTATTCTTGAATTTAAATAAACTTTTCCAGAGATTCAAATTTTCAAAATTAGGCTCAAAACTTTCAAAAAACTATATCCTACCCCTTCAAAACTATACCGTAAACTATATAACGAACCCAAATGAAAAAAATTAAAATCTAAAAGTGTTAAAATTCGTTTTTTGTATTTGTGGTATTTTGTAAACTACTACTTTTTGATGATATTTTTGTTATAAAAAATATTTTAATGGTATTTTTGTTATAAAAAACTTTGTAATGATATTTTCAAAACAAAAACTTATTTTAATGGTATTCTAAGGAATTTCTCTTTATTATTTGAGGTTAGTGTTAAATGAGGTAGAGTTTAGAATTTAAGATTTATTTGAATTTAGTATTTATTGGTTATGTTTACTTATAAAAATTGAATTTGAATGTATAATTATGTAAAATGCAATTTCAAAGGTGTATTTTTGTAATTGCCCAGCTGTTTGGATAATTTGATATTATACTTGATTTTAGTCTAGCTCCCTTTTTTATGAGTACGTGATGTTTTGTATATAAAAAATAGAGAAATTCACAAAATTATACATTTTCAACTTTTTTCACAAAACTACACCTATTTAAATTTTTTTAAATCTACACCTTTTTCAAATTTTAAATGGTTCAATTATCCTCTAAAAACTTACCAAAATTAAAATTTTCATTTGAATTCACCTAATTAGCTAGTGTTTAGAGCATCATTATAGGTAGAGTCCTTTAAAGACTCTTAAATTTATTTATTTTTTTTTAATTTTTTTTTTCGAAAATTAAAAAAAAAAATTTAAAAAAATTAAATTGACCAATCGCGGGCCGCCACGTGTCAGTGGGGCCCGCGAAATAGTTAAGAATCGACTCTTAGGGGGAGGTTTCAAAGTGGCTTCTAAAATTTTTGTGGGGACCCACAGGGTTAAAAGCCCACCTGGAGCCCCTATAAAGATGGCCTTAGGATACAATGTTAAATGGAATATGGTTTATATGAATTTAATTTATAATATTTATGTGTAGTTTTGTGAGGTGACTTTAAAATTGTATAGTTTTTGAAATGCAATTTAAACGGTGTAGTTTTGTAATTCCCTGTAAAAGAATATGAGTGGTAATGCTTACGAAATCGGTAATCTTGATGTGTACTAATACTAAATGGGACATGTATCAAGATTAATAACATTATTTGGTGGTGAGAAACATGTCGTCTGGAGAGGACACAAGTTTTTTTTTGTTAAAAGGAGAGGACACAAGTTTAGCTATTCATGTTTGAATGGAAATGGGAAATCATCTATTTACATACATTTTCTGGAAATGGGAAATCATCTATAATTTGACTTAAGTTGCATATTAAATACTATTAATTTCAATAATAAATATATATCCCAGCGCGAGACACGGGTTAATTAAATCCTAGTTTCCATTTATTTGGGTAGTTTGGTAGATATAACACTTTAATTTTTATTTCGCTGAAAATAATTACCCTTAAAAATAAAATAAAAATGAATCCGAAGCTCTTTTATTTATTGAGTTGTGATAGGATGGAAACTTTTATTTTAGTAGTGGCATACAAGATTCATAGATAAAACACACATGAGGAGATACTTATCAATTAAGAAGGTACATAGTAGAGTGGATTAGGGAGCTTGAAAGTTCTTCCATGAGTATTTTCAACTAAATCAGCCCATTGG
This sequence comes from Cochlearia excelsa, assembly GCA_963556525.1. Classification (NCBI taxonomy): domain Eukaryota; kingdom Viridiplantae; phylum Streptophyta; class Magnoliopsida; order Brassicales; family Brassicaceae; genus Cochlearia; species Cochlearia excelsa. The sequence goes on along the minus strand of OY748327.1, from coordinate 45,108,469 downwards.
TCTCCAATATTCCCAATAATATTGTATCCAATCTTCTCTAATTCCTTCCTCACTTCTGACTTGTAATCCACTTGCTTTGTATTTGTACCCTTTGGCCTGCGTACATATATTTGGGTTCAATATTTAGTATTTATGTACTTGTGTATAATTCTAAAGATTTACTTTTGTATTTTTCCTTATATATTACTTAGATTCAGTGTTCAAGAAAGCGTTAGGCGATAAACGGACGGTGACCTAGAGCCTAGTGCCTAAAACGCTTAGTCGGAGTCTATGCGATTGATTTTGTAGGCAGTTTAAACGTTTAGAAAATCATACGATATATTATATATACATAATAGAATGTACAAAATATCATAGTTTATAGATAATAATATATTTTAAAACATTTTTATAGCATTGATGATATCTTTATTCTATAATATAAAATACTAAATATACAATTTATAAATAAAAAATTATATTATGTTCTTTTTTATATCATCGTAATATTTTAAGCGGATTAAAATGAAATTAGAGCGGTTTATAAGAGCCTAGTGCCTAGGCGGATGCCTAAAACGCTTTCTTGAACATTGTTTAGATTAGTCATATACTATGATATAACAATTAATTAATGTATATGAGTTAATTAGTTACTATTATTCTTACTTGAATATGATATGCTTCCAATAGGTTAAGCCACTAGCCTTGAGATTCTTTAGAGTGACTTTTTCCAAGTCTGTCCATCTCTCAGTGAGTATGATTGGTTCAATTCCGAGTTCTAAGATGTTTTCGTATAGATGTAATGTCTCGGGAAGCACCGGAGTTGATGATTCTTCGAGTTCTAACCACTTCCAGTAAGCCCCCGGAGCTTGCTTCTTTGTCCTAAACAAATCAAAAATATTCTTTAAAATTATACAAAATAATCGAAATGTGTCTTTCTTTAAAGCATCATCTAAGTTTTTTTAAAAAAATACTAGGAATTTATCCGCATTTTATGATGGACATATATACTTTTTCAAACTAATACTACAAAATATTTCATGAGTTTAATAAGAAAGAAATTGTAATAGATCATATAATATTATTGTTTTAAAAAATAATAAGATATGAAAAGAATTTTTTGTTGTAATGATAGTATTTCATCAAAATATTTTAAAAGGACTATATCTTTTTACTTATTTTGCAATGGCGTTGATATATAGTGAATGCACCAAAAATTATGTACGTAAAACTGTTAATTTTATGTATACCCGTATCCATATTTGGCGTAAAATGGAACACTAGAGAGAAGTGTGTCGTCTAGGTCAAAGATCCAAACATTGACAGTGTCATTTTTTAAGGCAAGATCTTTCGCGTAGAAATAAGCTTCTTTGCACACAGTTTTGGAATCGTCGCGATACTGTTGAGAAATGGTCAAGTAGTCTTTAACATAGTTTTCACAATTTTCGGGCACGGTGTCAAAGTTTATGATATTAGATGTCTCAACACCAAGGTGCCAGCTTCTACAATTGTGGTAGTTGATGGAAAATCGATGTTTCTCAACGAGATCAGCTTCGATTTTCGATGTGACAAGGTCGATGAGACTTGAACCGGAGGATATTGATGGTCGACCGTGGGAGATTGTAGCGGCTAAGAGGAAGAGAAGCGAGAGTGAGAGGATTTTCATTTTTTGTTATGGTTTGTTTGTTGAGTTTTGTGATGTTTATTTGTGTTACACAAAGAGTGGTATTTATAGTGAAGTGAGTTTGGTTTTAAGGTGTTGTTGTTGCATTAGAGGATGGGAAATGAGGAGATAAGAGTGCATGCACGTGTATTGATTCGAGTGGTGCACCAAATTTTTACATGGCCCATTAGTAGTTTAGTACTTATTTTTTGAAGCACGTTGTGACCGTGGCTAAATTAGTGTTTAATTTGTACTAAGGTGAGGTTAGGTTTATGGCAATTCTACATGCATTGTTCTCAAATGCGTTAGGCGTTTACTAGACACCGGACGAAACCTTTAGCAATTAAACGTACACGCGAAGGTCTACGCCTAGGCGGATATACAATATTTTAGGCCGGGCCGCAATGTCTCTTTGGGTCCCTAGGGTTTAAGTAAATTTAGTCCCCACAAAATATTGATGAACATATGTTTGGGACTCTTAGATGAATGTTGAATTTGATTGTTGATATGATATGGATTGTTGGGCGTTGAATAAATTCAAGATGTTTAAATATGAGAGAAAAAATTCAAGATGTTTAAATATTGATGACAAGGCCACATGTCATTTTTTTTTAATTTGATGTTTAGTTTTTGAGATCAATTATTTTATAGTAAATTTTTCTTATAATAATTTATACCAAAATTTATTATTTTTGTATACTCTATAAACATAGATTTATTTTATTTAATTTGGTATAGAACAAAAAAGTTTTGAGTAATTCACAAAACTACACCCTATCATTATTTTTTTTTCAAAACTCTGCATAATTCATTTTTTTATATTTACACCTTTTTAAAATTTTAAATGTTTTATTATTTAAAAACTTACCAAAATTACAAAATTTCATTTATGTTTGCTAATTAATGCGTAGGATTTAGCGTTAAAAGGTAGGGATGTGTGGGTAGAGTTTATTTAGATATAATTTTTAGTGTTTAGTTATAGTTTTGTGAAATGATTTTGAAATAGTTGTAATTTTGTAGATAAGAGTCTACGTGTATGGCTTCTAGTGATGCAACAAAATTTTGAAGGTCCCATTATGTTCAAAACCGATGAGAGTTTTAGTAGCACGTTTTGACCGTGTTCTAAATTAGAGTTTGGCATTTTCTAATTATTGTAACTTTATCATGATTATTTTTCTCTTTGTACACGTTAATTAGCATATATATTTAGTTTAGCAACAAAGCATGTTAGCGAAACTTAATCACTTAGGATGTGAATGAATGGCTTAGTATTTAGAAGAGCATTATGATTTTTGTAATTCTTTTGTGTTTTCTTTATAATGTATGCAAGTGAGAATTTATAAGTTGCAAATGTTCTCCAAATGCTTCTTCTCCTCTCTGTTTTCATATGGAGCTTTTAGCGAGTATTATATTCTAAACACTACAAGAAAACATGTGATTTGAGACTTCAAATTTAGTCTTAAAGTCGTTGTAAAAAGCGTGCCTAAAGCATGCCTAGGCGTGAGCCGAGCCAAGGCTTAGCAGCCATCGCCTAGCAAAGGTGACGCAAGGCAATTTCATAAATGTGTTTGCTCCGTAACGCCTTGTGATGCTTCACATGCCTTAACGCCTTTACGCTTGTTAGGCCTTTTGAAAATAAAGATTTATTTTCATGAAAACATTATTTTACATTTGAATTTGTAGGAAATTATTTTTATATTTAATAAGTAACTAGATGGTTCTCCGGCGTTATAAACGGATTAAGATAACTTTAAATACTTTTATTATAAAATATGATAATATATTATAAGTTTATGGTTTAAAATTATTTAGTTTTATTTGAAGTATTTTAAGTAATCAAATTTATACAAATAAATTTATAAAGTTTAAAATTTAATTTATATAATTTTATTAACTTAAAATTACTCTAATATATGGTAAAAAATTAAAAGAACTACCCGAAATCGAACAAAACATACAAAAACGAACACGGACCAATTTTTGATTTTCCGAGTGGATCACAATCTCCTAAATGAATCATAGGGATTATTTGATTTAGTATTTTATATTTTATGCAACGATGCAGTAAGGTTAAAAGACTATAACTAATTTTCTGTGTTTTTTGTAGCTATAAGTCAGAAATGCAATAATAAATTTTTGGTCGCACAAGAACCATAAATTTCTGACTTTTTTGTTACTTTTTTGGTCGTATGTAAGCGACAATTTAGAGACGTAGACAAGTATTCATACATTGTAGACTAAATAGTGATTCTAATAATTTAACGACTATCTTGTGACTTTAGATAAAAGATACATATGAGAGACTATGGTGGTGATTGGTAGTAGTTGTTGTTTCATGTTTTTGGTTGTAGAAATCTAGTCGTAGATTTTGTTGATGTAACTTTTAATTTTGTTGCTGTAGCTTTATATTGTGACGAGGATCTTCTTAATCGTAGATGCGAATTAGTGTCTAATTTAAGAAGTAAAAATGAATGTGTAAATATTGTTGATGGATTTTTAATTGAAAAATAAATGTGTAAATATTGTTGACGGAATTTTTATTTTAGTCTGTAAAATTGTCATGCATTAGTGACTAAGCAACTTATCTGCAACTACCATGAAATAATTTGTGTACGTGGTCGCAAAAACGTCATTTAAGTGTACATTATGAGATTCGGCGTAAAACTTCTTGATATACCAAAAAAATAATATTATTATGGTCAATTCTTATGAATACCACTAAAAAAAAGTTTTTTAACACAATTATCACAAATTTTCGAAAGTTTTACAAACATCATTAAAAAGTTTTTTTCTCATAAATACCACAAATCTTAATTTTTCAAAATTACACCCAAAACCTTCAAAAAACTATATCCTACCCCTTCAAAACTATATCCTAAACATTATATAGCGAACCCAAATAAAAAAAAAATTAAAATTTAAAAAGTGTTAAAACTCGTTTTTGTATTTTTGGTATTTTTGTAAACTAATATTTTTTGATGGTATTTTTGTTATAAAAAACTTTGTAACGATATTTTCTAAAGAATTTCTCTATTATTAACAATAAGATGATTACCTGTCCTAGTTTGAGTGGTGTATTGTGTTTATTTCCGACAAGATATTTCACCTACAAAAGTACTCCTTTTCAGAGAACGTTGTAATCGTGCTAGATTAGGATGTGGCTTTTTCTTATTATAACTTTATTATGATCATTGTTCTCTTGTTCATGTGTTAGCTATAATAACTGTAGTAACTAAGCATGCTGTTAAAACTTATTATGATTTTTAATACTGAAAATACTAATTATAGGGGTAATTCATTGCCAAACACAATAATCAAAAACGTGGTAGTTAAGAAAAATATTAGTATCAAAGTGAATTCAATATCTCCTTGACCAATTCTTGAATGTGGTTTAAAAATCCAAGCCCTTAGTAATAAAAATAAGCCACAAACAAAAGTAGATTGTCATATTCGGAAACAACAATACACAGATCTCATAAGTAAAATATATTGTTGTTTTGATACAAGAAAATCAACACCAATACATATTTTGCATCATATATTTGAATCAAGAAGGGAGAAAAAAAAATTAACAAACAATTTTGGCTCCAATTTAGACACTTTTTAGCCGCGACAAGAACAAGACTTTATCGCAAAACATACATAAGTCACATGTTATGTTTTATTATTCAAAAGAGTTCTTCTGAGTTAAACTTGTTCCATGCTTCCTGTTTTAATTATCCCCATGAGCAAAAATAGATGAAGCCATCACCAAATTATAAGTTAAAAACTTACAAAATGGGAAATTATCATTTTACATAGCACTAAATTAAGGTTTTTTTTAACAATAATAGCACACAATCTCAATTTTTTTTACAAATACCATACAAAGATATTTTTATTGCAAAAGTACCATAAAACTAACAATTAGTTTAAAACTTTGAAACTAAACCTTAAATCTTTAAACCTTAAATCTTTAAAACTAAACCCTACAATAAATACTAAATAGCAAATTCAAATGGACAAAATCTAACTTATGCAAATTCTGTTTTTGTATTTGTGGTACTTTTGCAAAAAAATAATCTAGTGGTATTTTTATATTAAACCTTTTAGAATGAAAATTATTTGGTGGTATTTAAAGAAATTTATCCAAATAAAGTATAGGTGAAATCACTACTTGCCTTGAGCAAGTCGAAAACTTTCTCGGCAATGTATTTTTGCTGCAGATTTGCACCTTTCTGCTGAACTTTGTCAGGATGTATACACAAAGTGGCCTTTCTGTAAAATTTCTTAACCGATGCAGCCGTTATTAAATCGGTTAATGAAACAGTCTGCCACCCGCATTCTGGCCATAGAACCTGTGTGGGCTCATTCATTAAATAAGAGGAGATTGTTATAAGATATTCATCAAAACAAAAAAATAATGAACTTAAATACTCCTTTAGAAACTGTACTTTACAAATTCATTTTTATAAATACACTTAAATTCTAAATATTGAACTCAAATAAACCGCAAACACTACATCCTACCCCTATTAAACCCTATAAATTAAATTTGAACCCAAATTTTTATTTGTATAAATTTTTGAAAGGTTCTTTGACTAGTTTTGTAAAGTAGTGTTTAAAAAGGTGTAATTTTTTTAAAATTTCTCTACAATATTGAGAGGGAAAATAGCAGAGATTTTTGACATTACATATTGTAAAGTCGAAAGCAAGGCCCTTAAGTTTCCTTCTTTCCCTGCACCCCAACGTTTTATCTCAACATCCAACGTCACACCAATCCTCTGTAACAAATCAAAAAGTATGGTAAAATAGCTAAAATATGTTTCAAGAAAAGCCTACATTTGATTTTTATAACTTTCAAAAAACTTACATTTCTCTCGGCTTGCTCTCGTTGTACATGAAGATCACGTTCGTTTTTCTCAGCAAGTGCTTTCGCCTTATTGTGAGAAAAAGCAAAATTCATTTTTTATTTTTTGGGGCATTAAAGATAAAAAAAAAATTTAAAATTCGATCCATACAGCGCGCTCTTGTGTTCTTTGGTGACGTTCAAGCCTAGCGCGGCGTCTATCTTCGGTTTCTCCTTCAACATCTTGAAACCCACCAGACTGGGTACTTGAAGCTTACAACAGCGGAGATGTAACATATTTAAAAAGACATGAAAATAAAAGAAAGCGAAATTCATTAAAATACCACCAAAACACTTTTTAGGCCAAAAATAACATCACAAATATTTTTCCCTTAGACTAGCATTAAAAAACTTCTGGGACTACAAAGACAAAGAACAAGTTTTAACACTTTAGAATATATATTTTTCCATTTGGGTTCACGATTTAGAGTCTAGGGTTAAGTTTTAAGGGGTAAAAGGTTTAATTTTGAAAGTTTTAGTCCAAAAAAACTTTTTAATGGTATTCTAGGGAAAAAAACTTGTGATGTTATTTCTGTCTTACAAACATTTTTTTTGATGGTATTTAAGGAATTGCCTAAAATTAAATATGGCTGGATAAACCTCAGAAATCAGCAGTATACCTCCAAATATTGAACTGAGATCATCAACAATGTTTGTTGCTGAAGAAGCCTTTCTCAGATTCTCTGAAGACACTCGCGAAGATGCCTTGCTAGATTCGAATGATCCTCCTTTGTTCCATGAATCTTGGAAAGGATCCTGAAACACACATAACAAATTTATAGTTATTACAGGAGACAAAACGTCCTATGATTATGTTTATTAAAATTCTCACTCACGGGAGGAGGGTTGGTTCTCTGTCGTGGAGCACTGCTTGGTCTAGAAACCGAGGTAAAGAAAGAGTCAAGATCATTGTTATTCTCTTGTTGCTTAGCTTTAGCTTGTGCAGCTGTTCTACCACGCGCCTCAGCAGCTGCTCTTTCCACAGCGGCTCGTTCGTCTTTAGCCCGCACATCTCTGGCTTCTGCTGCAGCTTTCTCGGCCTTTTCTTTTGCACCAGCGGCTGCTCTTTCACGTGCTTCAGCATTAGCTCTTTGAACCGCTGCTCTCTCTGCACGTTCTCTAGCATCGGTAGCTTTCCCAACAGCAGCTCTTTGAACCTTTGCGTGTGCTTCGGTGGCTGCTCTTTCTCGTGCTTCCCTTGTAGCTCTTTCAACAGCTTGTCTAGCTAATAGTCTTTCCTTTTCTTTCTCGATCCTTTTCTTCTCTCTTTCCCTCTCCTCTCTCTCCCTTTCCTGTGCTTTTTCCCTCTCACGATCCAAACTCGCTTGCTTTTCTCTAAGTTCCCTCTCCCGAGAATCATAATGATTCTCTGTTTGATCACCTTCTCTACTCCTACTCGCCTTTAAGTTTTCTTTCTCTCTCCTTTCCTTCGCATGCCTAAACTTGGCTTCTGCTTTATCCATGGCATCTTTCATGGCAGCAGCCGATGAAACAGCAGTAGAAGAGAAAAAATCGTCATCTTCACAGGACGGAGGAGGCTCTGGATATCCATTAGCATCAGATTGATTTCTACCCATAGAAAAACCATCGAGTTCATCCGTTTGAAAAGCTGTCGGGCTATTTGCAGAAGGTCTAGCTGAGGTAGGAACGTGTAAGTGGTCAGTAGAAGTCGATGAAGAAGGCTCACTAACCTTTTGAGGCTTCTTTTTTACAGGACGGGTTGGTTTTGGTGGTGGAGGTCTTGAAGGTGGTGGGGCACTTGTAGGTTGTGTAAGTAGTGGGATCTCAGAAATAGTAAGCCATACATCATCAGATGATTCGAAACTCCCGTCAGAATTGAGTGATTTGTTGTTCTCTGTCACATTTTCCTTGTACCTAGGAGGGTTCTCGTACACCGGAGAAGCAGTTTTAGATGAAGTATTATGCAGCTCTGAGAACTCGTCGAACGAAACTTTCTTAGGATGGTAACTCCTAGAACTATCTACTGGCGACTGAGAACCACTAACACTTCCTGGTCTTAAATGACGTTTGTCTCTGCTATTCATATCTGGGTGTGCTTTTCCAAGGCTTTCGAGAAGGTCAACATCAACAAATCCTCCTCCACGTACAGACGAATGATCAGGTTTGATTTTACCAATTTCCTCCAATGGATCAATGAACCGTCCTGAAGACGAAGGCTCTTTAAGGGTCGATGCAGACTCCTCCAAGACGACAAATGGATCTTCCACGGAACTAAAAGATGTCTTGGCTGTCTGATATGATGGTTTCGGAGACTGACTTGTCTCTGAAGTTGTCCTGTGCACAAAAAGAGTACATAATCATCATCATCACTCAAAATGATAAACATGTTATGGCCTATATTCCAAATAATCGCAATGAGATTAAAGCCTTTAGCCACTTTCTAAAGTTTCTAGAGAGAAAGTACACATAAGAGAAACCTACAAACACATCTGCCATAAACATTGTAAGGTATATACACATAGAATCACATCTCCCATAAGTATTGTAAGCTATATACACCTAGTAACAGATCTTCATAAAAACATATACACCTAGAAATCAGATCTCCATAAGCATTTGTAAGCTATATACACCTAGAAACAGGATCTCCATAAGCATTGCAAGCTATATACACTTAGGAATAGAATCTCCATAAGCATTGTAAGCTATATACACCTAGAAACAGGATCTCCATAAGCATTGGTAAGCTATATACACCTAGAAAACACATCTCCCATAAGCATTGGTAAGCTAAATACACCTAACAATCAGATCTTCACAAGCATTGTAAGCTATATACACCTAGAAATCAGATCTTCATAAGCATTTTTAAGCTATATACACCTAGAAAAACACATCTCCCATGAGCATTGTATGCAATAAACACCTAGAAAACAAATCTCCCATAAGCATTGGTAAGCTATATACACCTAGAAAACTCTACAAGCACTGTAAGCTATATATAGCTTTAGAAACAAGATCTCCATAAGCTCTAAAAAGCTATGTATATACACAAATGAATCAACAATATATACCGTTGAATCGGAGGAGAGACAGGTCTACCAAACCCAGGAATCAAATCATCAAAAACAGAGCTACCTTTCTTCTTATTCTTCTCATAATCATCATCATCATCTCTCTCAGGCTCTAACTTGTCTTTGTTGTTGTTGTTGTTAAGTGAAGAGAAAAGGTCATCGTTAAGCTCAGGTATAGACTCGTACACATCTTCATCATCATACACAGGTTTGTCATAAACAGGCATCGAAGAAGAAGAAGAAGAAGCAGGTTTAGATGATTTGAACATAGCATCGTAGTCAAAATCAGAAGCAGAAGGCTTAATCTGAGAATTCGAGGATCCGCTAAACATATCGTTGAAGATTAGATCGTCGAAGACAAGAGACGAATCTGGTTTCTTCGTAGAGGAGGAGGAAGAAGACGAAGATGCGTTCGCGAAGCTGTAGAAACTGTTGAAATCAGAGTTTGTTTGAGACGAAGACGAAGAAGACGAAGAAGAAGAAGAAGCCATTGATTTGCTTTTCAGATCTGAATCTCCATTAACGAAATCGGATCTAATAATAAGCTTCTGTGTTTTCGTCTTCTGCGATTTTAGATTCGAATTTTATCTCTTTTTGTTCTTCTTCTTCGTCGTCTTTCTTCTCCGACTCTAGACATGAGGCAACGTCTCCACAGGTCGTTTTGGAGGAGAGGTAATCTAATTAAGTCGCTTGTTTTTTACTTAGTGGAAAAGACCTAATTATTTCATTGACTTTCGTTATTTACAGGTCAAACCCCGTAAAATCGACCGACCCGTATTACCCGACCGAAATTAAATTATTATTTAATTTAATTGGTTAAACCGAACCGAACCAATATCTCAACCAAACCGAACCAATATCTCACCAATATACCTAGGTATAATTTAGTTTTACCTCTTTCTCCTCTTTTTCTTATTTTTTTCCTTTTGTCAACGACGAACCCTAACTCCTCTTCTTTCCCGACGAACACTCGAATCTCGAATCTCCCCTAATTCTTCCTCTAAATTTCAAAATCGAAATCGTGAAATATGGTGAAAACTCGATTGGGTGAGAAGAAGGAGAAAGATGAAAAGATACACTATTAACTCATTACACAGGAGTTTGGAAAAAAAAATCCAAGCTCACGGAGATGTCAGGAATCTTCGAAGCCACATTTTTTCTCCTTCGCGACCGCCGCGACGGGGACCGCGACGACGGCGACGGGGACCGCGACGACGGCGACGGGGAGCGGCGACGGGACCGCGGCGACGATGACCGCGGCGACGATGACCGCGACGACGGAGTCGGGACCGCAACGACCACGACGACGGCCATCGCAAAGGAGAATACCAGATTCCGCGACGATGAGTCGGAGAAAACAATGTCCGATGCCGTGAAGAACAAGAAGAAGAAGACGAAGAACAAGACGAAGAAGGAGAAGAAGAAGACGGTGAAAAAGAAAATGAATTAGAGGACGAGGAAGAAGGAGAAGAAAATGATGGTGATGCAGAGAAAGTGATTGCTAACGAGGAGGTACAAAATTCATCCGGTTCGAACAATGAAGAAGTAAGAAATTAACAATTTACTTTGTTTTATTGTCGGTTGTTGTCAAACTAGTAAAACTTAGGATTACTAGATAACATATTTGGTAATGCACCATGTAATACTAGGAAAACTAATGAATATTGGTAATAAATTTGGTAACGTTTGGTTTAACAATAATAAAACTTAGGATTACTGAATAAAACATTTGGTAACATTACGAGTAATACTAGGAAAACTAATGAATACTAGTTAATACAATTAGTAAGTTTTGGTTTATTGTTATGAAATGGTTGAAAGTTTTTATTATTGTTTTGCAGAAGTCGAGCCAATAAAACCTTTGGAAATGTTCTTTCCTCCATCTGAATACAAGAAACAAATTAAGTTAGGGACAAGGTGTTCTATAGGAGACGCAATTACGACGCTACCGAAGGTCTGACCCCGAAGTTGTCTAACACAGAGAAGAAGTGGTTTGAAGAGCATCCTCGCTCCGACACATTTTCCACATGAAAAGAGAGAAGAACCACAAAGTTCGGGGAATGTGGATGTTGTTGTTGAGGACCGCAAAACTAACAAGCGGAAAGAAGCGTGGTTTATTGTCAATGGTGTTCCCATCCGCTATGGATCGAGGGAACACGCATTGTTATCGGATCGAATTGTTGCAACTATCCGTTGAATTACAAGCAATGTGGTGGTACAAAGTTTGTGGATCGTCATTTCAAGAAAGGAGAACTTAGAAGGTTGGAGGATGTGAAAGAGAAGCTAGTTAAGATGGGACCCCATAAAGACAGATTGAAGATGGCTGTTCTATTCTTCTTAGGAAGTGTCGTTTGCGCGCAAACGAAGGTTGGAAGAGGTTGCGGGAGCTGAGGGAGTCGACAAAGTTGGCGATGTTTTGAAGAGCCTGAAAAAAGTGATAAGAGTGATGAACAAATTTGAGCAAAAGTTTGATTCATTGGAGAAAAAGGTTGATGCATTGGGTGAAAAGGTCGATGCATTGGTCAATGAAGCAAAGTTGTTCGGGTACATCTAAAAAAAGAAAGAAATGAAGAACTTTATGTGGTGGTATTGTGTTTGAAAAACTTGTTCGGATGTTGAACTTTATAAGTGGTTCTTTTGAATTTTAATGGTACTTTTGGTTTTTTTTTATGTTATTTTCGGATATTTATGGCATTTTCGGATATTTAAGGTATTTTCAGATATTTATGGTACTTTTGGAATATTTATTTATGTTATTTTTGTTTTCAAGACAAAAACTATAAAAAGTAATAAACAACATAGCATAAGTTATAAAAACTTATAAAAACATAGCATAAGTTATAAAAACTGAAAATCTCTCACGGACGGGGATCAACAATAAGCTCCTTAAGCTTTGCAATTTCTTCAGCCATAACATCCACCCTCCTAGTTAACTTGTCAACTTCCTCCTCAACACCGAAAACCCATGGCTGACGGAAGTGCAACCCATCGTCCTAAACAATCAACACAGATTTACGAAGTTATACTCAGCTTTACGCATAATAGTTTGACATTGTTATACGCAGTTATACGCATTTAGTTGCATGTCGAGGTGTTGCTTTGCCTTCTTCATCTCACGCCTCTCTTGTTTCTCAACCCAAGGATCCATGAAAGGAAGCAACAGAGAGAAAGGAGGAAAGGAAAGGAAAGTGTAGTAAAGAAAAGGAAATAGATTTGTTTGATTTTTTGTGAAAGAATGAATGAGAGGAAAGAGGAGAGAAGTTCTTTTTTATAGGACAACAAAACACAGAAATCGAGGGTGAAAAGATGTGTGTCGGAATCTGTTTTTTTGTAACAAAATTATTATGTTTTTTATTCTTTTCGTTTAGGCGCCAAATATATTTTCGGTTTCCCGCCCAAATTATTACACATAGTTTTACATAATGTTATGGTTTTACCAATGTTGTTCATAGTTCTATTTTTGCTGATTTCAAAAGTTTTTAGTTTTACCTATAATTTAAATTTGTTTATGGAGTTTTACTTTTCACATTTCGTTTTTAATATGTACGTAAACATGATTTTTGCAATAATACATTTGAAATCATCGTTTTATAGAAAAGTCCTTTTATAAGTTGTGGTTAAGTAGAAAGTGTTCTTCAAAAGTGCTTGAACGTTAAAGAGTTTTTCGTAAACAATGTGTAATTTGTTTGAACATATTTTTTTTGTTGACCTAACATATATAAAAACAATGTTTAAATTGTTGATTAACATAAATAAATATCAAACACATAAATAAATACCAAACACATAAATAAATACCAAACACATAAATAAATAAGAAACCCAATAGTAATCCTTAGTTTTACACAATCATAGTTTTACATAAGTTGACGATACAGAAGTTCAACACGGTTAAAGAAGTTCAATCGGTCGGATAACGATGCGTTCCAAAAAGCAACCAATTGAAACCAAAATTTTGCCTCCTCCGCCTAGTGTTTTGTGTCCTTTTACGCCGTTCTCCAATAGATGGCTTTCTCTTATCAAGTTTTCTCCCTTTCTTTTTCACGCGATCTTTTGGTAGCACCTGTCTTTCTTTGATGTGGTCCGGTACATTCCAATCGCCCATATCCGCCACGGAATAAATGCTTGTGAAATAAGCCCGCCCCCATAGTTCTACCCAAGAATACTTAGAACACAACTCATGATGATATACTATTTGGCCTTCTCCGTGATGACGGGGATCGTATCAAGCTTAAATAAATAAGCCGCGCAAGTCCGTGCACACAAGGATACTTTTCATAATCATACACTTTGCATGAACAACTCTTCACTCTCAAGTTCACCAAATAAAATTTACCATCGTCGACGTCCGTTACTTCGAATTCGACTCATAACTCGTTTACCTCACGCACGTGTGTTTTACCAGCTTTGTCCCATATGTTGTGTAGGTGGTTCTCGACAAAAGGAACCAATTTAGTATCAATCGATGCGATTACGGCGTCCTTCCGATGTTGGTTAAACCACTCGAGAACTTTTGGATGATTGTATCTAACATTGGTATTAAGGAATACCTCCTCGCGTCCTTAAACAAGCCATTCATTGACTCCACACTATTGCTAGTGTCCAAGTTGTATCCGTCACGTGGGAAAAATACCCTTGCCCAAGTGTCTTTCTCACCGCTCCTCCACGTACTTGTATGCCGAAGGATATCGCGTCTTGAATGATGCGTATGCGCTTCGAACTCGCCATCGTGTAGCACCTAGCTAACTCCATAAATCTCCATCCGACAACGGCTTTGTTAGTGTTACTAGCATGACTTCTTACGTTCGGGACAAATGCCATATACAATGACCGTGGTGAGCTTCCGAAACACACTAGCTACGTACCGCGATGAGGCTCGGTTTCGTCGCTCATAAAAACTAATTTCGAGGAGTCGGATATAACACTTCTTAGCATTTCGAAAAACCAAGTCCAACTAGCTTTATTCTCACCGTCGAGAACACCAATAGCGAGGGGATAATGATGACGATTAGGATCTTGAGCTTTAGCAAATACTAATACACCACCATATCCATTCGTCAAAAATGTGGCATCAACAACAATAACTTTCCTCATGACCGCAAACCCTTCAATACAAGCTCCCAACGCTATAAAGAGGTACTTGAATTTACCCGACTCATCAACCTCCACACTTGTTTTTGTTCCCGGGTTCGCTTCCTCTAACATGTACAAGTAGCTAGGAAGCATCTTGTAGTCGTCTTCCGCATTTCCACGCAAATGACTAATAGCTAAATTTTTGCCTCTCAATGCTGTAGAGTATGATACTTTTACCCCAAGTTTTAGCCGAATGAGATCCATGATATCTCTTGCGAAGGTGTTTTCAGCTTTTCCCGGGTATTCCTCATTCAAAAAAGAAGCTACCAATTTCGCCGACCCTCTTCTTTTGCTCTTGTTTATTTGGCTTTGATTAGTCCGAGAACATGTATGCGTACTCGTGTATCTCCTAATAGAAAATAAATTGGTGTTTGTAATCCTTGAAGCTCGCAAACCCCATCGATGCCTTTCCACACAACATTTAATCAACAATCGTTTAGGATCGACCTTTTGGTTACATAACGAAAGCATTTATCAAATGCGGCTCTATCCACCACGTCTTGAATTGCTTTCTTGCTTGGGGAACTCCCGAAGTATAATTAGACCCAATCCATCTTCCCATTCCTCTATGACCTGGCTACATTGTTCTACGGATGGTTGCTCCGCACCCATATTCGCACCCATATCCGCACCCATATCCGCACCCATATTCGCACCCATATCCGCACCCATATCCGCACCCATATCCGCATCCATATTCGCACCCATATCAGCACCCATATCCGCACCCATATCCGCACCCATATCCGCATCCATATTCGCACCCATATCCGCACCCATAGAACCATCTCCTCTTCTATCATCACCAATCTCTCGATTCTTTAAAGTCTTTATCCCCTTTTGGTGCTTCAACATCTTCTACGTAAAGAGTTATTGCATTATATCCTATTTCATCATCATTTCCCTCCAACATTTCATAATTCATACCAATCGAACTTATGCCCACTCTCGATGCCTTCTCTAACTCGTCCGATCTACTAGTCTCCTCCACTAACAAAATAGATCTACGGTTCTTACTATCCATGGATGTTAGGTAAACAAACAAATCCTCATCATCACAAATAGTTAGTTGTTCCTCACATACAACGACCAAGGGTATGTATCTCAATGACAATTTCACTTTATTTTCATCCAACCCAAGCTTCTTATACAACCTTTTTCTAACACATCCAAACTTATATCCTCAACTCGTTGTCTTCAATGTTACACTATACATGCATCCTTTGAATTTGAAAAAAATGCTTACGTATTTTGCCATTGTATCCTGCAAAAACAACAAAAAAAATCAATTTTACCGAAGTATCAACAGTTATACTGATTTTACGTAGAATATAACAAATATCAGTTCTACTAGTTATACTAAGTTTTACATGGTAAACTACCACCAGCAGTTCTACTAGTTATACAAAGTTCTACATTGTATAACTACATATCAGTTTTACTAATTATACAAAGTTTTACACATGCGATTTTGAAAGTTTTTCGGTTTCGCGATACCACGATTGATTGATAGATTTTGGTCTATTGCATAATAAAGAGTAATACAATTATGAGAATATCAAACAATCAACCAATTCCTTAAATATTGTATAGCAATCATCAATGTGCAACAAATCAAAAGATATTCATCAAATCTCATTGTGAACCCTAATACTATTTCAAAAACAATTGTGGATGAATTAACCCGCTCTCCAACTTGCAGACTGTTGTCGGAGAAATCTTCTAGTGGAGGAGGTTGCGATGCGTCTGGCCGGAGAAGACGAGGTTGTCCGTCGCGCCGGAGAAGACGAGGTTGTCCGTCGCGCCGGAGAAGACGATTTTCGTCCTCGTCGTCGCGGAAGAAAGAGGAAGAAACGAGGCGCAGGTGAATTTTTTTTTTTTCTCGAAACCAAACCAGCCGAAAACCAACCGAAAAAAACTCAACCGAAAACCAAAACAATGTTTTTTTTTTTAGGGGTAAAATCGTCAGTTCACGTAGAATTAATGAAATATGGGTATAGGGGATTTTAGGTGGGTATAGGAGAATTCATTTCCTCCAAAACGACCCTTTTAGACGTTGCCTCCTCTAGACATCTTTGTCCAAGTCTAGTTTCTTCGTTTTTTTTCACATGAGTCCTTATATTTTGAGTTATTTATACATTTGTACTCTTTTTCATTTTGTGTAACACCTTGATTACAAGGTAGTTCAAAGCCCATTACAACTAAATTTAAGCCCACGCTACACCAACGTCAGTTTATCAAATTATTTGCATAAAACTTTAGTTTCAAATACTTGAATATTCGTTGTTATATGTTTCATAAATTCGTGAAATTTTTATAAAGATCAGATAATTATAAGTACTTATTTTCTTTAAAACTCGATTTAGTGTCTTAAAATATGCGTAGTTAGATGTTTCGTAAGTTCGTAAAACTTGTACAATGATCACTGAGACACATAAAATCACTTATATTTCATAAAACTTGGTTTTGTAGCATATTGTAAATGTTTTGTAAGTTAGTCAAATTTGTACAAAGATCATTAAGGCACATATAAGAACTTATAGTTCATAAAACTTGGTTTTGAGTCTTAGAAGTCATTATTAGATGTTTCGTAAGTTCGTGAAAGTTGTACAAAAATCATTGAGACACTTATAAACACTGATATTGTATAAAATTTGGGTTTGAGACCTAGAAAATTAATTGTTAGATGCTTTGTAAGTTCGTGAATCTTGTACAAAAATCATTTAGACACTTATAAACATTGATATTGCATAAAATTTGGGTTTAAGTCTTAGAAAACTAGTTGTTTCGTAAGTTCGTGAATCTTGTACAAAACCATTGAGGCACCTATAAACACTTATATTGCATATAACTTGGGTTTGAGTCCTAGAAAACTAGTTGTTAGATGTTTCGTAAGTTCGTGAATCTTGTACAAAAACCATTGAGGCACGTATAAGTATTTATATGGCAAAAAACTTGGTTTAGATTCATTGATTATGTGTTGTTAGATGTTTCATAAGTTTGTGAAACACAACGACTATGCTTAACCGACTGAGCCAACCAGTCGTTGGTTTTAGCTAGGAAATTTAAAGGTACTAAACTTTTAATTTTATTAAGTACCATCATTATATTTTTCTAAATTAAATACAACTAAAGATTCATCTTCTGATCTTCTCTATGATCACTTTATATATGTTTTCTTGGATTAATATATCACCACATCATTTTCACATACTATAAATGTAAATTTTGCTATCTACCAAATAAACAAAACAAACTTCTAGTTTCAATTTATTTACCGTTATTCCGTTATCCTTTTATTTATAATTCACGAGTCACTTCAACTCTATTAATTTAACATATGGTAAAAGTCTAAAATTCTCCACTTCCACATTTTAAGCTAATAATAAAAAGATTTTCTATTTCAATTATTAATAAAAAAATATTTCCACGATAAACATTCCACCCATTTTCTCCTTATTTTAAGCAAAACATTTTCAAATATAATTGCAAGTATTTAATAAATTAACTGTAATTTTTAACATTTAGACGTCACTTTTACACATTAAAATAATTTGTTTACAAATTTCAAATTAAGAAAAATCGAATTCAAATTTAAATTATATGCAGTTAATATAAAATATATTCTTTTGCAGTAAAAAGTAAATGTTAGTAATGTAACAAATGCATCCAAATTTTTTGGTGCAAACAAATTCTTCTAAATTTATTACAAACCAAAATTTTATTTTTAAACTAACTTTTTTAAAAAATTTGCCACTAGTACTTTAATAAGAGAAATGTAACTTCAAAGAAAAAAGAAAGACCATGACTTTAATTGCTACTTTTGGATTATAATATACTAGATGAGGATCCGCACGTACGTGCGGAATTAAGATATGTTTTTTATATATTTAAAATTATATGTTTTGTAACTTTTATTTTTTATAACGATGAAAATATACAATTTTTTTTGTTTATGTAGATTTTGATTTTACGAATATGATTTGGTTATTATCTTATAAACTATGTTTGATATTTTCCGACCCGTCACAAAAATTACAAATATATATAATATTCATAAATTAAAATTGATTTAGTCTCATAACAGTTATCATTTGTGATCAAATTGGATTTGTGATTTTAATGACCCGTTACAAAAATTAAAATATGCGAATATCATAATTTTTATTCAAATTGGATGTTGAATACTTAAAATCTACGGTTATACCTTGATTTAAATCTGAAATTAATCACTAAAAAAATTATCTTATCTTATTAATAAATTAATCCGTAAAATCTATGATTACACTGTAAATACAATTTTTTATTATTTTTTTTTTGTAAAATTGGTTTTCAACTAATAGATAAGATCAAGTTATGTTTTTTAGATATTATTCTTCGAATTCTTTTTTGTTTCATTTTTTATTTTAAAATAAAAAAATGTTATCATTTCTCTGTTTTTAAACACCTCGACGATATATAGATTAACAAATATATCAAGTTAAGATTTTTATGTATATTATTATTCGATTTTATAATATATTATTATTCGATTTTATTAGTTTTCTTTTTTTATTTCTTTTTTTATTTCTTTTTTTATTTTGAAATTCAAAATATTTTCCTTTCCTTTTTGAATATTCTTATTTTTTTCTAAACATTATTTCTTTTTTAAATGTTTTAAACATATGTTATATTGAGTTTATTTGTCTTCTTTGTGAAAATGTTTCTCATTTAAAAATTAAATTAATTTTTTTCTGTTTTATATGAATTATTATAATTTCGAAATAAAAAAGTCTAATCAATTCCGCAAATTTAAATTTATTTCCCATTTGAATGTTTAAAATATTTTCGATTTTTATGTAAATAAGTGAAAATTCAAAAGTTATGGAAGATATTTAGCATATATTGTTATTTCCATATTTGTGTCCTTTTTTAATGCAGAAATTTAATTTGATTTTTATTATGTCTTTTTTGTTTTTTTCCATAAATCTTCTTTGAAAGAAATTAAAACATATGTTATATGAATGGCATTACATTGTAATTACAATTTTTTTTTGTCTTTTTTACAAAAATGCTTCTCTTTTAATAGTTAAGATTGGTTGACCTACCTATCATAAAACTTTTAAAATAAGATGAATTTTGCACATTATTTAAAACTATATTAGTTTTATTTGATAATATTATATAAGGGGAAATTACAAAATTACAATATTTGAATTTTATTCCATAAAACTACACCATTTCAAAGTCACTTTAAAAATTTACACATAAACATTCAAAATTAAATTCAAATAAGAATTACCCACACAATCATACCCTTTAATACGATAGCGTAAAAACTAATTAGCAAACTAAACCATTTAATTTTTAAAAAAATATAAAAATAGAAAATATTGGTTTAGGTAAAATTTTATTTAGTAAACTATGAAATTGTGTACTTGTATGAGATCATCGATATATTATTGCAAGCTGCAACGTGTTTGGAGTTATGAATAATTTAAGGAAATATTATCAAAAATGCCATAAAAATAAAAGATTTTTCCCCGAAGGCCTTTAAAAAAACTTCTTTCTCAATATGCCACAACATATTTTGTATTACACTTTTACCCTTCTTCTTCTTATTTTTTTTTTCTTCCATGGATTTTTTTTCTTCATTTCCCTTCTTCTTCTTCTTTACATGAGAAGTATGGAGTCTCTACCAAAAATAAGTAGATGAAACCTTCCTTTGATTAAATGTTCTCATATCGAATCGAATCATAAAAAATCGAACAACTTTAAAATCTAATCATAAAAAATTCGATAAATCGGTGGACAAAATTCAAAAAGCGAGCAATTTTTTTCTACCAAACTTGTCCACGAATTGGGAATGAACAACTTTTTTCTACCAATTTTTGTCTATCAAATTTGTCCATACATTGGGAACAAAAGTAAAAAAAAAACGAACTTTTTGTCTACCAAATCAACATTTACGTCCAGAAGGGGATATCCACATAAGTGTATAAAAATATAATTGTCCACTAAGTAATTATGATCAAAAGAAAATCGTGTTCTCAGAAAATGGTGCAAATAACATAACGATATGTAAAATATAATTTTTTGAAAATTAAATGTGTACAATATTGTCCACATAAAGGGGACGTCCACGTAAAAGAGTGTTCAATTTATAGACAATCATGGTAGACAAAAATTGATATTTGCGATCTAAGTTTTGTCCACCAATTTCATCAGATCCCTAATTTACATCTTATTCTTCTTCTTCGCTATTCTTCTTCTTCTTCTTCGTTATTCTTCGTTATTCTTCTTTTCTTCTCTTCTTCTTCTTCTTCTACGCTATTCTTCTTCTTCTTCTTCGCCTTCTTTTTCTTCTTCTTCGCTATTCTTCTTCTTCTTCTTCTTCGCCTTCTTTTTCTTCTTCTTCGCTATTCTTCTTCTTCTTCTTTTTCGCTATTCTTCTTCTTCTTCTTCGCTATTCTTCTTCTTCTTCTTCTTCTTCTTCTTTTTCGTTATTCTTCGTTATTCTTCTTCTTTTTCGCTAATGGCTCTTCGTACATGACAAGGTTTTTTGTGAAGGTTTTTAGAATGCTCAGGTTTTTACCGAAAATGAAACATTAATAAATCTCTTAAATCTAATTGAAAGGGTAAGAAGGACTTATCCACACGGTATGTGGCATTTAGTAAAAGAAAATAATTTTTATGGCATTTGGGAAAAGTTCTTTTATTATTATTGCATTTTTGTTAATTTTTTCATAATTTAATTATTTTAAGTTTATTGAAAAAGGCTACTACTCATTTCAAGGAACTTAGAATAACAGCTATAAATTAAAATAAAGTATATATAATTCTATTATTTTGTTTATAAAGAGTAACTAAAACGTGGGTTATTAAAATGTTGACTATTGAAATAAATATGGTGATATAATATTATGCATTTTCCGGAGACTTTTCTCTTTCGATTAAAAAATAAAATAAAATATCGACTATATTTCTAAACTCTTTCTAGTTTATTTCCAAAAAAATAACATATTAGAATCATTCCACAGCGACCTACATATCCAAAAAATTAACCTATTGCGTGTAGATCAATATTTTAAACTAAAAAAGGTTAACCATATTATGGATGTGTTGTCTACTATAATAACTTTACTTTTTTCAAATTTTTGATAAAGCATGCATGTAACAAACAACATGTTAGTGGATATAGGTAAACAATATAATTTTAGTAATTGATATATGAGTACTTAGTGAAACATCATAAATTTATATTATTATTATATGGACATAAATAATACTAAACAAAATTTCAAAGAGTGAAACAAAACTTGGTAAGGACAAAACTGGACATTAGAGATATGATAATATTTTCGGGAACAAGAAAATAATTAAACAAAGTATAGCCAAAACTTTCATTAAATTTTTTCGTAGAAGATTTTAATTATTAATTCTCAGAGGAAGGTACTTTTTTCTTGAACAAAACATGCAAAAAAGTAAGGATCAATTAAATATATGGACCTAGAAAACCAGTCAATTAGGTGCTATTTTTTTAATTAGGTGGGAAGAGAGAAATTTTTTTTTAACCATTATACCCCTGCTTTTTTTTGAGCAAATTATTATCGGATAACTTTGTTATTATCGTAAACTTATTTTATAATTTTAAATCAAATAAATAACGCGATTAAATTGATTTATTATGATAATATATAAGTTAGGCGATATAAACTATACGATAACGGTGTTATCAAAAAAAAATAATTGTGATAACAAAAAAGTATCCGCTAACAAAAAAAATATCGTGCTAAGAAGAAAATAATCGTGATAGCAAGAAAAATAATGTTGATAACAAGAAAAATACCCTGTTTTTTTCTGTGTTAAAGTTATCGGATATCTTTGTTGTTATCGAACATTTATTTTATAGTTTAAATTAAGTAAATATTGTTATTTAATTGAGTTTTTATGATAATATATAAGTTAGGTGATATCAATTACACGATAATTGACTTATCAACAAAAATTGTGATAATTAAAAAAATATCACGATAACAAAATGAAAATATTGCGATAGCAAAAAAAATATCACGATAATAAAATATATTGCGATAACAAGAGAGATATCCGACAGAGAAAGAGACCCAAGAAAAACCCGACCAAGAAAGAAATCCGATCGAGAAAGAAATTTGACCGAAAAAACATCCGATCGAGAAAGAGATACAAGAGATATTCGATCAAAAGAGAGATTCAATCGAGAGATCTTTAGAGAGATTAACCGGAAAAGTAAGATATGAGAGAGATCTGACCGAAAAATCCGACCTAAGAAAGAAATAGAAATCCGAGAGAGATAAAAAAAGATCTAAATAAAAAAAAAGATAAAGATAGATCTATGGAAGAAAGATATAAAATCATGAGAAAAAAAAGTTATAAGAGAAAGAAAAAAATAAAGAAAGATTTGAAAGAAAAAGGAGAAAGATAAAAGTGTATTTGTATTTATGAATAATATTATACTATTTGAAATTGTCACCTAATTTCCACTTATTCTATGTCCATTTTGTATAATTATCCAAAAAAGTAAAACATAATTTGTGAAAGGATGGAATACAAAAAACAGGAGAAGAAGATCAAAGACAATATTTAAGAGATTTATTATTATTAAGAAGAAAAGGTAATAATATTAATCTTTCGGAATCCACGTATGCTAATGTATATCCACATAAAGGTAACGTATAAAAGTAGCAAAATCTCTCTTAACATTTTTTTTTGTATTTAAAAGGTTTAATTCTCTTAGCACAAAGATAATTATAATAAATAATGGTTAAATAATCTATTATATAATAGCACAATACTCTCTCAATCTAAGGCATCCACATCATCATCAAAAATAATTAAGACAATTCAATTAAAAATTCATTTAATAAAACTCATTCAATATTAATAAAATCAAATAAAAACATTCAAAATAATATTTAACACTAATAAAACATGTATATCAATTTTCTAAAAGAAAAATATATAAAATTTGTTTCTCTCTTATACTAATTTTTTAGGAATATATTGCATATGTCCCATATGTAAATTTTTTTATCTAAAAGCACAAAATATTAAAAGTTATAAATGATGTACTATTTTAATATTTATTCAAAACAATTAAAAATTAAGACTATATAATATTATTGGTTAAAACATGTATATCAATTTTCTAAAAGGAAAATATATAAAATTTGTTTCTCTCTTATACTAATTATTTAGGCATATATTACATATGTCCCATATGTAAATTTTTATCTAAAAGCACAAAATATTAAAAGTTATAAATGATGTACTACTTTAACATTTATTCAAAACAATTAAAAATTAAGACTATATAATATTATTTGTCATACTATAGTTAATAAATAAAAACATATGGATTGAACCTTGTGAAAATCAAATAAAATGAAACAAATCAAAAGACCTAAAACATCTAACAAAATGATTTAGAGAGAAAATAGTTTAAAAAATAAATAAATATAAATTTATAAAATTTTAAATAACTATAATGTGGGATGAAAATACTCCATATATATACATACATACTTTCTAAATCCAAATGTTAGTACCAAATATATATATGAAATAAACTTAAAATATCCATCGAGAAAAAAAAATCTCATACAAAATAATCAATTACATATAAAAATAATTCAATAACGTTACAAATTAAGAAAATTAAACAAAATATGATCCAAATTAATTGACGGGCGAAGATCTCCACGTAAAACAAAAGTAAACAACATGCGTACAACTAAAATTAGAGAAGATGAATGGGTGCACAACAACAATATTGATATTCCATCGGTTTGATAATAAACTAAAACATCCAAACATAAGTGGTTTGTAAACAAAATCATTTTATTAGTTTGGTAAAATATAAAATAGATGAAAAAATCTAAAATTAAACCATATACCTATTACAAAAATAAAAAAACTTCATAAAACAAACCAAAATCTTCGTAAACTCAATATAAAATTATTTGAAATTACTATAAAAATTAATAAATATTCCGCGCAACGCGCGGGTTCTTTCCTAATCTATTATATAATAGCACAATACTCTCTCAATCTAAGGCATCCACATCATCAACATAAATAATTAAAATAATTCAATTAAAAAATCATTTAATAAAACACATTCAATGTTAATAAACTAAAATAAAAAACATTCAATATAATATTTAACACTAATAAAAAACATGTATATCAACTTTCTAAAATGAAAATATATAAACTTTTTTATCTCTTATACTAAAATTGGAATATATTACATATGTCCCATTATCTAAAATTTTCTATCTAACAACACAAAATTTAAAAGTTATAAATGATGTTTAACATTTGTTCAAAACAATTAAAAATTAAGACTACATAATATTAGTGGTCATACTATAATTTATAAATAAAAAATACCCATAGAAACTTGTGAAAATCAAATAAAATGGAACAAATCAAAAGACCTAAAACATTTAAAAAATAGGTGAGAGAGAGAATATTTTAAAAATAAAATAAATATAAATTTATAAAAGTTTAAATAACTATAATTTGGGATGAAAAAATTTCATATATACATACTTTCTAAATCTAAATGTTTGTACCAAATAAATATATGAAATAAACTTAAAAAAATTACGGAGAAAACAAAACCTCATGCAAAACAAACAATTACATATACAAATAATTCAATAACGTTATAGAGAATACAAAACAAATATGATCCAAATTAATTGACGAGTTAAAACAACATACATTTGAGAATAAACTAAAACATCCAAACAGAAGTTGTTCGTAAACAAAATCATTTTCATTAGTTTAAAATATAAAATAGATGGAAAATATCTAAAGTTAAACCATATATCTATTACAAAAATAATAAACTTCATAAAACAAACCAAAACACCCGTAAATTCAATGTAAAATTATTTAAAATTACTATAATAAATAGCGAATATTCCGCGCAACGCGCGGGTTTTTTCCTAGTTATATAAACTATTAGAAAATCACAAAAACTACACTATTTCAAATTCTTCGTCACAAGATTACACTTAAATCAATTTTTACTAAATTTATACTTTTAAATTTAAAATAGTAAATTATCGTTTAAATATTTATCCAAATTAAAAAAAATCGTTGTGATTCGTTATTCAGTTCTAGGTTTTTGTGTTTAAATTTTATTAAACTTTAATAATTGTTTTTTAAATTTGCTTTTG
The DNA here is from genome assembly GCA_963556525.1 of Cochlearia excelsa. Lineage (NCBI taxonomy): Eukaryota > Viridiplantae > Streptophyta > Magnoliopsida > Brassicales > Brassicaceae > Cochlearia > Cochlearia excelsa. Next base: position 45,082,561 of record OY748327.1, on the reverse strand, counting down.
TGAAATGCATTATTAAGGATCATTACAAAACTACACCTTTTGAATTGCATTTCACAAAATTACCAAATTTCAAAATCACTTTTCAAAACTATATCAAAACATTCAAAATTAAATTCGAATACACCATACTCAGACAATCATACGTTTTTAATATTATACCCTAAACACTAATTAGGGAATCCAAATAAAAAGATTTTAATTTTGACAACTTTTTAAAAGGTAAATCAAACATTAATTTTTTTGAAAATGTATAAATATGTAAAAATATTGAATTACAATAATTGTTGTGAAAAAGAGTTGAAAGAGTGCAAGTTTGTGAATTCCTCGACGTATTTTTGTAAAACGCAATTTAAAAACTATAGTTATGTAATCCTTTAATAAACTATGACTTGTGTAAACGTGAACCTTTCCGGTTAATAAACACATAATTAAAGGACAGCTCTAATTTGTCGACTTAATCCACAACTCTCTCATGTCCTTACCTGAATGATTCAATATTATTTAATTATACTCATTTTCAATTTTTCCTTAATTAATTGTTAATTTTTCTCTATAAATTGGCTAGCCATTATCTATCATCACAACCCATCAATTACAAAAGTAACTAAAACAAAACAAGAAAATGGCAACCCCTCAAATTCTCTTGCAAGTTCCTTCCCAACAAGATCCATTATCAGAGCCAGGATTCGACCTCGTCCCGGAGATTTGCCACGTCGTTGACCGGACAACGGAAGTGTCCCCGTGGTCCAGTAGTATGTTGTCGTGGCAACGTACGAGTTTTCATTTTCAGCCGGAGAAAAATTGGATGAACGGTATGAACAACTAATTATATTCATAAAAGATCGTTTTACGAATAGCATTAAATAAAGTTTTTTTTAACACAATTAGGCTATTTGCACACATTTTCGAAAGTTTTACAAATACCTTTAAAAAAAAATTCTCGTAAATTTTCAAAATTACACCCAAAACTTTCAAAACTATACCATACCCCATTCAAAACTATACCCTAAACATTATATAGCGAACTCAAATGAAAAATAATTAAATCTAAAAGTGTTAAACTTGTTTTTTGTATTTGTGGTATTTTTGTAAACTACTAATTTTTATGGTATTTTGATATAAAAAAATATTTTAATGGTATTTTTGTTATATCAAACTTTGTAATGATATTTTCAAAACAAAAACTTATTTTGGTGGTATTCTAAAGAATTTCTCGAAAAACAAGTAGCGCCATAATGCAACTAGTGAAGCCGATATAATGTAATTTTTTATCCGCTAGGTTAATTATAAGAAATGAAGACCGTTTTATTAGTTATGAAACTATTATTGATTAATCATGTTATTGGTTAGCTAAAAGGTGTTATAACCTCAATTGTTATAACAACATCAAAGTCCAAAGAGTTTTCATTTTTCTATTTTTTATATTATGGATTTTAATTTCGTATAATACTAAAACATTAGGGTTGATTTGTGAACAATTTCTAATGCAATTATTATTTCACATTCCCTTAAGACCTATCCAAATTTTCCGTATTAACCGTAAAATCTTATATTATTAATATAGAAGACGGAGAGAGAAAATCATTCTAAAATTACACGTGTCATCATCAGAGCATTTTTGGTCCCACAATATTAAAAATTCATAAAAGCCAAAAACAAAAAGCTCAAAACAAAAAGTCCAAATTTAACACAAAATGACTTAAATTGACATAATAAATGGATAATATTAAAAAATGTTGAAAACCCCATAAAATATAATATTAAAAAATTCATAAGAACTACAATTTTATAATTTCTAATAGATCTTTTAATATTTATATATTCTATTCTATTACATTGAGTTCAAAATAAAGATAAAACATATTGTTCATTTACAAATAACAATATTATTTTGTAAAATTGTATTTAACACCAAAATTCATGTCAAATGAAAAAACTTGAACACACGATTTACCCGACTCATCGGTTGAACCACCAGTTCTCAAACTTTGAACAAAGAATTTTCGGATAAGTTTAGACATGAAAGAGTGATTAAACTTTCCTAGAAAATATGTTAAAAATATTTAAAAAACTAATGAAAAACACAATTTTATAATTTTTCTAATGTTTGTATGTTATATTCTCGTACAAAAGAATGATAAAACATATTTTTCATTTATAAATAACAATATTATTTTGTAAAATTGTATTAAACATCAAAGTTCATATCAAATGACAAAACTTGAGCAGAAAATTGACTCGAGCCCCCGAAAATTCAGTGGTTTTATATATCCGAAGTTTTAATAGTCCGATTTTATGACAAATAGAGACCGGATTAACATACTTTTCATTGTTAAACGAGTCATATCAAAGTTTCAAAACACTATGTAGTTATTGTTTTTTAATGATAAATAGTAAATTATACGTAAAGATAAATATTCAACATCGAAATGGCAATGATAATCTTTTTCGATGATAAATATTAAAATAGTAATAGTAATAAATTTTTGTAAATAAAACATTATAAAAACCAAAATACAATATATTTTCTATATATACTTCAAATTTAAACTCCGCGTTAAACGCGGATCACATGAGATACAAATTCTTTTTATTTCATTTTATACTACACATTGTTTTTACCAATAAACATTTTTTTCTCTTACGTAAATTTTTATCCCGCGTTTGGCGCGGGTAAATTCCTAGTAGTTAAGTAATTAGGCAAGAGATGCAATATTTTATTTTAGTTAGAGATCATACACTTTTTATATATTTTAGATACATATTTGAATTACTTTTTCACTTCGAAGTTAATCTTATACTAATTTTTCTTTGGGTTTTTATACTCATGACTGGCAAAATTTTGGGCATCTTTGTCTGCAGATCCTAATGGTAATTATCTCGACATGCTATATTAAAGACTTCTATTTTTGTATTGTTTAATTGTTTTATTTAGTTAGTAAAAGTTGGTTTTTCATATTTATGTGTGACTATGTCCGTTCATAAATATATTTTTTTACCATTTCAACATATAGACAAGTACATATTTATATTTTTATTCTAAAAATATAAAGTAAATAGATTTTGTATAAAAAATTTATTTTAATTAAGAAATCTAGCCAACTAAAAAATACAACATAAATAACTTTTTATAGAATATATCAAATACCAAAAAGTAGTTTATAGACATCATCATATCAAATACGAATATTATAATTTTTGTATTTATTTATGTTTTAGATATTGATATTTAAACACAAGTGTTAGTATTTTCTATTTTTATAAAGAAATTTTGGACAATTCTTTAAACTTATTTATATCCGCTTTGAGTTTTTTTCTTCTAATTTTTATACATAACTTTTCTACTTATAAAATGTTAAATTCACAAAACTACACCATTTCAAACCTTCCTTCACAAAATTACATCTAATTCATTTTTTTCTACTTTTACACCCTTTTCAAATTTTAAATGGTTCAATTATGCTCTAAAAAATTACCAAAATTAAAATATTTTTGTTTGAGTTCGCTAATTAGTGTTTATGGTATAATCTTGAAGGTGTAGGGTTTTGTGGGTAAGGCTAATTTTGATTTAATTTTTAGTAATTAGGTGTAGTTTTGTGAAATGTGTAGTTTTGTAATTTTCCCAATGTTTAATATATATGTGTTCAGGTCCATTGTTCTATAAGGGATGGTACCATATTTTCTATCAATATAACCCAAATAAAGCTGTGTGGGGTGATATTGTTTGGGGTCATGCAGTTTCAAAAGACCTTATTCACTGGCTATACCTCCCTATAGCCATGGTTCCTGACCATTGGTACGACGCTAACGGCGTCTGGACCGGTTCCGCAACTTTCTTAGATGATGGCTCTATTGTCATGCTCTACACCGGTTGCACCGACAAATTCGAACAAGTACGATAAAATCTCTATAAATTAATAATGTCTGTCAGAAATACACTGTTCAATTAAAAATTTGTTAATTTATAGTGATAATTAATTTATAAATAGAGAAATTGACGCCAAAATATCAAATTTGGGATCAGTTAGAGAAAAATATTAATCTGTAGAATTATTAGTCTATTTAGTGTTAATTTATAGAAGCCATATTGTATTGATTTTTCAAACCGTCATTTTCTTGTTTAGTAGATCTTTGATATTAGATTTGATTTCAGTTGTGATGGATTTTAATAAGCAAATAATTCTTGACAAATACATTATTTTTTCGTTTCGAATAATAATTACTTTAAAAAGAATATGTTACATATTAATTTGGTCAAACAAATCAATAATAGTAATTACAATGTTTTCAGGTTCAAAACCTTGCCTATCCAGAGGACCCTAACGACCCACTTTTGGTGAAATGGACTAAGTCTTCTAACAACCCGGTTCTCTTAAAGCCTCCTGGTATCGACGGAAAGGACTTTCGTGACCCGACAACCGCATGGAAAACATCATTGGGTGAATGGCGGATTACAATAGGGTCCAAAATCGACAGAACCGGAGTATCCCTAGTTTACGACACTAAAGATTTCATAACTTACAAGAAACTCGATAATTTGCTTCACCAAGTTCCCAATACCGGAATGTGGGAGTGCATTGACATATACCCGGTGTCGACGACCGAGGCCAAAGGGCTTGATACATCGATCAACGGAGTTGATGTGAAGCATGTTGTGAAAGCTAGCATGGACGATACTAGAATTGACCATTATGCCATTGGGACTTATAACGATTTAGACGGGACATGGGTTCCCGATAACCCTACTATAGATGTTGGGATAGGTACTGGTTTAAGATATGATTACGGTAAATATTACGCGTCAAAGACGTTTTACGATCAAAATAAAGAACGAAGAATCTTATGGGGGTGGATCGGTGAATCTGATAGTGAAGCTGCTGATGCACAAAAGGGTTGGTCTTCTGTTCAGGTATGTATATTATAGACCTAACTTGTTACGTAAGTTAGGGTTTTAGTAGGTTACTTGTTATTTAAGTTAGGTCTTAATTTGTCCGTAAAAATTGATCAGAGTATTCCTAGAACCGTCGTCTTGGACACGGACACGAGGAAGAACTTAATCCAATGGCCAGTTGAAGAAATTAAATCTTTGAGATTAAGCAGCAAGAAATTCGACATGACGGTGGAACCAGGTACCACGGTTCCAATTGATGTGGGTCCCGCGGGTCAGCTAGACATAGAGGCTGAGTTCGAGATCAACAAAGAAGATCTCGAAAAAATTGTTGGAGACGACGATGTCGAATTTAACTGTGAAAATAGCGGTGGATCCGCCGTACGTGGGGCATTAGGGCCTTTTGGATTTTTCGTTCTCGCTGCGGAAAATTTGTCGGAAAAAACATCAATTTATTTCTATGTGATTAAAGGAAAAGATTCAGAGCTCAAGACTTTTTTCTGCTCAGACACTTCAAGGTAAATAGCAAAAAATTACATTTTAAACCATATATATATTTAAAATATAATCGGTTATACAATTAATGGACTTTTAGCCACTATAAATTTTGTATTAAATCATTCTAAAGAAAAATTAATTGATGTAATCAAAATAATTTTTAATAGGTCAAGTTTGGCAAACGATGTGGTGAAACCTGTATACGGAAGCTTCGTACCAGTCATAAAAGGGGAGAAATTAACCATGAGAATCTTGGTAATATATTATATCCTTAAAACTTATAAAACTATACAACGATGTATGTACAAAAAAAAATCATTTTTTTTTAGTTTTGAGTAATTTCTTTAAATAACATTAAAAAGGTATTAGGCCAAAAAGTATCACCAATTCTTTTATGTAAAAATATTACTGAAATTATGTTGGCAAAAATATTATGAACATGAAATAACTTTTATGATTTGGAAATTAAAACTTTTTTATTTATTTTTTGTCAGTATTTAAAAAGTTAAGAGTTTAATGTTAAGAGCATATATTATAATTTGAAGTGTTTATTTGTAATAATTTTGACCTTCAAACTTTTTAGTATTCCCTCTGTCACAAATTACTTGATGTTTTAGGTCTCTACACGCACATTACGAATTCATTAAATTTTCTTATTTTCTGTGTAAAAACATTATTTAATATTTTACTTAAACATACTTCCACCAATAGAAAAACATTATGCATAAATTAAATAATAAAAAATTACAAAATAATAATTAATTTTATATTGAAAACCGAAAATATCATCTAATATGAAACAAAAAAATTTGGCTAAAACATCAATTATAACGGGACGGAGGGAGTATTACTTAAATTAAAACTTGTGATGATATTTCTAACCAAAAAATCAGAAAGTGAATAAGTTAATAAAATTTTGAATTAATATTTTTTTATTAATATCAATCTTTATTTATAGGTGGATCATTCAATAGTGGAAGCATTCGGACAAGGTGGAAGAACATGTATTACTTCAAGGGTATATCCGACAAAAGCCATTTATGAAGACACAAAGCTCTTCTTGTTCAATAACTCAATTAATGCGACTGTTACGACGTCGTTTACTGTTTGGCAGATGAACAATGCTTTTATTCAAAGTTACTCTACAAATTAAACGTTTCTTGATCTTCTTTCAAGTTCTTGAAAGATGATTTTCATTTGTGTACTTTGACTTTTTTTATTTTTAGTCTTTTGATTTTTGATTATATGTAATTTGTTTTCCATATGTTATTTGCGTGATTGATTTTAATAATATAAAATGGACATTACAATACTACATCATTTTAACTGCATTTTACAAAATTTTACTTTTCAAAAACTCTTCACAACGATGTAATAAAAAAAAAACTCTTCACAAAACTACACCTTAAAACCCAAAATAAATCCTACCAAACAATCATACCCCATTTATTACTATTCCTTTTAACACTAATTAGCGAACTCAAATAAAAATATTTTATTTTGGTTTCTAATAAAGGGTAAATCAACATTTTAAATTTTGAAAGGGGTTAATGATAAAAAATATTGAATTTTGTGAAGTGAAGTTTGAAATGGTGTAGAAAATGTATTATAAACAATTTGGTGAATACAAAATCTAAACACTATAGATCATTTACAATTTACAAAATACACAATCTACAATATAGAAGATGTATTATAAACTAAAGAGAACAAAATTTAAAATGTTTTCGTTAAAAATCAATAATTTCCCTTTTCCTTATTTATTATTTTTCATTTTTTTCATGTATTTTTTCAATCACTTTTTTAAACTAGGATAGAACCCGCACATTGGGCATAATAGTCGTCAATATTTTATAGTAATTTCAAAAACATTTATATTTTGTTTATGATGGTTTGAGGTTGATCTTGTAAAACATTTTATTATTGTAATAGGTATTTGGTTTTACATTGTATATAAAAAATTCATTTTATTTTACCTTATGAAAATAAATTTGTTCATGCGTAACTTTCAATAGGATAGTTTAGTTTATTATAAAAACTATTAGAATATCGATATGTGATGAAATATAATTTTACTAACCTTTTTAAATTTAAAGAGAAATAAATAATGTTGTATATCCTTTTTAGTTTCTTTACTATTAATCATTTAATTTTGTCCACCATAGCTAGCTGTAAAAATCTGGTTGTAGTTTTTTTTGTTGTAGCGTTAAATTTTATTGCTGTAAGATTTTGGCTGTAGAAATTTAGTTGTCACTTTCTAAAATAAAAGCATGTTTGGGTACAATGTCGTGCCAAGAGTAATTGTGGCTTAGGGCGAATTAAAAAAAATGTGACCTAGTTGGAGTAATAAAATGTTAATTTACTCAAAACCTAATTTTTTGTCAAAATGTATAAATTGACCGATAGATAATTAGATATACATAACAGAATTCCATTTTATTTGTAGTTATCCTTTTTTTTTTAAGTATGGCCGATTGAAAAAAGATTCTCTTTCCATTATTTATTCAACTAATATGTATTATGTATTATTAATGTAGGATTATGGGCTTGTAATTTTTTGAAAACTGTGGCCTTTTAAGTAACAAATTTTTGGTGGCCTCGGGCAAATGCCTTTATCATTACCTTGTAGGCACGCTACTGATTGGGTAGCTGCAATTTTTTTTTATGTCAAGTAAATATAAATAAATTATCAATACAATGAAATAAATTAATCGTTACATGTAAATTAACTAAAATATGTAAACATATAATCTATACATATGATTATTATATATTATATAAATAAAATAGTTGACTTATTATTTTTAGTTTTTCATAATATGTGTTGTGATCTTTAAACTATTTACGTATTATTATCATTTTTTATTATAATCTTAAATAATTAAAGTTATGTTACGTACTATATTATATTATTTAGTAGACTTGAATAAAAAAAAGATTTTAGTTACATATTTATTTATTATTGTAGGTAATAAAATGTATTTACATAAATAAAAAAGGACAACAAAAATAAAGAGAGATGGAAAGCTAAAAAGAACTGACTCTAGGAATTTAGATTTCTACAGCTCAAATACAAGAATATTTCTTTTTGTGGGCTGTCAGTAAAATATCAAAGTTACACCACGATTGGTTTGATAAATGAGCTTTGGACTTTTTTTGGTTGTACACACCACCTACAGCCTCTTCCAATCATCCCCTAAAATTGCATCATAGTTTGTTTGTTTTTTCTTACTGTTATTAGAAACTTTATATGTGTTTTTTTTAACTTTATATGACAGTTATGTTTTCAGTGAATATTTTTAGTGATTATTAACATTCAGTTTAGGAAGTTTAGAATAATTTATGTATTATTTATATGTGTAGTCATGTAGTATTTGAATCACAAATTTGTAATGTTTATACTTTATTTATATATATATATATATATTTAAGTCTGTTTTTTTTATATTTGTTATTATATATAATGTAATATTATTTTATTATTAAATGACTTTATGTCTTAAATGGTTCCTTATTTGTTTTTATTAATAGTAAATTATTTTTATCATTTTTTAATTTTAACTATGTATTTAATATTTAAAGAGATTATTGTGCTATTATATAATAGATCTTCTCTTTTTACATCAAAAAGATATGTAAGATAAAAATGAACTTTTGAAATAAAAGTATATATGGAAAATATCAAAAAAATCTCATTCATTTCCAATTTCCCCTAAAATAATACCATTTTTGGCAATATAATTAATAAGTTAATAAATTGTCTTTTTCTTAGTTTTGACTTTGACCAAAGTTAAGAATGTCCTACAATTTTCAATAAGATATTTTATATAATATTCCTATATATATATGATATTACTCGTATACATGATTAGTATATTAAAGAAAAAATCATTTAGAAAACATACAAAATATCATAAAAATGGGTATCAATATGAAAACTATAGTTGCAATTTTGTTCACTATCCTCTTAATCGCATCTTCGATTCATTGTCAAACTACGCCGATTAATAGCCCCGGTAATTATTTATTTTTAATTATAGATATGATTTTAAATATTGATTAATTGTCTAATAATGACTCTTGTTAATATAATATAAGGTTATGGAATATTTGAGAGGGCTATATGCTACAGTGGTACTTATCTGTGTCGTTATAGAGAACAAATATGTGTTTCATTTTGTGAAGGACGAAAGTATCGGGATGGTTATTGCAATGCTGATCGTTGTTGTTGTTATTAAAAATAATTATGTTTGTAAGAGGAAATATAATCAAATCTAATTTATTTTGTATCTGCTTGAATTAAATAAATCAATCCCTATTTTTTATTGGTTTTGACTTTTGAGTGTCTACACCAAAAAAACTATAAGGAGTAAATAAACTTTGAAAAAAATTAATTTAACTTTTTGAAGGAAAAAATTAATTAACTTTTTGACGGAAAAAATGAAATTATATAAAAAAATTTAAATTTATGGATATTGATTTATAAAAGAAATAAAAAGTTTATTGAAAACATTTCACATGCTTTACACGGTCTATTTGGTTAATGTGATGAATATTGAATTTAGGGGAAAAAATCTTTAAAACACCACTAAAAACGTTTATGCACTAAACAACATCGTAAGATTTTTTGTCCCAAAACACTATTAAATATTTTTGAGTTGACCAAAAATACCACAAACACAAAAGAAAAAATAAGTTTAACATCTTTGAATTATTTTTTTCATTTGAATTTAGTATTTCGTTTTGGGAGAATTATAAAACTACACCATTTGAATTACATTTCACAAAACTACACCATTTTCAAAATACTTCACAAAACTACACCTAAACACTCAAAATTAAATCCAAATAAACCTTACCCAAACAATCATACCCCTTAATATTATACCCTAAACACTAATTAGCTAACCCAAATGAAAATATTTTAATTTTGGTAATTTTTAAAATGGTAAATCAAACTTTTAAAATTTTGAAAGGGTGTAAACTTGTGAAAATATTGAATTAGTTGTAGTTTTGTGAAGGGAGGGTTGAAATGGTGTAGTTTTGTGAATTTCTCTTTCGTTTTTATGGTTTAGTTATAAAAGTTGTAGAGATTATTTTTAGAGTTTTAGTGTTAATTTTGAAGGTTTTAACATATATTCAAATGCTATGGTACTTTTTGTCCAATGCTTTATTTTAAGCCCCAAAACTTGTTATATTTTTTGGTATAAAAGCTTTTCTTTAAATCTAATATTTTTTAGAATCTCCCAAGAATTAATTATAAGTCTCAGAATAATCCAACTTCGATGAGTTCCTCAATTCAAACTTAGAAATTGTGTGTTTTGTGATTTAAATGTTTTAAATTAATATTTAAAATTAGTTTAGAATAATGTCTTGAATTTTATAATTTGGTATTCTTTTCTTTAGTTTGCTTTTCATGTTCTCTAACTAATTTTATAAAGTTGTATGTGTTTTATTTTATTTCTTACTTTTTTTTTGGTAGTTATTTTATTTCTTTCTTATGTAATGCGGTTTTACATAGATTGAGTTTAAATTATTTTTATTTATTCAAAACCCAATAAGAAAGAAAAGAAAAGAACACATTTAATTTTTTTATGTATTAGTAACTAAAATTATCACATAGATTTTAATGCATTTGTTGATATTGTAATATAATAATATTAGTAACTAAAATTGTCACTTATATTTCTTGATTAATAATTTGATGTATTGTCAATCATTGGAGAGCTCCTTTCACTCATTATATATAGGACAATGAGGGAACCCGCAATACTCACGTATTTATAGTCAATATTATATTTATATATGTTTTAATAAATTTAATATATTATATTTTTTTCAATCTCGTAATTTTTATTTTCAATATTTTATTTTTATTCACCTAAATAATGTTTGTTGGATTAGTTTTTACTTTCCGAATTCTCGGTTTTTGTATATTTTTCACTAATCTTAAATAGTTTGTATATTCTTTAGTTTTTGTATTTTTGTGTATTATGGTTTATATTTTTCTTATATTTTGTTCACCTAAATGAGTTGTGTAATATATGTTTTTAATATTTGTTTACTCAATGACTTAAATTGTATTTTTTGTATTTTTTTATTATTTTGCGTTTCATGTTTTCAAACTAATTTTATAAGTTTTGTATACATTTTATTTTATTTGTTATTTATGTAATGTGGTTTTACATATATTAAGTAAATTTTTTTTATCATATATTCAAAGCCAATAAGATTAAAAAACACATATTTAAGAACTTTTATGAATTAGTAAATAAAATTGTCACATAGATTTAGTGCATTTGATATTGTAAGATAATAATATTTCAAAAATTATTTGTAATTTAATAACTTTTATGAATTAATAGTTAAAATTGTCACATATATTTTTAAAAATTAATAAATTAATGAATTGGCATAAATTTTTAGTGATGATGTGTCAACACAAGGAGAGTTCCCATCACCCATTATATATAAGATTAGTAAATAAAATTGCCACATAGATTTAGTGCATTTGATATTGTAATATATTAATATTACAAAAAATAAGTTGAGATTTAATAACTTTTATGAATTAATAGTTAAAATTGTCACATATATTTTTAAAAATTAATGAATTGACATAAATTTTGAGTGATGATGTGTCAACACAAGGAGAGTTCCCATCACCCATTATATATAAGATTAGTAAATAAAATTGCCACATAGATTTAGTGCATTTGATACTGTAATATATTAATATTACAAAAAATAAGTTGAGATTTAATAACTTCTATGAATTAATAGTTAAAATTTTCACATATTTTTTAAAATTAATAAATTAATGAATTGACATAAATTTTGAGTGATGATGTGTCAACACAAGGAGAATTCCAATCACTCATTATATATAGGATTAATAGATAAAATTGTCACATAGATTTAGTGCATTAGATATTGTAATATAATAATATTAAAAAAAATAAGTTGAAATTTAATAACTTTTATGAATTAATAGTTAAAATTGTCACATATATTTTTTAAAACTAATAAATTAATGAATTGACATAAATTTTGAGTGATGATGTGTTAATCTTTATATATAGGATTAGAAATAACCTCTTTAATTCATTGCTTTCATTAAGTTTTTGATTTTTTAAATAAAATTATTTAATTTTTCAATAAATGTATTTAATTCCGAGAGAAGCGTATTCTCCATTCTAATTTTTCCTAGACTAAACGATTAACCTTGTATCATATCATGTAAGTTTCCGCTACGTCGGCATGATCCCAATTCTCATCACCAATTGACAAAAACAATATTCATATAGAATTTTTTATACTTGAGAGGGGGATACTTTTTATCCATATATAAAAAATCATTTTGGACGATGCATGTATAACAATTTTCTTTATTTGGAAATAGTATAACAAGCTTTTGACTCAGATATAATTTTCTTAAAAATCTCAATATTCTTATAAATAAATTAAGATTATTAGTTCATCCAATCATAAATTTTATGCAATTTCTCATTATTTTTCTCTAAATAGATACCACTTTCTCTTGCTCTCCAATCCCATAAGCATCCATCATCCATCATACTATAAAGCTTGAATGCTGTGAAGTTCTGATAGTGTTTATAGTTTGGCCCTTGTCTTAATGAACACATAAAACGCGTAGTACGAAAAATGTTACGATTAAATTCAGCTAAATAATGGTCCCCGATTGGTAATGTTGTTGGCCCTAATACATCATCTTTGGAGTAACATCTCATCCATAGATATTTATTCGTTTTGAGTTCGTTCGTGATCTTGATTCCGGCTCCGGAAACATAGCCAAGTATGCATAGGCTAAAAACAAATAAAAAGATTGGAATGTTTCTCATTTACTTTATTTTTTGGTAGATGTTTTGTTTTATGTTTGTTAACTTGGTTTTTGTGTGTGTTTTAGGTGTTATATATACACACATTTGTGTTACTATTTGTTGACATTTTGTTCCTTATTAGTATAAATATATCTTTGATTAATCATATTATGTAAACATAAACTTGAAAAATCTTTTGGAGTTAAAAGTGGTACCTTAGTGATGCTTATCAAAAGAGGAGATTTTTTGGAAGGAAATAATATATTTATCAAAATATATAAATTAGTTGCTTGTTTTAATTAATGAAATTTATGTTGCTTGTTGAACATCTTATTTGGCTTATCCCACAAGAAAGCATCAATTTTCTCAGAGCCACATATGTCGGGAATAGACATCAATTTTGGTACAAAGAGCTTTTTTTTTTGTCACTCAGATTCTCATTATAATTTAACCGGTTACAAGATAGAGCGTCGTAAACGAATACATTCGAACAACAAACTTTAAAAGCTGAAACTTTAAAATAAGCATAGTTTAAAGATAGAGACACAAACTTAATTAAGTTTGATAGATAGTTAGAAGAGTTGTAGAAACAACCTAACCCAAATAAACTCGAGATAGAAACAGTCTTCAAACCATTTTCATCAACTAACAATAGGATAGTCTTAATGGTCAACATACCAAAAGACTTTGACACTAGGTCTATAACCTCGGATTTCGCCGAAACGTTCTCTGTTGCATCTTCTGGTTCCGGGGAAACTTCTACACAAGATGACAAGACGGTAATAAGACAAACCACCTTTCCCAACTTATAAGCTCGAGATGAATTTTTCTTCTTGAAGAAGAAAGGTAACAAGGTTCTCTCCAAAAAGGAGGAATGTGGTGGAAACGATCTCTCTCGGCCTCGTCGAGAGGAAATTGGTATAGACCTCTCCATTAAGAAGTGGTCTAAAAGCATAGACATTGCAGTGATTTAAGGAGTTCTTAGTGTGTGGGCCCTACATAAAATTTAAGAGTTTTGTTGTTTTGTCTCTTATCTGAGGACCGATTTTTGTGCAGTATGTGGGCCCCACTGACACGTGGCAGACCACGATTGGTCAGGTTTTTTTAATTTTTTAATTTTTTTTTAAATGAAAAAAAAAATAAAAACTTACCTTAGAGACCGGCTGCATTGCACATGGTCTAAGAGGCTGAGCATTTTTAACTTCACAAAAGTCATAACATGCTTCAAATTAAGATCAACATAAACACATAGCACCTTACCATTAATCTTGAGTTGTTGAAAAGCAAAGACCTTGAGATAACCTTTAATTTGATGATAAAGTTGTACACAACTCAATGAAAGATGGGCTGCAAAACTAGTCGGAGATCGCGACGGAGCAGACCATAGACGGCATCGATTGGTGAAGAACTCAATAGAAAGACCAACCCGAGAAAGAGTAGAGACAACGTACTGGACATCGTTTCTCTGTCGGAGCTGAATCTTTGTGTGGTACAAAGAGCTTTTTAATGGTAATCTAGGAAAGAAAAATTTGTGATGTTTGTTTTTCTAACATTTTTCATGGCATTTTAAAAAACACCCTAAAAATATCATCTAAAAAATCCTCAAAAAAATACATGCAAGGGAAGCCAAAAAATTTATCCTATCGGGTTTGGTCCGGTTTCGGTTCTCATATTATCCTATCGGGTTTTAATATTTTCTAACTCGGATTTCCGTTCTAACCCGAATCGACCTGAGGCCTGAATTGTACTAAAATAGACTTGAAGATATACACATGTATATAGTTTTGATAAGCTAGTAGGCTATTTCAGTTTTTGTGGGTTATATGAATAAGCCGAACCAAAACCCGAACCGAATCCGAATTACCCGAAATAAGACCCAAAATTCTTACTAAAAATATGTTAAACCTGAAAATTCGAACAAAAAATCAAAAAACCCGAACCGAATAATATTTGGTTCCAGTTCAGGTTTTGTTAAATATACGAAACTCGACCTGAACCCGAATATATTAGAACCGAACATAACTGTATTTGTAAATAACTCGAACTAATCATATATTCTTTAACCCGAAAAACCCGAACTCGAATCCTATATTCTTTAACCCGAAAAATCCGAACTCGAATGAGTCCGACCTGAAAACCGAATGCCCGAACTCCAATCCACTAAGCAAAGTTCCCGATACCCGTTGGCAATTTATGAGACATGCTTTTATGAAAGACCATTATCGAAAGCCGAAATAACTAATCAAACTTTGCAAGCTATTCAAAGAAAAAGACCCGCATTATGCATACCCCGGTAAATGAAGGTGTAATCCATTTACCGAAATTCGCAGACCCATTAGAAGAAAGTCCGCTTTAATGATTTTTTATGTGATAAAGTCTTATTTATATTAGAAGATTTCTTATTTTGTTTCTTATTGTTTTTAATGTGGGAAAAATTTAATTCTTAAAAGTTTTATATGTGGGACTGAATTCGTTGGACCCCAAATTTATAGAATTCGTCGAACAAAAATTATTCAAAAATATAAGGAATAAAACGCAAAAAATAAAATAAAAATCCTAAAAGCTCTCACGTCGCGACACGTATGCGTTTTGTCTTTTTTTTTAATAGTATAGATGAGGAGCTATTAAGAAACTATTTCTACTACTTTATTAATTATTATCTTTTTATCACTTTTTTAATTATTATCTAAGAGTCTTTTAAAGTTTTATTTACGTGACTTTAAAAATCCATGTAAGAAAATCAAAAAAAGAATTTTCATGACTTTAAAAAATTTAAAGTGGCCAAAGTATGTTTGGTTGAGTTTAATTAAACTTTGAGGACTTTGATTTTTTTTTTCAAAGCCACAAAAGCCCTTGTCAAGCACCACCTAAAACTTAAAAGGTGTTTTAAAAATAAGAAATTATGGTGAAGATGTTAGGATGTACGGTGAAATCTTCGTAAATTATTAATGTTGCGACTACGATATTTAATAAATTAATTTATAAAAAATTAATAACTATACGAAAAACTATTTTGGACTCGGAAAGAAACTAATTATTTATCGGATATTAATTTATAAAAGTTCTGTTATTTATACTCGTATTTTAGGTATTTGTGAAACCCCATTTTTCAAAATCAAAACTAAAAGACAATTTCAAAAAATGTGAAATCACACTGAAAAGTGTTAAGATACAATAAAAAAGTCTATTAATTAATAAATCGGAACACTGGTATGTACAAAGTTTCTCTATAAAATAATAACTTTTTCGGATTCAAAATAGATTTTTGATACATCAACAAAAGTTTTTAGCTATTTTAGTTACAACCAATCACAAAGTGACATAAATGAGTCTCTAAGGGCATCCCCATCGGGGTTTCTAGAAGACAAGAAACCTTTCAACTGTTGATAACTGGTGAGGCCCATGTCCAACTCCTAATTAATATGATATTGTCCGCTTTGGGCTCATATCTCGAACCCTCACGGTTTTACTTATTGGGCTTCTTCCCAAAAGGCCTCATATTAATTGGGGTTGGACTCTCCTTATATATTAGACATTACTCGTCTAAACTTCCGATGTGGGACTTAGTTTGTTATCCCAACATTCTCCCCCTCAAACTAAGGACCACATATCCTTACCTTCTCCTCTCGAAACTTGGCACATATCTCGTACCGTCTTAATCTTGAGGTAATCTAGAGGGTTCTTCCCACATCGAACCACACAACTTTTCTAGGTCCGTTTCTTTAACCTAGGCTCTGATACCATGTTGATAACTGGTGAGGCCCATGTCCAACTCCTAATTAATATGATATTGTCCGCTTTGGGCTCATATCTCGAACCCTCACGGTTTTACTTATTGGGCTTCTTCCCAAAAGGTCTCATATTAATTGGGGTTGGACTCTCCTTATATATTAGACATTACTCGTCTAAACTTCCGATGTGGGACTTAGTTTGTTATCCCAACATCAACTGTTGGAGATGGCCTAAGAGTTAAAACATAAATCATGGGTTTATGAAGTTTTAAGCAAAGAAATATACAATAAAAGTGACATACCCTCAAGAAATTAATATTTTTTGCTACAAAATCTGATTTTACTAATTAAACATTATAACAAAAAAGAAAACTTATAAAATAAATCAACAATGGGTTTATGAAACTAAAACGAAACAAAACAAACATTATCAAAAATATAAGATCTAAACAACAAATAAAAAAACAATTATGGGCATTATCCCAATTCACAACACATGTTGACATTTTTTATTATTTATTATTTTTACGATAGTTTAGATTGGGCTAATGGGTCAGCCATTTGTGGCCACAAATGTTACAAAAAAAAACGTAAATAGTGTTGAGAGGGGGATACTTTTTATCCATATATAAAAAAGCATTTTGGACGATGCATGAATAACAATTTTCTTTATTTGGAAATAGTATAACAGGCTTTTGACAATCAAATATAATTTTCTTAAAAATCTCAATATTCTTATAAATAAATTAAGATGATTCGGTCATCCAATCATAAACTTTATGCAACTTCTCATTTTGTTTCTCTAAATAGATACCATCTTCTCTTGCTCTCCAATCCCATAAGCATCCATCATCCATCATACTATAAAGCTTGAATGCTGTGAAGTGCTGATAGTGTTTATAGTTTGGCCCTTGTCTTAATGAACACTTAAATCGCGTAGTTCTAAAAAAGTTAATATCAAATTCATTTAAATAATGCTTCCCGATTGGTAATGTTGCTGGACCTAATACATCCTCGCTGGAGAAACAACTCATCCATAGAAGTTTATTCGATTTGAGTTCGTTCGTGATCTTGATTCCGGCTCCGGAAACATAGCCAAGTATGCATAGGCTAAAAACAAATAAAAAAATTGAAATGTTTCTCATTTACTTTATTTTTTGGTAGATGTTTTGTTTTATGTTTCTTAACTTGGTTTTTGTGTGTGTGTTTAGGTGTTATATATACACACATTTGTGTTACTATCGTTGACTTGAAGATTTTGTTCCGTTTTAGTTTTAAGTTATGATATATGTCAAATGGCATAATATCTTTTGATTAATTATATTATGTAAATATAAATTTTGAAAATCTTTTTAAAAATCTTTTGGAGTTAAAGTGGAACCTTAGTAATGCCTATCAAAAGAGAATAATTTTTGGAAGGGAATAATATATTTATGATCAAAATATATAAATTAGTTGCTTGTTTTTAATTAATGAAATTTATGTTGCTTGTTGAACATTTAATTTGGCTTATCCCACAAGAAAGCATCAATTTTCTGAGAGCCAAATATGTCGGGAATAGACATCAATTTTGGTACAAAGAGCTTTTTAATGGTAAAAAATTTTGTGATGTTTGTTTTTGTCTAAACATTTTTTCATGGTATTTTAAAAAACACCCTAAACATACCATCCAAAAAATCCTCAAAAAATACATGCAAGGGAAGCCAAAATACAAAAAAAATCGCCAAAATTATGTGAATACAAAAACATAGTTTAACATTTTTCTAAATTAGTATCAATTTAGTTTTGATAAGATTTAGTTTTTAAGTTTTAGGTTCTAATCATAAGAGTTCTTTGTGTTTTGGAGTAAAAACCAAGAATTGTATTTGTGGCAACTGCCTTTCCTTAAGCTATTTTAGTCAGTGTTCAAGAAAGCGTTTTAGGCGTCCGCGTCCGCCTAGGCGGCGCTAGGCTCTTATAAACCGTCCCGACTACCTTTTAATCCGCCTAAAACATTATGATCTTATAAAAAATCACATAATATAATTTTATTATTTATAAATTATGATATTTAGTATTTATATTTATAAAATAAAGATATCAACGCTATATAATAATAATAAAAATATTTTAAAGATTTTATTATCTATAAGCTATGATATTTTGTACATTCTATTATGTATATATAATATATTGTATGAGAAAATTTGGAAAAATGACTCATATATGTTTTGTATTTTGAAAAGTAGACCTTTTATTTATTTTTTTGAAAACTAACTCTTTTTAGATGACATTTGACTTTTTTGCCCACATTTAAATTAATAATTAATTATTATTGAATAAAATTTAAATCAGAAAAATATAATTAAATTTTATATCTTTAAAATCTAAACTCAAAATGATATATTTAATAATAATATATTTATTTTTTATCTTAGATAAATTTGTAGTATTTGTTTTATACTTAAAATTTGATTATAAATAAATCTATTAATATTTTAAGTTTCCCTACCAATGCTCGATATCCTATATATAATGTTTAATATGTCGGGTTACGAAGATGGTATAATACGTCGATGAGTTGTTGATTTCGTTAATCAATATGTCACAAGAGATGAAAGAGGTAAGTCGATTAAATACAAAGAAGAGGGATAAGATGAAGAAAAAGCAGAAAACAATCGATGAAGAAGAAAAATTAATTGAAATCATGGTTCAAATTAAAATCTAGAAATCCCAATTCACATTAAACGTGTAAGAAGCGTTCACGTCTAGGTTATTACACAAAGATTCGTAACATAGTCATGTGCAATCCGAGTAAATACACTTGAAATCTATGTTAGCCGCGAGTTTCGTTAAATCTTTGACTTGTGGATTAAACATACACCATTTGTTCGGTAAGTAGGAAACGTCTTTTGCTTCGACTAAGATCTTGTTTTATCCTTTTCCTGATAAATCTATCGGAAATTTAGGTTGTCCATCAAATTTTGAATATCCCCAATGACGTTCGAAGTCGCCGGGAGCTATGATTTTAGCATAATCCGAATAAATAGACTTCATTGTAGATTGGTCTTAATGATGTGCCTTTGTTTGTTCCTAGCCTCGGTAATAGAGCGTTATAGAATCTATATGCATTGCCTGCGAAATAAGAAACGAAAATGAATAACTACTGATATGATTCTCCTATGGGACTCGACACTTTGAAGATGACTACGTAAAGATCGCGAAAGATACAGATGACTACGTAATTATTATCTTTTTATCACTTTATTAATTACTAGATGAAATCCCGCGCAATACGCGGACAAATTACATAAAAGCTTTTTATAATTATATATTAATATTGTTAGTAAATTTGTATATTTATAGTTAGATTTAAACGGAAATTAATATTATACCCGTTATTTTATTAACAAATAAATATAAAAGATACACAATAATATATGGTAATAGTAAATAAGTGATTTTTACTTTTTTCATCTATTAAGAAATAAAAATAACACATTTTTTGTTTTATTACATTGCTTTTGTTATTTACATGAAAAAACATTTGTTTTAAATTAATAATTAGATAGTGGATCCTTGAAGATAACAAATAAGTTATCATAAAGATTTTCTTTATTTTTTCAAGTAATTTTACGTTTTTTTCAAGTAATTTTACGTTTTTTTCTTCTTATTTCTAATTTTTTATTGATTATTTCTCAAAATATTCTTAAATTTTTCTTTTTTTAAGTTATTTTTCTTATTTCTGATTATTTTATTATTCTATATTTCGGATTAATTTTTTTCATTTCTAATTATTTGATAATTAAGTTAATTTTTTAATTTTGATTATTTTCCTTATTTCTGTTTTCCTCAATATTGTTAAGTTTCCATTTTATAATATATTTACGTATCAATTTTAATACACATATTACGATATGAACTAACCAATTTTTGTTTTTCCTTTATCTTTTTTCTTATTTTTTGTTTTGACTTTTTATTTAAACATTACATTTTTCTTCTTTTAAAATTATTAACATTTTTTTCCTAAACATTATTAACATTTTTCCTAAAATTGTTAACATTATTAACAATTTTTTCCTCTGTTTTAATTGTGACGCGTGTCACGATCTGGTGAGTTATAATTAAACGCGCTCAATTTTATATAATAAGATTATCTAAAAGTCTTTTAAAGTTTTATTTACGTGACTTTAAAAACCCATGTAAGAAAAACAAAAAAGGAATTTTCATGACTTTAAAAAATTTAAAGTAGCCAAAGTATGTTTGGTTAAGTTTAATTAAACTTTGAGGTCTTTGATTATTTTTCAAAGCCACAAAAGCCCTTGTCAAGCACCACCTAAAACTTAAAAGGTGTTTTAAAAATGAGAAATTACGGTGAAGATGTTAGGATGTACGGTGAAATCTTCATAAATTATTAATGTTGCGACTACGATATTTAATAAACTAGGGGCGAAGCCCCGCGCAAGCGCGGGGATGTTCGTTATACCTCAATTGGTAGCATTGAACTTGTCTTATGCTTGTCGACGGAACCGTGAAACATACCAAAAAGCATCAACTGTTGTGGTCGGTGGGGGAATTTGAACTTACTTGGGTTGAATATGTGTGCGTTTTGACGTTTTTGTGTGGAGTTTGAATGGTGTGGAAGGCATGAAAATTTTGTATGATGCTCTCGTTTGGCCATCATGAGGCAGTAGACGTGGAGGCATGTAGGAAAACGATTTTAGACTTTTTTGGGTGTTTCTTAGAGTGGCAATGGGTATATTGTAAACTCAAATTAGTCATTTTGTGGATAAATGTATTCGTTAGACCGCAAATTAGCGAAAATAAATGGACCCAACTCCAGTTTGTTACCTTATGCGTTAGAGCACGCATTCATGATTCTGATACATGTACCCCTCCGCGTTCCAATGTAATATGTGACATGTTTGGGGAAGCGGATTTGCCTGAGAGGTCCTCATATTCCAATGCATCAGATTTGTTTGCGGCGTCTACCGTAGTCTGTGTAAAAGTTTAACAAATCATAGTAAGAAGATTGATGCATCAGTTAAAAAAAGTCTGAGTGTACTACCTCTTTGCATGCCAGTTGAGTGATGCCGACAACGTTGAAGGGGCGGTTAGTCGTTGTGAAGTTGTCTGCTGTGAGCACATGGAAGACATAAGTACGACCCCGTAGCTGTTTAAGGGCCCGTGGAATAACGTTTCTCTCAGGTAGAGCAACCTGAAAGGTCGACAATAAGCTATTGTGCCCAAGTGACAGAAGATAATCTCGGTGTTATAAAGCTTAGGGTAGCGATACCTCATCAGAAATTTGGGTGGACGCCATCTTGGAAGTTAGAGCGATCATGTCCTTGTCATCAACCACAAAAGTAGCGTAGTTTTGACCATCATCCACAAGCATTTCAATGCGGTACCTCTTGACCATGCGTTCTTATAACCATTTCGGAATAAAAGTTATGGGTTGCGTGTAGGAGGGTGGAAATGGGATTACTTGACAATAACATCTGATTGCATGGCACTGGATTGCCCGCACTGGTGAGTAGCCGCATAATAATGTACTGATTTATCACAGACGCTGCATGAGATGGTGAACCAGCCATTGCGCGATACAATATCAACAATCCGAGCCTTGCAACTAAAGAGAGAGGCTTGTCGATCACGGGAAACATAAGTGAGTTATGCTTTCTTAATACCGCAGTTGAACACGTGGAGGATTGTTTGGACTAAAGAGGAAGGCATGTCGATCACGGGATGTTTGTTTAATTAAAATTTATTAAACACACATTTATCTTATCTATTAATTGGAAAGCATTATTGCAAATTACCCTTAAAAACACTAATTACAATACAATGTCACTACATTTTTTTACTAACCTATGTTTATAATGTGGGCTAATTTACAGAATTTACAAAGCCTATACTCGACCCAATTGAATACAAATTATACAAATCATAATAGCAAATACATATTTTTATTTGAGGAATTCACAAGACTACACCAATTCAACACTTCTTTCACAAAATTACATCTAATTAAATATTTTCTATAATTACGCTCTTTTAAAATTTTAAAAGGTTGATTTATCCTTAAAAAACTATCAAAATTTAAATCTTTTCATTTAGGTTCGCTAATTTGTGTTTACGGTATAATATCAAAGGGTAGATTTTGTATATGTAGGCTTTATTTAGATTTAATTTTGACTGTTTAGGTGTAGTTTTACAAAATAACTTTGAAATGACGTATTTTGTAAAACGCAATTCAAATGGTGTAGTTTTGTAATTTTTCTTTTAGTATTTGTAACGGGTCGTTAAAATATCACAAAAAAAATTAAACGAATGATAATGGTTATGAGATTAAATCGAATTCAATTTATGCATAAATATTTATGTGTAATTTAGCAACGGGTCAAAAAATAGCAAAAATAATTCATAATATATAACTAAATTATATTCCAAATATAAATATAATTTTGAACTTTATATTAAATATAATTCAGTAAACTATTTTTAAATTTGTATCAAGACCTCTTGGAAGGTATATCCCGGCGTAAAATTTTTAAATATTTCTAGTACGCGGATGAATCCCGCGTTAAGCCATACCTCGCACAATCTACATGTTTTATTTAATGTATTTTATGAAATAAGAGACTATCTATACATATAATCCAAGTCGGTGAAAAAAATTAATATATATACTTTTTACTAAATAACTATAAATATATAAAATTAAAAACTATATTAAATTTCGCACGTACGTGCGGGTCCTCATCTAGTTATTTATTAATAGTTATTTATGTGTTTTCTTAATTTGTGTGAAAAATTTAATCAAACAAAAAACAATTTTTGTAATATTTTTGTATATTTATTTTATATAATAAGATATGAATCTATTTTAAATATATAATTATATATGAAATATACCAACTAAAATTTTCAATTTCCATATGGGATTGAAAATTTTCGCAAAGAAATGGGATTGAACAAGTAATAATATGCATATAAGCTATAACCATCGTTTTCTTAGCAAACCAATTAAATTTAATTTCTTAAACAAACCAAATCAGAAAAAACCAAATAAAACCAAAAGAAACTAAACATTCATTTTTTTTAGTAAAAACCAAACCAAACATTCAACTTTACTCGCATCTCTCTCTAAATCGGCGTTTTCATCACAAAGAAAAAAAAACCCTTAAAAACCCTAATTTCATCATCTTCTTCTTCGTCTACGCGAATCGCTGCGTTTTAGTTTTTCCCCGTCAAAGAGAGAAGACAAGAGAAGAGATGAGACAGAAAAAGAACAGAAGAACCGTCAGGTTCTTCACCGTCAGTTTCAGATTCCGCCTTACAAAATCCTCTGCGACGAAACATTCATACATCATCTAATCTCCAACGTCATCACTCCCGCCGACACAACTATCCCCGATTTACTCGGTGGTCCCTTCAAGCTATTCACCACCAGGTTTCTTCTTCTTATTCCTCTTCCTCTCTTACTAAGCTCTTAAATCTTATTTTATTCCCTTTTTGTTGTTGTTGTAGATGTGTTATTGCGGAGTTGCAGAAACTTGGAAAAGACTTCACGGAGTCTCTTAAAGCTGCACAAATGCCTACCACCGCAACGTAAGCTTCCCTTTTTTGATTTATTCGTCTTTTGATTTTTTCTTAGGATGCTAATAGATGTAATTTCATTGGATTGTGTATTGATTCGTTGGTTTTGTAAGATTTGTTTTGTGTGAGTTTGTGATAATTTGTGGGTTTGATTTTATATATGTAACCTCTGTAACCGCTGCGGGGAAGATGAGAAGATCTTAATGGAACTTAAATTCGAAGCGAAAACCCTCGGAAGCGTGCAGAAGGGGTAGCGATCACTAACGGAGCAATCTTTATCATTTGGACCAGAAATTATATGATTAAACACACAGCTAGAGAAGGCCCACATAAAATTTTTAGGCCCAATGCAAAATAAATACACGTGGACACCTTAGGTGAGAGGCAAAAACTCTCTCATTATATATTAGATTAATTTATAAAAAATTAATAGTTATACGAAAAACTATTTTAGACTCGGAGAGAAACTAATTATTTATCGGATATTTTTTTATAAAAGTTTTGTTGTTTATACTCGTATTTTAGGTGTTTGTGAAACCCCATTTTTCAAAATCAAAACTAAAAGACAATTTCAAAAAATGTGAAATCACACTGAAAAATGTTAAGATACAAGAAAAAGTCTATTAATTAATAAATTGGAACACTGGTATGTACAAAGTTTCTCTATAAATTAATAACTTTTTCGGATTCAAAATAGATTTTTGATACATAAACAAAAGTTTTTAGCTTTCATTGTAGTAACATAAACATATCTGAGTTGTAATAAAAATTTAACTTTTAGACACTAATAAGTAATAACCACAAGAGATTAGATTCACCAAGATATATAAATTATACCTTTTTAACATGTTTTCAGTTAACAATGTTGTAATAAGGCTATATTTTTAGACATTTGATTTCACAATCAAATAAAAAAAGCTTTTACACACTAAAAGAAAACAGAATCACTAAACGAACCAATTTTTAGAGCACCTCATATTGTCAATAAAAAGGGGTCTTTGATAAACGAGATTTTACCCCGTTAAATCTAATATCTTAATTGTAGTACTTAAGATGTCAAACCAAATCAGGAGCAAACAATGTACTTGAATTTATGAGAAACGAACTCAGTTTAAGCGTAATCAAAAGGTTGTTGTTTGTGTGATTTTGTAACCGAAAATTAAATAAAACGAAAACGAGAATTAAGAGTTTTTAAAAGATTAATTAAAAGCTAAACAATCGAGTTAAGGTGTTTTAAGGGTGATTAAACTTTCGATTTCAAATTGTCTTTTACAAAAATAACTTTAAGGTTTTGAAAACGATTTTAGATCAATCCACTCTCGTGGCAATGATCCTTTTCTCAACAATTAAACTAAAACAATATCTTGGATAGTTTAATCGTCGAGAAACTTTAAGAGCAAATCAATTCTAACCACCAAGCTTATTAACACGGATCTCTCGGTTAAGCTAGGCTTGGTTCTAAGGTAATTGTTCGGGAACCTTTATAATCTCTCGATTCATAAAGTTTCTGGGTTCAATAATCGAATGGCCAACTCGATTAAGGCTTTAAGATTGTTACCAAAGACTAAAGTTTATGATCTATTAAGTCCTAGACAATTATTAATCTTAGATTCAATCAATCCCCTTTTACCCTAACCCAATTGTCTAAGGGAAACTACTCACTAAGCATGTTGAATCTTAAAACAATGGATATTGAAGAAAGCATAAACATAAACAAATCAAAGAGATAAAGGGTTCAAGAAAACTCTTATTGATGATGATGAAGATCACAAAGGTGGCCAAAGAAGCAATCACCAAGAAATCCTCACAAGTTCCACCAAACAAAAACAAAACTAAGATCCTTTTGATAGGGTGGCTGTGTGTTGTTTTACCCTAATAAAAAAGTCTAAACCGAAAAATAAAATAAAGGAAACCAAAAATCAAACCGGTTTTCCTTTTTACATAGCAAAAAACCAAATCTTATAAAATTTCGCAGCCTGTATCGGTCAAGGCAAACCGATACAGGCTGGCCGATACGCGCTTCGGCAAATCTTCCTTCGGCTCTGTTTTCTTCGTATCGGCCAGGCTAAGCCGATACGATAGGTCGATATGTGTCTTCGGGTCTTCTTCTCTTGTATCGGTCACTCCAAACCGATACGGTTGGCCGATACAAGCTTCGGCGAAACCTCTGTTTTCAATATCGGCCACGGAGACCGATATGCTTGGCCGATACACACTTCGACAAACTCTCTCGTCTTCCGTATCGGCCAAGCGAAACCGATACAACATGCCGATGCAAGTGTATCGGTTTCTTTTTGGCTCAAATCCATCAATTTCGCCGTCTTTATGCTCCAAAACCCGAAACACACAAAACAAACCAAAATGCAACCTATATGCAACCTATATGACACTAAATGCAACCTAAATGAATGAGTTCTAATGCATAACCTAAAGTAAAATGTGTAAAATATGCAAGTTATCAACTCCCCCAAACTTATCCTTTGCTTGTCCTCAAGCAAGAGAATTTCGCATCAAAGTTTAGGAAGGTGTGGAGGCGGGGACCTCGAACCAAAAGTAACGCGAAGAGTGTAGTGAACGAGTATCCTAAACGTAGTATCCTATCGCAACCGAGCTAGTTCTACCTATTGCCATTCATCTCAAACTCCGTCTAAATCCGTTATTATTACCAAAAGCATGTGATCCACTTGTCTAGTCTAAGCACCTTTCACATTCAATTAAGCATCGTCGAAGCATGAAACATGATCAAGAATTTTCAAGAGTTTTTCTATTTGTCTAGGTAAGAACGGGATTTCGAATCAAACGAGGAGGCTAACACTCAGGCATGTGGTTAGTTGTAGCGCGGTTTCTCTCGGGGAGTGAAAGGGTTAAGCAAAATCGGGAAAGACAAGAAGCAATGCAAATCCGGACATCCATCCCTATACAATTCTAATCTCTAACCCATCTTTTCACTCTCTACACACTTAAGCATTCAAACACCGAGTTTTCTTTCATTTTTTTTTTTTTTTCTTAACTACCTTAGGGGTTTTATTTGGCTAACTTTGTTTTATTTTTTTTCGATTTTTATGTTTTTTTTTTTTTTTTTTTTTTTTTTTTTTTTTTTTTTTTGTAGCCATTCTTTACCCCTAGGAGTTTTACAATTTAACTCGTGTTTATTTTCCGAAAATACGTTTTAGTTCAAAGATGTGTTTCCCGTTATCCCGTCTACAAACTAGCATATGATAACCTAGCCAAATGGATGTCCTTCCTTGTCGCTCCCTATACTTTCAAGTTTTTGCGAAACCAAACAATCACTAAATGAAAAGAATTCTCACAAGTGTTTGGGTTTAGGCGAAGGGGGTGAGAGGGGAATCATCCTTATAATGAGAATGACCGGATTGCGCTTAAGGTGTTTCGGTTTAGGAAGCCACAATCCGTAGAAATCACAAAGCCATAGAAATACTCTTAGAAACTCTCAATCATGCTAATTAGAAGTCAAGTTTAGGTTCAAATAATTTTTGAAGGCTACCTAGAACTATCAAGCTTCATAACCACACTATTGGCTTTTTAAACATCAATGTCTAGGGTCGAGATTTCAAGATTTTCGGCGAGTTCTAAGTCGTTTGAGGAAGACACTACACCTAAGATACCGTTCAAAACACTAGACGCGTCGCTTTATAAGGCTAAAATCATCATAGATCCCCTATGCATATGACCTAAATGAACTAATCCTAAATGCATTTTTTTTTTTTTTTTTTTTTTTTTTTTTTTTTGGGTTTTTTCGTTTTTTTTTATGCCACTAATATGAAACTATATGACTACTCCCCCAAACTTAAATCACACGGTCTCCGTGTGAAACAAGCATTGGAGAAGGTTCCTAAATGTATGTATGAATGACTCTAATATGAAAAACTAATGCGTATGCACATGGTTCAGGTGTTACCTCTGTAGTACTAACACGACGAATAGTCGTCGTATCGGTTTCAGCAGACCGATACTCTTGCCCGATATCGGTCCAGCAACCGATACAACAGCCGATACGCCTTTCGAATTCGTTTTCCTACTTCGTTTTCACTCGAAACCATCAAACACGACATAAACTCTAAGTGAATTATTATCTAAATGCAAACTAAAATTGTATGTACAAGGATAGACATGGGACTTCCTCCCAAGTGAGCTTGTTTATAGTCTCTTAGCTTGACTTTACCCCCTTCTTTTTAGGCGACATTGGGGTTTGAAAGAGATGTCGAATCTCCTTCGGTGACAACTTCGTGTACCCGGGGCGGCTTGAGATTTACTCCTTTCACACCAAACTCGCCTCCATCTTTGTGCTTCTCTTGCCTTGAGTCGCAGCGAGCACTCCTTGCTTCTTTCTTGAAAGCCTTCTTCAAAGATTTAACCTCGTTGATTAACTTTCTAATGACGCGGTTTTGAGACATGTTCCAATGCGCCTTTCTGAACTTCCTAGGAGGGGATTGGTGTTCCACTTTTGGAGCTTTGGGTTTGCTCCTTGCATCATCACTAGACTTACCATTGCTAGCATCTTTTTCCACTCCAATCACCAAAGCTTCACAAGGGACCATCTCCGTAGGCTTCTTGACTACATCGTTGATGTTGTACCGCTGAACAAGGTCCTTCCCAAGGTGCAAATCTATCTTACCAACCTTCACATCTATGACGGCTCCAGCGGTTGCCAAGAAAGGTCTTCCAAAGATGAGTGGATTATTAAGCTCTTTGTCAATCTCCAAGACGACAAAATCTGTTGGAATGAAAACGTCCCCCAATTTTACAGAATGTCTTCCAAGATTCCAACGGGTACCTTCACGGATCTATCGGCCAGCACCAAAGAGATCTTAGTAGGTTGGAAAGAAGAAAGACCAAGTCGTTTAGCAACAGATAGAGGCATAACGTTGACACTAGCCCCTAGATCGCACAAGCACTTTTCGAAGACCAAAGGACCAAGAGTGCAAGGCAAAGTAAAACTCCCTGGATCACCAAGTTTCTTAGGAGAATGGTTCTTTTGAATGATCGCGCGCACTCTTGTGAAAGCTTCACCGTGTCTTCCAAGTTTTTGGACTTGTTTTTGATGGTGTCTTTCAAGGATTTGGTGGAGTGAGGGACTTGGTTGAAAGCGTCAACAAGAGGCATGGGAGTTTGCACCTCGTTTATTTGCTTCTCGAGCTTAGCTCTAAAGTACTCCTTCAAGAGATGCATCTTGGCTCGACCCGGAAAAGGTAGCTTATCTTTATAAGGAGATGTCACATAAACGGGTTTCTTCTTTTTCTCGGATTTTTCTTCCGTATCGGCCATGTTCTTGGCCGATGTAGGTGGTCGATATCGGTCATCTCGAAACCGATACTCCCGGCCGATGCGAGTGTCCCGTCTCCTGTTCGCTCGTATCGGCCTTGTCCTTGGCCGGCACGGGTGGTCGATATCGGCCGGTTGTGGCCGATACGCCCGGCCGATACGGGTGTCCCGTATCTTCCTCTTTACCGTCTCCTCCACTTTCTTCGTCCAAGAGCGTGGTATCTGCCTCGTGGGACTGTTCCACCTCCCCGACCTGATCCGCATTGTCCTCAATGAGATCGCTTGAAAGAATTTGTGTACCACTACGAAGTTCTATTGAGTTGACATACTCTCTAGTATTGGCTTCAGGTTTACCCGGGAGTTGGCCCATTGGTCGCTTAGAAGCTGAGGTAATTTGAGCCACTTGATTGTCCAGAGCTTTCAAGTGAGATGTCATTGATTCAAACTTGGCGTTGAGATCATTGTAGGAGTTATCAACCTTTGCGTTTATCTCTTTCTTGAACGTGTTGAACTCCATTTGACTCCGGGTTTGGCCGTCTAGAATCTGTTTTAACATCTGAATGGTTTGATCACCTGGGGAGCTGGTGATGCAACCACTCCTTGAGCGACAGGAGGGTTGTTGTACCCTGGAGGACGATTAGGTGGTGGTCTCGGTACGTATCCGCCTTGGTTGTATTGAGGTTTACCTTGGTAACCTCCTTGTTGCGCATGGGGATAGACCTGGTCTTGGGGGTTGGCTACGTTGTTGTTTCGGTAGGAGAGATTTGGGTGTTGAGAATAGTTGTTGAAACGCCCGCCGTTCTGATTACCCATGTAGTTAATCTCCTCTTGATTCCCCTCTCGTTGGGGGTATTTGTTCATCGCCACTACCAACGTAGTTTATGCCCACTTGGTTGGACATGAGTAGCTTATCCAGCTTCTCATTCACCGCCTTTATCTCTCTCTTGAACTCGCTCATCGTTCCCCGAGTTGCGGATGGTGCGATCAAAGTCCTCTCCGTAGTTACTATCGCTAAGGGCGTAGTTCTCCACCGAAGCCGTCCATCGGCTTCCGTCTTCCCAAGGAAATTTCCTTGGCTAGCCGAATCGAGAAGCATCCCGAACTTCGGTTTTAGGCCCCGATAGAACGTGCCGAGTAGGCTTTCTCCCGTGAAACCGTGGTGCGGGCATCTCACCGTGTAACCCTTGAAACGTTCCCAAGATTCGCCGAACGTTTCTTGGTCTTTTTGTGCGAAAGCGGAGATCTCGTTTCGCAGCTTTGATGTCCTCACCACCGAGAAAAACTTTGTGAGAAAGGCCGTCTTACATGCTTCCCAAGTCGTATGGTGTCCTTCACAAGGTTTTTCTGCCATATGTGTGCTTTGTCCCCGAGTGAGAAGGGGAACAAGCGCAGCTTAAACATGTCCTCATTGACACCATTGATCTTCACCGTGTCGCAAAGCATGTCAAACGGTGAAGGTGATCAATGGGGTCTTCACTAGGCAGCCCGTAGAACTTGTTGCTGGACACCATGTTAATGAGACTAGACTTTATCTCAAAGTTATTGTTGGCGATGGCTGGTGGTGTGATGCCACTACGGTTTGTGATGTTTGATGGCACATCCGCCGTACCAATTGTGCGTGCAACGTTAGGTACGTTGTTTGCGTTAGGTGCGTCACCCATCTCGAATTCGATTCCGAACCCGAAGTGTCTGATGTGGATGAGTCGGAGTGGATGCTGGTTCTTCTTTCTCGTGAGATAGCTCTTTCGTGTGCTTTGATGTCTGCGAAGAA
This sequence comes from Cochlearia excelsa, assembly GCA_963556525.1. NCBI lineage: Eukaryota > Viridiplantae > Streptophyta > Magnoliopsida > Brassicales > Brassicaceae > Cochlearia > Cochlearia excelsa. Next base: position 45,050,968 of record OY748327.1, on the reverse strand, counting down.
GAGCAAGCTGTCACTTTGTCGGTGACTTCTTCTTTGCATACACCTACAAAACGAAAATCACAAGGAAAGAGAACAAGTTAGTAACGAAACTGAAACTTAATCCCAAGTAGTTTCAAAATTCTAATAATTGTTCGAGTTCCTGAATCGGCAACGGCGCCAATTTGATAAACGAGATTTTACCCCGTTAAATCTAATATCTTAATTGTAGTACTTAAGATGTCAAACCAAATCAGGAGCAAACAATGTACTTGAATTTATGAGAAACGAACTCAGTTTAAGCGTAATCAAAAGGTTGTTGTTTGTGTGATTTTGTAACCGAAAATTAAATAAAACGAAAACGAGAATTAAGAGTTTTTAAAAGATTAATTAAAAGCTAAACAATCAGGTTAAGGTGTTTTAAGGGTGATTAAACTTTCAGATTTCAAATTGTCTTTTACAAAAATAACTTTAAGGTTTTGAAAACGATTTTAGATCAATCCACTCTCGTGGCAATGATCCTTTTCTCAACAATTAAACTAAAACAATATCTTGGATAGTTTAATCGTCGAGAAACTTTAAGAGCAAATCAATTCTAACCACCAAGCTTATTAACACAGATCTCTCGGTTAAGCTAGGCTTGGTTCTAAGGTAATTGTTCAGGAACCTTTATAATCTCTCGATTCATAAAGTTTCCTGGGTTCAATAATCGAATGGCCAACTCGATTAAGGCTTTAAGATTGTTACCAAAGACTAAAGTTTATGATCTATTAAGTCCTAGACAATTATTAATCTTAGATTCAATCAATCCCCTTTTACCCTAACCCAATTGTCTAAGGGAAACTACTCACTAAGCATGTTGAATCTTAAAACAATGGATATTGAAGAAAGCATAAACATAAACAAATCAAAGAGATAAAGGGTTCAAGAAAACTCTTATTGATGATGATGAAGATCACAAAGGTGGCCAAAGAAGCAATCACCAAGAAATCCTCACAAGTTCCACCAAACAAAAACAAAACTAAGATCCTTTTGATAGGGTGGCTGTGTGTTGTTTTACCCTAATAAAAAAGTCTAAACCGAAAAATAAAATAAAGGAAACCAAAAATCAAACCGGTTTTCCTTTTTACATAGCAAAAAACCAAATCTTATAAAATTTCGCAGCCTGTATCGGTCAAGGCAAACCGATACAGGCTGGCCGATACGCGCTTCGGCAAATCTTCCTTCGGCTCGTTTTCTTCGTATCGGCCGAGCTAAGCCGATACGATAGGTCGATATGTGTCTTCGGGTCTTCTTCTCTTGTATCGGTCACTCCAAACCGATACGGTTGGCCGATACAAGCTTCGGCGAAACCTCGTTTTCAATATCGGCCACGGAGACCGATATGCTTGGCCGATACACACTTCAACAAACTCTCGTCTTCGTATCGGCCAACCGAAACCGATACAACATGCCGATGCAAGTGTATCGGTTTCTTTTTGGCTCAAATCCATCAATTTCGCCGTCTTTATGCTCCAAAACCTGAAACACACAAAACAAACCAAAATGCAACCTATATGCAACCTATATGACACTAAATGCAACCTAAATGAATGAGTTCTAATGCATAACCTAAAGTAAAATGTGTAAAATATGCAAGTTATCAGTCTTCCCAATTAAAATAATACATCCCTCTGTATCAAAATGTTTGTGGCCCAAATATTGACAAAAAAAAATCAACAATGAGTTTATGAAACTAAAACGAACAAAACAAACATTATCAAAAATATAAGATTTAAACAACAAATAAAAAAACAATTATGGGCACTATCCCAATTCACAACACATGCTGACATTTTTATTATTTTTACGATAGTTTAGATTTGGCTAATGGGTCAGCCATTTGTGACCCAAATGTTGACAAAAAAAAATGTAAATAGTCTTGAGAGGGGGATACTTTTTTATCCATATATTAAAAATGCATTTTGGACGATGCATGTATAAAAATTTTCTTTATTGGGAAATAGTATAACAAGCTTTTGACAATCAAATATAATTTTCTTAAAAATCTCAATATTCTTAGAAATAAATTAAGATTATTAGAACATCCAATCATAAACTTTATGCAATTTCTCATTATTTTTCTCTAAATAGATACCATTTTCTCTGGCTCTCCAATCCCATACGCATCCATCATCCATCATACTAAAAAGCTCGAATGCTGTGAAGTTCTGATAGTGTTTATAGTTTGGCCCTTGTCTTAATGAACACATAAAACGAGTAGTACGAAAAATGTTAATATCAAATTCATTTAAATAATGCTTCCCGATTGGTAATGTTGCTGGACCTAATACATCATCTTTGGAGTAACATCTCATCCATAGATATTTATTCCATTTGAGTTCGTTCGTGATCTTGATTCCGGCTCCGGAAACATAACCAAGTATGCATAGGCTAAAAACAAATAAAAAGATTGAAATGTTTCTCATTTACTTTATTTTTTGGTAGATGTTTTGTTTTATGTTTCTTAACTTGGTTTTTGTGTGTGTTTTAGGTGTTATATATACACACATTTGTGTTACTATTGTTGACTTGAAGATTTTGTTCCTTATTAGTATGAATATATTTTTGATTAATCATATTATGTAAACATAAATTTGAAAAATCTTTTGGAGTTAAAAGTGTTACCTTAGTGATGGTTATCAAAAGAGGAGATTTTTTGGAAGGAAATAATATATTTATCAAAATATATAAATTAGTTGCTTGTTTTTAATTAATGAAATTTATGTTGATTGTTGAACATCTAATTTGGCTTATCCCACAAGAAAGCATCAATTTGTGATGGTATTCTAGTAAAAAATAATTTTGGTACAAAAAGCTTTTTAATGGTATTCTAAGAAAAAATAATTTGTGAAGTTTGTTTTTGCCTAAACACTTTTTCATGGTATTTTAAAAAATTACTCTAAAAATACCATCCAAAAAATCCTCACAAAAACAACTGCAAGGGATACCAAAAATAACAAAAAAAAGATCGCCAAAATTATCTAATACAAAAACATTGTTTAGCATTTTTCTAAATCGGTATCATTTAGCTTTGATAAGATTTACTTTAAAAGTTTTAGGGTATAATCATAAGAGTTTAAAGCTAATCTAAGTTGTTTGTATTTTGGACTAAAAACAAAAAATGGTATTTGTGGCGACTGTCTTTCCTTAAGCTATTTATTAGTTATCCGGCGGAAACTTTAAATATAATAAAAATAATAATACCATCCCACAAAGAACCTCGCAAACTCAATCTAACTTCAAAAATCAAACCCCTAACAAGAACAAGACAAACAAGAAGCCGAAGAAGATTCATCAACAATCTGAATCTGAAAATCGCATTGTCCTTGCGATATATATTCTGCATCGTAACCATACCCAATCCTTGAAACTCGCAAGCCAAATCATCTTGACTCTTCACTTGATAATACATGTTAATAGCGTACGAAACGTTCCCGTTTGCATCTAGCTTATTACACGAAGATCCGTAACCTAGTCCCATGCATGCAATCCAAGTAAGTACACGCGAATTCTATGTTAGCCGCTACTTTTGGTAAATCTTTAGCTTGCGGATTAAACATACACCATATGTTTGGTAAGCACGAAACGTCTTTTACTCCGACTAAGAGCTTGATTTATCCTTTTCCAGATAAATCTAATGACATTTGAAGTCGCCGGGAGCTTTGCTTTAGCGTATTCGTCGAGTAATCCGAATAAATAGACTTCATTGTAGATTGTTCTAAACACCAAATAAAAAAAACAATAATGGGCATTACCCGAATCATTTTTTTTATTTGTATACTTTTATGAGGATACTTTTTTAGGATAATTGTCCATTTGGACCATTTTTAGAAATATACCAAAAAAATAGTCCATTTACTATTTATAATTGTCATTTGGTCTGGTGGGATCCACCTACAGAGATAAAAATTCTCTCTAATAGAGATTTATGTGGATTTGAGAAAAGACTAAAAATGATATGTATATATATCAATGTTCAAAAACGCGCTAGGCGGTATCTAGGCGATGACCCAGTGCCTAGCGCCTAGCCGTATACGCGGACGCCTATACGGAGCCTAGACGGAATCTACGCGGATATATTAATTATAACTATAAACATTACCTTGAATTTTAGCAATATGTTCTTTAATCCTATATGCACCACCCGAAAACTCTTTCCTACATAACTTACACTTCACCTTGTCGAGATTATTCGGATTACACAACATACCATACTTTCAAGTAACATCTTTCGAATTTCTTTTCAAAACTGAACTTTCTAAAGTTCTTGGTGAGTTCATATTTGAACCTGCTGAAGGTTCATCCATCTTACACTTGATTTTGTTCTGCACATAATAACAAATATAGGAAAATATGTTAAAGTCTTAGAGTTTAGCAAACATATATGACCAAAGAAAAAAGTATAAACAAATAATATCTTAAAAAAAAAACACAACTCAAAATCAACTTGGCATCTTCGTGTCTGCATACATAATTATTAGTATATTTTTCATGTATGATATTTTTGCATAGAACAATAACATAAAAACCTAAAGCCATACCTTTTTCACAGTTTCGTTTGCTAAGAGAAGAAGAACAAGCGACGATGTGAATTTTTTTTTAATAATGGAGTTTATTGATTTAGGGTTTATTAAATTATAATTGCAAATTCTTATAGTTTTCCTCTTTTTTACTTTAACAAAACGCCGCTTGCCTTATATTTTATTCAAAATTAAAAAATCAAATAAAACAATGAAACCACGTCGTTTTAGTTGATAAAAAAAGACGGCGTTTAATCGTTTCCGCGTAATCGGTGTATGCGGCGCCTAATCGTCCGCATTATTCTCAGCCGCATAACAAGCCGAATACACCGAAGTCGCTACGTTACTAAGCCGCACAACGTATATGCGGCGCATAATCGGGCGCCTAGGGCGCGTTTTAGAACCTTGATATATATATATATATGAATATATATCAATATATACATATAGAAAACAAATGTATATATATGTAGTGAGAAAGCATTTAATGTTGTTTTCTCTCTCATCTTTTTTTTATCTTCTCTCTCCACTCACATTTCCTATTCATTTTCTTCTTTCTTTTCATTTTTTCTCTCTTTCTTTATTTCTCTCACTTCTCTGTATTTCATTGTTTCTCTCTCTCTTCTCTTTTATATGGAAAAACGATCCAGATCCCCCTCGTAACTTTCATATCTTACTGGATAACCCTCAAACTTCAACCTCTTTCTAGATGATGCTGAATCGAAATACGAATATCCATATCCCCTCAATCTAAAATTTAATACTTAGATCCCCTTAAAAATTATGTCGAATCCTAATTGCCCCTCAATCAATTAATTATGGTTTACTGTTTGGTTTAGTATTTTTTCCGAACCGATTAAATATGATATAACCCGACTAAACCGATTAAACCTAATTTTAACCCTACTAAACCCGATTTTCACATCTAAACCCAAAATCATCTTTCCCCTTCCCCTTTTCAAACCCTAGAAACAAAATCCAAGAACTAAAAAACGAATTTGAGGAGAAAACAATGGATTTCATACTTCGAGATGATGATGAAAACTACGATGAAGAAGCAGAGCAACGACAAGATTTTCACATCGAGTGTTTGGTGAGCGAATTTGTGGCGAACGAAACTCGTTTTCGTCACGATTCTCTTCCCGAGAGCGACGACGAAGAAGATGAAGGTGGCGGTGTTAGGAAGCCGAGATTCTCTCCAAACGTTGGACGTGGAGATGGGAACATGTTTGTTAACCAAGCATTCTTCAATCCCATCGCTTTCAAAGAGTGTGTCACCGATTATGTTCTCAAAACCGGTTACAATCTGAAGCAATACAGATATGAAAAGGGTAAGATTGGGTTTAGTTGTGTTGGTTCTAAAGATTGTCCATGGAAAGTTTATGCTTCAGTTCTTCCTAAAGATTCGGTTTTGAGAATAAGAAAGTTCATTGATAAGCATAATTGTTATCCTAATGGAAAGTGCGAGATGTTTAAAACTCTTGTTATAGCTAGATTGTTTGTTGATAAGATAATGGATGAACCCGACTACTACATGCCTATGAAGATTGAGCAAATTATTAAGGAAAAATTTAAAATCTCAACTTCTAGGCCTCAATGTCAAGTTGCAAGACTTAAGGCTTTGAAATGGATAGAAGTGGAGTATGATGAGCAGTTTAAACGTTTGAGAGACTATGCAGCTGAGATTTTAGAGTCTAATGAGGGGTATGTTGTTGAGATTGATACGATTAAGAATGATGAAGGTAAAGACGTGTTTAATAGGTTCTATGTGTGTTTCGATGTCTTAAGGAAAACTTGGAAATCCTCATGTAGGCCACTAATAGGTGTTGATGGGTGTTTCTTGAAATCAAAAATCAAGGGACAATTGTTGTGTGCTATTGGTAAAGATGCAGACAACTCTATCTATCCAATAGCTTGGAGTGTTGTTCAGGTTGAGAAACCATGAACAAAACAATAGATTAACAAATCATCATCTAAATTTTGTACAAAAGCATTAACAAAAAGATAAGCAAAGAACAAACCCTATTTGAAGCAGCATATGTACATCGATAATACTTTCGATTCGGATTAGCTTGAGATTTTGAAATCTTCTCAATAACTCGTTCGCCGCACCAACAGATTTCAGAAACACCGAAGATTGTTCTTATTCCTTTGCAATTTGAAGCTTCACTACCTTCTCCCAAGCCATTCTTCATCGTCAGTTTTGGATTTCACTTAGGGTTTTAGATTTTGTAAAAATTTGATTTGGGTATTTTCAATTTATTCATATCGTGCGACTATAAAGAAGATCGAAGAAGATTGGGTCGGGATCCGGTTTATCAAAACGTCCATCGGTTCGGTTTTCTGGTTAAGATCATAAACCGATAAAATTAGACGAAGGGGGATCTGGATAGTTAAGTTTCGATTCAGCATCATCTAGAAAGAGGTTAAAGTTTGAGGACTATCCAGTAAGATATGAAAGTTACGGGGGGGATCTGGATCGTTTTCCCCTTTTATATCTATTCTTTTACATTTATCTCACATCTTATTTGATAAAAATCACAAATTGAATCAATAGCTAATTTTGTAAAGTTAGAGGGTGAATCCGAATATTGCACATTGTACAATATTATTTATACAAATTTATATGTACAGACGAATAACTATATAATAAGACTGCACAACTGATTTGTACACTCTGTACGGTGGATCTTTAACTGTACAAACTATGTATATACATTTAATGTTATTCGTTTGTACTATCTAGTGGATAATTTGACTATCCACTGTAATAGACAACATGATTGTACAATTGATTTGTACATTTTGTACGGTGGATACTGAATTGTACAACTATGTATGCACATCTGAATGTTATTCGTTTGCATTATCCAGTGGATATTTTGACTATCCACTGTAATGGACAACATGATTGTACAATTGATTTGTACATTCTGTACGGTGGATACTGAACTATACAATTATGTAAGTACACCTGAATGTTATTCGTTTGTACTATCCAGTGGATAATTTGACTATCCACTGTAATGGACAACATGACTGTACAATTGAATAACATTAAAGTGTAAATACCTAGTTTGTACAGTTCAGTATCCAACGTACATAGTGTACAAATCAGTTGTGCAATCTTATTATTTAGTTATTCGTCTGTACATATAAATTTGTAAAAGAATATTCCGATTCACATCATTCAATATTCCGATTCAATATTCCGATTCAATATTCCGATTCACCCATTGTGTAAAAGAATAGATAGAAAAGAGAAGAGAGAGAAACAAAAAATACAGAGAAGTGAGAGAAATAAAAAAAAAAAAAAAAACAAAGAAGAAAATGAAGAAAAAACGTGAGTGTTTTCTATGTATATATTCGATATATATATATTCATATATATATATACATATCATTTGCAGAAAACAACATGAAAAATAAACACTATTGCACTTGCACTTAAATCGATGAATTGATTAATTTTTGAATTAATTATACAAGGTAAAATACAGGATTGCACAACCGTAATATACGAAAAGTCTATACCCATTAAAGTAAAACTCATAAACATAAATAATACTTTTTGGCGGACCCCACAGTGTTCAAATAGTAAATGGTCTAGTTTTTAATTATTTTCTAAAAAATGGTCCAAATGACCAATTTTCCCAACTTTTTTATCCATTTATAAAAAAACTTTTTGGACTATGCATGTATAACAAGCTTTTGAAAATCAAATATAATTTTTTTTAAACTCAGTATAACATTTTAATATTCTTAGTAATAGCTTGTTAACATTATTAGTTTATCCAATCATAAACTTTATGCAAGTAACATGGCCTCTGAACATAAGAGTCAGGTTTTTTTTCAAAATAGATACCATCTTCTCTTGCTCTCCAATCCCACAAGCCTCCATTATCTTGTATACTAAAAAGTTTAAATGCTGTAAAATTTTGATGGTGTTTGTAGTTAGGCCCTTGTCTTAATGTACACATAAACCTTGTAGTACCCCAAAAGTTAGGCTCAAAACAAGCTAAATAATGTTCTCCGATTCGCAATGTTTTAGGACCTAATACATCATCTTTGGAGTAACATCTCATCCAAAGAAGTTTATTCGATTTGAGGTCGTTCGTGATCTTGATTCCGGCTCCGATTACATAACCAAGTATGCATAGGCTAAAAACAAATAAAAAGATTGAAAAGTTTCTCATTTATTTTTTTTGGTAAATATTTTTTGGCTTGTTAAATTGCTTTTTTGTGTTTGTGATATGATATATACATATTTGTAAAACTGTGGTTGACTTCAAGATTTTCTTCTGTATTAGTTTTAGAGAGAATCACATTTAAAGATACTTTTAACATAACATATTACAAAGAAAGGTACTTTCAGCTCCACAAGGTATTTGGTGAGAAATAATGACCATTATAACTTTAACTAAAAAAAATCTATATACCATGTTTTTTGCGTTGACCATCTTCTTGTTAAAATTAATCTTTTACATATTTTTAAAATAAAATCTAGATCTAAGAACCCATTTTTCTTTATTATTTTCAAGAACTTTATCTCTTCCATCTTATGGATCGATAGAGAAGAAAATGTCATAATTTTTTTTTTGGATTTTCAAGTGATATTCATGGATAATAGTCAGATTACATAAACATAAATAAGGTATATTATAATAATATGTGACTCTCATTAGTCTTTTTCATGGACGATATATCGTGGACGTTGTGTCGTGGACTCCATTCTATAGACATCGCCTTAGGCTTACAATTTTTAATGTGTGTGTTCTCTCCATGCAATTACTTAGGGCATATCCAACAATAAATCCTAAAATCCATTTTAAAACTATTCTTATTTTGCATTTACATTCCTTCATATTAAAAATAATAAATAAATGGTATAAAACTTACATAACATAATGATCGATAAAATATTATACAATTACATGTGATTAATAATACACAAAAGAAATAATAAAATTACATAAAAATAAAATTTATGTAATTAATTATTCCTAAATATAAACAAACGAGATTCACATAATTTAGAGTTAATTGGTGTAGTGGGTACATTTTTAAAAAACATTAGCCAATTAGGTGATTTTGATGTATTAATTAAATTTTGGGTAATTTTGTTTGATTCTCGTGTTTAATATTTTATCAACATTATTATATATTATATTTTAATTAACCCTTTTTGTTTTGTATAAGTTTTTTTAAAAAAATTGACGAATATAAATATATTTGTTATATATGTTACTTATTGAAGAAAAATTGATAGCCTCAAACTTTCCCATAAAATTAGGTCTTATATTTAATATTAAATTTTTTAATAGTTACAAATCTAATGTTATGGGCTTAATAAATTTTATATTATTTAGGCTTTTTAAAGTTTTCGTTCAAATTATAAAAGTGTCATCTCAATTAATATAAACTAGATTTTTACCCGTGCGTCCCGCACAGAAATAATATTCAAAAAATATTAATTTGATATAATTTCAAATTACTTTTTTGTTGGTGCATGTTGAATAAATATTTTTTAATTATATATATATGTATGATTTAATATTAAAATAATTTTTTATATATCATAAATTATGTATGATATATTTTGACCCGTCGCAAAATTGGGCAGGACGTCAAGCAAATGTATCTAAAAGAGTAAAAGTATTAAAAATTTAAATTTCTTAAAGATTTTTGGATGTTTCTAATTTTTTATTTACATCATTGATTTGAATATTCTAAAAAAATACTTTTAAATAATGAAAATATATTATATATATTGTACGATGGATTATCATAAAATTGAATATTTATAATATTTTATATTTTCATTATGTTAACTATTTATTTTTTATTTTCGTTTTTAATTGTAATCCTATTAATTAGGAATATTTTTATATTTATATTTATTTGTTTTAATTTTGGTTTTCTTTTAATCCTAGTAAATAGGTGTGTTTTTTATTTTTTTTAATCAAAAATTACTTTATACTAAAATTTATACAATGGCATTACATGTAATTAAAATAAATTTTCAAGAGCTTCTCAAAATTTTTCATTCCCAATTAATAGTATAGATATATATATATATATACAGGATTGTGAGATGACAAGTTTTTGTATTGTGTATTTATTTGAGGAATTCACAAAACTACACATTTTCAACCCCTCCTTCACAAAACTACACCTAATTTAATTTTTCAAATATTTACACCCTTTCAAAATTTTAAAAGCTTGATTTAACTTTTTAAAAATTACCAAAATTAAAATATTTTCATTTGGGTTCGCTAATTAGTGTTTAGGGTATAGTATTAAGGGGGTAGGATTATGTGGGTAGGGTTATTTGGATTTAATTTTTAGTGTTTAGGTGTAGTTTTGTGAAGTAATTTTGAAATGGTGTAGTTTTGTGAAATGTAATTCAAAGAGAAATTTACAAAACTACACTCTTTCAATCCTCCCTTCACAAAACTACACCTAATTCAATATTTTCACAAGTTTACACCCTTTCAAAATTTTAAAAGCTTGATTTACCCTTTTAAAAATTACCAAAATTAAAATCTTTTGATTTGGGTTCGCTAATTAGTGTTTAGGGTATAGTATTAAGGGAGTAGGATTGTTTGGATAGGGTTTATTTGGATTTAATTTTGAATGTTTAGGTGTAGTTTTGTGAAGTAATTTTGAAATGGTGTAGTTTTGTGAAATGTAATTCAAATGGTGTACTTTTGTAATTCTCCCTAATTAAAATGGTGTAGTTTTGTGATTCTCCCTATTTATTAGGTAAAGTTTACAAATTAACTGATGTTGATATTGGGCATTTGTATGTTGTAAATATATTTAAACTACCGTTTATTCGAGTTTATGTATTTATTTGGTTTACTGAGTTAATGTATTTATTTGTTACGAAGTTTTGTACATAACTCTACATGTGTAAAAAAAGGTTTCTTAAGTTTTGTAAAAGTTTATTAGTTATAGTCTTTTAATATGAGTATCTTTAATTATTTTTGGCATAAAAAGTTATAGTAGTATTTTCGCCTAAAAACCAAATAATGGTATTTGTGGCAAATACATTGCTTATATAATCAGAATAATACCATCCCAAAAAAAACCTCTCTTAGTTCAATAAACTCAACCTAACTTTCAAAAAAAAATCAAACCCCTAATAAAAGAAACAAAACACAACCTAACAACAAAACCAAAAAACAAGAACAAGACACACAAGAAGCCGAAGAAGTTTCATCAACAATCTGAATCGGAAAATCGCATTGTCCTTGCGATATATTCTGTGACGTAACCATAGCCAATCCTTGAAACCCGCAAGCCAAATCGTCTTGATTCTTCACTTGATAATACATGTTAAACGCGTAAGAAGCGTTCCCGTTTGCGTCTAGGTTATTACAAGAAGATCCGTAACCTAGTCCCGTGCAATCCGAGTAAGTACACGCGAAATCTATGTTAGCCGCGAGTTTCGTTAAATCTTTGGCTTGCGGATTAAACATACACCACTTGTTCGGTAAGTACGAAACGTCTTTTGCCCCGACCAAGAGCTTGCTTTGTCCTTGTCCGGATAAATCTATTGGAAATTTTGGTTGTCCGTCGAATTTGAATATACCCCAATGACGTTCGAAGTCGCCGGGAGCTATGCTTTTAGCGTCTTCATCGAGTAATCCGAATAAATAGACTTCGATGTAGATTGGTCTTAATGGTGTGCCTTTGTTTGTTCCTAGCCGCGGTAATAGACCGTTGTAGAATCTATATGCATTACCTGCAAAACAAGGCACGTTTTCTCCAATTAATTTGTAAAATATTAGTTAATCGAATATTAACTTAGAGAGATACTATTGTACATACCGGTGTTTGCGTGTTTGTCGCCTTCCGTTGGCCAACCTACTTCTCCAACGATTATCGGCATATCTCCATGACCAACAGCTTTCAAAGACGAAACCAAAGTATCGAAATTCGCGTCGAAAACATTCGTGTAGTCTATCCCGTTGTCGTTTATCGGCTTAGCGCCATCAAAAAACGCGTAGTTCAGCGGAAAATCGTCGTTACCGTATAAACTCAAGAAAGGGTAGATATTAATCGCGATGGGCGCATTGTTTTTGCCTAGAAAATCGACGATTTGAGTCATCTGGCCGAGTATATCGGGGCGGAACCGTCCTGCGGACGGCACGGGGTTGCTAGCTGGCGAATCGTAGACGTCGGCGTTTAAAGGAACAGTTGCTTTAACCGCGTTTCCTAGACCGGCTTCGTTTAAAGCGTTTTGTATGTTTTGAAGTGCAGGGAATGTTAGGTTTATGAATGTTCCGTTGTATGATTTGAGGAATGGTTCATTACCAACAGCTACATACCTGAAAACAACATAAAACACATACACAAGTGTTTTAGCTTTCATTGTAATAACATAACACACATGTTTAATAGTGTTGTAATAACAAAAGCTTTCACACACTAAAAAAAACAGAATCATTAAACAACTAATATTCAGAAACTAACTTATAGCCTATAGGGATTAGTTTTATTTAAACAAAAATATAGATACCTTATTTGAACATATTTTACATTTTTCAGACAAGAAAAACAGAGTCACTATGTGATTAGCTCCACACTTAGATATAATATATACAAAATGTAAAGCATGTTCAATATAATATATACATTATGTTATTAGTTAGATTTTCCAATTCAACAACACATCTTTAAAATACTAAAAACCACATTTGTCTAGTACTCTGTAATATTTTAAACTTAATAAACTAAATATACATAAAGGTTTATCAACTTTAATCAAATAAAATACAATAAAAGTAACATAAGCTAAAACTAGTAAGATTCATTTAAACACATATTGTATGTAGATTATGTTAAAACATGTTTTACATTTTCTAGTGTTGTTACAAGATTCGACTTCACAATCAAAAGAACCAGCTTCAAAATTAGACATTTTACAATATAAATCAGGGGTTTATTAAGTTAAATCAAATATAAATACAATAAAAGTAACAAATCAACAAGATTCCACAAGAAATAAGCTTCACTTATAAATTACATTTCACATTCAAACATTTTGTAATAAATCATTTAAGCAAATAAATCATGGGAATAAAAATACAATAAAAGTAAAAAATCTATAACATATTCACAAGAAAATTAACAGTGTTGCTACAATATTTGATTCCACAACCAAACATTGATATAAAATATTCTAACAAAAAAAAACAACTACAAAATAAATCATAATGGGTTTATGAAACTAAAACAAAAAAAATACAAACATAACAAAAAAAACATCTAAACACCAAATCAAAAATCAATAGTGGGTTTATGAAACTAAAACCAAACAAAAAAAATCATTATAAAAATTAAAAATAACCCCAAATAAAAAAAAATCAATAATGGGTTTATGAAACTAAAACCAAACAAAAAAAGTCATTATAAAAATAAAAATAATAATTCTAAACCCCAAATAAAAAAAATTCAGTAATGGGTTTATGAAACTAAAACAAAACAAAAGTATCATTATACAAAAATAAAAATAAAAGATCTAAACCCCATGTAAAAAACCAATAATGGGTTTATATAACTAAAGCAAATAAAAAAATATCAACAAAATTTCAAGAGACTTAAAACCAAAAAATCAAAGAAAAACAACACAGAGAGAGAGAGATTAACAGAGAGAGAGAGAGATTAAGAGAGAGAGAAGCTCACGTGATGTTGACACCACCATTGAAATTATAACGAGTAACATTCTTATGAACCCAATCTTTAGCTCTATCATAGCTACACATAACCTTAAGCTGATCATTAGGTATAGCCACCATTACTTCAAGACCAGAACCTGCAAGTGCACTCATCGTTGTCTCGTCTGCATCAAAAAGCTTCACTTTTGCAATGTTATTGTCTTTTAACATCGCAACAACTTTCTTTGGTGGTAGTTTATGTGTAGCCATTGTTCCCCAATTTACACCTAACCCATCAACAACGAAGAAATTGCTTGTACAGAGGAAACAGAGGAAGAAGACGAAGACGATGAGATTTTGCAGATCTGACATTGAATCTGTGAAATTAGAGAGATGGGTTTTGCGAGATTTGCGTAAAGATTGAAACTTTTTTAGTTTTGGGTGTGAGATTTTTGATTGTGAAAAAACGCGTATAGAGAGAGACTGTGTAGAGAAACCTAAAAGAGAGAAAGTTTTTTATTTTTATTTTGGTATGTGTGTAAAACGAAAAAGAGCGATAAAAGTTGGAGAGATATTTATTTTTGGGAGAGTTGTTAATTAGTTAATTAATTATTATTTTTGTAGTGGAAATTATAACAGTTTTGGGTGGATGTTTTTTTTTTAATTTGTGTAAACAAAAGGCGATGAAAATTGGGAAAAAATTGCGAGAAAAAGGTAAAAAGATTGGGGACTAATTGTGATATATTTAATTAGTGATTTTTATAAATAAACTAGAATGTTCTTAAATACCATCAAAAAGGTTTTGAAGATTAAATACTATCACATGTTTTTTTCTTTAAAATACTATTTTATTTTTGAAAAAATACTATAAATACAAAAATGAAACTTTAACAATAATTTTTACAAAATTCATTTGATTTTAATGTTTTTAATGGAGTTGGGTATTAGTTTTTTCGTTAAAATGGTTTAGTAGTAGTATTGAAAATTTACTATTAAATTTGAAAATTCCAAACTAATTTAAGTTTTGTGCTATTTTATGTCAAAAGAAACCTTTTGTAGTTTTTTAAAGAATAATTGTGACGATACTTTATACAATTTAAAACTAAAAAGTGGTATTTTAGAAATTACATCAATTATGACATGGTTTGAGTTTTTTTTTTTGAGTTTCTTTGAGTGTGAAACAAATTAGAACGACAAAAGTTGGAGATATGTTTTTTTCGGATGAGTTGTGAAATTAATTAATTATTTATTAATGACGTTGTGAGTGGAGTTATAACGGCTCTTTATATACGGAGATAATATAGGGTCAAAAATTGACCAATGCTTGCTCAGTCTTTGTCATCACTCATCATTAATAATTAGGATAACAAACATTTTTATTTTATTTTTACTAATAAAACAAACTTATTATGGGACATAACATACTACCGACATAATAATTTCGAACTAGGATTTAACCCGTGGTACACCACGGGTTTATGGTTTTTACAAATAGTTTTATATATATATAATTAATTTAGAAGTTTGTAATATATTTTTCTGTTTTTGTAAAATAAATAAAAATATTCAGAATTTCTAAAGAGTATTTTGTTTTTTATTGTTTATGCAAATAAATATATAATGAGAATTAGATTTTATATAGCAAAATATTAATATAATTTGTAAGTTGGTTTATTCCAAACTATTATAAACTATAAAAATTAGGGATGGGCAAAACTTTCGGATCCGAAATACCGAACCCAAACCAACCCGAAATCCCCAAATCAATATCGATCCTAAAAACAAATAACTCGAATGTATAGAGAAATTTACTACCATAATACCTGAAATCGAATCCGAATCGAGCTCAGTTTTTTAGAACTAAACTAAACTACTCTAACTACCCAAAAATTATTTAAAATAATTATAATTATAATTATATTTGAATTACATAAATGAAACCAAACCGAAATTAAAGAACTGAAACCGTTCCAAAAATAAATAACCCGAACGAATTGAGAAATTTACTACCTGAAAACCCGGAGGCAAAACAAATTTCTAGATTTGAACCCGAATTACCCGAAATTTGTTTATGATAAAGTTTAATCATTATTTTCAAACTTCTTGTCATTTATCTAGAATTTTTCCAGAAATCTAACCGTTAATAAATAATTGTTTTTTATTGTTTGATATTTTTAACAAAAAATTGTTTCCACTCGTTTTTAAATTTTTAATAATATTAATTAAATCTGTTTTGATTTAAATAAAATTTTAATGGTAGTTTTTATAAAAAAAAACTATGTAATAATGTATTTATGTGAATTACATATTTTTATTTTGTTTTTCAAATATTTTTTACATAATTTTTTTAATATTTTTTATTTATTTTTGGACAGGATTGTAATATTTCCTTATTTGGTTTTTCGTAATTAAATGTTCAAAAATATTTTCTTTTATGCTCAATGGCATAATGTGTAAATAAGTATGATTTTTTGGACATGTTCAAATTAGTACTTCAAAAATAATATATAGATTTTATGCTCAATGACATAATGTGTAAATAAGTGTGATTTTTTGGACATGTTCAAATTAGTACTTCAAAAATAATATAAAGATTATAATTATATTTGAAGTACATAAATGGAACCAAACCGAAATTAAAGAACTGAAACCGTTCCAAAAATAAATAACCCGAACGAATTGAGAAATTTACTACCTGAAAACCCGGAGGCAAAACAAATTTCTAGATTTGAACCCGAATTACCCGAAATTTGTTTATGATAAAGTTTAATCATTATTTTCAAACTTCTTGTCATTTATCTAGAATTTTTCCAGAAATCGAACCGTTAATAAATAATTGTTTTTTATTCTTTGATATTTTTAACAAAAAATTGTTTCAACTCGTTTTTAAATTCTTAATAATATTAATTAAACCTGTTTTGATTTAAATAAAATTTTAATGGTAGTTTTATAAAAAAACTATGTAATTATTTATGTGAATTACATATTTTTATTTTGTTTTTCAAATATTTTTTACATAATTTCTTTAATATTTTTTATTTATTTTTGGTGAGGATTGTAATATTTCCTTATTTGGTTTTTCGTAATTAAATGTTCAAAAATATTTCTTTTTATGTTCAATGGCATAATGTGTAAATAAGTGTGATTTTTTGGATATGTTCAAATTAGTACTTCAAAAATAATATATAGATTTCCGTGTCTATTTTTATTTAATTTAAATGTTTGATGTTTATTGTTCTGCCATATCAAAATATATTGGTTGAATAAATTGTTTTAAGAAATCATGAGTTTTAATAAAAATAGGCGTTAGAATAGGGAATAGTTAAAATTTACCTTTTTTATTTCATGATGGAAATTTGACCAGGACAAGTAAATGAATCAACAAGACTATATAATTTAACAATTATTGTTTTTTTAGAAAAATTCATGAATTTACAACTAAAAGTATTTTTTTCTTCTTTATTACATGTTTACAAATACATTAGGATGTATCCGTAATCCAATGTGGAAGAGAAAAACTAATATAGTGGAAGTTAACACTCCTGCCACGTGCACTCCGTGCCAGAAGATCCGCTTTTGCATTCCTTTCTCTTGCTACATACCGAAGTGTGAAGTCCGGAAAATTAGCTTGCAAATTACGTAGCGTCTCCAATTCTGGAGAAAAAACCGGCCAGAAATATGGCATCGAGACTATATTAATTAAGTCCATTGATTCCGTGATTTAAACTTTTTGGTTTATTACAAAACAATGAAACCAGGAAATACTGAAAAGCCCACAAAGGCCCAACCAGAATATCTCATTCAAAATGTGGTTCAACTTTCATAATTCATAGTACCATTATTAGAAAACATGAACTTTTGTGACATGCAAATCCGTCTCAAATCGTTGGACTTCCTATATATATTAATAGATGAGACACATTTAAAATTTGAATAAAAATTTAAAAAGCCCAAAATATAAAAAATTTAAAAGCCCATAACATTAAATTTCTAAATATCCATAATATTTAATATTAAGTTGAAAACATAATGTTAATTGAAAAATTAATTTTTTCAACACGTAATACATATAAGGAATATACCAATATCCGTCAAATGGTTATGAAAAATTTATACAAAAAAAATAATAATTATATAAAATAATTGAATGGTAATTGTGATAAAATAATCAAACTTCTTTTAATATACAAAAATAAGGGATCATTTTCCAATTGACGAAAATTAAAAAATAATTGTATTATTTTATATAATACGTATATACCTATAAATTAAAATTATGAGTTTGGCGCGGGTAAAAAAATCTGATAAACATTGAACTTAAAACCAAGTGGAGCTTGCATAAGTTAAATTTATAACATCTTTTTATGGTTTTAAACAATCAAAATACACATATTATGCTATATATAAAGAGTGAGGGGAATACAAAACAAATAAATATATGAATTTATCAAATATCGTTCCGTTATTTAGATAAACAAAAAAATAAATATTGAAAATGCAAGAAATTACTAAAATCACCAAGAATACCCAAACTCAATAATTTATAAATAAAATTATTAATATCTTCAAACATATATATTTATAATCATGAAAAAAACCAGCGATACTCGCGGGTTCCCTCCTAGTATAATTAAAAGAATAGAAAAACGCATACGTGTGGCGACGAGAGAGTTTTAAGGAAATTTTATTGTTTTTGTGTTTATGTCTTTATATTTTTGCTTCAATTTTTTGCGTATTACTCCCTCCGTTTTATTTTATTTGATGTTTTAGACAAATTTTTACACACAGATTAAGAAATCATTTAATTTTTTTTTTGTATAAAATCTTCATTTAATTACTTACATAAACATGATTTAAGCAATAGAAACACATTTTTCATCATCTAAATCATCGAAAAACACAAAATATCTATTAATTCTACATTGAAAAATGTAAACATCAACTAATTTGAAACAAAAAAATTTGTCTTAAACATCAAATAAAATGAAACGGATGGAGTATATTTTATTATTTTAATACATATATATTCTAATAAAATGGAAGAAAAAAAACTCTTCGAATTTGAGATAAAAATCTGTAGTTTGTAACTTTTCAAACAAATATAAAAATTGTTATTTTTAATATTTTCCCCACGGTGCGGAAAACCCTCTAATTATAAATAAATAAAACGTGAACTTAAATCTAGATGGTAGCTAGTATATTTTTTTTTTTATAAGAGCTAGTATATTATTACGAGGAATTCACAAAACTACACATTTTCAATCCTTCCTTCACAAAACTACACTTAATTCAATATTTTCACATATTTACACCATTTCAAAATTTTAAAAGTTTGATTTACACTTTAAAAAATTACCAAAATTAAAATATTTTCATTTGGGTTCGATAATTAGTGTTTAGAGTATAGTATTAAGGGGATAGGATTGTGTGGGTAAGGTTTATTTGAATTTAATTTTTAGTGTTTAAGTGTAGTTTTGTGAAGTATTTTGGAAATGGTGTAGTTTTGTGAAATATAATTTAAATAGCGTAGTTTTGTGATTCTCCCTATTATTATTGTATATAAACTTTATTATTTTGCATCATATTAAGTGAATATATTGAATGAGTGATGATGAAAAAGGGGTCTACAAGGCGAAGGATAAATTCAATGGTATTGAAAAATGGGGGAAAAGATAAAGCAGTATATTCAATGTTTCTGACCATCCATTATCTCAAAAAGTTGTAGAAAATAATTTATTAATTTTGATATATAAAATAATTATTTATCGTAAATTTTTAACAACCAATCAACACAAAAGAATATTAATTAATGAACCAATGGATGGCATGGAAGTAGCTAAAGGTCTATAGATCTATAGGTTGTAATATCAAATATTTGAAACATGGTAAGTGTTGGGATAACAAACTAAGTCCCACATCGGAAGTTTAGACGAGTAATGTCTAATATATAAGGAGAGTCCAACCCAAATTAATATGAGGCCTTTTGGGAAGAAGCCCAATAAGTAAAACCGTGAGGGTTCGAGATATGAGCCCAAAGCGGACAATATCATATTAATTAGGAGTTGGACATGGGTCTCACCAGTTCTCAACATGGTATCAGAGCCTAGGTTAAAGAAACGGACCTAGAGGAGTTGGGTGTTCGATGTGGAAAGAACCCTCTAGATTACCTCAAGATTAAGACGGTACGAGATATGTGCCAAGTTTCGAAAGGAGAAGCTAAGGATATGTGGTCCTTAGTTTGAGGGGGAGAATGTTGGGATAACAAACTAAGTCCCACATCGGAAGTTTAGACGAGTAATGTCTAATATATAAGGAGAGTCCAACCCAAATTAATATGAGGCGCTTTTGGGAAGAAGCGATAAGTAAAACCGTGAGGGTTCGAGATATGAGCCCAAAGCGGACAATATCATATTAATTAGGAGTTGGACATGGGCCTCACCAGTTCTCAACAGTAAGAGCATGTACATTGGTGTTTCTTAAAGTGATCTTAGCAGGTGGGACCCGTTAAATAGTTAAGATCTGGATCTTATATTTCTTATTTAAGATTCGGATCTTAACTATTTAGTAGGCCCTTTGGATACGTGGCGGATGCGTTTTTAATTATTTTATTTTTGTTTTATTTTAAACTAACTGTTCATGAGTCCCAATGAATAGTTAAAAAATTTTGAGAGTTTGTCCGTTGGACATGATCTAACGTATCACATGGAGATAAGGACACGATAGTTGTAAGAGTAATACTTCATATAAAAAAAAAAAATCGATGATTCTACATATCTTTTTATAATAAAACATTGATTATCACAAAACAATTGTAATTATGGCGGATCCACTAAGGAAGGAGGGTTGTCATATCATAAATTATTTTTGTATTTTTTGTTAACACTAAGAAAAATTAGAAATCCTAGGTTCTTAATTTCTCTCTAGATTAAATGATTTTGTCCTAATTCAAGAGATTTTTAATGGATTTATAGCGTGACACCATCCTCAAATGATCCTTAAATCTTAATATAAGTGTTTTAGTGCAAAAAAATGTAGAAGAAAAGTTAGCAACACAATGGGTTTAAAGTTTAAACTTATAAACCTGTCCCATGAAAAAATTTAAAAATATTGAAGTACAATATTTTATTTCTCTACTCAACGTAAGCTACTAAAGTCTAAAGCCGAAGAAAGAACAATGCGAATTTTATAAAAACCTCTATAAAGAAAACTATGATCATTAAAATTTTAAAATAGAGTTAATTACATTTAAAACACTTAAAAACAAAACATTGTGCCTAAACCCTAAAGACAACATAATTTTATACCAAACGTTTTCGCTAGAAAGCTAACCGAAAAATTGGCTAAAACCACGTTGACAAAATGAGATTCAACATAATTTTTAAACAAAACGTTCTATTTTGTTTATTTATTTATTTGATTCCTTTTTTTTTGCTTAAACTACATTATTGTTAAAAGTTACACAATGTCCCATCCACAAAAACAGATCTAACAAAACAACAAAACACAAAAGACCAAAACACACACATCCAACATAGTTGGTGCCCAAACTCTTATTGTCTTTACCACATTTTCTTTGGACCACTCAATTCTCTGATCAACCATTATATGGCGGTGTCCGGAGTCGAACTCCGGCTTGTGGGGTCCACTTTTCCACCAAACTGACCCCACGGCGACTTAACGGACAAACTATCCTCGTCATTGTACGCGTAAGCAAAGCCTCCATGACGTGTCATATCCATTCCCGCCATCTCATCTTCTGTTGAAACCCTCAAGAGTTTCATCTTATGTAACCCATAGAACAAAGGCCACATAGTCGCCGTCACCCACCCAACGATCACAACGATTTGAACGATTTGCGCGGCGAGTAGTTTTCCGCCGCCACCCATCAAAAGCCCATATGGCCTATCCCCGCCCGAGTAAACCTCTCTGACGTATCTCTTGGTCGCGAAAAGACCTGTAAATATCAATCCCCATGCACCACATCCCCCGTGGAGCTGGGCCGCCTCGAGCGGATCATCGTATTTAAATTTCTTGGCTAACAAGTTAAACCCGACAAGTACCCATGAAGCCACGAAACCGCAAACAATAGCAGCCCAAGGCTCCACAACGGCACATCCAGATGTGATTGCTGCAAAGCCGCCAAGCAAACCGTTACATACATCAATGACGTTCCAGTGTCCTTCTAGTAGTCGTTTACTAAATAAGGTGGTCAACGCAGCGGTACAACCTGAAAGAGTTGTAGTGACCGCGGTGCGTCCCACCGCACTCCATTGACCGTAATACAGTCGAGAATTATCGTCATAACGTTTTAATATGGTTATAAAGGATCCGGGGTTAAACCCGTACCATCCAAACCAAAGCAAAAACGTGCCAAGAACGACAAGTGACGCGCTATGACCACGTAAAGCCACGGATCGACCCGACCTGTCAAACCTACCTATTCTTGGTCCTTCAACTAATGCTCCCCATAGACCGGCTATACCGCCTACCATATGAACAACTCCGGAGCCTGCAAAATCAATAGCACCCGAGCCGAACAACAAATTGTTGTCGGCCCGCGTCGCGCTAGCCCAACCGTCACTAGACCAGAACCAATGTGAGACGGTCGGGTAGACAAAACCGGTCAAGAAAGAAGAATATATAAGGTAGGCAACAAATTGCGTCCGTTCCGCTATTGAGCCGCTTGTGATCCCAGCCGCGGCTATAGCAAAAGCCCATTGGTAGAGGAAAAAGCTAAAGTCGGAGCCAGAGCGTTCAGGGTACGAGCTCAACGCGAAGTAGCTATGGTGACGACCAATGAAACCGTTCGAAGGCGTACCAAAGGCGAAAGCAAAACCGAAGAGATAGTAAGATATGGCTCCCGCGGCAGCGTCAAGGACATTTGTAAGCATAATGTTCATTGTGTTTTTGGCACGGACCGAACCGGCGCACAACATGGCGAAACCTAGCTGCATGGCAAATACTAGGTAAGCCGAAAAGAGGAGGTAAGTGTTGTCTATGGCGTAAGTTGTGTCGGAGAGTTTGTTGGAGATGTTGGAGAATTGGGAGCATAGGAATGTTGCGGCCGCGGCGGAAGAGGTTGAGTTAGATGAATTTGAGAGGAGGACAGCGAGATCGGTGGCGGAGCATGTGGGGGTTAGGGTGGCCATGTTGTAGAGAAAGAGAGAAAGATAGTAAGTGACTTTGTGATGTGTTTGCTTCACTGGCTGTGAGGGTCTTAGGACTATTTAAATTGGAAAAATTTTCATTAGGTATGTTATATTATTAAATCTATAGAAAGTAGTGTGTTAGAGGCCTTTCCTTGCTATAAAAAAACAGTCTAGATTCTAGGTAATATATTCTTGTATTGTTTGTGATTATATATTATCCTTTTTATACTATTCTAGGTTTTATTTTAATCAATTATACGTACAAAAAGAATTTTTTGGGTTCGTTATTCAGTGTTAAAAAGGTAAAATTTTCTGCTTAGAATTTATTTACATTTAATTTTTGGTGTTTAAATATAGTTTTATGAAACTAATTGTAAATTGACGTAGCTTTGTGAAATGCTTAGACCATTAATATAAGACTTCTTAACAACACCTCTTATATATGGGGTCCACAAAAAAACATAGGAGACACATCCAAAATCTCTATCTTAAGAGGCAATTTTTAAACTTTTCGCGGGTCCGGCGACCCGCGATTGGTTTATTTATTTATTTTTCGAAAAAAGTAAATAAAAACAACATATTTTTTTTTGATAAGAGTTTTCTTTGCCTATTCATCGATATTAGTGCTCTTAGTTTTGTAGTTCCCTTTTAATTTTCTAGATTATATTGAGACAATTTTTAAATTATTTAAGTTATCATTTTGAGTCTCTCACATATTTATAATTTATATTCTGTTGTGTTTTACGTCATTTTATATGTCCTTGCTCTTTGTTGTTATAATATTTATTTTTAGTGCAACAAAAAACATTTTACAAAATGAGTAAGTCTTTACCCTAATTTTTTCTAAAATTTGAAGAAAGCTAAACCAAGAAAGGCACACAAATTAAAATCTATTTTTTGTAAGTTTACTTTGCATTTAGTACTTTTGGTTTTCCATATATCTAGATCAATAACTTTTTTTGTAGGATTTGTTTGGTTTTTGAAATATTTACTAGAAGTTAACCATATAATTAGGTCATCATTTTTGTTTTTTGATAACCAGAAAACATTCTGGTCTAAAACCTATAGTCCTCTTAATATGTGACTAGAACGTGTTATATAGTATCGTGACTATCGTCTTAAATAATTAGGTGAGATTTGCCTTTAATTTTTTTTATTAGTCTTAATTAAACACTCTGACAAAGAAGTATGACACTGAAGAACATGTTAAGGTGAATGACGTTTGTCTATACGATTATGAATTATTACTATTATTTCAATGCTAATTTTAAAATCAACTAATCCAATGTTCTGAATTCATTAATTAATTACTGGTAATAATATTTGGGGCAAATCATATATATTTATAGTGTCCCTATAAGTACCAAAAGAGTTTTATACATGTGGACGAATAAAACAATATTGTCGGTTCAAAAAGATTTTTGTTTTTTTTAGTAAAAAGTGTTGAAATGCAAATTAAACCTATCCATTCATTTATTTGTCACATGTGTATAAATTCAATTTTGAATTTTGAATTTCTCATTCTTTTCTGATTCTAAAAATGTAGTTTTCTAATTTCCCATATTTTGAGCTTCTAGAACTATCTCGTACTTAAAACAATTCCATTACTAAACTACATCATTTTAAAATGCATTTCACAAAACTATATCTAAACACTAAAACTTTTTGACCCTTTAGCGCTAAAAACTTTATATTGAACCTAAAAGTAAAATTTTAATTTGGATAAACTTTTAAAGAGTAATTTAACTATTTCCTATTTAAAAATAGTGTAAATTTAAAAAGAATATGAATTATGTATAATTTTACGAATCTAAGTTTGAAAGGGCGTAGTTTTATGAATTTCTCCTAAATTACCTACGCAATATTTAGATTTAGGGCCATTTAGTAAGGGACTTTTTATATAAATTCCTACTTTGGCATGTTAATAGTAAATACAATATTTAATTAATCCTAAGTATGATTATGATTTTCAGATACCGCATATTTTTACAGATTAATTATGTAAATTATAAAAGAAAGTTGATTGTTTAGTAGTTTAATTGAGTTTCGAAGTAGTTGAAAGAATTTTATATTTCAATTTGTGATAAAAAAAATATCATAACAACATCACACTAAAAAGTAGTTATAACTAAACATCTATCAAATATATGATTTTTGACTCATCGATTGATTCAATAATTTATAAACATATAAAATGCCAAATCAGTTGAGTTCTCTTTTGTTTTCTCATTCGTTAAGCTTTAACCAAACCCTTCTTTTAAAAACATAACAAAATATCCTTTTCGTTTGATTTCTCTTTCTTAATTTTTTTAAATAGTAAAGTTGAAAAAACCAAAAAAATATGTCTATTGTGATTGTATGTTATTTTTTTTTTTTTTTTTTAACAGCAATTGTATGTTATTTTTATGTGGTACTTTTGACAAAAAAAAAACTATTGCAGTATTTGTACGAATTGAGAGCCTATGTGCTCTATTTGAGATATACATCCATGCTAGGAAAAATTGCAAAAAAAAACCCAAGGTTTGGGGATTTCGACAAAAAAAACCTGACAAATTTTTAACCGTAAAATAAAACCTGAAGTTTATATATTTCATATTTTAAAACCTGAAGTTTTCATTTACGCAAATCAAACCCCAGCCGATAACAGTGTTAATTTTTTAACGGAACTAATGTTATATTGTTGTTTTTTAAAAACTTTGATTATTATTTGGGTTGTGTTAAAGATAATTATAACAAAAATTCAAAAACCATCGTGCCACAAGTTTGTTACAATAATACCATCATCCACAAGTTTGTTACAGTAATACCATCATCCACAAGAATCCAAAAATCATCATTCTATTGACTAATATTCATCCGCAAGAATCTAAAAACCATTACAATCACCATCTTCAATGAAACTATTCTCGTATAGGTTGAGAAAGCTATTCTTCAATTTGCACATTCTTTTTTGGTCTACCTTTTCCCCTTTTTGGTGCAACTTCTTTTGGAACCACCAAATTTTTGCAACTTCTTTTGGAACCACAAAACCTATGCTCTACATCTGGACATACTAAGTCAACCGCACTTATGAGTCCTTTTTGTTGATCAGACATTAGTGTTGTACCATTACCACTCCCAAAACCCAAATCATCTCTTAATAGTTCAAGAAACCACTCCCAATTTGGTTTGTTTTCCACAGGGACAATTGCCCAAGCAAGAGGATACATTCCATCATTAGCATCTCGACCAATAGCACTTAGTAGTTGACCTTTCATGCGACCTTTAAGATGTGTTCCATCGAGATGTATTATACGCCGACATCCATTCTTCCATCCTTGTTTCTGTGAATAGAAACAAGCATAAAATTTCTCAAAAACTTGTGCTTTGGTACCTAGAAGGATAGTGGATCCTGGATTAGACTCACGCAGCTCCAATACATAATCCCACATTCGGCTAAACTTCTCTACATGTTCATCTTCAAGAATTTGATAGCAATGTTCCCTAGCTCTTTGGCATTTGTCCTTAGAAACTTTGATTTCATCCCAATCTAACCTTGCCTTGATAACACGAGACTTGAGAGGATCTATCCTAAATTCATTAACAAATGTATTGGCAATTTTCCTTGCCGTATACAAACGCACTTTTCCACTCCATGAACAATTATGCACATCCACATAAGTTCTTACCACAAACTGTCCATTAGAAGTGTTGTTGATAGACGCATAAATCCTCCAATCACAATTTTCTTCAAGACAAATCGCTGAAACCTTCTTACTTTCTGATTTTTGGTAAGCGATGTTTAGTTTTCCACCAATAGCATAAGCATCAACTGCTTTCTTGAAAGATTCTTTGTTCTGAAATACCTGACCCACATGGAACTCGATTTTGTTATCATCTCCATCATCATTATCAGAATCAAATGCCACTCCCTCTGGTTCTTTCTCTGAATCACTCCCATCGTCGCTAGAATCGAATCATCACTTGAATTCTCCTCACGGCGGCTCGAAATCCTTCAAAATCTGGATCGTCACTCCTCACCACAAATACATCTTTGATTCCACTAAAACAGCTTAACATCTCATGGACATCATTGTCATTATCTATGACTTTTCTCTCTTGACCGGATACACCCATTGATAAATAGGCGAATGAATTCATATTCTCGGAAAATCCGTGTGCCAAGACCATATTATGAAAATCAGACATCTTCAATGGTGTTTCTTTAACACAGACTAAATGTGTCTCTCCACCAAGATAGTTCATATCTTTAGTCCAATACCCACCAACATGGAGTCGTATCTCATGACACCTGAAACTATCACATATCAATACCACAAAATCGACATTGAAAGTACTTCTCATAAATTTATGGATTTTCTAAAAATTGAAAAAAGTGAGAAAAGACAGAAGATTGAGAATAGAAACTTACAACGTCATTAGAAGATGTTATCGAACAATAGCCCTTTGATTTCGAGGTTAAACTCTCTCAAAATCTAGTGTTAATCGATTTTAAGAACCCTAATTATCTCTTTGTCATTCAATGTGATTTTAATTGATTTGTTTGAGTTTAATTTAAACGTGTCGTTTTAGCTCCGTTAAAAAATTAACACCGTTATCGGCTGGGGTTTGATTTGCATAAATGAAAACTTCAGGTTTTAAAATATGAAATATATAAACTTCAGGTTTTATTTTACGGTCAAAAATTTGTCAGGTTTTTTTTGTCGAAATCCCCAAACCTTGGGTTTTTTTTTGCAATTTTTCCTCCATGCTATGATAATTTATTAATTTTCTAAATTAGTTGTGTTGTTACTTATTCGGCGGGAATAAAAATATATTCATGTAAAATTGATGATAATATATCCAAAACTATTTTGTTCTATTTGTTGACAAAAGGTTAAATTTCAAAATTTTAACTTATTATCTACATAAGTATTTTTTTACGTCAACTATCTACATAAATAATCCTGAGAAATTGATGAGTAACTACTAAGTGGAATAATACAAGATAAATTATTTAAAGAGTAATTCCTCAAAACAACATAAAGATTTTTTGGCCCAAAAATAAAGAGGAATTCACAAAATTTTAAATGGTTGATTTACACTTTAGAAATTACAAAAATTAAAATATTTTAATTTGGATTCGCTAATTAGTGTTTATGGTATAATATTAAAGGGTATGATTGTGTTGGTAGGGTTAATTTGGATTTAATTATGAGTTTTTAGATGTAGTTTTGTAAAATGACTTTAAAATGATGTAGTTTTGTGAAATGCTTCAAATGGTGTAGTTTTGTACTTCCCCAAAAAAAAATATCACAAGATTTTTCGTGAAATACCATTAAAAATCTCTTTGGACTAACATACAATAAACACAAAAATCAATAAGTTTTTTTTTTCATTTGGGTTGACTATTTAGTATTTAAGATATAATATTAAAATGGGTCGAGTTTAGTTTTGAGGGTTTAAGATTTATTTTGAAAATTTTAAGCTAATTTAAAGTAGAGAAATTCACAAAACTACACCCGTTAATTTCAACCCTCTCTTCACAAAACTACACCTAATTCAATATTTTCATAAATTTACACCCTTTCAAAATTTTAAAAGCTTGATTTACCTTTTTAAAAATTACCAAAATTAATTTTTTTATTTGGGTTCGCTAATTAGTGTTTAGGGTATAGTATTAAGGGGTATGATTGTGTGGGTAGGGTTTATTTGGATTTAATTTTTACGCTTCTCTTAATGTTACTCTACTTGTTTTTCTACCATTTATATTCCTAAAAATTATAAAGATTCGCTTTTAAAATCAAAATAAAACAACAAAATATCAAAAATTTCTATTACATAACTTTAAATGAGTCTCATATAAAATGCTTACAAAATCAAAGAAATAATTATATATTACGTTCCGTTGGAACTAAAAAATAAATAAATATGGTAAATGTCAATATGTTAGAGATTATATTCCCTTTTTAAAAAATTGTTTCATAAAAAAATATAGCTACCTAAAAAACTACAAAATTTTCTTAGTGTGTATCAACAACTCAAAAACTCATATAATATTTTAACCAATAAAAGTGATTAATTATTTCTAGTATATTAATCTATATATTTCTAATATTTTAATCAATAAAAGTGTTTTCAAATAATTTTATATATTTAATTTAAAAGTTTATAATATATTTTTTGTTTTTATATAATAAATATAAAATTTATTATGTTAACTTGGAACATTAGTTATAAATTGTATTTATTTTATGTGTGATAAGTAAAGAGGAAAAAAAGTCCAGCAGGTACCCATTACCCATTAGAACAAACCTGTACGAGACTATTCCTCCGCGGGTACCTGCCCATTAAAAACCTGCGACTTTTTTTACCCTACATGCAGGTCCCGGGCTTAAGAATTAAGGCAGGTCCCGAGTACCCATCGGGTTTTTACCCATCTTTAACATCCCTAATTGTGTGGATAGGGTTTATTTGGATTTAATTTTGAGTGTTTAGGTATAGTTTTGTGAAGTAATTTTGAAATGGTGTAGTTTTGTGAAATGTAATTCAAATGGTGTAGTTTTGTGATTCTCCCTTTAAAGTATGATATTTCGGTTCAAAATCTTTTTAATGGTGTTTAAAAAACAAATATGATGCTATTTTGTCATAAAAACTTTTTCATAGTATTATTGGGAATTTCCCTTAGCTAAAACATTTTAAAAAATTTAGACTAAAAATAACATAACAATTTTTTGGGAACAAATACATGAACAACTTTTTAGTTAAAAATGTCACAAGCCCTAAAACAAGTTTTATCATTTTAAGGTTTAATTTTGAGAATTCGGGATTTAGTTTTAAGCTATTTTACATTTTGTGGTATATTTGTCGAAAACGTTTTGAATGTTATCTTGGCTCAAAAACTAAAGGTGATGGTATTTTTAAGATTCACCTATTTTATACTATTTCAAAAGCTTAGCTTAATATCTACCTAAGTGAACATGAGAAATTGATGAGTTTTAAGTTAAATAATACAATGCTTAAAATAGACGGCATGTCTCATAATGTCTCAAAACGTTTTTAACTTTGCCTTTGTGGTTGAGAGAGAGAACGTAAAATAAGGAAAGCATGAGAAAAATACAAAAGTATATTTGGTTTGTTTTGCTTTTAAAAATGCTAAATTACAAATTTATACGAGTAAGAAGGCGTGACTCCCTCTCCTCCCCAATCCCTCTTTATAAATTTGATTATAAATCTTATAATTTTCGCAACGTTTTTGATCAATGGAAAGTGCGTCTACAAGCCATAAACGCAAGAAAATCGACGAAAATACAATCAAGAAACACAAAAGGAGAAATGTGACCAAAAGTGTCGAAAACAATATCAATGAGAAGATAGCCTTTGGAGTGTTTGAGTTTCCGTGGATGAAAGAGAGTATGATCCCGGCCTCGCTTGATTGGAGTTTACCGGAATCAGATTTTATTGTCGGAGATTCTGGGAATGAGATGTTTGAAGAGATTCGCGAAGTAAGATGGCCAATGAAAATGGTTAGTAATGATTATAATTTTGAGTTTGAGACCTTTGAATGTATTTGGAGTGCTATTTTAGAATTTTGTTAGAGTCTTTGTACTTATAAATTGCGTCTTTGTACTTATAAATTGCATTGAGAGTGAGTCTTTGGACAAAATAAGAATTTTCAAGAAGAGTTTTTTACTTATTATTATTATTATTATTATTATTTTAGTGTTAAAGGATATAGAGTTTGTTGAGATGTAAAAAAAAGAGTAGAAGAGAAAGAGTAAGAATAAGATTAAGATTAGGTTATTTAGAGATTTATAAGTAAACATTATCTCTAAGGTAACAACTAAATTCAAAAAATTGCACCCTTTCAAAACATGTTTCACAAAACTACACCTAATTTAAATTGTTTTAAAGTTTATATCTTTTTAAAATTTTAAATGGTTAAATTACTTTTAAAATATTTATCCGAATTAAAAAAATTAATTTGAGTTTACTATTTATTGTGTAGATTGTAGAGTTTGATGTTAAAAGGGTTAGGGTTATCTCTTCACGGTTTATTTGAATTTAAAATTTAGTGTATAGGTGTAGTATTGTAAAATAAAATTTGGATGGTGTAGTTTTGTAACTCACAAAAGTTGACATAGACCAATAAGGTGAATTATCCATCAAATAAGAACTTCTATCACTTTGTAATTTGTAAAATAGTGGCGTTTTTGTAAATTTTCCGATGAAACCTTAGTTCTTATTATTTACTTTTAAAAGATATATAAACTAGACTAATTAACGTTTACTATTTCATGTGTTGCTATGCACCTCTAAGGCTCTAAAATATCGTTTTTAAAGTAAACACAAAATGACCAATGTTTTGAAGAAATGGGATATATATGGCCCAACTTAAGGAAACATATAAGACAGAAATGAGACATTAAAATTGAGACATTGAGAAAATTAAGGGTAAATAAGATGAGGGTTATAGAAAGAGAGTTAATTTAACCAATTTCTAATAATGGGGACACATGACCCCAATTTATAACCTACATTTGAGCACAATTAGTCCTCTTAAACGACACCGTTTGAGAAACTAAATCATAACCAACAAGGAAGTTCATTTGTGCCAAGTTACCATATATAGTAAGCTGATCATTAGGAGCAAATGCAAAGCAATACAAATCTTCGGACAACGAAACAAATGTATTAACCTTGTCTAGTTTCACATCTCCTCCTTTGAAATGCATAGTTATATCGGGAACTTCAATATTAGAGCTCTCTTTGTAACATAAGCTCATAACTCCACTAGGATCTTGAACTCTCTTTGCTTTGATTTTCGACGCCACCGTGGACTCTAGCTCGTAGTAAAACCTAGAAGGTAACAAATTTAAAGTCGTCCCCGAGTCGATTATAATGTTACCTTCTTCGGTTTCAAAGGTTTGAACCGGGAAATGAACTTTCTTGTGGACCACGGTAATGGCTTCTAAGGTTAAGTAATAGAATGTGACTTGGTTATTTTTGGCCATAGGGATTGATACAACTCCATTTCCCGATACGACACTGGTTGATCCGAAATTGATCTTGCTTGTTAGGTCGGTTTCTGATGTCAAAGGTACTAAACAATAAGAGAATTTACCGTCAATTGATTCTCCGAGTTGCGAGACCAAAGATGTAGCTCCTCCTCCTAGTCCTATGATGCCGGACCCATTAGGGTCAAAGGTTCCGTTGTTATTGTGCCCACATCCAATAAACGCATTTTTGAGCGACACCGGTCGGCCATTGGTCGACCCTAGGGTTAGGGTTTCAAAGGCGATCTGGCCTTTGGTGTATGACTTATCGCCGTAGGAAATCTTATAAGAACAAGTGTTTGATTCGGAACAATAGGTTTCTTCTTGGGCACGCCGGCATTTACTTGTGTTGCAAGAAACTTTTTTGTATGTTGAAGAATGTTTAGGATCAAAGAGTGGTCTCTCTTGTCGATAGCAATTTTTGCAAGGCTTGCATTGAGTCCAAATCAAGTCGCTGCCGGTGTCCGCAATCGCTAAAATCGAAAATGGGGGAGTTCCGATTGATATATTCATTAGGTATTCGCCGCGATTTGAAGTGATGGAAGATTGTGCTAGGGTTTGTGAATGATCTTCATTTTTAAACTCTAGTGTACTCCGAGCGGTACGGTGGATCGCGTTTTTTATACGTTGTGAGGGGGTTTCCGCGGGATTGTAGAACGGTGATTTGGGAGAATCGCGGTGGATGAGATCTACGGTGAAGCCATGTTTTGGATTAGCGCTTATGTTTGAGATTAGGAACAAAAATGAGAAGAGAATTTTAGAAATGAGAGGTAACATTTTGAGAGTCTTTAGTGTAACGTTAGAACAAGAGATTGGAGTAAATAAATATATATTATTATTGTATTCTTTTTGGTAACAGTATATATTATTAT
The DNA here is from genome assembly GCA_963556525.1 of Cochlearia excelsa. Taxonomy (NCBI): domain Eukaryota; kingdom Viridiplantae; phylum Streptophyta; class Magnoliopsida; order Brassicales; family Brassicaceae; genus Cochlearia; species Cochlearia excelsa. The sequence continues at coordinate 45,017,709 of OY748327.1, read as the reverse complement.
TGACTACATTGTTATGCAACTAAATAAGTATGTAACTTTATTTGAATGTTGAATATGTATTATTATATTTGTGAAAGTGTTGAATATGTATTTTGATGTTTAATTAAGCGAATGTGTAGTTAAGGGTATTTTTACTCATTATTATAATTATTCAAGTCAACTTTTCTGCTTTCAATTTAAGGGAATATAATACGGTAGATATTAAACATGCATGTCCTTATGTTAATGTCTTAGGAGGATAAAAATTTAAAAGGATAAAATCTCAAAACACAACAAAAAAATCATAAACAAGAAATGTAGTATCATTGACTTTTTTACATCCCACGGAAATTTTAACAAGAAATTGAAAAAACTACACCTTTTAATCAATATATTCCAAAGAAAATATATACATGTTTTTTAAAAGGTTAAATAGTTAGATTACCCTTTAAAAATATTTCTGAAATCACCTTTTTCCATTTGGATTCCATATATACCCAAATTATTATTATTTTCATTTGAGTTCAATATTTATAAACTGCAAGCTACAAAGAAAAAGTGAACCACTTTCTTCGTATTTTCGCAAAAAAGGAATTACAAAACTACACCATTACGACCGGTCTATCACAAAATTAGATCTAATTTAATATTTTACCTATTTGCACATTTTCAAAAAATTTAAAGGTTTATTTACCCTTTAAAAATTACCCAAATTAAAATATTTTCATTTGAGTTCGCTAATTAGTGTTTATAATATAATATTTAAGGGGTATGATTGTTTGAGTAGAGTTTATCTGGTTTTAATTTTAAATATATAAGTGTAGTTCGGAAAATTGACTATGAAATGGTGTAATTTTATAAAATGTAATTCAAATGACGTAGTTTTGTAATTCCCCTTTTCTTGATCGAAACAAAGACCACAAACTCATGCTTTTCTTAGCCAAAACACAGTTCCAATAAAAGAAGGTAAAATCATATAACTAATATCATCAAAATATATATTAAATAAAAACTATTTTATCTCAAACAACTTGAATTTTGAGTAATTGATTTTACAAACACATTTATTTAAGTTGCAAACTTTCGCTCATTCTAATAAAGCTTAACTAATATGTATTTGAATTTGCCCACACAACTGCAAGTGTAACAAGAGAAGCATACACTGAAGTAGGCAACTTCTGAACCACTTTACCGACGCCGGGCACGCCTTCCGTGGCTCTCTTTGTCGCGATAGCAACGGTCGGAGCCACGACCAAAGATATAATCAAACCTTGGCTCACAATTGCGAATGTATCGGTCGAGAGTTGCTCGACAAATTTGACAAACTCTTCTCTATCAATCTCTCCATCCAAGTTTATATCACAATCCTATCATGAATAACATCACACACAAATTTAAGAGAGTTCAAAATTATATTGTGTATATTTGGTTTTTAGTAGGCTTAGTGTATTTTGAGCTTGGACATTTTTACAATTAATTGTACCAAACCCAAAGTATTATGATTTTTTTTTGGTGAAGGTAAATAAAAATTATCATCTAATTGGGTCAAAAATATATTTAAATGGATGAAAACAAGGAGAAATTCAAAAATAAACTTTTAGGATATATTTATCATAAATACATCGAATTAAAATATGTGTTCATTTTGACAAAAATAAAATAAAATATGTGTTCATAAATACACCTATATAGTATATATTTTTATCAATTGGAATTTTAATAAGATGTATCTTTGATTTTTTTTTGTTTGAAATGGATGTAATTTTTTAGTTTTTAAAATAATGTTTAAAAATTATAGTTTTTTTTTAAATTACCATCATCATGCTTTTAACAAGATCCTTAGAAGGTGGATCGAAATGAGGACCTGGCAATCTCTTGTTTATATCACTATAAGAAAAAACATCCCAATAAAATAAAAAATTAGAAAACATAATTAAAATTATAAAATATTAAAAATAAAATTTATGAGCAAAACATTAATTTACTTGAAGACAAGAAGCACTGCTATGTAAAGCTCTTCAAATGTAAGATTAGCTTTTCCTGTTTCAAGCTTAAATCTATCGAAAACTCGATCACATATTGCTTGTACTTGCTTCTGTCTCCATTGCTTACCTGTAATTACCAATTTAAATAGTAAATATTAACAAAGTTTTAATCATGTATCCATAATTAATTCACCGTATAAAACCATATAATTGTTACAAGAATCCATATAATTATTTCAAGAAATCATATAATTGTTACAAGAAAGAATATCAATGTTACAAGCAACCATATAATTGTTACAAGAAAGCAAATAATTCTTACAAGAAAACCATATAATTAATACAAGAAACCATATACTTCTTGCAAAAAAGCATATAATTATTAAAAATTTAAATAAATTTTAATAGGAAAGAGAGATTATTAACCTCTGAGTTTATCAAAGACTTGTCCCATGGCGATGAAACTTCTTCTTCTTTGATTGCACAATAAAAAAATAAATGATTTGATTTTTTCTATGTTAATATGTGGATCTGATTTGAGGAGTTATCCTCTGCTTCGCTACTTTGTGTCATAAAATTAAAATATCCTCTTTAATATGGGCCAGTTTATGTTTTTATTTAATACATTGGTCAACAGCCCATATGTTGGTCAACCATTAGGCCAACACTTTGTTGGTTTATCCATACACAAATGGAAAAGTTGTCTAATAATATACTAAACAATTAATTTTAAAAATAATTATACGATACAGACCATCTCCATCAAGGATTTTTTCAAATTTGGTAAGAGTTTCTTAACATAAAAAGAAAATGAAAAAGAAAAAAATATTAGGAGTAGTTTCTTAAAAATTGAGAAAAATAACCTAAAATTTCTTATCTAAGCACACTTAAGAAACTCAAACATATAAAAAGAATAAATAATACTATTATTATAATTAAGAAATTTTTGATAAGAAACTACCACTAAGACTATCTTCAACAGAGAAACTCACAAAATTTCTTAACTATTCATTGGGACCCATGAATAGTTGGTTTAAAAAAAAAGAAAAATAAAATAATTAAAAACGCATCAATCATAGGTCGCCACGTATCCAAAAGGTTCACTAAATAATTAAGATCCGGATCTTAAATAGGAAATATAAGATCCAGATCTTAACTATTTAATGAGTCCCACCTGCTAAGATCTCTTTACAAAACACCAATGGACATGCTCTAATGATGCTCTAAAGTTTCTTGGCATGTCCATCGCAAGTTCTAAAAGAAATTCTAAAAAGGGTTTTAAAAATATATTTGCATAGAATAATGAAAAAGTAAAGACAAAAAATAAAAACTGATCCTAAAATATCTATATTTGTGACCCGTTATATTATTTTTACATGATAAAAAATAAAAGTAGAAACTATGAGTCTCTTTTGTTTTCACCCCTCTAAATACATGCATACAAAGTATTAAATTTCTTTTATTAATGCATACAAATCAAAGTATTATTAACAATTGATTTTAAAAAATACTTTTATTAATGCATACAAAGTATTAAATTTCAATTTAATTAGTTAAATGTTATAATATTACAAGAATAATTGCATTATAAATATCTATATATATAATATCTTTTTTTGTCAACGATATATACAATATCACATTACAAAACTAAAAAATAAAATAAAAGGTTTGCAAAATTTATAGAATAGTGAAAAACATGACAAGTATAATATAAAAAAATACAAAACAAAAATTATACAAACTATTTAATGTATTGAGTAAACATAAACCAAAATATATTGCAATCTTCATCTAGGTTAACAAAAAAAGAATACAAAACAAAAAATATTTAAGAATTGAGAAATTATCAAATATTGTTTCATTATGTAGATAATCAAGAACATAAATATTGAAAATGCAATAAATTAATAGAATCACCAAATAATAAACAATCAAAAACAATATTTAACAACTGATTTTAGGCAATTAACAAAATAGAGTTTTATACGTTACTTCTTCAAATTAGAACTTTTGTTATACGCTTTTGGATTCTATTCCAAGTGATGATTACATCATACTATAATAAAAAATTAAAAGTGTTTTATATGCTAATTTATCTTTTGTTCATTCTATTATATTTACAACATACAAGATTATTTTTTAGTTTGTTATAAAGTAGATATATCTAAAATATATTTAGCAACTTTCCCGTATGCCGAATGTAAAGAATCATCTAAATGACTAAACTTTTATTAAAAACAATTATTTATTAAAAACAACTTTTGGATTCTTTTGTATTGATGTTATATTGATTTTATAACAATATCAATATTGTTATTTATACAATAACAAGCATCACTTGGAATAGAATCCAAAAGCGTATAAGAAAAGTTATTGTATTGTTTGTTATCGTATTAATATTGGTTAATTTAGATGATTGGATTCATTGGTAACTAGATTAACTAGAGAAATTTACAAAAATAAACATTTACAAAGGTACTTTACAAAACTACACACTAAATACACTCATTTTAAATTTTTAAATGACCAAAACATTTTTTATAGAATTTATCAATTAAAAATAATAATTAGTGTCTAGAAAACTACACTCGTTCAAATTCTTTTTAAATATACACGTTTATATTTAAAATATTTAAATTACTTTAAAATTTATCCGAATTAAAAAGTTTAATTCAATTTCACTATTTAGAAATGAGGGTTCAGGTCTGAAGAGATTAAGGTTTAGTGTATAAAGTTTATTTGGATTCAATATTTATTTAAATATATTTATGAAATGTCTTTTAGGTGAGTGTAGTTTTGTAAAAAATTAGTCTAAAAGTGTTTTTTTTTAATTCCTCCACTAAACTAACTAATTATCTAAAAACTGTAAATTGTTTTGGGTTACATTTTATAAATAATTGTTTTTCATGTCGGAGAAGTTTTGTTGGAATGTAAACAGATAAGAGAGAGGACTTGGTAACTATATATCGGCGAGGGAAGTGGAAGGCCAATATAAATGTCAAAGTTCAAATATTTTACTAACTTAAGTCTCTTTGAAATATGAATCACACACAATGCAAACTTTCTTGTGCACCACATGTTTTCTACTATTCTTTGTAATAATGGGGTAACAGTTCGCACCAAAAGTAACAGTTTATAACACTACTAAAAATTATTCGTATAATCACTAACTTGTCATAAATATTTTGTAGTTAAACAAAAAGCAATAAAACTACGAAAAATTAGCCACGAAATAAAGAACATTCCATTAAATAAATAATCCAAATTAATTCATTTTCTTAACACTTATAAGTTCAAACATCTTTTGCCACAAACATAAGAATAAAAATAAAAAGAGGGGGAGTATTTTGGATACAAAAGAACAATTAAATTATCAATGAAACCTTTTTATAAAAATAAAAATTCAACAAAGTTTGGCCTTAAGGTCTTTTCTCAGAATTTTTCCAGAGGGAGATTTAGGAATAGAAGGAACAAAGAAGACCTTGTGTAATCTCTTGTAGAACACCACCTGCATAAATATTTTATTTATGAAAAACTATTTAGTACCACAAAAACAAGTTTTAGGTCAAAAATACTATCACAAAGTTTTTCCTTAAAAATCATTAAAAATAATTTGGTTTAAAATACCTAAAATACAAAACGAGTTTCCACATGTTAGATTTTTTTATTTGAATATATAATGTATAGTGTTTAATTTATTTATTTTAGTGTTTAATTTTTTAAAAAGATGACTTACTTTTACCGGTTTCTTAGTTAATTTTGAGGAATTTCTAATTTAAGTCTTGTTGTATTTTATTTTATGAGAAAAACTTGTAATGGTATTTTACCTTCATATGAACATATTGGTAAAAAACTAGCATAAAAATCTATGTTATCTAATTAATAAATATACATTATATAGAGAAATTACCCATAAATAAAAAATTACCTGTTTGGCTATATATTCTTTAATATCTTCTTCACTGATTTCATTTCCATTGGATCTTACTACAAAAGCCACAGGCACTTCTCCAGCTACTTCATCGTTTTGCCTACACGTGACATGCATGTGTTCTCTCAAAACGGTGTCGTTTACACTAATTCATAAATCATAATATATGTATGTGTGGTTGCTTGTTACTTACGGAACAACGGCAGCGTCAGCAATTGAATTGTGATTTATGAGTAAAGCCTCTAGTTCAGCTGGAGGGACCTGTTTTTCAATAATTTTATTTTATGTCACATTTTTGAAATTTTCTTTCTCTTTTTAAAATTTTCACTTATTTTATATGTATATTAGAGCATATCCATATCTAGTTATTATCAAACTAATAGTATATATAATATTTAAAATTTTGAAATGATAAAACTTGTTTTTTATATTTATGGTGTTTTTTTCCTAAAAGGGTTAAAACTCTTTTTTTTATATTTGTGGTAATTTTTAAGTTAAAACGTTTTAACGGTATTTTTTAGATTAATAATATTTTAATGGATTGTGACAAAAAAAAAATATTTTCATGGTATATTTTATATTGAAACTTTGTAATAGCATTTTCAAATTAATATTTTTTTGGTAGTATTTTAAGAAATTTTTCTTACTTTAGTGTAATTTTTTAGTGTTATTTAAAAAAAACTATATATAAATAAGAAGAGTTCACAAAACTACACATTTTCAACCTTTTTTTACAAAACTTCACCTAATTCAATATTTTTACATATATACATTTTTCAAAATTTTAAATGGTTGATTTACCCTTTATAAAATCACCAAAATCAAAATATTTTTATTTGGATTCGATAATTAATGTTTAAGATATAATATTAAATGGGTAGGATTATATATGTCTGTTTAAATTAATTTTGAGCGTTTATGTATAATTTTAAAATTTGACTTTGAAATAACGTAGTTTTATGAAATGCAGAAAATGTAGTTTTATGAAATGCAGAAAATGTAGTTTTGTAATTATTCCAATAAATAAAGTTACTTGCCTGAAAGCCTTTGAACTTGATGACTTCTTTGAGTCTATCAACAATAAAGATCTCATCATCTTCATCAACATATCCAATGTCTCCTGTATGTAGCCAACCTTCTTTGTCTATTGTTGCTGACGTGGCTTCTGGATCGTTCAAATATTCTATGCCACAAATAAATAGTTTATTTTTAACATCCTTTTAACATAGAAAATATTTATTAGAACTTAAAATAGTCACATTTAGTTAGGTCAAAATTGTACTTTATGTCTTCAAAAGATTTGTATTTATTTATTGGTAATATAACAAAAGACAAGTCATATGATATAAATGCATGTTGTAAAAATGTACTTTGATGCAAATCTGATAAAAAGCTGTATAATTTAACTATTTATTTATTTTCTTTCTTTTAATTTATTATGTATTTAACAAAAAAACAGATTTGTCTGATGTTTACAATTGTTCACTCACACTAAGAACTAGTTTTAAGTTATTTTTAAGTAACTACAAAAATTTTAATCTTATGTTTGCCAAATTAAGATTAGAAGAATATAATAGTGTTTTATGTCAAGGTTATATCTTTTGAAATTATTTTCCTACTAAAACGAACGCATAAATTTAATTTCTCAAAATTATGTAAAAATTTATATTTGTCACATATATGATATATATATATATCCTAGTGGAAATCTTGTAACAAAGAAATTTATAACCTCAAAACATAATTCATTGTCACAAAATTATATTATAGTTTTTTGTTTAAAATTTATATTTTCTTGCGGTCATTTCTCAAAAAATAAAATAATATAAAGATAAAACATTGTCACAAATTTATAACCAAGAGAAAGTAAAAGAAAAACGAACCTTTCATGATTTGTTGACCACGTATACAAATCTCACCAGGTTGGTTGTAACCAAGTGTGACACGTGTCTCAAGGTGAACCACTTTAAGCTCTGCGTTTCGGACCACAGTTCCACAAGATCCTGATTTTGTCGGAATTGGTTCTTTAGCGAACCCAAGGCTCATTGACAATACTGGCCCTGCCTCGGTCATACCATATCCCTGTTTTATTTATTCATTAATCATTTATAATAGAGAAATTCACAAAACTACACCCTTTCAACCCTCTCTTCACAAAACTACACCTAATTCAATATTTTCACAAGTTTACACCCTTTCAAAATTTTGAAAGCTTGATTTACCCTTTTAAAAATTACCAAAATTAAAATCTTTTCATTTCGGTTCGCTAATTAGTGTTTAGGGTATAGTATTAAGGGGGTAGGATTGTTTAGGTATGATTTATTTGGATTTAATTTTGAGTGTTTAGGTGTAGTTTTGTGAATTAATTTTGAAATGGTGTAGTTTTGTGAAATGTAATTCAAATGGTGTAGTTTTATAATTCTCCCTTTATAATATTAATAATATCTAATTTATTCATTCACTTTTGAAAATTATATTAATCGACTTTATAACTCTTGGTAGGGAAAAATTGCAAAAAAAAACCCAAAGTTTTAACATTTCAACAGAAAAAACCTGATAAATTTTCGGGTTTAAAAAAAAACCTTGAATTTTTTATTTAACTTTACCCGAAAAATCGGTTAAATCTTAGCAAAAAAAATATATTTATTTTCTTCTATAAAAATATTTATTTTCTTCTATGGAAAGACATTACTTAAATACTTTTGTTTTCATTAAAGTTTTTGATCATTCTTATATTTGTCGACATCATTGTGATATTATTTATTTATGGTCTTTTGATATGTATGTGTGTATGTGTGTGCTAAAAAGAGACCACGTCACATAAAAGCGTTTTGATATTAAAGAACCAAGAAGACCTTCATCTACTTTTTCCTCCAATTAATGAAACTTAATTAAGTAGTTATAAAAAACTCATTAATGTGACATTTTCAACAACAAAATAAGTTAAAAATTTAAAATTAGTACTTCTCCGTTCTTTTTTGTTTGATTTTATAAGTTTTTCATATAAACTAAAAAGACAAATAAATAACTATTAATAAATGTGTATTTAACAAATTTTAATATTTTTCGACTAATAGTGTTGCAAAACTTTCGATTAATATATCTTGAAAGCTACACTTCACAAATATCAATGGATAAAACTACATTGATATTTATGAAAATCAAACAATTAAAAACAATTTTTTTTAGAGAAATTCACAAAACTACACCCTTTCAACATTCCCTTCACAAAACTACACCTAATTCAATATTTTCACAAGTTTACACCCTTTCAAAATTTTAAAAATTTGATTTACTCTTTTAAAAATTAACAAAATTAAAATATTTTCCTTTGGGTTCGCTAATTAGTGTTTAGGGTATAGTATTAAGGGGGTAGGATTGTTTGGGTATGATTTATTTGGATTTAATTTTGAGTGTTTAGGTGTAGTTTTGTGAATTAATTTTGAAATGGTGTAGTTTTGTGAAATGTAATTCAAATGGTGTAGTTTTATAATTCTTCCTTTTTTTATAAAACATCAAACAGAAAAGAATGAAATAGTTAGTAAAATGTTATATTTAATACAGTAAGTAGTTAGGCAAAATTTAAAATGGTATAAAAATTTAATATTTCACAAGGAAAGAAAAAAACAAATTCTCCTAAAATGAATCGTATGATCATTACCTTAAGATGATTACTATTCTCCAAAATTCTCCTAAGAAACTAATATATTTAAATTATAAGTACAATGCTAGTAGAATTTCTATAATACTATCAACATTAATTAAATGTTTTAACTTGGAGTCTAAAATATCACAAAACTTAACATATTGATTTTATAAAAGGGAAAATTTCATATTAATACACTAACTAAATTATTATTAGCTTTTTAATACATCAACTTTTTGATTGCCCAAAATAATACACCAACTATTTTATTTGTTCATTTTAAATCGCGAAATATTTTAGTTTCTTCTTTTAAATCACAAACTCAAATCATCTAGGGAGAATTATAAAACTACACCATTTGAATTACATTTCACAAAACTACACCATTTCAAAATTACTTCACAAAACTACACCTAAACACTCAAAATTAAATCTAAATAAACCCTACCCACACAATTCTACCCCTTTAATACTATACCCTAAACACTAATTAGCGAACCCAAATGAAAATATTTTAAATTTGGTAATTTTTAAAAGGGTAAATTAAGCTTTTAAAATTTTGAAAGGGTGTAAATTTGTGAAAATATTGAATTAGGTGTAGTTTTATGAAGGGAGGGTTAAAAGGGTGTAGTTTTGTGAATTTCTCAATCATCTATCCATTTAACTAAATCAGCGTTAGTTGACCGTTACATATTTTTGAAACAAAAATATTTTTTTCTATTTTAATAAAAATATACTTTAAAATTATGTAAAACATCCAACAAAAATTAAAAATTTCGAAAATATACAAGAGGTTCACAATAAAAATTTTAAAAATAAAAAGGAAAATGTTTTCACAAATTAAATTTAAAAATTGTTATTTTCCTATCTTTTAATTGTTTATGATTTTAAATTGTGAAAATATTATTTTTTGAAACTTTTATTTTTGTTACAATATTTTTTATATATTCTTAAATTTTCTAATTTTTTACGTAATTTTAAAGTATTTCTTTATTAAAATAACAAAATTTAGATTTTAAAAATAATAATAAACTAACGGTCAACTAACGGTGATTTGGTTAAATGGATAGATGATTTGTGATTTAAAATAAGTAAGTAAAATAGTTTGTAATTTAAAATGAGCAAATAAAATAGTTTGTGTATTATTCTGGGCAATTAAAAAGTTGGTGTATTAAAAAACTAATAATAATTTAGTTGATGTATTAATATAAAATTTTCCATTTATAAAACTAGATGTAGTACTAGTAGTATCTATTAGAACGGCTACCTAATTCACAACAATTTTGTTTTGTTTGCTTTGACTAAACCTAAACTAAATTTGTTTCACACTTTTTTGACCCAAAAAGAAAAAATCTGTTTCACAAAAATAAATAATTAATTAAATAAATAAATATTAAAAAGGAACACAATGCAAAATTAGCCGGAATTAAGCCGAAGAGTCAGACGCAACTTACTCCTTCACTCTCTTTCCGTGCATTCACATTTCTCTTTTTATTTTATTTTCGTAATAACTATTTAATTATTGATCAACTATATTTTTTTACCAAATCCAATATTAACTACATTTATCAACAAAAGTAAAAAATGAAATTAGATAGTAGAATGATAACTTACTTACATACAACTATATAAAATTGTTGTCAACCAAAAATACTACTATTTTTTTCCAACAATATCATTAATACAAAAGAAAAGTTTTGACATTTTTAAAAATTCAATTTTTGGATTGGAATATATATTTAATGTTTAGAGTTTTGTGTTCAAAGGAGTAAAGATTAGTTTAATGTTTTACGGCTTAATTGGGGAGATTTTAAATTAATTAAATTTTTATGATTTCTTTAGCTAACAAATTTGTACGTCACTTTTGCTTACAAACTTGTGATGCTATTTTTTTATAGCAAAACAAGAATTACATTTTTGTGGTATTTTTGTCTAAAAACCTTTAAATAATATTTTTGTGACTTAGTCAAGAATTATATTTTGACATACCTGACCAAGCACAGCTTGAGGTAGACGGCGACGGAGACTATCTTGAAGATCTTTACCTAACGGAGCAGCACCAGACAGAACCAATCTAACGGAGGAAAGATCGTAAGAGTTAACGGCAGGATTTTTGGCAAGAGCGATCACAAGTGGTGGCACAAGTGCTGTTATTGTCACTTTATGTCTTTGTATTAAATCTAATAATGATCCTATTTCGAATTTGTGCATCAGTAGCACCGTTACACCTAATAAAAAAAATATAGAGTGTATAAATTATAATTTGACATTGATATAAAAAATTATAATAATATTTCAAAATTTTTTAATAAAACATAACTCATATGTTTCATTTTAGTAAAATGTTTTAATAAAATTATCTTTAGATATACTACTAAAATATATTTTTCCTGCCAAAAGTACAATTAAAAATGTGTTTTGTGAAAAATACCACGTACACAAATACTTTCATAAAATAAACTAATAATTTCTTAGATAAAATTTACTATAAAATACAAATGATTATTTTTTCAAAATGTCAAAACAAATATTTTGGTTAAAAATACTACTAAAATTTAAGTATTTTCATTTTAGTATTTTCGAAAAATATCTACAATTTTCAAATATATTCTTTTAAAATAGAATTTATAAATATTTATTTAACAACTTAATATTGTACTATTTGATAAATTTTTGTAACCATTACCTGATCGAATAGAATTAAGCAGGACACTATTGAGTGAATAAATATGAAAAAGAGGCAAAACGCAGAGAACAACGTCGTTTAACTTCAAATAAAAGTTCGGATTATCACCATCCACTTGTTGCGCAACGCTCGTTATCAAACTCTTATGCGTCAATACCACTCCTTTAGGCAACCCCGTCGTGCCTGAAGAAAACGGCAACGCCGCCGCGTCGTCTCCGCCTACAACCACCGTTGTTTCATCAAAAGGTTTTGTTTCCTCGGCGATGACAGAGAAAGGGATACAATTCTCCGGCGTTGGCTCGTCGGTTGTTATTACCGTGATGACGTCATCTTTATCTACTATGTTTTTGAGTTTGTCTACGTATTGCGAGTGTGTGATAATTAGCTTGGCGCGTGAGGATAAGAGCTGTTTGTGGAGCTCTTGCCACGTGTAAAATGGGTTCGCCGTGGTGGAGACGGCGCCGATCATTGAAGCACCCATGAAGGAGAAGACAAACTCCGGTGAGTTTTGTAGTAATATCATTATGACGTCACCTTTTTTTATACCTATAGAGTAATAACAAAAATTGATTAAAATACTTGTTTGATATTTTCTTTTTGTGTATAAAATGGATATTTTATAAAAATGTTTTCATGATACAAATAAGCTTTTTCTGTCAGAAATACCACACAAATATGATTTTGACCTTTTAGTGCTTATGAATTAATTTTTAAAATACCACTAATAAGGGTTTTGGGTCAAAAATACCACAATAATAAATTTTAACCTTAAAGATTTTCTAATTTTATTTAATATTTTATTCTGAAATAACACTAATAAGCTTATTGGGTCAAAAATACCACAAAATTATTTTTAACCTTTTAGATTTTTTCTATTTTTATTTAGTATTTAAGATTTTATTTCAAAATATCACTCATATTAGCTTTTTGGGTTAAAAATACCACAAAATATGCTTTAATTTCATTTTTTAATATTTAGTGTTTGAGGTTGAATTATGAAAATAGTAGTATAATTTTATTATTTCTATATTTTATTGTTTTGTTTTTGAGAGTTTTTTATACCAAGTTTTTGTAACCCAGCCGCAACTCTCCGGCAAGTTAGGTATGTCTCGCCGTAAGTGTAGGTTTTTCCGGTGGAGCCTACAATGAGACATGGCTTATCGGAGATAGAAGAGAGATTTTCAAAACAATATGTGTGGAGAGGAAGGTGGTTTGGTATTTCAATATCCGGTAGCTTTGACCGGAAAATTTGCGGCGACGGAGAAGGAGGAGGAGGAGGAGCATCACCGGAGACGACGGTGGTTGATGTAACCACCGGTTTGTGGATTTGATGTTCATGTAGAGATGTAGTTATCATTGTTTTTGACGTAATGAATAGTGTTCTTGTTTTTTTTTTGCAAGAAAAATGTGTTTGTTTTATTTATTTTTGTTTGTTTTAGATATGAATATATGTAAATGTATATATATAAGGAGAGAAGAGTCGTAAACAGATAAAATAAAATTAGTTAATGACAGAAGAAATAAAAATATATACTTTATTACTTTAACAAGAAAGAAGACAATAATTAATAAAAATATAATATATATATGTGTGTGTGTGTTAATGTGTATGTGTGTGGTTGGTAAGGAGAGAAGAGTTGTAAAATAAATAGAAATTAAAAAGAAATAAAATAAGTAGAGGAGAATGAAATTAAAATTTTGGGGGTAGGTATAGGGAATGGCTGTTAGAAAAAGAATGGAGGATTGTTTGATGCTTTGGTAGGTTTGATATATTTTTGCATTTATACTCTCTTGCATGTCACTCTCTTCCTTGTGTTTTTGTTTGTTGTGTAATCTTTTTTCTCAGATTATGTTACTTACATATACTACGTCTATAACTTATTATCCACTAACAAGAATGTTTTCAAAATACCATTAGAATATTTTTGTGTGCCAATATACCATTAAATTTAGTAAAAGAGTATATAATTAACACTAGAACTAATACTTTTTATTAGTACAACCAAATAAAAATATTACGCTTTAAACTTTAAATCGTGGGTTTATATTTAGTAAAGGGTATTTCTAATTTAATTTTTAGTAAAATATTATATAGTTTATAATTTAATTTTAATAGTTTTAAATTCATTTTTGTTTCTCACACGGTCCGTGCCTTTAATATCCACATAAACTCCGTCCCCTTGGTTACTAGTAGTAACTTAGACCATAATTATCGATATGTCACTTAAAAACAGACTAAACAGTCCTTAAATTTGTGTTTTGTTTTTTTATTATTTTTTAAAAAAAAAAAAAAATTAATCAGACCAATCGCAGGCCGCCACGTGTCAGTGGGGCCCGCGAAAAATTCAAAGTATCGGTTCTTAGATAAGCAGTTTTAAAACCGATACTTAATATTATCGTGGGGCCCACGGGTTAAGGACCCCCATTTGGGCCCCCGATAATCATGGCCTTACTACTAATGTTCTATATATGTATTGTAAAATTTTGAATGTCAGATGATTTATATAGGCATGTCAATCGAGGTAAGTCCGCCCGATCTGACCCAAAACCCGTATTTATTTTGGCTTGATGCAATCCGACCCAAATATTTTTCGAGTTATATTTTAAACTCTGGGCTGGGTCCGCTCGTATAAGATTGTAAGGCTTTTCGTGGTTTTCAGACTTTTTTAAATTAAACGAAAAAATTATAATACATTTAAAAGTTATTGTATTTAATTTTTGTAATATAGTATTGTTAGAGCATTATATATATTTGATTTAGAGTTTAAACCAAATAAATTGCTAATTAATAAACTTTACGCCTTTTAAAACTAAAGTGTAAAAATTACTATCAAACAGAAAATAAAATTTGAAAGTTTAGTTCAGTTTTTGAAATTTTTGAAAATATAGTATTGAAAAATAGTGTTTAAAAAGTGTATATTTGTAATTTGTCTATATATTTATAATATCATACATTATATTTTCGGGTTTTTCGGGTTAGCTTAAAAAACATTTATCTGAACGGACTAAACCCGATCCTATCCTATATATATTAATTGATGAGACATTTTTGAAAATTTGAATGAAATTTTAAAAGCCCATAAAATATTAACTAAAAAGTCCATAAAATTGATAAAAGAACTTTTTTTGAAAAAGTCTCACATTGATATTAGAAACTACATGTTAGTTGAAATACTTCATATAAATAAGTCATTTGTGTTTTGAAGAGTTAAATGAGTTTAGTAAAATCAGTGATTTGTTCTATAATCATAATTGACTTTAACCCACAATAGTTTAAATTTCAATTGACATTGTACCGATGTGAGAGATTAATCTATTGAAAACGGGTTATTGATTAAACGGGTGAAAAACGAATTAAAAACAATTTTACATTTATTTTAAATAATTATATGCCAAAAATTAAAAATATTTATGTATATTTTTATATAATACATATACTTATAAATTTGTAATCCGCGTTTGGCGCGGGTCAAAAAAGCTAGTATATATATTAATTGAAGAGTCAATTTTGAAAATTTGAATGAAAAATAAAAAAAACCCAAAATAAGTAATATAGAAAGCCTATAACATTGAAATTTTTAATCTCAAATTTGAAGCATAATGTAATTGAAAGTTTAAATCCCTCTATATATATTACTTGCTAAAAATATATATAATGAAAAACTTTTTTTAGCAAGTAATATATATAGAGAATATACGTATATCTGCCAAATTGTTATGAAAAACTTTTGTAAAATAAAGAAAGTTAATTATATAAATATAATGAATAGTAACTGTGATAAAACATCAGATTTCTTTTAATAAGCAAAATTTTTTGTAATGATATTTTGTGAATTACCCTAATAAATAAGAAAACATGTTTGAAAACGATTTCAAAACTCTTTTAAATAAATTTACATGCCGAAAATTAATTTTTTTTTTTTATATAATATTTATATACTTGAAAATTTAAACTACTTTTATATTTTTTAAATAATATGAATATACTTATAAATTTAAATCTCGCGCTTGGCGCTGGTCAAAACATCTAGTAAGCCTAATTTTGTAGGTTTAAATATGAAAGTCCGAACCCGTCGGTTTACAGGGTTAGGTCGGGCACGTGCGCCGTCCGCGAGTTTTTACTCTAATTGACATGTCTAGATTTATTTTCATATTTGGTGTCTTTTTTTCCATATACGATATTGTTTCCACTTTCCACTATTTATTTTATTACTTGAAAAAATAGAAAGTTAGTAAAATGAGGAGAAAGGTTGTTTAATGATTTGATTATATAATCTAGTGCCAAAAGATTGTATAATTTTTTTTTGGTGTGGAAATTTACATAAACTAGTGCCAAAAGAATATATAGTTATGTATATATATTTTTTTTTGTGCAACCAGTGCCAAAAGAATATATATTATGTATATAATTTGTCAATATCCACAATATCGTGCCTGCCTTAATGCCAAAAGGGCAATTGCCCCAGGCCACCAAAGATATGCCCAAAATTAAAGCCACATTTTTATTTAAGTTTAAATTTATCTATCTAGCTAATTTAATATAATGTGTTTTTTAACTGAAAAAATTAGTGAAAATTATATTCTCATTTATACATATGTTTTGGTGAAAGTTTCTTTATTGGAAACACATTTTTTAGCAAGAACATATAACAATTATGTTTTATTAAAAATAATTAATACACAAAAATAAGTAAATAATATATTAAAAACATAAAATAACTAATAATATACCAAAGAGTTAAGAGAACGTTTTTTATATTACATTAGTTAAGAGAACGTTTTTATTAAAAAAATATATTACAAATTTCATGTTATTGACTTTTATAGTTAATGTTTTTTACGCTTTTATAAAAGCCACATTTTTAAATTTGTCCTAGGCCTCTCCAAGTCTAGCACGGTACTGAATATCCACAAGTTAATAGTTTTTTTGTGGAAAATTGCTCAAACTACTCCCAAAACAGTATATAACTAAGTATATGAACATGTTTTTTTAATTAGGTGGTGAAAAAGAATTGTTAATTTTCTTTTTTATTTTTAATTTCATTAGGTTTGAGGTTTTAATTTTTTAGTTTCCTTATTTATCTAAATACAACATTGTTTTTATTATTAACTAGGATTTAACCCGTGGTATACCACAAATTTATGTTTTCTTTAAAGTTTATATATTTTTATATTTAATTTAGAATTTTGTGTAATTTTTTTTATAGAATATTATAGATATCTTTAAAATATGTAATATTAGAATAACATATTATTATTATTTTTTTAAGTTTTTTGTGTTTTTTATAAACGACCCGTTAATAAATATATATATATATATATATATATTAGTCACTACCTGTTAACAAATAATTATTAACAAATAACTATTATGATAGTGAAACCAAGTTAAATTATAAGACATATGAAATTTGTTTAAAACTTTTAAACTAAATCTTTATATACTGAATAGCGAAATCAAATAAAAAAGTTGTAATCTAAAATAAAATTAAATATTAGTTAAACATGTTTTTTAATTTTGGGTTATTTTTGTTAAAACAATCTATTTTTTTTGTTAAAAACCTTTTCTAATGGTTTTGTTATGTTATATAAAATTTTAATGATATTTTTGTTCTAAAAAATTATGTAATAATGTATATAAGTGAATTACATATTTTCTTATTTGATTCCCAATTATTTTTACATAAATATTTTAATAATGGAAAACTTTAATGTTTTCTTATATTAGTTTTCCAATTAAATGGATAAATATATTTTCTTTATGCATAATGACACAATGTGTAATTTTGAATGATTTTTTGGACATGTTCAAAATACTACTTCAAAAATAATAATATAGATTACATATTTTTCTTAGAAACTTAGTAAAATGTGGGGAGGGGCACAAGTCTTTTTAGACTATCACTCTTTATTGTTTCTTTATATAGAATTTATATTATTACCTCAATCAAAATTAAATTATCCACAAGATCACTCATTTTTATTATAATTAATATATTTATAAGAAAATTAGAATTCAGAATCAAAGTTATTCCAAGAGCGAGAAACTTGCAAACGGACAAGCTAGCACGGGCTGGACGAGCAATCGCATCGACACTAAAGTACATGAGTGAGCTCCTTCCAAGTTGGACATCTAACATTGTCGCTACGGTTTAGTTTTTTCCCTTTATATCATGTTGTTAAAAAAATAATTAGGAAAATAGGTCTATTTTGAGATATAAATTTGCTAACCGAGGGATTTCGCATATTAAATTACAATTTTACCCTTATCTTTTAAACTTTCAAATCTCGTGAATGATTTTCTATGAATGATTTCGAGTGAATGATAATGATGAATGGTCTATGTAAATGATAACACATGTGAATGAAGAATAATACTCGTGAATGAAGAATAATACTCGTAAATGATCTATGTAAATTATTTTTATGAATGATTTATGTGAATAAAGGTAAATTTGTCATTTTAAATATGAAAATCAAACAAAATTACCTAAAATTTAATTACTATATCAAAATCACCTAATTGACAAATTATGATTTGAAAAAACTAATTAACAATGTTTAGTGATTGATTTCTCTTACAAGTCAAAATTTAACAATGTTTTTGCTTCCCTAATTTATCTTCTATCAACAGTGTGTTTGTTAATCCAATTTGGTTCTTATTTATTTTTTGAGGTGGTCATGTGTTTTTTGTTTATGTTATCTGGCTCTTTTTTATAACAAACAATGTTAAATTTAGCATAAAATAATATGCTTGTTAATGAGAAATGAATGTCTGATAATGAATTGCTCGTGAAGCATAACATATATATACATATATAAATCCCACAAGAAAATATCCCACAAGAAAATATCCCACATTGAAATCTTGGATTAAAATCCACTTGTATATACATAAAAAATATGAACATTGTTTCAAAATCTTGGACACATTATGATATGTAAGAGAGAGTTTAGAAAAATCCACAGACTCGACCTGGGATTTTGGATGTAGGGAAATAATTTATTTTGCACCAAATATTTTTTGAGATATTTTATTGATTTAGTCAACATTAAGTCCAACCAATCTCCTCTTGGTGGAAAAATATGCTGAGTATCTTAAAGCCACAAATAAATAAATCAAAGCCACAAATAAATAAATCAAAGAGACTAGATATTGGAGAAATTGAAAAATACATTTTTAAGATTTTACTTTATTAAAATACACTCACTTAAAATATATGTTCATAAAAATACCTACGTATTAATTATTAAACCTCCACATAAACCCTAAATACCAAAACCTATTCTCAGTGGCGGACCCATAATTTTTTTAACCGGTGTCAAATTTAAATAACCAAAAATAAAATAAAAAGTTTCATAAGAAAATAAATGTTTTACAAAAGCACTCTACGATCCTTCATATCCTGAAACCTTTTCATCACAGTTTCGTTTGTAATAGCCTCGAATACATCTTTCTCAATAAAACAAACCAAACAATCATTGAAGAATTGATCTCCCATCCGATTACGTCGATCCGTCTTTACGATCTTCAAAACTGAAAAACATCTCTCCACAGTGGCGGTAGCAACAGACAAAATCAAAACCAACTTTAAAAGCCTATAAACCAAAGGAAATGATTTATGCTTTTTGGTTTCTACCATCATACGAACAAGTTCTCCAAGACTCTTTAAATGAATAAATCGTGCATCGTTTTGAAGATTATCAATATAGATATGTAACTGCTGTTCAAGAGATACAACATCTCCAGGATTAAAGTCATACGAATAGAATGTAGATAACTTAATCAACTTCGAATGTTCAAACTGAGAGAACGAATCCATGGGAGATAAAGAAGCAGCGCAAATGAGTAGTTCAGTGTTCACCTCGTTAAAGCGATCGTTAAACTCCTGAAGTTGCAAATCCAAAATAGCATAAAGACAATTGACCTTGTAGTGATGCACATTTGTTACTCCCGTCTTTCTTCTAGGCCTCTTTAAGTCAACAAAATCTTCCTCCATGTCAAGATTTTCAATATCATGTTTCTCACAAAAAGAAGACACTTTAACCATAAGTGAATCCCATCCATCATCTCTAAAATTTTGCATTTGTCTCTTAGTTGATTTGACCAATGACATAGCGTTTAAAATATCTTGATCTCTTCTTTGCAAAGCCATAGACAAGCTATCCGTGAGTCCCAAAAGGTGAACCATCATTTGCAAATAAAACACAAAATCAAAGCTTTGGAAGTATCCGAGAATCCCATATGCTTGACGCCTTTTCGAATCTTCTACACCTTCATTTTGTACATACTCAAGCACTTGAACAATGGAAGAAAACAACTCAATCAAACGCAAAAGAGTTTTATAATGAGAACCCCAACGAGTGGTCATTGGTCTTTGGAGAGAAACCTCTTGATTTAATCCTTTTCCGGTATTGATTTCACCATCACCAATTCTTTTCTCGATTGTTTCTCTATGGCTTTCTCGGATCATATCTTTCCTTTTGCATGAAGCTCCGACGACATTCAACAATAGAGAAATCATATCAAAAAAGTTTCCAACCTCAAAATGTTTTTTGCGACTGGTACAACAACGAGCTGAAGTTGATGAGCAAAACAGTGGATATAGTAAGCTGATACGTTTTCTTTTGAGATCAATGATCGTAGTCCATTGAACTCACCTCTCATATTACTTGCTCCGTCATAGCCTTGTCCTCTCACCTTTTTAATGCTCAATTCATATTTAGCAAAGAAAGAATCAATAACAGATTTTAAAGACTTTGAAGATGTCTCGCTCACATGAGTAATACTCATGAATCTTTCTTTGACTATCCCACTCTCATCAACAAACCGAAGAACTATCTCCATTTGTTATTTATCAGAAACATCAGCACATTCATCCACCAATATACCAAATACATCATGATCGATCTCTTGGATAATAGATTTGACGAGTTCTTCTGCAAAACAATGAACAATATCTTTTTGGATCTTTGGAGACTTCATCTGGTTGTTTCCAGGAGCATTATCTAAAGTCACCTTACCCACAACTTCGTTTTGTTCACCAGTGTATTTCAGAAGTTCCACAAAATTTCCTCTATTAGCAGATTCTTCGCTCTCATCATGACCTCGAAAAGGTAAACTTGATGCAATAACAATCTGGAAGTATCAATTGAAGCATTCAACCGAATTCGATACTCATTCTTCGTGATCTCATCTTGTCTAACCAAAGTATGCTTGATAGATTGATTTTGATTCATCAAGTTTTCACACTTCATGATAGCATTGTTATGAAAACTATTAACGCCTCCCACATGTTCTGAAAGTTTTTTAAACTTGTTCCAGCTAGAAAAACCTTCAATTGTCCAAGCATCGTTTCTTCCTCCTTTACCGGCATTATCTCTAAACAAAAAACAACATAGGCAAAAAGCAGCTTCCTTTTTCACGCTATACTCTAGCCAATTACTATACTTATCAAACCAAGCAGGATTAAATCGCCTCATTACGCCTCCTATCGGTGTTTGCTTAAAAATATGACCACGGGGTTGGCAAGGACCTCTAATCAAATATGCGCGTATCACTTCATCTCTTTGATTTGGATGATATTCAAAAATTCTTTTTCGATCCGCTGGATCCTCCCACAGTTGATTATCTAATTCACTTTGAGATGAGAATGGAGCTTTTCTTTTCAAAAACTTCTCCATAGCTATATATAAAATATATTAAAAATATATAGAAATTAATCTCATGAATAATCACAACTTTATAAAACAAGCCAAATAAAAATACGTAAATTTATGACTTACAAAGAATCAAATTTGTCAAGTAAGTTTTCTTTAAACAATTAACGAAGAAGAAGACTTAGAAAACTAAAAGAGTAAAATTAGAGAGACGATTATTTTTCTCCAACGACGTTTCAATTTTTGTATTTAGAGATAATTAGGGTTTTACAAATTTTGAAAGGCTTTTTAATTATATTGGGCTAAATCACTTATATTGGACCTAATAAACTTTTTTTTTTATTTGTATCTTGATCAAAAAGAAAGAAGAAAACAAAAATTAATGGGGTGTCAAAAACATAAAATACTAAATTATTTTACTAACAAACTATATAATCATTAAAAATTTTGTGAATTAATGGGGTGTCATATGACACCCCTTTTAACATAATAGGTCCGCCCCTGCCTATTCTCTTTAACACTAAACACTATATTGAATAAAATGACAAAAATTAATTTTGAAAACAGTTTTAGGGGTAGTATAATAATTTGACCATTTCAAATTATTTTAAAGGGAAAATTCCATATTAATACACCAACTAAATTATTATTACCTTTTTAATACACCAACTTTTTGATTGCCCATAATAATACACCAACTATTTTAGTTTCTTATTTAAATCACAAACTCAAATCATCTATCCATTTAACCAAATGACCGTTAGTTGACCGTCAGTTGACCGTTACATATTTTTTGAAACAAAAATAATTTTTTCTATTTTAATAAAAAGTTACTTTAAAATTATGTAAAAAAATCCAACAAATATATAAAATTCGGAAATATACAAGAGGTTCACAATAAAAAATTTAAAAATAAAAATGAAAATGTTTTCACAAATTAAATTTAAAAATTGTTATTTTCCTATCTTTTAATTGTTTATGATTTTAAATTGTGAAAATATTATTTTTCAAAATTTTTATTTTTGTTACAATCTTTTTATATATTCTTAAATTTTCTAGTTTTTTACATAATTTTAAAGTATTTCTTTATAAAAATAACAAAATTTTTATTTTTTTAAAAAATAAACTAACGGTCAACTAACGGTGATTTGGTTAAATGGATAGATGATATGAGTTTGTGATTTAAAACAAGTAAGTAAAATAGTTTGTGGTTTAAAATGAACAAATAAAATAGTTGATGTATTATTCTGGGCAATCGAAAAGTTTGTGTATTAAAAAGCTAATAATAATTTAGTTGGTGTATTAATATGGAATTTGGGTGTAATTTTTGTAAATAGTATTCCCTCCGTTTTTAATGTAAGATTTTTTAGAAAAAAAAATGTTTTGAAATGTAAGATTTTCTAGAATAATTGACACATATTTTCTTATTATGTCCTTACTTATACATTTATAATTTATCACGTTTATATGTTATCAATCATAATATCAATAATAAATGAAGTTATAAAAATTATTTTAAAGAACTTATTAATTTGTGATTTTTTTTAGAAAATCCTAAATTAAAAAACGGAGGGAGTAATAATTTGACCATTTCAAATTATTTCAAATGAGTGTAATTTTATAAAATAACGTTGAAAAATGTGTAGTTTTTTCAGTTTCCTAGATAATGGAGAATTTAAGAGTTAGATTAACCTTGAATGAGCATAATTGAAATGGGAATATTGAAGTGTATTGATTCCTCACCAAAACCATAGAGTTACCTAACTACTTAGAGCATTTCTAACCTAGCTAATTAGAGCATTTCTAAACCCTATTCTATTTTTAACTTTATTATTAACTCTATTTAGGAGTTAGCTTCTTTCAGATACAACTCTAAAATAGAGTAACTTCATAAATTAAATAAAACAGAATAATGGGAGGGGTTACTCCAAAAAAAACTTGAGTAATTCACTTTTACTCTAATTATGGAGTTATTTCAATATAGTGGAGAAAAACAACTCTAAAATGAATAAAACAAAAATTATGAACTTCTTACATTTCATGCCCCATATCCTATATACTCCCTCCGTTTTTTATCATACGATTTTCTAGTTTTTCAGATATAATAAACAAACATATTATTTTTTGTGATTTATAATTTCCAACAACTCTAAACCAATAATGTTTAGTTATTTTCTTGAATTCTATAATTTATCATTAACAATTGTATATAAAAAATGAGAAAATTCATCTTTTTTAAACCAAATATTTTCAACAAAAATTATATATTAAAAAACGGAGGGAGTATAATGAGTGATGACAACCATCCTAGTGTTGACACATCATCACTCTAAATTTATGTCAAATTTAATAATTTTAAAAATCTCCGTGACAATATTTATTACTAATTCATACTAGTTATTAAATTCCAAAATAAATCTTTGAATTATTATTACATTACAATATCAAATTCAATAAAATCTATGTGAAAATTTTAATTACTAATTCAAAATTAAATATGTTTTTTTCTTATTGGTTTTGAATAAATAAAAATAGTTTAAACTCAATATATGTAAAACCACATTAGTAAAAAATAAAAGGGAGAATTATAAAACTACACCATTTGAATTACATTTCACAAAACTACACCATTTCCAAAATACTTCACAAAACTACACCTAAACACTCAAAATTAAATCCAAATAAACCATACCCAAACAATCTCACCCCCTTAATACTATACCCTAAACACTAATTAGCGAACCCAAATGAAAATATTTTAATTTTGGTAATTTTTAAAAGGGTAAATCAAGCTTTTAAAATTTTGAAAGGGTGTAAACTTGTGAAAATATTGAATTAGGTGTAGTTTTGTGAAGGGAGGGTTGAAAGGGTGTAGTTTTGTGAATTTCTCAAAATAAAATAAAAGGTATACAAAATTTGTTTGAAAATATTATAAGCAAAATAAAGAAATCGAATACAAAAATATACGATTTAGACATTGAATAAACAATTACTAATAATATATATTATAACATTCATTTAGGTGAACAAAGATATGAGAAAAATGTATCAATATAAGTAAAAAAATCCATAATACACAAGAAAAAAACACAAAACTAAAAAAAAACAAAAACCAGAGAATTCAGAATGTAAAAATTAATGCAACATTATTTAGGTGAATAAGAATATAAATATTAATATATATATATATATATATCTATATTGAATATAAAACCGTGATTATCGCCGGTTCTCTCCTAGTTTCTATACCGAGTAAGAAAAGTGATATATTTTCCTAGCAAATTAAAGTAGTCAATATACCCTATATTGTTCTAATAAATACTTTCTCCGTTTCAAATTAAGCAATTTTTTAGTCAAAAAAATTGTTACAACATAAATGTGATTTTTAGTTTTCGCTAAACCGTTATTTTGTTAACACAAAATTCTTTAACTCATAGTATTTTGCTTAAATGTTTTAATTTTTCTAATCAATAATTTTTTTTTTTGCTGTATATTTTTTATTGGTTAATTTGGTCGTATTAAATGATATTTTTAGAGGAATACACCCTTTGGTCCCTTTCGATCATTGCTTCACAAAACTACATGTAATTTAATATTTTTACATATTTACATCCTTTCAAAATTTTAAAAGATTGATTTAGCCTTTAAAAAATTACCAAAATTAAAATATTTTCATTTGGGTTCGCTAATTAGTGTTTAGGGTATAGTATTAAAGGGGGTAAGATTGTTTGGTAGGTTTATTTGATTTTAATTTTGAATATTTAGGTGTAGTTTTGAAAATTGACTATGAAATGGTATAATTTTGTAAAATACAATTCAAATGGTGTAGTTTTGTAATTACCGTATTTTTATAGAGAAGCGCAATACTCTAAACTTACACTTATTTCAAAAACAAATATTAATGATTTAGTGATTTATGATAGCCAAAAAGTAAATTTGGAACATATATTCAAGTAACACTTGGAACAAGACCATATACTATGCTATGGGTTTTGACTTAAAACATTAATTCAACAATCTCATCTTTCTGTAATCTTTAGTCAAACTCTCTAAATTGTAACGCTCGTTGTAAAAAGTAGTTTTTTTGTTGGAATAAGTATATGACACAACAACAACATTCAAACCAAATAAAAAACCAGTGGTGACAACAAAACAACATATAAAGTTGACATTTACTAGTACTACACAACACACATAAAAGAAGTCTTGAACCTTTAGTACACAAGAGATACACAAGAGACACACAAGAGACATATGTTTGTGAGTAACTTGTGTCATATTCCTAAGTTTCATGGTTCAAGCTTGACCAAGGTGGCTCAACCATGCCGATGAAAATGTAAAGACCCTACAAAACCTTTGCATACATACCACTTCTTGCAACACTTCTATATTTGATCCTCATTATACACCTGAAAAATACCAATGGTCCACTTACTTTGAAATAAAACTTAGACATTGACAAAAATACACCTTTTTAAACACTACTTCACATAATTACACCCATTTCAAATTCCTTTTAAATACATATTTAGGATTTTAGTTTGCCAAAATACTTTCATTTAAAGTACATTTTCATAAATACACAAAAACTCTAAATATACCGAATACAAATAAATCTAAACACTTCAAAACTATATTCTAAACACTAAGTATTGAATCCAAAGGAACATTTAAATTCGGGTGTATTTTTAAAAGATACTTTTAATCACTTGAATTTTGAGAAAGATATATGTTTAAAAAGAAGATGACATGAGTGTAATTTTGTAAAATAATAATTTAAAATGTATGGTTTTAAAAAAATTTCAAGAATAAAAATGTCAAAAAGTAATATTTGAGTCAATGTTGCTACATGGTTAACTAAGTAGTCTGGCTCTATTAAACCGGAATATGACATTTTCAAAAACAATTCATTGCAATAGCATATTTTCATAACATCATCAATAAACTAAAGAACACCAAAACATGAAAGTCATGTTACCTGCGCGGCCGGATTTTTTCTTTTTCTTATTTATGCTTTTTTGTTTGTCTTCCCCGGTTCCATGTGTCGCACGTACGTCTTGGTCTTTAGGCTGGTCAAGAGATCATACAATGATTTTAAATAATGTTCTGTTAAGTAGTGTTAAGTTCCTAAATTGAGTGACAAATCAAGAATCTAAAGCTCATGCATCAGTACAAAACAATAACCAAAACGTTGTTTTCACTAGTATATACTTTTCGTATATCCAAAACAAGTTTCGTGGCTAATGAAAAATCACTGGAAAATACATAACCATGAAAAATGACGAACATGCCACGAAAAACAACAAAAATTAGCCACAAAGCGATACCAATTTATTTTCCGTGGCTATAACTTCATGGCTATTTTTTTGTGACTCTACATAGTTTCTTTCTGTTCCATGAATATATGTAGTTTTCTTCTTTTTCTGGCTTTTTAATTTATTTTTTGGCACCATAATTTCTTTCTAGTAGCGTTTTTCATGTTATTATTCAAAAATGATCTCACAAGATAATATAATTAAGTCTTAACCTCATTCGAAGAAGTTTCCTCCTCCTTTCCCCTTGACGTTTCACTAGTCACGCCTCCAATTTCCTCTACAAAAAGCACAAATAACCGATCACAAATTTTCAAGCAAAACAACATTTTCATAGTCACTATAAACAAACCTTCACGCCGACTCTTATCCGCTTCGTCCTCCTTAGTCTCCTCTTGAGCCTTCTCCGACTTATCATCCCCCAAATTTTCATAATCTTTCTCATTAGAGGTTCTTTTATCGGTTTCACCCTCGTCCCGTAGCTTCTCTATCAAGCTAGTCGACTCTTTCGCCATCTCCTTATCGTCCATAGTCTCAATGAGACTTGGTTCATCAAGCTTGCTATACTCATATTCATTAGTCTCATTAACACTCTTTTCTTGTGTAGGAGGAAGTAAACTACTCATGAGCTTTTGAGTAAAAGCATAGGTTGCTAAGAAGAAACAAAAAGGAACCGAGACAAGAAAGGCGAAAAGGATTGTAGGAACAATGAATGGTGCTGAAGAAAGTAAGACACAAGTAGCAAGAACCTTCTTCCCAACACTTATAGCTTTACTCCATTTCAAACTTGTGTTTTCTTGAGTCTCTTTAGATTGATACTCTTCCATTGTTTGACTCATGGTGATATCTTTGCTTCTAGCAAAAAAAAATAGGTTTAAAAGACAAAAGATAAAAAAAATAACAACTTTTTATGGATAAAGAGGTTTTGAACCAAAACTCAAATATCCTACATATCCATGGACACCATAGCTATCCAATAAAACCTCTATAGATTATTATTTGATAAATTAATAACCGGAAAAATAGGTAATTTTCTCCAACCCTAAATTGATAATTTTATTCAATTAGTAACTCGATAAATGAGTATTTCAATATAATTCAATAAAAATAATATAGCCCCGATAATATAAATCTATAGAAGTTTTTTGTTGTAATATAATTTCATCATAGCTCATAAGTGTTACTCACGCATGTAATCTCTAGATTTTATCGCTGATTTATTTTTTTAGTTGAGCTAACAACACTCGGTGAAAAATCGATAGAGAAAACTTACAAGAAAAGATGTAGCCAAATTTTGCTAATAATTTTGTTAAATTCCTTAATTCATGTGACTCGTATTGACCACTTAAACTTCATGCAAACATATTAAGAAGCTATCAAGATTAGGTTTGTCATCTTTCAACAAAAAATTCTAAGAAAATGCTAAAAGTTCCATATAAACGAACTAAATTATATAGAAGAGATTTAAGCATAGTAATATGGGATAAACAATGTCTAATTAACAAGAAAAAATAGAAAATAGTACCAAGTATGTTTAGGCTTTTAAGAACTTCAAAAGCAAAGCATATGCGTGATATATTATGTGATAAGTGGGAGAGTGTATGATAATGATAATAGAGAGACAAAACCTCTATGTGTAGACAAAGGCGGAGAAAAACACAAAGAAAGACAGTGACACGTGTCAAGAAAGTAGATACTGACGATTGCATGGGGTTTGTGTCGTAACGTGGCACTTACTTTTCTTTGCCTTGAAAGTTGAAACGTTGCGCAAATCAAATACGTTTCTACGAGAACTAATGAACCTAAAGTTTGATCAAAATAAAATGTAAATGGTATTTTGAAAGATAATAATCTTTTAGGCTGATTTTCAAGGTTTATTTGAGAGCTTTCAAATCAAAAGGATACTCCTCGTAAAAAATATTCATAGAAAAAATTGTTTCGGGAAATTATACCATTTTAAAATCATTTCACATAATTACAAATAATTATAAAAATTAAATTAAAATAATTTTATCCATAAAACTATATTTTTTAATATTAAACTTTAAACACTAATTAGCGAATTAAAAAAATATAATAATTTTGAATTTTTAAGGTTAATTGAACCATATAAAATTTGAAAAAGATACATATATGGAAAAAATAAATTAGATGTAATTTTGTGAAAAAGAGTTGAAATAGCGTAGTTTTGTGAATTCCTCTAATATGGGAGAATTACAAAACTAAACCATTTAAATTTTATTTTAAAAACTATACAATTTTAAAGTCATTTCACAACATTACTCATAATTACCAAAAATTAAAGCAAAATAAAATCTACGACAAAACCTTATCCCCTTAATATTAAGCCTTAAACACTAATATGTAATCAAAATTGAAAAAAATAATTTTGGTAAAATTTTAAAGGATAATTGAACCATTTAAAATTTGAAAACATTATAAATATATAAAAAGAAAATTGAATTTATTGAATTTTTGTGAAAAAGGTTAAAATGGCGTAGTTTTGTAAATTTCTCTAATTTTAGTGTGCATTCTTAATTTTTTCTTTAGGAGTAATCTAATTTTGATTTTAGGTTCATAACAAAATCTAAATTTATAAACAAGTTCTATAAAAAAAATTTGTTTTGTTATAATTCTAACTAAATAACATAATGCAACACTTAAACAAAAATAAACTAATAAAAATAGTATTAATATATAAAAAAGTAAGAAACCTTATCCAAAAAGGTCTTATTTAAAACCACAAAAATTATTTGGCAAGGAAGAAATGAAAAAAAAACAATAACCCTTTAGCCACTCAAATAACATTTCGAAATGAAAATAAACTCCGATGACTACTTCCTCCTTTCTCCTCCATGCTTCTCCTCCTTCCTCCACCGCCTTCCTCCGCCGTTCTTTGCTTTCCTCAAATATCAACCACCGTCTTCTCCGAGGTTACATTAATATTATTATTCTTTGTTTCTCTTGCAAATGTTGTCTATATCTAAAATTTTTTTTGTATATTTTGATTATTTTGGAATCATCTTTTTATGTGATCTTCTTCACCTTTCAATTATGAAACCAAATATTGTTAGTTTATGAGTGCTTTTATTGCATGAACACAAATAATGACTATAGGAGATTATGGAAGAAAATGGTTGTAGGAATCAAATAATACTAATTAATTTAATATAATTCTAATTGATATGATTTAAAACGTATATCATTCAAAAATTAAACAAAAATTCTATTTGGGAATGTTAAGTTTTTCTGTTGAAAATGCAAACATAAGTTTTTTTGCCACAAAGTAAGACAGTTTTTGTTTCCGAAAAATACCACAAAACGTTAATTATCTTACATCTTTTAAAATCAAACCTTAGACCTTCAAAATTCAACCTTAAGCTTCTAAACAAAACCGTAAATATTAAATACTAAATCCAAATGCATAAATTAAATTCTAATGTGTATATTTTTCTTTTGTGGTGTTTTTGCCAAAAGTTATGATGGTAATTTTGGAACATAAATATTTTTCAAGAGTTATAAACATAAATTTTGTATCCACACGCATTGGTGTTTTGAGTA
Organism: Cochlearia excelsa; assembly: GCA_963556525.1. NCBI lineage: Eukaryota > Viridiplantae > Streptophyta > Magnoliopsida > Brassicales > Brassicaceae > Cochlearia > Cochlearia excelsa. The sequence continues at coordinate 44,986,946 of OY748327.1, read as the reverse complement.
TAATGATACTTAAATATTTTCATTTATTTATTGAACCACTTAATAATTATATAAAATATACTACTCTAGTATTCTTAACTCTTATCTTAAAAAATATCTTACTATGCCACTTATACTTCTTCTTTTGTTTGTATCTCAGTTATGAACAATTCAAGCAAGACAGAAGTATCTATAGATAAATCAGAAGTAGACAAACTTGTTGATATGATTGATTTTGGGGAACTATGTAATGACTTTGAATGCACAAGTAGCCCACAAGTTGAATCTACCGCTAGACAACTTGCTCGCGATATTCTTGAACTTAGGGAAGGAAATCGCGCATTTGCTTGCTACGCAGTGTCTGTTAAATATAAGGTACGGTCAGGACCGGCTCAAAAATATTATGGGATCCCTGGGAAATAAATTCTAAGACCCTTTTAATAGAAAAACAAAAAATTTAGACCATTTACCTAATATATATATATATATATATTTATGAAATTATAAAATATATATCTCCAGTATAACCTCTTTAAACTAATACTCGATTTGTCTCTCGATAAATTAATAAACACCATAAATTAATAACTTTTACCGATCTAGTTTAGTCTCGGCATTATTAATTTATAGAGGTTTCACTATTTTTTTCTTATTTTAAAATTATTATTTTGTTTTAAATTACGCAACACTATTTTGTTATTAAGCAACACTATTTTGTTTAAGTTAAGAACCAAATTACAAGGGAACCATATGTTAGTGAAAATGCATTATAGCTGATAAACTAATGTGTGAAAAAAAATACTGTTCTTAAAGACATTTTCGCGTAAATTTGATTGCAACATTTTAATTTGTTTCATTATTACGGTTAATGATGTTTTTATGATTTTTGGTAGTAAGTAAATACATAGTGATTGATAGTGATTGCAGGATCCTGTTAGAAGTTTTACAGGTCGAGAAAAGTATAAAAGACCATTGTGGATAACAAGTGCACTAGATAATCCCTCTGTGGTGAGAATTTATCTCAACTTTTAATATATTTTTCGCAATTATTTTTTTACATTTTTGGTTACAAATAATGTGACTTTCTGATGTAGCATAAGCTTATATAATAGTTTCTAGGATAGTATAGTGATTTTTTTATTAGGTGACACTACTTGAAATTATTCGTCTAGCCACAAACTAGTCATGAAAACACAAAAGAAACACATACATCTATGAAAAAAATAAGAAAAAGCGAAGGAAGAAATTCATATTTTCTTATAATAATGATTTTATTATGTTCTGCATAAGTTTCTGACTTTTACTATGGTCTCTATTTTGTAGTCAATACAAGAGATGGTAATGATATCAACGAGCATCTTGCGTATTAGATGGACAATCAAAGCAAAACCGAAATCTATTCTTGCGGTTTTAAGTGGAGATCTTATAATAAAAGTCAATTCCGAGTTTACTCTTAACCAAATTAGTGGTCAAGTGATTGAGCATGAAGAATCTTGGGACTTATCTTCATCATCACCTATAGCTCAAGCCTATTTTTGGACATCTCGCCGCCTTTACGGTGCTTCCGAATCCACAAAAGATTTGGTTGATATCTCGAAAGAGCTTACCGCTAACTTCACATCTCGGAAAGAAGACACAGAGATTTATCGTGATCCAACCGATCCAACTAGGGTAAGTTTTCTCTAATTGTATTGCATGAATACCACTACTAAAAATTTATTCATATAGTTAATAACTAGCCACAAACTATAGTCATGTTCATTAAAATGCTATGAAAATCTTAAAAATTAGTCACAAAAAAATAATAGAAAAATCACTTAAAAATTAGTCACAAAGCTATAGCCACTGAAAATATACCACAAAAGTTTTCTGGTTATTTCTTGTATTTAAGGTGACTTTTTCATCGTTTTTTTTGCGGAAAAGTGTTGTTTCGTGTGTTTTTAGTTAGCCAAAAGTATTTTCAAAACAATCTCGTGGTTATACAAATAAGTTTTAGTAGTGTAATGCTCTACATAGTTATTTTTATTTGCAATCTAAGAGAATGTATTGTTATGGTGATGTAGTTTTTTCAAAGAGATGATAGCATGGAGAGAGATGTATATCAAGTGGCATTGTTTCTTGCCATTGTTTACTTTGTTGTACAATTCTTGAGGAACACTATTTGATTGGCCTCATCTTTCATCTCTCTATAACATATATGTAAATGTTTTAATTATTATTATTGTGTTGATGTGTATAAAACTTGAACAAGAAATGATATTTGTGTGTGTTTTTTTTGTGTGTTTGTAAGACTTTTACATCATTTTACCTTGGGAAAAATACTTGAAATATAACTATAGTTTTGGTTTAACTAATGGAATATTAGTCAATGTAGTAATTAGACACATTTCATTTGTTCAAGCAAGAAATTCAAAATTAAATATAGTTTATGTATAAATTGACATGATATAAGAATTTGTGTAGTAATTCGCATGATCACATTAGTTGATGCATCAATCAGCCGTTTTCTCTCATTCGCAATCAGACATGTGGTTAGCAAAAAATAGGAATTAATCACATTTCAATTTTCCGTGAATGAAATTTTAAATTAAGAGTAATCCAAAAGTATAAATTGGAATTTGTGTAGTAATTCGCATGATGAAATAGTTTACGTAGGAATCCTATCTTAGTTCATACATAAATCGGTAGTTTTCCATAACCAACAAAAAAATATTAGTTATATTTAATTAGCGCCAGATATATGACTCAAGATTGTACCAATTTATTCTATTTGTAACCCTAATTTTCAATATCCTTAAAACAAGTAAACCAGTACAATATGAAATAATATAAATCTCCAAAAATGAATCTAATTAAGTAACGAAAATTTATTTCTTATTAATTCTTTCAAATTCACAATCTCAATACCCCTCCTTAAAGTATGAGCATTTGGGTGAATTGTGTAGAATAAAAACTTTATGCAACTTCTCGAAAACTTACATAAATATAGGGACTTTTATATTAATTTAGTGATTCTTCACTGTGTCTCTCTAAAATGAAAGAGAATGTTCTTTCTCTACACTCTCTCACTCATCTCAAACTTTCTCCATTGCGTAGGGAGAGAAAGCTCGACGCCCTTTCTATAATTCACCCTTAAAACCTTCTTTATTTACCAAAATTGCCACTATGAAGAATCTCTTCTTCCTCTTCTTCTTCTTCATTTTCTTCTTCGTCTCATCGCTCTCGTTACCTATAGAGATCGACCCATTTGACAAATCCTCTCTATTGATATTCAGAGTCTCGATTCAAGACCCAAATCGAACATTATCATCATGGTACGGCTCAATTTGCAGTAACTGGACAGGTTTATCTTGTCGGAATCAGACAGGAACAGTGATCTCTCTATCTTTGTCTGATTCGAATCTCTCGGGTCAGATTCACAGATCTCTCTGTAAGCTAACTTATCTTGAAACCCTAGATTTATCTCACAACGATTTCACAGGACACATCCCTTCTTGTTTCGGCTCGTTTCGTAATCTTAAGACATTGAATCTTAGTCACAACGGTTTGGTCGGTACTGTTCCGACAACATTTGTAAGTCTTGTGAAGCTTGAGGAGCTTGTCTTAAGCGAGAACAGAGACTTAGGTGGTTTAGTTCTTTACTTGTTTGATGAATTGATGAATCTAGAGAGGATCGATTTAGGGTTTTGCTCGTTTTTCGGTGAAGTAAGTGAGAGTTTGTTGAATTTGAAGTCACTTAAGTACTTGAATCTTGAAGCTAATATCTTCACTGGTATGCTTAGAGATTTTCAACAGCCTTTGATTGGTCTTAACCTTGCTTCGAATCGGTTTACGGGTACATTGCCTTGTTTATCCGCATCTAGACCGTCTTTAACCGTCTTGAATCTAGCTGATAACAGACTTTTCGGTGGCTTGCCTTCGTGTTTAGCTTCGCTGAAAGAGATTACTCACTTGAATCTATCGTTTAACGGGTTTGGTTACGAGTTATCTCCTCGGCTCGTGTTCTCGGAGAAGCTCGTGATGCTTGATTTGAGCCGTAACGGGTTCACGGGGCGGTTACCCAGCGGAATTATATCGTGTACTACGGAGAAACTTGGTTTGCTTCTTCTTGATTTGTCGTATAATAGGTTTAATGGTGAGATACCTCCGAGTATCACCGAGCTTAAGACCTTACAAGCTTTACGTCTCTCTCACAATCAATTAACAGGTGAGATCCCGGCTAGGATCGGGAACTTGACGTATCTTCAAGTCATCGATCTTTCTCATAATCTACTATCTGGTTCTATCCCGCTAAACATCGTCGGTTGCTTTCAGTTACTCGCGTTGATTATTAGTAATAACAATCTCTCCGGCGAGATACAACCCGAGCTCGACGCACTGGATAGTTTAAAGATACTCGATATAAGTAACAACGGGATCTCCGGTGAGATCCCACTTACTTTAGCCGGTTTAAAGTCGCTAGAGATCGTCGATATAAGCTCTAACAACCTCTCCGGGAACTTAAACGAAGCCATTACGAAATGGTCGAATCTGAAGTATCTATCTTTGGCCCGGAACAAGTTCAGCGGTACGCTTCCGTCGTGGCTTTTCAAGTTTGATAAAATACAAATGATCGATTACTCGAGCAATAGATTCACGTTGTTTATTCCGGACGATAATTTAAACAGCACACGGTTTAAAAATCTTCAGACCGGTGTTGGATCGGCGGTGTTGTCGCCAGGGAAAGTAGAGATCAAAGTATCAGCGGTTGTGGAGGCGAAAGACGAGCTTAGGTTTGATTATAGTCTCTTGTCGATGGTTGGGATCGATCTTTCGGATAATTTATTACACGGTGAGATCCCGGAAGCTTTGTTCAGACAAAAGAACATCGAGTACTTGAACTTGTCTTATAACTTTCTCGAAGGTAAGCTTCCACGTGTAATGAAGCTTCCGAGGCTAAAAGCTTTAGATCTTTCGCACAATTCTCTCTCCGGTGAAGTCAACGGAACAATCTTGACTCCTCAGGGACTAACACTTTTGAACTTATCTCACAATTGTTTCTCCGGAGTAGTCGTAACCGAAGGGCTCGGGAAGTTTCCGGGGGCTTTAGCCGGTAACCCGGAGCTATGTGTTGAATCTTCTAAAAGCAATTGTGACGTGGCGAATATGGATGCATTGAGGGATGATATATATCAAAATGAATTGGTCGAAGGACCTATATCGATTTGGATATTTTGTTTAAGCGCGTTTATTAGCTTTGATTTCGGAGTTTTGGGTATCTTTTGCTCGGCGCGTGCTCGGAGTTTTATACTTGAGACCAAAGGTTAGGTTTGGGCAAAGAGAAGATTTGATTGTTATGTGTATGTTTAGTTTAACACATGTGTTTGTACTAGAATATATCTCTAAGTGATTTCTTTACTCTTTAGTATGGTAGTTTTGTATATAAAATTGTCTGTGTTTTCGTGTTATTTTGGTTATGCTTGTGATTCAAGAAGACCTTGAAACATTTTTATTGTAGGCTAATGTTCAAAATCACTTTAATATCCTCTCGACATAGAAATGGTATTTTTGAAAACTATCCGGATATGTTAAAGTGACGATATTATAGTGATTCGGAACAAAAATATAGAAAGTGGAAAATAGTCTCTTTCAGGAGATGAAAGGGTTTATTTATTTACTTTATGAGTTAATTAAATATGTTAAGTGATTAAGCTTGAATAAACAAATTTGAAAGAAAAATGGAAATAGTTAAATCATAATTAAGAGTTTAAGAAGAGTTATATTTACATTTATGAATTATAATTAAATACGTTAAAAGAGATAAATAAAAGAAAATTAATCTATCAAAGGAATAAGAAGTGTGTGTAAATATTCTCTCTATAAGGAGTTGAAAGGGTGTTGCATAACTCATGATATTAGAGATATTTAACAAAAAAAACTTATGATATTACTTATTAGAGATTGAGAGTTTTGACAATTGTAAAAGAGAACTCGATAACTTTAGGTTTTGAGTGATTTCCTAAAGATTAATACTCCCTCTGTTTTTATATGTAAGATGTTTTGGTTAAAATTGAGGATTTTAAGAAATTAGTTTTAGTTGTTTTTTCTTCTTTAAAAGTTAACATTTAATATATAATAAAGTTAGTTAAACCAATCACAAAATATACTACATAATATGATTGGTCAAATTATTTTAAATGCGCTTAACTCTTCCTTGAAAAACTCAAAACATCTAATAAAAAGAAACAAAAACAAAACTCTAAAACATCTTATATTAGTGAACAAAGGGAGTAGAGAGAGTTATTATTTATTAAATTGTGTTCTCGATCATCTTTAGATTCTATAATTGGTATCAGAAATGAATAAAAACACAACTTAACAAAAAATAACTTTCTTTATTAATCTTTAGGAATTTAACTCAAAAACCTAAGCTTTCGAGTTCTATCTTAGAACTATCCAAACCTCTAAAAATTGTCGATCTCTAAACTTAAAGTATGCAATACCCTTTTATGTCCTTATGTAGAGAACGTCGATACAAACTTTATATTATGTCAATAGGATAATTTCTTTTTATATATCTATCTTAACATATTTAATTAACTAATAAATGTAAATAAAATATTCCTAAACTTTTAATTATAATTTAACTATTTTTTATTTTTCTTTCAAACTTGTTTAGCTAATCCAACACATACTTTTTAATATACAAAAGATAAATTTTTCCGTATGTTATCATGTTAAACGTAACAAATTAGCCTAATAGTTTATTATGCAAGTAGTCAAATGTGCTGAAATATAGGAGAGGAATATGCAAGAAATCCGATGGATTTTTTTTGTAACAAATGCAACAAATTTTGTCGCCTAGATTTTCTGAATATGAAATATATATTATTCACTTTTTTCTTAAAATACTCTAACAACTTTCCCTTTATTGCAACGTCAAAAACAAAGATAAAACAACCTTGAAGATTTTTTCTTTAATTAGTACATGTTCTTTTTATACACATTAACACATATCTTACTTATATATAATTGTCTGTGCCAATTTCGTATGTTGCATAACTGCAAAATTCTCTATAGTATTTAAATGATAGTGTCACTTAAGCAACATAAGAAATTGTAAATTGTAAATGCTCCTATATAAGTATAATTTTTCTTTTTCATATTTTGTAGGTATTTTCTTGTCGCATACAATCTCACTTGTGAATTTGAAGATGTAAGTTAATGTTTTCAGTTTTGCATATTTTAAATAAACATATTTATAACCTTTTAATTTTTATACGATATTTATATACAATTTTTTTGTTTGTTATTCTGAACGGTAACATGTATTTTTATATTATTAAAAATTATGTTTCTTTCAAAAGTTATGTGACATCAAAACATAGAAAGTCGAAATTATACGCATTAATAATATTTATATGCGTGTTTAATTATATATATAATTTTCAACCAAGTGTGTGATGATAACGAAAAGGTATTTTTAGTTCTTTTTCATATTTCGTTATCAATTTTTCTTTAAAATTACAATTATGTTTTATTATGCTTAATTTATAATAAAAATTATCAATACTTACGTAGCTGATTTATAACTACTACGAGGGAACCCGCGATAGTCGCGAATTTGTTTTCTAAATTGAAAATGTATATGTTTGTAGATATTAATAGTTTTGTTTTATAAATTATTTTGTTTGGTTTTTCTTGAAGATTTTAGTAATTTCTAGCATTTTCAATACTTATATTCCTTTTCACGTATATAATGATACACTATTTGTTATTTTCTTAATTTTATAACTTTTTCCTATTTTTCACTTATCTTACATAGTTTGTATTTTTTTATGTTTTTGTATTTATTTTCTTGCTCATCTAGATGAAGGTTGCAATTTTTTAGTATATGTTCACTCAATACGTCAATTAATTGTTTGTATATTTTTTTTGTTTTTTTCTATTTTATTTGTCATGTTTTCACTATTTTATAAATTTTGTGAGTGTGACTTTTATTTTATGTGTTATTTTGTGTATATGATATTATCTATATTGTAATTAAATTATTCTCATTTGTTCAAAGTAAATAAAATATTGAGAATACACTTTATAATTTAGAATTAATTGATATTCATATGTTGATATTTTCAAGGATAAATTACAAAACTACACAATTTGAATTAAATTTCACAAACTACATCATATTAAATACATTTCACAAAATTACAACTAACACTCAAAATTAAATCTAAATAAACCCTACTCACATAATACAACCCTTTTAATACTATACTGTAAACACTAATATAATAGTTGAAGAGGAATTCACAAAACTGCACCATTTCAATCTCTCATTCATAAAACTACACCTAATTTAATTTTTTCACATAGTTACACCTTTTTAAATTTTTAAAAGCTTGATTTACCCTTTAAAAAATTACCAAAATTAAAATATTTTCATTTGGGTTCGCTAATTAGTGTTTATGCTATAATATTAAGGGGGTAGGATTGTGTCGGTATGGTTTATTTGGATATAATTTTGAGTGTTTAGGTGTAGTTTTGTGAAGTAATTTTGGAATGGTGTAGTTTTGTGAAAATGTGTAGTTTGTGAAATGTAATTCAAATGGTGTAGTTTTGTAATTCTCCCTAAATAATTTAACACAATAAATGTGACCCCGCATTTTATTTATAAATGTGACCCCGCATTTTATTTTATCGTGTCTACGCAAGAAATTCCGAAGATATTATTTCTTTAGGAAGATATGACTTCAATTTCTTATTAGAGAGAGGTTGCCATTCAAACTTGCTTTCATTTGTTAAATATACAATAATTAGCAATAAAATATTGTACGAATATAAAGAAGTCCTCCCACATTATTGCTAGGTAGAAAACTTCTCCTATATATTTATATATTATGGTGTGTTGGACTACATGTAACGTGACCAAGAAGAGGAAGAAACATAATGGGTTCAAAGACTTTGAGTATTGCTCTTCTTCTATCATTATTTCTTCTACTACTTTTTCTTTCATCTAACCTCGGATTCGTCGAGGCAACTAGCCGGAAATTAGGTTGGTATTTTACTATCTTCTTTTTAGATATTCTCCTATCTAATTCATTTTTGTATAATTTTGTTATTATAGCTTTAGATGTTAAATTTTTTGTTTAGCCATAACCGAAGAACTCAAGAAGAAGAAAATTGGAACTCCGTCATCTAAATCATGTAGAGGAAAAACACGAGGAGGAGCGCGCGGGAAAAGACCGTGTCCACGGTCTTGAAGAGGATCCACTATATAGACCCTTGAATAACAAGAAGAAGATTATATCACTTGTTTATGTTATTCTAATTTGTGTTACCAATTAAGTATTTAAAATCAATATTATAAAGTTTGCTTACAAGTTTATTAGTTTTCTTTATGTATAAACTATTTTATAAAATTTTATAAACTTTTTGTTTTAAGAACTGCAATTAATTTGCTATAAAAAAAAGAACTGCAATTAATGAATACTACAAAACATGCGTTTATACACGATACAACTTTATAAAAATTATGAACGGATCTTTATTGGGATAAGAGATTGAGTCTCCCACCACCTGGTTCGAATCCCGACCACTGTAGTATTCACATACGGGTTGCAGCGTCTCTCGAACGACAGTTTGGAGCTGTCTTTGGACCACATGTCCCTGTGCCGACAGGACGTGTGGACCGTTGCGCGCCCCAGACCCCAACTGACTAGTTTGTACTCACTTCGGTGAGAATCAGGACACCATGGTTATAAAAAAAAAAGAGATCGAGTCTCTAATTCTTTTTATCTTAACAAAAAAGGTGAAAACAGAAAGTCAACAAATATGGTTGACTAAACAAGAGACTATTAGACCATCTTTATCGGTCCAGTTTGGACAGTTCTTAAGACCCATTTAAAAAAAAAACAAATAAAAATTAAATGAAAAAAAGAAAAACCCTAAGAGTCAATATGTTTTCCTCTTAGGCAAGAGGCGCCTCTTCCCCATTTTTTCTCTTCTCTCTTGATTTCTCCGACGAAAAAAACCGATCAATACTGCCTCTATCTCCTTTTCTGACCACTGAAAATCATCTCCATGATTCTCTCCGATCACGGAAGCACGAAGTTTTGTTGTCTCTATCTCTCATCGACATCGAATCGAAGCCATGGTTTCTGAAATCAAAATCGAATCCAGTCCGCTTCGCAAGGTTTGTTCTTCCTCTTCCTTCTTCTGTTTAAGACATGCATGTGTAGAAAATGATGCGTTTGTGTTGTTTCTTATCGGGTTTAAGACAAACAGAGCCACAAGAAGACAGAGGAAGAATCAAATTTTTTTCAATTTTTTTTTTTTAAGAACCAAGAGTTAGTTCTACCTATAATCACAAGTTTTCATTACACCTCTTAACAAATTTCTTAAATACCTTTTATTAATAAAAAATGCTTAAGAGACAAAATAAGTCTCTATTGATAATGATGCTCTTACTTGTGGAAAGTTTGATGTTGATCTAATTCAACACACTCATGTGTACAAATAAGATCTAATTTAGGGCCATAAGAGCATTTTCAATGGGGTTTCGTAGAGGGATCTTAGTCGATGGGTCCACAAAATAGTTAAGAAACCGATTCTTAAATTCCTTATCTAAAATCCGATCTTAGAGGGATTTTGCACTGTCTATAGATCTCACTAGATACGTGGCGGCCCATGATTGATGCATTATTAATTTTTTTATTTTTTATTTTTTAAATTAGAGTGTTCATGGGTCCATTGAATAGTTAAGAAATTTTGTCGTTTTCTTTGTTAGAGATGGTCTAAAATCCATTTAAAATTCGTCAATGGTTATCAAAGAAAGATAAATATATTGAGTAGGTCAGACAATTGTAACCTTAGCCTCTGAAATAATGTGTCAAGGCTTTCCATTGTCTGCATGGAATCCATAAAGTGTAAAACATTATTTAGGGCACACTTGTAAAGCACACGTAAAGACAAGTTTATTCTTAAAAAGTATTTCTCAATTAAGATATAGGGGGTTTCATAATAGGATTAGTCAAACTTAATTGTGTTAGGATATATCTACTATAAACTAGATTAGGTTTTGTATATCATAAACAATTTTTTCATATTATTTTGTACGTTATATATATTTTCTTTTTCACATTCAAATAAATAAGAAAAATCAGTTTTCACATATAATCACATACCATTGCTCGAGTCAACTTCGTTTTATTGCAAATATATTTTCCTTTTCTTAATATAATAAGTCAACTTTGATTATTAGGAATTGATATATTCCTACTATAAACCAGATAAGGTTTCATAATCCAAAACAAAAATAATTTGCTTACTCTCTATATATATATATACTAAAACCTAAACTGAGATTCTCATCATTCATCGTTTTCTCATAAACCTATCTCTCAAACAAACAAACGATATCTTAGGGTTTATGGCTAAAGAACAACAAGACATCCCTCAAGACTCATACAACCTTTCCTTGGGATTCAAGGCAACGACCACAACTACTCTCAACGATGATGTTTCTCAACCCAAAGCTATATTCCTCTTTGGGGCAAGAATCTCGGCACCGCCTCAAGAGTCATCGCCTTTCTATAATTTTATGATGTCTCCGAAAAAGGCTTATGATGATGTGAAGAGTACTTGTTGTTCCTTCAATGCCAAGTCATCACAAAACCTTAAGGAAGACATCTCCTTGGCATCCAAGGGAAGTGTTACTATGTCTCCAACGAAGAAGAGAGGACGAACAAGTATGATGCTAAACTTAGATATATCTCTAGCGAAAACATATGAAAACTTAAAGACTCATACTTGCTTGTCTTCACAAAAACCAAAAGAAGAAGATTCAAGAAAGATCAAGAAGATGAAGCAAACCAAATTCTTCATTATGGAACTAGATCTCAACTTTCCTCCTACTACGATCATTAAGGAACTAACCACAAGCGATGTCGGTAATCTAAGTCGGCTTATGCTTGAGACAAGCCAAGTAGAGAGACACATCTTGAGTAATCTATCTCAAGATGTTCAAAGAACAATCCAAGAAGGCAATGGTGTTAGGTTAAATGTGTATGATTATGACACGGACACGTACCATTTTTTGATTATGAAGAGAATGGTCAAGACAACAAGAAGCTATGTTTTGAATAATACTTGGATTAAAGAGTTTGTTAAGAGAAGAGATTTGAAGCAAGGAGACAAGATTGGTCTCTTTTGTGATGATTCTACACTCTTTTTCCACGTGCGTTCTCGTGCTCAAGCAAAAGCTCTAAAGAACTCAAAGTAGCTAGAGAGGAATAGTAGTATATATGCACAAGGAATAATTACTATAATATGTCGTGTGTTTTCATTGAGATGGGTGTTTTTTTAAAGAAATTTGTTTTTTTTTATTTTGTTAATGGGTTTATTTTTTTTAACGTGAGGAATTGCTCTATATTTTATTTTCGCTATTAATAAACAAAAATATTTCTATCCAAAACACCATTATAAATTTGATAACAACACAAAAAGAAGACAACAAAAAATAATTAAGCTTCAATTTAGGGCAATTCTTATCAATACCACTAAAAAAAGTTTTTAAACACAATTAGCACAGATTTTCGAAAGTTTTACAAATACCATTAAATTTTTTTTTTCTCGTAAATAACACAAATCTTAAATTTTCAAGATTACACCCAAAACCTACAAAAACTATATTATACCCTTCAAAACTATACCCTAAACACTATATAGCGAACCCCAATGAAAAAATAAAATATGGAAGTGTTAAAACTCGTTTTTTGTATTTGAGGTATTTTGTACTCTACTACTTTTTAATGGTTTTTTGTTATAAAAAAATTTGTAGTGGTATTTTCAAAAAAAAAATGGTATTTTAAGGAATTTCTCTTCAATTTAACATATAATTCATATTAGTTAAACTCCATAACATAAATAAAAATCTCCCTCCCTCTCTCAAGGCTCCCAAGCTTTAGGAGGTGGTGGTGTAGGTGGATAAAGAGGAGGAACACTATTAAACATTGTGTTCTTATCAATTTTATAACCACCACTACTTGTTAAAGAAACAAGAGCAGCCACAAGCCCTGCATTACCAGACAATGTAGGCTCACTAGCATTGTAATTACTTCTTATGTCATGAAACTGATCTGATTTGTTTGGACCACCTACCATAGCTCCTGTTATGTTATTAGGGTTTGGATTCTTTGTGTCTCTATATTGTAAACCTTCTCTACAACTTCTCTTCTTTTTGTCGTTAGGGATTGATGCTCCTCTATGGTGAACATGTCTTGGAAACTTGTTACCGAACCCAACTATATAACTCATTTTTAAAGGGTTGTCTCCAAGAATGTAATCAATCTAATATAACATATGAGAGAAAAAATATTAAAATAAGAGAAATTCCTTAGACCATGTTCGATGCAAGGAGTTTTATGCACATTCTCCTATGCACTTTTTGTATTTTTTTTAAAAAAATTCAGATTTAAAAAAAATTAAAAAAAAAAATTAAAACGAGAACTAATCGCGGATCGCCACATGTCCGTGGGACCTGCGATTTGTCTAAGAACCGGCTCCGAGATAAGAGCCAAAAGAGACCAGCTTCAGTTATTTTGATGGGCCCTACCTTCTAAGAGATCGATTAAATACCCGAATGTTTATGCTCTTAAACATCAAAAAGTTTTGTATTCCAAAATAACATCACAAGTTCTTTTCCCAAAAATAACATCACAAGTTCTTTTCCCTAAAATAACATTTAAATTCTGGACCAAATTTCCATAAATACAACAACAAAATTTAGCACTTATTTATTTCTTTATTTTCATTTGGGTTTGTTGTTTAGTAGGTATTTTTTTGTCAATACTTAGGGTTGAGTTTTAAAAGGGATCATCTTAAGTTTTTGGGGTTTTATGTTATTTTGGTGCAAACTTGTTTTAATGTATTCTAGGAATATATGTCAAAAATTTAAACTATTGTTAATTATTTACCTGAGATTTAGCAAAATCCTTAAGAACTTGATTAAGGACAAAGGTAGGTCCACAATACCAACCAGGAACACCAGTTGAATTCAAATAATCAGCAAACAAAGAAGCTAAAAAAGAAGCATGAGCCACATATTCAAGTGGTCTTGGTTTCCCCATGTTCAATTCTATAAGCCCTCCTATACACAAAATCATCTCCAAAAAAGTAAGTTAAAATCCCTTTTAAGAAACACACACAAACCAACAAAAAATAATTAAGGCTTTGATTGGTACGTATAGTCCACTCTCCATATCGGAACAAGAGTTTTTTTGAATAGACCGCTTATTCGCAATTCGAAACTGAATTGCACTATATTTTTTGGAACCAAACTACCTCTAGAATTGCATTATCCCCAAAACCCGAAATGTCCGTACCTATTACCCGAACACCCATGCCTATCCCAAAGTATTGGTGCAATTAGTTCGATCCGGAGTGGACTAACCAACCATTCAAAAACCTAAGTAGAGGAGTGTAGTTAAATCACCTGATGTACGGTTAAAAACATTGTATTGCTTGAGATAAGCACACATGGTAATACCGGTGGCGTTATGGTACCTATTAAGCATGTTCTCATAAGGAAATCCCGGGTTTAAAAACAATCTATACCGCGTCATCAACAACATTGCGCCGGGTAGTTTGTTATTCCAACTCGGTACCATCAATTCGGGTTTATTAGCGAAAGCTTCAGCCGTTCTAGGCACGCTAGGCGTTGTGGCTACTTGTATATAGGTTTTGTTACCCGTTGCGTAATAAAGCCACGCGCCGGCCCACATTAGGTCATCGAACATGCTTGTTGAGTTGTAAAAGGCTTGAGTTGTTGGTTGTCCGTCCGAATAGCGGTTGCGTTTTGACTTGCTTCTAAAGAAAGGCCATAGGGTTTCAGCGCCTTTTCGGAGTTTATTGGAGTAGGCTGGTTTGTCGGTGAACACAATTGAGGCGGCGGATAAGGCCGCCGCTACTTCGCTGCCTAGGTCCATGGCGGAAGTGGATGAAAGGACAGGACGGTCGTAGGACATGTCTTCTGGTCTTTGCCAACAATAGATATCATCTGGTGACTCGGAGTCTCTAAGTCCTCCACCAACCTAAGAACTAAATGGTTAGAGTTTATGTTTCTTGGTGCAAGAAACTATTGAAACATAGTTTGATTAGATGCTAAGATTTTTTGTTGGCTTTTCTAAAATACTTAAACTTGTAAAAATGATTTTGAAAAGTAGAAAAATATATTGTTAAAAAAGTAATATTAAGTAATTTTCTTAGAGGTTTTTTTAAAAAATTCCACTTATAATGTTATTTAAAAAAATTGTTTTAGTCTATGTATACTTATGTTAAAATATATATTTTGATCTAAAATTTCGCTTAGATGTTTCCATATACAGGCAATAAACCATTCTTTAGTTTTAATTTAGTCATACATAACAACCATCTAAGCTTTCTTCCAAAATTTATAATATAGAATATCTTTTGGGTAAGGACTATAAAAAAAATTATAATCAATTACCAAATCAATACTAATAAAAACAAAAAAAAAGAGTAGAAAAAAGAACCTGAGTGTAGATATGATCAATTCTAGTAGCAGAACTATTAAAAGTCAGGAGAAGATAATCAGTTCCCCATTTGAGAATATCTCTCATATGATCATACTCATTGATTGCTTTGAATTTGTGGCTATACTCAATAAGACTCCAACTTAACATTGTCATTGAAAACGCCATTGGAAAATGGAACTTTATGTTACTTCCTCCATCGTAAAATCCACCAACTAGTCCTCCTACCACGTCCGGTGACCCGTCCTTCAACCCCGAATCTCCCCTCCATGGAACCCGATTTTTCTTCGGTAATTTACCCGCTATAAATGGTTTAATTTTTTTTTGTTAAACGGTTTTTCGATTAGGTTTAAAATGAATACATACTATAAGATCAAAAAAGGATGCAAAATATGTGATCTAATTGGTTTTTGGAATTATAAGCTTAATTATAAGAATACTTTAACTGAAAAAAACAAACTAGTTGTATACTATACAACATAAAATGTATATGTTCTCTTTGTTGAAATTGATTAAAATGAATATTTTCGATTACTTTTTTCACTTTCTCAATTTAATAATATATAGACCGAGAACTATAACAATATTTTATAAATAAGTTTTATCTCCTTTTGTTATGAAAAATTTCAACTTAAATATCAAAACCGTGTTTAATATTTTTATTCGTTGGAAAGCTAAATCAAGAATGCGACGATGCAAGTTAGTCGTATAAACGTGCTTCAAAATTTATTTTCGATATTTTATGACAATGTCAACATTATGTTTATATTTATTTCACACAAAAAATGATAAATTAATGCAATTGTGAATACGGAACTATTCAAAGTTTTCATTTAAGAAAAAAAAGACTATTCAAAGTTTCTTTGAAACGATGATATTGATTTTTTTATATGTTCACTAGAAAAATACATCATATTGTAGACATTATTATTTTCAACTTTTTCTTTGGTCTTTTAAGTTTATCGTTTTTTGTTTTTATTAATATTCAATTTCAATTCCTTCAAAAACATATTTTCGCTAATAAAGTATCATTATTATTTTTGTATAGATAAATCTTCTTTACAATAAATATAGAAATATATTTATCTTTTTATCTATATATAATTATATATAACTATATATATAGCTAATTTGATTATTAAGTCAATGTCATCTTATTTATTTTCAGCCATAACTTTGTTTTCGCAATCATGTAAGCTTTTATAACCAATTTCTTAACGTTGAATCAACATATAATTTTTTTATCTTATAATTAAATATACCATGAAAAAACAAAATATAAATATAAATAAAATGATGTAAAAAATAATCAAAAGTAAGAAGACATACATTTCTGAGCATCAAAGAACTGAATAGACTTATGAAGGGCAAGAGTGTAATTATCCGGCGGAAGAGACTTTGACTTATGACGTGGCAACGACTTTGCAATAATAATCGGCATCGCAACGACAAGAAACAGAACAGCTATAGATCCAACGGTCCACATACATGCCGTGCGACTCACGGCAACACAACCTAGGTTAACATACTTTTGTCTTTTCTTCTTCCATTTATCTTGTGGTGCAAGTAACCAACTTTGTTGTGTCTCATTTAATTGATGATTCTTTTCATCTTCTTCTGCGGCTAATCGCTGCGAATGAAGAGCTCCTCGGTCCCATTCCGACATGTTTTTTAGCCTCTCTTCTTCCTCGGCCACGATTTGGTCTTTATCTACGGCGTCTAGAGAACCGCCCCATAAGTTCCCTGGATGCATTTTCTTAAAGAGAGAATTTTAGAAATGAAATGGTTAGGTTTTTGTTTAGTAGAAATATAGAGAGGATTCAAAGAGTTTTTATATAGAAGAATATGTATTTAATTTTGAGTTATGTGTGGGGGAGGGATTTATTAAAGTGTGAGTTGACCAAAAAGAGTTTTTAGGAAATGGGTAAAGGCGAATTAATATTTTAGTAGAATTCGAATCAATATTTTATATTTTTTTGATAATTTTATTATTAATATTATTACGGCTAAATTTATATATATTTATTAGTACTAATTTGTATATTTATTAGAAAGCCGCCCCATAGATTCCTTTGATGCATTTTCTAGAGAGGTTTATAGGAATATATGGTTAGTTTTTTTATAAAAAGATATAAAGAAAGGATACAAAAGGTTTTGATGTTTTTTCTCCAACAAATACAAAATAAAAAGATGGTTATTTAATTTGAGTTATGTATTAAGAGGTATTTATTTATTAGAGTGAGTTGACCGAATAAAAGGTGCTTTTACTATTTTTTTATGTTTGTTAGTACTAAGAATGATTGTTAGTACTAAGAATGATTGTTAGTACTAATTTGTATATTTGTTAGTACTAAGAATGATTGTTAGTACTAATTTGTATATTTGTTAGTACTAAGAATGATTGTTAGTACTAATTTGTATATTTGTTTGTACTAACAATATTCTTCAAGACTTGTTTAGAATAATTTTGGGTTATTGATACTTTTTTATATACATACTAGGTTGAAGACCAAACGGGTTTTGTAAATAAAATGTTTTGTAATTTAATTAAAACTACAAAAATAGTGATACAAGAATTAGGAAAACAAATGGTTTTACGGAGGCGAATAACACTCTTTCCTTAATTATGAAAATGTCTACGATTTCATGACTTTCCAAATCCTAAAATACAAGCGGAGAATTTTTATGATTCACATAATTCGGAATCATAATCTTACGAACTCATTATTTGTGTTGTACTCTCACACAAGGAAGAATAAAAATAAAATTATAGACAAAAAATATGTGAATAATGGTATATAAAAGATTATCGATAACAAAGGAGGATGCAAAACTTTTTAGTTTCACCATGTAGTCCATAACACCACAATTACTCACATTTAACATATAACACCACCATTACTCATTTTTAATACAAAAATTTATGTCAAATTTAGTGGTTACACCATTGAGTCATAAAATCAATATTAATTCAATTTAAGAATAAATTTTTTGTTTGACCAAAACTTAATTATTTTTATCATAAAATTATTATTTTCATGTGCCAAATTTTTTTAGCTTATTTTTTGTTAATTGAAAATAGTAACATTTATTTATTTCTTTTTTTATAACAAATACTTAGTTTTATTTTTGATTTGATTAGAAAATGATGTTGTGCATTAGACCATATTCATCAAGGGTACTTAAATATAAGGTGCTTATAATTTTTAATTAATATTTGAGTGTATTTGCATAAAACAAAATACTTAAGCTAAAATACTACTCCCTCTGTTCAATAAAACATGTTGTTTTAAGATTGTTTTTTTGTTTCAAAATAGAAGTTGTTTACACTATTTCATGTAAAAATATTAACTTTGTGACTGTTTTATCCTCAGATTATTATGGTCAAAAGCACAAAATTTTTTGTGAGTTAACGAATGGTTCATGTTGTTTAATACCACATTGAAAATTGCATATATTGACAAAACTAATGTTTAATGATATTAGGGAAGTGACCTTGGTCTAGTGGCAGTCATAAGTCTACAAGAGGCAGGTAGCACCACCCCGCCCGGGATCGTTTCCCCGCGCCTACGATGGTGTAGGTTTGGTTAATAGGCCGGTCATTTGTGGCCCAAATGTTGACAAAAAAAATGTTTAATGATATTCTCTAATTAAAAACAAAATTTGCACACCAAAGTATAAAACTCCTTTAATTCACGTGAATTCATTACATCACATATACCATAACTCAAAATGGAAAAAAATGAAAATGAAGAACATGACGAGAAGGAGAATGATGAGAAGAATCAACCGGTTCGCAAGGCCACCTATTAATTTAGAGTTATTGACACTTATTGATAGAAGTGCCACCCACTAATGATTATTTTCTTGGGATTGATTACTTTTGCCACATTACCGATTGTATTAACAAATATTTCAATTATACTTAAATAATTAGGAGGTTAATAATGATAATATAAAAAGTTTCTTAATATGTGTGATATTTGCTTAAACAACTTGTTTTGTGGAACAGAGGGAGTAAAATGTATCTTCCATTGAGAGATACTAAAATGAGATGCTTAAAAAAATCAAAAATCACATTATTTTAATTGAATTGTTATAAATGGTTTGATAAATGATTATATTTTAACAAAGTGATGTAAAAAAAATTGGAATCTGTATCCTACAGCTTCGAAGATGTCATCTGGGTGGAAAGAAACAAGACGATGAATCTTCTTCTTCTCTGTATAATTTTTTTTTATATTATTTTAAATCGACCAATCGTCAATTGACATGTAGGGGTGCTTAATGGGTTTTTAAAACTCTTGCACAAACATCGGTGCTTGGTATTTTATGTATTTTTCATTTATTTAATTATCATAATACACTTATAAATACTTAAGCACCCTTTATTAGACCATGTGCAATGACAGTTTTTAGTGGGTTCTTAACTTATAGGGCCCACTAAAAAGTTAGAAAACTTCAGTTTACTTCTCTTATATGGGAAACGATTCTTTGACTGTTTGCGGCCCCACTGACACGTGGCGGCTTGCGATTGATGTATTTTTTTATTTTTAAGAGACCTAAAAAGAGATCTACCATTGTTTATGCTCTTGTACACCCAAGCACTCTCGATGTACATGCTCTTATATCTAAGTTTTATGACCAAACCAATAAATATATTTATTTAAAATGCCAAATGTATATGAAAATGACAAATGACTTTCTTATATAGCCTCACTATATTTGTTCTGATTTTCTTCAACATTACTCACATACCAATTTATTCTCATAAAGTTTTAATTGTCACCATTATGTTACGATTTAATATTGTTGAATTACGATTTATAGGAGATATTTTGTTGAAATTTTAGAAGAATTTTGTAAGACAATTATTAGGAAAATAAATTATCATTAATAAATTTTGTCAAATTAGATTTATCATTTGTTAAATAAATATTGGTTAGAGTTATAAAAAATGTGTAACATAAATGTTTATCTCATGTAGATGTTATAAAATTGAATTAAATTCTTTTTAAAATTAATAATATTAGAATTATATGAAAACAATTGTATTAAAATGTTTTTGATCGAAAATGAATTAAAAGTTATATATAAATTCTAAAATCAATATTATATGAAAGTCATGTAAATCATATGTATTAAAACAAAAAAAAATATGAAAAATAAGTTTGATATTTATATTGATTCTTGAGAGACACGTGTCAAAATAATAGAAGGACACTTGTTACTTGTTGTATTTAAGAGTGAAAGTTACAAAATGTTACTTCGTTAAATAAATACTTTAGTTTTGGTACTTGAATGAGAATATTAATTAATCTTTTGGTAAATGGTATGGTTTGAAATATTAAGGCAAGCTTAGTGTCTACGTTTATTGCTTATGTATTGAAAGGTACTGGAAAAGTGTTTTCAAACGCGCGTTTGGTGTTTTATAAGAGATTTTTTATACACCACTTAAAAAATAATTGTCCCAAAATATTACATAAAAAATCAATTTTAATATTTTGGAATTAATATTTTTTTTGGGGTTTGTGTTTATTGTTTAGGGGTTTATTTTGTAGGGGATGGGATTTTGTCTTAAAGTTTCAAGGTTTAATTTTGAAGGTTTTAAGGTTTAATTTTTTGAGTTTAAGCAATTTTCAATCACCTAAAACTATTAATTTTCGTGACTATTAGGTTTTGTACATGGCAATTCCCAAAAATATCATGAAATAAACTTTTTAGGAAAAAAATAACATCATAAGTTTTTTTCCTTAATATCATTAAAAAATATTTTGAAAAAATATCATAAACTTAAAACTAGCCCAAAACTTTAAAAATTAAACTATAAACCCTCAAAACTTAACCGTACATCATTTAATATTATACATAAACTCTAAATAGCGAACCTAAATGATATATTTTAAATTTTGAAGTGTTGAAATTAGATTTTTGTGTTTATAGTGTTTTTGTCCAAAAAACATTTTAAAGGTACATAAAGAAAAAAAATTCTAAAGTTTTTGTCCAAAAATACGTTTTTCATATTATTTTAAAGAATTTCTCTGTGTATATATATGAGACCGTTGGAAGTCCAACTCCACAATTTTTTTTTCAAGGATTCAAAATTAATAAAATAAAATCTACTAAGTAAATAACTTAACATCTACAAAGCTATTAATTGCAACAAAAACTAAAAAATAAATGATTTATTATACATGAAATTCTAATAAACAATAGTGTAATATCTATGAGAATAACACCAAATACAAAATGTAGAATACCCTTTCTAAACTATAAGCAAAATATAATCAGAAAAAAAGTGAATAGTTAATACAAAGTATATCACTTCAAAAACGTAATAAAACTATAGCTTAAATCGAAATTTACAGCTACTACTTTGAATTTTTATAACATTATTTTCAGCCAAATTATCAATAAATACACTACACCTGACCAAGAATCTCACTTCCATAAGCTTCAATTTCCCGAATTTGATCTTAACCGGTTGGTTTACTCTAATTCTCAATGGTATATTACCGGTTCGTTGTTGCTGGTCTTGTAATGTTGTTATTAAACCGGATGCATCTTGAGTTTGACCATTCATGTCTACATATATAATTGTAGTATTTTCATGGCCTTGATAAAATTTGGGTAATGATCCTACAATAAAAGAAACCACAATTTTTAGTTGGGATAATTACAAAACTACACCATTTGAATTACATTTCACAAAATTACACCATTTCAAAATTATTTCACAAAAATACACCTAAACACTCAAAATTAAATCCAAATAAACCCTACCCACACAATCCTACATCTTTAATATTATACCTTAAACACTAATTAGCGAACCCAAATAAAAAGATTTTAATTTTGATAATTTTTAAAGGGTAAATCAAGCTTTTAAAAATTTGAAAATGTGTAAATATGTGAAAAATTGAATTAGGTGTAGTTTTGTTAAGGGCGGATTGAAAGAGTGTAGTTTTGTGAATTTCTCTTTTTTAGTTACATTGCATTTATATATGTAAAGAACGGGCTTGGTTTGTTGCAAAAACTCTTTTTGAAAAATTAGAATTTTTATTATTATTTGTGTTCATTAAGGTTTAGTTTTAGTTTTGAAAGGGGTAGAGTTTATGTATAGTCTCGAGGGCATAGCTTTAGTTATGATGTTTAAGCTAATTTTTGTATGAGATTATTTGAAACCAAATTTTAAAGGGAGAATTACAAGACTATATAATTTAAATTCCATTTTAAAATAAAATATTTTAAAGTCATTTCACAAAATTACGCCTAATTTCTAAAAATTAAATCAAAATAAATTTTATCCCCAAATCTCTACCCCGTTAATACTAAACAATAATTAATTAGCGAACCCGTATGAAAACATTTTATTTTGGTAAATTTTTTTAGGGTAAGTGAACCAATTAAAATTTGAAAAGGTATAGATATAGAAAAAATTGAATTATGTGTAATTTTGTGAAGGTAAAGATGAAATAGTATAGTTTTGTGAATTCCTCAACTTTTAATGATATTTTTTTCCAAAAGAGTTTTTGACAGTATTATTGGTACAAAAAACCAAAAATATTATCTTAGCAATTTGCTAACATTAAAATTATTTTTATAAGCTATTAATTTCTTCAAAAATTTACAAATCCATTGTACTTGCACACAATAAATAGTTTATCGAAACTCGAATCTAAATTTTATATTAGTGGTTTAAATACCCAAGTTACCCATATCTAACTTGTCATCCATATTATTATCTAATCCATATTTTTACAAGTACATTTAAAAATATTAATTTTTAATACCCATAATATATATTTCTATTTTATCCAACACTACCTACTATTTACCTACCTATTCCTAAATTTAGATAACCAAAGGAAAACCAAACCGGATTAAACCAAAATAATTGTGAACATACCATTGCTAAGTTCGGTTTGCAAATACCAAACATTAATCTTGCTCCCATCTTCATAATAAATCCCAATCTTCTCGTTAGGATTCTTAGCCGTTATCGTAACGTTAAAAGCCGTAGACAAACTCGAATCTTGGTTAAGTGTAAACCGGGTAAGTGTTAACCGGTCAATTGAATAATCCGGTAATTTTGGTTTAAACACAAGGTAAAGTATACCAATAGTTGCACCTAACACAACGATTAAAACCAAGAGTATAGAGAGCGTATAACACACGCATCTACAACAACATGAGTTTCTTCTTTGTCTCTTCTTAGGTGGAGCCAATGGTACGGACCGTTGGTTCGGTGGGTCTCCGTGTTCGGATCTTGAGGCGCCACGTGGAACTAGAGGAGCCGTTGGATTTGCTTGTGGAGCTTCCGGGTCGTGGACCGGATGGATCTTTGGGTGATGAGACATTCTTTAGAGAATCTTGATTACAAAAAACAATAATAATAACAAGATTTGTGAATTAACAAAAAAAACAAGATTTGTATATTTTTGGAAGAATATTGATTTGTTTGTAGGTTTTATTTAGAGGGTTTTGGGAAATATAAAGAGAAGAGGTGTGACGTTGAAGTATGAGTTTTAAAAGTCAATAAGGAAGAAATTTTTTAATGGAGAGTTTTAATTTTTAAGTTTTGTTTTTCTTTTTAATGTTTTTTTTTGACGTATGGGATGTTGAAGTATGTAAATGTAAATGATGAATTATGAAAAAGGCACATTCGTTTCCATACAAAACATCACACGTGTGTTTATGGCTTGTATTTTCATACTTTTTTTTATCTATAATCAAGTCATCTATAAGAAAATAGCGCGTTATTAATATTTTATATAAGATATTTTGGTTGAATATATATTTGAAAAGTCAAAATACTTTTGTTGACCTAATCCCTTAGACTTTATGCAGTTTGTGTTCTCATGCAATTCGTCATGGTTCTTTTTTTATTTAATAAAATTATATGACATGCTTTTGAATTTGGTTTAAATTTCATTGTTTTTGAATTACAAAAAACTGATTTGATGCACCTAAACGATTATTTTATTGGTTATTGTAGTTTATATATGAATCGTTGTCAACAACAATTTCTAGAAGAGTTTATCAAAACAAAAAGGAAAAATTAATTAAACAACTTGTACTTGTTATTTTTCAACTCTAAAACAATTATTTTAGTTGGTCTTTTGTGCATTTGATAATTAGCATGCAACATAATACAAATAGGCATGGGATAGGCATCATATTACGAAATTCTTTCTACCATCTTTATAATTTTGTAGTTTTAAAAATACCATCAAGATTTTTTCCCTAAAATATCATTAAAAAGTTTACTATAAAACTTAAAATCGTCAAAATGTTATGTCATTTTAAAATTTAAACCTCAAACATTGTATATATTAACATAACATAACTAGACGCTAGAAAGAATTTTCAACAATCTATCTCTTATTAAAATGAAAATAGATTAAAAGAGTTTATGTTGAAAAGCAAAATCTTGCAACTTTTGTGTTGCATTCTAGAAAAAGAGAAAACAAGCTTTACACAATATTTGGTGTTTCAAAAAATATATTCTAAGTCAAGCTACAATAATTCTTACATCGAAAAGGACAAGAAGAGCATAGTCAAAGCATGAGCCAAAACCATGTTTACAATGTTCTGCATCCTTATTTAGTGTAAGAAAGAAACAAGAAATCGAGTTTTTAAACACATACGAAAAAACCATTTGTAAAAACAAAGTCACACATTATATTAGAGATAATTATCTCACATCGGAAACATAGAAAAAAATACACTAATATATAAAGGGAATGATCTAGTTCATTTATCGCTAATTGATTTTATATTGAAAGTCCATAATCTTGAACACATTATACTTAATCAGTGCATAGCAAACAACAATAAACACGTTGCTACATGCTTATTCCATCAAGTATTAGGTCCCAAGATTAGCTACATTGGCATCAATATAACACAAAGTATAACTAGTTAACCACACTCAACAAATGATAAACATTTACTAGAATGATAAAAATAAAATCATTATTAGAAAACAAAAGTCTGCTATCATATACTCCCTCCGTTCTCTTATGTTTGATGTTTTAGAAAAAAAATTTGTTCTTAAATGTTTGATTTTCTCAAATATCAATGTAGTTTTATGTATTGATATTTGTGAATTGTAGTTTTCAATGAGAGTTTTGAAACACTATTGGTCTAAAAGTATTGAAAATTGTTCAAAACATATTTATTAGTAGTTATTTATGTGTTTTCTTAATTTGTGTGAAAAACCTATAAAATCAAACAATAAAAAACGGAGGGAGTACTTATTAAGTATTAGCTCAAAAAAACTAGCTATATTGGTACTATAATATACATTGACTATATATATATATATATATATATATCTCCATCATAGCAAGATAATCACACTTAAAATAATATTTATTCACTAGAAATCCAATAATAATAATTGTATAAAACAAAGTCACCAAAATTAGCTACTACTATGACTAGTGCGTTAATCATAGTAAAAACCCATGGATCATTTTTGTTGGTTTAATGTAGCTTTCGTGAACAATGTAACACTTATTTTTTTTTATTACATACAATGTAACACTTATTATTAGATAATTATATACTATGTATCGAATGCAATTAATGGATGATTACGGTTCATAGTTATTGTCGACGAGGGAAATTAAAAAAGTTAAATTGTTTGAACAATTGACTTTTATAATAATCAACAACAATCGATTGTATATTAAGAAGACTTGGGATTTGAATTATGCCTAAATTATCATCCCAAAACCAATACTTTGTTTTGTTGTGTCACATAAAGGAAAAGAAACAAGTCACAAAAAGTTTTATTAATTTATGCCTAATTATTATCTCAAATCAGGCTACAATGTTCTACTTTCATCTCGCATCGGTTTTAAATCGCGAAAAAATGATAAGTTTCTTTAGAGAGCCTTGAGGATATCATCGGCGCCAGAGACAGTGAACTCGCCACCGGATTCAACATTGGCTACAACCACTTTGAGGCTATCAATTAAGAAAGAGAACCTTTTTGACCTAACACCAAGACCTTTGTCCTTAAGGTCAAGCTCAAGACCTAAAAGATGTGTGTATTCACCAGACCCATCAGCTACAAACTTCACATGTTTGTTCTCTTTGTATGTCTTTCCCCATGCTTTCATCACAAATGGATCATTCACTGTCAAAATTAAAATCAAATACGCGATAACGGTCTCATGAACATTATCAAATCA
Organism: Cochlearia excelsa; assembly: GCA_963556525.1. Lineage (NCBI taxonomy): Eukaryota > Viridiplantae > Streptophyta > Magnoliopsida > Brassicales > Brassicaceae > Cochlearia > Cochlearia excelsa. Next base: position 44,960,230 of record OY748327.1, on the reverse strand, counting down.
AAACATATGGCACTTTAAACACATAATTTATTCTCTAGAATTATATATTTCGCATATAAACACAAACATCATATAAAATCGGGTTGACGAACTTTTTACCACTCAAGAGTAAAATTTTATGATGGTTTACATGAACTCATTAAAATCTAATTAATTCCACATTTGACCAAAATTACAATTAATATATTAATTAATTGTGTCAAAATGAAAATCAAATACGCGACAACAGTCTCATGAACATTATCAAACCAAAACATATGGCACTTTAAACACATAATTAATTCTCTAGAATTGTATTTCGCATATAAACAAAAACATCATATAAAATCTGGTGTTTCTCACTGGATTTGATTCTTTGTACTTTTAAATTAAAAATAATTACTAATCATTAAAATCAATGTCAAATTGAAAATATAAGCATATATCCTTTAACGAATAACACCATATTTTAGTTAGTATTCAAAAACCAAGTAATTAATTCAACAACATATATTTTTTGCTTAATTCACTAAAATCCAGTAACCAATAACACTACTTAGATTTCACATATTTAACACTTAAATCATTTACTCACCACTAAAGCAAATGATCTCATCAACACCTTTTGATTTCAACTCATCTGCTCTCTCGATGAAACCAGGAACATGCTGCATGCTAAATTCAAGATAAACAAAACCATAAAATAAAAATTCCAAAATAGAAATATGAGAAAGTTACAAAATTACACTTTTTTAAAGATCACTTTACAAAACTATATCTATTTCAAATTCTTGTTAAATATACTGCATTAAAATTTTGAAATGATAAAACTACCCCTAAATGTTTACTCGAGTTCAATTTTTTTATTTGGGTTCACTATTGAAAATTTTACAAAACTAAACTTTCTTACAAAACTACACCCAATTTAAATTAATTATAAATATACACTCTTTAAGATTTAATGATCGATAAATTACATCTTAAAAACTTTCGAATTTAAAATTTTCATTTAAGTTCACTATTTAGTATTTATGATTTAACTTTGAATGGACTAGGGTTTCGTGTTTATAATTTATTTGCATTCAATATTTAGTGTTTAATTATATTTATGAAAATAAACTTTAAATGGTTGTATTTTCGCAGAACAATTCTAATATTATATTTTTGTAGTTCCCCAACATAAATCTCAAAATTATATTTTTGTAGTTCCCCAATTCTAATATTTTATTTTTGTAGTTCCCCAACTTAAATCTCAAAATCAAAATCTAAACTTAACATCAAACTCCACAAAAATAAGATAAGCATGACACAAACACTAAAGATCTATTATATTACCTGCAAGTAGGAGTGAAAGCACCAGGGACACCAAAGAGAATGACTTTCTTACAAGCGAAAAGAGAGTGAACTGTTACTGTCTTAAGCTCATTGTTGTCGTCGAAGAACGATATTGTACCGTCTGGGATTATCTGGTCGACTGTTATTGGAGCCATGAAAAAGAGATAGAAGAAGCCAGAAGGTATTGAGAAAAGTTTGAGAATGTAGAAAATTAGTTAGGTCTTTGGATAGTTTTATAGCCATAAAAATATGTCTTGATTAATTTATTCCTAAAAATATCATTTAAACAATTCTTAATTCAAAAGTTGCATCAAAACATGTTTTAGGCAAAATACCGATAAAGTTTTGTTTGGTAAAACATTTCATTATGTAAATACCAAATTTTAATACTCTTTATTTTATATTATGTTGTTTAGTGTTTAAAGTTCATTTTTGCAGGAAACATGTTTAGGCTTTTGATTTTATGGTTTAGTTTTTCTTTAAAAAATTTGTGATGGTTTTAAGTTACTGATATGTAAAAATTTGTAAAAAAAGTTACTGATAGCTTAAAAATATAAATGTTGAAAATTTCCCTAACTAATATTGTTAATAAGTTTTAGGGCTTACTAAAAAGCAAGTACAAAATTCTTTGGATAAATTGGGTTAAAACTGATATTAATAAAATAGGAAGATTAGGTATAAAAGATTTAAAAGACTTTCTCATTGCATTATTTTAGCCAAACAAAAGCAAAGTGACAAAGGTCTACATAGCTAAGTGCTTACTCAAATAAAGCTCAAAGGTTAGAGAGGTATCCTACAAGATACAAATTTTTACTCTATGAATAAAATAGATTGTCATTAATTTTAAGCAAAATAAAATAGAGAGATAGTTGCTTCTCTTTTTAAATTATCCGTCTTTATAAAAAAATTCTAATAAAATTTCTAAAGAATATATAGACAACTTGTTAGCAACAATCCCACCAAAATTAGAAATAAAATTGGGAAAGAGATTGATGGCATACTACACTCACCACATCAATGTTAGTTATAATTTTTATGAGCATTTTGTAGCTTTTTAATGACCAGCAAAACCAAACCAAACATGACTTCCTATAGAATCTTATAAGACCAAACAAAGATAAATGTTCAGAAAGCAAAAGCTTTCCTTTTACTGAAACTGTATTTTAAAAAAAAAATTAAACTTTGCTTCTTATTATTTTATTTTAATTATTTTGGTCAAAAACTTTGCTCTTTAAATGAGATGATAATAACGAACTAGATACCGAACAAACCTAACCACATTTGCTAAAAAAACTCATTAATCTGTATGAACAAACCTAACCAATTTTTATAATGGTTGCTAAATCTAATTTTTTCTATTAAGAATGACTAATATTTTTCTATTAAATCTTATTTTCTATGTGGCTCAAAGTATATTAAGCTGCCCATACTTGGACTGATGACTTCTTGGATCTTTTAATTTAGCATTAAAACAAGAAGAGCCCGTTTCATATAGTGTTATTCATACAAATACAAGAAATGGTTAAATAAAAGTCAAAGAAACAAAGCAAATCTTGACTTGCTCAACACACACATAACCCAAAAACCCATAAAGTTAAAAAGAAAAAATGGCTACAAATCACAAACACCAAACATTATCAAATGGTACAGTTACTTAATAAACTCAAGGTAAAACAAACTTATAAGCTTTCAAGAAACCAAATTTTAGTACACAGAAGTTGTTATCAAATGCCACTTAGGCCATCTCCAACAAATTTGCTCCAAAACCCATATTTTAAGATTTGATTTTGGTTTTCATCTCCGACAACAATACCAAAACCTATACCAAAAAGGAATCTTTTCTATTATAATACTATAAAATTATATAAAAACTAATTTCGATGAAAACAAATATTATTTATTTTCAATGATTATATCATATTAGATTGTTTTTTTAATATTAGATTGTTATTTGAATTTATATTATCTCGTATAAAATTTCTCTTATTGCATTTGGTTTTTATGTTTATTTGGTTTTACTTTTGTAATTTATGTTTGGAGTGTTTAATTTGTCTATAATATGTATTTTAGTTTTAATTAATGTTATATTTATTTGTGTAAATTAATATTAAAAAGGAATACATATAAAGTATTGATGTATATTAATTTTATAATTTATAAAAAAATATTTACTTAATTAGTAAAAAATAATAATTTTAATGTAACTTTATAATATTAGAAAATCAATTAATTTTAAGTGAAAAATAATATTTTCGTTATGTTTAAGTTAATAAAAATATTAATAAAATAATAGGGAGAATTACAAAACTACACCATTTCAAAAATATTTCACAAAACTACACCTAAACACTCAAAATTAAATCCAAATAAACCCTACCCACACAATCCTACCACCTTAATATTATACCCTAAACACTAATTAGCAAACCCATATGAAATTTTTTTAATTTTGGTAATTTTTAAAAGGATAAATCAAGCATTTAAAATTTTCAAAGGATGTAAATATGTGAAAAAATTAAATTAGGTGTAGTTTTGTGAATGATAGGTTGAAAATGTGTAGTTTTGTGAAGGATAGATTGAAAATGTGTAGTCTGCGAATTCCTCAAATATAAATATATATATATATATATATATATGGGGTATGTGGCAAAAGCCTTTTTCGAAACACGGTAAGCTCGGTTCCGGGTACATGTTTACCTAATGTAACAAAATCACATATATATATATATATTAGGGATAAATGTCCCACATCGAAAACTCATAGGGACAAACACTAATATATAAAGGGTATGGACCAATCCACTTATTGTCAATTGGTTTTAAGTTGGAAGCCCATAATCCTAACATGGTATCAGAGCCCGATCCGATCACAGGCCTGACCCGACTGGTCCGCCTCTCTTGCCCAAACTATCCGAGATTAATGGTTAACGAGACCCATTATCTCGAGGGGGCGTATTAAGGACAAATGTCCCACATCGAAAACTCAAAGGGACTTAAGCTAATATATAATGGATAGGGGCCTCTCCACTTATCGCCAATTGGTTTTAAGTTGGAAGCTCATAATCCTAACATGGTATCAGAGCCTGATCCGATTTAAGTTGGAAGCTCATATATCGTGTAGCATCATTCCAACTTAAAACCAATTGACAATAATTGGATTGGTCCATACCCTTTATATATTAGTGTTTGTCCCTATGAGTTTCCGATGTAGGACATTTGTCCCTAATACGCCCCCTCGAGATAATGGGTCTCGTTAACCATTAATCTCGGATAGTTTGAGCAAGAGAGGCGGACCAGTCGGGTCAGGCCTAAGATCGAATCGGGCTCTGATACCATGTTAGGATTATGGGTTTCCAACTTAAAATTAATTGGCGATAAGTGGAGAAGCCCATATCCATTATATATTAGTTTAAGTCCTTTTGAGTTTCCGATGTGAGACATTTGTCCCTAATAATATACGACAAAAATCTAATCAATATTTATCATTATTGTATAAAATAATGCAAATTGAACGGTGAAGGCTAGATCATTGGCATGCCCTACTAAAATTGATATATAGATACGTTTGTGTATGTTATATTTCTGTTGTTACTTGTTACGTTGATAATAAAAAATATACACGTATTCTACATATTGTTAGATTGATACATGACTACTAATGGTCCAAACTATATTATAACGACAAAACGTTTTTATTAAGACGAGCTATGAACAAAAATAGAAATAATGGCGAAAGATATATTACATGCATTTTTTATTTTTGTCCCATGCATTTATGGTTGTTGCTAAAAAAACTCCACAAATTCTAATTTTAGCTTTAATCGTATTAAAATAGGGACAATTACAAAACTTCACATTTATAATTGTATTTCACAAAACTACACCAATTCAAAGTTATTTTTCAACACTACACATAAAAACTCAAAATTAAATCCAAATAAACTCTATCCACATAATCATATCCCTTTAATATTATATCATAACCACTAACTATCGAACCCAAATAAAAAGATTTTAATTTTGGTAATTTTATAAACGATAAATCAACCATTTAAAATTTTGAAATTGTGCAAAAATGTAAAAATATTGAATTATGTGCAGTTTGTGAATGAGAAGTTAAAAGAGTGTAGTTTTGTGAATTCCTATTTAAAAATATCGAGTCTCTTTTAGTTTTTTTTTCATCAGTCTATTTTGCTTCTTTTCAGTCTCGTGTTAAATTTGAACATCTACACAAGATTGTTCAATTGTTTTATATCAAGTCTCTTTCGTTTTTGATGTATACTTGCTGACGTGGGCGATTTTAGTGTTTTAACCTTAGTGTTTCACCACACAATTAAGTCTTTAAAAAAATGCATTTTTAGAGTCTTTTTATCTTTTTTTTTGTGCACTAGAGTCTTTTTTATCTCTTTTAGAGTTTTTACAAGTTAAAGGTTGATTTGGATAATAATAGTGTATTTTGGAGCATATATGAATATATGAAGATTGAAACAATGCATATACACAAAAGTTCGACATCCGTTGAAGGGGTTCCTACCAATGGATTTTTATGAGATTTTACCACCGGATACTCACAAATATTATCTTTGATTTGGAAGTAGTTTGAGATTATTCCAACTGTTAGATCGCAAGTTATGCTAGTTTTGGTGACGACAAGTTAATCTGCCGAGCAAGAGAAGAACGCGCAGATATGAAGCTACGCTGCAAGGTCGATCGACCGGTGCACTTGGTGATCGATCGATCAACATTATGGACGAAAATCTGGACTTCTAAACTTCAAGTTTCGGCCCAAATTCACCATATTCGGCCCAAAACGCACAATACCTTATTTATACTTAATTTTAGTCATTGTTTAGGCTACGCTTTTCACAACACTTTCTATACACTTTTCTACTTTGTTTTGTTTCTCGAGGAAACAAATTTCTAACCTTACGCAATCTTCTATTGGTTTTATGCAATCTTCATCATCTCTTTGTTGCTTTGATATGAATATGTTTGAGTAGTTTCATTGTTAGGTTTTAGGGTTTCAAAAAAAATTAGGAATTGCTAAATTAGATTGATAGATAGAAAAATTATCTTAGGGTTCTTCATCTAGGTTGTTCGCTTTGCTTGAACTTGATTGACGAATTATAGTTCATGATCTTAGGTTATTTAGGCGCAACGAGAGTTGGTTTAAAAACCCGATAGAACCTAGATGAGCAAAACGTCCTTAGCCTGCGAGAGTAGATATCATACTTAGACGAACTGCATGCTAAGATTTATTGAAAACAAAAGAGAGTTTAGTTTTCATACCTGTTAGCATAAGGATTTGATACGCCCGAGAGGGGGTCAATCTATATTTTGTGATATGAGTTTAAGAACGGTGTTTAATTACTTTCTCTATCATAGATCTATCTAGTGATAATTGTTTCATGCGATTAATCCTGATATATGACGCTTTTAATTAATTAGTACAACCTTTGTTCGTTAGATTGTTTTCTTATTTCGTTGTCACTAATACCAAACAAATTTTTTTGTGTCGTTTAGCTTTATTTGAATCTAAGAAAAGTAGTGTAATCATTAATATCTATATATGGATTCGATCCCTACGTATTACACGATTAGCTATGCACTTTCAATGAATTATATTTAGGGTTAAAACTCTGAGTATCACTTACATAATAATATCAAATCTCTTTCTACAACAATGTTTGTTAACTTATAAAAGAAAATGCATATTTTTTTAAATAAAGACTTAGAGACCGTACGTTCAACTTTTTTTTTGGAAGATTGATATAGTCGAATAGTTCACTCATCAAATTTTCTAACGAACCTAAATTGTGACACCATTTTATTACGAACCTAATAGTAATTATTTTTCTTACTCAATGTGTTCCAACAATTCTTAACATCTAATGCCATGAAAACCCCAATCAAGGACCACCTAATGATTTTTTGTGATAATAGACAACACATAGGATTTATTATGGCTCCAATAAATACTCGAAAAAAATATAATTATGTAAATATTAAATGTTTTCTAAAAGCTTAATTATGAAGGTGAAAAAGAAGTTAATCAAAGTCAACTTTTATATATATAAACTCATATAAGATGATGTTGTTCGTTAGGTATTTTCATCTTGTGAATGATTTGGATTGAACTTTATAAACCAATTGGTCCGACTTGTGACGAGGTCAATTATGAAAATTTGATTCCGGTCCTATATCACACCTGCGGGTTTAAGTTAAGTTTTTTTTTTCGATAAATCATGGGAGTTCTGGACCTTTAGACTATAATTTTTACTGGTGTCCGAAACCAGCCGTTGATAATACCACGTTTAAGACGTAAATCACTCATCCCGAATGATTTGAACTAGTGACCTTGAGGTTCAAATTAAGTTTAACTCTTTTTAAAATATTTGGCTTCAAATAGCTTAGCCATATTTAGTCTACACATCTTATTGCATGGATTTAGCCCTACAAAACCAATAATTGACATTTATTACCCAATACTGTATGCCCGTTTTGTGCTTATTCTATATTTTATCTTGAAGAATCTGTGCACACCAATAGAAACACTGCACTATTCACACGCATAATATAAACACGTTTTGATACATAATTTTCACTAATCTTTTTATGAAAGAAAAATGAATAAATTTATTTTGATTAGAAAAACCAATAAAATAATAATTTAACAAATATACACGTGACGTGCATGTTTGTTACCCACATTGGTGGTTGAATTTTAAATGATTAGCGTAGAGAAAAAAGGAGATGTACGTTGGATGTATATATATATATAACAACAAGCTCTATCAATGTAGTTTGGATATTTACAATGATTTTACTTTTTTTCTTTTTTTTTCATTCTATTGACTGTATAATTTTTTAAAAAAAAATAACCGAGAAAAAATATTGTTTGATGTATATTTACCAAAAAAAAATATTGTTAATATATATAGATATTCAAATAATATTTTTTTGTGGATCGACATGGGTATATTCACATATAAATAAAAAATGATATAACTGGTATATATGTGACTAGTTATTAATTTACCAATGACCACAAAATATATATGGTTATAAAAATGGTATATGGGACATATAATGTGGCCGATCTTTTGCTAATGTCACATATTATTATTTAATTTATTAATAGACATTATATAATATTTTAGAATTGCAAAAGAGTTTATGAGAAATATGAGACCCAACATACAAACCTTTTAACTAGAAAAGGCTAAACGGGTAAGGAGTCGCTATGTTGGTCCAGACAACAGATCGATTCCCCTGATTACCTAAAATTAGATTATCATCATTTTGTTAGTTAAAGATGGTGGTAAATATAATATTATGCCTATAAAGTAGACACTTTTGTTTGGTTTTAGATTGAACCTTGTTTATGGTAAAGCCAAAAAATGAACTACTTATTACTTATTTTATCGTTTGTTGTTACTCTCTCCGTTTCAAATTAAGTTTTATTGTTTTATTTTACAAGTCCCATGAAAATTTTGATATGGAATACATAAATTAATCTTAAGTTAATGAAGAACTAGAATTTAATCCGTGACACACCAGAGATTTTAATTTTATATCTATCTTTTGTTATTTCATTGTAACTTGATTTATTGCAAACTATTTTTAAACTATGAAATTTGTTATTTATGATATTTAGATGTGGGCAAAATACTCTGAACAAAATACCGAATCAGAACTGGACCGAGATATCGAAACCAAAACCGATTAAAAAATAACTAACCTAAACAGGCAAAAAGATTACTATCCGAAAATACGAATCCGAATTGAACCAAAATTTGTGGAATTGAACTGAACTAGCCGAAATTTATTTAAAATAATAATAATTTTTCTACAAATATTCAGTTAAAATATAGTCTATTAGGTTTCTTTGAAACTTGCCGATAATGAAGTTTTTTAATTTGGAAAGTAACATATTCTGTCATTAATAATTGATAAAGAGTCTATCATAGAGTTTCCTATATTACATTTCGTAATAATGTATTGAAAAAAATAATGAGGAATTCACAAAACTACACCCTTTCAACCTCTGCTTCACAAAACTACACATAATTTATTTATTTTACATATTAACACCCTTTCAAAATTTTAAAAGCTTAATTTATCATTTTAAAAATTATCAAAATTAAAATCTTTTCATTTGGGTTCGCTAAGTGTTTAGGGTATAATATTAAGGGGTAGGATTGTGTGGGTAGGATTTATTTGAATTTAATTTTGAGTGTTTAGATGTAGTTTTGTGAAATATTTTTGAAATAGTGTAGTTTTGTGAAATGTAATTCAAATGGTGTAATTTTGTAATTCTCCCAAAAATAATAAGTTATTACGAATCATTATGAGTAATAAGTTAATAACCATCAATTGTTTAGATAATTTCAAAATAGTGCAGCAAAAATAATAGTAGAGATATCAATGGTCATTTACCATTTTATGAAAAGTAAATAATATTTATTTTGAAACAAATGGAGTATCTGTTCTAATCATTTAAACCTCAGCCACTAATCATTAAACCTTTTTTCTAGTAAGTATGAGAAGAAACTAATTTAGCATACTAAACCAAATCAACATTAATGTGGATATTAAACATGCACGTGTAAATATATTTTCCCACGCTCTATATAAGACCAAGAATATGGAAAACCACTATATATTATCATCCTCTCTTCGACCTTTTTAGTCATAAAATATATTTGAAATTTTTTGGTTAGATATTTCCTTTTAATATATATTTTTATCCATGGAGGAATCATCCAAAAGATTGACAAAAGGTGCATGGTCTACTGAAGAAGATATAGTCTCTTGAGACTATGCATTGATAAATATGGAGAAGGCAAATGGCACCAAGTTCCTTTAAAGGGTGGTATGTTATTTACACATACACATATTAAATCTAATACTTATTTACCAAAAAGTATATATTAAATATAATATTTGCTAATTAAAATAGAGAAATAGAAGAAACCAAACCTTTTTAAACACTAGTTTACAAAAAGACACCATTTCCAATATTTTAAATGTATACACTTTTTGAAGTCTAAAATGATTAAAGTACTCTTTAAAATACTTGCCAATTTAAATTTTTCATTTAATTCAATATTTAGTATTTGTGGTTTAGTTTTGAATGGAGTAGTGTTTAATTTTAAAGACTTATTTAGGTTCAATATTTTGTATTTAGTTGTATTTTACAAGAATGGAATTTATGTGAATACATTTTTGCAAGGTACAATTCTAAAGATATATTTTTGCTAATATATATCTAAATCACTTCTCCCAAAAAGTGAATCGAACATATATATATTTTTATAACCTAAAGATGAACATAATATTTTACATTGCTTATTTTTGTAACAACAATGGTATCTTTTGGACATACCATTTTTTATATTTAGGAAATTTTGAGCAAAAACCCATAATTTTTCAGACCAAAAATCATGACATGTTATATATAGTCCCATCCCAAATAATATACAAACATGTGATCTTTGGTCTTTTCTGGCTAGACAAATTTTATGGTCTTTTATTAAGCTAAACTTGAACTTGGGATCTCTAAGCAGAAAATTATATATATATTTATATTTATATTTATATTTATATTTATATTTATATTTATATTTATATTTATATTTATATTTATATTTATATTTATATTTATATTTATATTTATATTTATATTTATATTTATATTTATATTTATATTTATATTTATATTTATATTTATATTTATATTTATATTTATATTTATATTTATATTTATATTTATATTTATATTTATATTTATATTTATATTTATATTTATATTTATATTTATATTTATATTTATATTTATATTTATATTTATATTTATATTTATATTTATATTTATATTTATATTTATATTTATATTTATATTTATATTTATATTTATATTTATATTTATATTTATATTTATATTTATATTTATATTTATATTTATATTTATATTTATATTTATATTTATATTTATATTTATATTTATATTTACAATGGCGGATCTAGCCCATAAACTTATGGGGGCAAAATGGTTTAGTCTTAGATTTATAGGGGCAAATATACATATTTTACCATAAATTTACTCACTTTTTAGAAAAACTAATGGGAAAAAAATTTATTAAGACACTTATAAACATGAAACTTGGTTTAGAGTCTTAGAAACCGCGTTGTTAGAAATTATATATATATATATATATATATATATATTTGGTATACGAGTGACGTTGTAATAGCTTTGCATATTTGTAGCTTCTTTCAAAGAAGGACCATCATCTATAAAACTGCTAAAATTATATTAAAAAAAAATTCTATCAAGAAATCTAATTCATTGGTTTGTCATTTAGTAAACTAGCAAATCAGTGAAAATTTTGCAACAAAACTTGTTTATGCGTGTGAATAGTTCATTGTTTCTATTGGTGTGCATGCATAGTATGTAACTAATAAATTAAAATTATTGGTTTTTGTAGGGCTAAATCGATGCAGAAAGAGTTGTAGACTAAGATGGTTAAACTATTTGAAACCAAATATTAAGAGAGGGAAACTTGAATCCGATGAAGTTGATCTTGTTCTTCGCCTTCATAAGCTTTTAGGAAACAGGTATATAATTGTTTACTTGATACTATTTTTTCGAGTCATTTTGGGCAGTAAATACTACTAATATATACTTTTTAGGATGAAACTACCATCACAAATTTTTAAATAAAAAGGTCACTAAAAAGTTTTGGCCCAAAATACGAAAATTACCTACAAAAGTTTTAACGTTGTAGAACTTTTTTATTTATTTAGATTATGTATTTAGTGTTGATCTTTTAGTTTTTTTTTTTTATTTAGTCATAATTTAATTTAGAAGGTAGTAGGGTTTATATTTGAAGTTTTATGGTTTAATTTTAAGGATTTTAAGCTAATTTAAGTTATAGTATTTGTCTACAAATAAGTTTTTAGTGGTCTTTTTGTTCTACCAAACTTATGATCGTAATTTTAGCCTAAAATCTTTAAAAATGGTATTTTGTGTTTTGACAATTGCCAATGATAAAATGGATTTTCGAGACATAAGTTCAAAATAACAATAGTAAAACAAGTGTTTTGATACTATTTACTTGATAATATATATATTTTTCGAGTATTTTTTGAGCCATAAGTTAAACACTAAAATTTATAACGATGAGTTTCTAACTAAAAACCAATACAGAGTTAATCACCTCTTATTTCTTATATATTAGTGTTTGTCTATTTATGATTTTGACGTATGTCTATTGTTACAAAATCATTAGGTGGTCCTTAATTGCGGGTCGATTACCTGGTCGGACTGCTAATGATATCAAGAATTATTGGAACACACATTTGAGTAAAAAACATGAACCATGTCGTAAGACCAAAATCAAAAACAAAACCGTTACTTCATCTTCTACCATACCGGTTCGAAAGATGAATATTTTCAAGCCTCGACCTCGATCCTTCACCGTGACTAACGGTTGTAACCATCTCAATGACCTAAGAGAAGTTGACTTCACGACTCCTCCATGCCCTAGAGACAGCAAAAATAATGGTTATTATGAAAATGGTACCACATGTAATAAAGATAAGGAGATAAATGTGTTAGTGAATAATTTAATGGATGGCGATAACATGTGGTTAGAGAATCTACTTGAAGAAGGCCAAGAGGGAGAAGAAAAAAAGGAAATGTGGACTTTTGATGTTGACCAACTTTGGAGTATGCTTGATGGGGAACTTGATTAGTGTTTGGACTGTTTGTTTGTGTTTGTGTTGTGTGTGTGTGTTTACATTTTCATATACTGTTTGTGTTTGTGTGTTGTGTGTTTACTTATTGATATGTTATAAAACATCTTTTCGTTATTTATTACTTTAGTTTATTTATTACTTTTGTCAAAAAAAACTTTACCAATTTGCTTAATAGATTTGTTTAAGAAATTTTAAAACCTTGAATATCTCCACAAAAATTTGATTCCTAACCTTGAATATCTACAAAAAAGTGATTCGTACATGAAAAATTATTGTTTGTTTTCTCTGCATTTTGATTTTTGGTTGTTAAGTTCAAAACGCGGCTAACAAATAAGTCTTATAAGTCTTAGCATTTCGAACAAATAAAAGTTTTTGTATGTGTGTGTGAATAAATGCAAATAGTAATAACTAATATGTTGGATTACTATAATTTGATAGTTTGACTAGAAAAGTACCCTGAAAATTTCAAGAGGTCACAAAATCGAATGGCAGTTAAGACATATAAATTACATACTAAAGATTGGCCAAAAAGTTTCACCAATCAATTTACATTAATATTTATACGTCAAAATTAGCACTTCTGTAAATCTTAAAAACTTTATGAAATATATATATTTAAAAACAAAAATAAAAGTAAGAGTAAAAGCATTGTATTTATGGCAAATTTTGTCGGGTTTTCTGGGCGTCAGAGAAAGGCTAAACTACAAAGGTATACAATGTGATACTTTGTGTCCGCGATGCGAGGAGGAGATTGAGACGATTAATCATGTGTTTTTTGAATGCTCCCATTCATTATACACATGGGGTGTGTCACCCGTCTCAATCACACAAGAGTTCCCACAAGGAGGTATTTACACAAATATGGACTATTTGTTTTCGAAGTTACAAAAGTTAGAGGGGCAACAACAAGATAAAGATTGCTACCCATGGATATTATGGTACATATGGAAATCAAGAAACCGTAAGGTATTTGAGGATGTGGACGTCACGAGTCTTATATGCCACCTTTCCAAAAAAAATGATCTCGTCTGCCACCCTATGATCTCTCTGCCACTCTTTTTTTTATATATTTCGTAAATATCATATAAAAAAATTCAAAATTCACAAATCTAAACCCTAAACTAATCGAAATGTCTTGGATTTGGATTTGCGAAACCAAGGGGATGAATTTTGATTTCTAAACCCTAAAACTTTTCAAAAAAATATTTTAAAATCGATTTTATAATCATATTTGGATGATTTTATCAAAAACATTTAAAATTTGTTTTTCAATTTTTAAAATATTTTTATAAAATCCGTAAAACTAAATAAAAAATATTGACGTTTTCAAATTTTAAAAATAATTTTTTTTGAATAGATTTTTTTATCTTTTCAAATCCAGAAAATAGAAGGTGGCATATGTGATCAGTTTTTCTGAAAAGGTGGCATATGTGACATTGATTCGCCACCAAATATAGTAGAATATGCGATTAAAGAATCGAAAGCTTGGTCAGAAGCGCAAAACATTGACGAGGATGTACAAGTCACCAGTTTTAACCAGTCGGAGGAGTCGCAAGATACTGATTTGGGATAGTGTGTCAAGTAGATGGATCTTGGAAAACCACGGAAGTGTTCGGAGGGATAGGTTGGATTTGTTTGAATGATGATGGCTCAAGTCACCTGATGGGAGCAAGGTGCCACAGAAGGAGTTCTTCTCCCTTACATGCCGAGTTTGAAACTCTCCTATGGGCGATGGAAGTCATAAAGGCACGAAACATTGACTGTCAGAAATTCGAGACAGACAATACGACATTAGTGGCAATTTTGCAGAGTCCCACCGAGTGGCTGCATTTACCACTATGTGATATCTTGCATATTTTACATGTTTTACTTTGTTTTATGCATTAGAATTAATTCATTTAGGTTGCATTTAGTATCATATATGTTGCATTTGAGTTTGTTACATGCATTTCAGGTTTCGGAGCATTAAAGCGGCAAAAGACGAAGAATTCAAGCCTAAAAGAGGCAGAAACAGCTGTACCGGCTTGTTGTAGCGGTTTGTTGTAGCCGATACAGAAGAATCCTATGCCAGAGACTTGTACCGACTTGTTATATCGGTCGCAAGTGGCCGATACAGAAGACACGAGACCTGAGGATCAATATCGGCATGTTATATCGGTTTGAACTGGCCGATACAGAAGGAAAGAAGCCGAAGCACTTGTACCGACCGATGCGTATCGACCGAGCGGTCGATATCGGCCAGTCTGTACCGGTTTCACTTGACCGATACATGCTGCGAAAAATAAAAAGGAAAATTCGGTTTTGAGCTAAAAAGAGAAAAGATTTCCTAAACCGATTGGGTTTCTTTTGGTTTATGCTTTAAGATTATATTAGGGTTTTTGATTATTGTTTCTTCTATCTTATCTTTTGTTTTTGTTTTCTACGCTTTGAGTTTTTTTGGTGTTCTTGACATTGGATTTTTCTTGGAGTTTTGCTATCTTGCCACCTTTGTAATCTTCAATAACAAGAGTTTTCTTAAACTTTTACCTCTTTGATTTGTTTATGTTTATGCTTTCTTCAATATCAATTGTTTTAACTTTCAGCATGTTTAGTGAGTAGATCTAAATAGACAATTGGGTTGGGAAAAAGGGTTGATTGAACTTAGGATACCAAAATGTCTAGCACTTAATCTTAAAACTTTTGTCTTTGATAACAAATTTAAAGCCTTAATCGAGTTGACCATTCGATTACTGAACCTAGAAAACTTTATCAATCGAGAGATTATAAAGGTTCCTGACCAATTACCCTAGAACTAAGCCTAGCTTAACCGAGAGATCTGTGTTAATAAGCTTAGTGGTTAAAATTGAATTGAACTTAAAGTTTCTTAAGAATTAAACTATCCAAGACATTGTTTTAGTTTAGTTATTAGGAAATGATCATTGTCACGAGAGTGGATTGATCTTAAATCGTTTTCAAAACCTTGAAGTTACCTTTGTAAAAAGACAATTTAAAATCTGAAAGTTTAATCACCCTTTGAAGTACCTTAACCTGATTGTTTAGCTTTTTATTAAAACCTTTAAAACTCTTAATTTACGTTTTCGTTTGCTCATTACGCGGTTACAAAACACTTAAACAAACAAGTTTTTGATTACGCTTAAACTAAGTTTGTTTCTTATAAATTTTAATGCATTGTTTGCTCATGATTTGGATTGACACCTTATACACTACAATAAGGCATTCGAAACAACGAGTGTAAAATCTCGGTTATCACTATGTTAGAAGAGTTCGATGTCTTACTCGATTATTTCACAGACTTCCAAATCAAGACTATCCCACGCGCCAGAAATATACAAGCGGACATGTTGGCACGGGCTGAACGGACACTCTCTACTTCACACGAGTACGTAAGCGAATATCTTCCGAGTTGGATTACCAACATCGACGAAGCAGTTTAGTTTTTTTTTAGTAACACGTTGTAATAAAAAAATACTTCATTAAGGATTTTCACTTGATTAAAGATTTTAGTCTATATATATATATGAGTTTTCACTTGATTAAAGATTTGTCTTTTTTATAAAGACTAGGGGCGAAGCCCCGCGCAAGCGCGGGGACGTTGGTGATGGCTTAAAATGTAAGTAGACGACTTGTTTAGTGCGTACCGACGGAACTCGGTCATCATGTTAAAAAGAATGAGGAATGTAATGCGTCATGAAGATATTGGGAAGAAAATATTTGAAATTTAAGGCGGGTATTTGCGTTTAGTAAGTCCTTGAGCTTTGTGAAGTGATTGTTTTTTTTTTTGGCGTTCTTGTCATTGTTAAAACTTATGAGCAAACCATTAGTACTCGGGTTTGGAGTGTTAGTGTGTTGAATGGTGAAAACTAATCAAAGAAAACCTTTTTTAATAATTAAAAGTCATAGCTCAGAAATCTCTAGTTAGACCGAGTTTAAAGACATGTTCATAAATAGCAAACTCTGAAAATAAAGTCAGATGTGGATGTCTTAATAATAAAAGACAATAACCTGTTTAGTAAACTAATAGATTCATTATTAATGTTTCATCATTATATTCCTGAGATACTTGACCCTCCTTCTTCCACCGTACTTGGTGTTATGTCCGCGCCGTTATTATTAAGAAAACATAATTTATCTTTAACAAAGAATGAATCAACTTGTCTTGAGATGTTTTACCTTCTTTTGAACAGTTGCGCCTAATGGTTTGAGTTCTTTGTCGACGCTATCAATCTTCTTACGCACCCAAGACACTTCCTTCCTCATTGGATCCGCCACGGTCTCAAGCTCCTGAAACCATAAACAATATCATTTCCACAAAAATCAAAACCGTTACTTGAGAAGCATAACATGTGATGATGAACTCAACAACGAAGAAGCAAATGTTCATGTCAAAACAAAAAACAAAGTTAGTTATTCAATAAACTTGAACACATGCAAAATCATTAGCTTAACATGATAATTAAAGTGAGAACATAACCAATTATGAAGCGAAAGTTAAACCATTTCTGATAACTATTATTCTTAGATCATGAAATTTTCAAGTTTAACAAAATACAGTTTCCGACTTTACCCTTCTAACCCTTGATCAAGAAGTTCACATCTTTAAAACCCAAATCTTCAAAAAAAATCGCATATATCAACAAAAATTACAAATCATTATCACACAAAATTAAAACTAAAACGTGCATGAGCCTAATTTCGAATCAATTTCAGCCCTAAAAAAAATCTCATAGATCTTTGAAAAAATAATCATTTTTTTAACAAAAAACAAATCTCGCGGATGTTAGCGAGACGGCGAGTCTCTTCTTCAACACGGCCAAGCTGAGCTTTGACACACGAACCTCAGTCTTCCTCTTCTCGATCTCATCCTCTTTAGCCCTAAAAGCGAGATCGAGCCATCTCCTCGTCTTCCCTCGACATCCGTCGCTAAAACTCAAACTCACCATCTGATTTTGATGTGCTTCCGACATCTTAGGTTTCTCCTCTTCCTTGTTATTGATCCACGGAGGAACGCGACCGATGCAATTCCTCTATGGATCTCCGATGGGTTTCTTCTGTTAAACCTATTTTTGCCGATTTGGGTTTGAATCTAAGCCAAAGCTTTTAACTTTGGGTTTTAATGGCGGATGTGTGAGAGTGGGTTTATCTCTCTGTCTTCTTCTTCTCACTCTTTTATATTTTGTTTGTTTTCTTTCTCTCTCTTTTTTATAGATAGAGGATGTGGGAATGAGGAACGCCCAACTCAACGGTGACGTCAATGTCTGGCCAGTGAATGACGACATTGAAAGCGAAACGGTTGACATCGTCAAGGTGGAGTTAATAAGAAAGGAAGCGCAACCGATTACACGAAGGTAGGCGAAGAGATAGGTCGATAGATGAGGGAGCTTGTTTAAACGGATGCCCTACGATGATGATGATAAAAGTTATGGAGGATGATAGTGAAGCCCATGCACGCTCATTATTTGGGCCTTGAAATATTTTTTCGTAAAACAACAAAGATAAACATTTGTCCTGGGTTAATTTCCCAAACCACTTTTAAATGAATGGGCCTCGTAAAACAATTTCAGAAAAAAAAGAAAGCATGAATAGAAGCCACATATTGCCTACGGCCCAACATTTAAAAAATGAAAACACACGTGGAGAGCTTAGGTGAGAGAGAAAAGTCTCTCATTATATAATAGATTTAGTCTATTATTAGTAATAAAAAAACCTATTAAATAGGGATGTGTCGAGTCTTATATATTATAGTTTTCATTAGTCATCTCATGTTGGCCCATAAATGTTGTCTTTACAATCATGAAATATTATGAAACTGTTGTCTTCTTATCACCTGTCAAGTATTTTTCCATACAAGCAACAAATACAAGCAACAATTCATCAATAAATGCATAGGACAAGAAAACAAAAATGCATGGAAGATTTTCGCCATTATTTGGTAAAAGAACTTCTTGTCGTTAATTAAAATATATTTTGGACCATTGAATCATTGAGACTCATTTATCAATGTGACTACTGACTATATATGTTGCATACGTGTATATTACTTATCAGTGTGATCACATAGATATATGAAAGGAAAATTGTACACACTTGTCTCAGAAAATGTATATATGCAAGGCCGGCCATGGACTAAAGCCCATAAAACAAGGGTTTTGGCATCAACTTTATGCACAAATTTTTATATATATAGGACATCAAAAAATTTTAATTCCTCACAACATCAATATTTTTGTTTTAGGTAGCATCTTTTTACGGGTGTGGATATATGAAAGGGAAATTGTACAAACTAGTCTCATAAAACTGAATAAGTAGGTATAGAATGATGATTTTTGTTTAGCTAAGTGGGTTAAAGAGAGAAGTGTGAATTGTCCATTGTACTTTTGTCTTCGTTTATGTAAATGTTATTTTGATATGTTTATTATTTTTATTTATGTTTTGATAAATCATGAAGTTTTGGGTCCAAACGCATAATCTTTCTAACTTTTGATAATACCATTTAATGACGTAATTATCGTTCATAACGAGAATCGAACATTACCAATGATTGCGATTAACCGACTGGACCAACTGGTTGTTGGTTATTTTGATATTGTTTACGTTAACAATTACATGTCTTTTTGTATTTTATCGAGTAAATGATAATTAACCTTTTTTAGTAATCAAGATAAATATAGACCTTTAACAAAAAAAAAATTAAAAAAAAAAAATATAGACGATAATGTTGAAGTTAACAGTGATAACGAAGTTATTAAAATTAATAAAATGATAATATATAAATTAGCTCATATATACCACATATATAATAAATTAAATATCATGATAAATGTTAGTTTATCACGTAAATTGTAAACTTATTGTGATACAATATGAAATTTCCGATAAATATAGTATATAAAATCATATTACATATGAGTTTATCACAAAAATATTTGTTTATCGCGATACAATATAAAAACTACAATTAATATATTAAATAACAAAAAATCTTTAACTCTTCATTGCATATACTGATGAACGCTTATTTATTTTATTTTTTTGGTCAAAAACTGATGAAGGCTTATTTTGGTACTCTTTTTTTGTTAGCTTGCATATGTAGTACTTTGGAGATTAGCTAAATTTGAGAGAAAGAACTAATTTTTAAAAAATAAGGGTCTAAAAGTTTTTATTTTTAGAACAAAACTTGGGTTCACCCTAGGTGAACCCTTTCCTTCGCCTTATTTTTTTTTAAGACAATCAAATAATACCTCTTAATATTACATTTAAACACTTATTTATAATTAAACTAATTAATAAAATAATAAGAGATCTTTTTGTTACGTACATTAGGCCTGGGCAAAATACCCGGAACCGAAAAACCGGAACCGAAGAACCGAAAAAAACGGTTCCGGTTCCGGTTTCGGTTCCACCCTAAATACCCGATGGTTCCTAAATTTAAGAACCGTGTGTATCGGGTAGGAATCGGAACCGAACCGAGAACCGATAGGTAGAACCGAAGAACCGAAATATTTTTATTTACTTCGAGTATTTTTTATATTTTCGGGTATTTTTTATATTTTTGGCTATTTTTCTAACTTCGGGTATTTTTTATTATCCTTTTCCGTGTATTTTTCTGTTTTTGGATATTTTTTTTTCAATTTTCGGGTTTTTTCATTATTTTGGGTATTTTTATGAATTTTTTTTGGGTATATTTTTCTGTTTTCGGGTATTTTTTTCTATTTCTGGTTTAAAATACCCGGAACAGAACCGGAACCGAACTGGAACCGTAACTTTCGGGTATTTTCCGGTTCCTCAGACAAAGAACCGAACCGACCCGAAACCGATAGGAACCGAACCGGAACCGAAATATTGAAAAGTAGTGATTGGATATTAGATTCAGGAACCGAACCGACCGGAACCGAAATTTCGGACCCGGAACCGAACCGAATACCCGAATGCCCAGGCCTAACATACACCATCAACGCGAATTATAAAAGACAAATTATATATATAAAGGTAAAGTTAATAACACTAATTATAAGAGAAGAAGCAATTGCCTAACAAGACAAAACAAAGAACGTTCCAAACACTAAACCCTAAATGCTAAACCCTAAACCCTAAATGCTAAACACTAAACCCTAAACCGTGTAACATAAATGCTAAACCCTAAACCGTGTAACATAAATGCTAAACCCTAAACCCTAAATTTTAAACCCTATACTCTAAACCCTAAAACCTAAACCCTAAATCCTGTAACATAAATCTATATCCTAAACACTAAACTCTAAACCCTAAACACTAAACAATATACCCTAAACTCTTTCATTTACCTCGTTTAATTTTACATATTCATTTTATTTAATTTTTAATTAGTTTATAAATATAATAGTAAACAATATAATTTGATTGGTTAAATGAAAAAAGGTGAATAGAACGGTTCACCTCTATGGCTAATATATATGTAACCCTATATCAAAAGGAAATTTAGACCATCTCCAACAGAGAAACTACAAAATTTATTAACTATTAATTGGACCCATGAACAGTTGGTTTAAAAAAAAAAAAATTAAAAACGCATCAATCATGGGTCGTCAGGTATCCAAATGACCCACTAAATAGTTAAGATCTGGAACTTAAATAGGAAATATAAGATCCAGATCTTAACTATTTAATTGGTCCCACCTGGTAAGATTCTCTTTAAGAAACACCAATGGATATGCTCTTATATGTCGTTTTCGTAGGGCATGCCATTTTTATAACATTCACCGTTCAAATTGTATTGTTTTTTTCAATAGTGACATATATATTAATTATATATTGGTCGTATGTGCTTAAACATGTATTGGCACTCATTGGTTTTACTTGTATGGTTCACTTGAGAAACAGAAAAGGACTTGTGATTGAATAGTGAAATAATGTTTTTATATCAAATGGTAACACATGTGTTGTAAATATGGTCCTACTCGTTTCAATATGTTCAATGACGTATACGAAAAAGCCTTTAGGAGTATAAATTGAATAATGTATCATTTGATTTGGCATTTAACCATTGTGTCGGATATATTAACAAGTTATTTCTTACCACCGTCAATTTTATTATATAAATCTTGAAAATCAGGTTTTAAAGTATTTTTGTTAATTAATGTATAAGTAATATAAATTACATTAGAATACTATTAAGGACAAAAAATCCCACATCGGAAACATAATACTATAACAACTAATATATAAAGGATACGTGTCTCTCCACTTATCGCCCATTGGTTTTAAGTTGGAAGCCTATAATCCTAACATGGTATCAGAGCAAAATATCATTTGACCAAAACGAAACGAACAAGTCGCCGCCGCCGCTCGCTAGGGTTACATAGGAATGAGTTGTTGGTCGTACCTGCTATGATCCAAACCTCCCAATCAATTGTTCCGAGATTAATGGTTTAATAGAACCATTATCTCGAGGGGAGGTATTAAGGACAAAAAATCTCACATCAGAAACATAATACTATAACAACTAATATATAAAGGATACGGGCCTCTCCATTTATCGTCAATTGATTTTAAATTGGAAGCCCATAATCCTAACAAATACATGTATGAATTGACACAATATAATATTACATATGTTCATGTATAAAGTTAAGAGGGCGATGATCTTCTTATTGCACATAACACTTAACTAGATAAGTTGTAAATATTTATTTGATGATGAAAATACAATTATAAAAAAACATAAAGTTGTTAAAATTAAAAAAATTAATGTAGGTTTAACATCTTAAAGTAAACTAAAAATAATAATAAAAAGTAGATAAACTATGATGAATCTTGAAACTCTTTTCTTGAACCCTTAATTTATATAGTTTCTCCTATCACAGACAATGTCGGCCCTGATGGGAAGTTGGCCAAACAAGGGCTTCCGGCGCTATTTTTATTAACAGATAAAAGACATCAAAATATAGAAGTCTGTCATAGCGTAGTGGTTTGCGTGTATTTAATTTGTTCCAATGTACCACAATTCAAAATATTTTATTTTAGCTTCAAGCATTAATTACTATTGGGCCCGGACCTGATCACACACATGAGCACCCATTTAAAAGCAAAAGACCGTTTTTGGTAGTTATCATTTAAATAAGACATACCATATTCGTAATAGATTATTGAACGGTATCATAGCAAATTAAAAACTTTTGCCATATGAAAAAAAAAAAAAAATTAAAAACTTTTGCCTTCAATGTATCCCAATTTTTTTAAAATAAATTAAATAATAATAACAAAACCAAAATGAGAAAAGAAAAGATGGCACAAGACTTGGTCTTATTTTGGGTAACGGGCCAAGAAAATTCAGTGAATTTTGGCCTAAAGAAACAATCTTCCTGTTGGGCCAAAAAAACCCACTTTTCATTTTTTTAAACAAAAAATTCTCAGCTTATTATTTTTTATTTTTAATCACTTATTAAAAATTTAAAACACACACAAAAACCAAAATTGTATAGTTACTATTTATTGAAAGTGAACGTTTATAATCTAAAAGAACTTTCATCGTTGACCCTTTGGTTACTCCGCTCTCTCAATCTCTTACTCATATTCCAAATTAAACAAAAAAAAGTAGCGTTTTCCAAAACGCAATATTTCCGCGTTTTCAAGCAAAGTCTCTTCTTGAACTGTGATAGATGTCTCTCCACGCAACTACTTTATGCTTCTCAGGTTTCACTCTCCGATCAAATCTTAATCCAACGGCTACAAAACGTCGCATCTCCGTACAATCTTCTTCTTTGGCTTCTTCTTCTTCGCCGTCGCTAAATTCGATTTCACGATCTACTCTCAAAGGTTTTGTTAGATCTCTACATTTGATTTCTTTTTTCTTGATTTTATGTATTGAATCTTTAAGATTTTGGTCAACGATGGGTAAGTTTATTTTGAACATAAGAAAAATAGTTTTAGACTAATTAAGTAGGTATTGGTCTAGTGGCATTTTCGAAAAGAATGCGAAAATCATGTGATTTAGTTTCATTTTAGTTAAACAATGTTTTAGAGAATTTCTAGTATCTAATTTAGATAATGGTTAGTTTCACAAAAGTGAATATTGAGTAATTTTTGAATTTTATTTTTTGGTAATAATATGATTTCTTATAATTTCTTTACAAGTTTAGGAAAAGTTAGGGTGATTCAAGTAGAACATCTATAAATTAATACTAAGATAATACATTTATACATTAATAATGAGTTACTAAGTCGATAAATAAATAATTTTTTCTAGTGGTTAAGTTAATACATTTATAAGTTTATATCGTAGCTCGACATTATTAATTTACAGAGGTTTTTCTTGTATTTGAACGAGAAGTGATGATATTATTGTAGATCAATTATCTACTCATTCGATATATACAACGAACTTGTTATATTTTTAAGTGAAATACATTTTTTTTTTGTTGTAAAGGGAGAGCATATACTAGTGATGCTACACCACAAGAGTCTCCATATGTGGTTTGTTTCGGAGAAATGCTCATCGATTTTGTGCCGACTACAAGCGGCCTTTCTTTAGCCGATGCACCGGCTTTCAAAAAAGCTCCGGGTGGTGCACCCGCAAATGTAGCTGTTGGTATTGCCCGTCTTGGCGGCTCATCGGCTTTCATTGGGAAGGTTAGGCACAAAACTCTGTGTTTCATAATACACCAAAAACTATAGTTAGTAAGAGAAATGTACATATTAAACTTTTTAAAATACTTATCAAAATTATACCAAATTCAATTTCTTAATATTATTTTATAAGGAATTAAACGATTAAAATATGCCTTGAAAATACTTTAGGAATAAAAATTTTCATTTAGGTTCA
Source organism: Cochlearia excelsa (assembly GCA_963556525.1). Taxonomy (NCBI): domain Eukaryota; kingdom Viridiplantae; phylum Streptophyta; class Magnoliopsida; order Brassicales; family Brassicaceae; genus Cochlearia; species Cochlearia excelsa. The sequence goes on along the minus strand of OY748327.1, from coordinate 44,935,356 downwards.
ATTTTTAGTGTTTAAGTGTATTTTTGTATATTAAATTTCTTTGGGCAATCTATAAATACAATTCAAAAGTGTATCTTTGTAATTGCCTCAATTATAATGTTGGAACCATAATATTTATTAATTTATATTGTTTTTGATTTAGAAAAATACTAAATACTTTGAAAACTTAACTTGGGAACTTAAAAATTTATTGAATTTTTCGAGATATTAATTTATAGAGTTTATACTGTGAATGTTTTTTGCGTAGGTCGGTGAAGATGAGTTTGGTTATATGCTTGCAAACATTTTAAAAGATAACAATGTTAACAACCAAGGCATGCGTTTCGATTCCGGAGCTAGAACTGCTTTAGCTTTCGTGACATTGACGAGCAAAGGCGAAAGAGAGTTCATGTTTTATCGGAATCCTAGCGCCGACATGTTGTTGCAAGAATCCGAGCTTGATTTTGATTTGATTAAAAAGGTAACCACATTTTAGAAAAACATAGTTTTATGTTTATGGTATAATTGTCAAAAAGTTCAATGGAATGTAAATCATAAACATAAAACATAGTAGTTTCCGTTGTTCATATGCTCTCTTGTTCCAGGCTAAGATATTTCATTACGGTTCAATAAGTCTAATCACGGAACCGTGCAAATCCGCCCACATTGCTGCCGCAAAAGCCGCTAAAGAAGCCGGTGTTATTCTTTCGTATGACCCGAACCTTAGGCTTCCATTGTGGCCATCCCCGGACAACGCTAGGGACGAGATTCTTAGCATTTGGGACACTGCTGATATCATAAAGGTATCATCTTCTATCTATAATATATATATGTATATATCAATACATTTATGTATAATAGTAGTCTTGAGAAATTCTTTAAAATACTACAAGAAAAGTTTTTATTCGAGGAATTCACAAAACTACACCATTTCTTCCCTTCCTTTACAAAACTCTACTTAATTCAATTTTTTCACATATTTACACCCTTTCAAAATTTTAAAAACTTGATTTGCCCTTTAATTATCAAAATTAAAATCTTTTCGTTTGGGTTCGCTAATTAGTGTTTAGGGTATAGTATTAAGGGGTAGGATTGTGTGGGTAGTGTTTAGGTGTAGTTTTGTGAAGTATTTTTGAAATGGTGTAGTTTTGTGAAATGTAATTCAAATGATGTAGTTTTGTAATTCTCCCTTTTTATTCTTAAAATACCATCACAAAGTTTTTTTATAGTAAAAATACCTTGAAAACGTTTTTATTCCAAAATTACCACAAATACAAAAAAACTAGTTTTAACACTTCTTAACTTTTTTCATTTGTTTTCATTATTTAACGTTTATGGTTAATATTGTTTAGTTTTGTAAGTGAATGTAAGCTTTGTGGTATTTTTGACAAAGTAGTATTTGTAAAATTTTGGGAGAATCACAAAACTACACCTTTTGAATTACATTTCACAAAACTACACCATTTCCAAAATACTTCACAAAATTACACCTAAACACTCAAAATTAAATCCAAATAAACTTTACCCAAACAATCCTACCCCCTTAATATTATACCCTAAACACTAATTAGCGAACCCAAATGAAAAAAATTTAAATTTGGTAATTTTTTAAAGGTTAAATCAAGCTTTTAAAATTTTGAAAGGATGTAAATATGTGAAAATATTAAATTAGGAGTAGTTTTGTGAAGAAGGGGTTGAAAGGGTGTAGATTTGTGAATTCCTCTAAAATTTTTGAGAGTGTATGTTGTTGTTATCGAAGAAACTTGATCTATACATATGAGAACTACCCTATTATCTTTCTCTTTCATTCTTAACCGAGATTTGTCGTCTTTATTTTTAAGATAAGCGAAGAAGAGATTGTTTTCTTAACGAAAGGAGAAGATCCATATGATGATTCTGTTGTTCGAAAGTTATTTCATCCTAAGCTGAAACTACTACTTGTAACCGAAGGTCCCGAAGGTTGTCGGTATTACACAAAGGTTTGTAAAGTATTTCTCTTCTTTTTGATTTTGTTTAGTATTTAGGTTATAATTTTTGAAGATCTCACAATACAATTTTGGGCAATTCTTATGAATACCACTAAAAAAAAGTTTTTTTTAACACAATTAGCGTAGATTTTCGAAAGTTTTACAAATACCACTAAAAAGTTTTTTCTCATAAATACCACAAATCTTAAATTTTAAAAATTACACCCAAAACCTTCAAAAAACTATACCCTGCCCCTTCAAAACTATACCCTAAACACTATATAGCGAACCCAAATGAAAAAAGTAAAATCTAAAAGTGTTAAAACTCGTTTTTTGTATTTGTGGTATTTTGTTATAAAAAACATTTTAATGGTATTTTTGTTATAAAAAACTTTGTAATAGTATTTTCAAAACAAAAACTTATTTTGATGGTATTCTAAGGAATTTCTCTACAATTTTTGTATTTTCGATAAATAATTAATGGTATTTTTGCAAATTAACTTGTCATGGTATATTTGCTCATAAAAATCAGAGTGATATTTTCCCAATTTTAACAGGATTTTAGTGGGAGAGTACACGGATTGAAGGTGGAAGTCGTGGACACAACAGGAGCCGGCGATGCTTTCGTCGCAGGGATACTATCGCAACTCGCCAATGATCTCTCCTTGCTTCAGGTATAACCTCTTTACTTCTAGTTTAGTCTATTGTAATAAAATAATTACACAATTTCCTTAAAATACCACCAAAAATGTTTTTGTTCCAAAATTAACATCACAAAGTTTTTTAGAACACTTGCAAGTTTTTTCAAAAAATCCCACAATACACCAAACGAATTTAAGACTTTCAAATTTATTTATTTTCATTTGGGTTTTGTTTTGAAGCTTGTAGGATTTAGTTATAAAGGTTTAGGGTTTAATTTTTAAAGATTTTAAGTTATTTTAAGTTAGAGGATTACAAAAATACATCATTTGAATTACATTTCACAAAACTACACCATTTCAATGTCACTTTGCAATACTATATCTAAACATTCAAAATTAAATCCAAATAAATTCTACCCACGCAATCTCACTTGTGAATTCCTCTTTTTAGTTTTGTTGTATTTTTGACCAAACTAAATTAGTGGTGTTTGTCAAACTTCAAAGGTAATCTATTTTTTGGTACTTTTTAGAAAAACCAAAGATAACCCAAGTAAACATGTTAATGGACTTTTGTAAAGCTTTTGAGAATTATGTTATTTTTGCCCAACAACTTGATTTAGGGTTACATAAAAGAATTGCCCTGATAGCAATATTTTGATTCATTAGGATGAAGAACGGTTAAGAGAGGCACTAATGTATGCAAACGCGTGCGGTGCATTAACCGTTAAAGAGAGAGGCGCAATACCGGCACTTCCCACTAGAGAAGCTGTGCTCGAGGCTCTACTCAAAGTCGCCGTTTAAGCTTCGCGATTATGAGAAAGAAACGGGTTTTTGTATGGGGCCGATTCGGTTTTCGCAGAGTGAGTTGTTGTAACGTAAACTAGTTATTTCATTCACTAGCCAATGTTTTTAATGTTGTAATAAGTTGTAGAGAGGTTTTGAATCAAAGAATGATTAAAAGCTAAAAGAACTAAGCCTCTTTGATTCTTGTTGCTTGGGTTTAAAAGTTAGATAAACTAATATATTAGCTTGACAAAACCTGAATTGTTTGACATATACCATCACAAAGTTTTTTGGTCTAACCTTGCCAAAAATTTTGGCCAAAAATAAAACTAAACCCTATAGAGTATAGACCTTCAAAATTAAATTTTACTCTTTTTCATAAGTAAACTCTAAACACTAAGTAAGTAGCGCAAATGAAAAGAGAAAAATTTGAAATGCTAAAACTTGTTTCTTTATGTATTTGTGGCATTTTGGATAAAAAAGACATTTTAGTGTAAGCTAAAAACTTTATGATGTTATTTCTAACCTAAAACCTAGTTTTGGTGATGTTTTAAGATATTTCTAACAATGTTATCTCATTAATCTATTTCTGTATGCCTTTAAATTACTTCAAAAACAATCCAATAAAAATAGTACAAACACATGAAACATTGTTGCAACTAACACATCAACACAAAACAATTGTATAAGAGACATACTAAACCATTGCAACAACACATTCTATTTGATATATATTCACCGGATAACCGAGTTTTCGGATGGCAAATTCTTGTTACCATTCTCGGTTCCTTCGACTTTCCAAAGATCCCACACTTTGGTTTTGGGCGGAGGCGTACCATCTCCAATTGGGGCGATTAGTCCCGGTTTACCATCGTCGATGACAGCATCTATCAAACCGTATGCTTTTGCCTCCCATGGGTTCAAGAAGTTATCACGATCCGTGTCGCCTTCGATCTGTGAAGGCATATAGTATTAAGGTTGTAACCAATATAGTGATGTTAGAACTTAGAAGAAAACCGACCGTTTAAAATAGGCATGAGCACAATACTTTGATACGGAAAACTGAATGGATCCTAAATTTTTATATCCGGAAAATTACCATATAGCAGAAAGTATCCAAAATACCCGAAATATTGCAGAAATACAAATATTATACCCAAAATATTAGTTATAGTTTTTTTTTTCTCATGGACCCAAAATATCAAAAATATTTAAAAGTTGAACCAATGTTTTATATTCCAAGATATTTTGGGTAAATAAATAATTAAATCAAGCCAAGTTAAAAAAAAATCAGTTCTAAACATGTTCTTCACACAAAATTCCGAACCAAACCAAACAAAAATTTTTCTAATTATCCAAAGAGGAATTCACAAAACTACACTTTTTCAACCTTTCCTTCACAAAACTACACCTAATTTAATTTTTTCACATATTTACACCCTTTCAAAATTTTAAAAGCTTGATTTACCCTTTTAAAAATTACCAAAATTAAAATCTTTTCATTTGGGTTCGCTAATTAGTGTTTAGGGTATAGTATTAAGGGGTAGGATTGTGTGGGTAGGATTTATTTGGATTTAATTTTGAATGTTTAGGTGTAGTTTTGTGAAGTATTTTGGAAATAATGTAGTTTTGTGAAATGTAATTCAAATGGTGTAGTTTTGTGATTCTCCCTAATCCAAAACCGTAAAAAACGGAGACCCGAGACGTAGAAAATTACCTCTGATTCGGGCTTCCCGGTGATTCTAGAGAAGATCTTGTTAAGCTTAATCTTGTGATACATCATTTCTCTTATCCGTATTCCCATTTCAATTGCCTACAAAGTAAAAACATTCAACAAAATATTTTCGAACAACAAAGAAACTTAAAAACCGTGGGGCATTTCTTATATATAAAAAGTATTGTACCTTGCCTCCGGCGGTACCAAGCGGCTGGTGGATCATAACTTTAGAGTTAGGCATACAATAACGTTTCCCTTTAGAACCCGAAGCAAGTAAGAAAGCGCCCATAGACGCAGCTAGACCCAAGCAAACCGTCGATACATCGGCTTTGCATTGTTTCATTGCATCATATATCCCCATCCCTTGTAAAATATACACAAGCCATGGATTCATGAAAAAAAAAAAGAAGAAAAGTGTATATTCCAAAAATACCACCAATAAAGTGTATATTCAAAAAATACCATTACAATGTTCTAATTCAATATTAATAAGTGCTTGCAACATACTGAAAACATCTCAAGATAAACGTAATTCAAACATACAGTAAATTGATTCAAAAATACAACTAAAAAAACTGTTTCAAAAATACCACAAATACAAAAACGAGTTTTCACACTTTTGAATTTGTTTTTTAGTGTTTAGAGGTTTAACTTTTAAGATTTAGAGTTAGTCTCGAAGGTTTTATGCTAATTGAAGACTTATGGTATTTTTGACAGAAAAAAACATCTTATTGGTATTTGTAAAACTTTTTTTGAGAATGTATGTTATTTTCTCAAATGAAATTGATTTAGTGCTACATATATGAGAATTGTCCTAAGAGCAAACTTCTTTGATTAAAGCTATTAAAATCTTTAAAATCAAACCCTATAAACCTTCAAATATACCACAAAACCAAAAATATCACAAAGAATTTGTCAAGGAAACTTGAATTAGCGCTAAATAGAAAAAATTTCCCTAAAAAAACCAGACTTCTTTGATTAAAGATGTTACAAAAAACTCGAAAAACCTGAGACACGCACAATAAACTTGAAGTCGCCGAATAAAAATTATGGCGGGATTGGTAATTGGTAAGTAACATACCTGCGGTGATAGATCCACCGGGCGAATTGATAAACAATGTGATATCTCTCTCTGAATCTTCGGCGTCTAGTAATAAGAGCTGGCTTATGACCAAATCCGCGGTCATATCATCGACCTGAGACAATAATTCAAAGAAAATGCTCTAATGATCACTCTACTTAAAGTACATAAAACAAACACACATCAAAGTGCTACAATAATCACTCTAATAACTAATAAGCATAAATCAACACATCAAAGTTATCTTCCAATAATCATCTAAGATAAGCACAAAATACTATTGTCTTATGCATTTAAATAAATGGCAATTCTTATGAATACCACTAAATTTTTTTTTTAACACAATTAACACATATTTTCGAAAGTTTTACAAATACCATTAAAAAGTTTTTTCTCATAAATACCACAAATCTTAAAATTTCAAAATTACACCTAAAACCTTCAAAAAACTATACCTACCCCTTCAAAACTATACCCTAAACACTATATAGCGAACCCAAATGAAAAAAATTAAAATCTAAAAGTGTTAAAACTCGTTTTTTGTATTTGTGGTATTTTTGTAAACTACTGCTTTTGATGGTATTTTGGTTATAAAAAACATTTTAATGGTATTTTGTTATAAAAAACTTTTTAATGGTATTTTCAAAACAAAAACTTAGGAATTTCTCTTAAATAAACATCAACAAATCACAAAGAAGTTGTCTTTGTATCAATTTAACACATAAGAAAGTCTAAACAAAGTAACACAACACACACACACACACTAAAGATACAAAAGAACAACAAAATTCTCCAATAATCACCAAAAAATACATCACAAAACACACACACACACACAAAAACACATCAAAGTCCTCCACAAAATCACTCTAATAATCACTAGAAGCACATAAAAAGATGGTCCAATAATCACAAAACCAACATCTTTGGCTTTACATAAACATATCAAAATCTCAACAAAGCAACACAAACACACACTAAAAGAACATAACTTTAACAAAACCCATTACAAAACCCAAAAGAGATTATACAATAAAAAAGACAAAACTTGGAAATCGAAATCAGAGAGAGAGAGAGAGGTAAGAAACCTGAGATCCGAGGAAGACGATACGTTGACGGAGAAGCATATTAGTAGTATCGAGTTCAACGAAGCTAGGCAATCGTGAAGGAGATTGAGAAACAACGGGCAAGACATCCCAGTTACTTGATAACGTTTGTCTCTGTCTGGATCTCACAATCATCGAAGAAGAAGAAGAAGACCTAACGCAGCAGATGGGTTTTTGGATTCGATTTTGGATTGAGAAATTGAGTGGTTTACATGGGTTATTCACGAGAAACGATGTTGAAGAAGAAGATGATGATGGTGTTAGAAGCAAACTCATCTCCATGGTGTTTTTGATTCTGATTTTGCGTGAAGAAGAAGAAGAAGAAGAAGAAGAGGATGATGAAGAAGTTAAGTGATTGGGTTTGTTTATGGAGAGGCTAACTTTGTTTTAAGAGTCGAAAACGGTGTCGTATTAGTAACCACAGGTTTGTATAAAACGTTTATGGATTTTTTTCTTTTGTTTTTTTTTTTTCTTCTATTTTATTTAATGGACTTTCAACCCATAATTATACAAGATGGATTACATTAATACCCAAACAAAACATTAAGACTTGATAAAAATGTCTACATCTAGCCCACTAGGATCCAACCACTAAACATCAGATTTGTATAAGGACACGCGTCAGAAAGTCGATGTAGGACTGATACACGTGCCGATCTAAGACCATCTCGTCACCCGCCACCGCCGGATGAGATCGCCGTCGTCTGTAGGAATTCCGGAACACATGGAATCATCAAGAAGATCACTTGTTCGTCTATCATCAAAGTCTCCGGTGAGATCTGAATAAGCTTGCTCGGGATTCCATTGCTCCTTCTTCGATCTGTCACAAATCTGATTTTGTCGGAGATCGTGAGCTCTCTGAAACCAAAGAGATGATGTGGCGAGAACACGAGACCAAAAAAATCGAAATCAAAACCAGCATTAATCGCACATGGAGGCGATCTAACCCGAAGACTAAAGCAGACACTTCCACTGAATAAGCTAGAGGTTCCGAGACAAAAGCCAGACAATCGGTGCTATAAGAGCCACCGATCCGGAACCAAAGCCTCCCCATCATCGTTTTGTAAACCAATGATGAGAGGAAGAAAGTCAGTCGGTGATTTAAAGAGATCCACCGCCGGAAACGAAGAACAAAGACTTTCTCTCTCTTAAAGATATGTAAGAGAGAAGAGAAAGCGTCTCACCACTTCGCTAATAATGTGATTTTCATTTTGTTTTTCTTTAATATATAGAGTTTTGTTTAAAGTAATAAGAAAACTAAATTAACTAAACTTTCAATTTTGAGTAAAAATAAAATATTTTTTTAAGGGAGAATCACAAAACTACACCATTTGAATTACATTTCACAAAACTACACCATTTTCAAAATACTTCACAAAACTACATCTAAACACTAAAAATTAAATTCAAATAAACTCTACCCACACAATCCTACCCTTAATACTATACCCTAAACACTAATTAGCGAACCTAAATGAAAATATTTTAATTTTGGTAATTTTTAAAGGGTAAATCAAGCTTTTAAAATTTTGAAAGGGTGAAAATATTGAATTAGGTGTAGTTTTGTGAAGGAATTGTTGAAATAGTGTAGTTTTATGAATTTCTCCTTTTTTAATCTACTTTTTTAATAAAATTAATTGTAGAAAACTCTTATTTATATTTTGGCTTTGTTTGACTCAATAGTCAAGACCAAGACTTCTACAAGATACAAAATGGTAAATTAATCTCTATAAATTAATCTTATATAAACTAATATTGCTATAAACTAATTATTTAAGAAACAATTATAAAACTACACCTTCGAATTGCATTTCACAAATTACCTCGTTTTAAAATCATAGTATTTCAAAACTACACCAAAACACTCAAAATTAAATTCAAATAACTCTTATCCACACAATTTTACTCCTTCAATATTATATCATAAATATTAATTACCGAATTCAAATAAATTTTTTTAATTTTGGTAACTTTTTAAACGATTAATCAACTATTTAAAATTTTGAAAGGATGTAAATATATAAAAAATTGAATTAGGTACAATTTTGTGAAGTAAGAATTGAAAAAACGTATTTTTATGAATTACTCGTTATTTTACGATACTGAATGTTAGTTTTAGTATTAACGATTTCTCTAGTAATTTATAATCTCATGGCGTTAATAATTTATAGAGGTTTTAGTATTTATATCACACTACTAAATAAAACTCATCAATAAATTTTCTGACACCAAAAGTTTCTCAAAATAAATATTTAGACGGTTATTAAGAACCTCTCAAAAACCAAATCAAAGCCTTTTTTTTTAACACAAAGATACGAATAAGAAAAAAACAAACAAACCCCGCAAGAAAACCATTTCTTACTTCCTTAGAAAAGCAACCGTAGCCACACGCGATCCGACAGAACCGCCAAACATGAATGTCGGGTATGTCCTAACGTGGCTCAGATACTCGAACGGAGGAGGAGGAGGATGATCATCGGCTCTGGTCGCGGTGGCGTGGTCGCCTTCTCCGTTTCTAGATAAATTAGATCTTCTGATGTTGAAATTCTCAACTTCTTCTACGAGTTCGTCTTTTGTGTGGTTACACGATGTTATCACCTTTAAGCATAACCAGAAACAAAAAAAATAAAGAACAAGTTGAGTTTGATATAAGGCAATCTTCGAAAATACCACTTCTAGAAGGTTTCTAGGCCAGAAATACCATCACTAGTTTTTGAAGCCTTAATACCACTACAAAGTTTTTTGCCAAGAAAACCACAAAACTTATATAGCTTAAAAACATTGAAAAGCAAACCCTATAAGGCTATAATCTTAAACTAAACAATACCTCTTCAAAACTAAACCATGAACATTGGATATCAAATCCAAATGAGAAAATCAATTCTAAAATGCCAAAAACTTGTTTCATATATGGTAAGTTTGCCAAAAAAACTTATTAATGGTATTCCAGGCCTTAAAAACTTGTAATATTATTTATTACCTTAACTTTTTTCGCCTAAAATCAATTTCGTAATATCAGTGGTATATAGGCAAAAACTTGTGATGATAATTTTGCCTTCAAATCTTTGCATGATGGTATTTTAAATAAAATTCTCTAAATTAAAAAGTCGAGAAGCTTATTACCAATATACCACCAGGAGCAACCAGCTTGGACACTGAATCCCAATACATAACTCTGGAAAACAAACAAATGAGAGTTAACATGAGCTTAACTAAAATCTAAATGAACATATAAGTACAAAACTCTCTTGAGGAGTGAGACCAAAACTAGGTGTGTTGTTCGGTAATTAGAACGCAAATGCTGTAATAATCTAAACGAAGTTTACCTTTTAACAGGACCATCAGGATGTAAACCAATAGCATCTAAGGTTCCTTTGTCCATTACAAGCTTGAACTTCTGTTCTAGTTTCGTATCGAGGATATCGTCAACCTAGAAGAGAGAGAGAGAGAGAGAGAGAGAGAGAGACCATTAGCTTTTCGCAACGTTAAGTTTTGTGATGGTGCTTATCAAAAAGTAAGTAAAACTAGTTTATAGATAATATTTTGAGTTGTGTACAAGTACTAGCTGAGTGTGACCAACATAACATAATGAAAAACTAGCTCGTAGAGAAGATTATGGCCCAAAATATCACAAATACAAAAACAAAACGAGTTTTGACACGTTAGAATTTAGTTTCTTCATTTGGTTTCAATAACTAATGTTTATGGAGTAATTTTGGAAGGGACAAGAATTTAATTTTGAAGATTTAAGGTTTAATTTTCAAAGTTTATAAATCTGATTTAAGTTTTGGGTATTTTAGTCTACATCATAAACTTTTAGTGGTGGTATTTTAAGAATAAGCTTGTGATTATATTTTGGGAAATTGCCCTTTGAATATTAAGGAGATATTATTTCGGTAAGTAAGCTTTAGAAAAAAACCATACCATGAAACGGATACTCGGATATCCATCGCGCTGGGAGAGATGTTGAGCGAGTTCTACCGCGCCTTCACTATAATCAGTCCCAGTTAAATCAGTGAACCTGAGAGCCAAGTAAAGTACAATGAGGTTACTAATGTCGATAAAAAGAGTAAAGTGTAAACATAAAAGATTGTGGTGGCATATGTGTCACGTATAGAGTAAATGTTCTGTTCCAAGTCTAAATTAACAATGATAAAGCGTAGCTTAACATAAATACCACATTCATTATAGTTTTGATTTCCATAATATTAACAAAAATACCATCGCAAGACCACTAAAAGTGCTTTGGCCAAAAACGCCACAAAAATTAAATTAGCTTAAAACCTTCGACGTTAAATCGTAAAAACTATATAGTGAAACCAATTGAAAAAAATATATTCCGAAGAGTTCAAAACTTGTATTTTGTATTTATGGTAATTTGGCCAGAAAAACTTGCAGTCGTACTTAAGCCTAAAAAAGACTTTTGATGGTAAAACTGGCCTAAAACATATTTAGTGGTAATTTCAAAAAATTCCTTACTGCACATTACTAAAGCATATAAAGACTAGAGCATCAATGAAATGTTTAGAATCTCTTACCCTTCCTTGGAAAGTTGATGAGGAAGTAAGCCATTCCCTGTACCAAGGTCAAGCACATTCCAACAAGACAAATACTTGTCAGCTTCCTCCTCCTGATCATTTGTCTCTGTGTCGACCACATCGTGGTTGTTGGAAACAGACATATCCCGTCGAGATATATCGATGCACAAGTCTTTTGTCCAAGATGTAACAATCTCCATCACATCATCTCCAAACCTTAAAAGTTTACCGAAACCAAAGACAGAAAAACGAAACAAGTTAATCGACTACTAAGCTAACGAAATACATGGAAAAAATGATCCAGAAAGCATCCTAGGCTCTAAGCACTACATACTAAGTTATTTTCCTGTAGTATATATATAATCTATTGTGTCATCTTTGTAAATGTATAGGCTATAGTTCACTATCCACTTAGTGAGTAACGCTTTCTCGAAACACTAAAACATAGTATCGAATGAACAAACAATCTTAGTCTCTCTCTTTCTTTCTTTCTCTCTCGAGTTTCTATGATCAAAGATCTATGGTGATATCTTATAAGTTAATTCGTGATACAAAACTAGCATAAAGGAGTTAACTGTTTTTACCAAACTTCGCCAGCGTGGCCGTGCTCCTTGAAGTTAACGAGCTCATCGGAGTAAGCAGCGTCCCAATAGCTTTGTAGTCCAAGCATTGACTGTCCTCCATCAGCATCGGGATCTTCCTTATCAGAACTATACAACAATAACCTCATCATTTTTTAAAAATAAAATCATCAAATGGTTTGTTCAATTAAATTTGTATATTAAATAACCCTATAGTCAGAAACCAATTCATCAACTTCGCCACACGAAATAGTAACAAATCAAGCTACAATATACTCAACACAAAATCAATAGGTTTCTAGAGAGAGAGATACTGCACTAGAGAGAAGAGAAACTGAAGAAATATCAACGAAAAAATCAACATAATCAACACAAAATCGCAAATATACACAACAATATGCAGATTTTTACGATTTTCCAGATTTATTTCCTCTGATAAACTAAACAAGTTCATCAAATTAATGCCGATACACACATCATCCGTAGGTTTCTGAGATTTTCCCGAGAAACTAAATGAAATCAATGAGAAAGAAGAAACATCATTTTCAAAATCATCAATGGTCTGTTCAATTAAATTCGTATATTAACCCTAAGATCTATAGCCAAAATCAATATTCACTGTTTATCAACTTCGCCTCGCGAAATAGTAACAAAATCATCGCTAATACACACAATAATATACACACAAAATCAGTGAGAAAGTTAGCCACATTCTCTCAAAATCATCAAATGATTGTTAAATAGATTTATATTAGCCAAATCAAAAATCAATTCAACATTATTCACTGTTCTTTCAGCTTCGCCACACTAATATGTACAATCTCTCCCAATAATCTGTAGATTTCTGAGATTTTCTCAGATTCGTTTTTCCCGAGAAACTAATCCAAAATCGCTAAGAAAGTAAACACAATCAGATACATCGCAAATTAACAAATCAACGCTAAATGACACAATTTCTCCCAAAAATCTGTAGATTTCTGAGATTTTCTCGGATTCATTTTCCAGAGAAAACTAATCAAAATCGATGAGAAAGCAAACACAGACATCGCTCACGAGAGAGAGAGAAGAGAGAAGAGACCTGTAATCAGAGGAGACGCGGAAGTTAGCGGCGGAGGAGAGAGCCTCTGCGGCGTCTGCGTGGCGTTGATCGTCGTCGAGAGTGCTTCCGTACTCGCTTTTGATCGACCACGAGTCAGCGGCGATAGAACGATCGTCGTCGGAGGCTAAGCTCTCCGTCGCCGTCGTAGATCTGGCTTGTTGTTGAGGAGTCGTCTCTGATTCTTCGGGTAAGAGTTTGATTCCGGCCATTGAGATTCAACGCCTGAGAAGATTGTTTGTTTTTTGGACGGAGTCTGATAAAGAGACGAGAGACGACGACGGTGATGATGAAACCCTTACTTTGAGTAAATTATTAATATAAATAAAATAGATATTACATGAAAATATAACTAGGGAGAATCACAAAACTACGTGTTGAATTACATTTCACAAAATTACATTATTTCAAAAATACTTCACAAAACTACACCTAAACATTCAAAATTAAATCCAAATAAACTCTACCCACATAATCTTATCCTTAATATTATACCCTAAACACTAATTAGCGAACCCAAATAAAAAGATTTTAATTTTGGTAATTTTTAATAGGGTAAATCAAGCTTTAAAATTTTTGAAAGGGTGTGTGAAAAAATTAATTAGGTGTAGTTTTGTGAAGGAGGGGTTGAAAAGGTGTAGTTTTGTGAATTTCTAATTAAACCTAAATCTTTAAGAAAAACAGTTGTGGAAAATAAAATTAGGGAGAATCACAAAACTACACCATTTGAATCACAAAACTACATCATTTTAAAATTACTTCACAAAACTACACTTAAACACTCAAAATTAAATCCAAATAAATCATACCCACACAATCATACCCCCTTAATATTAGCGAACCCAAATGAAAAAAATTTAATTTTGGTCATTTTTTAAAGGGTAAATCAAGCTTTTAAAATTTTAAAAGGGTGTAAATATGTGAAAATATTAAATTAGGTGTAGTTTTGTGAATTAAGAGTTGAAAGGGTGTAGTTTTGTGGATTTCTCATAAAAATTATTATGTAAAATAAAAAAATAACAATTACAAACCTACATATTTTCAATTTATGTCAATGTTTGGACCGAACCATTAGTCAATCTTACACAAACGTAGGCGCGGAATCGATCTCGGGTAGGGTGGTGTTACATGCCTCATGTGGACATATTTTCAATTGCGTTTTACAAAAATACACTATTTAAAAGTTACTTTTCAAAATATACCGTAACTTTAAAAATTAAATTCAAATAAATCATATCCACATAATCATACCCCTTTAATACTATATGTTAAACACTAATTAGCGAACCCAAATAAAAAAAAATAAGTTTGAAAACTTTTTAACGGTAAATCAACAATCATAGTGTCACAGAGTACATATGCCAGGAACCTGGTGAGAAAGTTTGGGTTACAAGATAGCAAGTCTGTCAGATCACCAATGAGTACAACAATCAAGTCGTCGGTAGGTGAACACGGTGAGGATGTAGATGAAAGACTCTACAGGGGGTATGATTTGAGTAGACCAGATCTTTGTTTAAGAGTAAATGTAGTTATTAGATTAAGAGTATTAGACCATTGTTATCGGTGCATCCACACCCACGTCTTAATGGTGGGACCTACTTATTTTATCAAGAGGCACTTCTGAAAACTTCAGTATTAGAGGCGCATCTGATGATTTTCGCGGGCCCCACTGCCACGTGACGGCCCGCGATTGGTCTATTTTTTTTTTTTTTGAAAAATAAAAATAAATAAAACTTTAAGAGGTGTTTTTTTGTTCTGAGCGATATTTATGCTCTTATAATTGTAGTTGTAGTTAAGTTTAGTGGTACTTGTAGTTAAGTTAAGTGGTGCTTGTTGTGCTATCTTTGTCTTAACCTTGTTGTGATGCTTTTGTTAAGTTTGTTGTGTTCAGCTTTTTGACATGATTATGTTATCTTTGTGTTAAATTTGTCTATTGTTGTTATCTAGTGGTACTACTCCATAATGTTTTTTTTTGCTTTGTGTTACGAATTGTAGAAGAAGAAAAGGAAGAATAAGAATAAGAAGATAATGAAGACGAAGAAGAATAAGCAACAAAAGAAGAAGAAGAAGAATTGATTTGAATTTAGTGTAGTTTTGATTTGTTATTTGATTTGTTTATTGTAGTTTTCATTTGTTAGTGTAAAATTGATTTTGGATTAGTGTAGTTTTAATTTTTGAAATATGTAAAGTTTGAAATTTTGTTTAAGGACTCCATAATAGATCCACTAAAGGAGGCACATTTTAAAAGTTGTCTAAACATTGTAAAGGAAGGTGGAGCAGGTACCTACTTAGGTTTGCATGAATGTTTCAGCGGCTCGAAAGTAGACATGCTTAGTTTTATTCATAAAAGTTTGAAAGACAGATTGTCAGGCTGGTTTGCAAGATCTTTGTCGCAAGGCGGAAAAGAAGTGCTTTTAAAAGCTGTGGCTATGGCTATGCCTATATATGCCATGTCATGCTTCAGGTTACCGAAAGTAACAGTTGGTAATCTTCAAGCAGCTATGTCTGATTTTTGGTGGAGTAATCTAGAACACAAAAGGAATATACACTGGTTGAGTTGGGAAAAAATGTGTTTGGCAAAGAATCAAGGGGGTTTAGGATTCAGAGATATGGAGTGTTTTAATCAAGCATTACTAGCCAAGCAAGGGTGGAGGATTTTGCAAGTTCCTGAAAGTCTTTGTGCAAGATTTTTTAAAAGTAGGTACTTTGAGTTGTGCTCTTTCTTGGAAGCTCCAAAGACTAGAAGACCTTCTTTTGGTTGGAGAAGCATTCTCTTTGGAAGAGAGCTTTTAAGTAAAGAAATCAGGAAAATGGTGGGTAATGGGAAATCTTTAAGAGTTTGGACTGATTCTTGGTTGTTTGGAGAAATGGAGAGAAGATCCTTGATTAAGAATCCAATAATCAATATTGATTTGTTGGTTAAAGATCTCATTGATTTTCCTAATAGATGCTGGAATACAAGAGTATTAGAAGATTTGTTTTATCCTGAAGATATCAGAGACATACTCAAATACCAACCAGTGGTGATGCAAGAGGATTTTTGGTCATGGAATCACACCAAATCTGGAGATTACTCGGTAAAGTCAGGTTACTGGTTTGCTAATAAGATTAAGAATGAAGAAATTATACGAGAAGCAACAGTTTTACCGTCTCTAAATGGTTTAAAAGAACAGATTTGGGGAATCAAAGCACCTCCAAAGATTAAAACTTTTATGTGGAAGATGTTAAGCGAAGCCGTCCCTGTGGCTGATAGACTTTTGTCTAGGGGACTTAAATTAGACTCAAGATGCCAAAATTGTGGACTCGAGGGTGAATCTATCAATCATGTTCTTTTTACTTGCACTATGGCTAGACAAATATGGGCTTTGTATATGTTCCCGTCGATGCCGCAAGGATTTCATTATGTTTCTATTTTCCAGAATTGGTATTATCTTTTGAAGATAAGCCAAGATGGTAGATGGCCTGTAGACATCACAAGAAGCTTTCCTTGGATTTTGTGGTACTTATGGAAGAATAGAAACAAGTTTGTCATCGAAGGAAAAAGTTTTGACCCTTTGGAATTTGTAGCAAAGATTAAAGAAGAAGTGGAGTTATGGTTTTTAGCTCAAGAAGTTATTGAAGATAGACATAAAGTTTTGGGGATACAGGTGGAAAAAAAGTGGCTCCCTTCTCAAGATAATTGGGTTAAGTGTAATGTAGGATACTCATGGGATAAGAAGACAAACAAGGCCGGAGTGGCATGGGTGTTAAGAGATTACAAGGGTGTGGTGGCTTTACATAGTCGAAGAGCCTTTAGTGGGATCTATTCAAAATTAGAGGCTCGATTTATAGCCATGAAATGGGCTATGGAAAGCATCCTTAGCCACAGAATTAGAAGAGTGGTTTTTGAAAGTGAAATGGAATACCTTGTTAAAGCTGTTAACAGATCGAGAGCGTGGCCGTCGTTCAGGTACCATGTTGAGGAACTTTTGTTTGTCTTACATCATTTCCTTGAATGGGAATTTAGATATGAAGCTAGAAAATGTAATAGAGGACCTTTTCTCATTGCTCAAAGTGTGATAAGATCGGGGAATTGGTCTTCGTATGTAGCTATGGGTCATCCGAGGTGGTTACATGAACTTTTTGTTGACGAGAAAGTTTGACCCTCTGTTGGTAATAGAGGGTTTGTGTTTTCGTGTTTTGGGGTTGGTATTCCCACACCATTTATAACGATTGTAATCGTTAATGTGTGCCTTTTGTTTGTTTGCTTGGAAGTAATCACCAGCAACTACCATGTAGAACGTTTGATGGAAAAAAAAAGGAGGCACATTTTTGTTTTTTTAATATTCAAGGTTCTTAGAGCAACTCCAGCCGTAGTCTTTTAAATTGAGTTTTTTCATTATAATATTAATAAATATAATATTATTATATATCAAGGGTATTTTAACTGTGTCAATCGGTTATTAGCCAAGAGATTTGCTTGCAATTAATCACACTCTTTAGAAACTCATTCATATTTTCATTTATTTTTGATTTCGAAAACCCTCTAAAAATTACTACAGGAGCTAAACAACCAGGTCATGGGACTTTAACGGGTTCATCAACTTTCAGGTTTTTCGATGTCTATTATAAAAGTACTTTAAGGTTTTGAAAACGATTTTAGATCAATCCACTCTCGTGACAGAGATCATTTTCCTAACAAGTAAACTAAAACAATATCTTGGATAATTTAAATTTTAGAAAACATTAAAGTTCAAATCAATTCAACCACTAAACTTATTAACACAAATCTCTCGATTAAGCTAGGTTTAGTTCTAGGGTAATTGTTCAGGAATCCTCACAGACCTCTCGGCTGTGAAGTTTCCTGGGTTCTATCAATTGATTGATCAGGTCAATTAAAGCATTAAGATCGTTACACTAGATTAAATTTTTATCAGGTTTTAAGTTCTAGACATCGATCAACCCTAGAGTTGATTCACCTTTTTCCCCCAACCTAATTGTCTATGGGAAACTACTCACTAAACATGTTGAAATTCAAAGCAATTAGATTCAAAGAAAACATAAACATAAACAAAGACAAAAGAATAAGGGTTTAAGAAAATCTTATTGATGATGATGACTACAAAGGTAACCAAGAAGCAAAACACCAAGAAGTCTCCAAAGAGTTTCAAGCTC
This sequence comes from Cochlearia excelsa, assembly GCA_963556525.1. Classification (NCBI taxonomy): domain Eukaryota; kingdom Viridiplantae; phylum Streptophyta; class Magnoliopsida; order Brassicales; family Brassicaceae; genus Cochlearia; species Cochlearia excelsa. The sequence goes on along the minus strand of OY748327.1, from coordinate 44,916,713 downwards.
TAAAACAAAACGATGAACAAAACTAAAAACTAAAGATGGAATATCAAAAACAAAAAGCAAAAACCCTAATATATGTTTAAACCAAATAAAATAAAGGAAAACCAATTTAGTTTAGGAATTAGTTTTCCTTTTTACAAACAAAACCGAATTTCCTTAATTTTTCGCAGTCTGTACCGGTCAAGTGAAACCGGTACAGACTGGTCGATATGCGCTGATCGGTAGCCTTGCTTCAGCTTCGTTTCTTCTGTATCGGTCAGGCCAAGCCGATACAACAAGTCGATATAAGTGCTTCTTCATCTTTTTCTCTGTACCGGCCACTACAAACCGGTACAGCATGTCGATACGATGTCTTCAGGTTCTCCTTAGCTTGTATCGACCAGGTATGACCGATACGACAGGTCGATACAAGTCTCGGCAAAAGAATTTCTTCTATATCGGCCATGGGAAACCGATACAACAAACCGATGCAAGTGTTTCCACTTCTTTTTTGCTTGAATTCTTCGTTTTTTGCCGTTTTAACGCTCCGAAACCTGAAATACATGAAACAAACCAAAATGCAACCTATATGACACTAAATGCAGCCTAAATGAGTTAATTCTAATGCATAAACAAAGATAAAATGTGTAAAATATGCAAGCTAGCACATGTTACACATGGCGTTTACTAAACGATCGTTAAGGAGAAAAGTTCCAAAAACAACTAATCAGTATTCTTAAAACGACATCATAACTAAATAATATTGTAGTTACTAATATGATATGGACAAGAAAACATAAACCACCAACGACGGGTTGGCTCAGTCGGTTAAGCGCAGTCGTTGGTGATGTTGTGCTCCTGAGTTCGAACCGCGTTGGAAGCGATGATTTACGCCATTAATTGGTATTATCAAAGGCTGGTCGCGGGTCTAGATAGATTATGGGCTTCGGCCCAGAACCTCCTGGTTTAACAAAAAAAAGAAAACATAAACCGAAAAAACGAACCGTCCCAAACCGAAATAATATAGTTTGATTATGGTTTAACCTAAAAAATATTTGGTAATCATTTTTGTAATGAAAATCGAATGAAATCGAGTGTTTTTCTATTTTTAGTTAAATTTTATATTAAGATGATATTATATTTACATGTATGGTTATTAAATTCATATTCATAATAAATAGTAAATTAGGAACGCATATATTTAGATCTATCCACTTTCATTTTTTAATTATTTTATAGTAGCAATTATTTTATAAAGAACAATACTAATTTTTTATATTCACTATCTTTTGATGTTTTATTTATAATTATTTGTTTTCAACACTTTTGTTTAGAACCATGTTTTTAAATGTGTTTATGTTAAGCAATAAATATATTTTTCATTTAAAAATCATGAAATAAACCAAAAAATTTGAAACCAAATCGAACATAATTAAATATAGTTTTTATATGGTTTTATTTTGAGACAATTACAAAACTACATCTTTTGAATTGCATTTCCCAAAAATACACCATTTCAAAGTTATTTTTCATAACTACACGTGAACATTCAAAATTAAATCAAAATAAATTTTACTCTTACAATCTTACTCTTTTAATATTATAAGCACTAAATAGCGAAACCAAAGTAAACATATTTTAATTTTGGTAACTTTTTAAAAGATAAATCAACCATTTAAAAATTTGAGACGGTGTAAATATATAAAATATTGAATTATGTATAGTTTTGTGAATAAAAGGTTGACTTGGGCATTTAAAAATTTGAATCGGTATAAATATATAAAAATATTGAATTATGTATAGTTTTGTAAAGATTATGTTGACTTGGGCATTTAAAAATTTGAATCGGTATAAATATATAAAAATATTGAATTACGTATAGTTTTGTAAAGATTATGTTGACTTGGGAGATTAGGGGTCGAAGACATGAAACCAAAGAAAACAGAATATATAAAAAAATATATTTTTAAAACGTGGTATAGATTATTAATTTTTAGAGGTTTTTAATATACAACTTGTCTATGTTTGTTGGGTCACGTATCTCTCTGAAGACTACAACTACTCCCTTTATTACTTAAAATATCCCAACTATTTGCTTTTCAACTACTTAATTTCAAAAATACACAATTTTTCTAAGCACAAGAAAAAAAAAGAAGATGAAGAAGATAGAAGATCCATTACTAGTAAAAACCAAACAAAAAACAAAAGAACAAGAAGAAAAAGACAAAAACAATAAACTAAGATGGGAGAAAATGAACAAGGTAGCTTCAATGGCTGCACCAATGGTGGCAGTGAACATGTCTCAGTTTCTATTACAAGCAACTTCTACTATGATTGTTGGTCACAAAGACGAGCTATCTTTAGCCGGTATTGCTCTTGGTAGCTCATTTGCTAACGTTACCGGTTTTGGTGTACTTGTAAGTTAAACTCATACTTTTTGTTACTTTTTTTTTACTTATGAATCTATATTGAGAGTTTTCTTAAAACGGTATCAAAAAGGGTTTTTGTATGATTGTAGTATTGCAATTTTTTATTTATTTAAAAAAAATATTTGGCCGAAAATATCACAAACCTAAAAGGAAATTTTACGATTTTAAAATTAGAAAAATGACAAAAAATCTTGAACTTTGTTAGTCCAGTCAACGTTGGGACCAATTCGGATAAGTCAACATAAGTTTGTGATTTTTATGAAAAGTCAATACAAAGTTAATGATTTAAATTGAAAATTGAAAGTTCATGATTAAAATGGAGAAATTTTGAAAGTTGAGGATTTTTTTGGTATTTTCTTATAATTTAGGATATAGTTTTTCGTGTTTATAATTTTAACTTTTAATGTTTTGATTCATTATTTTGCAATTTATGATACAATTTTGTTATTTATGATTTATATTTTAACTTTTAATGTTTAGGTTCACTATTTTTAATGTTTTAAATTTCAACCTTTAATGTTTTGGTTCACTCCGTTAGTCCAGTCAACGTTGTAACCAATTCGGATAAATCAACATAAGTTTGTGATTTTTATGAAAAATCAATGCAAAGTTGAGGATTTCAATAGAAAATTGAAAGTTCATGATTAAAATGGAGAAATTTTGAAAGTTGAAGATTTTTTTGTTATTTTCCCTTATAATTTAGGATATAGTTTTTCGTGTTTAGAATTTTAAATTTTTAATGTTTTGATTCATTATTTTGTAATTTATGATATAATTTTGGTATTTAGTATTTAGATTTTAATTTTTAATGTTTAAGTTCACTATTTTGCATATGACGGTATAATTTTTTATGTGTTCAATGTTTAAAATTTCAACTTTTAATGTTTTGGTTCACTAACATAGTCGTTAGTCGAGTAAACGTTGGGATCAATTCGGATAAATCAACATAAGTTTGAGATTTTTTATTGAGATTTTTTATGAAAAGTCAACGCAAATTTGAGGATTAAATAGAAAATCGAAAGTTCATGATTAAAATGGAGAAACTTTGAAAGTTGAAGATTTTTTGGCATTTTTCCCTCTTAAAATACAAATTTTAAAAAAGTTCTCGTAAGATTATCATCATCTGGATTTAAGTTACTAGGCTTAAATTAAGATCTAATATTTTTAGGCCCAAAATATGATTAACACATTTTTGTAACATTTTTTACAGTTTTGAATTTATTTTTTCATTTTGATTTGATATTTAGTTTTAAATGTTTAGTTTTGAAATGGTAGGATTTAGTTTTCATGTTTTAGGTTTTTAATCTATTTCTAAATTTTTGTTTTTTTTGGTTAACACAAATTTAGTGGTATTTTGACTCTTTTTTTTTGGAATACTATATTTTTGAGAGTTTTCCATTTATTATGTACGGATAGAATACAAGCAATCACTAAAATCAAAGAAAATTATTTTTTTTGTAAATGATATTTATAACATCATTTAAAATGAAACACCGAATTGATAAAATATGATATTAACAAAATTATACACAATAGTTTGGACTTTCAGGAGCATTAGAAACACTATGTGGTCAAGCATATGGAGCAAAACAATATCACAAGCTTGGATCTTACACTTTCACATCAATGATTTTTCTATTAATCATATCTTTTCCGATTTCACTTCTATGGATATTCATGAACCAAATCTTGATTTTACTTCACCAAGACCCTCAAGTAGCCGAGTTAGCTTCGGTTTATTGCCTATGGCTCGTACCGGCATTGTTCGGTTACTCAATTCTCGAGTCATTGGTTCGGTATTTTCAATCACAAAGCTTGATTTTTCCAATGGTTTTGAGCTCATTAGTTGCACTCTGTTTCCATGTGCCTCTATGTTGGCTAATGGTTCATAATTTTGACTTTGGAGTCAAAGGAGCCGCGGTTTCTATCGGTATTTCGTATTGGCTCAACGCCGTTTTCCTTTGGTTTTACATGACACACTCTTCCCGGTGCGTCCAAACGCGAATATATATGTCCAAGGATGTGTTTGTTCACACGAAAATATTTTTTCAATTCGCTGTTCCTTCTGCGATGATGTGTTGGTAAGTATTTACTAAGTATTTATAGCTTTATGGAAACTCTAAATAGTTAAACATTATTTATGAGATTTATGGAACCATAAACAATTTAGTAACACATTTTCATACCATTTAGGGTCATGTTATATTTATATATTGATTCTTTAAAAAAATTTGGTCACGACCAATATTAAAATTGGGGGAATGTCATTATCGGAATTGTGATATTTTATTAATTTACTAGGTAAGTACCCCGCGCCTAGCGGAACATGATATAGATAAATAATATTAAGTAATATTATGGAATAACATGAATTGATCAATTTAAGGCTAAACATTTAACCCGAGATCTGAAACCCAAAACCGAACCGATCCAAAAAATCCGGTTTGCTCTTGTTTCGGTTCTCATTTTATCCTATCGGGTTTAAATATATTTTAACTCAGGTTTCCGTTCAAATCTGAACCGGCCCAAAAAATTTGGTTTGGTCCAGTTTCGGTTCTCATATTATCCTATTGGATTTTAATATTTTCTAACTCGGGTTTCCGTTCTAACCCGAACAGATATGAGGCCCAAATTGTACTCGAATAGACCCGAATATACAAATGTTATAGTTTAATAAAGTAATTTGGATTTTAGTAGGTTATTTCAATTTTTTGTGGGTTGTATGAATAAGCCGAACCAAAACCCGAACCGAACCCTAATTACCCGAAATAAGACCCGACATTCTTAATAAAAATATGAAAAACATAAAAATTTGTACCAAAAAACCCGAACAATATTTGGTTCCATGTCAAGTTTTGTTTAAATTATGAAACTCGACCTGAATCCGAATGGATTCGAACCGAAGGGAACCGTATTTGTAAATAACTCGAACAGAACCTATATCCTCTAACCCGAAATTTCCGAACTCGAATGAGCCCGACCTGAATCCGGCCTGGAAAACGAATTCCCAGGCTCCAATCCACTAATAAAAATCTCCGATACCCGTTGGCCAATTTATGAGGCATGTATCTATGAAAGATCCAGTATCGAAACCCAAAATAACTAATCAAACTTTGCACGCCTATTCAAAGAAAAAATCCTCATTATGCATAACCCGGTAAATGAATGTGCAATCCATTTACCGAAATTCGCAGGCCCATTAGACGAAGACCGCTTTAATGATTTTGTATGTGATAAAGTCTTATTTATAATAGAATATTTCTTATTTGATTTCTTATTGTTTTCAATGTGGGAGAAATTTAATTCTTAAAAGTTTTAAAATTGGGTCTGAATTCGTTGGGCCTGAAATATAATTCGTCGAACAAAAATTATTCAAAAATATAAGGACTAAAATGCAAAAAAATAAAAAATATCCTAAAAGCTCTCACGTCGCGACACGTAGGCATTTTGTCTTCTCTTTTAATCTATAGAATTACTAATTACACTGGATTTTTTTATGGAACCATAAAAATATTGATTACCGAAGTATTAACTTTTTCGAATATTAATTTAGACAATTACATTAAAAATCTAATTTAGGGCAATTACAAATATTGATTTATTTATGTGGTAATTTTATCTGAGTAATAATTTATGAAACTTTTTTTTCTTCTTTAAACTTTTTAACACTTTTTGGTATTATTCTTCGTTTCTTCAATAGCCTTGAATGGTTGGCTTTCGAGGTGGTTACATTGTTGTCTGGTCTTCTACCAAACTCAAAGCTCGAAACATCGGTTATTTCGATTTGGTAACATTAACCCACAACAAAAATTTACATTTAACTTTTTATAAACTTTATTTAGTTTTAATAAGCCTTTGATTTTGGAATTATACAGCCTCACAACCTCTTCATTGCATTACAATCTTGTAAATGGTATTGGTGATGCAGCAAGGTTTGTACTTACTTTAATACTCTTATATCCATTTATCTCATTATTTTACTGTAAAATATTGTATATATAGCACTAAATCAAGTTTCTTTATACAAAACTACAAACATTCTCAAAAGATTTACATATTGTACCATTAAAAGGTTTTTTTCTTAAAATACCACAAACCTAAGTTAGCTTACAGTTTTGAAAAACCCATATACTAAATAGTGAATCCAAATTGAAAAAGGAAATCTAAAGTGTTAAACCTCTTTTTGTATTTATTTATGTAAAAAAGTCTTTAATGGTATTTTAGTTATTATAATACTACTTGTTAATAAAATTTGACAAAAAAACTGTATTGTATTCTAAGGAATTTCTTTAATTTTATTTTCTAATGGTTTTTGTCTCATTTTTTCGATATTTGTTAGTACAAATGTGGCAAATGAGCTAGGAGCAGGAAACCCTCGAGGCGCACGTGACTCTGCTTTAGCTGCGGTTATAATCGCAGCTGTTGAGTCGGTTTTTGTGAGCTCTACTCTTTTCTTTTCGCGTAATGTGTGGCCATATGCTTATAGCAATGTGGAGGAAGTAGTTCATTATGTGACTGATATCACACCAATTCTTTGCATCTCAATCCTCATGGACAGTTTCTTAGCCGTCCTCTCGGGTTAGTCTTTCTTAAACATCCGCTCTGGTTTACGGGTCCGATTTTTCGATGTTTTCAATTGATTTTTAAAATATATATAGCGTGAAAACTAAAAGTAAATTTCTCTAATAAAATTACTGACATCTCAATACTCATGGACAATTTGTAAAGTAATGTTTAACATATTTTTTTATGTTTTCGCTAAAGGATTGTGAGAGAAAAAAATTATATTTACAATTGTATTTTTCAAAATATATCCCTGTCAATATTTTTTGTTTAAAAGATATAACTTTGCAAAATATATAAGTTTAAAAGATGGCGATTAGAAAAAATATATATAATTTTATAAGATATATATTGACTATTTTTGTCAATAAACATGAATACTAAATATTGAAATGTATTTAAAATTCATAATATGTATTTAAAATGAATTTGAAATGATTGTAATTTTGTAAAGTAATGTTTAACGTATTTTTTATGTTTTCGTTTAGGGATTGTGAGAGGAACAGGGTGGCAAAAAATTGGAGCATATATGAATATAACTTCATACTATATCATTGGCATTCCTATTGGACTTGTATTGTGTTTTCATCTTCACTTCAATGGGAAAGGACTTTGGTCCGGTTTAGCATCAGGATCAACACTACAAACACTAATCCTATCTATTGTTGTTGGATTTACAAATTGGACCAAAGAGGTAAATCGCAACCGCGGTTTTTGTTTCCGTGTTCTAAATCATTTATTCGATATTCTAGAAATGTAGCTAATATATTTGCTTTTTTTCTTGTTTTTGATAATTTTGTAGGCAAACAAGGCTAGGGAGAGAATACTTGATGATGAGAAAGTTGTGGATACATGTCTCATTGGTTAATTAAAGAAAAAAAGAGATAAACTATGGTTGATTAATATTGAATGCTTATATAGTGTTTTCAAGGGTTTTGGATTTTGGAAATGTATGGGATCTAAAAAAAGTTAATAAATTAACTAGTATTGCATTTGAATGTAAATAGTTTGAGACTTATATACTATAAAATTGCAGTTAATGTATTAATTAATTGTGTTCAAACATATCCGATTATGATGTGAATCTTGTCCGATTTTGATGTGAATCTTGTCCGATTACGATCCAAAACCGAGAATCTAAGACTTATATATTTTTTGCGGGTTAGATCCGCAGTGTTGGATCGTAATCGGACAAAATTCAAATCATAATCGAATTTATTTGAACACAATTAATTAATATATATATTTCAATTTTGGCCAAATGTGGAACTAATTATATGTTAATGAGTTCAGGTGGAGAATTATAAAATTTTGTAAGTTTAGGGGTATATACGTAGATGTTGAGAATTTAGAGAAATTCAATGTGGATAACTAATGTTGAAGGGTAAAAAATGGTAAACCCTTTGAGATAACATTATACTTATATGATACCAAAAGCTTAAATGGACATCTCTGTAAAGATACACGCATATAATTCTATGTATAGTATACAATATACATAAATATTACCCTCACGTACAAAATGGCACATAGGAAGATGTCAGTAACAAATCTCTATAAATTAATAACATTTTTGATTTACCATGGTTATTAATTTATAGATGAAAAAATTACATCAAAAATCAAGTTTTAAACGGAAAGAAATTATTATTTTATAGGTGTATGTAGTCTATCAAATATTAATTTATACATGTTATATATACATATGACCCAACTTTAACTTGCTTGAGACTTTCTTAAAAATTCCAAAAAATTTAGAGTTTAAGCAATTGGCACAAAGACATTATGCACTCTTTCCTAAAAATTTCTTATAAATTCTTAACCATTTTTTTCAAAATTGATTGTTTGATATTATGAATCTATATATATTATTAGGGGTGTCAAAATATGTCAAAATTAATGGATCGACCCGATCCAACCCAACCCATCAACCTAAATAAGTCAATTTATTTAAACCAAATGGGTTGATGAGTCAAATGAGTTGATGGGTCAAATGGACATGATTTTGACATGTTGCTTCTCAAAATGAAATTATAATTCTTGTTTTATTTTCATTTTTAAAAGGACCGATACACCAGTTAATGAGTTCCATCTCATTTTCATATACTTCAAGAAAAATATGAACGTTTGTATTGTTCCATTGTATCTTTCCTTTTAACACTACTAAAAAAAAGTCATATAGCCACGGCCGTATTGGTGGCTATAGCAAAAATCCGTGGCTATTTAGTCACGATTTGCCACGAAATTTTTTAGCCACGAACCTATAGCCACGGATTTAATGTTATAGCCACCGATACGACCGTGGCTATATGAATTTTTTTTAGTAGTGTAAGCATATTATTAGTGCATATACATAATTTAGCAACTATGTTATGATCGGATGAACTTAATTATCACAAACATTAAAAAATATAAAAGTATATAAACTAAATAGGTACCTCTTTTGCCGTTTGATGATTGTCCTTGATACGCCATATCTACGATGAAACACACAACTAAACTAAAATGTAAAATCATAAACAAAACAAAATATTAAATTATGTAAAAAAAGGAATAACTCCAAAACCTTGTTTTCTATAAGATGATTTCTTGCCTGTAATTTATTAGACTTGTTTTGGTGTCTTTTATATAGAAAATTATGATATCTAAATATAGAAATTTGTTGTAACAATATATATTTGAAAAAGGACTAACAAAATAAAGGCTAAAAACCCAAAGAATAGTGTTTCTAGTTTCTACGTACGTAGGAAAGAGTAAAAGAGTGAAAAAACTAGTTTTCCTAAAAAATAGGAAATCCAATTTTACAAAAACATAATTGGAGTGAAAAGTGGTTTTTACATAAACTAAAACCGGAAACGGATTTAAAAACCAGCCAATCAACCCCTTTTACCCCTTTAATAATATACCTTAAACACTAACTAGCGAACCCATGAAAATGTTTTAGTTTTGGTAATTTTTTAAAAGGTAAACCTTTTAAAATTGTGTAAATATGTAAAAATATTGAATTAAGTGTAGTTTCGTGAATGGAGGGTCGAAATAGTGTAGTTTTGTGTTAAAACCCTATATAGCGAATCCAAATGAAAAATAAATAAATTCTTAAAGTGTTAAAACTCATTTTTGTATTTGTTGTATTTTGTAAACTAATTTTTTTTAAGTGTAAACTAAAAGTGGTATCGTTCTGAATTTTTCATAATCGTATTTTCAAAACAATAACATTTTTTCGTGGTATTTTAAGGAACTTCTCGTTAAAATACGCTTATGTTTTTGTTATTACTTATAATAAATTTCTTGATTATTTGCTTGAATTATATTACATAACTTCATGTGAGACTTGTGTGGTCGAGTTACTTGATTTTATTTAAATCTAATCCGGATTAGTTAAAGTTTTAAAATATTAGTGGTTATCTACCTTTAGCCTTATGTTTTATTTTATATATGCATGACAATAGATGCTTTCACGGTACTTAATGCATAATTTAAAAAGCTACAAATCAATTTACTCAATACCATGCAATAAGATCCATTTCACCAACCAAATAAATACCCCAAACTGTTCTTAACAATTATATTCCAAACTATTATACTATTTGTCAGAACACATTATTATACTTTTTTATCCCCAACTAGTTCTGTTTCTTCATTTTTCTATTGATATAATCGAAAGCGATAAGGCAAATAATGCAAATCCATATACAATAGTTTTGTGTTTTCGATACCTCATAAAGGAATCGGTCTCAAAAAAAAAAATACATCTTAAACAAAAATAGTAGTAACTATGATTGTTTTTTGGGACGATTACAAAATTACACCATTTTTAAAATAACACCTAAACATTTAAAATTAAATCCAAATAAATCGTACAACACAATCTTTCATCTTTAATATTATATCCTAAACACAATCTTTCATCTTTAATATTATATCCTAAACACTAATTAGCGAACCCAAATAAAATGATTTTAATTTCGGTAACTTTTAAAAACGTATCAACGATTTAAAATTTTGAAAGAATGTAAATATGTAAGTTTTGTGAATTCCTCTTATTTTTTTACATATTTTATAATATTTTTAATTTTTAAAAAGAAAATATTACATTTTGGAAAAACACACATAATTAAAGTTGATAAACACGTATTTTATATACTTTTAAAAAAATTCACATATATTAAGAAAACAATTAAAATCTATTACTCCATGTGTAACTGAAAATAACAAAATTAAATGATTTATTAATCTGCGTGTAAAAAGTTAAAACATCATCTAATGTGAAACGGAAGAGATATTAAATACAATGATACAAAAAATAATTTTCCATATTAAGTAGCCAATAATCATTCAACAATTGAAGTTTTTCAATTATTATGGCTTGGATTTTGCAATAAATCAATAAATTACACATTAAAAATTTATAAAAATCAATCATTTTCAAACAAAGAAAAAACTAAAAAAAAATCAAACAATATAATAAAGATTGAGTATTATGGTAAATTTTTATTTATTGATTAATAACTCAATAACATAAAATTTTCACATATTTTATTAGTCTCACTTAAATTCTTTAAAGTACTAGCCAAACACCACCTATATTTCATAATATTATTTATAATGTCTACTAAGTCTAAAGAATTTACCTACTACCCCAATAATTTTGTGAGGAAGAAAAGTAAATTTTTTAAAAAATAATATTACTATATCAATGATAAATGACTTCAATAACTTTGACACGATTAGGCCAGATTTCAACACCTTGAAGACAAAAATCTCATAAACTTATCCAATTAGAGCTAACTACCCACACTGAATCTCCATATATAAACTCTCAATTTCTACATATAAACACCCAAACTTACAAAAAAAATTGATTGTCCACCCGAACTCATTAAAATCTAATTAATTCCACATTTGGTCAAAATTACAATTAATAAATTAATTAATTGTGTTAAAAAACCCGATTATAACTTGAGTTTTGTGCTATTACGATACAAAACCACGGAGCTAAGATTTATATACGTTTTGCGTGTTAGATCCACGTTTTTGGATCACAAACGGACAAAATTCAAATCATAATCGGGTTTATTTAAACACAATTAATTAATTTATTAATTGCAATTTTGGCTAAATATGTAATTAATTAGATTTTAATGAGTTCAGTTTGACAATGATAAACTTTTGTAAGTTCATGAATTTATATGTAGAAAGTGAAAATTCAGAAGAATTCAGTGTAGATAGCTATTCTCCAGAGGTAAAAAAATCGTTAACCTTTAATTTATTCATTGAATGAGAAGATAAACTCGAAACCGATTGTGATGAGTATGCATGTAATGTATCCACTGAATTTAATAGCTAATATTAAATGTAATGGACCCACTCTCATTTATAAATATGAGATGATAATAAAGGCAATATTAGACGACTTTAGTTCTACGAATAAAACCTATCTTAAGTTCTTAACGACTACGTGTCTATGTTTTTGCTGAATCACGTGTCTTTTTCAAAGTGTACACACATTTCCTCCGAAATCCATACTATTATTATTTTTTATTTTTTTTGTCAAGCCAAAATCCATACTATTAAAGGTTTTATTTTTTGCTCCGGGGACCGCTTTTGCCTTGGTATCGGAGGCTTCTATAGCTTCGATGACCACTTATGCTTCGGTATGGGAGGCTTCTCTAGCTCCAGTGACCGCTTTTGTTTCGGTATTGGAGATTTCTTTTGCTCCGATTACCGCTTAGGATCTTCCTCTTCCAAAACAATGGTTTTTGGTTTTACTTCCAAATCGATGATACCTAGATCTAGAAAGAAAAGAAGCTTAGGATTTAGAAAAGAAGAAGTTTTGGAGGGTTTTGATTCATCGGATCTAATAAAATCGTGAGAATGACTTTCTTTATCGGTTACCGGTTAATCTGAAATCTCCTTCGGTGAAATTTAAGACGGCGTTTCGATTCCTACCAAGGCGACGACGTTCAACCACCGGTGATACTTCCGACGTGTCTGTTTTTCCGGCATGATGCAATAGAGTGACGGTAAGATGTGTCTAGTCTTTCTTTCTAGGTTTTCTTCTGATTTGGACTCATGTTGTTTTATTTCGGTTTGGGTCAAATGCTTGTATTAAGAGACCCGTTAGAATCAAAATGTATTTCTCTTATCATTAATAAATTCAATAGATGAAAAAAAAAAGGTTTTATTTTTTACGACTAATATTAAAGAGATAAAATAAACTTTTAGACTTTTTTAAGTGTAATGGACCCACTCTCATTAATAAATATGAGACGATAATAAAGTCAATATTAGACAACTTCGAATAAAACCTATCTTAACTACTACGTGTCTTTGTTTTGCTGAATCACGTGTCTCTTTTCATCTGTTTTTGTATATCCCAAAGTACACACGATTCCTCCAAAATCCATACTATTAAAGGTTTTAAAATAAAGTTTTAGACTTTTTTTTTTTTTTTTGTTAATTAATAAAGTTTTAGACTTTTTGTAAGTCTTTTTGGTTTTTCATTTTTAACAAATATAATGTAAAAGTTAAATTTAAAATTTTATACATAAACTTTTTAATTATAAAATTCTTCAATTCTTATAATCAAAAATTTATAAACTAGATAACAAACAAAAAACTTTCAAAAATAATAACTAAAATAGTTATAGTTTTTTTTAATTTTTTATAAGAAAAGTCCTTAGTATATACTATATTGATTATAATATCAACTTAAAATCATACCTTCAACAACAAAAATTTTTCTTTTATAATTTACAACTTATTTTCATAACTAAAAACTAAACATTTCTTAAAAATACACAACTCTTTAACCACAAGAAAGAATTCAAAAAAAAACATCGAAGCTCCATCACTAGTAAACATCATTGTAGATATGTCTTAAATGAATGAGATGATAAACTCGAAACCGATTGTGATGACAATGCATTGTACTAAGACCCCATATTCAATAAATGAGATGATAATAAAAATATACAAAGTCTACAACGATTTTTGTTCAAACAGAAAAATACTCATTAAGTTAATTTCAAGTTAAAAATAGATCTGCACTTAACTCATTTCAAATTTCGAAAATATTCAAATAAGTCCCAACAAATCCAAATCGAATCCGTACGGATACCTAACATGGCTAGTGCCTTTACACAAAACAATATAACTTCTATAATTAAATATTCGATAGACTAATATTTCTATAAATTTGTTAAAAACTTGATGTTATCCTTATCCATCTCTCAATAAAATTAATAATCAATATAAAATAATATGACCAATGGCCCGTTAAACCAGTGGTTAGTTCCATTGGACAATGTGTTCGATTTCCGTTGGGAATTAGGGGTCGAAGGCATGGAACCAAAGAAAACAGAATATATAAAATAATATATTTTTAAAAATGTGGTATAATCGCGATATTATTAATTTTTCGAGGTTTTTAATATACAACTTGTCTATCTTTGTTGGGTCATGTGACTCATTGAAGACTACAACTACTCCTTTTATAGGGAAAATTGCAAAAAAAAAACTAGGGTTTCAATTTTTCGACAGAAAAAACCTGACAAATATTCAGGTGTAAAAAAAAACCTTAACTTTTTTATTTCACATTTTAAAACCTAAGGTTTGTTTTTTTAGCAAAACAAACCCTAGCCAAAAATCAGTTAAATTTTAGCGGAGAAAAAATTATTTGTTTCACTTAAATGAAAATGTGATTGTTTCACCATCGTATACAAAATGGATATAAAAAAAAAACGAGATAAACGAAAAAAAGTTTTGTGATTTTGAACACTTTATCAAAGACTGAAGTTATGGATTTTAGGACAAATAATATCATCTTTGTTTGTGTTTTTTTTTGTTTTTCTCGTTTTTTCTTCATATTCTCTTTGATATACGACGATAAATCAAACCCGTTTTAATTTTATGTGAAATATGTCGTTTATCTCTGCTAAAATTTAACCGATTTTTCGGATAGGGTTCGTTTTGCTAAAAAAACAAACCTTAGGTTTTAAAATGTGAAATAAAAAAGTTAAGGTTTTTTTTTACACCTGAATATTTGTCAGGTTTTTTCTGTCGAAAAGTTGAACCCTGGTTTTTTTTTTGCAATTTTTCCCCTTTTATAACTTAAAGTATCCAAACTTAATTCCAAAAATACACAACTTTTCTAAGCACAAGAAGAAAAAAAGATGAAGAAGATAGAAGATCCATTACTAGTAAAAACCAAACAAAAAACAACAGAACAAGAAGAAAAAGACAAAAACAATAAACTAAGATGGGAGAAAATGAGTAAGGTAGCTTCAATGGCTGCACCAATGGTGGCAGTGAACATGTCTCAGTTTCTATTACAAGCAACTTCTACTATGATTGTTGGTCACAAGGACGAGCTTTCTTTAGCCGGTATTGCTCTTGGTAGCTCATTTGCTAATGTTACTGGTTTTGGTGTACTTGTAAGTTAAACTCATACTTTCTTGTTACTTTTTTGTTTTACTTATGAATCTATATTGAGAGTTTTCTTAAAACGGTATTAAAAAGGTTTTTTGTATGATTGTAGTATTACAATTTTTATTTATCAAAATATTTTGGCCAACATATCACAAACCTAAAAGGAAATTTTACCATTTTAAAATTGGAAAAATGCCAAAAAAATCATAAACTTTCAAAGTTTCTCCACTTTAATCTTGAACTCCGTTAGTCCAGTCAATGTTGGGACCAATTCGGATAAGTCAACATAAGTTTGTGATTTTTATGAAAAGTCAACACAAAGTTAAGGATTTAAATAGAAAATTGAAAGTTCATGATTAAAATGGAGAAATTTTGAAAGTTGATGATTTTTTTGGTATTTTTTTCTTATAATTTAGGATATAGTTTTCGTGTTTAGAATTTTAACTTTTAATGTTTTGATTCATTATTTTGCAATGTTCTTGTAAGATGTTATCATCATCTGGATTTACGTTACTAGGCTTAAATTAAGATCTAATATTTTTAGTCCCAAAATATGATTAACACATTTTTGTAACAATTTTTACAGTTTTGAATTTATTTTTCATTTTGATTTGGTATTTAGTTTTAAATGTTTAGTTTTGAAAGGGTAGGATTTAGTTTTCATGTTTTAGGATTTAATTTCGATGGTTTTAAGCTATTTATAAATTTTAGTCTTTTTGGTAAACACAAATTTAGTGGTATTAACAAAATATGATATTAACAAAATTATACACAATAGTTTGGACTTTCAGGAGCATTAGAAACACTATGTGGTCAAGCATATGGAGCAAAACAATATCACAAGCTTGGATCTTACACTTTCACATCAATGATTTTTCTATTAATCATATCTTTTCCGATTTCACTTCTATGGATATTCATGAACCAAATCTTGATTTTACTTCACCAAGACCCTCAAGTAGCCGAGTTAGCTTCGGTTTATTGCCTATGGCTCGTACCGGCATTGTTTGGTTACTCAATTCTCGAGTCATTGGTTCGGTATTTTCAATCACAAAGCTTGATTTTTCCAATGGTCTTGAGCTCATTAGTTGCACTCTGTTTCCATGTGCCTCTATGTTGGCTAATGGTTCATAATTTTGACTTTGGAGTCAAAGGAGCCGCGGTTTCTATTGGTATTTCGTATTGGCTCAACGCGGTTTTTCTTTGGTTTTATATGAAACACTCTTCCCGGTGCGTCCAAGCTCGGATTTATATGTCCAAGGATGTGTTTGTTCACACCAAAATATTTTTTGAATTCGCGGTTCCTTCTGCAATGATGTGTTGGTAAGTATCTATAGCTTTGTAGATTCTTTTAGTTAACCAAATGATGGTATTCTAGTGGTTATCATGATGTGATTTTTTCCCTAGACAT
Organism: Cochlearia excelsa; assembly: GCA_963556525.1. NCBI lineage: Eukaryota > Viridiplantae > Streptophyta > Magnoliopsida > Brassicales > Brassicaceae > Cochlearia > Cochlearia excelsa. The sequence continues at coordinate 44,899,904 of OY748327.1, read as the reverse complement.
ATATTTGTTTTGTGGTCTTATGATCATGACCGATTATGAGATTTATGGAACCATAAACGATTTAGTAGAAAGTAGTAATACATTTTCATAATATTTGGGGTCATGAGATGTTTATTTGTTGATTCTTTAAAATTTTGGGGCAAGGCCAATATTATAACTGAGTTATTTTATAAATTATAGTGTTATTAATTTACAAAATTATTACTTATATTGAAAAACAAATTTGGAACCATAAAAAAATATTAATGATTTATCAAAATATTAATTTATAGAGTATTAATTTACAGAATTACTAATTACATTGAAAACACAGTTTACGACTGTTAAAAAAGTATTAGTTTTTCGATTTATTGGTTTTATTAAGTACTAATTTAAAGAGGTTGTATAATTTATGATGAAACTTTCTCTTTTTTCTGCTTTCACTAACCTTTTAAACAATAATTTGTTGTTGTTTATCTTTTCTTAATAGCCTTGAGTGGTTGGCTTTCGAGGTGATTACATTGTTGTCTGGTCTTCTACCAAATTCTAAGCTCGAAACATCGGTTATTTCGATTTGGTAATGAATTGAAGCACAAAAAATGTACAAATGTATCTTTTGTATACTTTCTTTAATTTTAATAAGCCTCTGAATTTTGGGATTAAGCAGCCTCACAACCTCTTCATTGCATTACAATCTTGTAAATGGAATTGGTGATGCAGCAAGGTTTGCATTTTACTTTGATACTCTTAAATCCAAATATCCGCATAATTTCATGGGAAAATTCTCATATGTAAATCAAGTATCTTTTTTACCTAAATAGCACACACTCTCTAAATATTTTCAAATACTATTAAAAAGTTTTTTTTAAAACTTATTGTAAACCTTAAAACTAAAGTTTTTTACCTTCAAAACTAAACCATAAACACTAAATAATGACGCAAATAATATACTAAAACTCTTTTTTGTATTTATGGTATGTTTGTAAGAAAAACCTTTTAATGGAATTTTTTGTTATTTTTAAGGGAATTTTGACAGAAAAAACTATAATAATATTTTTAAATTAAAAATTGTTTTGGTGGTTACAAAGAATTTGAATTTCTCTAGTTTCATTTTTTTAAAGAGTTTAATGTCTCATTTTTTCGATATTTGGTAGTACAAATGTGGCTAATGAGCTAGGAGCAGGGAACCCACGAGGAGCGCGTGACTCTGCTTCAGCTGCGGTTATAATCGCAGCTGTTGAATCGGTTGTTGTGAGCTCTACTCTCTTCTTTTCGCGTAATGTGTGGCCATATGCTTATAGCAATGTGGAGGAAGTAGTTCATTATGTGACTGATATCACACCAATTCTTTGCATCTCAATCCTTATGGACAGTTTCTTAATCGTACTCTCCGGTTAGTCTTTCTTAACCGGATAGTTAGGCAAAGGATGCCACTACCCATTATTTTAGTGGCAACTAAAAAAATATACTTCTACTTTTGCAAGAAACACACACTTTAAGTTCAATTTTATAATTCAGTTAAATATATTTAACCTAAATACACCATAAACACTAAACATATATCTTTCAAAACAAAATCATAACTAGTAAATATGAAATCCAAATAAAAAATAAAACTCATTTGACCCATTAAAAGGGTGAATGCTTAAAAATAAATTATTATATGTGTAGTTTTGTAAGGTAGTGTTTAAAAATTGGACAATTACAAAACTACACCGTTTGAATTGTATTTCACAAAACTACACTATTTCAATGTCAATTTTCAAAACTAAATCTAAACATCCAAAATAAAATTCAATTAAACTCTAACCACACAATCTCACCCATTTAATACTATACCCTAAACAATAATTAGCGAACCCAAATAATTTTTTTTTAATTTTGATAACTTTTAAAAGGGTAAATCAACCATTTAAAATTTTAAAAGAGTGTAAATATGTAAAAATATTGAATTAGGTGTAGCTTTGTGAATGGAAGGTTAAAAGGGTGTAGTTTTGTGAATTCATCTTTAAAAATGTGTAGTTTTTTCTATTCTCATTATTTTACAAGAACAAAAAATCGTTTTAACATTTTTTAATCGATTTTGTTTTAAAATATATAATGTGAAAATAAGAGTAACTTTCAATAAATAATAAATTAGATATACATCTTTTCTATTATTAAAACAATCTTTCAATGTTTTCATTTAGGGATTGTGAGAGGAACAGGGTGGCAAAAGATAGGAGCTTATGTAAATATAACTTCATATTATATCATTGGTATACCTATTGGCCTTGTATTGTGTTTTCATCTTCACTTCAATGGGAAAGGACTTTGGTCCGGTTTAGTATCAGGATCAACAATACAAACACTAATCCTATTTATTGTTGTTGGATTCACAAATTGGAACAAAGAGGTAAATCCCAACCGCGGTTTTTGTTTCCGTGTTCTAAATCATTTATTCGATATTCTAGAAATGTAGCTAATATATTTTCTTTTTTCTCTTGTTTGTGATAATTTTGTAGGCAAACAAGGCTAGGGAGAGAATACTTGATGATGAGAAAGTTGTGGATACATGTCTCATTGGTTAATTAAAGAGAATATAAACTATGGTTGATGAATACTGAATGTTTATTTAGTGTGAGTTTTGTTTAAGAAACTTCAAGAGTTTTTAGATTTTGGAAATGTATGGGATCTAAAAAAGTTAATAAATTAATTAGTATTGCATTTGATTCAAAATGGTTTGGGGTAACATCCCTAAGATATTATATGCGAAGTGATTTTGGTTAAAAATCTTACGTGGCAACACCACAATGAGTTTCAGCTAATAAAATGTGACGTGGAAGGAGTATTCAATAACGACCAATAGAATAGACAACAAAGCAAAAACATTGACAAAAATATTTAAAACGTAAAAAGGTTTTTAAGGCCCAATATTAAGAGATATATGCAAACCTAATAACAAAATTTTATAAGTTAAAGATTTTTTTTGTAAATATCACAAAATCTTAAATTAGTTTTAAACTTTGAAAAACACTAAAACCCTTTAAATTTAGACCATACTCCCCTTTAAACTGTATCCTAAATCCCTAAGATATTATATGTGAATTGAAGTGATTTTGGTTAAAAATCTTACGTGGCAACACCACAATGAGTTTCAGCTAATAAAATGTGACGTGGAAGGAGTATTCAATAACGACCAATAGAATAGACAACAAAGCAAAAACATTGACAAAAATATTTAAAACGTAAAAAGGTTTTTAAGGCCCAATAATAAGAGATATATGCAAACCTAATAACAAAATTTCATAAGTTAAAGATTTTTTTTGTAAATATCACAAAATCTTAAATTAGTTTTAAACTTTGAAAAACACTAAAAACCTTTAAATTTAGACCATACTCCCCTTTAAACTGTATCCTAAACACAACAAAAATTAAACTATAATAGTGTTAAAACTCGTTTTTGTATTTGTGGTATTTTTGTAAACTAAAAGTTTTTTTGTTAAAGTGTAAACTAAAAGTTTTTAGTGATATTTTGATATTTAAAAGGGATAATTACAAAACTACACCATTTGAATTACATTTCACAAAACTACACCATTTCAAAATTACTTCACAAAACTACACCTATACACTCAAAATTAAATTCAAATAAACTCTACCCACACAATCCTACCCCCTTAATACTATACCCTAAACACTAATTAGTAACCCAAATGAAAATATTTTAATTTTGATAATTTATTAAAGGGTAAATCAAGCTTTTAAAATTTTGAAAATGTGTAAATATGTGAAAAAATTGAATTAGGTAGAGTTTTGTAAAGGAATGGATGAAATGGTGTAGTTTTGTGAATTCCTATATTTAAAAACCTTTTAATGTTTCGGAAAAAAAAACATTTTAGTGGTATTGTTATGAAAATTTTTGTAATGGTATTTTCAAAAAGAAAATTGTGGTATTTTAAGGAATTTCTTGATTGTTTGCTTGAATAATGTTACATAACTTCATGTGAGACTTGTGTGGTCGAGTTACTTGACTTATAAGTTTAAAAATGTTAGTGGTTATCTACCTTTAGCCTTATGTTTTACTAGGTTGAGACGCACCGGTAATTTTTTAATTAGTTTTTGATTTGGCTATTAACTTTAGTTACATCTTATGTGTTTTTTAGTTTAATCAGCATGTGAACTTGATATCTAGTTGTTGTAGGGGTAAAACGGTCAAGGTATAAAGTAGATGGATTTTTCGGATTGCTATAACGAAGTTGGTTCGAAATTTGTATACGAAGAAGGGTCGGAATTCTCGTTATGACAACTATGGTTCGGAATTATTGTTCGCTAGAGATAGCGAACGCTTTTTATAATGTTAAAGATAGCGAACAGAGTGTGGCAAAGATTCCGAACAGAATACAGACAGAGGTGCCGAACGAAATGTAGGTAGATATGCCGAACGTAAATACAGTCGATAACGTCGAACTAAAAAGATAGTAGGTTTTAAATCTTTGTTTCTCGCCGTAGATTTCTCTCTAGAATGCGGACCTCTTTCTCTGAGCAAGATCTCTGCTATTTATAATAAATGCCCTTCTTGGCATATTCTTTTGGTGCGCGATCTCCGTACAGACCCCCATACCGCAGAACAGTGTGCTATTGCAGGGTCGTTCGGTTCGGCGCTCCATTAATGTTCTGTCAGAGCGCCGTTCGGCGCTCCATAAATGCTCTGTCAGAGATGACGTGGTGCTGCAGTTTGCTTAACGGGCCTGATTCTGATTTGGGCTTTTGACCTATTCATTCGGCCCGGTGGGTTTTATCATATCGGGCTTCTCAAATGGGCCTGGTCATGTTGGGCCTTTCAGGCCCACCCATAACATTAGTCCCTCCCCGGTTCGTTTCAGAGAAGGTGAAACGATTCGTGTTTTTTTTGACTTTGGCGTGTTTGAGAAGTCTCGCGTCGTTTTTGGCCGTATCGTTGGGTGCCACGTCATCGTAATTTTGTAATGATGATGTTCCTTCGCATGTTTCGATGGTGTCTTTTCGTCTTTCTTCGCTTCCCCTTAAATAGTTCTCTTCTGGGTTTATTCTTTTCATTTCTTATTTCTCCGCGCGAATTCAGGTATTTTCTCTCTCTTCGAACTCTTCCTCTCTCTAGATTTTCTTTAGCACAAAATGTCTTCTTCGTCGTCGGATTCTTCGTCTTCGGGTTTGTCGTCTATGAGTTCGGGGGATTCTTTGTCTCCCGAACACCTTCGGCGCCTAGAAGCGTTAGAGAGGGGATCTCCCAGCGCCGAAGTGAGTCGGGAGAACTCTCGGCTTGCTCCCTCGCCCAGACTCTGCTTGCGACCGTTCTTCGGAACAGGTTACTTCGGTACCTGGTGGATTTGTCATCGATCCGATGGCGCGGACGCCTCCTCGCGAGCGGATAGAAGTTCCTCATCTCATAGATGAAGAGATTACTCATCCGCCTTTGGTTCGGCGGGATAATGCAGGGGGAACTCGAACGTCTCCCAAGGCTGGAGCTAAGAGGCCAAAGAGGCCGCGGAGAATCAATTCGTTTGCTTCGTCAACGAGTCGGTTCGACGATGGGCTTGGTTCGATTCAGGATGTCTCCGGAGCTGGCGAACCCTTGGAGATTATCGAACCGGAGGCAGGTCAGTTGCCCTGGCATTGTCCTCTGGGATATATTTGTCTCTACGAAGCGGCTTTTACCGAGGCGGGAATGTGGTTTCCCTTGCCTCGGCTTCTGATCGCTTACTGCGAGCGGAGAGGAATGGCCATCTCTCAGCTGACCGCGCCGTGCCTCCGGAACTTGGTGGCTGTGGTTTTGGCAGCCAAGGAACTCGGGTTTGAGATGACGCCTGCGTGTTTCGATGAGATAACGACGACGCAGGCGAATGCTTCGCTTCCGGATACTTATTCGATCTGCTGGCTAAAAGGGTATCGGCTCACTTCGGATCGTCACGTCAAGTTCACGGGCTGGTGGAAAAAGTATTTCTTCGTCAAGATCAGTTCGGCCTCCGTTCTTGACGTTGATAGGGAGTACCGAACGAAATGGGCCATCGTTATTGGTAGGTGTCTGAGTCTCTTCTTTTATTGTACGCTTTTGGCTAACCTTTTCTTTTTGTTGTTGCAGATCGTCATCTTACGATCGTCCCTTTTCCAGAGGATTACAATACGTACAAGGACCAGTTGAGGCGCCGAACCGAAATCCCTTGGACCGAAGTACTCGAACAGCAGAGTCGTTACTGGGCATCACTGAAGGGTAAGATTTGTTCGACATATGTACATATATTTATATACATTATTCTCCACTTTGCTTATTTTGTTCGGCCATTTTTTAGAGTCGTGGTCGCTCGACGCTCAAGACAACCTCGAAGATTCTTCTGACGAGTTCGATCAAGAAGACGAACGCAAAAAAGGATTTGAGATGATGAACTCCCGTAGTCTCCCGTCTCTTTTTGGTGAACCGGTCCCTGATCCACCGGCTAACCCCGAAGCTGTTATGCTTTCGGAAACTCGGGCCACGCGAGCTCGAGATGTGTTGGGAGATAGCCAGGCCAACCCTCGCGTCAAGAGGGTGCGTACCGGTGGGTCGATCGCTCCGGTCGGGGATAGGTCGGAGGTTCGTGAGGTTATCTCCGGCGGGGATCCTGTCGTTGCGGCCTCGGATCCTAATGTGGCCTCCGAGGTTGGGGGCGAACCGAGGGTCGCCCGGTCGGCGAAGTAGGTGGAACTGGTGGAGCGGATCAAGCGATTCCGGCTGTCACCAACGAGGTGGTCGCGGGGGTTCCGACAAGTGGTGACGGTCATGCGTTTGAAGAGCCGGGGGTTGGTTCGACTGACCCGGTGATTCCTCAAGAGGGGGACAACGATGTTTTTACTTCGTCTAGTCTGCCCCTTTTTAAGGGAGGTGACTTCGCCTTCCGTCTCGGCAAGGATAAACCTACGAGTTTGAGTTCGTCTACGAAGGGGATTCCCCCTTTCTTAACAATGGCGAGGCTTGTGCTGGTTTTAAACATATGCTCTTCGAATCGCACGAGGAGGAATGTCCGCCGAGCTCGCTAGTTTTTGAGGACGAGATTGCTGCGCTGGCTCGTCTCGAACAAAGGGTGAGTTTGGCTTAATTTGGGTCGGCGCTATTACCTTTTTCCTTATGATTTAATTCTGGTTTTCGTTTTAGGTCGCTTATAAGCGGACGAAGCTCTCGTACGACTATGAGAATCTCCTTGTCGCCGAACGATCGAGGGCCAAGCTGGCGGAGGATGCCAAGTCGCTGGTAGAGAAGGAGAGGGATGAGGCTCGGGCCGAGGTCGTAGAGCTCAAGAAAAAGCTTCGTCATGCCAAGAGGGAGAAAACGGTGAAGACGTTGAGGGAACAGCTCGCGAAATCCGAGGCTGACAACGTTCGTTTGAAGGCGGACCTTGAGGCAATGACTTCTTCGTCAGAAGCTAAGAGGTCGGAGCTGGAGTTGCTTCAAAAGACTGCGGACGAGGTTTCTTCCGAACTTGAGGCATATAAGGCGAGGTATAGCGAGTTGATCGCGTATAACAACCAAGAGGTTGGAAGGCTTCGGAGTTCTCGTCTGGAGTATGTGGAAGCGGCCAGGTTGCAGTTCGCCAAATTCCGTGAGGCATCTGAGGCACGTCTTGGTCGGCTGAGGGACTTTCTTGCCGAAGAGGAGTTCGTTCGCGATAACTTCTTGCTTTGGAACCAGTTGAAAGGTATTTTCGATACCTTGGCGATGATCCAAGATAGGTATCAGTTGGTTCCCCCGAGTGATTTCGTCGATACTCTTCGCGCCAGGAAAGAGAAGCTTAAATCTTGGTTGGACGAGAGGCCGACAGTGACGTACTCGGCCTCTGACTTCGAGCTCCCCGGGGATTTGGGAATTGACTCTGTTCCCGAGCTGTCCGTGTATGATGAGGATGACGAGCAACTCGAAGACGAAGCTCAGGGGGCGAACGAGCGGCTTGAAGACGAAGCTCAGGGGGCGAATGAGCAAATCGGCTGCGGTGCGGCGGACGGCGCCGATGGTCAATCCTCGGGCCAAAATTAGTCCCAATTTCTTGTAATTTTTATTTTTGGTCGACTGTTGGGGTCGACCTTGTAGCTCGTATTAATGTAATCGCTCCTTTTTAGTTCGTACTTAATATTAATGAAATAACTTTTCCGTTCTTGATTTTCTTCGCTTTCTGAATTGTTTTCCACTTGGTCCGGAATATGGTGGAATTTTGTTCGGAGGTGCGAGGAACTCGGCTTTCTTGGTTTCGGATTGGGCCACTGCAGGGACGAGCCTTACCCTGCAAAGGTGGATGATCGGTCCACCGCACTCTTGCGGAGTGGCTAACATACTTTGCACCTTTGAAAGTGGCTGACTGCGGTTCGGACCGGCTTTGAGTCTTCGAGCGCTTTTTGCTAAGTGACTAACTTACGGAGCGCGACTTTCGTTCGTTAGTTCTTTTTGCTAAGTAGCCAAGTATAGATCGGCGGACGATCTGAGCGATGGGCTCGTTAGTTATAAGCACAGGGCTTGTGTGACGGAGCGTTGAGCTCGTGAAGTCTTGAGTGCGGAGCTCGTGGATTTTAAGATGAAAAGATTTTTTTTTTTATTTTATAGATGTGCCTTGTGAAAGGCTGCCTACGTACCCCAAAGAGGATCAAGCCAGTTGTAGTTCGATTATTACAATGGTTCGGACTCGTGTTGAGTCCGGTTTTTTTTTTTTTTTTTTTTTTTTTTTGTTTGTTGCCTTCGTCTTCGTCTTTGTCTTCGTTCCTTCCATTCTCGTTGTTTTGACCTTCGGCTGTTCCAGGCTTCGTTTTCGGCTTCGTCTTTTAACTTCGTCTAATGATAGAATCTCTTCAGGTGCATTGCGTTCCAGGATCGCGGGATTTCCTTGCCTGACATCTCCATTAGTTCGTACACGCTGGGCCGAACTACTTTTGATATTAAGTATGGACCTTCCCACTTTGCTCCGAGCTTGGTGATAGGTCTTTCGGCTGTATTTTCGAAGACCTTTCGCAGTACCAGGTCGCCTTCTTCGAAGTGTCGTCCCTTGACTTTTTTGTTGTAGTATTTCGCCGCCTGGTGCTGGTAATTCTGGATCCCGAGCAAGGCGTTGTGCCGTTGTTCTTCGGCGTAGTCCAGTTCGTCTATCATCATTTCCTCGTTTGCTTCGGGATGTTGAGTCAACATGAGACGTCTTATTCCTGGAACGTTTGCTTCGGCTGGTGACATTGCCTCCATTCCGTGGGATAGCGAGAAAGGTGTTCGACCTGTTGCGCTTCGCGGACTCATTCGGTGCGACCAAAGTACACCTTCCAGTTCGTCTGCCCAGAGCCCCTTTTTAGCTTCGAGACGCTTTTTGATTCTGTCGAATATCGTTTTGTTCGTTGCTTCGGCTTGGCCGTTCCCTTGTGGATATCTCGGAGTGGACTTGTTCAGTCGTATATTCCATTTTGCGCAAAAGGCTTCGAACTTCTTCGATACGAATTGTGTCCCGTTGTCCGTGACGATTTCGTAGGGGAGTCCGTGACGACAGATGATGTATTTCCAGACGAAATTTTGAACCTTGGCCGCGTCGATGTCTGCGTAAGCTTTTGCTTCGACCCACTTGGTGAAATAGTCGGTCACGATCAGGATGTACTTCCGCTGTCTTGAGGACGGCAAAGGTCCTACGATGTCCATTGCCCAACGCATGAAAGGGTACGGGGCGGTTGCCGAACTGAGTAGTTGAGTCGGGTTATGCTTGATATCTCCGTGCCGTTGGCATTTCTCGCACTTCATGGCGAAGTCTGCGCAGTCCTTTTGTAACGTCGGCCAATAGTATTCGTGGTTTTTAACCTGAAGAGCTAACGTTCGTCCTCCAGAATGGTTTCCTACTCCACCCTCGTGTGCTTCGCGAAGTACTCTTTCGATTTCATCATCGGCGATACAAAATAGAAGGACTCCCGATGCGCTCCACCGGTAAAGGCGGTTTATGATCATCGTGTAGCGGGCTGATCTGCTTTTCACGCGGCGAGCTTCCCATTTGTCTTTTGGTAATGCTCCGTGTGAGATATACATCATGATTTCGATCCGCCAGTCTGTTGGTTCGGTTCGTCCTTGCTGGTTATTTTCTGTTCCGGGTGGAGAATTCGGTATTCCTTCGGCGAAGTCATCTGCTTCGTCTATATCGTGGCCGATGATGGCACATACACCCTTCGGCAGGTTGATGCTCGGATGTTCGATGCATTCGATCGGGATGGTTCGCCGCAGGGTTGGGTCAGAGGTCGAGGCCAAAGCTGCCAATGCATCTGCGGACGTGTTTTCTTCCCGAGGGATCTTTGTGATAGTGAAGGAGACAAAATTTTCTTCCAGGGATTTGACAACTCGCAAATAAGCCTCCATTCTTTCGTTTTTGGCGTCGAACTCTCCGCTGAATTGGCTGGTTACGAGTTGTGAGTCGAAGAAGGCATCGAGTTCTTTGACTCCGAGTTCGAGAGCCAATCGCATTCCGGCGATTATAGCTTCGTATTCTGCTTCGTTGTTGGAAGCTTTGAACGCGAGTCGGAATGATTGCTCAAGAACTTCACCCTTTGGTGATCGCAATGTTATTCCGATTCCCGATCCGTGCTGGCTAGATGATCCGTCGGCATGTAAGGTCCATGTGTTCTTCTCTTCGGCGATTGTCATCTCTGGGGGTAGCTCGATGAGGAAATCGGCGAGGACTTGAGACTTTGCGCTCGTTCGCGGTTTGTACTCGATATCGTACTCACTTAGTTCGACCGCCCACTTGGCAATACGACCTGACTGGGTTGGACTGTGCAAGATAGTTCGCAGTGGTTGGTTCGTCAGGACGACAATCGAATGAGATTGGAAATAAGGTCGGAGCTTTCTTGCTGATGAGACGACCGCGAGTGCCAACTTTTCCAGGGTCGGATATCTGCTTTCTGCTCCGTCTAAGGCCTTGCTTGTGTAGAATATCGGTCGCTGGTCGCCGCGGTCTTCCTTGACTAGCACGCTGCTCACCGCCGATGTTGAGATGGCGATATACAGGTAAAGAGTTTCCTGATCGACGGGTTTTGCGAGGATCGATGAAGTTGAGAGATATTCTTTGAGCTGTGCGAACGCCTCTTCGCACTTGTCGTCCCATTCGAAGCGTTTGTTGCCTTTGAGGAGTTGGTAGAAGGGGAGACATTTGTCCGACGACCTTGATATGAAGCGGTTTAGTGCGGCGATGCGTCCGGTCAGTCTCTGGACTTCCCTTGTTGTTCGGGGCGAAGGGAGATCCTTTATCGCTGAGATCTGCTTCGGATTTGCCTCCTGATGTGACGCCGAACGTACACTTCGTCGGGTTCAGCTTCATCCCGTATTGGTTGAGCGTTGCGAAGCAGGTCTCGAGATGATCGACGTGGTCCTTTGCTACCAACGATTTGACCAGCATATCGTCTATGTAGACTTCCATCGTATCGCCCAGCTGGTCGGCGAACATTCGATTTACGAGCCGTTGGTAGGTTGCTCCGGCGTTTTTCAGATCGAAAGGCATGACTTTGTAGCAGTAGGTGCCTCGGTCGGTTATGAACGAAGTCTTTTCGCGGTCTTCCGCGTGCATCATTATTTGATTATACCCCGAGAAGGCGTCCATGAAGGACAGTAGTTCGTTTCCAGCGGTTGCCTCCACTATTCGATCTATGTGCGGCAGAGGATAGCTATCCTTCGGGCATGCCTTGTTGAGGTCGGTGAAGTCGACGCAGACTCGCCACTTCCCGTTCTTTTTCTTTACCACGACCGGGTTCGCTAGCCAATCGGGATATCTTACCTCGTCAATCGACCCGGCCCCTATGAGACGTTCGACTTCTTCGTTAACTGCTTGGGCGTGCTCGGGTCCCAACTTTCTTCTCTTTTGTTTGATCGGTCTGAAAGTTGGGTCCACGTTGAGTTCGTGGCAGGTAATGCTCGGATCGATTCCTGGCATGTCTTCCGTGCACCATGCGAAGGTCTTGCAGTTGCGCTTCAAGAAGTCTATCAGTTCGTTCTGCAGAGCAGGTTCGAGGTCGGCGCCGACTCCGACGCACCGAGTGATGTCGCTGAGATCGACGTTGACTTGTACGATTTTGTCGAGCTTCGGGGCTTCCTCGCTGGTCACTTCGTCGTATTGTGTTTTCGCGCTTCCCGACTTTGTGATTTTGTCAGCGTGGATTCGAACCACCTCGTTCGTCATTTTGAGTGGATAGGCTTCGGCGTTCGCCTCTTCGTCATGGATGATTGCGCATGACTTCCTTATCTTTAGTTCGGCGATGAAACAGCTTCTCGCCACACGCTGGTCTCCGCGTATTGTCTGAGTTCCGCTCGGACTTGGGAACTTTAGACACTGGTGGTATGTGGACGGGATAACTTCCATGGCGTGGATCCATGGAGTTCCCATGATGGCGTTATAGATCGCCGGTGTATCTATGACGTCGAACTTCACCAGCTTTGTGACGCCTCCGATGTGTACTGGGAGTTTGATGGTTCCCAGGGACATGGTAGTTTCTCCGTTGAAAGCCGTCAACGGCTTTCGGTTTGGCTTGATGGTGTACTCCTTGAGCTCCATCCTCTGCAGCGTACTGTAAAATATGAGGTCGACCGAGCTGCCGGTGTCGACCATGACCTTAGCTACTTCGCAATCTGCGATAAGTAGTTCGACGACTAAAGGGTCGTTGTGGGGGAAGGCAACACCAGAGTTATCACGTTCGCTGAACGTAATTTCTTTGCTGGGACGGTCGGAGACGTCGCTGGTGCTGGCCCATTTGACTGCGGCGATCGTTCCGCGCTGCGATCTTTTGATCGACCTAACCGAATCGTTGCAATCGACAAGACCTCCAATTATCATACTGATCTTCTTGCGCGCCACCTTGGGCGGGCCGGGAAGTTCTTCCCGCTCTCTTTTGTCAGACGATTCTGGAGCCCTCTCCTGATCACGTTCGGATTCGGGCCGAATGTACGTGTAGTTGGCTCGTCTCTCTTCCGAGGTCGGTAGCCTGATGTTTCCGTTGCCGTACTCCCGCAGGAGGAGACTTTGAAGATATCTGCATTCTGCCGTCGAATGCCCATCTTGCTTGTGTAAATTGCAATGTTTGTTCGTGTCGCGGCTGTTGGGTCGTCCGTTGTTCGGATAATTTCCCGAACCATTTCTACTTTGTTGATCGCCCTGCGATCCTCTGGATACGGGGCTTCTATTTTGATAGGTCCCCCTGTTCTGATGTCCCGAACCGCTTGTCGACCGATTAGGTTCTGGGCGAGATACATTGTTGATGGCTTGCCTTTCGAACTCTTCGTCGTCAATCAGATGGATTCGGGTGTTTTTGCTCTTGTACTCCGCGTCGTAATGTTGTCGCGGTTCGCGGTGCTCCTCTTTCACCCTCTCCTTATCCTTCGAGCGTGTTTTGAGGGACGCATGCTTCTTGGTCAGAGCGGCTTTTTCTTCTTCTAGCTTTATGTAGGCTGTTGCCTTATGTAGGGCATCCTCTAAAGCTTTTGGTTCGTTCGTTGTGAGTTCGTCGCGGAACTGTGACTCGAACCATAGTCCGTTGCGGAGGGCTTGGATGGCTACGTCGTCTGATACTTTGATTTTGGAGGCGATCTCCTTGAACCTTTCGACGTACTTCCTCAGGGTTTCTCCTTCTCCCTGGGTCATCCCCCATAGATCGGCGATCGACTTTTCCTTGTGGATATACATGGAATAGTGCTTCAGGAACACGATCTGGAGCTGATGGAAGTTGCCGATCGAATTAGGGGCCAGTCGATTGAACCATCTTTGTGCCGCTCCTGTCAAGTTCTCGACGAACAGCTGACAGTATCCTGCGTCTCGCAGTTCGGGGGCGATCTGGGCTCTGCCCATTGATATTGTGAATGTCGTGACGTGTTGGACTGGGTCCGTCGTCCCGTTATACTTTGGGATGGTGATTTTTCCCGGTGCGGGATGTAAAAACGAGTGTTATATATCCGTCGTGAAAGGAACGCTCCGTGCCTCGGGATGTCGTAATACGCGTGAAAGGCCGATTTCTCGGCGCCGCCGCCGATTGCTTCATGGACTCGAGAGCTCATATCGTTCAGTTCTTGCCTCATTCGCTCGAACTCATAATCTCTGGCGGTTGGTGTTGCTTGGGTGTTGTATGCCCTGGCATCGTTTATCGTTCGCCGGAGATGATGATTCTGGTTATCTTGTTGATATCCGCTCGGACCAGAAAAATTCATCGCGGCGGTTGGATGTGCGAACGGTGGGGTTCCGTAAACCGTTGTTGGGTTATGGGCTCCGTAAGGAAGTCCGAACAGGCTGACGCTCATGGGAGGCGGGATTTCATGACCGTCGGTTCGCGTTGGCTGCGAGGTTTCTCCGAACAGGTTTCGTTGTACGCCCGGAGTGAGCTCGTTGGTTTGTTGTACCTGCGGCCCTTGCGTGGTGAGCGCTTCGAATCTCGCGTTCGTCGATTGGGTGAGAGAGTCCACCTTGCTGACCAGGCTTGCGAGGAGTTCGGTAATGCCGGGTTGAGCTACTTCGGCGCCATGGGTGATTATGTTTGTCCGCGGCGAGACGTTGGTGGTCTCATTCGTGATTCTGGACTCGGGGGTTCGATTGTTCGTGCGAACTAGGGGTATTTCCTGTACAATTGTTTGGACCGAAGGTGTGGCCTGGGGACCTGATTCGGGGTTCATCGGTGGGAGTCCCACTGTCGGAATCGCTCGTTCGGTTGCAAGGGCTTCTTGCAGAACGATCGGAATGTGTGCTTGATTGTCTTGTTGGTTCGCCATTGAACGAAGATGAGCGTTTGATTATAGCTTCGGGGTGCTGTTAAGTTGTCGTTAGCGTAAGAGATTTTCCTGACCGGCCCCACGGTGGGCGCCAAATGTTGTAGGGGTAAAACGGTCAAGGTATAAAGTAGATGGATTTTTCGGATTGCTATAACGAAGTTGGTTCGGAATTTGTATACGAAGAAGGGTCGGAATTCTCGTTATGACAACTATGGTTCGGAATTATTGTTCGCTAGAGATAGCGAACGCTTTTTATAATGTTAAAGATAGCGAACAGAGTGTGGCAAAGATGCCGAACAGAATACAGGCAGAGGTGCCGAACGAAATGTAGGTAGATATGCCGAACGTAAATACAGTCGATAACGTCGAACTAAAAAGATAGTAGGTTTTAAATCTTTGTTTCTCGCTGTAGATTTCTCTCTCTAGAATGCGGACCTCTTTCTCTGAGCAAGATCTCTGCTATTTATAATAAATGCCCTTCTTGGCATATTCTTTTGGTGCGCGATCTCCGTACAGACCCCCATACCGCAGAACAGTGTGCTATTGCAGGGTCGTTCGGTTCGGCGCTCCATTAATGTTCTGTCAGAGCGCCCTTCGGCGCTCCATAAATGCTCTGTCAGAGATGACGTGGTGCTGCAGTTTGCTTAACGGGCCTGATTCTGATTTGGGCTTTTGACCTATTCATTCGGCCCGGTGGGTTTTATCATATCGGGCTTCTCAAATGGGTCTGGTCATGTTGGGCCTTTCAGGCCCACCCATAACACTAGTGCTCTTTTTACATGCACGTCTTGTTTAGTTCAATAGGAAAACTTTTAACCAAAAAAAAATATATGTAATCAGGTGTCTTAATGTTTTTGGCATATTTGAATCTTATCTATTAAGTAGAACTTAATGCTTTAGTTTACTTTTGGACTTTTCAAGTATTGTTGTGCATTTTAGTTTAATTCTATGATGTTTTAGAAACAAATAATTTCATTAAAGGAAGATCACATTTAGTTTTATAAATATAAATTACGTCGTCCTAGGTTGTCCCCCTTCCCATCTTTTCTTAAATTTGCTAACTATTGATGCATTTTCTTCTTTATAAATGAGAGTTGATGCGGTTGATTCCAGTTGGAGTCTGCCATACGTGGAGTCATATTAATATTTATGCAATATATTTTGAAAATCGAAAAACATACCTAATAATTGAAGATCATATATTAAGATTTATCTTCGTATAGTCTTGGTATATGCTTTTAACCAAAATGAAGACTCTTTATAATTTATTCATACATAATTTTCTTCGAAATTCATTAGCTACATCATCCCATAGGGCCAACCGAACAATTATTTTCCTATTTATATAAACAAATATCATTTTTTGTGATTGATAATACATTTTCAAATTTAACATACAACTAACATGATATAAAGAGTTAGAAAAGTGGAATAAAAAATTAATATTTTATCTTTAATTTTTGTTAAATTGTTTGACATGGATTATGTATATTAGCATATGATGAAAGCAAATATATTAAAAACTAAGAAAAATTAGAATATTTGTTTGTCTAGAAAATATAATCAAACTATAATGAATCAATGGCTTATTTGCCACTTTCTCAAAAATGTTTGGCTTTTTTGCCATCCTTATTTTCTAGATTTTAAAAGACCAAAAAATCCATACAAAAAAAATATTTTTTAAATCTGAAAACACCAATATTTTTTTTAATTTTACGGATTTGATAAAAATATTTTAAAAATTGAAAAACAAATTTTAAATATTTTTGATAAAATCATCCAAATATGATTATAAAATCGGTTTTAAAATATTTTTTTGAAATGTTTTAGGGTTTAGAAATCAAAATTCAACCCCTTGGGTTCGCAAATCCAAATCCAAGATATTTCGATTAGTTTAGGGTTTAGATTGTGAATTTTGGATTTTTTATAGATCATTGGGTGGCAGAGAGATCATTTTTTTGGAAAAGTGGCAAATAAGCCTCGCGCTCAACTATAATGTATGACATTCTGATATTAAAACCGTTAAATTTGTAAAATTTTAACTGATTTTTATTAATAAATAAAAGTAATTATAAAGTTAACATAGATTTATTTTTATTCGTTGAAATAGTCTTTCTATTGGTTTTTGATTGTTCTCTTGAAATCTAAGTTTTTCATCATTTTTTCGACTTTTAAACAACAATGTTTTACAATAAAAATTGATTGAATTAAGTCAAATAACATATCCAGTTTAATAATAACTTCCAAAAAACAATGGAAGGTCTTCAAACACTCTTTTAAAAACGTATAGTAACTCAATTTTTACAACATGCACTAATTGATATTTGTAAAAGAGAATAATTAAATGAAATCTTTTAGCATGACACCAATACAAAAATTAGAACTAACATGTATTTACGAAGGGGAAACCCTTTTTCATAGTTTTTGAAATGGGACGCTTTTTCGACGTTCCAAAAATCATTAACCTTGGAATCTTTTTTTGTGTTGTGCTCTCAAGAACACAAACCAAAAATAGAAAAAATAAAGGAAGATGAAAAGAATATCCATATGTTTAGTTTTTGTTATTTTCATGAAGAAAGAAAATGGTTAAGAGAATACTAATTTTGTGTGCTCTCAAGAACACAAACAAAAATAGAACAAATAAAAGAAGATGAAAAGAATCATCCATATTCTTAGTTTTGTTGTTCGAAGCAAGAATATGCTAGAGTAAATATTATTATTTTTGTTTGATTTTGTAGACAAACTTATTGTGGCTTTTATAAACACATATTGTTCCACTACTCACAAGTACTCACAAGTCATTATGGTGGAGGTTACAAAAATACTTTTTCAAAATTAATTTTAAATTGAAGATGAGAGTTATTCTTGGTCAATATTGTGAGAAATAAATTTCATTTGACTAAATTTATTTTGAGAAGAAAACTTTATAGAAAATGAAACCTTAAAATTGTAGTGAAGATATATTAAAAGTACTTATTGTAGGAATTTAATATTAAAGGTGAGTTTTAGTTTTAATTGTTTTTCTCACGTAAGTTGTTATCAAATTGTATTAAATTCTTTTGTAATACAATTAATTGTATTATACTTTCAGTATTTAATTTGATTTACTATTTAATTTTTAATATATTTTTTGTATTAATTTACAATATTTATGGAAAAAATTATATAATAGGCCTAAAATTTTGTAACGGTATTTTTGAGATAAAACGTTTTCTTTTAAATTGACATAATTTCATTTTTCATCTTTTATTTTGTTTGTGAAAAAAGTTATTCGATACAAAATTTACTTCCAAAAATCAAAGTACCATAATGACCCGCACGTGGATGGTGGAGGTTACGAAAATATTTTTACAAAATTAATTTCAAATAGAAGTCGGGAGTTATTCTTGGTCAATATTATAATAAATGAATATCATTTCACCAAAATTTATATTTCTGCTTTTTTATTTATTTATTTAATAGCATAATGTAACTACTATTATGGGGTTACAAAAATATTATATTTTTAGAATATAGTGATTGTGAATTTTATAAGATAATATTTTGTAACTAAAAGTATTCAATTTCACAACTTTTTTGTATAGAGGACACATGTCATTTTACAATTTTTACATATAAATTAAAATTTTAAAGTAGTATTATATCAAAGTAATGTGAATCATTTGTATTAAATTAACATATAATAGAAGATAATTTGACATTTATTGTTAATTTTTGAAAGAGGTGAAATATTATTAATTTTAGATTTTATGGAATTATGTGAATAAGTTTATTGTGAAGTCATGAGAAGGACACATGTCATGAGAAGAGAGAAACACGTGGCACCACCACATTGAAAGTTAAAAAAAACTTGTCTTAAATAGAAGATAATTTGACATTTATTGTTAATTTTTAAAAGAGGTATAATATATTCATCTATTTTATGTTAATTTAATGTCAAATTATCTTCTATTTTATGTTAACTAGGTGGTTTGACCCCGCGCGCATGGCGCGGACATAAATAAATTTCAAGAAAATTACATGAAAAATAATTAATATTGACATTTTTAAATGAATTCAAATGGTACATTAATGATAATTCAAACTATACGTTAAGATTACGATGAGGTAAACCCAAAATAAAAATGTTATAAATTATCCATAAAAATGAAAACATGAAAAATAACAAACTTCAAAAATGTGGTTTTTTGTTTTATGGTAGACTTATATGATTTAAAATACAAAATTTGTTTTATTTTTATAGTTTTTTCGCTTTTGAGAAACAATTATAATAATGACATGATATTTTATATAAAATTAATCCATTAAATTGAAATATTGTTACAAATGTAAGTTTGTATGCTACCAAAGCATATGTTTGTTACATATTCTCTTCTACAAAATAATAAGTTTGATACTTAAAGAGAAGTGAAAACTGTATATGTTCACAAACTAATTTGGTTAATAAAAATAAAGCGTATTCAACAAAAATAGTTTTATAATAATTAAAGAAAAACTCATTAATGAAGATGTTAATAATTATAATGGCTTTGGATTACGAAATATATAAAATTGTATGATGTGGTATAAAAAAAATTTATATTAACATATTTATAACAATAAATCAATATTTATCTAACATTTTAAACGAAATTAAGTTTATAATATTTACATAAATATTAGAAAACTAAGGATCAACTTGAATCAGAACGAATGTAAACAAAATCAGATGAGGTTGCATGTAGTATCATTTATAATAATAATAAATTATATTAAATTATTATATAAATTAAAATTCCTAAAATAATGACATCATATATAACTTTAGGAAAATATTATTGATATTTTGAAATATTAAATTAATAAATAATATATAATGATATAAACCATTGAAACATAAAAAGAAATTAAATTAAATTAGGTGTAGTTTTGTGAAGGAGGGATTGAAAGGGTGTAGTTTTGTGAATTCCTCTAAATAATATATGTGAATGAATGATTTATATCAATGGTGAATTGTTAATGATCTCAATGAATGATCTATGTGAATGATTTTTTCGTGAATGATTTTTGTGAATAATTTTTGTGTGAATAAGGTTAAATTTGTTATTTTAAGTACGAAAATCAAATTAAATTACCCAAAGTTTAATTATTACATCAAAACAGTTTATTGACAAATTATGTTTTAAAATGTATATAATACGTTAATTAACTCAAAAATAAAGGGATGATCATAAACAAAAATATAAAATTAATAAAAAATCAAAAAGTTCCTTAATTTTAGGAAATATAATTAAAACTTCGAAATATCAAATTAACAATAATATATGATGATATAAACTATTAAAAATAAAAGGGATCATCATAAACAAAAATATTAAATTAAAAAAATCAAAAAGTTCCTTAATTTTAGGAAATATAATTAAAATTTCGAAATATCAAATTGACAATAATATATGATGATATAAACAATTAAAAATAACTGGATAATCATAAACGAATAACAAAATAATAAATTAATAAAAAAATATATAAATTCTTTAATTTTTAATTTTAGAATATATAATTGAAATTTCGAAATATTAAATTAAAAAATTTAGGAAACATAATAAAAATTTCGAAATATTAAATTAATAAATAATATTTGAAGATATAAACTATTAAAAAATAAAGGAGATAATCATAATTTTAAAAAATTATAATATTGATAAAAAATAAATAAAATCATTAATTTCCTACAAAGTCTCTCCACTTGACACGTATGCAAAACTCCTTGCTATTTATTATATATGATTTTCACCACCCAATAAATACCCCAAAAAAGTTCTTAACAATTATATTCCAAACAATTTGCAAAAACATGAAGATCATCACACCATTAACATTTGTCGCCTTCACGATATTCTTGGCACTTTTGTCGGCCCCGACCAGATTCTTTGGGGCCATCCCTGGCCGTCCAACAATAAAATGTACGTCGGAAAAGTCGCTTGATATTTGCACTTGGTTTGTCAAAGAGGCTGCGCCGCCGCAGACTCAATGTTGTAGGCAGCTATGGGATCAGAAACATTGTTTGTGTAAATACATGGCTAAACCGGCGTTTAGAACGTTCATTAGCTCCCCAAATTATCGCAAAATTTTAGACACTTGTGGTGTAATTTTCCCCAAATGTTGAAGTTTTACAAAATAAACAATTCTTTTAGTTACACCCAATCTTTCACCATTGTTAGTTAAATATATGTATTTTTGTTGCACGGATTTGAACCTATAGGCAACAATTATATAGTAATAGAAACTACGAAGATGCCGTAAAATCATATACTATTGATGGCCATGTGTTTACGCTATTGGTAACGATTCCGATCCGGATGTTCATTAGCTTTGAGAGTATAACCCTTCCTTAGTGTGATATTGTCCGTTTTGAGACCTAAGACCTGCAAGGATTTGCCATTGGTTTCCTTCCCAAAATGCATCACATTAAATTGGAATTAGACTCTTTCTTATATATTAGATTTTCATTCTCTAAATATCTTATGTGAGACGAATGTTACACTACCACGATTGATTTTTTCCGTATATTAGCCACGGATTTTCTGTAATTATGTTTACAAATCCATATAAAAACAAGGAAAAATACTATAGTCACGATATTTTAGGTGATTTACTTCATATCTAGTTTTTCGTGGCTATATCGTTTTCTTTTGTGACTTTTCCGCGACTTTTCGTAACTTTTTGTTACGTTTTTTAAGGTAATGCATGAATATATGAAAAATTTCAAGTAGTCTTGTGCCAATACAATGAACAAAAAAAACTTGATCAACGATTAATTAATCACAAGGATGAAACACTAAGAAAAAGGGCTAGAAAGTTATGCGCTCACGAAAAAACACGAAAACTTTAGAATCCTTAGTCGAAATGAATCGATTGCAATGTGAAAGCTTACTACCTTTAGTTTTAAGGCTCTTTTTGCATGACAACTAGTTACGTTCACGTTATTTAACCATATGCAAAAACATGCATTATACATTTTTTATGCCAAAACCCAAACCCAATAAATACCAAAACAAGAATACAAAATGTTCCTCAAGAAAACAAAAACGTACATTAATACATAACACAACTAAAATATCAAAAACATGAAGACCACCTTATCATCATCCTTGCTACTACTCATAGTTTTTGTCGCGATTTCGACATCATTACCACTTGTAATCAAATCCGAGAAGACAGGGGATGCAAGCAATGTAGGAGTAACATGTGATCCTAAGCAGCTTCAGCCTTGTCTACCCGCGATTACGATAGGTGGTTCGCCTTCAGGACCATGTTGTGGAAAGCTCAAAGAGCAACAATCATGTCTTTGTGGTTTTGCTAAGATCCCTGCTTTTGCTCAATACATTAGCTCACCAAACTCTCGCAAGGTTCTTGCTGCTTGTGGTGTTACTTATCCTACTTGTTGAAAAAACTATTAGAGATTTAATAAATATATAAATATATTAAAGTGAGAATAAAATGGCATCATATTAGATGTGTTGTGGAGTAATGTGCTGGGTTGTATATTTATGTAATAGTTTATATGGTTAAATAAAGTTTAATTTGTACTACGATTTATTCAGTGGTACATCATGGTTCTATGTTTTTTACAAATGTTTTCTATATTTATATATACTATGATACAATCCGCGCGTTGCGCGGGATATCCGTCAATATTTTATAGTAATTTCAAAAAATATTTATATTTTGTTTATAGCGGTTTGAGGTTGATATTGTAAAACATTTTAATATTGTAATAGGTATATGGTTTGACATCAAATATAAACAACCCATTTTATTTTACCAAATTAATAGGTATATGGCGTAACTCTTTAATGGATGTTTTAATTTATTATAAAACTATTAGGATATCAATATGCGATGAAATCTAATTTTACAAACTTTTTAATTTAAAGAGAAATAAAGATTGTTGTGTATCCTTTTTAGTTTCTTTACTATTAATCATTTATTTTTGTTCACTATACATTTATTTCTGTTTTACGTGGAGATTTTAATCGGTTTTTTTAAATTGCATCATAGTTTGTTTTGTTTTCTTTAATGTTATTAAAATCTTTATAATTGTTTTTGTTTATTTTATATGCGGTTGTGTTTCTGGTAGATATTTTTAGTGATTATTAACATTTAGTTTAAAAAGATTATTGAGAACAATTTATGTATTATTTATATATGTAGTTATGGAGTATTTATGTTTAAACTTTTTTTATCTATATATATTTACGTTTGAATTTTTATATATTTGTTATTGTATATGATGTAATGTTTTATTTTATTATTAAATAACTTTATGTCTTTAATAGTTTTTTATTTGATTTTTATTAATATTAAATGATTTCAACAAATTTTGGATTTTATTTATGTATTTAATATTTTTGATGATGATGCGTCACTCCATGAAGGTAAATCTCTCTTTTTATAGTATAGATTTAATATAAACGATGAAGTTATTGTTAACAACGAGAACACATAATCTAGCGCACAATAAAAGATAACGAGGTTATCACAACATTTTGTTTAAGTGTATTTTTCTATGTATAAATATCGAATATTTGCATCCAAAGTTAGATTGATGAACTTTTTATTTATTGATAAAAAGATTTTTTCGCCACCATTTTTAATAACTATTTAAATTGATATACGTATTATTTTATTAATGTTAGAAATTACATTGAATATCTTTTTTGAATTTTATTAATATTAAAGGGAGAATTACAAAACTACACCATTTAAATTACATTTCACAAAACTACACCATTTTAAAATTATTTTACAAAATTACACTTAAACACTCAAAATTAAATTCAAACAAACCCTACCCACACAATCTTACCCCCTTAATATTATACCCTAAACACTAATTAGCGAACCCAAATGAAATTTTTTAATTTTGGTAATTTTTTAAATAGAAAATTTCATATTAATACACCAACTAAATTATTATTAGCTTTTTAATACACCAATTTTTCGATTGCCTAGAATCATACACCAACTTTTTGAAAATGTGTAAATATGAGAAAAAATTGAATTAGGCAGAGTTTTGCATTGTGTTGTGAATTCCCCAATATCAAATTAATTGTGTTGTCTTTATTATTTTTGTTTTTTAAATTAATTTTATTAGTATTATATTTTTATTTTAATTATGTTGTGTTAAATATTTTTTGATGATGATGTGTCACTTATATGGAGAGAAATTTTCTTTTTTATAGTATAGATAATTGCCAAATTAAAATTTGGTGGAGATTAACCTGGTTTTATCCTAGCAAAAGAGATCATTAACAACTAGTAGAAAATGTGACATGGAAAAATCATTTACTAAAATAAACAAACGAAAAAGGCTTTTAGCCCAATAATTACATATCAATAAAAAATTTGAAACATCATTTATGGAGGAACAAATGAAATAATAAATATTTTCTAATATAAATTTTAATATTGAATACAAAGAATATAGAAAAATATAATAAAATTATATTGGTTAAAAAAGTAAAAACGCATTAAATTAAAATTCTTAAGACATTATTTGAGAAGTAAGTTTAGTTAAAAATCCTACGTTTCAACACCAGAATGATTTTCAGCAAAAAATGTGACATGGTAAGAGAGATCATTAACAATTTACCAATAGAAAATGTGACAAGGAAAGCACATTTACTAAAATAAACATAACGAAAAAAAAATTTAGGCCCAATAATAATATATCAATAAAAAATTTGAAACATCATTTATCGAGGAATAAATGAAATAGTAAATATTTTCTGATATAAATTTTAATATTGAGTACAAAGAAAATAGAAAAATATAATAAAATTATCTTGGTTAAAAAGTCAAAATGCATTAAAATTTTCAATTAAAAATTAAAAACAATAAATATATGGAATAAAAACTTGTTAAAACCATATTTATTATGAAATGGATGTAATGAAAAATCTCAGTATTAAATAGAAATGAATAATAAATTTCGCCACAATCCTATAAATATATATATCGCATATTATGGGTGAATTGGATCTAGATATCCGATTTTTAGCATATTCGGATATGCATCTGCCCATATTCATAAAAAATGACCCGAATTCATATTTATTACCTGGATATTTGGTCAACGAATACCCATTGACATTTTAAGGTTATCCGGATCCAATTTTTGAATATTTTTATAAATATATTTTTCCAAAAACCGAATGGAGTTGAACTAAAAAATTGATTTTTTATAATCAAATAAAAAGTTAATCAAATTATAAATACTTTTATATTAAACCTTAAACATAATTATCCACATTTACGTAAAATTCTATTATTTTAAAATTTTATTTAGGCGCGAGAACTTACCTAGTAATTATGTATATATTTATTATTATTATATGTAATTACTTATTAATAAGTTATATCAACAGCTTCTTTTTCAAAATAATAATTTTTATGGTATTGGTTACTCTTCAAAACTATAGGTTATTAGTATTGATTATTTTATTTAACATTGTAAGGAAAAGTTAATACATTAAACATTTTATATATTTTTTTGTTATCTATACTACTCAAAAAGAGATGACAAAACGCCTACATGTCGTGACCAGGGAGATTTGGGAAATTTTTTATTTTTTTGCGTTTATACCTTTATATTTTAACCTCAATTAAAATATTACCTAAATCTTACTCTTTTGCGTTTGTGCCCTTATATTTTTGCCTCAATTTATTTCCGATTTTTTATATATTCCGATTTTTCTCATTTTTTTCTTTTTGATATATTCCGCTTCAATATATTTTTGACTATTTCTTTTTAATAACCGATATATTTTATGATTTCACATTTTGAACAACCAAAATCAAAAAAACTTTGCCCCAATTACTAATATTCTTGAATTACTATTCTTTTGACATTCTTTATTATTTTATATGATTAATACAATTTACAAATAATAACAATTATTCAATTTATAATTCAAATTTTATTATTTAGATACATTTTTCTACTTTAATAATATTAATTATTATTTTATGTTATATGAAAACTATCCCACTTAATTTTTAATAATTTATAACATAACTTTTTGCATCGAAATTACAAAAATATCAGGAATATACAAAACAATAGTTTGAATCTAATAATATTGTTACTATGTAATTATAAAATATATTATGTTTTATTTTATACGACGTTAAAAAATATTTTGTAAAATAAGACATGTTATAACGTTCAAGTTCTTTTAATTATTTCAAAATCTTTAATACTTTTTTAATCATTTCATTGTGTTATTGGTCTCCCTAAGACATTATTTGTGAAGTGATTTTGTGAAAAATCCTACGTGTCATCACCACAATTAGTTTCAGCAAATAAATGGTGACATGGCAGAAACACTTAATATAAACCAATCAAAATTCTCTTTTAAAAATATCTTTTTAGCAAAATAACACAAATTACACTAGAAGGCCTTATTGGGCACAATCCTAAATGTGTGTACCTTATAGCTTTCTAACCTAATTTTCGAAGGTCAAAATTAAATACACGTGTGTACACCTTTCTCTCATTCGATAAATCACTCCACTTCTTTCAAAATATGAGTTTGCTAGAAGAACAAATAAAGAATATAGGGGAGATAAAAAAATTACAACATACTTTTTTTTTTCTTTAGCGAATATCTTATGTCATCAAAAAACAAAGATAACACTTTGTTAATGTACATGAAGTTGATTAAAAAAGTATGTCGCATAGTGTATAACTTAGTTCTACTCTTATTTATTTAGTGAGAAAAAAATATAATTATAGTTTTGTTTTACCATTTTTCACACAGTTTCAGTACTGAAAAATGGAAACGACACATGACAAAAGTCGTAAAAACGTGTTTATCTAAATACGAAATTAGGTAACGTTTAATTTAAATAAGATGTTCCAGAAATTTAATTTTAGGAAACTTGATTTTAGGAATTTAGAAAACTTTAAATACGAGATTTTTATGAAACTTGATTTTTTAGAAAATTATTAAATCGATGATTTTGAGCAAACAAAAAGATTTCTCATGTTCAATGTTGAATATTAACTTCTTTTACTTGCTCAAGATAGTTTAAGGTCCGGGTCTCTAAGTTTTAATATCGAATCCTCGATACAAGAATCTGAATCCTATACAAAAACTGAATGAAGTTAAACTAAAGAATGAAAATGGAGCGTTATACGTAAAAAAATGTGTTTGGATTGTCCACGATACGAAAGTCTCGTAAAAAAATGTGTTTGGATTGTTTATCAATCATGTTCGAGATATAGTGACATAGTTCCGAATAGACTATTTCACGACAAAAATGTTACACTTTAAAACTGAATATAATTTAGTAAATAAAAAATAGTATAAATTTTATAATCAAACAAAAAGTAAATTAAAATATAAATATTATTATATTAAACCTTAAAAATAATTATCCACCTCTACGTAAAACTCTATTATTTTTAAAATTTATTCATCGCTTATGGCGCGAGAAGTCACCTAGTATATATGTATGAATATAGTGATATGTATAAAGTTTGAATAATTTGTCGTAAACAAAGAGTTATACTTTTAGCAAGATATGTATATATCTATACCCCATGAAAAAAAATATATCTAAATCGAAAATAAAGTGTGTTCTTTATACAATATTTCTTTCGTTTCTATATTTATTTAAAAACCATAAATAAAAAATTTAGTATATATAATAATTTTTGAATAACCTCATCCGCGCATGGCACTGGGTTATCACCTAGTAAATATTTAATAGAAAGATATAAAAATCATAAGCTTTTCTAAAAAAAAGTATAAACTCCAACTAAAACTAAATCTTATGAAAAACTAGTAGGAACTGGATTTATAAATTTAGTGATTCTTTGCCAATATAAACTCATGTTATTATGTTAATCATTTTCTAATAAGTCTAGAAATCGGAGGTGGATTAATGAACTCATATGGAAAAGAAACCTTTGGAAGCTCCCTACCATTTAGACTGTTTTGACATAAATACCAATATAAGAAGAAAAAGAGTGATAATATTCATAGTTTAAAACATTTATTATTCTGCAAGGAAGCTTTTGTATTAGAAAACATATTTTTCTTATTTATATCACAAATATTATGTTGTGTTCTTGTATAGTGACACATGAATTCTATTTCTAGGAAAATAACATACAAAAAGATATATGTTGAGAATATCAACTTCAAGAACTTTCATTTGTGGAGCATATCAATATCTTAGAGGCGCTTGATCTCTCCGCTGAATTATCAGAGGATTCAAAAGGCGAAACCATTGAAATTTCTTGCAAAACAGGTCTAGGAGGAACTTCGAGAGCACTCGAGTTTCCTTCCATCATTTCTACTACTTTGTTCATTGTTGGGCGGTTTGATGGAGAAGATTGAATACACCACAAACCCACTAATGTCATTTTCTTTGTTATCTCTTCTTCTTCGATGTTGATTTCGTTTCCTATAAGTCTTCCATTATCTTCCTTCTCAAGATCTCTATATATCCATTCTGGAAAGTACATTGTGCTTGTGTTTGATGTCGAGTTTTGATCAAAACTTTCTTTCTTCCTTGCGCCTATCATTTCAAGAACCAACATTCCGTAGCTATACACATCTGACTTGTGAGATATATTTCCGTAAACTCGGGAGATCATCTCTGGTGCAATGTATCCTATTGTTCCTCTCGTTTCCAGCAATGACATTATGCTCTCTTTCTTATCGCAAAGTTTAGCGAGTCCGAAATCAGAAACTTTTGGGCAAAAGTTCTCATCCAACAACACGTTTTGAGGTTTAATGTCGAAATGCACAATCCTTGTTTTACAACCAAAGTGCAAGTAATCTAGACCACGGGCAACTCCTAGTGAAACCGAATAGAGCGTCGTCAAGTCCATACTCCTCGAGGTTTTATCTGAGATGAACTTATCGAGCGATCCATTTCGCAAAAGCTCGTAAATAATTGCTCTTTTCGAACCTTCGGAGCAGAATCCAAGAAGCGAAACAATATTCACATGAGACGTTTGACTCATGCTTGCAACTTCATTAATGAAGTCTTCACCATTACCCTTTGAGTCTTTCAAGACCTTAACCGCAACCATACGACCATCACGAAGGGTTCCTTTATAAACAATTCCAAATCCGCCTTTCCCAACCACTTCTGCAAATGACTTTGTAATTTTCTTTACTTGCTTATATGTATAGTGTTTGAGTGGAATAAGGGCTTTTAGCTTCTTTAATCTCCTTTCATCGTCTCTTTTCCTCTTCCGGGAAATTTGGACTCCGAAACAAGGACATAATAATAACACCAAGATAACAATTACAACTCCTAGTGCACCCAAACCTTATAAACACACAAAAAAATGTGCGGTTAGTGTCTTTATATAATCTTCGTTATTAAATGGTGATTTGAATCCAAACGAATGTACTAGCCAAAGGTCCCTTGGCTATAATAGTACAGTCAAAATGTGTCTATTCAGTTTAGTGGTCAAATTTCAATTAGTAGGTAATTAGGTATGGGGTTTTGAAGGCATTTGGAATATGAATATTTAGGTTTTGTAAACTTTATTCGCATATTCATGAAAAGAAACCCTCGAAGAATATTTGTAGAATTTTTTTTTCTCTGTTTAATTTTAAATTCTTCATATTAGATTATCTCGCATAATTCATAATTCATATTAGGAAACATACCTGAGAGAGAATACATGAACACTATAATTGTAACACCAGCAATACTAGATTCTGCATATTAAGTGACACAAAAAATTAATTGAAACTAATGATAAAATAAACTTTTCGCGTTGAAACCAAAAACTTGTGACTAAAATGGAGTTTTGTAAACTCTAAGAAAGATCTCTCACCATAATTTTTCCAACATTTTGAACAGTCCCCATTTTTACAATAGCAGACGAATGCTCTTGAGGTATGGTTATATCCACAAACACCCGAACACCTTAAACACGTAACACATTCCGAGTTTA
The DNA here is from genome assembly GCA_963556525.1 of Cochlearia excelsa. NCBI lineage: Eukaryota > Viridiplantae > Streptophyta > Magnoliopsida > Brassicales > Brassicaceae > Cochlearia > Cochlearia excelsa. The sequence continues at coordinate 44,870,214 of OY748327.1, read as the reverse complement.
CAGAAAGATCAAAACCTTGTTCAAGAGCATGCTTTAGATTATACGGTGTCGGATTTCTCTGCAATGTCTCTAGTCCCGATCCAGACGAAGGAATACTTACATTTCTTTTGCACATTACCTTTAAGTTGTTTAAAAGGCCTCTACTCTCGTTTAACAAAGGCGATGTGAGGTTTTTCGTGACGTAGTAATCTCTTACGTCATATCCATAGTCAAGCTCTCTAATGTAACTACTACCGGACATAGACTTTGAGAAGCTTGGGCAGTCGTAATAAATTGTAAGTAGCTCGACGCTAAAAGGAAAGAAAACGACTTTTTCATCGAACTTTACGTCAAGTGGGTTTCGAGGGAAAAGAGTGTCCATATAATCTGATCTAACTACTGTATACTGCGCCCTCCGTCGAGTTGAGATTATGAATTCCACAGAGGAAATGATAATCTTTGCTATTCCATCGGTACAATTGAGTTTGAAGTCAGGGTGGCCACATTCTTCTCTTCCAGGTATCCAGAATGGATAATTGAGGTTGTTCTGACCTCCGCATGAAAAGTCGTACTTGCATAAATCGTAAAGTTCTTTACCTATGAAAAAGCAGAATAAAGAATCACAAAGAAAGTTATATGACTTCTTAAGACAAATATTTTGTTGGGGATGAAGCACATTAATTATGGGTAGCCCAATATATCTTATATAATAAGACAACATGTTTTCTGTAACTTTCACTCGCAAAGACAACAAGTGTCACATTCATTTCTTGGCATGTGTCTTTTCTTAGTTTATTTTCAACCAAAATTTGTTTTTCTCTATTAAAAGTCAAAAATAAATGCAAAAAAGTTTCTTGTGTTTTTATTTTTATTTTTTACATATGCTTCACATGAGTTTCATTTTTTTAATATATATATTTAATGTTTAGTTCATCTTCAATAAAAAAGTTTCATTTTACCTCTCTCAAAAATGAAAAATAAATGTCAACTTATTTTTGTATGTTTCTTTTAATTTACGACAAATGATTTACATGACTTTTTATATAATATTGTTTTTAGATTTTATATATAAATTTTGTAATCAATATATCATATTATCCTCATATTTTTGCAACTTATTATCATTATCATAATTATATTTATATTTATGTGTTAAAAATATATTAAATAATACGATCAAGAAACCATAACTTTTAAACCTTGGTAATTAGTTTATGTTGAAACAAATAGAGAAATTCCTCAAAATAGCATGAAGAAATGTTTTTTGGACAAGAAAACATTAAAGTTTTTTTTTCCTCAAATACCATTAAAAAAAAATTTTGGACAAAAATATCATAAACACAAAAATCTAATTTTAACACTTTAAAACTTATTTTTTTCTTTTGGGTTCGCTATATACTGTTAAGGGTATAGTATTGAAAGGGGTAGGGTATAGTATTGAAAGGGGTAGGGTTTTAATTTAATTTTAAGTTTATGGTATTTTTGTCCAAAAAAACTTTTTATTGGTATTTAAGGAAAAAAAAACTTCTAATGGTATTTTTGTCCAAAAAAATATTTTTCATGGTATTTTCGGAAATTGCCCCATTAAACAATAATCTATATCTAATCAATATATCCTAACATCACTACATATAATTTATTTTAGTCAAAATGATGTAATTCTCATGTAAAGGAGAATCAATCTGGTCCAAAGTAATAATAATAATTTGTTGTTCAAACAAATAAACAATAATCTATTTCTAAACAAACAAAAAAGACAAGAAATAACTTTTATATAATAAGTATCATTTTTTTTGGTAATTGAGCGGGGATGATCTCCCCTTTTATTAAAATATGAAACAAAAAACTACATGACCACCACAGTTTGGGACTGAGACCCGATACTCTCCTCTCGCAACATTAAGCTAAAGACATTTGGGCATGACTCTAACATATGAAAGCCCAAAGGTAAAACAAAAGCATGATTCGCTAAACTATCGGCAAGCCGGTTGGCTTCCCTATGGATGTGCGATACACGGACTATCCAGTCCTTTGATAAAAAGTCATAGCATAAACGTGCTAGGAATGACAGCGGATGGCATTCACTTATCCCTGTCGTTAGAAACCCCACTACAACCTCCGAATCAATCTCCAACTCTAGACATCGCACTCGCTTTTCCCATGCAACGTAAAGACCATATAATAAGTATCATTATTATGAATAAATGACACCACCTTCACTACATATATTTTATTTTGGTCAAAGTGATATAATTTTCATGTAATGGAGAATTAAATTTTGGTCAAATAAATTTATTTCTTAAATTGAATTAATAATTGATTTATTACTCAATTGTGTAACCACCAAATTTTACATAAAGATATATATTAAGTGAGTAATGATGATGTTATGGATTACATGGTGAAATCAAAGACTTTTCATCCTTCTCTACTATATAAAGAGAAAATATTCAACATCACTTTATGAATAGATGACACCACCTCCATTACATTTATTTTATTTTGATCAAAGTAATATAATTCTCATGGGATGAAAAATTAAATTTGGTCAAATAAAAGTTTTCTTCTTAAGTGAATAATTGATTGTATTAATCAATTGTGTAACCACCACATTTGACTTAAATATATATATGTTAAATGTGAGTAATGGTGGTATTATGGACTACACGATGAAACTAAAGAATCTTGCATTATCTGGAGAAAATATCCAATATCTTGTATATTCAACATTTTTCATATATTTTATGTCATAATTTTATTCTTCCTTGTGTGAAAATACAACACAAGGATAAGGTTCAAAAGTGTATGCTTTTGAGTGTTGCGAATCATAAGAATTATGCGGATTTATCTTGGGATTCGAAACGTCATGTAACCGTCACACTACGGGGAGTTTTCGAATTTAAGGTGTTATTGGCCTCTGCAAACTCACGTTATTTCGAAATTCTTTTCCTATTAAACTGATATTTTAGGTGGAGAAAAAACAAAAACCAGTTGTTGGTTAAAAACGTCGGAAGTTTTCTCTATTTAAAAAAAAAATACGAGTTCAACAATAGTCCGAATAAAAATATGTAAATTACTTATTAAAAAAATTAATAATCTCGATAGACATATAGTAAATATAATACTTTTAATTAGTTTTGTGGATAGATATAACATTACATGGTTAAATAAAGTATTTTATCTATAATTTTAATTAATTTTTACAACCAAAAAATTTATAAGCATTTTAGATTAAATTTTCCCGTGGAACGCACGGGCCATAAAACTAGTTTAGAATATGACCATTGGAAAAAATTAGTTAGAAAATAACCATGATTGTTTGTATATTGTAATGACCAAAATTAACTTTAGTATTAAGAATATCGTTATGGAGTAATTTATCGTTATAAATATAAATATATGTTTACGACAAATTATCTAAACTTTATATATATCACCATATTCACATATATATACCAATATCACAATGAAAAGATACAAAATATTAAAGAATGTGATAGTCGTTGGAATTTTGTCAAAATAATTAGAAGAATTTGAAACGTTATAACATACCTTATTTAATAAAATATTTTTATCATCATATAAAATAAAACATAATCTATTTTTAAAAGAGAAAAATGTTATTTAAATCATGAACTTTTGAATTTCACCAAAAAAAAGCATGAACTTTGTCGTGGACCATTTTAATCACATAACTTTCGTTGACTCACTTTTAAAAGCATGATTTTTTTTACGGAGACAATTTAGGCATGATGTTAAGTCCGTTAACGGAAAATTTTGACAATGTTAAACCACCGTTTTGATTCTCCGTTAAGAGTTAAACGACGTCGTTTTTAATCAAAATCCCCAAATTGACGTCGTCGGGCAAAAATATTTCTCAATGCTTCATCAGTCACCACACAAACTCATACCACATATATTATATATATTTTATCAAAATTATACTGATATTGGGTGGTTTTCCACATGTTTTATATTTTTATCAATAATTAACATAAAATAGTTTAATATATTTTTTTATGAGCTGCGAGTTGGCTTATGTTACACCAACATATGTGTCATTTTTTTTAAATGAAAAATGTAATGTAATTAAATGGGTTTTTGATATGTGGACTAATTGTTGTTAATTTTTAAAAATCGTTCTAGTGATGACATGTGTTATATTTTCTTGTTTAACTCAAATAATGTTTCTCAATTAGTATATATAGGATGTATATAAAATTTACCACTTGGTTGTTGTTGTAGGCAACTAACTCCTCCTGATGTCGAGTTTATGTTGCAACAAATCTGTGTAGTACTGTTAAAACCGCATATTCCACCACTCGATAAACACTTTTGACACGCTCTTTCGTCGATCACAAGCCTCATCTCAAACCCTTTTCTTAGAACACCTTCGAGATTAGTCAAATTCAACTCCCTCTCCTCTATAACGAATCTACTTGGAACGTTGACCGTGAAACTATCTTGGCAATAGTATTGGTAGTCAAAGTTTTGAGATATCGAGAAAAGACCTAAATTAGGACATGAGTAACTTGAGGGGTAAGAAAGGGTAGGGTCACAATTGTATAGAACGTTGAGTCTTTTATAGATTGGGGAAAGCTCGAAGATATCGGGAAACGAGGTTGTTGTATTGAATCTAGAGCCACAAAAAGAACCAAGTTGGTCTTTTCTTGCAAGTCTAATGGTATTAGATGGTTGATCTATATGGTAAACTTTGTACTCATAATTTGAGATGTGTAGATTTGTGATGTTTTCGATGCATCGAAGCTCGAGCAACGGATGACCGCATAGCTTGGGACGATTCCTGCCCCAGAACGGGAAACTAGCGGTGATGTTCCCACATTTAAATTGAGATACACACAACCCAATCCCAAGTTTACTTGACACACAAGTAAGAGGATTGAATAAGGAGAAGAAAAATAACAAGAAAAGACAAGAGATGTAGAGATAGTTCATGGATAAAAAAAATGTTTCTTTTGGTATGGTTGGTGCTCAAAGAAATAGAGCAAGTAACTTAGTTAGAGAGAGAAGAGAGAGACTAAGAAACATATTGGCCAAGTCAAGATTTTTAATCACTTGGCTTTTTTTTACCATTATAAAAGCTTAGCAGAAAAATAAAATATGAGAAGTTTCTAGGACAATTCAACAAACCATGGAAATAAATATTCAGCGACTTGGTTGTAATAAAAAAATATATATATTCAGTGACTTTAATACTTTAGTCTCTTGTATACTCCCTTCGTTTCATAATAGTTGATATTTTAGACAATTTTTGTTTCAAATTAGTTGATATTCTCAATTTTTGGTATTTTTTGTTTTCCAATGATTTAGATTATAATGATGTATTTTTATTGATTGAATTATTTTAAGTGGGAAGTTAAATGATTTTTTTACATTGAAAATAACAAAATCAAATAATTTTTTAATCTGCGTATAAAAGGCTAAAACATCGTAAAACGGAGGGAGTATGTTTCTTCTTCATCCTTTAAAGTTATATTTGACTTGTTGACCATAGAAAATTTACAAAATTGGAAAAAGTAAACACTTTGAATTGTCATGTTTTTCAATAGCAATATCAAAGACTCAAGTTGCACCGTATGTGTCCCTTTACAAGATCTTTAATTTGTATATAGATATATTCAAAAAATTATATTGAACTTATGTTGGATGAAAAATCTTTTTATTATGTTTTGTTCTTTTTCTCATCTAAAGAACATCATTCCTATTAACCAAAAAAAAAAAGAACAACATTCCATAATTATAATACACATTTGACTTTGGGCTTTTTGGGCTAAATTAATACTCCCTCTGTCACATATTATATGAAGTTTTAGAGAGATTTTTTTGTTCCAATTTAGTTGATGTTTTACAAGTTTCCATGTAAAAATTAAATGTATGTAATTTTTTTAACCAATAGTATTTTGAAGGGTTTTTTATTGGTTTATTTTGTTATAGTTAATGATGTTTTTATGAAAAAGAGAGTTTTATTAATATGTGTGCAATATCTTTAAATATCAAATAAAATGGGACAGAGAGTAGCTATTAGTCCAAAATCTCGTTTTAAGTTAAAGAAAAATTCATAGTTTGAGAAAAATTGATGTTAAGAAGATAAAATGGGTTTGATTGTTATGATCATTCGATGACTTGTCCATTAAATGGGTCTTTTAGTTGAAATGTATTTTGTTTTTTTTTTTGCAAAATTGAAATGTTAAATTTATTGTTCAACAATGTGGAATTAGAAAAATAATAATTACACAATAAAAAGTAAACAGAGCGCAAGCAGAGAAGAAATACTAAAGTAGTGTGAATTTGTGTCCAAGTCTTTTTATTAAGAAATATTTATATTATGCATGGACAGCATTGCTCAAATAACAAATATATTAAAGAAGATCCTTGAATATACTTGGTTGTATATCAAATGAATATTTTTTTTCAAACATCAAATGAATTTTTTTAAACTCTTATCCAAAAGTCTATCCTAAAGAAAACACATCCACAAATGTTACAATCACAGTTTTCAAGTGGGAACCTTATTATCATACGTCAAAGAATTTTTTTTTTTTCCACGGATCATTTTCATTAAAAGGTGTTGCAATAGTTTGGAAACAATACATAAAATATGTCGTTAACAAAATTTAATATTGAATAGCTTCTTGATAAATTCTCGAATGTAGTCAATCCCACCCTCAAAGAGATAAATATGAACAAAAGAACCCATACTTGAAAACACTTTTAGCAATATCGCGCGCTACGGTGTTGGCTGAAGGATGCGATGCAAAAAAGGAACAAGAGACAAATGATGCTGCAATTGAAATGATTTTTTGAATGATGATTGATGGTTTCTATTACTTTGACACAATGACGATTGAATGATGATGTCAAAGAATCTAAATGTTAAATCTATTTTTTCAAACAAGACCTTATTAAATAAGATAAAAAAATATCACCGTAGAACTTAATTTTTCACAAGTTTTGAACTTTTTGTATTTCATATCTCTTAAGCCGCATGCATTATCATTTTTTCATTATGAAATTCAAATTCAAAAGATTTATAGAACATTACATGTTTATTTTCCGATAGAAAATGTCTCGCAAACCGGAACAAATGTTAACTCCGGAAATTAAAACCATATAAAAAGATAGAATCAAGTTGACAAAAATCAAAGACAAGTTTGATAAAAGTTTTGATCGTTTTAACACAAATCAAGTTGGTTTCGGCAAATTAAGCATCGGTGAAGCTCGGGGGCTTGTAGGCGATGAAACTGATGCACTGGACTTGGCGGGTGTTGTCGAATCCGATGATTCTGATGAATGCACCAGGGTACTCTTTCTTGCACTCTTCCACTTCCTTCAACACTTGAGCTGAGTCAGTGCATCCAAACAAAGGAAGCTTCCACATTGTCCAGTATCGTCCATCGTAGTATCCGGGTGTGTTACCGTGCTCACGGTACACAAATCCGTGCTACACATACATCCATGATAAAAAAGGCAATTTTTATGAATATCACTAAAAAAAAATTATTTTAACACAATTAACATACGTTTTTCGAAAGTTTTACAAATACCATTAAAAAAAAAATTCTCATAAATACCACAAATCTTAAAATTTTAAAATTACACCAAAAACATTCAAAAGTATACCCTAAACAGTATATAGCGAACCCAAATGAAAAAATAATTAAAATCTAAAAGTTTTAAAACTCGTTTTTTGCATTTGTGGTATTTTTGTAAACTACAAATTTTTGATGATATTTTTGATATAAAAACATTTTAATGGTATTTTCAAAACAAAAACTTATTTTGAATTACATTTCACAAAACTACACCATTTCCAAAATACTTCACAAAACTACACCTAAACACTCAAAATTAAATCCAAATAAACCCTACCCATACAATCCTACCCCCTTAATACTATACCCTAAACACTAATTAGCGAACCCAAATGAAAAGATTTTAATTTTGGTAATTTTTAAAAGGGTAAATCAAGCTTTTAAAATTTAAAAGGGTGTAAACTTGTGTAAATATTGAATTAAGTGTAGTTTTGTGAAGGGAGGGTTGAAAGGGTGTAATTTTGTAAATTTCTCTAATAAAAACTATCATTTCTAAATTAATTAATTGTCTATTTATATGTCTAGGTAAGAGATTAAGGATGATTAATATGTAAGAAAATATTGTTTATGTTAGGGAGAATTATAAAACTACACCATTTCAAAAATACTTCACAAAACTACACCTAAACACTCAAAATTAAATCCAAATAAACCCTACCCAAACAATCATACCCCTTAATACTATACCCTAAACACTAATTAGCGAACTCAAATGAAAAGATTTTAATTTTGGTAATTTTTAAAAGGGTAAATCAAGCTTTTAAAATTTTGAAAGGGTGTAAACTTGTGAAAATATTGAATTAGGTGTAGTTTTGTGAAGAGAGGGTTGAAAGGGTGTAGTTTTGTGAATTTCTCTTTATGTTATTACCTCCAATTCGAATTCGACACAAGGGATCCACTTGTTGCGGATAAGGTAATCAACTTCCTTAGCCAATTCAACTTCAGTAAGGTCAGGAAGGTATGAGAGTGTCTCAAACTTCTTCTTACCAATAGGAGGCCACACCTATGATTTTCAACAAATTATATATAAAAAAAACAATATTAGTACATATAATTTAAAATTAAAACAATTATTAGTTAGGCAATTTTCGAAACTACCATCAAAAATGTGTTTAGGACTACAATACCATCACAAGGTACTTGTTTTCTTTGAAAACTATTAACAAAAAGTTTAACCAAAATACCACAAATTTTTTAATTTTCCTTGAAAAATCTACAAAAATAAATCATAAACCCTCAAAACTAAGCTATACTTCCTTCCAAATAAACCCTAAACACTAAATAATTAATCAAAATGAAAAGAATTTTAATTCAGAGGTGTTGAAACATATATTTATGTGTTTTGTGGTATTTTGGTCTTCAAATATTTTTAGTCATATTGTAGAGAAAAAAACTTGTGGTTAATTTTGGCCTAAAAGTAAAATTGCCTGCATGCAGCTAACTTTTCCGCCGTTGCTTGTGATGGAAGTAATGTCATTGTTAGCCTTGCGGGTCACCGGGAAAGCCGCGGAGGACTTAAGTCCGTTGAAAGGCGCCACCATCGTGGCTTGAGACGGAGACGCGACCATAGTAGCCGAAGAGAGCATAGATGAAGCCATATTGTTTCTTTAGTTACTCTCTTGTGTGACCTAGGTTTTGGTCATATATATAATGATGTATCAACAATGTAACACAAAGCCTATGGGGTGAGACCCTTATCCGTATAAACCACTAAAAAGTTGCCACGTGGAAGATAATTTAAATGAATCTTATCGTTATCTTATGAGTGAAAATGTGTGATGGTGGTGATACTCATTTTTGTTTTCCTTTTGAGTTTTGAGGAATAAAATCTTAGTATTCTTTTGTTAAATTAATATCTAGGTTTGTATTTGTTATCTGTCTTGGAAAATTATAAAATTTCATTACTTGCTAAATTTTAATATTTGTCATGTTATCCTATATATATTAGTTGAAATGATATTTTTGAAAATTTGAGTGAAAATCAAGAAAACCCATAATATGAACTATAAAATTTATAACATTGGCAAAATATTTTTTTTCTTTAAGTCTAACATATTTTTTTTCTTTAAGTCTAACATTGATAGTGGAAACTATAAGTTGGTTGAAACACTACATATAAATAAGTTATTTGTGTTTTGAAAAGTTAAATGGTTACTAAAATCAATGATTTTCTTTATTATCATAATTGAGATTAATCCATAACAATTTAAATTTCAATTGACATTGTACTGATTTTAGGGATTAATCAGTTGAAAACAAATTAAAATATGTTAATCAGTTGAAAACGGTTTAAAACAATTTCAAATTTATTTTAAATAATTATATGCCGGAGATTAAAATATTTCTATATATATTTATACATATACGTGAAAATATTTCTATATATAATATAAATACTTGAAAATTTATATTTTTTATTTGGTGCGGGTCAAAAAAACCTAGTTACATATTACATGTTAAAAAACTTAAACAATACACATGTATAATATCAAATAAAAATTTGGATTAAAGTAACGCACCTAAAAGAAAGCTAAAGCCCATCTAATTAAAGCCCAACCTACCCAAATTTTATCAATAAAAATTGTGAATAGAGAAAAGAGGAAGTAAATCAGGTTAAATCATGCGTATGCCCAACAATAATTAGGGTTTTGAAGAAAGTATAATCATGTTACAATCCACCACGGATTGTGACGAAGAGAACAGAAAAGAGTCACAAGTAACATCACAAGCCACTTGTCATGAAAAATCAAGATTATCATCATCAAGATATGTTCCTCTTGAACTAACATGGGATATTCTCTCAAGACTTCCCTCAAAATCCATCGTAAGATTTCTCGCCGTCTCAAAGCTATGGTCTTCCATCATTACAAATCAAGATTTCATCAAAAACTTCTCTACTCGGTCTTCACGATTATCATCAAAGCCATGTGTACTTCTTGCTCTCGCAAAAGGTAACACAAGGTTTGTGTTCTCCTTTCCGCAAAACCAAAACCCTAACGATCTTTTTTCGGGTGTGGAGCTTTACGAAGAATTAATATACCCTAGTTTCGATTATAGCATTAATCCTTATTTGGATTCGGTCCACGGATTGATATGCTTCAAAACTTGTAGTCATCAACTCATGATTTGGAACCCTACCATGAGAAAAAGTTTTGCATTACCAAAACTCGAAGACGGATTAGGATGCTTAATAATGTTTTTAGGTTATGATCCGGTCGAAAGCAAATACAAAGTGTTAAGCTTTTTTTCGAGTAAAGAGTTCCGCGTTGTTACATTGGGAGTTGAAGAATCATGGAGAGTGATCAAACCTAACCCTATGTTTTCCCATTGGCCTACCAAAACAAGCCACAAGAAATGTATAAACGGGGTTATATACTATAAATCGCATTCCATAGTAAGTTTTGATCTCAAGTTTGAAACTTTCGATGTTATCGAGCTCCCGGAGGATACTACTAAATCTAGTTTAATGATAGATTTTGAGGGAAAGTTAGCTATAGTAAGATCCATGGCTTCTGGTGTTAAAATATGGATCTTGGAGGACGTCGAAAACAAGAAATGGTCGTATAAACAATTTCATTACCCTCCTTTTCGTATAAGGTGGACTCATTTTGATTTGAAAGGTGTTAATGATGATGGTGAGCTTGTTTATACACCGAAGATTTTTGGTGTATCGTTTCGTGTAGTGTATTTTGATCCAAAGAAAATGAGTGTAAGACAAACTAAGTTCAAAGGAATCTTTTGCGGCGAGTTTAGAAGACTTAAAGGACTTGGGTTTGGTCCTTTGAAAGATTTTGATGTTTTCCCAAATCACATTGAGAGTATCTTCTCTTTTTAAGAATGTTCATTGGTTTCTTCATGAAATTTGTTAGATTGTTTAATAAATTTAGCATTTCCTTGTCATGGTTTTTGTTTATTCTTTAGTTTATATATATTCAATAATGTTATATAACATTGCATAAATATGTAAAAACAAATTGGCATTTGTCATGTTATTTGTTACAAATTTTTAAAAAATTGTAAGTTCAGAACAATGACCAGATTTTTTTTGGTCATAACATTCGTTTTATTGTAAACTAATTTTGAAGAATTCACAAAACTACACCCTTTCGTTACTTCTTTTACAAAATTTTACATAATTCAATTTTTCACATATTTACATTTTTTCAAAATTTTAAAAGTTTGATTTACCTTTAAAAAATGACAAAAATTAAAATCTTTTCATTTGGGTTCAATAATTAGTGTTTAGGGTATAGTATTAAGGGGTAGGATTATGTGGGTAGGATTTATTTGAATTTAATTTTGAGTGTTTAGGTGTAGTTTTGTGAAGTATTTTTGAAATGGTGTAGTTTTGTGAAGTATTTTTGAAATGGTGTAGTTTTGTGAAATGTAATTTAAATGGTATAGTTTTGTAATTCTCCTGTTAGTTTTTACGGTAAGAAACAAAGATTAGAATGAATAATAAACATATGGTAATACTTCATACATAATCAAAAGATTAATTGTAACTAAAAATTCATAAGTTTTCCACAAACCAAAAGATTAGGACAAGTTTCAGCTAATCTAACACAATAGATTAAAACCAAACTTAATCAAAAGAGGTCAAAATAACAAAAGAGAAGAAATGAGTTAAAAAAAACTACATAAATATCATATTCTCATACTTTTATTTGGTTTCCAAATTTGCATTCTTTTGTGCTCTCACCTGTTTCATCCTACAAAAAAAAATAATTATTTTTATTAGTTTATCAATTACAAAAATCAAAAACATTAAAATTGCTACTTAATTAATAAACCTCTTTAAATAAAAATTAACTCACTTTTTAGCAGAGATATACTTCTCAATATCTTCTTTCTGCTCAGGCTTGAAACCATACCACTTGACATGAGAACACAAACCATCATATGATCCTCTCTCTATGTATAAACAAACAAAAAAGTATGAGATTTTAAAATATTTAAAACACACATAATCTTGTCAAACTAAAATTGAAAAAAAGTAAAAAATGAAGAATTACAAAAATACACCTTTAAAATTGCACTTTACTAATATACACCAACTTAAAGTTCTTTTTCATTATACTAAATAGTGAATCTAAATAAATAAAAAATAATTTGGAAAAAAATAAGGATATTCTAATCACTTGAAATTTTTTAAAAAGATACATATATATATAAAATTTGAAATAAGTGTAGTTTTGTAAAGTAATATATAAAAATGTGTAATTGTGACAAGTTCTAAAGTAAAAAAAAAATGGCATACCTTGAAGCAAATACTTTGGTTCATCTTCATAGCAATTTAGTTTCCATAGAACAATACCATTATCATCAACTAGTACCGGTTCGGTTCTAACAGCATCACAGCTTTGTTTGTCTGCAAAAAAAATAAACATCTCAAAAGCATAAACATAAAACATTATCCTAAATTGCACTTGCCTAATGAAACATAATATTTTGTAATAAAAAAGAGTTTTAAAAAGGGATTTTATATAATTACTTTTTGATGTCATGTCTTTAGCCTCCATCATCTCATCATGAGCTTGTTTAGATTCAGCTTTTATCTTAGACAAGATTTCTTCATGATCTTTAATAGACAATGGAGCTACATTTTTCTCCATATGTGCTTTGTAAATTTCACTTTGCATCTTTTGCTTAAGTTGTTTCTCCTATAAGAAGAAAAATCCAAAGCTTAGCACACAAATAGTCTTACTTTTAGGCCTGAGAATTGTGACACAAACCATAACTGAACCGAACCAAAACCAAACATTTTGGTTTTTGGTTGGAAACCGGTTTTAATCTTAGGTTCACTAGTAGCAAAAAAAGCCGGCTAAGTTCGGTGTGGTTCGGTTAACCGAATTAGCAGGCCTAGTCTTAGTACTTAAACAGCCTTACCTTTTGTTTTGCAGCTGCAGCCTTTTGTTTTGTTTCTTTCTTCTTTTTCTCAGCCTCCGCGCTTTCGGTATCTATAAAATTCCTCATTGTCCTGAAAAAAAATCTCACACAAATATTAAGTCATAAGAACACATAATTACAAGAAAAAGCGAATGTTTTTATGATATTATCGAAGTAACTTACAATGTGCTTAGAGATTCAACACACAAGAAGTTAACAAGCTTTAGCCTTTTTGTTGCATCCATCTTATGATACTCAGAAACACCTAACTCGAATGTTTCCGGTGGAAACACGTCCGCGGAAACACCTGATTGCAACAGACAATCTCCAACAGCTTCGAACCATGTCTTGTCACTTGCACTTAAAGACAAAGACCTGTTTCAACTCAAAATGTTGTCATAAAATTAAAGAACATAAAAGAAACATATCTATATATATATAGAATAAAAACACAATCATACATATCTCTATCTCGCGATATCATCTCCAACAGTTTGATCATCATTTGGATAACAGAAGAGTGTTGTTGTCTCTTTCTCTTACGCCCCGTCGAAAATAGTTCGGCAACAACAGATTTAGCATGTCCTTCTTTTAGTTCAAGAACCTATATATGTAATTGAAACACATCAAGAATGATACTATAATATAGAAAAGTTCGTTAAAACACCACTAAAAAGATTTTGTTCCAGAAATACCATCCAACGTATTTATAGCAAACAATACCACCCAAAGTATTTTATGCTAAAACTACGATCACAAGGTTTTTATACCAAAAATACCGCTAAAAATTGTTTAATTCCAAAAATACCACTAGTGAAAAAAAAGTTTTAATACTTAAGACTTTTTTTCATTTGAATTAAATTTAGAATTAAAATTTTAGTTTTGAAGGTTTAAAGTTTAATTTCGAAAGTTTTAAGCTAATTTGAGTTTTAGGGTATTTCTGACAAAAAAGACTTTTTAGATAATAAAAATGTATGTTATTTTTGTCAAAAGAACTTGATTTAGTGTTATATATGAGAATCACCTTACTACAATAAATAATAAAGAAACACACAATGAACAAAAACACAAATCATAATTCCATATATATACATACCTTTCCAAAAGCAGAACAAAACTCAAGAAACTGCAATACATTGCCAGCTTCTTCGGGTGGTATATCGATACCTAAGATGTTAGTCAAGATTGTACCCCGAGGAAGCTCAACGTCGACTTCTATTTCTTCTTCCGGTTTGTTAGTAACTTTTGTTTTTCTAACCTTGACGACCGGTTTTATGTTTTCCTTGGGAACATCTACTTAATAAAATTAAACTTGGTCTAATATTTGTCTCAAGAAAACTTCAAAGCAAAAATATAAAAAAAAAAATGTGTGTTCTTATTACCGAGTAGTTCAACATCGGTTTTGAGGATAGAGTCATTGTTGTCATTGCTACTACCTTGAAGAGAAACATCCTCCTACACAAAAATGGATAATCAAATAAGCTAAAGTCATATAATATTCGAAGTGTAGAGAAGTTGTTTAAAACTAGGCATGTGCATAACATTTGAATCTAATGGATCGAACCGAAATACGGGTTTTTGTTATAGGAAATAAAACAAACCAAACCCGATTTCGATTCACTTACTATATGAATATTGAATACTAAACTCAACAACCAAAACATAACTCGAATATTAGATTTATCAACAGGGGCATTTTTGAAAAAAACAATATGAAATTAGCCTAATTTTAACATATTATGGGGGAAAAATACCCCCACTATATATAATATTATTTTATAAATAAGAGAAAGTGTATATATATGTATACCGGCTTAGCCTTTCTTTGATAAGCAAAGTTATCAAAGCCTTTGACTTCAAGAAGCTCAGAGACTGAAGACAAACCACTTGCTTTAGCTTCATGTGCTAATATCCCTGTTGGGTTTTGTCCTCTTTTCTTCCTATGAAAATTCCAAAAATACACTCTTTCTTTTTATCAAAAATACACCTCTTTACAGATTATAATTTAATGAAAGCTTCAAAAGAATAAAAGAAGTTACCTGCATACACTGCAATTGCATATGCATCTACACTTAGGACATGGCCAATCATCTGTGGCTTGAACCTCTTCAGCATTCTCACCATACCTATTTATATTGAATTAGAAAATACATATAATTCAAGTAAAAACATATATTAAAAAGTTTCTCTACAAAACTTAAAAGAGAAATTCCTTGAAATACCACAAAAAAAAGTTTTCATTTTGAAAATACCATTATAAAGTTTTTTAATAACAAAATACCATGAAAATATTTTTATATTTAAAACACTTTTAAAAGGTTTTCTTTTTACAAAATACCACAACTATAAAAACGACTTTAAATACTTCTAAAATATATTTTTTCATGTGGGCTTGTTATATAGTGTTTAGGGTATAGTTTTGAAGTGGGTAGGGTTTAATTTTGAAGGTTTAGGATTTCGGTTTGTGGTATTTTTGAGAAAAAACTTTTTACTGATAGTTATAAAGCTTTCAAGAATGTGTGGTAATTTTGTAAAAAAAAAACTTTATTTATTGTTATTCCTGACAAGAATTGCCTAAACTTAAGATTATAAAATCAAACCTGTTAGATAAACAATTGTGACAATAGTTATTGGTACATTGCTTGTCTTTGTTCATAGCTTTGCAAGATGCAACAAAGTCCATTGTCTTCTGTCGACACTACAAATTAAACAAAAACAAAACAAAATCCTTCGATTTATTAATATAATCTTTTTTCAAAAAAAATCAAAACCTTAGTTAAAAAATCAAATCTTGCAATCACAAAAAAAAAAAATCAAAGAAAAGAAACAAAAAAAAAATCGGATTTTTTCTCAAGAGATTCAAACAAAAAGACAGAACACACAGAGTAACTAAGTTTAGTTTCTTGTCTTAATATTAACCTGATGACATGTTTTGCCGTTACTAGAATCATAGATTCTTCCACCTACGACACGAACACCTGGGTTCGTTTTTCGTTTCAATGGCCTCTTCTCGTCTTCTACAGCCATTACGAAGAGAACCCAAGAAATCAAAATTGAAAGAAGAAGCTTCGAAAGAGAGAAACTTTTGAATTGGGTTTTTGTCGGAATCTTAAGATTCGTTTAGAGAGTAATTTATTAGGTTGAAATAGAAAATGAGACGAAACACTCAACGAAAAGGGGGAAAAGGGAAAGGTGAAAATTTTTAAAAAGAGTGGGAAAATATTGAAGAGGTGCAAAATTTGACCGCTTGTTTTTCTTTTATTTATTTTTTTCATTAATATGAGTGTTTTGTTTTTTTCTCCTATTTTTTTTTACCATTAATTCAAGTCAACAATATTTAAAATTTCCAAGTTTTAATAAGAAATAATGTTTAAAGAAAGAAATCTTGAGAAATACTAGTTTCTTAGAAACTATATATTTTAATCATATTATTAAAGTTTATAACATATATAAAAAAAAAAACTTTTTTATAACATATGTAAAAAAATACTTGTTTTTTTTATTTTCATTAATATGTGTGTTTTTTTTTCTCCTATTTTTTACCATTAATTCAAGTCAACAATATTTAAAATTTCCAAGTTTTAATAAGAAATAATGTTTAAAGAAAGAAATCTTGAGAAATACTAGTTTCTTAGAAACTATATATTTTAATCATATTATTAAAGTTTATAACATATATAAACAAAAAAAACTTTTTTATAACATATGTAAAAAAATACTTGTTTTTTTATTTTCATTAATATGTGTGTGTTTTTTTCTCCTATTTTTTACCATTAATTCAAGTCAACAATATTTAAAATTTCCAAGTTTTAAGAAATAATGTTTTAAGAAATAAATCTTGAGAAATACTAGTTTTTTAGAAACTATATATTTTAATCATATTATTAAAGTTTATATGTAAACAAAAAAAACTTAATGACTATTTTTGTTTAAGTTTTTCTATTTTTAAATTAATAAATTAGATAACAGAAGGATTAGTGAAATACAAATACAACCAAAACCAGAAAAAAACCAAAAAAAGAATTAAACTAAATTTTTGACGGATGTCAATATATTACATATAAAACAGGAAAACTGTATTTTAAACCTTCAAAATATAATTTACTATCACTTTAAATCTTAAGAATATTTCACTATCACTTTAAAATCCCATACTTAATGACTATTAGTTTAAACACTAAGATCACAACTTTGGTTTGCACTAATATTTTGTAACATTAAATAGAATCCTTTTGATAAAGTGATAGTGAAATATCCTTGAGGTTAAAAGTGATAATAGATTATAGTTTGAAAGTTTAAAATGCAATTGTCCCGATATAAAACAGAAAAAGGTTGACATTAAAAAAACAAAAAGGTTGAAATATTATAATATATAATTAAAACGAAAAAAGGACAGAAATCTGATTTAAAAAAATTAAAGGAAAAAGGTTAAGCATAAGTTTTAAAATAATAATACAAACATATTTCACCAAAAATTTAAATACCAGATTTTAGTGAAAGCAATTTATAATTTAATTTGATACGTAATTGTAAGAAATAACTATAAAACATTTAATAGTGCTATTGAACAAATTGAATATTTAATCAGATAATGAAACCATAAAAGATTTGTTCGGATTGATAAATTAAAAAATTTGGAATATGTTGACTAAGGGAATTCTATACCATTTCATGATTTTATTGTATATGCATTTTATAGATATTCAAAAAGAGATTTTATGAAATATTTTGATATTTATATCAAATACTAGCTAGATTTAGATCTAGAAATTTCAATCCATGAATATGTATATTTATCATTGGATATTAATTTTAGTTTACATTTATGATGAAATAACTTATCTCAGAAGTTTTTAAGTGGTTTCTGTTGTTTGAATTTTGGGGTCGAAAAACTCTTAATATTAACAATAACAATAACAATAAGAGCATAAGAAAGTAACAAATGAAAACAACCAAGAAAAAATAAAATTAAGAGACTCTCATATAAAATTCAATCATACAAAATCATAATTATACAAATATTAAACTTTAAAATTAATCCGAAGGACATTTTAAAGAAGAAGAAGAGATTTTTATCGTCACATACCTTTCGAAAAATATATGAAACCCTAAACAAGGACTCTTTGCAGACGCAATCGAGAGATGCAATACAAAATCTCTCAAGAAGTGGTCGGCGGCGCTTTCGCAATATTGTGATCTAAAATTATAAGATTGATAGCCTTTTATAGAACAAAAATAAACCCTAGACGAAAAAAGATTACACACTGAAAACGGTGTCGTGTAAGATATTAAAATTTAAAAGCTAATATATCCTTGAATCTTAACATAAGTTTTTTTCAAAGAATAATAAACAAAATACCAAAAAAATGAATTGCATCAAAGAACTAATATCAAGTTTATATGGTAATTTTTGAAAATGTGAAGTTCTTAAGATTTGGAGAAAAAAATGTACATTGTGTGAAGAGAGATCTAAGAGACTTAGTAGAGTATTTAAATGTTAGAGAATAAGTGATGACAATACTTTTATAAGAGTTGATGTTTTTTTACCATTTCTCTAAATGGTCTTAGACCATGTTTATCAAAGGTGCTTATGTAGAGTGCTTGTGTATTTTTTTGTGTATTTTTTTGTGTATTTGAGTATTAAATTAAATCAAAACATGTATTATTAATAAGCAACTATAATAAAAAGTGCTTAATTAAGCATTTTAAGCTCCCCTTTTTGTAGAGTTCTTATTAATAATACATATTTTAATTTAATTTAATACTCAAATACACAAAAATACACAAAAAAATACACAAGCACTCTATATAAGCACCTTTGATAAACATGCTCTTAGCTTGCATTTTGGTATTTGTTGAACCTTTGCTCAAAATAAGGAGGTTTAGTGTCAAGGCGGTCTTCTAAGATATATATTTATTTTTTGTGGGTAATTATGCCCAACTAGGGATTGTTAGTCTCCAACAAATTCTGGTAATGGATACAACAAAACATTGTTGATGAAGATGTTGGGCTAATAGTTTGAGATATCTATGTTTTAGGAGAGGACTCTCAAATGGTTGAAATTAAGACCAAAAGACTCTTATGATCTTAATTTGTTAAAAACTTCGTACAAAAACTATATACAATATAGCTTTATAAATTAATACTCAATTCGTTAATACCTCTTTAAGATAATAATTTTTTTTGCTTCCAAAACTAATTAGTGTAATTTTATCTCTTGATAAATTAATAATTTTTTATTGAATTAGTGTAGTCCCAGACATTATTAATTTTTAGAGGTTTTATTGTATTAAGTGAAGAGACAAATTTAAAAAATGAGTGTAAAATTTTTGATGTATAGCTCAAAAGAGATTTTACCGAAAATCAGTCAATTAGAAAAATATTTTGTGACGTGGTTGAATTATCATTAATTTTTATAATATTTAATTCAATATGTTTGTTATAAAATAAACAAATTATACTAACTTTTATTTAACATCATTTACTTAAATTTATATTTTTTTTCTTCTTTTTTTGATAAAAATATATTTTTTTTCTACATTCAAAATTGTTTCTGTAAATTTGAAGGGGATTTTTTTTTTATTATTTGAAGGGGATTTAAAATTCAATATGATATATTTTTATTGTGAATTGTTTGAAAACAATTTCCAATTTATTTAAAAGATCAATTTCAAAAGAAAATCAATTATAATTTTTTTAAATAATATTATAGATTTATAAGTTTTAGGCGTATGTAAAAGTCTAGTAACACGAGCATAGAAGAACTAATAACTTCGCTTTCCCATGCGGAAGGTGGATCATAGGTGAAAATCCAATAAACATGTGCTTGAGGCTCACAAATATTACTTTCTCTGTTTTTTAATGTTAAATATTTTTGAATTTTTACACGTGTTTAGAAAATGTGTTAATTTTTTATATTTAATACGTGATTTTTTTGTATATCACAATTTTTTAAATTTTTCGACTAATAATAATTCAATAACCGCAATTAATATCTCTTCTTGAAATGTAAAATTCACTAATTTAAAAACCAGAAAATCAATTTTTAACGAACAATTTTTTTCTTCTACAAAATCAATCTTTTGAAAACGGAACGAGTATAACATTTCTAAGGGCATCATAATTTTTGAATTAAGTTTTGTTGTGTAGTGTGGTTGAGTTCAAAACTTGTGTTTCAAAGGTAGTTTAAATTTGAGGAATTCACAAAACTACACTCTTTCATCTCTTCCTTTACAAAACTCTACCTAATTTAATTTTTTCACATATTTACACAATTTCCAAATTTTAAAAACTTGATTTACCCTTTAAAAAATTACAAAAAAAAAAATATTTTTATTTGGGTTCGCTAATTAGTGTGTAGGGTATAATATAAAGGGGGTAGGATTGTGTGGGTAGAGTTTATTTGGATTTAATTTTGAATGTTTAGGTGTAGTTTTGTGAAATAATTTTGAAATTGTGTAGTTTTGTAAAATGTAATTCAAATGGTGTAGTTTTGTAATTCCCCCTTTAAATTATTATTTTTTTGCTTGTTTTACTCTCCATAATAGTAAGTTCCCTAGTCATGGGTTGTATATACATTTTAGGTTTTCTTGCATTTTAAATAGAAAACATTTGCTCAAGTAATATCATTTTCATTTTACTAATCTCACCTTCTTCTATCAAATATTTTTTGGAGAAAACTTCAAAAAATCTCCGTGTAAAAGTATTCAAATTATTTGGTTAAAAGATGAATATTTTAGTACTTTTCTCATTATAATTTATATAGAACAGTGCAAATACTCTATTTTTATATGTCAAAGTTTGCATAAATATATTATGAGGAATTCACAAAACTACGCTCTTTCAACCCTTCATTCACAAAACTACACATAATTCAATATTGTTTACATATTTACACCATTTAAAAATTTTAAAGGTTAATAAGTTACCAAAATTTTAATATATGGGTTCGAAATTAGTGTTTAGGGTATATTATTAAAGGGATGATATTGTGTGGGTTGGACTTATTTGAATTTAATTTTGAGTGTTTAGGTGTAATTTTAAAATTTGATTTTAAAATGGTGTAGTTTTGTGAAATGCAATTTAAAAAGTGTAGTTTTGTAATTGTCCCATATTTTATTTATCAGTTACTTATTTACCTCAATAACAAGAATGGTATAAAATTTGATAACCCTTCTTTATACAAATTATAGTAATTACAAGAACTAAACAAAAATTATACACATTCACAATAGATACAAAAAGTTTAACCTTATATATATACAAGCATGTTAAGGGTGTTAATTAGTAACAAAACTATGGTCATGTTAGAAATTATATTTACACAATTTGAATCCATTCTCCAATACTTGGCACACCATTGTAAACAACATGGAGAAGATAGTAACCAGGTGGTGCAACATTACCATTGGGTGGTGCAACGGCTTGAATTTGATGAGCCACACCATTCTCATTTATGACATTATTTATACCCAACATGAGCAATCTCATGTTCATTGACACACCATGTGTAGTAAATGGTGGTGCCAACATTGTAACCATCACATTCTCCTTGACCACATTGGCTTGTTTAAGATCGATTTTTACGTTAAACATTTGTCCGAACTTGATTTGTTTAGGTGTCGCGGCGTTGACAATCTTCGGTCTCATGTTAGCTAGCGCCGGGTCGAGGTAAGGCGGCGAGAATTTCTCTATACGAAGCTCGGTCGGGAACTCGACATTGTACTTGTAACCATCATTTGTGTTACTTCCTCCTACAAGTACTTTACCATCGGGTAACGCGATAGCTATGGCATGGTACACACGAGGGATAGTGGAAGGCGCGAGCTCTTTGAAACGTTGGCCTATAGGCTTGTTAGGCATGTACAATACCGGTGACAAGTTTGGGTCTTTCGCTAAACCCCAACCCGAAGTTCCGCGTCTAGCGCCATTCACAAGGAGAACTTCTCCGTTCGGGAGGATGACCGTGTCGCTCATGACACGTGGCGCTGGCATGATTTCGGTTTTCCATGCCGGTTTGGCACTATTGAGGCTCATTCTCGCGCAATCTTTCAAGGCCGATCCGAAAATTTTCTTGGTGTTGGCGCGATAGTACGCGTCTTGTGGGGCTCCCCCGCAAATGAGGACGTCAGCGGGTATAACAGGAGGATTTTTGACGTAGAGACGGATGGGAAGGAGAGCGGAAGAAGCCGACCCGGGATAGTTACGTGCGCCGCCAGGGAGTTGAGGAAACTCTTTGATGACTTTATTCGTTTTCGGGCTAAGTAAGATAGACCGGTTGTTAGCGAAAATAAATAGGTTACCGTCCGTGTTTAGCCAAACAAAAGGGTAAAGATTGTTTTCCTCTGGATCATCAGTTTGTCTAAGAAGTTGTGAGTCGTATAGTTTCTTGTTTTCCATGCCTTCGGGTAAGATATACTCGTAATTAAGAGCGTCGCGACCTCCTACTACGATGAAACTCCCATCGGGTAGTGTGGCTTGTGTCGAATACCATCTTCTCGCTGCGAGTGCCTTTGGATACTCGACCCAATTGCACTCTACGCAATTGCGAAGGTACCTTGCCGTGTTGGCTCCTCCTTGGAATCCTCCTGTACTTACCAATGTACCGTTTATTGTTAAACCTCCCGACGAACACCATGTGTCCGTCGTAAGCTGCCAAATTAACAATGATTAATAATGTAATCTTGCATTTTCAATGAGTGCTTTTCTACATATTATTTGCTTATCAATGACTAAAAACATGGAAACTCTTATATATGTTGGGAAAACAAACTAAGTCCCACATCGAAATATTAGACGAGTAATGTCTAATATATAAAGAGAGTCCAACCCCAATTAATATGAGGCCTTTTGGGAAGGAACCCAATAATATAACACTAAGAAGTTTGTTTTGTAAAAAATACCAATAAAACTTAAAACCTTTGAAACTAAACGTTGAACCTTCAACCTAATAAAACTCGTTTTTCTATTATGATATTTTAGAATAAAACCTCTTTACCGTTATGAAAAACTTCGTGATGGTATTTGAAATAAGATCGTTTTTGGTGGTATTTTAAGGGTTTTTCCTAAGAAAATCATAGTCTATATATATATTTTCTTTACCGCGAGTGGCCTCATGTTTCCATTTTCGATATTGACGAGCACCGAGTGGGCCCAACAATCGATTTTATTAGCCTTTTGGTCGTAAACATGGCACGGCACGCCTGGAGGCAGCTTGATCTGCGAGATTCTCCAAATTGTCGCGTCGTAAAACTGAACTTGGTTTATCAAAGGCATAAGGATTGCGTGCATAGCCGAAATCCCCGAGTTTTTCATGAATAGCTCCCATTTTCCGGGCCAATTCATATCGGCTACTTCGCCGCCTCTAGGACGGCGTTTTCCTTCGGCAACGGCTTCCGGCGGGTTTTTTGCTGCCGCGGCTTCTGGCGGTTTTTGTACTTTTTGTTGATTGTGGCCAATCTCTAAGCCATTCGCGTCGTATAAATGTCCGGTGTTGTTTAAGTCAGAAAGTGATGAATCATGAAAGGCTTCTACACAAATGGTTGCTAGTAAAACAATTAAAGATAGTATCCACAAATGTATTGTTGATGCTCTCATTTTTTTTCAAAATCTTTTTA
Organism: Cochlearia excelsa; assembly: GCA_963556525.1. NCBI lineage: Eukaryota > Viridiplantae > Streptophyta > Magnoliopsida > Brassicales > Brassicaceae > Cochlearia > Cochlearia excelsa. The sequence continues at coordinate 44,846,116 of OY748327.1, read as the reverse complement.
TGTATATGTGATTAACGATTTTTTTTATTGAAAGAAGAAGCTCATGTAATTAAGAATTTATAAGGTTTATACTTGTGTTTATTTTTAATTTTTTTTTTCTTTTTTTAATTTGGTGATTAGCAAATTATCTATTGATGCATTGTCTTTATTTGTTTAGTGGTTAGCAAAGGGTTAAAATGAGAGGTGAAAATTTCATCTAATTTTAACCCTATGCTATTGAGTGTCACGTTGGTTATAGAATCACACATGATATATCATAAATTATATTATAATATCTAATTATAGCAAAGTAATCAAATCTAACGTTTCAGATTTTGCTTTAAAATTGTATATTTCTTCATTTTGGCCATATAAATTCCAAACTTAGGATAATTTTGTCGAATAAGTCTCATGTTATATGTATATGATTTGATTAATAGATCTTTCATCCAAAACTCAAATCTTTAGTATAATTCATTCGATTCAATTTTGCCTGAGTATATATAGTAAATGTATTGATTTTATCAACTATATATTTTATGTTTATATAACTTTTATAAATGTTTAAAACATTCTCTAGTTTAGAGTTTATAGGCAAAATGGACAGTTTTTGGCAAAGTAATTAAAAAAGTAGTCCGGTTACTATTCATAATCTGTAAAATGGACCGTGGACCCAGCGATCAGAGATACAGATGTTGTGACTGTATGAGACACTTTAATAGAGAAAAGAAGAAAAAAAACTGAAAAGACAAAATTACCCTTGGCGGGATGGAGGGAAATATATAGAGTTTGACTGTGACCATGGAGTGAGGCATTTAATAAGGGGTGTGATATTCGGACGTTAAGTGTCAGTTTAAAAAATCAAAGTTGTTTTATATTATTTTAAAGTTGTTTTGGTGAGCGAAGAAAATAATGATTTAATTTGGAAGCATTAATCAAATAATGATTTGATTTGGTAATTTTAAAGTTATTTTAAAGTTGTTTTAGCGTACGGTGTACAAGGGACGAGAATAACTGTTAGGTTATTTGTACAATCAGACTGTACGCTAAACTGTACGCTAAACTATACACTGGATAATTATACCAATGAATGTTATTTGTATGTACAATCATGTTTTCCACTAGATTGTATAGTATTATTATCCACTATATTGTATAGTCAAAGTGTATTATTGTCCACTCGATTCGATGTACATAAAAATATATACAAATGAATTGTATATCTGTTGGGTTTGATCGAGTCAACTCGTTAACTTCGTGAAATTAAATTCACCTAGTGAACCATAATTTTTTAGAGGGAGAGAGAAATAAGAGAGTGTATATGAGCATTAAATATTGATAGAACCATTAATGCATGTTGACCTATGTGTCTTTTTCTTTATTTCTCTTTCTTCCTCTTTTCTCGTATCTCTCTTTTGCTTATATTTTTTTATATTTTTATTATCCCCACAATCATTTTTCTCTCGCTATCTTTTGTTTTTCTCATTTTTTCTCTTTCTCTCTTCACTTTTCTTACTGATTTTTTATTTTATTTATTTCTACACTAAAAACTACCACTAGACTATCCACTGGATTGTAAGATGAATATTATTTGTACAATCAAATTGTCTACTAGATTGTATAGTCAAATTGTTATTCATTCCTACAAGTGAAATTTGACGACTAAATTATATAAATTGTCTATAGAAATTTGTAGAACAAAATTATTTATATAATCAAACTGTACACTATACACTAGATTGTTATTCATCTAACTGTACATTAGACTCTACCAACTGTCCACTAGATTGTTTAGTGAGACTGTAAGCTAAATTGTTATTTATCTGTATTTGTGAAACAAGACAACTAAATATTATTAAATTGTCCACTCGATTGTACCAATGAATGTTATTTGTATGTATAATCATGTTTTTCTACTAGATTGTATAATATGATTGTCCACAAATAAATGTTATTCGACTGTACACTGGATTATTCGTTGGATTCCACAAGTGAATTTGTACACGAATTAAACTCAGTTAATCATTTTGAAAGATTATAAAACGAGAAAGAGAAATAAAAAATAAAAAAGAGAGAATAGAGAAAAGAAAAGAAAGAAAAAAAAGAATAAGAAGAAAGAGAAAGATAAGTAAAACAGGATAAAGATGAGATGAGAGAGAAGTGAAAAGAAAAAAGAGGAAGAAGATGAATATAAGATAACATGTTAGGTAAATAACAGAACTAATATGCCCAAAATGATCATCTCATAAAAATGAAAAGAAAAGTGTATCATGTGGACCTACGAACTAGTTTGCTAATTTTAAATTGTGACCGGTCTGATTTTTAATTACTTTCCGAAAAACTGTCCATTCAGCTAAATATTTCTTTTTTGTATTGTTGTAATATATTTGGCACATAAACTTTGAAAAATGGTAATTTTGGTAGTTCTCCAAATAATCACTAAAAACTATTAATGGGCCTCGAAGATAAGATCTATGGGCCTTTCTCCAAAAACGACGTCGTAATAATGAGACAAAACCTCGCAAAAACACATTAAACTTCGTGCCTCTTCTTGTCTTTTTACAGTGAAGCTAATATAGTTCAAGAATCTATCTCCGTTTCTTTAATGTCCGATTTCTCCACAAGCTTCATAGTTCTGGTAATTTTCATTGTAACACTTTATGGTATTTATATAATTATCCTCTTAAATCTATGGCTTTTATCTCAAATTACCATCAATTTATGTCTTAAATTTGGTGTTTGTTTATTGTGTTTGTGCTGTTGTTGTTGTCAAATTCAAAGATTCGTTTTGGTTTTTTTAATATATATAATCAAAAAGTGTTTAAATTTTATCATTAGATTTTTGAAACATTCATAAATCTGATGATAATAGTTAATTGAAAGGGAATTTCACAAAACTACCATCTTTTTTTAGTTTTTTTCAGTTTAAAATATCATCACAAGTTTATTGGATTTTCCTTAAAGATTTTTGTCCAAAAACACCATCATTGAAACATGTGTGCCTAAATTACCATTAAAAGATTTTCTTGCCAAAAGTACCATAAAATTTCAAATAATTTAGAACCTTCAAAATTAAACTTTAAAACTTCAAAACTAAACCCAAATGAAAAAAATATTTGTTTTTTGTGTTTGTGGTATTTTAACAAACAAGAAAAGTATTGTAATGTTTAAGACAATGATTCATCTAACACTTTATACTAACAATCTATGGTTTCTTTAGGTTCTTGAATCCAAATAAAGTTACTATGAAGACTCTCTCATTCTCTACTCTCCACACTCTTTATTGTCCCGAAACAACCGCGAAAAAGAGCATTTTTAATTCACATTCCTTGGCCTCGCCGCTCATCTTTCGTCGTACGAGCCCACCTTTTGTTGTGTCATGCATTCTCTCTTCGTCCGACGTCACCCAGAAATCCGAAGAATGGTTTGCTTTACGCAAAAACAAACTAACCACGAGCACGTTTAGCACGGCCCTCGGTTTCTGGAAGAAAAATCGTCGGTCTGAGCTATGGCAAGAGAAAGTATACACCTCCTACTCACAAATATTCGATGATTCCGCTAAATCGGCAATGGCTTGGGGCGTAAACATGGAACCGACCGCTATCAATAAATACAGAAAAATAACCGGTCGTGACGTCGGGTCAATGGGCTTTGCAGTTCACTCCAACGACCAATTCCATTGGCTCGGAGCTTCTCCCGACGGTATCCTCGACCCCTACGGGATCTTAGAAGTGAAATGTCCGTACAACAAAGGCAAAACCGACACGGTGTTACCGTGGTCTAAAGTCCCGTTTTATTACATGCCTCAATTACAAGGTCAAATGGAGATAATGGACCGCGAATTTGTCGATTTGTATTGTTGGACTCTGAACGGTAGCACGGTTTTTCGAGTCGGTAGAGATAGAAGCTATTGGAGAATTATAGAAGAAGTGTTGAGAGAGTTTTGGTGGGAGAATGTTGTTCCTGCCAGAGAGGCTTTGTTGTTAGGTAAAGAAGATAATGAGGTTAAGTTGTTGTATGAACCGGCTTCGACTCATAAACGAACCGGTTTGGTTATCGCGAAAAGCATAGGCTTGGCCGCGGAATCGAAGATGGTTTGTAGAGAGATTGCTGATCATGTTGAGTTCTTTTAATATTAATTTTGAGAGAATATATGTATACTTTTGATTCATGAATTTTTTGAGAATGTAAGATTATGTTGTATTTGTAATTGGTTAATTCATAAAACATTGTTTAATCAGATCAATAGAATTTTTACAAATAGCATTTTTTAGATTTTTGTGCCAAAAACACTCTTACAAGTTCTTTTGGGGCTAAAATATGAGTAAAAAGTTGTTTCTCCAAAAATACCATTAATTGCATTAGTTTACAGCTTTTAAAAATTAACTCTAAAAACTTATTTTTCAAAACTAAACCAAAACACTAAATAATAAAGGGTAAATTTCAAAAATACTATTTTTTAAGTTTCTAATTTAAAGATACCATCAAAAGTATTTAGGCCTAAAATACCATTAAAATGTTTTTGGCCAGGAGTACCACAAAATGCTTTTGATGGTATTTTGGACTTAAATAGCATTAAAAGGTTTTTTGCCAAAATGCTTTCAATGGTATTGTGGACTTAAAAACCTTTTGGTGATATATTTGACATAAAACCAAGTTGTGTTTTTAGAAGTTTTTAATAGTAAGGATTTAAGAGCATAAACATTGGTAGAACTCATATTTCTATCTCTTAGGATTTTCTGTATTTTTTTTTATTTAAAATAAATAAAAAAAAAAAGTACCAATCATGGGTCGCCACGTGTCAGTGGGACCCATGAACAGTACAAGAATCAGATCCAAGTAAAGAGCTAAAAGAGGTGGTCTCTTAAGATATTAGTGGGGCCCACGCGTTAAGTGCCCCACTAAAACCTGCAATGTTTATGCTCTAATGTGTGGCTCACCACGAATCTATGTTTTTTTCAAATGGTTATATATATTTATACTATATAAGGACTCGCATATACACGAGATTATAATACAATATTTCTAAACCCGTAAAAGTCAAAATAGAAAATTAAAAAAACATTTGAAATAATATTTAAAACAATATTGAGAACATTCTTACAATTTTTTATCGTACGGACTTTATCCCAATGATTAGATATAGTTTCACTATACGAACATCAAATTTATCCATATTTTTGATATATCTAATTACATATATATGATAAAAATATTATATATATTATAAATAAGTATATTTTAATATATAAATGTTAAATGTAAGAATTTATGTAACTTTATTTTCCTTTTAGGATTAAAATTATATTAAACTTTTGATAATGTTAAACATGATAAAATATAATCTTTTGATGATAAATATTGAATAATATAACAAAAGTAACATTCAACTATATTTTCATAAAATTAATTTTTTGATAATTTTAGACTTAAGATTAAATTATATTATGTAATTTTCTTTAGTTTTTAGTATCGTAAACGTATTATAATATTTCATAACTTTAAAATTATTAATGTTTTTAATGTAAATGAATAATATATTTAATTTCATGTAAATATTTTCATATTTTCTTATTTTTGTTTTTATTTTAAATATAAATTGTAAAGGGACAATTACAAAACTACACTCTTTGAATTGCATTTCACAAAACTACACCATTTCAAAGTCATTTTCGAAAATACACATAAACACTTAAAATTAAATTTAAATAAACCCTACCCACACAATCCTACACCTTTAATACTATACCCTATACATTAATTAGCGAACCCAAATAAAAAAAATTAATTTTGATATTTTTTAAAGGTAAATCAACCATTTAAAATTTTGAAATGGTGTAAATATGTGAAAATATTAAATTAGGTGTACTTTGTGAAAGAAGGGTTGAAAGGATGTAGTTTTGTGAATTCTTTAATTATAAATTGAAATTATTTCGTATTTATCTTACTATATTTGTTTAAGAGGAATTCACAAAACTACATCATTTTATCTTTTCCTTTACAAAACTCTACCTAATTCAATTTTATCTTATATTTACACCCTTTTAAAATTTTAAATGGTTTATTTACCCTTTCAAAATTTAAAAAAATTAAAATTTTTCATTTGGGTTCGCTAATTAGTGTTTAGGGTTTAGTGAAAATGGGGGTAGAATTGTGTGGGTAAACTTAATTAGGGTTTAATTTTTAGTGTTTAGGTGTAGTTTTGTGAAGAAATTTTTAAATGGTGTAGTTCTGTGAAATGTAATTCAAAAAACGTAGTTTTGTGATTCCCTCTTTGTTTAAACATTGAAATTTACATATTTATCTTAATATATTTGTTTAAACATGATTTGTTTTTAGGATCGTAATTGTATTTGTTTTTAGGATACAATTGTATTATGGCTTGTAAGGCCATACTTGGATTCAAATGGATGAAGGATCTTCGGAAAAAATCTAATAAGTGATTTAGGTTTGGAGAAAACTGTTTTCCAAAAATAAATTATATTATATGGTTTAAATCATAAGATAGTTATAAAAAAATTACGAAATAATAGTTGTTTTTTTTTCTTTTGTGATTTAATTAAATACTTCTTTTCTTGATTTAACAAATGACCAATGCAGAAGAATTCAGCTATTGCAAAAAAAAAACAGAAAATAATCAAAATCTTAATGTTTTTTTAATACTCCAAAATATTAGGCCAAAAACATCATTACAAGATATTTGCACAAAAACTACTACTAATAAATCGAATGTGGGAATTCGAATTTGAGAGCATTTTCTGCTTATGTTAAGTGTTTCTCGAATGGTCTTAGCTTGGAAAAATTGCAAATTAAACCCTAAAGTTTGAGTTTTTCGAGACAAAACCCAAAATAAATTGTGTTCCATATCAAAACATTAACTAAAATTTTGGATAATTAAAACATAAAGTTTTCGTTTGAAACAAAATAACCCCTATTGTGTAATGGGGTTAAATTTTTTAGGGAAGTTAATACTCACTATTCCATTTAGTCTTTTTGCCTTTGTTTCGAATTTAAAAACAAATCTAAGATATGAGATTTTGGGAAGAACACGCGATTTAGGGTTGAAATAGCTTAAAAGTTTTGTTAACGGCTTTCAATTGATTCGTGGAAGATGAGTAACTTATCATCAAGATCGAGTTCTATTGAAATAAGAGACATTCCAAAAAGGTGTGGTTGTGGAGAAAAAATCGTGATGCTTTAAGAAAAATTCGAAAACAAAAATTTTAAACTATTTCAACCCTAAATCGCGTGTTTCCCCAAATCTCATATCTTAAATATGTTTTTAAATTGCTTGACAAAAAAAATATGTTTTTAAATTAGAAAAAAACCAAAAAGGCTAAAATGAAACGAAGAGTTTTAACTTCCGTAAAAAAATTAATTCCGTTTCATAGTAGGGGTTATTTTGTTTCAAACGAAAACTTTATGTTTTAGTTGTCCAAAATTTTAGTTAATGTTTTAATATGGAACACAATTTTCTTTGGGTTTCTTTTGTCGAAAAGCTTAAACTTTAATTAGGTTTAATTTGCAATTTTCTTCGTTTAAAATAATCCTGAAATTGGATTTTAAAACTCTTGTATGCGTATTTGCAATTAAATTATAACAAATACAACCGAAAAAACCAATACTAAGATATTTATTATATCATAAATATTAAGAATGAGAGTTGTTTTGAAGCAACTCCCAAAGTTACTCATACTAATTTCATATATATAGTTAGTTGGTGTATATATATAGTTTTAGAAGTTTTAAAAAAAAAAGATAAGAGCCAAAATAAATTTTGGGAGAACTACAAAACTATATTATTTGAATTGCATTTTACAAAACTACATCATTAATTCAAAGTTACTTTTCAAAACTACATCTACACATTCAAAATTAAAACCAAATAAATCTTATTCACACAATCTTACCTAGAGAAAAAAAAAACTGATTTTGGTGAGTACTCGGTAATACTAGAGTGTAGCCGTAAGCTATGACGCAATGTAACTCACTTTAAATTATTTTAATATGATTTCTTTCCGACATTATGGGCTCTAAAGAATCAACCGTCGAATTGAATATGTTTTTGATTTCTCTATTGTAAAGAATACTTCACTTTCTAAAACAGAATATTTAAAACTTTTATATAATTCCATACAAAATATTTTCTATGATAAGGTTAATTACACATATATTTTCTATAGATTTTTTTTGAATTTCAAAAAATTATAAAAGACTTTAATTGAAAGATTCTCAAAAAATACTATTGGTAAGTTCATAGGTCAAAAGTACAATTCACAAGTTTTGTAAATTAAATATTAAAAAAAACTTGGGCAAATATACTACAAAATTATGGGAGGTTAAATCCTTCCAAAGCTAATTGTAAAACCTCAAAACTAAGACCATGATTACTCGAGGTTTTTAGTAGATTATGTCCACGAAATAGTGAAGAAACTAGTTTTTTTTCTTATTTTGGATCCGTCTCTTACACTGTTCATGGGCTCCACTAACACGTAACAGCCAATGATTGGTGCGTTATTAATTTTTTAAAAAATAAAATAAAATAATAATAATAAAAAAATTATAAGAAACCGTGCTTAAAAAACCTACCAATGCACATGCTCTAAACCTATATTTTCCAAATTAAACTCTAAACGCTAAATAATTTTGATTAAATAATTTAAATGGAAAAATATTTTTTTTAAATGTTGAAATATTTTGTTTTTATGTTATTTTTTGACAAAAAGGTTTGTTGTTGGTGCTTCATAAAGAAAAATACCCAAAAAATATTATTTGGAAAATGTGAGGGAGTAGGTAGAGAAAGCTCGTGCTTATATCTTTTTTTTGTGTTAAATGCTCGTGCTTATATCATTTGTATATAGTTGGTCACTAGGGGAGGCGGCTTCTAATTACATCCATCATATCTATTCCACTAAACGTCAAAATTTATCCCAAAAAAACATTTCAACTTTTGTTTTTGCATTACGTTATCAAAATATATAAAATAAATAAATACTCACTTTTTAAAAAAACTATTTATTCAATTGACTTAGTCGTGTTTGTATCACTGACTGATCTTACACTTGCACTTGCGTCTTATTATATATTAAGACAAAATATATCTCCTATATTTCGTTAACACATTATAATTTTTATTTTATACGTAATAGATATAAAACTAAAACAAGTTAAGAATTACTATATCAAAGTTTGTATGTGCCTGTAAATTTTTGTTATTAATGCCATTGTGTTTAAACATAATTAATTGTCTTCAAAGTTTGTATGTGCGTATATATTTAACCTAATTTAAATTTACGGTATTCCCGTCCTAAACATTTATTAATGGTAATCATGTAAGAAATTTTTTATGTTATTTTAATCCTAAAACTTATTTTTCATGGTAGTCAAAGTCAATCGTGGTTTACCGTTTACGTAAGCATCCAAGTACGTTGGATATATATTCTTTGGACTATAAATACATAAAGTAAATCAAGTTGGTTATTGAAAATTTAAAAATGTATGATTGGTATCCAAATCCAAATTGGTATTTTCTTGCCACACGTGTATTTAAATCAAAATCATGTATTTGGTTAATATATATTTTTGGGAAAATTCCACGTTAATACATCAACTAAATTATTATTAGTTTTTTAATACACCAACTTTTCGATTTCGATTGCCCAGAATAATACACCAACTATTTTATTTGTTCATTTTAAATCACAACATATTTTACTTACTTATTTTAAATCAAAAACTCAAATCATCTATCCATTTAACAAAATCATCATTCTTGTGATCAGTTGACCGTTAATTTTTTTTTTTAAAATCTAAAATTTGTTATTTTAATAAAGAAATACTTTAAAATTATGTAAAAAACTAGAAAATTTAATAATATATAAAAAGATTGTAACAAAAATAAAAGTTTCAAAAAATTATATTTTCACAATTTAAAATCATAAACAATTAAAAGATAGGAAAATAACAATTTTTAAATTTAATTTGTGAAAACATTTTCCTTTTTATTTTTAATTTTTTAATAACCTCTTGTGTATTTCCGAATTTTGTAATTTTTGTTGGATTTTTTACATAATTTTAAAGTATTTTTTTATTAAAATAGAAAAAATTATTTTTGTTTCAAAAAATATGTAACGGTCAACTGACGGTCAACTAACGGTGATTTGGTTAAATTGATAGATGATTTGAGTTTGTGATTTAAAATAAGAAACTATAATAGTTCGCGTATTAAAATGAACAAATAAAATAGTTAGTGTATTATTCTGGGCAATCAAAAAGTTGGTGTATTAAAAAGCTAATAATAATTTAGCTGGTGTATTAATATGAAATTTTCCCTATATTTTTTAAGGCTTTAACTAGTTTTCTTACATGCACCGCCAAAAATAATTTTGCCAACTCCAAATCATAATCAACTGAAACAATTAATGTATTAGGACTTTTTTTTTTTTTTTTTCATCATAGTATAGTGTCTAAGTAGTTCTCTCCCAACTGAGAGCGGCGAGGTTCGAACCCCGGGTTATGCGATTAGATGCAGAGGTGACTACCATTGGGCCACTTGCTCATCCGCATGTATTAGGACTTTAAGTTTTATTTTTTGTAATTAGGACATTGATGGTAGAAATAATCTCAATTTTTTTTATTTTGAGTGAAAGTGTGTTATTGTCAACTTATCTATTTAACGTATATATAAAATCAGAACTCTTCCAAAATAAATCCCAAAATTTTGTAAATTTAGTATTTTGAGTTTGCAAAAAATATTTCTTGATTAAAATTAATTACCCCCATTAAAGTATAGAAAATCCTCTTTGTTAATATTATGCCCTAATAAAACCATTGACATTATTACACAAAAAAAGTTTTAAATCCAGTTATACCATTTTGTAAACAATTTGGACCACAAAAGCCACCCACGAATGTCCAATAATATTTTTCCTTATTGTTTAATCAAAACACTTTAATAATTGTCACTAATAATCATTTCTAGGCCAAGTGCACAATGATTATCGAATCCAAATGATTGTAATATTCCATAACAACAACTCCATTGAGCCAAATATATCACCATAATTATAATTTACTATGCAACTTTTATATTATATTTTTTTAAGTTGGAAGCTAAGGTTTTTAATCTTTTTATTAGGGTAATGATACCATTAAAAATAATTTTTTTTTTTTTGGTTAAACTAGGAGGTTCTGGGCCGAAGCCCATAATCCCCCTAGGCCCGCGACCAACCTTTGATAATATCAATTAATGGCGTAAATCATCGCTCCCAACGCGGTTCGAACTCAGGAGCACAACATCACCAACGACTGCGTTTAACCGACTGAGTCAACCCGTCGTTGGTCCATTAAAAATAATTTATTTTACCAATTTTTTGAAAGTAATAAAAGGTATCATCATCTCTGACGAAAATAAAAATGTTTAGATGAATTTGAATACTAACATAATTTGAATAAAAGGTTCTTCATTGATTAAAAGTATTAGATTACTACCTTTTTATTGACTTATATATTTTTGATAATAATTGATGACCTATGTAATGTTTATTTATAATTTTTTTTTAAATGCATTTAAATGACATATGTAATGTTATTTTGTGTTCACTTTCAATTAAATATAATACAAATATTTTTTGAAAATCATTACAGTTACGACAACGAAAACAATAACAATATAACCAAAAAGTTATATAAATCCTCGCACACACTATTGACTATACAATATACATATTAATATATATATATATATATTTCTGTCTTGTTATAAAAAGGCACTATGCTAATAATAAATAATATTCAATCCTCTCTGCTTTGCGTTGTTCAAGGAACCTCTCCTCTGAATTATCCTTAAATCTCTCCCTCTCTTTAAACATTTGTTTTCTATTTTTTCTTTTATATGCAAAACATGAACACTTCATCTTTGTTAAAGACCTTTACTTCTCCTCCTCCTCCTCCTCCTTTGATTTTTACTTTTAAACCAATGGTTAAAAAATCCCCAAAGGCTAGATTCTCATCTAAAAACATTAAATCCATGCATGATTCTATGACCAATCTTGCTTTTGGTTCGAATATGAAACCTTCAAGCCAAGAATTCTCTGTTTCTTTTGCGACGACAACAACAAACTGCGTTGTGGATGTTGATAGAGCGGAGTCTAAAAATAGCGAAATGAATAGTATGTTTTTAATTATTCTTTTTAATTTTCTTAAAATTTATGCATTTTTAGTTTAGAATGATGTTTGATAACTAGAAAAATCAATTAAATGTTTGAATTACTATTAGTTTACAAATTTTGAAAGTTGTTGATTACAAAATCTAATGTGTATTTTCTTTATATATGTGAAAAAGTTAACCGTTTGAATTACAGAGAGGGGTAATTAATAAATATTATGTATCTATTTTGAATAATACAACTGTATACATAATTATACGTGGCTAATTTTTAAGGTTATATAAGTTGGCGACAAATAATATATAGCTACTTGTGATTTTTATAGTTTTCATGGTTTAGATTTTTTTAGGGAGAATTACAAAACTACAACTTTTCAAAATACTTCACAAAACTACATTTAAACATTCAAAAATTAAATCCAAATAAACCCTACCTACGTGATGTAGATTGATATTTGGATATCTCCAAATATCTTTATTATTTTCTTTATTATTTATTATCTTTTATTATTCTAGATTGTTTTAGGTTTTTTAGATTAATATAAATAAGGCGTTTATGCCTAAATTTGTAGAAAGATTTTGATGAATTAATAAAATAGATGTTTTGACTTTTGAGAGAAGAGTATTCTCGTTCCTTGTTTTCGGTAGATCTATTGAGAGATCTCAACAAGTTCAAGAAGGCTTGGTTTATTCGGGGATTCTCAGACTAAACGAATAACCTTGCGTTTATTCCTAGTTATTCGGGTATTCTCAGAATCAACGGATCTCTAGTTTTATCCTTTTACGCTTCCGCGCTGCATCACCACACAATCCTACCCTTTAATATAATGTACCATAAACACTAATTAGCGAACCCAAATAAAAAGATTTTAATTTTGGTAATTTTTAAAAGGGTAAATCAAGCTTTTAAAATTTTGAAAAAATGTAAATATGTGAAAAAATTAAATTAAGTGTTGTTTTATGGAGGGATTGAAAGAGTGTGTAGTTTTGTGAATTCTTTTTTTTATAAGGTTTTAGCAGTTCCAATTTTCTAAAAAATATCACAAACTGTTGTGGTTATTAAATATTATTCCCTCTTTTAACAAAAAAAAATATTATTCTCTCCCTTTCATAAAAAATATCACTTTAGATTTTGGTATACGATTTTGGTATACGGATTAATAATTTATGTTTTCCACAAAAATAATATTAAATAAATTTACATCAATCAACCGAAAAAAAATTGTATTAGTTTATTGATCGGAAAAGTCCAATCCATTTAAAACTTACATGAAAAACTAAAAACTGAAAAGTCCAATCCATTTTGTTTATTTTGTAACAAAATATTTTTTTTGGCTAAAATGGCACTTACTTTTTGTTAAATTATTTATGACTTAATAAATTTCAGGACCGGTCTTCACAACAACGGACAAACTCGACCTCATAGTATCCGAGTTCAAATCTTTAACCGAGCCAATAGACCGTGTAAAACGTCTCTTAAACTACGCGACAACACTAGCACCACTCGACGACTCGGCTCGCTGCGACGCGAACCGAGTCGCGGGGTGCACGACACAAGTATGGCTAGAGACAAAAATAGACGGGTTTGGTCGTATGAGATTCAAAGCAGACAGTGACTCAGAGATTTCAAAAGGGTTCTGTTCTTGTCTTATTTATATACTTGACGGCGCTAAGCCAGAGGAAGTGTTAAACGTTAAAAGCGAAGATTTAACGGCGATGAACGTTGGTGTTCACGGTAAGTCAAAGTCAAGGGTCAACACGTGGCATAATGTTTTGATGACCATGCAAAAACAGACCGTGGCTATTGTTGATGTTGCAGACGTGGCGTGTAGAGGAGGAGATAGAGTGACACGTCATGGTGTTTTGGTTGAATCTTCTAAATCTAAGGTTTATTATGATTATTCGATTTCGTTGCTTCCTTTGTATTATGATTTTAGTATATGATTGTTAATGTGTGTGATTAGAATGTTTTTTTAAGTTTTTTTTTGGAACATAAATAAAACGTTTGTGTTCTGATTTGTTGCTGAATTAAAATTTTAAGATGATCATAATTTTTGGTTGGTTAGATTAAAAATTATTAAATATATTAAAAAATTAGAGTTTAATAGAAGACCTGGAAACTGATTAGGACTTACTCACTAAAAAATATATCTAATCACTCAAAATTAAATCCAAATAAACTTACTCACATAATCCTACCATAAACACTAATTAGCGAACCCAAATAAAAAGATTTTAATTTTGATAATTTTTAAAAGGATAAATCAAGCTTTTAAAATTTAAAAAATGTGTAAATATCTGAAAAAATTGAATTAGGTAGAGTTTTATAAATTAAGGCACGGAAGAGCGTAGTTTTGTGAATTCCTCAACTTTATATATATTTTTTCTCTATATTTGTATTAAGTGTTAAAAATGAAATTCACCATGTTTCAAATTAGACCATCTTCAATGGTGTATCTTAGAGGGATCTTAGTCATGTGGGGTCCACTAAATAGTTAATTTAAGATTCAAATTTTGCACTATTCACGGGTCCACTGTATACGTGACGATCCATGATTGATGCGTTTTTAATTTATTTAATTTATTTTTTAAAACCAACTTTTCGTGAACCCACTAAATAGTTAAGAAATTTGGTGGGTTTCTCCGTTGGAAATACTTTTAGTTTAATTGACGTGTCCTATTCCGGGAGAAGGAAAAACCTCCTTTCATATATATAGATATATGTGTTATTTTTTTTTGTTTTACAAAAATTGTCGTTTACACACATTTAGAAATTATAAATTTTATAAAAATATTATTAAATTGTTGTAAACAGTCACTAGGAGAAAAAATATTGCATAACGCGATCGGTTAATAACTTCATAACTCATTTTAATTTTTACACAAAAATTAAAAATGATATTTTTGTAAACAACAAACTCTTTAAAATGACAGTTTTATAAAACAAGAACGAGTAGAAAATATCATAGAGCATCTTTATAGCTAGCACTCCAAAAAGTTGCTTAAATATTTTTTTTTTTCGAAAATTAAAAAAAAAAATAAATAAATTGACAAATCGCGGGCCGCCACGTGTCGGTGGGCCCGCGAAAAAGTCAACAGCCACCTCTTATATAAAATGGATTTATTTTTTGTTTGTGGGACCCGGTCCAAGAATGAGTGAGTCCCTATAATGATGGTCTAATATAATTAAGATAGATTGACTATCTAAGATAAATAATAAATAAAATTTTAATTTGATCCGAGTTTATTTTGTAATTAAATCTTAGTCGGTCTCTAATCTTATAATAGTTGCTTCATTTTATTAAACATAAACAACAACAACAACACACAAACAACACTTCTTGGGATCCATAAGATTACATTACATATCAAACAGCAAATCCATAACAATTATATTCATCGTATTACATTTATTATTTTGGTAACATAATCATTTACTTTTTTTTATGAACCATCATATTTGAGTGCAAGTCAAAGTCCCTTACCCACCCATCCTACCTTCTGGTGGCCGCCGCCACCACTATTGTTGCGAGCTCCCCACTTCTCTGAAACCGTAACTACTTCAGTACGGCCGCCACAACGGACGTCGTGGACCGGGTTCATGTACACATTAGCCATAAGCCTATCTTGGAGGTGAATTTCGTGTCCACCATGGTGTTCTGTCCCATGCACATCATGGTGTTGCATTTTGTGCCCACCGTGGTGTTGCGTCTCATGCCCGTTGTTGTGGGTATTGTGTGCACCGTGGTGTTGCATCCCGTGTCCGTTGTTGTGGGTATTGTGCGCACCGTGGTGTTGCGTCCCATGCCCGTTGTTGTGGGTATTGTGCCCACCATGGAGATGCATACCATGCCCGACGTGGTTTGCATCTTCATGTGGCATCTGCCATCCATTAGTTATCTTTCCCTGAACCACATGTGGTTGTTGGTAGTGAACTATCTTCTTGTGCTCCTCAAAGTCATAGTAGTCATTGCCTCCATGTTCATTATTACCATGTCCATGCTTGTACACTCCAATTAGTTTATCAAGCATCTTTTTTTTATTTTTCTTTGTATATAATATACTTTTGTTGATTTTTCTTTTGTATTGATAAGTGACTAAAGGCTCTCTCTATTTATATTCAAAATTTCTTCTAGTGTATCATTCTTTAGAGATGTGTATATGATTCTGTTTAGCAATTACTCATAAATATTATATTATATGATGTGAATCTTATTCTTTTATTTTCTCTACCACTATCTTACCGAAAGTTGAGTAGATGTTTTTGTTCGGATTCCATTTGTGTTGTAATAAGAATTGTTCTAACATATCACTAATTTTTTTTTTCTCAAAATTAGTCTCATTTTTTCTTCAAAATTTCATTAAAATTGATATTTTCGGAAAATACCACAAATAGTAAAAATATTTAAGTGTATAAAATTTCGGGTTTAAAGTTTTGTAATTCCCCCTTGCTTGTTGGACTTTGACAGCATCTTATATGAAATCGAATTATCTCCTCAAAAGATAACACATACAAAAATACACTTCTTTTATATGCTATGATCTACTAATCTCCCATCTTTGCATAATT
Organism: Cochlearia excelsa; assembly: GCA_963556525.1. NCBI lineage: Eukaryota > Viridiplantae > Streptophyta > Magnoliopsida > Brassicales > Brassicaceae > Cochlearia > Cochlearia excelsa. Next base: position 44,829,401 of record OY748327.1, on the reverse strand, counting down.
AAACACCAAAACATATATGACCTAAGTATGTGTTGAAACTTTATAATATCTTTTGATAGAGAGACAAATGTTGTCTAAAATATAACAAAAACATAACCACCTTTCTATTTTTTTTTATAACCATAATTAATATACATAAACTAAAAAATCTTATCAAAGAACCGATTTTCGCGACACAATCTCTTAAAAAATCCGGTTTGATGAAAATCCGTATCAACCGAACTTAACCGGAACAACGGCTGGATCTTTAGGCGACGACAAAGAGCCATCATCGAGGTCAACAATCTCTTTTCTTCCTTCACCGTTTTCTCCTTTAACAACTTTTGTAACCGCTCCAAACGCGTTTGAAAACCACGAAGCACCCGTCGACACATAAGCGTTAGCCATCAAAGCCGTTTTTGCGCTAATGGCTTTTTCCTCGGCGGCCGCAAAAGCGGATTTGGTTATTTCTTTAACCTGATACCGCTCGTCCATCTCTCTGAGCTTATCGTTCACTAGCGTTGTTCCAACGCTAAACTTATCGGTTAGACCGATCTTATAGTCTATCGACGCGATGGTCGCTGAAGCATTCAACGTCAGATTGTGTTTGTCGTCGAACGCTCTAGCTTTCTCCATCGCGTCTAGACCGAGAGCGTAGCCTCTTCCCACCATAATATTTACAACATCTTCGGCTTTTTTAACAGAGATAAAACTGTTATACGGATTTTCTTGCTGCACAAAAGGAGACAACAAGATAAAAATGAGATTAACACATAATATCAAGAGAAATCTTTCAACAATACCATCTTTTTAAGTCAAAAATACCATCAAGATAAAAGAGTTTTTGGTCTTTACCAAGTCAAGAGAAAGGGCTTCTTGCGGCACCTCGTAGTTTAAAGCAGGCGTAATACTAACACGATGATCTGCGATAACAGCGCCCTAGACGAAAAGATTATAAACCATAAGCAAGATAATTAATTAATGAAGACAGATTTATATCTACACACATTACACATAACTCATAAGCTAAGTTAATTTTCGTACAACGATTACATTTAATCGTAATCTACACACAACATTGCATAATGCTAAAAAAAGCGAGACAATAAGTAAATACCGTTAAAAGCATTGCGGTTTCTGCGCCTTGTGGATCTTTAAAAGTAACATATGCAACTTGAGTTTCTTGTGTCTCACTATACACGATTTAAGTAACCAAAATATTAGATAATGATTCTTGAAACAAATAAAATTTAATCAACTAGGATTAAGTTTTTCGGACCTTCTCATTTCGATGAAATAAATGTCGCCGGAGAAAGAAAAGAACTCATTAAGATCTTTCTTAGAAACATTGAGAGAAACATTGTTAATTTTTACGGTTTTCACCTGCGAAAAAACAAGTTATAAAACAGAATGAATCAACCAAGACAATGAAAACATAAAGATAACAAAAAGTTTGTACAAATATATTTATTTATAGACTAATCGAAAATGGTATTTCGTAAATGCGCTATTTGACGGTATCATTCAACATAGCTCCAATTGGTAACTCTTCTTAAGTTGAAAATTTTTCAATTTCCCAAAATACCATATTCTAAGTTTTTAGGTGTAAATTCATTTTCACTAAAATATCAATTAAAAAGCTTTTTGGCCTAAAATATCACAACATTTGTTAAAATCTTCAAAATTTAAACTTTAAAACCCCATTTAACTAAACTTTACTCATTTCAAAATTAAATCTTAAACACTAACCTAATTTGTTTTGTATTCATGATTTTAGCCCAATTTATAATGGTATTTTATACCTAATTTATAATGGTATTTTAGACCTAATTTATTATCTTTTGAATAGTATTTTAAAGAATTTCCCAAAAAAAAAAAAAAAAAATGGTAAAGAGAGAAACATTGGTTCTTACAGGAGAGGAAGTAGAATGAGAATCCATTAGAATGTTGTGTTGACTCTGTGAATATAATAAATACACAAATAAATTACAATACTTACAATAATCAATTTTAATTCATTTGTAAATTTTGATACTTTTTTTAAAAAAAAAGCAGAATTTATTTGACTTTATTGGACTAAAAGATTTTGCAATTCGTAGATTCAAAAGAACTCGAAACTTATTAAAATTAAGTAACCGAAAAATGTTAAAGAGATCTCAGATCTGAGAAAGCTTACCGACATTGAAGATTCGAACAAAGAGAGAAATCGATTTCACGATGTGTTGTGTAAATATTGGGTCCAAATCTTAGAGGTAGTTTTTGAAATGAGTCAATTTTGTAATTTAATAAATTACTTTGGGGGATAAATGTTTTTTTTTTGTTAAAATTTATTATTTTAATTTTGGTATGAGAATTATGGCCGATTTGTAGGAATAAGTCTCAGGAATATTCTGTTAAGCCCAAATATAAGCCCAAGACCAAAGCCTTGTTTAATAAAGTTCTTAACTCTTAAATCTAAGATTTTAAACGACCGCTAATTAGTTTACACATCATTATTAGCGATGAAAAATATAAATAATAACAAAAAGATTAATGTACTTTTTTAATAACAAAAAAATGAAATTTTACTTAATATTAAAACAAGAAATATTAGTTTCTATTTTATTACTTAGAGCATCTCCAATGGAGTTTCTTAGAGGGATTTTAGCCGGTGGGTCCACAAAATAGTTAAAAAATCGATTCTTAAATTCTTTATCTAAGATCCGATATTAGAAAGATCTTGCATTGTTCATGGACCCACTGAATACGTGGTGACCCATGATTCGTGCATTATTAAATTTTTTATTTTTATTTTATTTTTAAATTAGACTGTTCAATGGTCTCATCGAATAATTAAGAAACTTTGTCGGTTTCTCTATTGAAGATCGTCTTACAACTATAAATATGCACACAAATTGTAGAGAACCATATACGTTCATAAAAATAAACATATTATTTGTGAGAGAAATTGATTCGAACTATTAGAAATATAAGTGCTACACAATTGTCTCCTTACATTCAACCACTTTCGTATTTTGGCTTTGATGATTATGAAATAGGTTTTAACAAGAATTTTTTTTATGATACCTATTGTGCTTCTTAATTATCACAAATGTAACCCCAAAAGTATTTAGAGGTTTGTAATCTTATAATTATAATTAGCAAAAATTTATGTATCAACTTTTAACCAAAAAATAATCCCTCTATTCCCATATGTAAGATGTTTTAGTTAAAAATTTAGATTTTAAGAAATATTCTTAGATGATAAATTAACATTTAATAGATAATTAAATTAATTCAAGCTACCACAAAAGAATCTACATCATATGAATGCATTTAATTTTTTGCTTGAAAAACTCAAAACATCTTATAAAAAGAAACAAGAATAAAACTCAAAAACATCTTAAATATATGAGAATTGAGGAAGTATTTAAATTTACAGTATTGAACATTTTTTACTCTTCCACATTTGGGTTCACAATTTAAATACGATACTAACTTTTTTAAAAATATGTAAATTTAGAAAATCAATAGTTAGATGTAGGTCAATAGAATTTGCTTCAGGAAAAACTTTAAAGATTTAGGTAATTCAGACGTACATAATATAATTACGTTAAAATATTAGTATATATGGTTAGTTATTTGAAAAGAAAATAATTAAAACATCAAAATATATTAATAAAAACTATAAACTCAAACATGCGAGTAGCGCGGATCAAAAACCTAGTCTACACTCTACACCTTTTAAACGGTGAAATTGAAAAATTAAACCTAAATGTACTTCACAAAAACACCATTTAATTGTGTACTTCACAAAAGTATAACTGATTAAATTCCAATAAACTCTAGATACAAATCATATCCTTATCACTAAACCATACATTTTTAAAGGATAATTTAACCATTTTAAATTTGGAATGAGTGTAATTAGAAACAATTTGAATTAGATGTAGTTATATGACATAGGGTTTGAAAGGGTAAGGGTGTAGTTTTGTGATTTCCTTTTAAATTAATCTATGCAAATATAGTAATATACACATATTTAAAATAGTTTTTCGTAAATATACTTGCACGCTAAATATTTAAGAGGAATTCATAAAACTACACCATTTTATCTCTTCCTTTACAAAACTCTACCTAACTCAATTTTTCACATATTTACACCCTTTCAAATTTTAAAAGCTTGATTTACCCTTTAAAAAATTACCAAAATTAAAAAAAAAATTGTTTGGGTTCGCTAATTAGTGTTTAGGGGTATAATATTAAGGGGATAAGATGTGTGGATAGAGTTTATTTGGATTTAATTTTGAGTGTTTAGGTGTAGTTTTGTGAAGTAATTTTTGAAATGATGTAGTTTTGTAAAATGTAATTCAAATGGTGTAGTTTTGTAATTCTCCCAATATTTAACTCAAACAAATGTTAAATGTTATAGTAATATACACATATTTAAAATAGTTTTTCGTAAATATACTTGAACGTACTTTTGTAAATTTCTCTTATATTTACACATGGAGGTAGTATTTATTGTAAAAGGAATTCTCAAGTGATCTCCATCGAATACCATATTTTTAAGAAGTAACTTTTACTTATTTTTTATTTATGAGATTACTCCAACCGAAAAATCCATTTATTTCTCCATTTTATAGCAAACTCCATATTTTTCTTTATTTTTCTCTAACCAATAATTTCATTTGCAACTCCGAAAATTTAACCCATAAATTGGAGGAAAAAAATGGAGATCTCCAAATATAGAGAATAAAATAGAGATCTCCCTTTTGGAGATGAAAAATGGAGTTCCTTGGAGCAGTTTTTGCTTCATTTTTGCAAATGGAGATTAAAATAGAGCTCGGTTTAAGTTGCTCTCAAGTAAGTCATTTCTTAAAAAACTAATTAATACAACTTTTATGAATATATTATAAACATTTAGAAATGCTTCTATGATCAAATTCTTAAGTCTTAATAATCAGTCAATTATCAAATTGCTTTGATTATAAATCTTGTTTTTTGTAATCATAACATCAAATTATGTCACCGTACATTTTCGTTGCTTAGTTATTTAATCCTATTTTATCGGTTGTAAAAAATGTGTCAACTTCTGCCCATTATATCAATTTATGAATTTTAAATGCGACAAAGATTTATCCCTGAAAGAAAGCATTATCATTTTAGGCAGAGAAATTAAAATAAAAATAATAGTCACGTTCATGAATATATACACATCCGTGAGCATTGATAGGGTCGGACTATTTTATGAGCAAATGAACAAATTTATAATGATGACAGTTTTTAAATATTTTTTTGTTAAAGAGAATTTATAAATATTTAAATCTTCATATATATATAAGATATAAATATATAATAATGATGAGAACGTAAAAAGGCGATAGGTAGGGTTAAAACTTAAAAGGCTTACTAAACCGTCCATGTGACTATAAGATTTGGATATGCTTTCAATGTACATCATGATATAGAGACAAAGTCACTTTCTTCTTTCTATAATAACTAGATTTAACCCGTGCCAAGCTTGGCGCGGGAGTTAAATAATATTTTTGAATGTTGTAAAAGACTATTTTGTGTGGTGATTTGTTAAATAGAAGAAGAATAATTGATTTCAGTAATATAATAAAAATTAAGAGAAAACATATTTTCAAAGTAAAGAAAAATATTGTAATAAATGCATAGTGAACAATTAGGTTCGGGGAAGGATAACATCACATAAGAGGTTTTCATCTGTCTCAAAAAGACCTAATGCACAACACGTCACCTCAAGTACAATGAACAACATCGTCAACGGTCATTGTGTCGTGCAAATTTTTTGATCCACAAACTTTGTAAAACATTTTTCACAAAAACCCGGAAAAGTCAAATTTCTCCCTTCTGTATTGAATTTCACTTTTTTGAAAAACCACAAAGTTCTCACTTTTATTTTGTTTGCTTCCATCAATTATTTTGAAAATAGTACATCTAATTATAGTATAGTAAATGATTTTTCGTTATTGTATTTGTATCTCATAACCAACCAAGTTAAGAAAGAATATTTGAACTTTAATTATGGTATATTAAATGAATTTTCGTTATTGTATTTTTATCTTTCTTTGATATTATTGGCCAAAAGAATTTAATATGTAGAAGAAATAAATATTTATATTTAGCATATATCATGATTAAAATATATATATAAATAGTTTACTATAGAAATAGTAAAACATTTTATGAGATTAACTAACAATGAATATAAAGACAATTAATTTCTATTAAAAATCATAATCAATTCTAATATATTATAAGAATATGAAGTCAAATTAATAGGTGTGCATAATTGAAATTGTATTTTAATTTAGACTGGTTTTCATTTAAACCAAACATTTTTATGGATATTTTTAAAACCAATTATTTTAATGAAACATTGAGTATAATTTGGACATAATAAAAAAACTGTAACTTCATAAGAAAATGAATATTCAATATGATTTTATAATTTAGTTATAACTAAAATTATTTTAATTTCATTAAACGATACATATCTCCTTGTTTAGTAAATGTAATGAAAAAATGTAATGTGAGCTCTTTTTGAAATAAAAAAATGTAATGTAATTATATGGGTTTTGATATGTGGGCTAGTAATGAATTGTTGTTAGTTTTTTAGAATCGTTCTAGTGATGACACATGTTATATTTCATTGTTTAGCTCAAGTAATATTTTTCAATTAGTATATATAGGATGATAAAAAAAATTATAACTCTTCTAAATGCATTGTCAATAGAAGTTTTTCACGGATCCATATCATTTCATATTGCTATTAAAGAAACTAGCATTGAACCCGCACGGTTATTGGAGATATAAGTTATATGTATTTCATTATAAATATGACAAATGTCATAAAAGTAGAGCATCATGTGTCACCATGGCATTCATAGTTATAAAAACTTTCTATCTTATTATATAAGACTAGCTAAATAATGGAAACAATCGTAATCCAAATAAGGCAACGAAAAAGTAATTCTCAACAATTTATGAGAAAAAATAATAAGCAACCAAACAACAACAAACAATTAGGAGTTCAAAATAAATAAACAAACATAGAGATCTCATTAATATTATTTTATTTATTTCCATAGATATTTTTGGATGATTTGATTTTTCAATTCTCATTATTTTGATTTCTTCACGGATTTTAGGATATAAGCTGTAAAATTTGCGTATTCGCGGGTCTTAAACTAGTTCAATATAATATTTAACATTGATAAAAATATATATGCATATCAACTTTCTAAAATAAAAACCAACGACGGGTTGACTCAGTCGGTTAAGCGCAGTCGTTGGTGATGTTGTGCTTTTGAGTTCGAACCGCGTTGGAAAAGATGATTTACGCCATTAAATGATATTATCAGAGGCTGGTCGCGAGCCTAGAGGGTTATGGTTATCGACCCAGAACCTCCAGGTTTAACAAAAAAAACTTTCTAAAATATAAAATGTATTTGACTGTCTTACATTAATAGAACAAATCTTAGTAATATATAGTTTAAAAACATAAATATATATAAATAAATAAAACTCTAAACATTTATAATTTGGGATGGAATTATTGTTTGTACATATAAATAATACATAAAATGTTTTAAATTTTTTTGTAAATCCAAATTTTTGTACCAAATATATGAAATAAGTTTAAAAAATATTCACTGAAAAAAACCTCATACAAAATAAATAATTACACATAAAAATAATCCAATAACGTTAAAAACAAAATATGATGCAATTTAATTGACGTGGTAAAATCTCCACGTAAAATCAAAGTTAACGTCATGCATACAATTAAAAGTTGAAAAGTTGAAAACGATACATAACAACGATTATCTTTACAAAAATGTTTGAAAAAGTAGATTTCATCGCATATTGATATTCCAACACTTTGATAACAAACCGAAAAATCCAAACAAAAGATATTTATAAACAAACTCATTTTCATTAGTTTGGTGATATATAAAATAGATGGATAATATCCAAAGTTAAACTAAATATTTATTACAAAAATAAAAATCTTCACAAAATCAACCGAAACCAACATAAACTCAATATAAAATTATTTGATATTACTATCATAATTAACGAATATTTTGCGCAACGCACGGATTTTTCCCAGTTCACAAAACTACACAATTTCATCCATTCATTTACAAAACTCTACCTAATTAAATATTTTTATTTAGTTACACCTTTCAAAATTTTAAAAGGTTGATTTACCCTTTAAAAATTACCAAAAAATTACCAAATTTAAAATATTTTTATTTAGATTCGCTAATTAGTATTTATGGTATAATATTAAATGGATATGATTGTTTGGATAGAATTTATTTGGATTTAATTTTAAGTATTTTGGTGTAGTTTTGAAAATTAATTATGTAACACCATAGTTTTCTAATTTCCCGTTTTGGGTGTAGTTTTTCCATAAAAAAATTTGTACTCTCTTTATAAATTAAAGGAAAGAGATGAGTAGTCAAATTAAAGGAAATAGATGGTTAGTAAAATCACATCTAAATGTAAGAAAAAAATGTGAGTGTGAATAATTAAAATTTCTAGTAACATACAAAAAAACATTACATGTGATGAGAACCTGACCCAACCCTCTCCACTAAAGTATCATCTTCTTTTTGTTTCCTTTATATTTTAATGAAAAATACTTTTAAAATGATATTAATTATGTCTATTTTCTTCTAGTTCCACTTGGTTAAAAGATGGCATTTAGGTATATTGATTTTCTAAATATTTTCTTCCATAAAGGTTAAATTTCTAGGTATTTGGTTCATTCTAAAACTAATGTTAAATAAAATAAGGACTTCAGGATATATTAATTGAAGATAGTGATAAACGAGATTTTACGCTTAATCTAATATCTTATTGTAGTATTTAAGATGTCGAAGCCAAATCGGGAAGCAAACAATGTATTTGAATTTATGCGAAACAAACTCGGTTTAAGTGTGATCAAAAGGGTTGTTTGTGTGATGTTTTTGTAGAAGATTTAACAAAACGAAAAACGAGAATTAAAGGTTTTGAAAGATTATTAAAAGGCTAAACAATCGGGTTAAGGTGTTTTAAAGGATGATTAAACTTTCGGATTTCAAATTGTCTTTTATAAAATTTACTTTAAGGTTTTGAAAACGATTTTAGATCAATCCACTCTCGTGGCAATGATCCTTTTCTCAACGATTAAACTAAAACAATGTCTTGGATAGTTTAATCGTCGAGAAACTTTAAGGACAAATCAATTCTAACCACCAAGCTTATTAACACGGATCTCTCGGTTAAGCTAGGCTTGGTTCTAAGGTAATTGTTCGGGAGGCTTTATAATCTCTCGATTCGATAATCGAATGACCAACTCGATAATCGAATGACCAACTCGATTAAAGCTTTAAGGCTGTTACCAAAGACTAAAGTTTTCAATCAATTAAGTTTTAGACAATTATCTATCCTAGATTCAATCAAACCCCTTTTACCCTTTTACCTAACCGATTGTCTATTTAGAACTACTCACAAATCATATTGAGATTCATAACAATTTGATTCAAAGAAACCATAAGCATAAACAAATAAACAAAGAGAACAAAGGGTAAAGAAAACTCTTATTCAATGATGATGATGAAGATTACAAGGTGGCCGAAGCAATCACCAAGAAATCCTCTCAAGTCTCAAAAACAAAAACAAAACTAAGAACAAGATCCTCCAAGGGTGGCTGTGTGTTTTTACCCTAATCAAAAGGTCTAAACCGATAAATAAAAATAAAGGAAACCAAAAATCAAACCGGTTTTCCTTTTTACATAGCAAAAACCAAAACTTATTTAAAATTTCGCGGCTGTATCGGTCAAACAAACCGATACGGGCTGGCCGATATGCGCTTCGGCAAATCTTCCTTCGGCTCGGTTTTCCTCGTATCGGCCGGGCTAAGCCGATACGACGAGGTCGGTACGTGTCTTCGAGTCTTCTTCTCTTGTATCGGTCACTCCAAACCGATATGGTTGGCCGATACAAGCTTCGGCGAAACCTCTGTTTTCAATATCGGCCACGGAAACCGATATGCTTGGCCGATACAGACTTCGACACACACTCTGTCTTCTGTATCGGCCAGCGAAACCGATACAACATGCCGATGCAAGTGTATCGGTTTCTTTTTGGCTTAAATTCATCGCTTTCGCCGTCTTTATGCTCCAAAACACTGAAATACACGAAACAAACCAAAATGCAACCTATATGCAACTAAATGCAACCTAAATGAATGAGTTCTAATGCATAACCTAAAGTAAAATGTGTAAAATATGCAAGTTATCAACTCCCCCAAACTTATCCTTTGCTTGTCCTCAAGCAAGAGAATTTCGCATCAAAGTTTAGGAAGGTGTGGAGGCGGGGACCTCAGAACCAAAAGTAACGCGAAGAGTGTAGTGAACGAGTATCCTAAACATAGTATCCTATTGCAACCGAGCTAGTTCTACCTATTGCCATTCATCTCAAACTCCGTCTAAATCCGTTATTATTACCAAAAGCATGTGATCCACTTGTCTAGTCTAAGCACCTTTCACATTCGATTAAGCATAGTCGAAGCATGAAACATGATCAAGAATTTTCAAGAGTTTTTCTATTTGTCTAGGTAAGAACGGGATTTCGAATCAAACGAGGAGGCTAACACTCGGGCATGTGGTTAGTTGTAGCGCGGTTTCTCTCGGGGAGTGAAAGGGTTAAGCAAAATCGGGAAAGACGAAGCAATGCAAATCCGGACATCCATCCCTATACAATTCTAATCTCTAACCCATCTTTTCACTCTCTACACACTTAAGCATTCAAACACCGAGTTTTCTTTCATTTTTTTTTTTTTAACTACCTTAGGGGTTTTATTTGGCTAACTTTCTTTTTTTTTTTTTTTTTTTGGGTTTTTGTTTTTTTTTTTTTTTTTTTTTTTTTTTTTTTTTTAAGTAGCCATTCTTTACCCCTAGGAGTTTTACAATTTAACTCGTGTTTATTTTTACGAAAATACGTTTTATTTCAAAGATGTGTTTCCCGTTATCCCGTCTACAAACTAGCATATGATAACCTAGCCAAATGGATGTCCTTCCTTGTCGCTCCCTATACTTTCAAGTTTTTGCGAAACCAAACAATCACTAAATGAAAAGAATTCTCACAAGTGTTTGGGTTTAGGCGAAGGGGGTGAGAGGGGAATCATCCTTATAATGAGAATGACCGGATTGCGCTTAAGGTGTTTCGGTTTAGTAAGCCACAATCCGTAGAAATCACAAAGCCACGAAATACTCTTAAAAACTCTCAATCATGCTAATTAGAAGTCAAGTTTAGGTTCAAATAGTTTTTGAAGGCTACTAGAACTATCGAAGCTTCATAACCACACTTATTGGCTTTTTAAACATCAATGTCTAGGGTCGAGATTTCAAGATTTTCGGCGAGTTCTAAGTCGTTTGAGGAAGACACTACACCTAAGATACCGTTCAAAACACTAGACGCGTCGCTTTATAAGGCTAAAATCATCATAGATCCTATGCATATGACACTAAATGAACTAATCCTAAATGCATTTTTTTTTGTGTTTTTGGGTTTTTTCGTTTTTTTTTTTTTTTTTTTTTTTTTTTTTATGTCACTAATATGAAACTATATGACTACTCCCCCAAACTTAAATCACACGGTCTCTGTGTGAAGAAAGTATTTGGAGAAGATCCTATATGCAAAAACAACCTAAAAACTACATGCGATGAATGTGAAAAAGCATATGTACAAGGGTGGAGGGTTACCTCGGTAGTAGTTGGTGTCGGGTCGGGGCCTTCTCCATCGGAGGAGAAAGTGGGAGACTCGTTGTCCGAGAGGACCGTGGGTGGGCGGTTGTGAAAGCGGTAGGGTCTCCTAGGCTGCCTAGGTGCGTCGTACGCGGATCACGCACTACCGGTTGCGTGTCTTGGTTCGAGCTGCGGCTCGCGCGGGACAAACCCCTCTTGATGGTCTTCTTCGGCGACTTGACCTCGCGCACCAACTTCCTTATGGTTCGGTCTTGGAAGAGGTTCCACCGGCTCATTCTCTGCATGTCCAAGTGCATGTCTGCAAAGGACCGAGGCTGTCTAGGCGCGGTGGAGGGACCGAGGTAATAGCGCTCGGGTCGTAGGTAGGCGGCGTCGATGTGCTTGAACTCGTACCTACTCGGTCCGGCGGGTCGGTGGACTTTTCTCGGACCGCGGACGAGAGGATAGTGGGGCGGCTGTGACATCGTGTAGGTGGCGCCGGTCGGCGGAAGTGAACCGCGGCGTTGCCGCTGAAACTCGTGCAGGCTGGGTTGGGAAGGAGGACGATGTTTTGGACGTTGTCTATCTTGAACGAGTATGCGTACTTACCTTCGCATTCACCGACGATCATTAGCTGCTTTGCCAAGTATGGCATCTCCATGAAGGTCGGATGTTCTTTTCTTCCCAATAGGGGTACCCGCCAGCCGGTTAGAAAAGGTGTGACCCATCCGCCTATGCTCAGCTTTGGCGTGGCATCGGTGCGAGTCCACGCCCAACGTTTGATGTCCATGAAACCGTTGATGAGCAGCCGAAGGACGCTCGGGAAGTGTTCCTCTGTCGTGGGGAACAAATCGGGGTCGCGGAGTGAGCGTCGAAGTATCGGAGCTAGACCTTGCTGCAAGTACATCATCTCGTTGTTGTTTACTTGCCCGCCTCGCGTCTAGGGAAGAACACGTGCGAAAGAAGTTTACGCACATATCTTATCGGTTGGATGGCGAATCATCGCGCTCTTCGATCTCCCGGGCTGGTAGACCCCGTTGGCAATAAAGTTCCAAGGCGTGCGCTTTCGCCTATCTCGTTCTTTGAGCTCGACTTGCCCGTTTCTTTGGAATTCCGAGTATTTTTTCCCAAGTTTGGAGAGTTCGGAGTATTTTCTCCCGTTGCTAGTTTGTGAACGAGATTTCCATCACTTCATCCTTGTATGTGATCGCGAGGGTGGCTAGAAACTGACAAGTCTCCTCCTTGTAGGCTATTTCCTTCTTCCCTAAAACCCAATCAAGCCTCATGTGGCGCAAAATTTCCCTTACCTCATCGTAGATCCCTAATTTCCTGAGCGTATCCGTGTCGGGGAAACGCGATGGGGTGAATGGGATCTCCATTAGTGCGTCGTACAACTCTCGGGCTGTCGGTTGCTTCTTCGGATCGCGTGTGATGGGCGAATTGCTTGTCCTTGGTGGGAAGGGGAATGTGGGCGCTACTGCCACCTCCTCCTCGTCGTAGGAGTCGTATACGAACTCGAAATCCCCCTCTTCCACGATTGCGGGTTCATCACGCTTCTTTTTCGCGCTAACCTTTCGCGATTTGCTCTTTCGCGGCTCATCTCTAGGTTCTTCCCTTGGTTCCTCTCTTGGAACCTCATCAGTGGGTTCCCTTATCACCACCGAACCCGACCTAGTCTTTCTCCTCGGTGGCTCATCATCCTTGCCTTGCCTTTTCCTTTCTCCGCCCTTGAAGCTCTCTTTGGTCCCATCGGTTCTTATTGGTGAATTTGGGCGAATTTGAGATGGCTTGGAATGGCTAGATGGACGGTGTGACCTGCAAGACAATGGGGAGACAAGGAGAATGAAGCAAAAATCAGTCGATTTCGTCCACAAACAAGAGAGAAATCACGATTTTAATTTTCGCAACAATGGAGGACATGAAAGGGGGCGATATCGGCTAGGTTGATTTAAGAGAAAAACCCTAGGATTGAATTTATACTCGACCGATATTAAAGAAAATATAGCGCGTATCGGTTACAGGCCGATACGGTTTAACCGATACGATACGGCATCGGGTTTTCTGTATCGGCGTGTAGTCGAGGTTGAATTTGTTTCGCGTTGTATCGGTCACATCAGACCGATACAACATGCCGATACGAGCGCTTTTTCTTCTGTTTCCCTTGTATCGGTCCCAGCAGACCGATACAACATCCCGATACGAACGTCTCCACTTTCTGTTTGCTTGTATCGGTCTCAGCAGACCGATACAACATCCCGATACGCAAGTCTCCACTTTCTGTTTGCTTGTATCGGTCCCAGCAGACCGATACAACATCCCGATACGCAAGTCTCCACTTTCTGTTTGCCTTATATCGGTCCCAGCAGACCGATACGTCTCGTCGATATCGGCCAAAGCTTGCCGATATGGCTGGCCGATACGTAACTCCTGGTTGTTTCTCCTCGTTTTTCACCTGGAAAACACTACTAAGTAACCCAAGAAGATGATTAGAACTATGAATATGAGAATGCTAAATGAAAAACAAAGAATATGTACAAGGATAGACATGGGACTTCCTCCCAAGTGAGCTTGTTTATAGTCACGTAGCTTGACTTTACCCCTTTGTTTTAAGCAACGTTTGGATCCGAAAGAGACAATGAGTCTCCTCCGGTTGCGGCTTCGTTTGCGAAGTACGGTTTGAGTCTTTGACCGTTCACTGCAAACTCCCCCCCGTGCTTGTCCCAAAGCACCACAACTCCGAGTGGTTTCACCTCCTTGATCTTAAAAGGGCCGGACCAACGGGATTTCAGCTTTCCCGGGAATAGTCTAAGCCGCGAGTTGAATAGCAGCACCAAGTCGTTCACCTTGAACTCTTTCTTGATGATCTTTTTGTCGTGGAAGGCTTTGGTCCGCTCTTTGTAGATCCTCGAGCTCTCATAGGCGTGTTGGCGTATTTCGTCCAATTCCTCGAGCTGAAATTCCCTCTTCTCTTTCGCGCTCCTAATATCGAAGTTGAGAAGCTTGATTGCCAGTGGCTTTGTACTCGAGCTCTACCGGTAGATGGCATGCTTTCCCATACAGCAAGTTGAAAGGTGTCGTTCCCAAGGGTGTCTTAAATGCTGTCTGTACGCCCAAAGAGCGTCGTCTAGTTTAACGGACCAATCTTTCCTCGTTACACCGACTGTGCTTCTCGAGGATGGCTTTGATTTGTCGGTTCAAACCTCACACTTGCCACTTGTTTGGGGATGATAAGGTGTTGCCACCTTGTGCTTAACACCGTGCTTCTTGAGAAGACTCTCAAAGACCTTGTTGATGAAATGGGATCCACCGTCACTAATCACAACCACAGGAACTCCAAATCGAGGGAAGATTATTGTCTTAAAAAGACTAACAACGGCTTTTGAGTCGCTCGTTGTGCAAGCTACGGCTTCTACCCATTTGGAGACATAGTCTACCGCCACAAGGATGTACTTCTTGCCATACGATGATGGGAAGGGTCCCATGAAGTCTATACCCCACACATCAAAAATCTCAACCTCCATGATAGGGTTTTGCGGCATCTCGTTCCGCTTGCTTATGTTGCCCTTCCTTTGGCAAGGATCGCAACGTTGAACGAACTCGTGAGCGTCCTTAAACATCGTGGGCCACCAAAAACCAGCTTGTAAGACCTTGGTAACAGCCTTAAAGCTTTAATCGAGTTGGCCATTCGATTATCGAACCCAGGAAGCTTTATGAATCGAGAGATTATAAAGCCTCCTGAACAATTACCTTAGAACCAAGCCTAGCTTAACCGAGAGATCTGTGTTAATAAACTTGGTGGTTAGAATTGATTTGTCCTTAAAGTTTCTCGACGATTAAACTATCCAAGACATTGTTTTAGTTTAATCGTTGAGAAAAGGATCATTGCCACGAGAGTGGATTGATCTAAAATCGTTTTCAAAACCTTAAAGTAAATTTTATAAAAGACAATTTGAAATCCGAAAGTTTAATCATCCTTTAAAACACCTTAACTTTGATTGTTTAGCCTTTTAATAATCTTTCAAAACCTTTAATTCTCGTTTTTCGTTTTGTTAAATCTTCGGTTACAAAAACATCACACAAACAACCCTTTTGATCACACTTAAGCGAGTTTGTTTCGCCAATTTGATAAACGAGATTTTACCCCGCTTAATCTAATATCTTATTGTAGTATTTAAGATGTCAAACCAAATCGGGAGCAAACAATGTATTTGAATTTATGCGAAACAAACTCGGTTTAAGTATGATCAAAAGGGTTGTTTGTGTGATGTTTTTGTAACCGAAGATTTAACAAAACGAAAAACGAGAATTAAAGGTTTTGAAAGATTATTAAAAGGCTAAACAATCGAGTTAAGGTGTTTTAAAGGATGATTAAACTTTCGGATTTCAAATTGTCTTTTATAAAATTTACTTTAAGGTTTTGAAAACGATTTTAGATCAATCCACTCTCGTGGCAATGATCCTTTTCTCAACGATTAAACTAAAACAATGTCTTGGATAGTTTAATCGTCGAGAAACTTTAAGGACAAATCAATTCTAACCACCAAGCTTATTAACACGGATCTCTCGGTTAAGCTAGGCTTGGTTCTAAGGTAATTGTTCGGGAGGCTTTATAATCTCTCGATTCATAAAGCTTCTGGGTTCGATAATCGAATGGCCAACTCGATTAAAGCTTTAAGGCTGTTACCAAAGACTAAAGTTTTCAATCAATTAAGTTTTAGACAATTATCTATCCTAGATTCAATCAAACCCCTTTTACCCTAACCCAATTGTCTATTTAGAACTACTCACAAATCATATTGAGATTCATAACAATTTGATTCAAAGAAACCATAAGCATAAACAAATAAACAAAGAGAACAAAGGGTAAAGAAAACTCTTATTCAATGATGATGATGAAGATTACAAGGTGGCCAAGAAGCAATCACCAAGAAATCCTCTCAAGTCTCAAAAACAAAAACAAAACTAAGAACAAGATCCTCCAAGGGTGGTTGTGTGTTTTTACCCTAATCAAAAGGTCTAAACCGATAAATAAAAATAAAGGAAACCAAAAATCAAACCGGTTTTCCTTTTTACATAGCAAAAACCAAAACTTATTTAAAATTTCGCAGACTGTATCGGTCAAACAAACCGATACGGGGTGGCGATATGCGCTTCGGCAAATCTTCCTTCGGCTCGGTTTTCCTCGTATCGGCCAGGCTAAGCCGATACGACAGGTCGGTACGTGTCTTCGAGTCTTCTTCTCTTGTATCGGTCACTCCAAACCGATATGGTTGGCCGATACAAGCTTCGGCGAAACCTCTGTTTTCAATATCGGCCACGGAAACCGATATGCTTGGCCGATACAGACTTCGGCACACTCTTTGTCTTCTGTATCGGCCAACTGAAACCGATACAACATGCCGATGCAAGTGTATCAG
Source organism: Cochlearia excelsa (assembly GCA_963556525.1). Taxonomy (NCBI): domain Eukaryota; kingdom Viridiplantae; phylum Streptophyta; class Magnoliopsida; order Brassicales; family Brassicaceae; genus Cochlearia; species Cochlearia excelsa. Next base: position 44,812,258 of record OY748327.1, on the reverse strand, counting down.
TTTCTTTTTGGCTTAAATTCATCGCTTTCGCCGTCTTTATGCTCCAAAACACGAAATACACGAAACAAACCAAAATGCAACCTATATGCAACTAAATGCAACCTAAATGAATGAGTTAATGCATAACCTAAAGTAAAATGTGTAAAATATGCAAGTTATCAGATAGAGAAATTCCTCAAAACACCCCACAAATATTTTTGTTTTGAAAATACCAGTAGAAAGTTATTCATAACAAAATACCATTAAAATGTTTATAAATATCAAAAATACCACTAAAAAGTTTTAGTTTAAAAAAATATTACAAATATAAAAACGAGTTTTAAGACTTTTAGAATTTAAATTTTGTCATTTGGTTTTGACATATTGTGTTTATGATATAGTTTTGAAAATGAGCATGGTCTAAAGTTTAGTTTTGGAAGTTATAAACAAATTTAAGATTTGTGGTATTTTTGAGAAAAAAGTTCTTATGGTAATTGTAAAACTTTTAAAAATGACTGCTAGTTTGTAAGAAAAATTTTATTTAGTCCTGTTAATGAGAATTGCCTTTGAAAATATTTGAAAAATTTTATTTTGTCAAATTTCTATATATTGGTTTACAATTATAATTTTTTTTTTACTTTTAGCTAATAATTCATTTAAAACTCAAAATTTGTTGACAACTCTAAGAATTATTTAGTTAGGAATATCTATATTAGTATTTTTGAAGTACTAATTTAAAATTTTCCAAAAATTCACACTTATTTACATTTCATGTCATTGGTTTCACAAATGATTTGAATTTTTAAAAAGGGCAAAACTATAACTTCCAAAAATACAAACAAAACTATTAAAGATTATTTCTATCCTTAACATGGATAACAATCATAAAAGAAAATAATTCTAAACTTATACCCAAACATATTTAAGTTTCGTTTATCTTAAATTATTAGATTTAAATTTTCGTTTTTCTTAAATCATTAATTATAAAATACAAAAAATGTTATGTAGGAAAATAAAGGACATAAAAAATACCCACGAAAACTATTTAAAAAAAAATTAAAAAGATTAATCATACCATAAACCACAATTTTAAAAAAAATATTTTCTTAAATTAAAAAATTTAAATCATGTGTGAAATAATTATAACACTCAACTAATATTATTTGTACAATACAATATATCATTACTATTTTTTCAAATTTAGATAGTAAATATTATAGTTTCACAAAAAATAACAAGTATGATGCCTATTTTGATCACAATTATAAATATTGTTTTCATCACAATTATAAAAAATTTGAACTTTACAGAAAATAATTTTTTTTTCTTATTTTAATCACAAGTTTTTTAAAAATGCTAATAAAAATAGAATAACATATTTACATTATGCGAAATTTACCTTAACCATTGTCAATCAATATCATATAATTAAATATGTAAATCAAAATAGGATTAAGAAAATCAAAATTGGAAATTATTTAATTGCCATTATCATCAATAAACGTTAAAATAAAATTGGTTACCAAAAATACATATAAAAACTTGGTTACCAATTATTCCATACCCCTAACATTTGGCAACAAAATTATTCACCAACAAAGAACGGAAAGTATATTTAATATTCACCAATTAAATGGTAATAGAAAATATTTCACAAAAAGCTTAAGATAGTAATTTTGCTATTTAATATAATATATTTTGAATATATTTTTTTAAAATATTTATATTTACAATTAAAATTATTAATATTTAAATAAATTTTAGGTAACTAGGGTAATTCGGTTATGTTCCACAAAATTCCGGTTTGATTCGATTTTGGGTTATCGAGTAATCAATTTTTCTATGTGTCGGGTTATTTAATTTTTTTGGATTAGTTTTGGTTTAAATATATCAGTAATTTGGATGCGGGTATTTTGTCCACCTTTATAATATACAAAAATAACAATTTCAATAGTTTAAATAGTTTAAAATAGTTTGAAAAACTCAACTTACAAATCATATTAAAAATTATATATGGACTATGTACTACAAAATATTATATAGTATCAAAAAACTCATTTCAACAACTTTTAATATTAAAATTATTATTATTTAAAATAATTATTGGGTAATTCAAATAGATTCCATAAAATTTGTTTCAATTCAGATGCAGTTTGGGGGTTTCAGTTAATAAATTTCTCTACACGTTCGAGGTTTTATTTTTTGATCGGTTTCAATTTGGATATTTCGGTTATGTTCAGGTTTGATATTTCAAATCCGATTTATTTGAATATGAAATGATCAAATTATCTTATTTGTTTCTATAAACAATAATAATATTCAAAACTTTTGAACATTTCTATTTATTCTATAAAACAAATAAAAATATATCACAAACTTTTAAATTAAATATATATAGATATATAAAATCATTTAGAAAACATAGACCCGTGGTGTACCACGGGTTAAATTCTAGTGATGAGTATATAGTACAAGAGATTTTGTAATAAACAACTATAATCCTCACTTGTGGAGTTTACAATATTCATACTTGATTAATTATATTACATATATATAAAAGGAAAATGCATATGAAATATAAGAGATGATCATGGCACAACATAGTATATATACTTGTGTATATGTTACAAAAAAAACTTGAATTGGGTATATGCTTTTGTATAATATAAGAGATAATGCTTCTATATATACTCAATAACATCAGCTAAAGATTACATTTGAATTTCAGCAATCCTCCTTTTGTTTTATTTTTTTTATTTATCTTGAAGGAAAAAAGTAACTCAATCTGATAAAATATTAAATGCTAGGAAACAATAATAATTTCTAATTGAATTGTAGTGAAAGGGGATGTTTTTTTTTGCTTCTTGTCTTGATGCTAATGTGGGCTCCAACCTCCTTGTCATGATCTTTATATTTATGTACATACACATCTATATATTTTGTGTTTTTATAAATAATACTCCATCTGTTTTTTAATATAAGATGTTTTTGCAAAAAGCTCTTATATTAAGAAATCATAATTGCTTAAAACAACCATTTAATAAACCAATTTATTGAACATAATTTTAGTTAAGAATGGTAATACATTCATTAAATGATTATTATTGATCGAGTAGAATATAACTAAGTTGCGTATTCTTTTGACCAAAACTAAAGTATTAATTACTCAAATTAATTGTAAACTTGCATAGATTTTTGAAAACATCTTATATAAAAAAAAGTTAAAAAATAAAACAAAATTGGTAAAACATCATATATTAAAAAAGAGAGTATAAAACATTGTAAATATAAATATATATATATATATAGAGAGAGAGAGGGAGAGAGTGGTTAATAACTATTCTCAAAAACTTCAATGTCAAATACTATACAAATACGATGTTGCCTTCTTCATGTACTGTTAGAGAGCTCAATGAAAAATAATTAACCAAAAAAGGTTATAGTTTCATTATTTTATTTTATAGAAAATTATTAAAAAGATAAGGAGAGTAAATGCAAAAGCAAACCTTTTCTTTCTCTCTCTTTCACTCCCTCGTAAATCATTTTTATTGTTCTACTAGAAAAGAAATAAAACACATCTTCACCTACGGAAACAAAAGAAAACAATATCTCTTTTTATTACTCAAATTTGTTACTTTTCTTTTTTGTTAGTGATATAGTTAGTACCTACTCTACTCTTCTACTATATAAACTAACACTTTCCTTCATATAAAAATAACAAAAAGAGAGCTTTTAAAAACTTTCATATGATGATAGACTATGAGATATGCAAGAACATAAACCATCTTCGGAATTCTCCTCCGCCGTCTTCTTCTTCTCATCATCTTTCCGGCGGCTCCATTGCCGCCGTGATCCCAAAGAGAAAACGGAGACCCGCTGGGACACCAGGTTTTTTTTTAAGTTTAAGACATTTGGTACATATAATTTCATTTGACTTTTGGTATTAAAAATTTAGTTTATATTTTTTTTTATTTTGCGTTTGGATTCATGGATTTGATTTTTTCAAATAGTTTTAGTTAATTATATGAAAGTAATCATTTTCCTACAAAAATTATTTACTCTAGGTATAATTCAGTTACATTTTTTAGTTTATTTTTGAAATTGGTGTTATAATTGTTATATTTTTGGTTTTGGATTCTGAGATTCATTTTTTTATAAATCTAGCTAGTTTTTATTAAACTTCATATTTCCAGAGAGATAGTATTTACTCTAGTTATAATTCAGTTAATTATTTTTGTTTCCAAATTTGTATTTTTAAGTATTTTGTTTTTGGATTATGAGTTTTTATTTTCTCCAAATCTAGTTTTTATTTTCGACATAAACTATTTAATTTAGTTATAGTTCAGTTAAATTTTAGTTTTCCAAAATTGGTATATTTATTTTTACTTAAGGATTCTGAGTTTTGTTTTTCTCCAAAACTATAACTAAATTTTCTGAAAAAAAAAATCATTTCGACAAAAAATATCTACTTTAGTTATAATTCTCTTAAATTCATTATTTCAAAATTGTTTTTTTAAATTATTTTTATAAATAAAATAACCCTTCATATTTTCCCGGCGACAGATCCAGAAGCAGAAGTGATATATTTATCACCTAAAACATTACTAGAATCAGATCGTTACATTTGTGAAATATGTAACAAAGGTTTTCAAAGAGACCAAAATCTACAAATGCATAGAAGAAAACACAAAGTTCCATGGAAGCTTATAAAAAGAGACGACAACAACAACAACAATAACAACAATGAACAAGAAGCAAAGAAGAGAGTCTATGTTTGTCCTGAGCCGACATGTCTACACAACAACCCTTCCCATGCATTAGGAGATCTTGTCGGAATCAGGAAACACTTTAAAAGGAAACATAGTAAAGATAAGCAATGGATATGTGAGAAATGTTCTAAAGGCTATGCTGTGCAATGTGATTATAAAGCACATATCAAAACTTGTGGTACTCGTGGACATTCTTGTGACTGTGGTCGTGTCTTCTCCAGGTTTGTTTCTTTATACACAACTCTTTAACAAACCCTAGTTTCGTTTTTTTATTATTAATTATTTATAGGGTAGATTCTTAATGAATAATTATAGGATAGTTTTCTTAGTAAATATTTATATGAGAGATTTTTATTTGGCATCCTTAAGTTAAATCAAAGAATGTTTTTTTTCCTTGTATGAATATATTCACAATTAATCTACACCCTGGATTCATAAAGATTTTTGTGTATTTTTTCTTTCATATATAATATAAATATATCTTTTAAATTTCAAAATACAATTTTTATAATTAGTTAATTATAAGAAATTATCAACTTATTCATGATGCAGGAAAGCTGCAAACTTCAAAGAACATTGATTCAAATATTGAATATGTCAAAATAGAAAATTAATTTCTATAACAAAATGATGACGAATTCATTTATATCTATTTTTATTCTGTAAAAACTATTACAAATATATTTTTAAAACGGAAAATTTAAGTATTAGTTGAAAATGTTTTGCACCATTCCATGAAAAAACTTCAGATACCAATTATAAAATTATATCTTTGGAATGCATATTTTGATTACATAGTTGAACTCACGTTGACCTTATCACATATTATAATACCGCATTGTGTCAAAGTATAAACCATAACAAAACTCAAAGTCTTGGATCTCATAAATATAAAGATAATCAAAAGATACCTAACTCCGCAAAATTAATTAATTATAAATTTTAGTTTAACTACACACTCCCTCTATTTTAAAATAAAAACTATCTACTCCCTCCATTTCAAAAAAAACATCATAGAATGTTGCACATAGATTAAGAAACTTAAAAAAAAATTATATTTAATGATTAAATCAACCAATGGAAGAAGAATTCTATAAAATATTATTGGTCAAAAAATTTAAATTCATTTAATTTTTGCATTGAATTTCTAGAATGCCATTTATTTTGTAACAAAATTTTTAGGCTAGAACGTTGTTTATTTTGTAACATAATTTTACAATACACTTTTCTTGAATAGAGTGGAAAGTTTCATAGAGCACCAAGACAATTGCACCATACGCCAAGGCCAATCTCAACCATCAAGCCACCGTTTACAAACCGCAAACATTACCCAAACCGCCTCAACCGCCGAAAACGACCACAACTTAGACCTCTCCAGTGGCCATCCTATATTATCAGGACATCCTTTGCTAAGACAATCCACACCAACATACCAACAACTTTATCCTTACATTGCTTCATATGGTACTAATGGTAGTAGTAACATCAAGCTTAAACAACTACTACCGATATCGAAGAATGGTACCGATGAAACAAGCCTTAGACTTTCTATTGGTATGTCCACAACAATATCAAGCTATGAGAAGAGAGACAAAGAGGGAGAAAGAAGAGAGACAAAGAGGGAGATAGAGATCGCGGAAAAAGAGTTTGATGAAGCTAAAAGAGTAAGACAAAACGCGAAAGTTGAGCTTCATAAAGCTAAGGTTTATAGAAGAGAAGCAAGTATGAGGATTAGTGCAACTTTGATGCAAATAACTTGTCATGATTGTAAGCAGAGGCGGCCTTGAGCACAAACATAGCAAGCACGACTTTGCGGCGCATGTTTTTGGTGAAACAAATTAAGTACTAAAATTTCCGAAAATATGTAAAACCATCCATTTTTTCTTAGTCCACATTTTACCTATGTGAATACATCTCTCGCAATGAGCTATGTGGCCATTATTGAAGAAGAAAAGCTGAGTGATATAGCATCTTCATATATATTAGAAAGAGATGATAAAACAATATTTATGTATCTTTTGTTTTTTTGTTTGTTGATTGTAATTTGAGAGTTCACTAGGGTTTGTTTATTGTTTATTTTTTCAAACAAAAACCAAAGAAAATGAAAGTACACTGTCATATGAAATATATGTGTTGGATCATTGTTGTTTGTGTGGATATGGTTATTTTAACTACTTTGTGTGACCATTCTCATAAACCAACAAGCTATAAGTGTTATATAATCGGATACAACATTTTTCTTAATTAATTTTTTAATATTTTTTATTAGTTTTAGTATACATCATTTTATCTCCATTAAAAGAATTAAACATCTAAAATAAAAAGTGTGATTTAATTTAGATGACGAAGACAATAAATTTATCAAAACTTGATAATTATAAACCTTTTTATTAATATAGTAACATTAATTGTTTTTAAAAGCCTGCATGGCTGCCGTGTGGGATTATGCATGAATAGTGTAAATAAATTCCTCAAGATTATAATTATTTTTTTTGGTGAAGGCATTTCGAATTTTTTTTTCTTAAAATTTGAGACTATAGTGTTCCTCAAGATTATATGATATATACATTGTGAATGTTGTTTACTTACAAAGGTTTTTTTATACAAAAAAATATAATTATTATTATAACCATCTAACTAAAATCTGAGAATTAATGAAATACCTTAAATTGTACATATAAAATATCACTTTCATTAATCTAAAATTATGCCAAACATAAATTTCCGGTCCAGATGTATTTTCATAAAAAATAGAAAAATATTTTCAAATCATAAGTAATAGCTAAAAAGTGAGGATAATAAATACAAATATAAGCTAGTAAAAATATATATTAATTTATTTTACTTATTAGGAAGATCGCAATAATTGATAGTGGAATAGGTAATTTTTTTTCTTGTATATATATTATAGGTAAACATAATTTTAAGATTTTTTATTTTTATTTTTATTTTTTGTCGAATTTTAAAAAAATAAAATTAATAAGTCAACCGCCACGTGTGAACCCGCAAACAATACATAAGTCGCCTCTTAAATAGGAGGTTTTGGCAGCAGATTTTAATTACATTGTGGGGCCAACAGGTTTAAAAACCATCTAGGAGCCCCTTTAAAGATGGTCTAAAGAGCTCAATATATATATATATATATATATTACTATAAAAGGGTCTTATCTATTTTGTAAATGTTGTAGAGACTATTGACTAAGCAGCCATGCATAGCAAATGGTGTTTGGTGATATTTTTTGTTATTAAAGAATAGTGTGTGTGTTAAGAATTGTATATTTGATGATAAATACAAAAACAAAAAACTGATTAAATGAGAAGAATGAAGTTAAGAGACATGCTTCTCATTTCTGACAAAAGTATTATTGCTTTGACACATTGATGTGCGGTTAGTTCAGATTCAACTAAAGCTATGTATTTTTTTTCCTTCTCTTTGTATAACATTTTAATCATTTATTTGCCTATCAAAGTTAAACAAAAAAAATAGCTTATCACCAAATTATATTTGAAACCTATCTACTCAAATTACAAAATGATAAGTGAAATGCAATTGCGAAAATATATCTTTAGGAAAGAATTTTACTTTACAAAAATACATCCATTTTATTTATAAATATAGCTAAACATAAATTATTACGATAACTTTACACGCACTACACCTTTTTAAAAATTACTTTACAAAACTACACTTATTTCATTTTTTTTTTTTGAATATACATATATTTCAAATTTTGAATGACTAAATTATCACTGAAAATTGATCCCATAAAAATTGTATGAGTTTGCTATTTTTGTTTCATTAAACGATACATATCTCCTTGTTTAGTAAATGTAATGAAAAAATGTAATGTGAGCTCTTTTTGAAATAAAAAAATGTAATGTAATTATATGGGTTTTGATATGTGGGCTAGTAATGAATTGTTGTTAGTTTTTTAGAATCGTTCTAGTGATGACACATGTTATATTTCATTGTTTAGCTCAAGTAATATTTTTCAATTAGTATATATAGGATGATAAAAAAAATTATAACTCTTCTAAATGCATTGTCAATAGAAGTTTTTCACGGATCCATATCATTTCATATTGCTATTAAAGAAACTAGCATTGAACCCGCACGGTTATTGGAGATATAAGTTATATGTATTTCATTATAAATATGACAAATGTCATAAAAGTAGAGCATCATGTGTCACCACCACATTCATAGTTATAAAAACTTTCTATCTTATTATATAATACTAGCTAAATAATGGAAACAATCGTAATCCAAATAAGGCAACGAAAAAGTAATTCTCAACAATTTATGAGAAAAAATAATAAGCAACCAAACAACAACAAACAATTAGGAGTTCAAAATAAATAAACAAACATAGAGATCTCATTAATATTATTTTATTTATTTCCATAGATATTTTTGGATGATTTGATTTTTCAATTCTCATTATTTTGATTTCTTCACGGATTTTAGGATATAAACTGTAAAATTTGCGTATTCGCGGGTCTTAAACTAGTTCAATATAATATTTAACATTGATAAAAATATATATGCATATCAACTTTCTAAAATAAAAACCAACGACGGGTTGACTCAGTCGGTTAAGCGCAGTCGTTGGTGATGTTGTGCTTTTGAGTTCGAACCGCGTTGGAAAAGATGATTTACGCCATTAAATGATATTATCAGAGGCTGGTCGCGAGCCTAGAGGGTTATGGTTATCGACCCAGAACCTCCAGGTTTAACAAAAAAAAACTTTCTAAAATATAAAATGTATTTGACTGTCTTACATTAATAGAACAAATCTTAGTAATATATAGTTTAAAAACATAAATATATATAAATAAATAAAACTCTAAACATTTATAATTTGGGATGGAATTATTGTTTGTACATATAAATAATACATAAAATGTTTTAAATTTTTTTGTAAATCCAAATTTTTGTACCAAATATATGAAATAAGTTTAAAAAATATTCACCTGAAAAAAACCTCATACAAAATAAATAATTACACATAAAAATAATCCAATAACGTTAAAAACAAAATATGATGCAATTTAATTGACGTGGTAAAATCTCCACGTAAAATCAAAGTTAACGTCATGCATACAATTAAAAGTTGAAAAGTTGAAAACGATACATAACAACGATTATCTTTACAAAAATGTTTGAAAAAGTAGATTTCATCGCATATTGATATTCCAACACTTTGATAACAAACCGAAAAATCCAAACAAAAGATATTTATAAACAAACTCATTTTCATTAGTTTGGTGATATATAAAATAGATGAATAATATCCAAAGTTAAACTAAATATTTATTACAAAAATAAAAATCTTCACAAAATCAACCGAAACCAACATAAACTCAATATAAAATTATTTGATATTACTATCATAATTAACGAATATTTTGCGCAACGCACGGATTTTTTCCCAGTTCACAAAACTACACAATTTCATCCATTCATTTACAAAACTCTACCTAATTAAATATTTTTATTTAGTTACACCTTTCAAAATTTTAAAAGGTTGATTTACCCTTTAAAAATTACCAAAAAATTACCAAATTTAAAATATTTTTATTTAGATTCGCTAATTAGTATTTATGGTATAATATTAAATGGATATGATTGTTTGGATAGAATTTATTTGGATTTAATTTTAAGTATTTTGGTGTAGTTTTGAAAATTAATTATGTAACACCATAGTTTTCTAATTTCCCGTTTTGGGTGTAGTTTTTCCATAAAAAAATTTGTACTCTCTTTATAAATTAAAGGAAAGAGATGAGTAGTCAAATTAAAGGAAATAGATGGTTAGTAAAATCACATCTAAATGTAAGAAAAAAATGTGAGTGTGAATAATTAAAATTTCTAGTAACATACAAAAAAACATTACATGTGATGAGAACCTCACCCAACCCTCTCCACTAAAGTATCATCTTCTTTTTGTTTCCTTTATATTTTAATGAAAAATACTTTTAAAATGATATTAATTATGTCTATTTTCTTCTAGTTCCACTTGGTTAAAAGATGGCATTTAGGTATATTGATTTTCTAAATATTTTCTTCCATAAAGGTTAAATTTCTAGGTATTTGGTTCATTCTAAAACTAATGTTAAATAAAATAAGGACTTCAGGATATATTAATTGAAGATAGTGATAAACGAGATTTTACCCCGCTTAATCTAATATCTTATTGTAGTATTTAAGATGTCAAACCAAATCAGGAGCAAACAATGTATTTGAATTTATGCGAAACAAACTCGGTTTAAGTGTGATCAAAAGGGTTGTTTGTGTGATGTTTTTGTAACCGAAGATTTAACAAAACGAAAAACGAGAATTAAAGGTTTTGAAAGATTATTAAAAGGCTAAACAATCAGGTTAAGGTGTTTTAAAGGATGATTAAACTTTCGGATTTCAAATTGTCTTTTATAAAATTTACTTTAAGGTTTTGAAAACGATTTTAGATCAATCCACTCTCGTGGCAATGATCCTTTTCTCAACGATTAAACTAAAACAATGTCTTGGATAGTTTAATCGTCGAGAAACTTTAAGGACAAATCAATTCTAACCACCAAGCTTATTAACACGGATCTCTCGGTTAAGCTAGGCTTGGTTCTAAGGTAATTGTTCAGGAGGCTTTATAATCTCTCGATTCATAAAGCTTCTTGGGTTCGATAATCGAATGGCCAACTCGATTAAAGCTTTAAGGCTGTTACCAAAGACTAAAGTTTTCAATCAATTAAGTTTTAGACAATTATCTATCCTAGATTCAATCAAACCCCTTTTACCCTAACCCAATTGTCTATTTAGAACTACTCACAAATCATATTGAGATTCATAACAATTTGATTCAAAGAAACCATAAGCATAAACAAATAAACAAAGAGAACAAAGGGTAAAGAAAACTCTTATTCAATGATGATGATGAAGATTACAAGGTGGCCAAGAAGCAATCACCAAGAAATCCTCTCAAGTCTCAAAAACAAAAACAAAACTAAGAACAAGATCCTCCAAGGGTGGCTGTGTGTTTTTACCCTAATCAAAAGGTCTAAACCGATAAATAAAAATAAAGGAAACCAAAAATCAAACCGGTTTTCCTTTTTACATAGCAAAAACCAAAACTTATTTAAAATTTCGCAGCCTGTATCGGTCAAACAAACCGATACAGGCTGGCCGATATGCGCTTCGGCAAATCTTCCTTCGGCTCGGTTTTCCTCGTATCGGCCAGGCTAAGCCGATACGACGAGGTCGTACGTGTCTTCGAGTCTTCTTCTCTTGTATCGGTCACTCCAAACCGATATGGTTGGCCGATACAAGCTTCGGCGAAACCTCTGTTTTCAATATCGGCCACGGAAACCGATATGCTTGGCCGATACGGACTTCGGCACACTCTCTCGTCTTCTGTATCGGCCAGCGAAACCGATACAACATGCCGATGCAAGTGTATCGGTTTCTTTTTGGCTTAAATTCATCGCTTTTCGCCGTCTTTATGCTCCAAAACTGAAATACACGAAACAAACCAAAATGCAAACCTATATGCAACTAAATGCAACCTAAATGAATGAGTTCTAATGCATAACCTAAAGTAAAATGTGTAAAATATGCAAGTTATCAACTCCCCCAAACTTATCCTTTGCTTGTCCTCAAGCAAGAGAATTTCGCATCAAAGTTTAGGAAGGTGTGGAGGCGGGGACCTCAGAACCAAAAGTAACGCGAAGAGTGTAGTGAACGAGTATCCTAAACATAGTATCCTATTGCAACCGAGCTAGTTCTACCTATTGCCATTCATCTCAAACTCCGTCTAAATCCGTTATTATTACCAAAAGCATGTGATCCACTTGTCTAGTCTAAGCACCTTTCACATTCAATTAAGCATAGTCGAAGCATGAAACATGATCAAGAATTTTCAAGAGTTTTTCTATTTGTCTAGGTAAGAACGGGATTTCGAATCAAACGAGGAGGCTAACACTCAGGCATGTGGTTAGTTGTAGCGCGGTTTCTCTCGGGGAGTGAAAGGGTTAAGCAAAATCGGGAAAGACAAGAAGCAATGCAAATCCGGACATCCATCCCTATACAATTCTAATCTCTAACCCATCTTTTCACTCTCTACACACTTAAGCATTCAAACACCGAGTTTTCTTTCATTTTTTTTTTTTAACTACCTTAGGGGTTTTATTTGGCTAACTTTTCTCTTTTTTTTTTTTCTTTTTCGGTTTTTTTGTTTTTTTTTTTTTTTTTTTTTTTTTTTTAAGTAGCCATTCTTTACCCCTAGGAGTTTTACAATTTAACTCGTGTTTATTTTCTGAAAATACGTTTTATTTCAAAGATGTGTTTCCCGTTATCCCGTCTACAAACTAGCATATGATAACCTAGCCAAATGGATGTCCTTCCTTGTCGCTCCCCCTATACTTTCAAGTTTTTGCGAAACCAAACAATCACTAAATGAAAAGAATTCTCACAAGTGTTTGGGTTTAGGCGAAGGGGGTGAGAGGGGAATCATCCTTATAATGAGAATGACCGGATTGCGCTTAAGGTGTTTCGGTTTAGTAAGCCACAATCCGTAGAAATCACAAAGCCACAGAAATACTCTTAAAAACTCTCAATCATGCTAATTAGAAGTCAAGTTTAGGTTCAAATAGTTTTTGAAGGCTACCTAGAACTATCAAGCTTCATAACCACACTATTGGCTTTTTAAACATCAATGTCTAGGGTCGAGATTTCAAGATTTTCGGCGAGTTCTAAGTCGTTTGAGGAAGACACTACACCTAAGATACCGTTCAAAACACTAGACGCGTCGCTTTATAAGGCTAAAATCATCATAGATCCCCTATGCATATGACCTAAATGAACTAATCCTAAATGCATTTTTTTTTGTGTTTTTGGGTTTTTTCGTTTTTTTTTTTTTTTTTTTTTTTTTTTTTTTTTTATGTCACTAATATGAAACTATATGACTACTCCCCCAAACTTAAATCACACAGTCTCTGTGTGAAGAAAGTATTTGGAGAAGATCCTATATGCAAAAACAACCTAAAAACTACATGCAATGAATGTGAAAAAGCATATGTACAAGGGTGGAGGGTTACCTCAGTAGTAGTTGGTGTCCGGGTCAGGGCCTTCTCCATCGGAGGAGAAAGTGGGAGACTCGTTGTCCGAGAGGACCGTGGGTGGGCGGTTGTGAAAGCGGTAGGGTCTCTAGGCTGCCTAGGTGCGTACGTGTCGCGGATCACGCACTACCACCGCGTGTCTTGGTTCGAGCTGCGGCTCGCGCGGGACAAACCCCTCTTGATGGTCTTCTTCGGCGACTTGACCTCGCGCACCAACTTCCTTATGGTTCGGTCTTGGAAGAGGTTCCACCGGCTCATTCTCTGCATGTCCAAGTGCATGTCCTGCAAAGGACCAGGCGTCTAGGCGCGGTGGAGGGACCGAGGTAATAGCGCTCGGGTCCGTAGGTAGCGTCGATGTGCCGAACTCGTACCTACTCGGTCCGGCAGGTCGGTGGACTTTTCTCGGACCGCGGACAGAGGATAGTGGGGCGGCTGTGACATCGTGTAGGTGGCGCCGTCGAGCGGAAGTGAACCGCGGCGTTGCCGCTGAAACTCGTGCAGGCTGGGTTGGGAAGGAGGACGATGTTTTGGACGTTGTCTATCTTGAACGAGTATGCGTACTTACCTTCGCATTCACCGACGATCATTAGCTGCTTTGCCAAGTATGGCATGTCCATGAAGGTCGGATGTTCTTTTCTTCCCAATAGGGGTACCCGCCGGTTAGAAAAGGTGTGACCCATCCGCCTATGCTCGGCTTTGGCGTGGCATCGGTGCGAGTCCACGCCCAACGTTTGATGTCCATGAAACCGTTGATGAGCAGCCGCCGAAGGACGCTCGGGAAGTGTTCCTCTGTCGTGGGGAACAAATCGGGGTCGCGGAGTGAGCGTCGAAGTATCGGAGCTAGACCTTGCTGCAAGTACATCATCTCGTTGTTGTTTACTTGCCCCGCCTCGCGTCTAGGGAAGAACACGTGCGAAAGAAGTTTCTGCACATATCTTATCGCTGGATGGCGAATCATCGCGCTCTTCGATCTCCCGGGCTGGTAGACCCCGTTGGCAATAAAGTTCCAAAGGCGTGCGCTTTCGCCTATCTCGTTCTTTGAGCTCAACTTGCCCGTTTCTTTGGAATTCCGAGTATTTTTTCCCAAGTTTGGAGAGTTCGGAGTATTTTCTCCCGTTGCTAGGCGTGAAACGAGATTTCCATCACTTCATCCTTGTATGTGATCGCGAGGGTGGCTAGAAACTGACAAGTCTCTCCTCCTTGTAGGCTATTTCCTTCTTCCCTAAAACCCAATCAAGCCTCATGTGGCGCAAAATTTCCCTTACCTCATCGTAGATCCCTAATTTCCGAGCGTATCCGTGTCGGGGAAACGCGATGGGGTGAATGGGATCTCCATTAGTGCGTCGTACAACTCTCGGGCTGTCGGGTTGCTTCTTCGGATCGCGTGTGATGGGCGAATTGCTTGTCCTTGGTGGGAAGGGGAATGTGGGCGCTACGCCACCTCCCTCCTCGTCGTAGGAGTCGTATACGAACTCGAAATCCCCCTCTTCCACGATTGCGGGTTCATCACGCTTCTTTTTCGCGCTAACCTTTCGCGATTTGCTCTTTCGCGGCTCATCTCTAGGTTCTTCCCTTGGTTCCTCTCTTGGAACCTCATCGGTGGGTTCCTTATCACCCACCGAACCCGACCTAGTCTTTCTCCTCGGTGGCTCATCATCCACCGCCTTGCCTTTTCCTTTCTCCGCCCTTGAAGCTCTCTTTGGTCCCATCGGTTCTTATTGGTGAATTTGGGCGAATTTGAGATGGCTTGGAATGGCTAGATGGACGGTGTGACTGCAAGACAATGGGGAGACAAGGAGAATGAAGCAAAAATCAGTCGATTTCGTCCACAAACAAGAGAGAAATCACGATTTTAATTTTCGCAACAATGGAGGACATGAAAGGGGGCGATATCGGCTAGGTTGATTTAAGAGAAAAACCCTAGGATTGAATTTATACTCGACCGATATTAAAGAAAATATAGCGCGTATCGGTTACCTGGCCGATACAGTTTAACCGATACGATACAACATCGGGTTTTCTGTATCGGCGTGTAGTCGAGGTTGGACTGTTTCGCGTTGTATCGGTCACATCAGACCGATACAACATGCCGATACGAGCGCTTTTTCTTCTGTTTCCCTTGTATCGGTCCCAGCAGACCGATACAACATCCCGATACGAACGTCTCCACTTTCTGTTTGCTTGTATCGGTCTCAGCAGACCGATACAACATCCCGATACGCAAGTCTCCACTTTCTGTTTGCTTGTATCGGTCCCAGCAGACCGATACAACATCCCGATACGCAAGTCTCCACTTTCTGTTTGCCTTATATCGGTCCCAGCAGACCGATACGTCTCGTCGATATCGGCCAAAGCTTGCCGATATGGCTGGCCGATACGTAACTCCTGGTTGTTTCTCCTCGTTTTTCACCTGGAAAACACTACTAAGTAACCCAAGAAGATGATTAGAACTATGAATATGAGAATGCTAAATGAAAAACAAAGAATATGTACAAGGATAGACATGGGACTTCCTCCCAAGTGAGCTTGTTTATAGTCACGTAGCTTGACTTTACCCCTTTGTTTTAAGCAACGTTTGGATCCGAAAGAGACAATGAGTCTCCTCCGGTTGCAGCTTCGTTTGCGAAGTACGGTTTGAGTCTTTGACCGTTCACCGCAAACTCCCCCCGTGCTTGTCCCAAAGCACCACAACTCCGAGTGGTTTCACCTCCTTGATCTTAAAAGGGCGGACCAACGGGATTTCAGCTTTCCCGGAATAGTCTAAGCCGCGAGTTGAATAGCAGCACCAAGTCGTTCACCTTGAACTCTTTCTTGATGATCTTTTTGTCGTGGAAGGCTTTGGTCCGCTCTTTGTAGATCCTCGAGCTCTCATAGGCGTGTTGGCGTATTTCGTCCAATTCCTCGAGCTGAAATTCCCTCTTCTCTTTCGCGCTCCTAATATCGAAGTTGAGAAGCTTGATTGCCCAGTGGCTTTGTACTCGAGCTCTACCGGTAGATGGCATGCTTTCCCATACAGCAAGTTGAAAGGTGTCGTTCCCAAGGGTGTCTTAAATGCTGTCTGTACGCCCAAAGAGCGTCGTCTAGTTTAACGGACCAATCTTTCCTCGTTACACCGATCGTCTTCTCGAGGATGGCTTTGATTTGTCGGTTGGAAACCTCAACTTGGCCACTTGTTTGGGGATGATAAGGTGTTGCCACCTTGTGCTTAACACCGTGCTTCTTGAGAAGACTCTCAAAGACCTTGTTGATGAAATGGGATCCACCGTCACTAATCACAACCCTGGGAACTCCGAATCGAGGGAAGATTATTGTCTTAAAAAGACTAACAACGGCTTTTGAGTCGCTCGTTGTGCAAGCTACAGCTTCTACCCATTTGGAGACATAGTCTACCGCCACAAGGATGTACTTCTTGCCATACGATGATGGGAAGGGTCCCATGAAGTCTATACCCCACACATCAAAAATCTCAACCTCCATGATAGGGTTTTGCGGCATCTCGTTCCGCTTGCTTATGTTGCCCTTCCTTTGGCAAGGATCGCAGCGTTGAACGAACTCGTGAGCGTCCTTAAACATCGTGGGCCACCAAAAACCAGCTTGTAAGACCTTGGTAACAGCCTTAAAGCTTTAATCGAGTTGGCCATTCGATTATCGAACCCAGGAAGCTTTATGAATCGAGAGATTATAAAGCCTCCTGAACAATTACCTTAGAACCAAGCCTAGCTTAACCGAGAGATCTGTGTTAATAAACTTGGTGGTTAGAATTGATTTGTCCTTAAAGTTTCTCGACGATTAAACTATCCAAGACATTGTTTTAGTTTAATCGTTGAGAAAAGGATCATTGCCACGAGAGTGGATTGATCTAAAATCGTTTTCAAAACCTTAAAGTAAATTTTATAAAAGACAATTTGAAATCCGAAAGTTTAATCATCCTTTAAAACACCTTAACCTGATTGTTTAGCCTTTTAATAATCTTTCAAAACCTTTAATTCTCGTTTTTCGTTTTGTTAAATCTTCGGTTACAAAAACATCACACAAACAACCCTTTTGATCACACTTAAACTGAGTTTGTTTCGCCAATTTGATAAACGAGATTTTACCCCGCTTAATCTAATATCTTATTGTAGTATTTAAGATGTCAAACCAAATCAGGAGCAAACAATGTATTTGAATTTATGCGAAACAAACTCAGTTTAAGTATGATCAAAAGGGTTGTTTGTGTGATGTTTTTGTAACCGAAGATTTAACAAAACGAAAAACGAGAATTAAAGGTTTTGAAAGATTATTAAAAGGCTAAACAATCAGGTTAAGGTGTTTTAAAGGATGATTAAACTTTCGGATTTCAAATTGTCTTTTATAAAATTTACTTTAAGGTTTTGAAAACGATTTTAGATCAATCCACTCTCGTGGCAATGATCCTTTTCTCAACGATTAAACTAAAACAATGTCTTGGATAGTTTAATCGTCGAGAAACTTTAAGGACAAATCAATTCTAACCACCAAGCTTATTAACACAGATCTCGGTTAAGCTAGGCTTGGTTCTAAGGTAATTGTTCGGGAGGCTTTATAATCTCTCGATTCATAAAGCTTCCTGGGTTCGATAATCGAATGGCCAACTCGATTAAAGCTTTAAGGCTGTTACCAAAGACTAAAGTTTTCAATCAATTAAGTTTTAGACAATTATCTATCCTAGATTCAATCAAACCCCTTTTACCCTAACCCAATTGTCTATTTAGAACTACTCACAAATCATATTGAGATTCATAACAATTTGATTCAAAGAAACCATAAGCATAAACAAATAAACAAAGAGAACAAAGGGTAAAGAAAACTCTTATTCAATGATGATGATGAAGATTACAAGGTGGCCAAGCAATCACCAAGAAATCCTCTCAAGTCTCAAAAACAAAAACAAAACTAAGAACAAGATCCTCCAAGGGTGGTTGTGTGTTTTTACCCTAATCAAAAGGTCTAAACCGATAAATAAAAATAAAGGAAACCAAAAATCAAACCGGTTTTCCTTTTTACATAGCAAAAACCAAAACTTATTTAAAATTTCGCGACTGTATCGGTCAAACAAACCGATACAGGTGGCCGATATGCGCTTCGGCAAATCTTCCTTCGGCTCGATTTTCCTCGTATCGGCCAGGCTAAGCCGATACGACAGGTCGGTACGTGTCTTCGAGTCTTCTTCTCTTGTATCGGTCACTCCAAACCGATATGGTTGGCCGATACAAGCTTCGGCGAAACCTCTCGTTTTCAATATCGGCCACGAAAACCGATATGCTTGGCCGATACGGACTTCGGCACACTCTTTGTCTTCGTATCGGCCAACCGAAACCGATACAACATGCCGATGCAAGTGTATCAGTTTCTTTTTGGCTTAAATTCATCGCTTTCGCCGTCTTTATGCTCCAAAACCTGAAATACACGAAACAAACCAAAATGCAACCTATATGCAACTAAATGCAACCTAAATGAATGAGTTCTAATGCATAACCTAAAGTAAAATGTGTAAAATATGCAAGTTATCAGATAGAGAAATTCCTCAAAACACCCCACAAATATTTTTGTTTTGAAAATACCAGTAGAAAGTTATTCATAACAAAATACCATTAAAATGTTTATAAATATCAAAAATACCACTAAAAAGTTTTAGTTTAAAAAAATATTACAAATATAAAAACGAGTTTTAAGACTTTTAGAATTTAAATTTTGTCATTTGGTTTTGACATATTGTGTTTATGATATAGTTTTGAAAATGAGCATGGTCTAAAGTTTAGTTTTGGAAGTTATAAACAAATTTAAGATTTGTGGTATTTTTGAGAAAAAAGTTCTTATGGTAATTGTAAAACTTTTAAAAATGACTGCTAGTTTGTAAGAAAAATTTTATTTAGTCCTGTTAATGAGAATTGCCTTTGAAAATATTTGAAAAATTTTATTTTGTCAAATTTCTATATATTGGTTTACAATTATAATTTTTTTTTTTACTTTTAGCTAATAATTCATTTAAAACTCAAAATTTGTTGACAACTCTAAGAATTATTTAGTTAGGAATATCTATATTAGTATTTTTGAAGTACTAATTTAAAATTTTCCAAAAATTCACACTTATTTACATTTCATGTCATTGGTTTCACAAATGATTTGAATTTTTAAAAAGGGCAAAACTATAACTTCCAAAAATACAAACAAAACTATTAAAGATTATTTCTATCCTTAACATGGATAACAATCATAAAAGAAAATAATTCTAAACTTATACCCAAACATATTTAAGTTTCGTTTATCTTAAATTATTAGATTTAAATTTTCGTTTTTCTTAAATCATTAATTATAAAATACAAAAAATGTTATGTAGGAAAATAAAGGACATAAAAAATACCCACGAAAACTATTTAAAAAAAAATTAAAAAGATTAATCATACCATAAACCACAATTTTAAAAAAAATATTTTCTTAAATTAAAAAATTTAAATCATGTGTGAAATAATTATAACACTCAACTAATATTATTTGTACAATACAATATATCATTACTATTTTTTCAAATTTAGATAGTAAATATTATAGTTTCACAAAAAATAACAAGTATGATGCCTATTTTGATCACAATTATAAATATTGTTTTCATCACAATTATAAAAAATTTGAACTTTACAGAAAATAATTTTTTTTTTCTTATTTTAATCACAAGTTTTTTAAAAATGCTAATAAAAATAGAATAACATATTTACATTATGCGAAATTTACCTTAACCATTGTCAATCAATATCATATAATTAAATATGTAAATCAAAATAGGATTAAGAAAATCAAAATTGGAAATTATTTAATTGCCATTATCATCAATAAACGTTAAAATAAAATTGGTTACCAAAAATACATATAAAAACTTGGTTACCAATTATTCCATACCCCTAACATTTGGCAACAAAATTATTCACCAACAAAGAACGGAAAGTATATTTAATATTCACCAATTAAATGGTAATAGAAAATATTTCACAAAAAGCTTAAGATAGTAATTTTGCTATTTAATATAATATATTTTGAATATATTTTTTTAAAATATTTATATTTACAATTAAAATTATTAATATTTAAATAAATTTTAGGTAACTAGGGTAATTCGGTTATGTTCCACAAAATTCCGGTTTGATTCGATTTTGGGTTATCGAGTAATCAATTTTTCTATGTGTCCGGGTTATTTAATTTTTTTGGATTAGTTTTGGTTTAAATATATCAGTAATTTGGATGCGGGTATTTTGTCCACCTTTATAATATACAAAAATAACAATTTCAATAGTTTAAATAGTTTAAAATAGTTTGAAAAACTCAACTTACAAATCATATTAAAAATTATATATGGACTATGTACTACAAAATATTATATAGTATCAAAAAACTCATTTCAACAACTTTTAATATTAAAATTATTATTATTTAAAATAATTATTGGGTAATTCAAATAGATTCCATAAAATTTGTTTCAATTCAGATGCAGTTTGGGGTTTCGGTTACTAAATTTCTCTACACGTTCGAGGTTTTATTTTTTGATCGGTTTCAATTTGGATATTTCGGTTATGTTCGAGTTTGATATTTCAAATCCGATTTATTTGAATATGAAATGATCAAATTATCTTATTTGTTTCTATAAACAATAATAATATTCAAAACTTTTGAACATTTCTATTTATTCTATAAAACAAATAAAAATATATCACAAACTTTTAAATTAAATATATATAGATATATAAAATCATTTAGAAAACGTAGGCCGTGGTGTACTACGGGTTAAATTCTAGTGATGAGTATATAGTACAAGAGATTTTGTAATAAACAACTATAATCCTCACTTGTGGAGTTTACAATATTCATACTTGATTAATTATATTACATATATATAAAAGGAAAATGCATATGAAATATAAGAGATGATCATGGCACAACATAGTATATATACTTGTGTATATGTTACAAAAAAAACTTGAATTGGGTATATGCTTTTGTATAATATAAGAGATAATGCTTCTATATATACTCAATAACATCAGCTAAAGATTACATTTGAATTTCAGCAATCCTCCTTTTGTTTTATTTTTTTTATTTATCTTGAAGGAAAAAAGTAACTCAATCTGATAAAATATTAAATGCTAGGAAACAATAATAATTTCTAATTGAATTGTAGTGAAAGGGGATGTTTTTTTTTGCTTCTTGTCTTGATGCTAATGTGGGCTCCAACCTCCTTGTCACAGTCTCTTTATATTTATGTACATACACATCTATATATTTTGTGTTTTTATAAATAATACTCCATCTGTTTTTTAATATAAGATGTTTTTGCAAAAAGCTCTTATATTAAGAAATCATAATTGCTTAAAACAACCATTTAATAAACCAATTTATTGAACATAATTTTAGTTAAGAATGGTAATACATTCATTAAATGATTATTATTGATCGAGTAGAATATAACTAAGTTGCGTATTCTTTTGACCAAAACTAAAGTATTAATTACTCAAATTAATTGTAAACTTGCATAGATTTTTGAAAACATCTTATATAAAAAAAAGTTAAAAAATAAAACAAAATTGGTAAAACATCATATATTAAAAAAGAGAGTATAAAACATTGTAAATATAAATATATATATATATATATAGAGAGAGAGAGGGAGAGAGTGGTTAATAACTATTCTCAAAAACTTCAATGTCAAATACTATACAAATACGATGTTGCCTTCTTCATGTACTGTTAGAGAGCTCAATGAAAAATAATTAACCAAAAAAGGTTATAGTTTCATTATTTTATTTTATAGAAAATTATTAAAAAGATAAGGAGAGTAAATGCAAAAGCAAACCTTTTCTTTCTCTCTCTTTCACTCCCTCGTAAATCATTTTTATTGTTCTACTAGAAAAGAAATAAAACACATCTTCACCTACGGAAACAAAAGAAAACAATATCTCTTTTTATTACTCAAATTTGTTACTTTTCTTTTTTGTTAGTGATATAGTTAGTACCTACTCTACTCTTCTACTATATAAACTAACACTTTCCTTCATATAAAAATAACAAAAAGAGAGCTTTTAAAAACTTTCATATGATGATAGACTATGAGATATGCAAGAACATAAACCATCTTCGGAATTCTCCTCCGCCGTCTTCTTCTTCTCATCATCTTTCCGGCGGCTCCATTGCCGCCGTGATCCCAAAGAGAAAACGGAGACCCGCTGGGACACCAGGTTTTTTTTTAAGTTTAAGACATTTGGTACATATAATTTCATTTGACTTTTGGTATTAAAAATTTAGTTTATATTTTTTTTTATTTTGCGTTTGGATTCATGGATTTGATTTTTTCAAATAGTTTTAGTTAATTATATGAAAGTAATCATTTTCCTACAAAAATTATTTACTCTAGGTATAATTCAGTTACATTTTTTAGTTTATTTTTGAAATTGGTGTTATAATTGTTATATTTTTGGTTTTGGATTCTGAGATTCATTTTTTTATAAATCTAGCTAGTTTTTATTAAACTTCATATTTCCAGAGAGATAGTATTTACTCTAGTTATAATTCAGTTAATTATTTTTGTTTCCAAATTTGTATTTTTAAGTATTTTGTTTTTGGATTATGAGTTTTTATTTTCTCCAAATCTAGTTTTTATTTTCGACATAAACTATTTAATTTAGTTATAGTTCAGTTAAATTTTAGTTTTCCAAAATTGGTATATTTATTTTTACTTAAGGATTCTGAGTTTTGTTTTTCTCCAAAACTATAACTAAATTTTCTGAAAAAAAAAATCATTTCGACAAAAAATATCTACTTTAGTTATAATTCTCTTAAATTCATTATTTCAAAATTGTTTTTTTAAATTATTTTTATAAATAAAATAACCCTTCATATTTTCCCGGCGACAGATCCAGAAGCAGAAGTGATATATTTATCACCTAAAACATTACTAGAATCAGATCGTTACATTTGTGAAATATGTAACAAAGGTTTTCAAAGAGACCAAAATCTACAAATGCATAGAAGAAAACACAAAGTTCCATGGAAGCTTATAAAAAGAGACGACAACAACAACAACAATAACAACAATGAACAAGAAGCAAAGAAGAGAGTCTATGTTTGTCCTGAGCCGACATGTCTACACAACAACCCTTCCCATGCATTAGGAGATCTTGTCGGAATCAGGAAACACTTTAAAAGGAAACATAGTAAAGATAAGCAATGGATATGTGAGAAATGTTCTAAAGGCTATGCTGTGCAATGTGATTATAAAGCACATATCAAAACTTGTGGTACTCGTGGACATTCTTGTGACTGTGGTCGTGTCTTCTCCAGGTTTGTTTCTTTATACACAACTCTTTAACAAACCCTAGTTTCGTTTTTTTATTATTAATTATTTATAGGGTAGATTCTTAATGAATAATTATAGGATAGTTTTCTTAGTAAATATTTATATGAGAGATTTTTATTTGGCATCCTTAAGTTAAATCAAAGAATGTTTTTTTTCCTTGTATGAATATATTCACAATTAATCTACACCCTGGATTCATAAAGATTTTTGTGTATTTTTTCTTTCATATATAATATAAATATATCTTTTAAATTTCAAAATACAATTTTTATAATTAGTTAATTATAAGAAATTATCAACTTATTCATGATGCAGGAAAGCTGCAAACTTCAAAGAACATTGATTCAAATATTGAATATGTCAAAATAGAAAATTAATTTCTATAACAAAATGATGACGAATTCATTTATATCTATTTTTATTCTGTAAAAACTATTACAAATATATTTTTAAAACGGAAAATTTAAGTATTAGTTGAAAATGTTTTGCACCATTCCATGAAAAAACTTCAGATACCAATTATAAAATTATATCTTTGGAATGCATATTTTGATTACATAGTTGAACTCACGTTGACCTTATCACATATTATAATACCGCATTGTGTCAAAGTATAAACCATAACAAAACTCAAAGTCTTGGATCTCATAAATATAAAGATAATCAAAAGATACCTAACTCCGCAAAATTAATTAATTATAAATTTTAGTTTAACTACACACTCCCTCTATTTTAAAATAAAAACTATCTACTCCCTCCATTTCAAAAAAAACATCATAGAATGTTGCACATAGATTAAGAAACTTAAAAAAAAATTATATTTAATGATTAAATCAACCAATGGAAGAAGAATTCTATAAAATATTATTGGTCAAAAAATTTAAATTCATTTAATTTTTGCATTGAATTTCTAGAATGCCATTTATTTTGTAACAAAATTTTTAGGCTAGAACGTTGTTTATTTTGTAACATAATTTTACAATACACTTTTCTTGAATAGAGTGGAAAGTTTCATAGAGCACCAAGACAATTGCACCATACGCCAAGGCCAATCTCAACCATCAAGCCACCGTTTACAAACCGCAAACATTACCCAAACCGCCTCAACCGCCGAAAACGACCACAACTTAGACCTCTCCAGTGGCCATCCTATATTATCAGGACATCCTTTGCTAAGACAATCCACACCAACATACCAACAACTTTATCCTTACATTGCTTCATATGGTACTAATGGTAGTAGTAACATCAAGCTTAAACAACTACTACCGATATCGAAGAATGGTACCGATGAAACAAGCCTTAGACTTTCTATTGGTATGTCCACAACAATATCAAGCTATGAGAAGAGAGACAAAGAGGGAGAAAGAAGAGAGACAAAGAGGGAGATAGAGATCGCGGAAAAAGAGTTTGATGAAGCTAAAAGAGTAAGACAAAACGCGAAAGTTGAGCTTCATAAAGCTAAGGTTTATAGAAGAGAAGCAAGTATGAGGATTAGTGCAACTTTGATGCAAATAACTTGTCATGATTGTAAGCAGAGGCGGCCTTGAGCACAAACATAGCAAGCACGACTTTGCGGCGCATGTTTTTGGTGAAACAAATTAAGTACTAAAATTTCCGAAAATATGTAAAACCATCCATTTTTTCTTAGTCCACATTTTACCTATGTGAATACATCTCTCGCAATGAGCTATGTGGCCATTATTGAAGAAGAAAAGCTGAGTGATATAGCATCTTCATATATATTAGAAAGAGATGATAAAACAATATTTATGTATCTTTTGTTTTTTTGTTTGTTGATTGTAATTTGAGAGTTCACTAGGGTTTGTTTATTGTTTATTTTTTCAAACAAAAACCAAAGAAAATGAAAGTACACTGTCATATGAAATATATGTGTTGGATCATTGTTGTTTGTGTGGATATGGTTATTTTAACTACTTTGTGTGACCATTCTCATAAACCAACAAGCTATAAGTGTTATATAATCGGATACAACATTTTTCTTAATTAATTTTTTAATATTTTTTATTAGTTTTAGTATACATCATTTTATCTCCATTAAAAGAATTAAACATCTAAAATAAAAAGTGTGATTTAATTTAGATGACGAAGACAATAAATTTATCAAAACTTGATAATTATAAACCTTTTTATTAATATAGTAACATTAATTGTTTTTAAAAGCCTGCATGGCTGCCGTGTGGGATTATGCATGAATAGTGTAAATAAATTCCTCAAGATTATAATTATTTTTTTTGGTGAAGGCATTTCGAATTTTTTTTTCTTAAAATTTGAGACTATAGTGTTCCTCAAGATTATATGATATATACATTGTGAATGTTGTTTACTTACAAAGGTTTTTTTATACAAAAAAATATAATTATTATTATAACCATCTAACTAAAATCTGAGAATTAATGAAATACCTTAAATTGTACATATAAAATATCACTTTCATTAATCTAAAATTATGCCAAACATAAATTTCCGGTCCAGATGTATTTTCATAAAAAATAGAAAAATATTTTCAAATCATAAGTAATAGCTAAAAAGTGAGGATAATAAATACAAATATAAGCTAGTAAAAATATATATTAATTTATTTTACTTATTAGGAAGATCGCAATAATTGATAGTGGAATAGGTAATTTTTTTTCTTGTATATATATTATAGGTAAACATAATTTTAAGATTTTTTATTTTTATTTTTATTTTTTGTCGAATTTTAAAAAATAAAATTAATAAGTCAACCGCCACGTGTGAACCCGCAAACAATACATAAGTCGCCTCTTAAATAGGAGGTTTTGGCAGCAGATTTTAATTACATTGTGGGGCCAACAGGTTTAAAAACCATCTAGGAGCCCCTTTAAAGATGGTCTAAAGAGCTCAATATATATATATATATATATATTACTATAAAAGGGTCTTATCTATTTTGTAAATGTTGTAGAGACTATTGACTAAGCAGCCATGCATAGCAAATGGTGTTTGGTGATATTTTTTGTTATTAAAGAATAGTGTGTGTGTTAAGAATTGTATATTTGATGATAAATACAAAAACAAAAAACTGATTAAATGAGAAGAATGAAGTTAAGAGACATGCTTCTCATTTCTGACAAAAGTATTATTGCTTTGACACATTGATGTGCGGTTAGTTCAGATTCAACTAAAGCTATGTATTTTTTTCCTTCTCGGTTTTGTATAACATTTTAATCATTTATTTGCCTATCAAAGTTAAACAAAAAAAATAGCTTATCACCAAATTATATTTGAAACCTATCTACTCAAATTACAAAATGATAAGTGAAATGCAATTGCGAAAATATATCTTTAGGAAAGAATTTTACTTTACAAAAATACATCCATTTTATTTATAAATATAGCTAAACATAAATTATTACGATAACTTTACACGCACTACACCTTTTTAAAAATTACTTTACAAAACTACACTTATTTCATTTTTTTTTTTTTGAATATACATATATTTCAAATTTTGAATGACTAAATTATCACTGAAAATTGATCCCATAAAAATTGTATGAGTTTGCTATTTTTGTTTTGGGTTTAGTTTTGAAAGTGATTGATTTAAGTTTTGAGTTAATATAAGTGCGACATTTGGTATTTATGTGAATTTATACTGGATTGTAAATGGATGTAGTTTGATAAAATACAATCTTTAAGGTATACTTTTATAATTTCTCCAATATTTAATCCAAATAAGTTTAAACACTACACTTTCCCCATTCAACTCTAAATCATAAACTGATATGAAAAGT
This sequence comes from Cochlearia excelsa, assembly GCA_963556525.1. Taxonomy (NCBI): domain Eukaryota; kingdom Viridiplantae; phylum Streptophyta; class Magnoliopsida; order Brassicales; family Brassicaceae; genus Cochlearia; species Cochlearia excelsa. Next base: position 44,784,266 of record OY748327.1, on the reverse strand, counting down.
TTAAATTTGAAAGTATTTTTAAAGAGTAGTTGAATCGTTTTACTCCTTAAAAATATATATATAATATATATATATATATTTAAAATTAATTTAAAGTGAACATAGTTTTGTCAAATAATGTTTCAAAAGATGTAGGTTTTGTCAACTTTTCATAAAATCATCTAAATAAATTAAACATAATCAGAATAGATATATGACTCGACCCATTTGTTTTCAAAGTACACTTATGAAAAATCATTAATATTTTTTGGCGAGGGCTAATAAAATAGAGGGACCATATGCTATAAAATGGGAGGACCAAACTAAACAAAAATATTTTAAAATTTAATTTATTTATGGTCAGCCATTCATGTGCTAATATACAACGATGTAAATGAAAAAGAAGAAAAGTCGTTTTCAGAGCAGAAGTGTGTGTCGTTTTTATTACACGAAATAACTATAAAAGACATAATTTTTTTTAAAAAACACCATGAATTTCAGTGCCAAAAGTGAGAAATGGTGTAGAGTCATGCATTAGTCTCTATCATCACCTTCACTCACTTCCATGATTTAATTTCTCTTTTTTCATCAACTTTATTCGTCATGTCACATCCTTGAGACAAAGTCTTAATACATAAATATAGTAATAAATTAATAGTTTCATTTTTCTTTTTACAGAATTATTAATAGCATTGTCATTGCTCTCTTTATTTTCTTAAATATACCCCCCTCGGTTTATTTTAATGAAGTTTTTAGGTTTCATCGTCTATAGAGAAATTCACAAAACTTTATCATTTTATCCGTTCCTTTATAAAATTCGATCTAATTTAATTTTTTCACATAATTTTTTTCATTTGAGTTCGTTAATTAGTGTTTAGGGTGGGTATAGTGATTAAGGGGTAAAGTTGTATGGGTAGGATTAATTTGAAATTAATTTTTGGTGTTTAGGTGTAGTTTTGTGAAGAAATTTTTAAAAGCTTTAGTTTTGTGAAACGTAATTCAAAAGATGTAGTTTTGTAATTCTCCCTTGTCTATAAAGTAATATTCTCTCCGTTCTTTTATGTTTGATGTTTTAAAAAAATTAATTGTTTGATTTTTACAAATATCAATGTAGTTTTATGTATTGATATTTGTGAATTGTAGCTTTCAAGATATATTAATTGAAAATTTTGCAAGATCCAAAAATATTGAAAATTGTTAAATACACATTTATTATTAGTTATTTATGTATTTTCTTAATTTGTGTGAAAAACTTATAAAATCAAACAAAAAAAGAACAGAGGAAATATTTTTTTTTACTTTTTCAATGTATATCTATTCGTGAATTATTGATTCGAGTGAAAAGTCTAAAATCTATTGGTTTATTTATTTAAGAAATATGTTTTCATAAAAAACAAGACAATAAATACATAGTTTGTTAATGTGTGAGAAACCTAAATAAAATTTTGTTTAAGATAGATGAACATTATTTTTTCTGCTTATTCTTTCAACTATAGTATCACTATAAATCTATTCAATTACAGTTTTGATTAGTAAGAATTGAAGATACAATTTAGAACGAGTAATATCAACTTTATGTATGTTTTTCTGTATTGTTTAGTATTTATCAGATTTTGATCATTAAAAGTATAAATATGTTTAACAAAATGATTTAACAAAATGATTTACAAGTCATTAAAAGTATAATATGTTTTTGGTCAAACAAAATGTATAACTTAAAATTCATCGTTACAATAGAAAATTGTCAAAATATGCATTTTTAACTTTCTGTAGTAAAACTACACCCAAATTTAAATTTCTTGTAAATATATATTATAAAAACGTTTAATTTTTTTTGTCATTTTTTCCAATTATAGCCACCCTTGTTCATTTATTGATTTTGTAATTTGTTAAAAGACATTACTACAAAACTCGATAGCGACCAGTTAAATAAAGAGAGAGAGAAAGCATAGAAATTAGAAAGTGAGCCTTACCTTTTTCATTTGCTGACTTTTCTTCTTCTCTCATTTGCTGACTTTTAGAATTATGTTAAACTTGGAGATGAAATTTAAAAACATAAAATCATGAATTTCATACCACAAGTAGTATAAATATCACATATTGGTTTCACTTGATAAGCATAATTCTTGCTTTTCAGAATTTATGAATTTTCTAGTATTCTAATTTAGCTAACAAAGTTTTTGATGAAATAAACCTTTTATAAAAAAAAGAAGGGATGATTAGTCAAACTTTCGAGAAAATAGTTTTTTTTATGTACAAACGTGTTTCGGATCTTGAAAATCCCAAGGATGCAAACTAGGAGCCGAATCGGAATCGATCCGAAAACCCGGTTCGGGTCGGGTAAGGTCATTTTACCCTTATTCGGTTTTGTTCCTATGGACCGTGGATTATTTTTGTTATGACATTGGATATTAGGGTTATTTTTGTTTCGGATTTTTAATTGTTTGTGTATATGTGGGGTTTTTGGGTCGGATTGAAGGGTAATCGGGTCATATTTAGGGGTAATCATGTCGGTTTACGGGTAAACGGTAGGTTTAGGGGTAATTGGGTCGGTTTTAAGGGTTAAACCCGAAGCCGATGGGTATTAATTATTTTTGGATTTTCATAGGGTCCGGGAATGTCTAACCGACCCGACCCAGACCCGATGAAACCCTAACCGTATTTTTAAATTTATCCCGTTGGGTCCTAAACTCATAAACCCAAAAACCGAACTGGATCCGCGTACCCGATTGCCCACCCCTAATACAAGCCAAAAGAAGATTGCAGCCGAAAAGAAACTCAGATTACGTGTTTATTTTATCTTATTATAAACTAGTGGGTAACCCGCCCTTCGGACGGGATTTGTATAATTTATTTTAGATAATAACATTATGTGAAATGATAATATTTTATTACACAATCATTATACTATTTTTAACATCCCAACTACCATTTTAGCGAATTTCAACACCCTTTTATCCTAAAATTTTTATTTTTGTCTGACGTTTGATACACTTTCCTAACAATTATTTGCAAATGATCACATATTATTTTTAAATTTTGCTCTCGATCATATGATATCTTAAATCATTTTATGACAGGTCATCCATCTTAAAACTACTTCTACTCAACGATTAATTGTCGATTAATTTTATTGAATATGATTAAGCAAATATAAAAGTGAATATTAGTGACATATATAAGTAATAAACTCACAGTCCCTAATATTTTTTCAATGCAAATGTGTAGAAGGTAAATTAAATAGTAAATCTTTACATTTAAGGAGATTAAAAAGGAGATTAAAACATGTACAATACTTTTTAATAATTATATACTTACTATTTATAAATTAGTGAATTTATTTTTGAATCTTTTAGGAATTAAGGAAAAATATTTTTTTTACTGTAAAACTAACTTTGTTAAAAGTAGTAGGGAGAATCACAAAACTACACCATTTGAATTACATTTCACAAAACTACACCATTTCTAAAATACTTCACAAAACTACACCTAAACACTAAAAATTAAATTCAAATAAACCCTACCCACACAATCTTACCCCCTTAATACTATACCCTAAACACTAATTAGCGAACCCAAATGAAAATATTTTAATTTTGGTAATTTTAAAAGGTAAACCAAGCTTTTAAAATTTTGAAAAGGTGTAAATATGTGAAAATATTGAATTAGATGTAGTTTTGTGAAGGGAGGGTTAAAAGGGTGTAGTTTTGTGAATTCCTCAAAGTAAAATCATAAAATTAAAAAAAATCACCTTGAATTTTAATCGCTCATTAAGGAAATATAGGCGATGACGGCTTTATGTTTTTTTCTCTTCGATGAAACTTCTCATTTCTAATCCAACATAACTTCAATTTTCTTAATGTATTCCTTCAAAATTCAATTTTCCAAATTTTTTCGGCGTGCTCTCATATAAAAAAATTTTGAGCATAACTAACTGCAAAAATCAAAACATGCCGTTAATTTTGCCTCGAAGCGGTAAAAGTATTTATAATGATTTCTTCAAAATCCAACGAACCTAAAATTTTCGGATATTTTCCAAAATCTAGTTTTCCTAATTAAATATCTAAAACGATATATCATCTAATTATAAGTCTTTCTAACTACGTAGATAAAAAAGAGAAATTCACAAAACTACACCATTTCAACCCTCCCTTCACAAAACTACACATAATTCAATATTTTCACAAATTTACACCCTTTCAAAATTTTAAAAGCTTGATTTACCCTTTTAAAAATTACCAAAATTAAAAAAATTTCATTTGGGTTCGCTAATTAGTGTTTAGGGTATAGTATTAAGGGGATAAGATTGAGTGGGTAGGGTTTATTTGAATTTAATTTTGAGTGTTTAAGTGTAGTTTTGTGAAGTAATTTTGAAATGATGTAGTTTTGTGAAATGTAATTCAAATGGTGTAGTTTTGTGAAATGTAATTCAAATGGTGTAGTTTTGTAATTCTTATTACACCCTTTCAACCCTCCTTTCACAAAACTACACCTAATTCAATATTTTCACAAATTTACACCCTTTCAAAATTTTAAAAAGCTTGATTTATCCTTTTAAAAATTACCAAAATTAAAATCTTTTTATTTGGGTTCGCTAATTAGTGTTTAAGGTATAATATTAAGGAGGTAGGATTGTGTGAGTAAGATTTATTTTGATTTAATCTTGAGTGTTTAGGTGTAGTTTTGTGAAGTAATTTTGAAATGGTGTAGTTTTATAATTCTCCCTATTATATTAGTATTTATATTATGAAACTAAATTTACAAATTAGTGAAATGAAGGAAAAATTTTATGCTTTACTAAAAATATATTTTCCTAAAAATATAAAATTAAATACTTTAAAATAAATTTGTTAAAAGAATCATAATTTATAAACCTATATTCTACGCATTAAAAATGTATTTTCGAATTTTAGGTAAAACCATTAATTAAATGTTACTTATTGTAATAATTAAATTATAAAAATAATGTAAAAATTTTAAAACTAACAAAATATGTTAATGATGTATTGATGTGTCATAATTTAAAGATATGTGTTGATGAAGTGTATTCATAAGAACAGAGAACATTTTTCTATATATATATGAACATATATTTTTGGGAAATTATAAAGTAATTGTATTTAATAAAAAAGGGAGAATCACAAAACTACACCATTTGAATTACATTCACAAAACTACATCATTTTCAAAATACTTCACAAAACTACACCTAAACACTCAAAATTAAATCCAAATAAATCATATCCACACAATCCTACCCCCTTAATACTATACCCTAAACACTAATTAGCGAACCCAAATGAAAATATTTTAATTTTTAAAAGGATAAATCAAGCTTTTAAAATTTTGAAAGAGTGTAAATATGTGAAAAAATTAAATTAGGTGTAGTGTTGTGAAGGAGGTGTTGAAAGGGTGTAGTTTTGTGAATTTCTCATAAAAATATCCTACTTAATTACGAAAAATACAAAAAGTAAATTATAACACTTTAAAATTGTATTTCATTTGAATTAAATATTTACTTATTTAGCTTTTGAGGTTTAATTTTATAGAGTTTAGTTATGAAATGTTTAACTAATCCATTCATTTTTTTGTTATAATTTTTGACAAAAAAACTTTGCAATAGTATTTGTAAGACTTAAGGTATGTTATTTTTATCAAAGAAACTTGATCATATGAGAATTTCCCCAAAGAAAAGAGTTAAACCCTTAATAATTTCGTGTAACAAAAGCTCAATGCAGAAACCAAACTTCAAAGTAACCCATTGGTAACACAACGTACATAAACCATAATCATTGATTAAACTCTTTTAAGTTAAAGTAACCAGACCAAAGTGTCTTGTCCTGTCTCTGTGTAATCTCAACGACCATCCGCGTCACGGTTAGCTTCTCTGGTCCTACGTCTCCTCTCTGACCGTCCAAGCAAAACCCGTCCTTGTCGTCTCATACGGCTCGCCAAAGAGTTACTATGCACCACTTCCTCCTCCTCCTCTACAGTCACATTCATCTCGACGCTTGTCACGTTGTTGTCTGAAGCCGAAGAACCAGACTGTCCTCCTGTCTGATCAAACGTCGCTTCCAGTCCAAGAGAGTTTAACAAAAGGAAAACACTCGCGAGACTCTCACGAAGCCTAGCATCGATCTCACCGTTCTCACCAGAGCCGTTTATGATGTTTGTGCTCTCTACGACGTAATCACCAAACATCATCGAACCAGAAGGCATAGCTGACCTGACCGAACTGATCACGTCGTTTCTGTCCTGTTCTACCTCGAGCCTTCTCCAGTTCTGGTCTGCTTCACGGTTAACTTCGCGTGGCTTCGCACAAGGATGTTCGGTTTTCATGTGTTTCCTAAGCTCTTTGAAGTTTCCGGCGAAAACACAATCTTCCTGCACGCATAATCTCTTCTTACGGTTCATAAAGTCACGAGCGGGTTTCACGATAGTCCAGCCTTTCACTTGACCTCTACAAAGTGGGCACGTCGGTTGTTGTTGTTTATGGGCCAATGACTTTAGCTTAGCAGACGCGTTATTGTAGAGGTCTAAGCAGTTCGAGTATCGGAAGCTCGTGCCGCACATGTAAGGACGGCATCCTTTGTCGTGAGACGAGCACAGGAGAAGAACAGCGTTGTGCGGACACTCCATACAAACCGAACATATCACATTCTCAAAGTCTTTCTTCTCTAGAGACTTAGGACGGTCTTCTGCAAAGACGTTCACTGGGACAAGACGCTTAGAAGTAGCTTTGTTCGGTCTTGTCCTGACCCGTCGTGATGGGATCTTGCTTCTTTTTTTCGTAGAGTTAGCCATTATCTCTCAAAAGTCACACACACCTGTTTAAAATTACTCAGACAAGGTTTAAAACAATACAAAACAGAGATCTCTTGATGGAAACTACGGTTAATTTGCGGTTTTATCATTCAAAATAAACTTCATTGTAGCAGTATCCACATAAACAATGCTTCACATTTAAAGCCATAAACTCGAATCACACCAACAAGACCAGGGACTAAAGTTAAACTAATGATTTAACTTCGCAAAACAACGAAAGGGACGGATTCAAAAGAAGCCTTATCGATTCATATGCTACTGTTAACTTCATGATGAACATAATCATCCATGTAATCTAATGAAACTGAGATCAATTATTTATCTACATAGAAACAATGCTCCTAATAGTAAACCCATTATCACTTACATAGACATCTATCTATAATCATTAGCAAATACTTGACTACATATTAGTTTTACAGAATCAAAGAAACAACATATACTATTTTGAAATTTTCATTATCAAGAAAATCAACAATGTAAAAGCAAGTTTTAACACAGAAATAACACAGAAACGAAGCTACAACATGTTACAAAACAATATTCAAGCGACATAACAGCGAGAGAGATATCAAGCGATTCAACAAAGAGATTCATACGACTCCTGAAACAAAATCGGAGGATTTTGAATGGTTTAAGCCATAGTTTCGGAAATCAAAGCCACACGAATGTTCAAAGATATACACAGATTCGTTAATTTTAAAAGGAAGAGAAGAGAGTAGAGAAAAAGCTTGACCTGTACGAACCTGAAATTAGGGCTTTCGATGAAGAATCCTTGTTCGAGAGATAAACGATGATGGAGAGAGAGACGACGGTGGAGAGAGAGACGACGGTGGAGAGAGACGACGGTGGAGAGAGACGACGGTGGAGAGAGAGAGACGACAGTGGAGAGAGAGAGAGAGAGAGAGATTTGCGTTAGAAGCTTTTTTATTTTACGGAGTTTATTCTCTTTTTTTTTCTCACGTGTGACGGCACGTGTGAAAGGAAGGAAGACAGCCACGTGTTTTTTTACGATGCGTAATACTGACGCGAACATTTTATTTTGTTTAAAAGGCCTTTTTTTATCTATATTGGCCCACGCTTAATTTTTTCTTAATTGAGAAAACATATATATATTTGAGAAGTAAACTATATTAAAGGGCCAATGACTACATTATATATTTGATAAGTAAACTATATTAATAACTTTTTCACAGTAAATTTTATCCAATTGGACTTTGACTTTTAAAAATTCTTTACGGCCTACTTTGGGTTTTTACACTAAAATTTCTAAAGCCACAAAAAGTGGTTGTTGTTATAATAATCTAACTTTTCTAAATATGTAACGGTGTGTTTGTTAATTTTGTATGATATATAAAATATGATATATATATTATGTAATATATAAAAGACATAAAATAAATATATATGAAAGAAGAGACATACGTTTATAGTTATTATTATTGTTGAAGTTGTGCATCTTTACAAAAAACATAAAGACAACATACAACCGGATCGGTTACACTTCTCTTCCCTTCTTCTAGCTTAATGTGTGCTTCAATATTTTTTATCAAAATAAAAAAGGAAATAATTTGGTCGTAGAAAAATTTGCTTAATTGTTATTTTTTTTACTAGGAATTCACAAAACTACACCCTCCTTTCAACATTTCTTTCACAAAACTACACCCTCTTTTCAACATTTCTTTCACAAAACTACACTTAATTCAATATTTTACATATTTACACATTTTCAAAAATGTATGTAGTTGATTTACCCTTTAAAAAATTATCAAAATTAAAAAAAAATTAATTTGGGTTCGCTAATTATGTTTAGGATATAGTATTAAATGGGTAAAATTGTGTAGGTATAGTTTATTTGGAGTTAATTTTAAGTGTTTAGATGTAATTTTGAAAAATGACTATGAAATGATGTAGTTTTGTGAAATGCAATTTAAAATATGTAGTTTTGTAATTGTCCTTTGTTTTATATTTAAATCATTTAAAAAACTAAAATAAAAACAAGTTTATTTTTCAATTTTAAATTATTTTTTTTAAAAAGATTGCATCACACAATTGTAACTCTCTATGTATTTTTTTATCATTGATCGAACAACACATTTCCATTCTTTTATTTATGTTTCTCACATTCATCTTTTAACTATCTCCAATGTTTTGTGTGGGTTTCGTTGCTCTATCCAAGTTTATGGCTAATCTATATTTGTATTTAATTTTCTTTTTCTCATACTAATTATTTATGAACTATAAAGTCATTATTAATTCTTATTCAATCAAAACAATATTTTAATTTATTTAAAGTTTTAGTTTTGGTGAAAGCAAAGTGTCCCATGAGAATACTAGTAGACCATATAAAACAACATGCTATATATAAATATTTTTTACATAGTTTGCATAAGGAAAAACAGAGCATAACCAAGAAAAAATTATTATCATCACATTATTGGCATCGATGATCGATCTATTAAACTCATCCTATATTACAAAACCACATATATAATATATATATATATTTAAATTTTACAAATATATCCCACACATGAAAAAAAAAGTAGTCCAAAGCCACAAGGTCTTAAAGAGCCATAAAGCTATAAAAGCTTATATTCAGGGTTTTGTTTGATCACGCGGCGCGGTATCATGGTGTTCCTATATGATGTAGACCAATAGAAAAAGAATTAAAATCTAATAAGCAAAGATAAGTAAAATCAAAATAACAAATGTATCAATACTTGATTGTATTGTGGTAGAAAATTCATATTTTGTTGAGGCATCATTTGGTTCCCCGGCACATAATAGCCCCATGGAGTAGTGTATGGAGGCATATATGGTGGTGCATGTTGTCCATAAAATGTTGACATATAACTTGCAGATTCTGCGTAGGCCATATACATCATCTAGACCACATAACATACTCTTTTTACTAGTTTTTATTGTAAAGAAGATATTGTATATAACTTATAAGAATATATAAATAAAATGATTAATTAAATTGTATATCTTACATCTGTTTGATATTTCAAACTTTTAATATATGCTACGATGCTTTCAACCTTTGATGCAATGTCCGACTATAAATAAAACCAATAGAGAAGAAAATTTAGTAACTTTTATTAGAGATAATTATCACATATCGAAAACATAAAGATACATAAGTTAATACTCTTTCCGTTCTTTTTCGTTTGATTTTATAGGGTTTTCACACAAATTAATATATCTTGCAAAGCTATAATTCACAATATCAATAGATAAACTACATTGATATTTGTGAATATCAAACAATTAAAATTAATTTTTTTTCTAAAACATTAAAAAACGTAGGGAGTATATAAATGGTATGAACTAGTTCACTCATTTCTAATTGATTTTTAAGTTGGAAGCAAATAACACTAACAACTTTATATTGTACTTGACTATATATTAAACCGTAAGACCTCTATAACTAATATTCGATATACAACTTTGAAAAATAATTAAATATCTCGATAAAATTATATTTTGGTTCAAAAGTATCTCGATAAATTAATAAAGGGTTATTGCAATAAAAGCATTCAACTAAAGTTTATTTTAATAGATACACCTAAATGGTAAACATTGAACATAAATAAACTATTAACATTATATCCTCTATCTCTTGAAAAATAACCCTACATGCTAAATATTAATCCCAAATAAAAGAATTACATTCCAAAAAATGTTAAGAAGTAGGTTAGTTATTTAACCCTTTAAAAAATTTATATCTAATTTTTTAGAAATAGATGTAGTTTTGTAAAATATCGTTTGAAATGTGTATTTTTGTCAATTTCTCAACTAATAATTCGATAAATCACTAGAGTATTATAGTGTCGACCTTATCAATCAATAAAAAATTAAATATATGTTTAGAAGTAATTAACCTTTGTGCAATTAGGCGTCATAGTAGCTAAAACATTTACTTTATCTCTAATAACTTGTCTCCTTCTCTACAAAACATGAAAACAAAAATTATACATATGTATCTTGTGAAGAAAGAAATTGAATAATTAAGTTGTAACCTAAATTAAGTCCTAACCTTCTCCATCATCGCACGATCTTCCATGGAATGTTGTCGTTTACCGTTACACTTGTTCTTATGATGTTTTGTCTCTTCTTCGTCCTCGAGTCTATCGGTAACATCTTTAGCCTCATATGAATCAAGCTTGGAGATTGAGTTACCATACAAGAAATTGTATAAAGCATCTAAATCGGGATTATCACTTGAACAAAAAGAAGGAGACACTACAGACAATGAACCTGTTTCTTCATTAGTAGCATTTTCGTTGTTGTTAATGTCCATTTTTGGTAAAGAAAAACTTTATTTGATTTGAGATTTTTTTAGTTGTGAAAGATGAAGAGGAAAGTAGTGGAACGAAAGATATAAATAGAGAATATATGTGCTTTTGAAAGTTTTGGATATAAATAAAGAAACAATAGATTTTTGCTTAGTGATATGTTTTTTTTTATATAATTTTTTTTTACTGATATCATTTGGCGAAAAATTGATGTAGTGGAAGGAATTTGATAATCACAACTCAATCTAGAAATTCGATTAATCTCTACAGATTTGCTAGCTCAACAAAAGGATTCGATGGAATCCTCATTTTGGACCTATTTCGCTCAATCAAAAGACATATGCAGATTTTTCGAGACCGGCTTTCTTGTTTAGATGGATTTAATTAAATTTAGACAAGGAAATAAACCCAAGATTTAAGAGAAATATTTTGTTTATTAATTATCAAAGTCCTAAATTTACAACATAAGCCTAGATGTATAAATATTCAAAACCCAGAATATTCTAATTAGGAATAAAAAATTATATAAATAATAAAATAATTAATAATTTAAGTAATAAAGATATTTTTAAATATTCCAAATATCTTTTTGCATCAAAAACTATATATAAATTGTTACTTCGAAATCAATCATATATTTATAGTTATTAAAATAAAGTATAGTTTTACACTTTTGTGTGCGATCCAAAACTTAAAATTAAATATGTTCGTAAATATTTAAAGAATCGTTCTTTAAAATATCATTAACATATTTTAAAATTTTATTACAAATACATAAAAACTAAAGCTTTATAATTTATTGTTTTGGATTTTGGTTTAGTATTTGTTGGTTAAAGTTTTATTATTAAAATATAGCATTTAATTTTGAGATTCTTTTAAGGAAAATTTAAGTATCATGATACTTTCTAACAATAAATGTGATAGGATTTTTTAGGGCTGGGCAAAATACCCGAACCCGAAAATCCGAACCGAAACCGACCCAAAAAAATCGGTTCGGGTCGGGTACGGGTAATACAATATTACCCTATTGGATCCTAAAGTCATGGATCCGTGGGTATCGGGGTAAACCCGAACCGAACCCGATATCCAAACGGGTACCCGTTATTACATATATTTTTACATATATATATGATTATATCTAATATCAAACTATAAATACATTTATATCCAAAATTTTCAGATTTGTTACCTAAACTTAAATGCATTTATTTGTAAAAACTTAAAATTAAATTTATTTATACTCAAACACTTGAATTTTTAGATTATATATTTTAAAAAATTAATAATGCTGTAAAATATTCGGGTATTTGGGTAATTTTTCGGGTAAATGGATAATTTTTTCGGGTTTTGGGTAAAAATACTCGAAAATTTTTCATTTGTTCGGTTATTTCGAGTACTTATTCGGTTCTTTTAGTACTTCGGTTACAAAATTAACCGAACCGTTGATAACCGAAGAGTAATTCGGTATTAATTGGATCTTTGATTGAAGTACAAAACCGACCCGAACCCGAATAGCTCCGAACCGAACCGAACCAAATTTTTTGAAATATACCGATTGGGATCATGTTGCTTTATACCGAAAAACCCGAAACCCGATTGGATGGATCCGAAACTTGATTGGGTACCCGATTGCCCATACCTAGGATTTTTCAAGAAATTATACCTTTATTATATATAAAAAGAAGAAATGATACCTTCCACAGTATTCCGTATTTTAATATAATATTATATTGTTGTCATAAAAAAATATAATATTACATTATTTATATTGTGCATGTCGAAGCTATGACTATGCATAATCAAGAACTCGAAAAGTCGTATTTATATCCGATCCTCAACGTGTACGTGCGTAGTGGCGGAGCCAGATAGTTAGTCACGGATGTCAAATTTTTTTTTAAAATAAATATATATAAAATTTACTAAAAACATCCGATCACATATAATTATAAAATTATCTATTAGTATTTCATTTGAGAAAATAATAACACAACAAGATTTTTTTTACAAAATACCTCTTTTAAGCATCCGAAAATCTTTAAAAAATTAATTTTTTAATACTTTTAAATACTTTTGCGTGACGTTCTGTATAATTTTGCGACAAATCAAAATATATCATAAATAATTTATTTTTATTTTTAATATTAAAACATATATATATATATATATGATTAAAAAAAATTATTCAAAATACACAAAAAAATTAATTTAAAATTATATCAAAGTAATATTTTGTAAATGTTACTCCCATGCGGGTAAGAGTCTAGTAGTTTATTAAATTTCATTGTTTGTATTTGAGATAAAATTTCATTGTTTGTATTTGAGATAAAATTTCACAAGGGTCAATATATATTTAGGACCCGGGTAAATATAATATGTCTAATAAAACCTTTGCCGCATTTCAAAAATTCATCACATGCCTCTACGTTACCTCCGCCTCTGCGTGCGCGTGGTCATGTATAGAACTACTGTTTTTTTTTGTTGATGACAAAAATAATTATTGTTCTTTTAGCTTAGACAAAAACTATTGTTTCTACACAAATACCTATAAAGTATTGTCGACATCCTATATATGTTCAAGAAGTTTCTTTAAATGCAATTTTCACTCGGTAGATAAAACGGTGTAATCCATGTCTCATATCTTATACTTCTATTTTTGTAATTGATAGATGTTAAAGCTTTTTCACACATATTAAGAAGATACATCGATTTTTATTTTGTTTTTACAATTTCCTATGATTTTAGACCAATATTATTTTAGTAAATTAAAATTTTCTAAATTATTATGTCTTGAAATCTAAAATTCACAATTAAAAATACCTTGAAAAAACTCAAAACATCTAATATTTTGAAATATATATAAAGAGTGACTCCAAATTAGTATAACATTTTAGGGTGATATACAATTGAAAACCGTGTGTCCATAGTGGACAAATAATATCTAATTTGAAAAAAATTCACTTTAAATTTTAAATTGTTAAATTACCTTTATTAGGTTTCACTATTTATTTGGGAGAATCACAAAACTACATGATAACTTGCATATTTTACACATTTTACCTTAGTTTATGCATTAGAATTCATTCATTTAGGTTGCATTTAGTGTCATATAGGTTGCATTTTGGTTTGTTTCGTGTATTTCAGGTTTTGGAGCATAAAGACGGCAAAAGTGATGAATTTAAGCCAAAAAGAAGCAAATACACTTGCATCGGCATGTTGTATCGGTTTCTGTTGGCCGATATAGAAGACAGAAAGTTTGTCGAAGCTTGTATCGACCAACCATATCGGTTTGGAGTGGCCGATACGAGAGAAAAAGAACCTGAAGATGCATATCGACATGCTGTATCGGTTTGGAGTGGCGGATACAGAGGAAAAGAGGAAGAAGCACTTATATCGACTTGTTGTATCGGCTTGACGACCGCCGATACGAAGGAAACGAAGACGAAGCACGGATATCGACCGGTACGTATCGGTTTCACTTGACCGATACAGCTGCGAAAATTAAAAGGAAATCCGGTTTTCATGTTTTAATTAGGAAAATAATTCCTAAACCAATGAGTTTTCCTTTATTTTATGGTTCAAGACTATATTAGGGTTTTGTTTTATGTTTTGACAATTAGGCTATCTTTTAGTTTTTGTTTTTGGGCATCGTTTGTTTTTCTTCTTGCTTTTGGACTTGGGAGATTCTTGGTGTTTGCCTTGGCGACCTTTGTGATCTTCATCAATAAGATTTTCTTGAACCTTATTCTCTTGTCTTTGTTTATGTTATTGCTTTCTTTGAATTTAATTGCTTTGAATTTCAATATGCTTAGTGAGTAGTTTCCCATCGACAATTAGGTTGGGGAAAAAGGGTGAATCAACCCTAGGGTTGATCGATGTCTAGAACTTAAAACCCGATAAATCTTTAATCTAGTGTAACAATCTTAATGCTTTAATTGACTGATCAATCAATTGATAGAACCCAGAAACTTCACAACCGAGAGTCTGTGAGGATTCGAACAATTACTACTAAACTAACCTAGCAGAGAGATCGTGTTAATAAGTTTAGTGGTTGAATTGATTTGAACTTTAATGTTTTCTAAAATTTAAACTATCCAAGATATTGTTTTAGTTTACTTGTTAGGAAAATGATCTGTCATGAGAGTGGATTGATCTAAAATCGTTTTCAAAACCTTAAAGTACTTTTATAAAAGACATCGAAAAACGAAAGTTGATGAACCCGTTAAAGTACCCGACCAGTTGTTTAGCTTTTTAATTTGAATCTTTACAACTTGCAATTTCGATTTATTTCTTTGTTAATCTTTACAAAATTACATAAACAAAACCATCTTTTAAATTGCTTAGACTAAGATTGATTCCTTGCAAACTTTAGTAATTTAATTGCTCCTGATTCGGATTGACCTCAAGTACTACAATTGAGACATTAGATTAAACAGGGTAAAATCTCGTTTATCACTACACCATTTGAATTACATTTCACAAAACTACACCATTTCAAAAATATTTCACAAAACTACACCTAAACACTCAAAATTAAATCCAAATAAACCCTACCCAAACAAACCTACCCCCTTAATACTATACCCTAAACACTAATTAGCGAACCCAAATGAAAATATTTTAATTTTGGTAATTTTTAAAAGGATAAATCAAGCTTTTAAAATTTTGAAAGGGTGTAAATTTGTGAAAATATTGAATTAGGTGTAGTTTTGTGAAGGGTGTAGTTTTGTGAATTTCTCTATTTATTTTCCTTTATTAAAAGGGACAAAATTTCATGTTTAAATTTCTTTTGAGATTAATATTATCTCTTTAGAAGTAATTTTGTCAAATGGATTTGAAAATGTGGAGTTTTGTGCAAAATACACTTTAAAAAATGTAATTTTGAATTTTACAAAACCTATATATTTTGACTAGTCCAACAAAGAATATTTTATTTTTCCCATCCAGAACTAGTTTCTTCATGTTTTTACTAGCTAGAAAACAAACATATAACTTATTTTTTCAAAGAAACATATATTGATGTTTATTTTTATAAGTAAATTAACTTTTTAATTCAAAATAAAAACAAAGATTGTACTGTGTGTACAACATAGGCGCACGAGATGTGTGTTGTGTACCGCTTTGGTGGAACACTCGGGAGATTTGTCGTTTCCACCGCTTAGCATATCAATCTTGTGGTTCATATAATAGAGATATCGACAAAAGTCACAAAACTATATTTAAAAACGGAATTTTCCAAAACGATTTTTTTATTTCAATTTTTAAATGAGTAGATTATTTTGAAAAATAATTAGTATTTATAATTTACTTTTAAAGAAAATTTAGTGTTTTAGATATTTATTAAGTTCTCTATTTGAATATATGAAGTCACTGGTTCGATTCTTGTTAAAAAAAATTCAAAAGATGGAGACTAACCTAAAATCTCTATGTTTCTTAACCCAAAACTTTTCAGTTATTATAAAAGAAAATCTCCACATAAACATCATACGTATAAGTTTATTCAAATTTTTTTGTGAGAGTAATGCATACACGTTTCTGATGGATATATTAAATCTCTGGCACCTATTTTGGAATGTCATGTTTTCTTTTCTAAGAAATATATAATTTATAACAGAATAATTTTTTCAAGAAGAACTTAGCTTTATATTACATTTTTCAAATAAATTAAAGCTTAAAGCGGTTTTTGTTGTTTTTTCCTATCTCTCCAAGTTGTCTAGGAATGGTAATATCTCTCCAAGTTGTCTAGGAATGGTAATATCTCTCCAAGTTGTCTAGGAATGGTAATATTTTTGTTGGGTCTTGTGGATTAGGCTAGGATCAAGATTATCAATGATTAAGTGATTATAAAAATAAATTGGTAATGATGATGGTTAACTGTCCTACAAACTCCCTATATCTATACGTGTAATCTCAAAAGAATCTCGTTTGATTTTATTTACGTTTTTAATTTTATACGCCACAAAAAAATATTTTTAAAATATGGAAACGCCAAAAATTTTTATTTAATCTTACGAATTTGATAAAAATATTTTAAAAATTTAAAAACAAATTTAAAAATATTTTTGCTAAAATCATCGAAATATGATTATAAAATCGATTTTAAAATATTTTTTTGAAATTTTTTAGTTTAGGGTTTAGAAATCAAAATTATACCCCTTGGTTTCGCAAATCTAAATCTAAGACAGTTGGATTTATTTAGAGTTTAGATTTGTGAATTTTGGATTTTTTTATTAAAAAAATAAAATAAAAAGGCATAACAGATTTTTTGGGACATAAAAGATTTGAATAAGATTTGAATAAGAGAAATAGAAACATTTGAGAAGTTGAATCTAGTTAACTAGGGGTAGATCTTGTTAAATCCTCCACTAAGGTTATAATTAATGCTAAATCATATTTGAACCTGATTTTAGGGTTTTCATTATATAAACGGTTTTCAAAAAATAATTGATCAATTGTGAACAAGACTTTCTTCCCTCTTGAATAAAAATTAATTAAGATGAATTGTATGTTTAGTGGAATATATTATTTTTGTTGTTTTAAGTTTTTACAAATGAGAGTTTAACATATATATTTTCGTACATATACATATAGTTTCTACTATATTTATAACATATATCTTGGTGGTTTCTTTTTAGTATATCATTTCTCGGTGGTTATTGCAAATTAAATATATAACTTCGCACTTGAAAAACAAAATATATATATATTTATAATACATTTATTAAAAACAATACATATACTTATTATAACATGAGTACACTGTGTTTTAACAAAAAAAAACATGAGTACACTGTGACAAACAAACAAAAGAACATGCAACATACTATAAAATTAAAATAAAAACTTATAGAACAACTTTTACTAATATATTCTAACCAACTTTAAATAATATACTAAACAACCCTCAAAAAACTTCATAGTAACTCTCTTAAAGATTAAAGCACCACAAGCTTTTTAATTACTTAGATTTCGACTCATGTGGCTGATTATTGAACCCCTGCAAATTATTAATTTTTAGTAAATAAAATAACAAACAAAAAACATATTTTTCAATTTTTTTTTAATAAACCTTAGTAGTAAGATGTGAAATTTGTTGGTTGTGGCCATTGGCTACTAGTTTCTCCTTGTGGAATGTTGTTGAAAGGCATCATGAATTGGTTGGGAGGCCAATAAGGGAACCATGGTGTTGGACAATCCATTGGCATGGCCATTGGCATCATGTGACTCATGTAAACATTGTATTGCATTACCTATTTTAGTTGGTCCAAATCCAAAAATGATTATTAATTTAATTTAATGTTAACAACAAGATAAAAATTATTATAGTTGGTCCAAATCAAATCAACAAACTATTATAATTGGTCCAAATTGAGAAATGATTCAAATTCCTTTAGTTAATATATAAATTTATTTAGTTAACAAAAAAACTATTATCATAGGTCCAAATAGAGAAATGATTTAGACTTTTTTAGTTAAAAATAAGAAAAAATATTTAGTTGGTCCAAATCCATAAATGATTCAAAAAATTATAGTTAGATGTAAGAAAAAACTACTATAGTTGGTTAAAATCGAGAAATCATTAAAAAAAAATTATTTACCAATAACAAAATAATACTATTTTAGTTGGTACCTATAGAAAAATGATTCAAATTTTTCTTCTTAACAATAAGAAAACTACAGTAATTGGTCCAAATCAAGTAATGTTTCAATATTTTAGTTAACAACGAGAAAAGACTATTATAGTTGGTCCATAAGAAAATGATTCAAAGGTTTTCAGCTAACAATAAGAAAAAACTATTATAGTATATCATATGAAATGAGTTTTATTTTATTGTGCCTAATATAGCATCCAATGTAAACACATACATTTTTGAACCCAAAAGCACGATACTCACATTAAAGAGTTTATATTTTTGCATTACTAAACAAAAATATAGAGAGTTTATACTTTTTGGTATAAAAATATACACAAATGAAACTTCTGCTAAAATTATTTATTCTTTTTACTGAAAATCAAATTACAACCTAACTCATTATTAACTAAAGACATAATTAATTACAAATTAATTAGAAGAATGTACAAATTCCTTAATTATATTTTTTGCATTACAAATAGAAAATGTAGATTATTAACTTTTACAGAGAAAAATTATTTTATACATCTATATGTAAAATTCAGTATTTTTCGTTGCGGTCAACAACAAATTTAAGTGTCGAGTATAAATTATTTTTGCATGTTATTTTGTTGTGTTTGATATCATAAAAAGACGACATTTAAATAAAATAAAAACATGAAACTCACATGCATATAGTCTATATTTTTTCGTTGTAAAATATACTCACATGATACTCATGGTTAAAAATATTTTATTTAGAATAAAAAACCCAAATAAAAAAGGTAAATAATTGTAAATACACTAAAACAAAATTCATAAGTTATTAGTATTTTTTATTATTTATCAAAAAATAAGGTTTAGATTACTTACTTCTGCAACATACTTTAGCTCCCTTATGCGATCAATAATAAAATCAAGGGTCGATGGTGCATCTCTCTGCAAGTTAATATCGACGACAACATTAACGAATAATCTGATTAGAACATTTTAGAAAAGAAAAAAATAGTACCTAGTTATTAGTAATATTATGCCTAAATTTATTTATCATATTACATCTCATTGTTTTTTTGGGGTTAATTTATTACATCTCATTGTTATGTAACATTGTTATATTTCATAGAAAAACACATTGCTAAAGGTTTTCAATTAAATTAAAAAAAAATTATAATTAACATAGTTAACTTATTTGAATTATATAAAAGCACTTATTAGATTATAAAAGAGTGTGAATTAACCTTTGAGTTACAATGTAACATTTCCTTCAACTTTTCTATGTGGTCTCTTATATTGGCGCGTCTCCTCTAAATTTTAAAAGACAAAAGATTTAAACTAATTAACTTGTTTTTTCTTATAAGAGACATGGATTAAAATATTTATAAAAAAAAGAAACTAAATGCCATCTTCACCTTATCATTTAGGACACGAGATTCATTACTACTACGTTGTCTCTTACCAAGCTTCTTCGTATCTTTCGCATCCTCTTCCATTTTCTTGCCCTATATATGTAAAAGTTCGTATAAAGAATAGATGAAAATATATTTAACAAATAAAAAAAAATAGATCATGAAAATATAGTACAACTTCTATAAACTAATAATGTTAGAACTATTCTATTATACTAAAAATTATTATTGTATATCAATTAATCAATTCTAGAAAAGCAAATAAAATCAAAAATTAATTTTGAAACGGATAAATTTAACGATCAAATATTAGCTAGCAAAGATTATAATCTATGTGGCATTTACTGGTTAAAAAATTATTATAATAGACGAAAATATAGAGATTTCAAATAAAAAATCTTTTAATTGGTTGTTATATTTTTCTATACAACATTATAAAATTGTAAAGGCATATGCTGATATGCATTAGTGTCCACGATTTCTATTTTTTCATGTTCATATACTTTGTAATTTAAGTGTTTCTCATCATTACTAGAAAGTATATTTATAAGCAATAAATTATACTTCATAAAAAATCGAGTACAATTAAAGAATAAAGGAAAACAATATAATGGCTATAAAAAGGGATAGAAAGTATATTTATAAGCAATAAATTATACTTCATAAAAAATCGAGTACAATTAAAGAATAAAGGAAAACAATATAGTGGCTATAAAAAGGGATAAACATGACACACGATGCAAAAAAATGAAACGGAATTTTAATTGAAAAAAATATTATATCACTAAACATACTCAACTTAAATATAAATATTTCAAGAGATATTTAAGGGTTTGACAAAAAAGAAAGACAAATATTGAAAGAAAAATATTAAAATATTCAAAAGTTACGTAATCCAATATATATGGAGAGTCTCATCATTTGATTGGATGCAATATATGTGGAGATTTGCTTTTATTTGTCACAATTTAAATAATTAAATTACATCCATAAAAAAAATATTATTTAAACATAAATTGATTAAAATTAAGAACACTCAATTTGAATTAAATTAAATTAAATAATTAAATTACATCCATAAAAAATATATTATTTAAACATAAATTGATTAAAATTAAGAACACTCAATTTGAACTTTTAAACATAATTAAATTACAGTCCACGTGCACTGTTGTCCACTATATTTGATTTCTTAAAAGTTTTTCATAAATTGATTAAAATTAAGAACACTCAATTTTCGACCAAAAACTAAGCTTAGATTCGAATTGTATATATATATATATATATATATATATATATATATATATATTTATAAGTATAAAAATAGTAACAAAAATATAGCATATCTAAGTATTTAATGATAACTGGACACAAATGTATACTTCTCACCTAAATAGTCATTGTACTATATAAGACATAATTCATTATACATATACAAAAAACAAAAATACAATTTTGTAACTGGAAAATGTATTTCTAAGGAATACTTAATGAAAAATATTATACTGGCTATAAAAAAGGATAAAAATTACACACGGTGCAAAAAAAAAAAAGAAATGGTATTTTAACTGAAAATACTTTAAATCACTAAAAATAATAAACTTAAATATAAATATATCAGGAGATATTTAAGGGTTTGACAGAAAATAAAGAAAAATATTTAAGAAAAATATTAAAATATTTAAAAGTTACGTAATCCAATATACATGGGAGTCCTATCATTTGATTGGATGCAAGATATGTGGAGATTTGTTTTATTTGTCACAATTTAAATAATAGAATTTTATCCATAAAACATATATTTATTGTTTAAACATTAACATAAACATATAAATATTATCCATAAACATTGAAATATCAAAAAAAATAAATATTTTTTTTCTTTTTTTTTGGTAACGAAATTAGATTTTTTTCTTTTTCTATAAAACATTATAATAAATTTAAAGTCATGAATTAATGTCCACTAAAAAAATATTAATGAATCTCATCCCAATATCGGCTTGAGTATATTTTAAGTTTTTAAATAAATTGATCAAGAGAACAAATACTCAATTTTCGACCAAAAAACTAGGCTTAGATTCGAATTATATTTATATAAGTTAAAAGTAATTAACAAACATATATCATCTTATTTTTTAATGTTTGGTGTCCACAAATTCATATTTCTCACCAAAATAGTAATTGTACTATATAAGACGTAACTCATTCTACCAAAAAAATATAAGACATAACTCATTAATCATTATACGTATGCAAGAAACCAAACTAATTTAATTTACCTCATCTATTTCTTTATTGGTAGATTTCTTTTCACTCTCATTAATGTTTTTACTTCCATTTTCGACGGCGGTTTTCTCCGGTCCACACACTTGATCTCCATCTCCAACACTAGCTTTAGGCTCCGGTGTAACATCTATGGACATTATTGTAGACATGACCATCCTAGGGCTATCAATCTCGGGATATAGATTATATATAGGGTTTGAATCAGCTAGAGATTGAAGAATTGATGACCAAAATTGATTGCTCTCTTCATTATTGTCCATAGTTATGAATTCAAGTTTGTTGAATATATTGTTATGAGCATGGAGATGTATTTATAGGAAGATATGTCCTTTAAAGGGGTGCAAAACTATTAAGTATCACTAATTTGTTTTTTTTTTATTTTTTTTTTGCCGCTTAAGAGGTGTATTATTTATCCATCTTCTTATTTTATTTATTCAAGAAATGCACGAAAAAATTCATACTGGCTATAAAAGGGGATACTATTTTCTTCTTAAATTATTATTTTTTTTGTATGAGACACGATGTGAAAAATTGAAAAAGGTATTTTAAAAGAAAAGATACTAAATCACTAAATATTTTAAACTTAACTATAAATATTTAAGGAGATATTTAAGGGTTTGACAAAAAATTTATTTAAAGAAATATATTAAATATTCAAAATTACGTAATCCAACATATATGGAGTGCATTTGATTGGATGCAAGATATGTGGAGTTTTGTTTTTATTTGTCTCAATTTAAATAATTAAATTATATTCATAAATCACGCAAACATAATTTAAACATTAATATATTATATTTTTTAAACATTAATATAAAAATTAAAAAAGTTAATATATTCTATTTAAGCACACTATATTTCTTTTTTTTGTCAACAACTATATTCCGTACTTTACTAATTTTCATTTTATCATTTTAAATTAATGAAAATTAATTATTTTATAACATTATAATTATTAATCATTTTATAACATTATAATTATTTAGTGATGCTATCATCATATCATATATATAAAAGATGAGGGGAGTTCTCCATGGTTTGACACATCATCATTTCAAATTTATTACTAATTTATTTATTAAATTCATTAATATTAAAAAACTTATGTCACAATTTAATTACTAATTCATAAAACATATTAAATTTCAACATAATATTTAAAAATATTATTATATTACAATATCAAATGCATAAAAATTATTAGTACATAATTTTTTTTAAATATATGTTTTTTAAAAAAAATTATAGGGCTTTGAATAAATAAAATTATCAAGTATCACTAATTTGTTTTTATTTTATTTTGCCCCTTAAGAGGTGTATTATTTATCCATCTTCCTATTTTATTTATTTAAGAAATGCACGAAAAAAATTCATAGTGGCTATAAAAGGGGATAATATTTTCTTCTTAAATATTTTTTTTGGTATGTGACACGATGTGAAAAATATTTTAAACTTAAATATAAATATTTAAAGAGATATTTAAGGGTTTGACAAAAAACATATTTAAAGAAATATATTAAATATTTTAAAATTACGTAATCCAACATATATGGAGTGTATTTGATTGGATGCAAGATATGTGGAGCTTTGTTTTTATTTATCTCAATTTAAATAATTAAATTATATTCATAAATCATGCAAACATAATTTAAAAATTATATTTTTTAAACATTAATATAAAAAATTAAAAAAATTAATATATTATATTTAAGCACACTATATTACTTTTTTGTCAACAACTATATTCCGTACTTTACTAATTTTCTGTCTCAAACACACACACAAATAAATTAATCATTTTATAACATTATAATTATTTACTCATAATTATTTAGTGATGCTATATTGATAAAACAAGTTGAAACAATGAAGGAATGCATGCCAGCAATGATATCAATTATTTATCAATCATTTTGTAATTCAAGTGTTTTTGAATACGACTAGAAGAATTTATTGTATACTTAATGGAAAAATTCAATGCAAAACAAAAGAGTGGCTATAAAAAGGGACACTTTTTTTTGTATAAAAAAGGGACACTTTTGAAATCTTCTATTTAGAATTGTTGAAAGTTCCGTTGATTTTGGTAACAAACACACACGATACATGAAAAAAATGATTTTAGTTGACAAGATATTTACTCACTAAAAGTTTAAACATAAATATTACTATTTGTTTTGGGTAACAAAATATTACTATTTAATTAGATATTTAACGTTGTGAAAAAGAGAGATATTAAAAGAGATATTTAGGGGGAAATATTTAAATTATTAAAATCCATTTTCCTATTTTATTTATTTAAGGAATGCACGAAAAAAATTCAAAGTGACTATAAAAGAGAATAATTTTTCTTCTTAAATTATTTTTTTTATCAAAAAAATTAATTTAAATTGTTAAAAATTATGTAATGCAATATATATGGAGAGTATTACAATTTCATTGGTTGCAAGATGTGTGGAGATTTATTTTTATACGTCTCATTTAAAAAAATTCAGTTATAACTTATATCCAAAAAGATGCAAATATTATTTAAACATTAATATAATTATTTAGTAACACTATATTCCTTATTTTACTATTTTTACGTTTGAATCAGAAACATAATATTTAATAACATAATAAATATTCAGTCACGCTATATTTATTAAACAAGTTTTAAAAGTGAAATAATTCATGAAAAACACTTTAGAAATGTATTATTTAGAATTTTTAAAGTTTCTGTTACTTTTTTTTTACTTCTTAAATAACAGTTTCTCAAGCGTCACAACCCAAAAAAAAGACTGAAACTATGGAAAAAATAAAATAACTAAAGAGATATTTAAGAGAAATATTCAAAAATTACGTAATCCAATACATTTGGAGAACAGTTGATTGGATGCAAAAAAAGTGAACGTGTCATAGTTAATATCCTATTTCTTTTTAAGAAGAATAAGAAATATATCGAGTATTGATTTGATTTGTCTCAATTTAAATGATTAAACATATCTATAAAATATACAACTATTTTGAACCCTCAGTTTACTAAAGTTTCGGTTTTAAATATTTAATTACACTATAATTATTTAATCGTACTATATTTATCAAACAATTTATAACAATGAAGTTTCTGTTGATTTTACTCTAACAGAAATACCATTAAGGATAGTATATAAACTTCAAACTAATTTTGTCAAAAAAAGAGAGACCAAACTACTACTTGAATATATTTTTTATATCTATCTTATTAAATGGGAAGGACAACTTTTCAAAAACCCTTAAAAGTGACATATATTTACAAAATATGCCATTGGTATAAAATTTTTTTAGTGTAAATAAAAATGACTTTTTGTAAAAAAAAAAATAAGAGAAAATAATTTGTTTTTACAAAAAAAAAACGTGAAAAATAAAAAAAAATCCCACAAAAATAGGTAAACATATATTTATACATAACAATTCGAAAATTAAAATATATATTTAAAATTAAACGTTTTTAAAAACTAATATTATCAAAAATTAATATTAACTACGGATTATCATAAATTAATATCAAAACGTTTTTTTGGAATATTCGAGTCCATGATGTTATTATTATTGAAAGTATTTAATATGTTGAAAATTACATAAATTAAGAGCCATAAATATCCGAAAATATAAAAAAAATTAAAATTTTGATACGTTACAATATTTTGCGAGACGTCCTTCATGTGTAATTTTGTAACGGGTCAAAATATATTCTACATAATTTATGATATATAACGAAATTATATTTTTAATCTGAAAATATACATAGAAATGATTAATAATTTTATTATTTAATGTTCATCAATAAAAAATTATTTAAAATTATATCAAATTAATATGTTTATAAATATTAATCACGTGTCCTACACGGGTAAAAATCTAGTACTGAATTATAGCAAAAGAAATTTGAAGTTTGTTTATAAAGCAAAAGTATTATAAGTTAAATTCAGTATTTGAAAATATATATTATGTTGAAACTTGTAAATTATATTTTATCGTATCCCAAATGGACAAAAAAGCTAGAATTATTTCCATGAATAAATTAAATCTAGTAAAAATAGATAAAGAGACGTAAGGTATGCATTATCACTTTCTAATTTCAATATTTATTTTTTCAATAAAAATAGGCGATTATGGTGGGAATAACTTTTAAATAAATGTATAAACTGGATTACAAATATAATAAAAATATTGTTGGTTATTTATCCAACACATTCGAAAAGTATTTTTGCCTCTCACTTTAAAAAAATAATCAAAAGTTTTTGAAATATTTGCTAATTTTTTATTGTTGAACCATATTGCTAGTATTTAATGGTGGTAAACAATATATATAATTTTTTTAATAATACTATATTTTAAAAAAAAAAATTAAAATTGATTAGATTAGAGCTAAAAAGAAAAAATGGTTTGAACTAAATAGTTTGATATAGAGGAAATGTTAATAAAATTAAGAATACAATAATATTTGAAAATGATTTGGCTTAAATTAAGGTATAATCTACTCAAATAAATATGTTTATATTTCTTCAAATGTTAGACTGTTACATTAAAAATCCCGGAAGATCATTTCTGACGAAGTATTCAAATTAAGAATAAAATTAAATAACTATAAGAAAATAAATACATGATACTATTTTCTAAATGATACTTTAAAAAAATATTACAAGCACAAATGTTTTCAAGTGAAAACGAAGATATTCGGATATTTAATTCACGCTTAGTAAATATTAGATATATATAATAGAATAATTATTTATTATATAATTTTTGTAGGAAAAAAGACTTTTGTTAATGAATTAGTATATACTGTAAAAAAGGTAGAAAAAGGAATCCAAACTCAATACTTTTTTTCTAACATTTTTTATTTTTTGTCAACGTTTGGGCCACAAATGGCCGACCCATTAGCCAATCCTACACAAACGTAGGCGCGGGGAATCGATCCCGGGTGGAGTGGTGCTACCTGTCTCTTGTGGACTTATGACTGCCACTAGACCAAAACCACTTCCCCTTTTCTAACATTTGACCGAATCATTTTTTTGTTAGTGTAATTTAAGGCTGTAACCAAATCTTAAGGCTGTAACTAAATCTTACTGCCCAAAGTACTTAAGCCATTATAAGAAACTAAGTTTTTAAGCTTAACTATTTAGAAAGCAAACAATACGAAAGGAGAATTCTAGAAGCCAAATTAAATAAGTGGAGTACATATGTGTACAAAAATCTTTTGGAACTAAAATAACATGATAATTTTTTATTGTTATTAAAACTGATTTGAAATAAAAATAACATTTAATTTTAGTTAGATTAAACTTTCAAAATTAAACTATAAACTTTCCAACTAAATTCTACCCCTTCAAAAACGAATCTTAAACACTAGAGAAAACAAAATTAAATATATAATATTCTATATTGTTAAACCTTGGTTTCTTGTGTTTAAGGTAATTTTTTGTTTTTCCGTGTTTAATGTTTTTCTAATTTTTTTTGTAAACGACTTTTAAAAGTATTTTTGTGTTCTGTTCTTATATCTTTTCTTAATATAGGAGTTAATTATTTTTTTTGAAAAGGGATTGAATTATTTGAAAATTTAAAATATGTATATGTTAAACATTTTTAAACGGATGTAGTTTAAAACGATTAATTTACCCTTTAAAAATTTATGAAAATTAAAAAAAAATCATTTGTGGGTTCATTAATTAGTGTTAAAGAGGTATGGTTTTGTGGATAGGATTTATTTAAATTTACTTTTTTCTTTAAGTGTAGTTTTGTGAAAGTTCTTTAAATATGTGTAATTTTATAAAATGTAATTTAAAAGATTTAGTTTTGTAATTCTTCACATAATTAATATCAAATTAAGAGATAATCTATCAAATTGAAGATATCATTTTAGTTTCACCTAATGGAACCACAAACTTTGAAATGTTTCAAGTTCCTATATTTGTTTGTATTCAACTATTCATCCAAACGCTATTTTGTTTTTTTTTACAACTTAACAATGATAAATGTATGGACGTAGACTAACTCTAAACCACATGTTTATTATTATTTTTTAACAAATTATATAATTTTTTGAATAAAAGACAAATATTAAGTTGTATGAAGGTGTCAGTTTTCGACATCTAAGGTTTTAGGTCTATTTTCATAATCCTTTGGTTTTTAAATTTTCTTATAAACTAAGAAATTACAATATTTGGAATCTACCAAAACGCACATAATAGAAAAGACAGATATATATTGTTATTAATGTAAGACACACATAGCTCATCGATCCACGCAGGGTCGGCTCAAAAATTTTCGGGGCCCTGGGGAGAAAAAAAAATTACATTTTTTTATAAAGAATTTAAAAAAATATGGGTTCTTTCACTACTACATATTTTGTATTTTTTCCAAAAAGTGAGTTATAATTAAAAAAAACATTTTTTAAACTTATGTAATATAAAAATATACATATAAAAATACAAAAAAAAAAAAAAATTATAAATAAAAAAAAAATTTGGGCCCCTACAATCATGGGCCCTGGTGCGTCGCACCACTTGTCCCACCCTCTAAGCCGGCCATGGATCCACGATAGAAATATATATTTTGTGAAAACTTACAATTGTGTAGGTTTATTTTACGAAGACAAATCAGATATACGTGGAACTTTTCGACACTTACATATCAAAATAAGACATTTTTGAGATATAAGACATTTTTCTACTTTTTATTTTTTTTAAATACAATTTTACCTTTCGTGTACATAAAGTTGTGGATACCGTTTTATTTTTCGTGTATACAAAGCTCAATATATATACACAAAGTGGTGAATATGTTTTATGTTGACATATTTGTACAATTTCGTAAATGTTTTTCAATGTATTCTAAAATCTATTAATTATTTCAATAATCGTTAAGTCTTTAAATTTTGGTTTAATTTATTTTATGGATAATGTAAAATATATTTTATATATATTTTCTTTACATTTTGATATCCATTTTACTGTATTTTTAATTATTTAAATCAAATCTAATTAATACATGAATAGTACATGTGGATCAAAATTTATGGACAATAATTTTATGAACAATTGTAACAATGTTTTAGATTGATTTTTGTATGATTCCATAATTTGGTTTGGTTGTTATTTAAGGTTTGAGAGTTGTACATGTGTTGGTGGATGGTAAAAGATTTTAAAAAGTAATAAATTGTGGTGAAATTCAGTTTATAGTTTGAGGGTTGTACATATGATGGTGGATACATTTCTTTGAATGGTGTATAAAACCCTAAACCCAAAAATTTAAACCTATCTTTTATCATGAACACTAAACTCATATCCATCCGAAATTGTACAACCCGTAAACAATTCACCATTAATTCATATGGTATTTGTGTTAGCAAATAATAACAAAAAAAATAAAAATTTAGTTGCAACTTAATATATGTTTTTTTAATTAAATAGCAAGCAATAAAAACTTTTTCTATAAAAAAGTGTGTCAATGTAAAAAAATGAGTCAAAATGTAATTAGAGATTTAAAAGGTGTGTGAAAGTGTAAATATTATATAATTATATATTAAAATAGGATTAACTAGATGCTTCCATGAAAGCTTTATGCTCAACACAAAATATGACAAACATTTAATGGACATTTTACCATTACCGCATAAGATGACAACATATTATTATAATTTTAATAAAAATGCACCAATAAATTTTATAATTGAATAATTCTAAAAATCACAATTAGAGGATTAGAACTTAGAAGGGTGCAAGTTTACAAAAAGATATAACGATTTTACATAAAATGAACGATAGTAAACCTATTCCATGGATTCCTTATAAAAAGATTAATCATGGTTTACAATTTTAATAGAAAATTTATTTTAAATGAATTTACGTACAAAACTACACACTTAACACACTACTTTACAAAATAACACATATTTCAAAAAATAAAATTTTAGATACACATTTTTCAAGTTTTAAATAATTAAATTACTTTCTAAAAATAAATCTAAACTAATTGTTTATTTGAGTTTGTTGTCTAGCGTATATGATTTAGTTTTGAAAAATAGAGTTTAGTGTTTAAAGTTTATTGGGTTCTATATATGTAGTAATTAATGTCTACTGCATGAAAAATTAAATCATAAACACTGGATAACAAACTCAAATAAAAAAATAATTTAGATAAATTTTAAAAAGACTAAACTTAAAAAACAATGTAGTTTTAAGATTAACAAGGTTATAACTTAGTATATTATATTGGTCTAGAAAAATATTCTAAAATTTCTATATATATCGGTATCTTTTAGCTTTTTCAGTTTAAAAATTATCTTACGTTAACGTAGTTCAGACCAAGTATTATAAAGTTTTTAATACATTTTGTTGTTATTTCAATTTACAATGTTTTATTCGCAATTTTTTTTATTTTAGTACAATTTCGTTGTTTACAAATGCACCGCTTCCATAGTTGCAGACTTGCAGTTCGTTGGCTTCTAACGACATGAAAAATTCAATGTATTCATAACTGATTAAGAAAATCTATTTTTAAATAAATACATAACACCAATATTAATCAAAAAAGTTAGTTAACATTTTATTTTTAAATATATAAAAAGTTATTTAACAATTTATATATTCAGACCAAAATAAAAATTTTGATCTTAAAAGGGATATTGGAATCAATTAATATTTATCTTTAGACATAACCTTTTGTTATGTTATATTAAAATGATCTTAGATTAGTAGACAAACACCTAACAAAACCTAAACACAAAAGCCTAAACAATAAACAAGAACTAACCTCTTGATTTGGAAGTTTAAATACTGATAAATTTGTAAGACCATCTCCAATGTATTTCCCTATCTCTATCTCTAAAATAGAGGAACTCTATAATAGAGGTGCATTTTCCTCTATTCTTCTCCAATGTATTTTTCTATCTCTATCTCTATAAAAGAATATTCTATAAAAGATTCTATTTACATTTTACTATAATACCTTTTATTTATAAAAGTTGCAAATTAACCCAATTAAGTTTAATTTATGCAAGATATTCATAAAATTATTATATTATTTAAGTTTAAAACTTTATTATAAAAATAGTACATTACGGAATACAAAAAAATATTATAGCTTATTTAACTATCACCGCTAGAGTATTTTTCTCATAAATGATCGATTAATGCATTTCGAAGTGAGAAATGAGCTTCTTTATCTTTAATTTTTCTAAATCGACCTAAAAATTCTTGGAATCGGATATTATCATCTTGTGCTATTTGAACATCTGGAGGTGGAGCTTCTATTCCAACTTCAATTGGTGCATCAAGATCACGTTCATCCTCGATTATCATGTTATGTAAAATTATACATGTAGTCATAATATCATGTAAAACATTCTTTTTCCAAAACCGTACCGGTCCTTTGACAATAGCAAAACGTGATTGTAGAACTCCGAATGCACGTTCAACATCTTTTCTACATGCTTCTTGAAGTTTTGCAAAATATTTCTTTTTTCGACCTATCGGTTCATTTAGCTTTCAATGAACATAAGGAAGAAAACAAATTTTTGTTTTGTGACTTAAATACCATACAAAATCCAAATGTCCGTGAATACTTTCAAGCCGAACAAGAACGAATAATTCAAAAACGGAATAATCAACGACAAAATCAACAAGATCCTCCTCCATCTACTTCGTTTGGGCACTATTTTAATGATTTAGGTGGACAATTTACCGGAGTATTAAGTCGTTAATCTTTGTTGTATTGCAAAAATTATTATGTAATGAATAAAAAATGTTTCATTAGTTTATGTCTTATTATGATTTATCTTTTATAAATAATAATTTAAATTTTGAGTTAATATTTATAATGTATTTGTAATTATAATAACAATATTTAAATGATTATTTTGAAAATTAAAACAAATTTGATTTTAAAACATAAAGAAAATGACAATTTTAGTTATAATTAATATAAAAGAGAAAAGAAAGGACTGATATGCAAATAAAAAAGTATGTCTCTATTTATAGAGGAAAATATAACATTCCTCTATATATAGAGGAAAAAATAGCAATCTCTATTTTAGAGAGGAAGAAATAGAGATGGGTTGGAGCAAATGTTGCTCTATAATAGAGATTAAAGGCAATTATAGAGGTGGGTTGGAGATGCTCTAAGACTACATAATTTTTAACCCTATTTACCAAACCATACTCATTTAAAATTAAAAATAATTTAATTAACTTTTAAAATTTACCCAAATTAAAATAAATATTTTGGTTCACTATATATTATTTAGGATATAGAATTCAATGTTTAATATTTATCTGAATTGAATTTTTAGTGTTTGTGTATATATGAAAATTCTCGGTCCATCCCATAATATAAGATTTTTTTAACTAAAAACACGTCATTTAAGAAAAAAATAATTCAATATAGTCTAATCAATCATAAAATGAATACAAAATATAACTGATCATAAAATATTAAATCACTTTAACAAATTTGCATTGAAACTTATAAACATCGTATATTATGGAACAAAAATATAATGGTAAACATTTTTACATATTGGGACAGAGTGAGTATACTTTACATGGAAGTAGATGTATTTTTGTAAATGCCACTAAAATATAAATTTTTTAAAAGTAAATATTTGCCCAAATGTCTCTTTTTTTTTGTCAAACTCCCAAATGTCTCTAATACCCTCACTTTCATTACAAAATACAAACTTGACTTTACTTTAGTCAAAGCAATGAAATAAAGATACATGATATGAAATACAAACTTGACTTTACTTTAAATCTTATTTATTATATGAAATAAATAAAGACATATTGACATGATATGAAATATCAAAAGGATTTATTATAATATGTAACAACTAAATGACACATTTTTCTTTCAAATACTCAAAATCCTAATCAACTACAACCAAACATGTTTTAATTAGACTTAATTAAACCCGAGTAACCATCAAGCATACTATAATAATAAGTTCTTCTTTGGCAATGGAAATGTGAAAATATGAAGCATAAAAATTATACTAAACAGTATTCACTACTAAAAGTTATTTGTATGACCTGAACTTGTCTAATTAAAAAGTCACACAAAAAAACATATTACCACAAAAATATTCAGGGAAACTTTTTATGGCTCTAAGTTTGCGGCTAAATTTTTAGTATCACGGCAAAAGTTTGCTTAATGGTAACACTATGGTCTTAGTACATATTATACAAAAACCGCAGTCTTATAATTAATATCACTCTTGTTTACAAGATTTGTTACTTTGGTTCCGAATAAAATGATCCAAAAGACAAAAGGGTTTTTTTCTCTCGATCATGGCATTGCCGCAACGACTAAACGCAGTAACCGATCACTGCTTCCAGTTATCGAAAAATTGTATTTTTAAAAGAAATTTGAAATGGATGTAGTATTGCCAATTTTTTAAAAATAAAGCGCGTGTTGAGAAAATATATTAAATTTGTTTACATAGTTTGCTTAAGGCCAAACAGAGCATAACCAAGAAAGAAGTATCATTATCCCATTATTGGCATCCATTAAACTCACACTACATTACAAACCAACATATATATAATTTTTACACAAGAAAAAGAAAGTAGTCCAAAGTCACAAGGTCTTAAAGAGCCATAAAGCTATAAAAGCTTATTTTCAGGGTTTGGTTTGATCACGCGGCGCGGTATCATGGTGTTCCTATATGATGTAAATCAATAACAAATAATCAAAATTTAATAAAACGAAGATAAGTAAAATCAAAATAAGAATTGTAACAATACTTGATTATATTGTGGGATAAAATTCATATTTTGTTGAGGCATCATTGGGTTCCCCGGCACATAATATCCCCATGGAGTAGTGTATGGAGGCATGTATGGTGGTGCATAATGTCCATAAAATGTTGACATATAACTTGCAGATTTTGCGTAGGCCATATTCATGATCTAGACCACATAACATACTCTTTTTACTAGTTTTTATTGTAAATAAGATACAAATATATAAATAAAATAATTAATTAAATTAATTAGCTTACATGTATTTGATAATTCAAACATTTAATATATGCTATGCTGCTTTCAACCTTTGATGCAAGATCGTCCGACTACAAATAAAACCAATAGAGAAGAAACTTTAGTAAGTTTTATTAGAGATAATTATCACATATCGAAAAAGTAGGGATTAGTCGACTCATTTCCAATTGATTTTAATTTTGAAGCAGATAACTCTAACACCGTAATATCTCTATAATTAATATTTGATATACAATACTTTGAAAAATAATTAAAACTAGGATTTAAAGGTTTATATATTATTAATTTTAGTTTAGAAGTTTGTTTTGTTTTAAAGAATAAATAAAAATATTTTAAAGGAGTGGAAAAAATCCGGATTCAAAAACGAAACCGGAACCTAACCAAAATACTTTAACTATGGAATTATTATTTTAAATTTTGTGATTTTTTAAAATCAAACCCTTTTAAAAGTGATTATTAAAAATAACTGTTATGATCATATTGATTGATTTAATCGAAGTTTATAGATTTTTAATCCTAGTCTCTTGTGTTTTTGGACATGTTCAAATGTGGGCATCAAAAATAATAGTATAGATTCCTACTCATAAATTGATAATTTGGTTTAAAAGTTTCTGGATAAAATAATAAAGGGTAACTGAAAAAAACTACACATTTAAGATTGTACTTTGCAATAAAAGCATTCAACTAAAGTTTATTTTAATAGATACACCTAAATGATAAATATTGAACATAAATAAACCGTTAACATTAAATCCTATCTCTCTTGAAAAATAACCCTACACGCTAAATATTTACCCCATATAACATTCCAAAGAATGTTAAGAGGTAGTTTAGTTACATAACCCTTAAAAAGTTTATGTCTAATTTTTTTGGAAATAGATGTAGTTTTGTAAAATATCGTTTTATGTGTGTGTTTTGTCAATTTCTCAACTAATAATTTGGTAAATCACTAAAGATCATAGTGTAGACATTATTAATTAATAAAATTTAAATATATGTTTAGAAGTAATTAACCTTTGTGCGATAACAATTAGGAGTCATAGCGGCTAAAACATTTACTTTATCTCTAATACCTTGTCTCCTTCTCTACAAAACATTAAACACAACAATTAAAAATTAAAATATGTACACTACTATATATCTTGTGAAGCAACCAATATAATAATTAAGTTGTAACCTAAATTAAGTACAAACCTTCTCCATCATCACACCATCTTCCATAGAACGATGTCGTTTACGGTTACACTTGTTTCTATGATCATTCGTCTTTCCTTCGTCCTCGAGTTCCTCGGTGACATATTTGTTCTCATATTCGTGTAAATCGTCTAAATTGATATTATCAGTTGAACAAAATGAAGGAGACACTACAGACAATGAACTTGTTTCGTTGTTGTTGTTGTTGTTGTTATTTATGTCCATATTTGGTGAAAATTTTAATTTGATTTGAGATTTTTTGAGTTGTGAGTGATTAAGAGGAAAGGTATAAATAGAGAAACAAATGATTTTGCTTACTCATATGTTTTTTTATAATTTGTTTTTTATTTATTTTAATATTATTCGGTGGAAACAATATATTTAAATTGTTATTTCAAAAGCAATCCTATATTTATAGTGAATGAAATTAATTTTAGTTTTTACACTTTTTGTGTGATTGTTGAATGATATTTCTCAATATATAGAAATTATATAATATTACACTGATGAAACCTTAAAATTAAATTTGTAAGTAATTATTGAAGAATAATTCTTTAAAATATCACATATACATTAAAAAAATAAAGCTTTAGAACTTATTTTTGGGGGTTTATACATCAAAAATAAAGCTTTAGAACTTTATACGTATGTTGAATTAAATAAAAACAAAGATGGGCAATTTTCGAAAATACCATGAAAATTAGATTTCTGGACAAAAATACCATCATAAGTTTTTTTTCTTTAAATACTATTAAAAATTTTTTTTGGACAAAAATATCATAAACTTAAAATTAAGTTAAAACCTTCAAAATTAACATGAGACCCTCAAAATTAAACCCTACCCCTTCAATATTATACCCTAAACAATATATAACGAACCCAAATGAAAAAAATAAGTTTTATAGTGTTAAAATTAGATTTTTGTGTTTATGGTATTTTGTCCAAAAAACATTTTAATAGTATTTGAAGAAAAAAAAATTTGTAATGTTTTTTTTTCCAAAAATATTTTTTCATGATATTTTGAGGAATTTCTCAACAAAGATTGTGTGTGTACCGCTTTCGTGGAACAATCTCGAATATTTGTTGTTTTACACCGCTTTGTGAATTTTGTGGTTAATGAAAATATAGATATTTTTATACATGATTTTTCAAAAAAAAAATTATTCTATTTTCTCAGTGAATCAATCTTGTGGTTCATTATACCAAGCAACGAAAATAGAGATATCGACGAAACTACATATTTTTAACCGGAATTCTCCAAAACAATTTTATATTATTTCATTTTCTAAACAATGAGTACATAATTTTGAAAATAATAAATATTTAGTATTTATTAATAATCTTTAGTTTAGTGTTTTAAATTTATATCAGCACTTACAATCTTTAGTAATCTAACGTTTAAGATTACAGGTTTAATTTTTGTTATGAGAAATTTTGCAAGAAAATATAAAGTGCTTTGAGTTGGGTTTAGTCGGTTAAATGTAGTCGTTGGTAATGTTGCGTTGTTTTTTTCCTATCTCGCCAAGTTTTCTAGGAGTGGTAATTTTTTTGATAATTAACTATTTCTTGAGTTATTGGATCAAGAAATTTTTTTGGGGTTTGTTTTGATATACAATTTTCTTGCAAAATTTCTTGCAAAACCCAACTCAAAGCACTTTATATTTTGCAATATTTAATTTGCAAAATATTGCAAATTAAATATTTTATTTCACATTCGAGCAAAAACAAAGTTTCTTATTTTAAAAACAGTATATCTATATTTATAATAATTATATGATTAAAAATATATATGTATATATATATACTTATTATAACATGAGTACACTCTGACAAACAAACAAAATAACAAGCCACACACTAGAAAATAAAATAAAATAAAAACTTATAAAACAACTTTCATTGACATACTAAACAACCCTAAAAAAACTTCATAGTACCTTTCTTTGATACTAAAGCACCACAAGCTTTTTAATTACTTAGATTTCGACTCATGTGGTTGATTATTGAACCCCTGCAAATTATTAATTTTTAGTAAATATATAACAAATAAAAAGTATATATATATATATATATATATATATTTTTTTTTTTTAAATAAACCTTAGTAGTAAGATGTGCAATTTGTTGATTGTGGCCATTGAAAGGCATCATGAATTGGTTGGGAGGCCAATAAGGGATCCATGGTGTTGGATAATCCATTGGCATGGCCATTGGCATCATGTGACTCACGTAAAGATTGTATTGCATTACCTATTTTAGTTGGTCCAAATCCAAAAATGATTATTAATTTAATTTAATGTTAACAACAAGAAAAAATTATTATAGTTGGTCCAAATTGAGAAATGATTCAAATTTATTTAGTTAACAATAAAAAATTATATTATAATTAGTCCAAATCGATAAATGTTACAAAATCCAAACGTAATTAATTATTCATCAAAAACATAATTAATTGCAAATTAACTGATTAAAAAACAAAATTCACACTCATTAACTGTGTTTTTGCATAACAAAACAAAATTTAGGTTACTAACTTTTATATAAAACATTTATTTAATAAATCTATATGTAAAACTTTAATATTTCTAGCTCGATCAACAATAAATTTAAGGTTCGAGTATAAATCTTTTTGCATATTATTTGTTGTGTTTTCCTAATATATCACATATTAAATAAAAACACCACATATTAAATAAAAACATGAAACTCACATGATCATTGTTAAAAATATTTTCTTTCTCGTATGGAAAAAACCAAAATAAAAACCTAATTAATTGGAAATACACGTAAACCAAAAAGTTTAAATTTATTAATTAATTGGTATTTTGTTTCTTATTAATATTCATCTTATAGGTTTACATATTTTTTTTAACTTTCTACATAAAAAATAAGGTTTAGATTACTTACTTCCACAAAATACTTCAACTCCCGTGTGCGATCAATAATAAAATCAAGGGTCGGTTGTGTATCTCTCTGCTGGTCAAAAAAATGTTATTAGAACCTTTTAATTTTTTAAAAAATGTTATCTAATTTTTTTATTAGTAGCATTGTACCTAAATTTCTTTATTATATTACATCTTATTGTTAAGTAACATTGTTGTTTTCACAGAAAAATACATTACTAAAGGTTTTCAATTAACTAAAAATAACTAATAAATATAGATGAACTTATTTGAATTATATAAATCACTTATTAGATTATAGAATAATGTGAATTAACCTTTGAGTTACAATGTAACAACTCCATCAACATTTCCATTTTGTCTCTTATATCGGCACGTCTCCTCTACATTTCAAAAGATTTAAAATAATTAACTTAATTGTTTTTCTTATAAGAGACATGCATTACAATATTTATTAAAAAGAGACATGTATTAATTAAAAAGAAACTAAATTTCATCTTCACCTTATAATTTATGCAAAGAGATTCATTACAACTACGTGGTCTCTTACCAAGCTTCTTCGTATCGTTCGCATCCTCTTCCATTTCCTTACATTATATATATTACAAAGTTCGTATAAAGAATATTTGAAAATATACTAAAAAAAAAATTAGAAGACCCTTTATCTAAAAAAAGAAGAAGAAAATATACTAAAATTTCTATAAGCTAATGCACTAAAAACAATTATTGTATAACTCTTATTCAATTATAGAAAAACAAATAAAATCAAAAATCAATTTTGGACCTGAAAGATTTAACTATCAAATATTCGTTTATAGATGTTATAATCTATGTGGCATTTTTTGGTTAAAAAATATAAAATAACAAAATTATCGTTAGACTTTCATAAAATTTCGGAGAAACAAAATTCTATTAATTAGTTATTTTATTTTTCTATACAACATTATAACAATGTAAAGGCATGTGCATTATTGTCCAGTTTTACATCTTTTTCCCTGATCATATATATTTGTCATTTAAGTGTTTCTCAATATTATTAGAAAATGTTTTTCTAAGCAATTTATTGGAAAAAAACGAATTCAGTTAGGGAATGAAGGAAAATAATTATAGTGGCTATAAAAAGGGATAAAAATGACACACGTTGCAAAAAAATGAAAAGGTATTTTAAATTTTAATTGAATACATAATAAATCACTAAAAATACTAAACTTACATATAAATATTGGAGGAGATATTTAAGGGTTTGAGAAAAAAGAAAGAAAATTATGTAAGGAAAATATTAAAAATATTCATAACTTACGTAATCCAATATACAAGGAGAGTCCTATCATTTGATTGGATGCATGATATGTGGAGATTTGTTTTTATTTGTCACAATCTAAATAATTAAATTTTATCAATAAAAAAAAAATATATAAATTATTTAAAAAATAATATAAACATATAAATATCATCCATAAACATCGAAATATCAAAGAAAAAAATCATTTAACTAATTGTTTTATTTTTCTATAAAACATTATAAAAATGTAAAGGCATACATTAATGTCAACTAAAAGAAAAAAAATATCAAAGAATCTCATCTCAATATCGGCTTGAATTTTTTGAAAGTTTTTAAATAAATTGATTCAGAGTATACAAACACTCAATTTTCGACCAAAAATCTAGGTTTGGATTCGAATTATTTTAATATAAGTTAAAAAGTAATTAACAAAAAAATGTAGAATCTAACTAATTAATATTTGGTGGCAACAAGTGCTTATTTCTCACCAAAATAATCATTGTACTATATAAGACATAACTCATTATACATATCCAAGAAACAAAACTAATTTAAATTTACCTCATCTATCGGTTTCTTGGTAGATTTCTTTTCACTCTCACTAATGGTTTCACTTCCATTTTCGACGGTGGTTTTCTCCGGTCCCGCCACTTTATCTCCATCTCCAAGACTAGCCTTAGGCTCCGGTGTAACATCTATGGACATTGTTGTAGACATGACCATCCTAGGGCTATCAATCTCGGGATATAGATGATATATAGGGTTTGAATCAGCTAGAGATTGAAGAATTGATGACCAAAATTGATTGTTCTCTTCATTGTGGTCCATAGTTATGACCTCAAGGAACTAGCTTATGTCAAGTTTGTTGAATATATTGTTATGAGGATGGAGATGTATTTATAGGGGAGCAAGATTATGTCGGAACATTATTCATAAATATCATTTAATTTTTTATTTTGCGGTTTTAAGAGATGTATTAATTATCCATCTTTTTGTTTTATTTATTTAAGGAATGCAAAAAAAATAAATCATAGTGGCTATAAAAAGGGATCGTATTTTCTTCTTTAATTATTTTTTTGGTTAAAAGACACGATGCAAAACTTTGAAAAGGTAGTTTAAAATAAAAAAATATTAAATTACTAAAAGTTTAAACTTAAATATAAATACTTTAAGAGATATTTGAGGGTTCGATAAAAAAAGAAAAAGAGATATTTAAGGAAAATATTATAATATTCAAAAATTACGTAATCCAACATGTATGGAGAATTTTTGATTGGATGCAAGATATGTGGAGTTTGTTTTTGTTTATATAAATTTAAATAATTAAATTATATATTTAGAAAACATAAAAATATTTAATCACTTCAAATTCGTTATTATACTAATCTTTTGTTTGAAACACACACAAATAAATTTATTATTTAATACCAATGTAAGTTTTTAGTCATGCTATATTTATAAAACAAGTTAAAACAATGAAGGAATTAATGCGAGACAAAAAAAGATCTCAATTATTTATCCATGTTCTTGTTTTATTTTTATTTTTTTCCATATCCATCTATTTTGTAATACAAGTGTTTTTCAAAAAAATATTAAATTACTAAAAGTTTAAACTTAAATATAAATACCCTAAGAGATACTCGAGGGTTCAACAAAAAAAAGAAAAATAGATATTTAAGGAAAAATATTAAAATATTCTAAAGTTACGTAATCCAACATATATGGAGAACTTTTGATTGGATGCAAGATATGTGGAGTTTGTTTTTGTTTGTCTCAATTTAAATAATTAAATTATATATTTAGAAAACATAAAAATATTATTTAACATTAATAAAAATATTTAATCACTCCATATTCGTTATTATACTAATCTTTTGTTTGAAACACACACACAAATAAATTAATTATTTAATACCAATGTAAGTTTTTAGTCATGCTATATTTATAAAACAAGTTAAAACAATGAAGGAATGCAGAAAAAAAAAATCTCAATTATTTATCCATCTTTTATTTTCTTTTTTATTTCCATATCCATCTATTTTGTAATTCAAGTGTTTTTAAGACGATTAGAAGAATATTTATCTAAACAAGAAAATTCAATGCAAAACAAAAGAGTGATAATAATAAACACACACGATGAAAGAAAAAAATGAAAATGTATTTTAAGTGAAAAGATATGAAGGCACTAAAAATTAAACATAAATATTTTAAGACCGGTTTGACAAAAAAATATATTTTAAGACCTATTTAACGGTTTGACAAAAAAGAAAGAGAGATTTTTAAGGGAATATATTTAAGTAATTAAAGTTATGCAGTTCAATATATAATTTAATTATTTAAATTGAGACAAACAAAAACAAACTTCACATTATCTTACATCCAATCAAAAAACTTCCATATATGTTGGATTACGTAACTTTTGAATTTTTATTTTTTTTTCTTTTTAAATATGTCTTTGTTTTTTTGTCAAACCCTTAAATGTATTAAGATATTTATACTTAAGCTTAAACTTTTTAGTGATTTGATACTTTTTAATTTAAAGTACTTTTTAGTGACTATTACCGCTTGATTGGATCTAAGATACGGGGAGACATGTTTTTATTTGTCTCAGTTTAAATAATTAAATTAGATCCATAACCAAATACTTCAACATTAATATAATTGTTTAGTAACACTATATTTTTTATTTTTCTAAT
Organism: Cochlearia excelsa; assembly: GCA_963556525.1. NCBI lineage: Eukaryota > Viridiplantae > Streptophyta > Magnoliopsida > Brassicales > Brassicaceae > Cochlearia > Cochlearia excelsa. Next base: position 44,741,767 of record OY748327.1, on the reverse strand, counting down.
CTGTTTGAAACAAAAACATAACATTTAATTATTTAATAACATAATAACTATTTAATCACGCTATTTTTGAATTTTTGAATTTTTAAAAATAGGCAATCATGTGTTGGAAACAAGTTTCTAATAAAATGTTTAAACTAGATAACAAATAGAGCAATTGTTAATAACTAGGATATGATCCGTGGTGTGCGCGAAGTTAATATTTATCTAATTGTCCAGCTAAAGTAAATCTAAAGGAAGTTAGTATTATAATAATATAAAAAATTTATAACATATATTGAAATGTTTAATATTTCAGTTATAATTAATTTAACATAAAAATTGTTAGCAAATAATTAATATTTTAAAGGTTCTTTAAACATAATTTAATAATTTAGTTTAACTATTTTATTATATAAATATATTTATCCTTTTTAAGTATTGTGATATTTATGAGAAAAAACTTTTTAATAGTATTTGTAAAACTTTCGAAAATGTGTGTTAATCGTGTTAAAAAAACTTTATTTAGTGCTATTGATGAGAATTGACCAAAATTAATTTTTTGTAAAATAACACATTAAAATGATTTGAACACCGAATAAAATATTTGTTGAACATATAATGATATACTAGATGATTTTCTCGCGTTATACGCGGATAAAATATTTGTTGAAATATTTATATTTTATTAGTTTAGTAATATATTTTATAAATGATAATTTTTTATGTTTAATTAATTATTTAGTTAACATAATAAACAAATAAGATTGTTTCTATTAGGTTTGTAGTCATATTTTTTAATGGAACTTGTATGGTCCGTATATTTCTAATATTTTGCATTACGCACATTAGAAAAATTATTGGGAGAATTATAAAACTACACCATTTGAATTACATTTCACAAAACTACACCATTTCCAAAATACTTCACAAAACTACACCTAAACACTCAAAATTAAATCCAAATAAACCATACCCAAACAATTCTACCCTCTTAATACTATACCCTAAACACTAATTAATTAGCGAACCCAAATGAAAATATTTTAATTTTGATAATTTTTTAAAGGTAAATCAAACTTTTAAAATTTTGAAAGGGTGTAAACTTGTGAAAATATTGAATTATGTGTAGTTTTGTGAAGTGATGGTTGAAAGGGTGTAGTTTTGTGAATTTCTCTTAAATATTTAGCACATCTATAGGTAATTTATTTTGAAATTATGAAAAATTAGGTCTTAGGTTTATATGAGAATAATAATTGTATTCTGATATAAACTTTATTGTTTATTTCTATAAGAATAATAAAATAAGAATAGTATAATGAAATAGAGATTTAAATTTTGGTGAATATTGAAATATGCTACGTACCTTAGTGGTGAAACTGAAAAAGAAAAACATTTAACTACCTTTATTTTTTGCAAAAAAATATTTGGCACAATGAAATTATAGTAGTTTTCAAAATCAATTACTTATTTCCTATTTACTATGTCACAAAAATCTGTCACATTTTTCAAGACCAAATCATAAATTTTTTTAGTCATGTCACAATTTTTTTTAGGGAGAATCACAAAACTACACAATTTGAATTACATTTCACAAAACTACACCATTTCAAAATTACTTAACAAAACTACATCTAAACACTCAAAATTAAATTCAAATAAACCCTACCTACACAATCCTACCCAGTTAATACTATACCATAAACACTAATTAGCGAACACAAATGAAAAAAATTTAATTTTGGTAATTTTTTAAAGGGTAAATCAAGTTTTTAAAATTTTGAAAGGGTGTAGTTTTGTGAAAAAATTAAATTAGGTATAGTTTTGTGAATTCCTCTTTTTTTATAACTTTGAATGTGTAAGCCTCACATAAGCTTTTTAGAAAATTGACATCACAAATAATGTTTAGGGGATTCAAACCACTACAACACAAGTCACTTTTGTTTTTTAATCCCAAAATCAGTATTTATAATATAATTAAAACAAAATTATGGTTTATTGTTTTGATAGCATTACCCTTAATGAATTTTGATGGGTTATTTTAAATTTTAATGGCATGAAATTTCATGTAATTGTTTACACATTTAAATTTATTTCTAAAAATATATTCCTCAAATAATAATATAAATATATTTTTTTACAAAATTAGCACACAATTTTTGAAAGTTTTACAAATACTATTCAATGATTTTTTAATCAAAAATACCACAAATCTTAAATTAATTTTAAACTTCCAAAACTAAATCTTAAACCTTCGAAATTAAACCCTACCATTCAAAATTATAATTTAATACTATATTTTTTTTTTTCCAAAATTTAATACTATATAGCGAACCCAAATGAAAAATTTTAAATTCTAAAACTGTTAAAACTCGTTTTTGTATTTGTGATATTTGTGTAAAGTAAAACATTTTAATGGTATTTTTGTTAAAAAAACTTTGTAATGGTATTTTCAAAATGAAAACTTTTTTTGTTGGTATTTCTAAATTTTTTTCTATATAGTGGGAAACCATCCTACAATTTTCATTTAAAATATTATTGATTATTTAGCCAACACATTCGAAACTTTTTTTTTGCATTTCACTGTAAAAAAGTCAAAATATGTTGAAATCAATTATTGCTGGAACAAATTGCTAGTATTTAATGGTGGTGAAAATATATGTAGAAATTTAGTATATAATACTATTTATAAAAAATGATTTGATTAGAGCTTAAAAGAAAAATGGTTTGAATTAAATGATATGATATAGAGGAAATTTAAGGAAAATAAAGAATATAACAGTATTTGAAAATGATTTGGCTTAAATTAAAGTATTTAAAAAGCTTGTGGTGCTTTAGTATTTAAGAGAGGTACTATGAAGTTTAGTTAGGGTTGTTTAGTATGTCAATTAAGAGTTAATGTTGTTTTATAAGTTTTTAATTTATTTTCGAGTATGTGGCTTGTTATTTTGTTTGTTTATTAGAGTGTACTCATGCTATAATGTATATATATACATATATATTGTTAATCATATAATTATTATAAATATAGATATGCTGTTTTTAAAATAAGAAACTTTGTTTTTGCTCGAGTGTGAAATAAAATATTTAATTGAGAAATTCACAAAACTACACCCCTTCAACCCTCCCTTCACAAAACTACACCTAATTCAATATTTTCACACATTTACACCCTTTCAAAATTTTAAAAGCTTGATTTACCATTTAAAAAATTACCAAAATTAAAATATTTTCATTTGGGTTCGTTAATTAGTGTTTAGGGTATAGTATTAAGGGGCTAGGATTGTGTGGGTAGGAATTATTTGGATTTAATTTTGAGTGTTTAGGTGTAGTTTTGTGAAATAATTTTGAAATGGTGTAGTTTTGTGAAATGTAATTCAAATGGTGTAGTTTTGTGATTCTCCCTATTTAATTTGCAATAACCACCGAGAAAGTGTATACCAAAACAAACCCCTAAAAATATGTTGATCCAATAACTCAAGAAATAGTTAATTATCATTATTTCTTACATTAATCATTGATAATCTTGATCTTCGTCTAATCCACAATGCCCAACAAAAAATTACCACTCCTAGAAAACTTGGCGAGATACGAAAAAAACAATAAGAACCGCTTTATATATTTTTTGAAAACGTAATAAAAATATAAGTTTTTAAAGAAATTCTAGGGTTTTCTGTTATAAATTATATAATTATCAGAAAAATGTGACATTCCAAAATATATGCCAAAGATTTAGTATATCTATCACTGACGTAGATGCATTACCCTGGCAACATTTTTTCATAAATCTATTTTGTGTTTATATGATTTTTTTATATATAACCAGAAACTTTGGCCAAAATCTATATTTTCCTAATCCGGAAATCAAAGCGTGTTAAATTTTTTTTGATAATTAGGAGGCCTTGACCTATTAACTCCTTAAGCCCACGATTAACTATTGATAATACTTTAAATTGCGTAAATCATAGCTTTTAGCGTAAATCGAATCTAATAACACAACATCACTAACAACTACACTTAACCGACTGAACCCAACTCATCGTTAATCTTTATTTTTCTTGCAAATTTCTCATAACAAAAATTAAACCCGTAATTTTAAATGTTAGATTTCTGAAGATTGTAAGCGCTAATATAAATTGAATACACTAAACTAAAATTTATTAATAAATACTAAATATTCAATATTTTTTTTTTAAAATGTGCTCATTTTTAAGAAAATGAAATAATAAAAAATCGTTTTGGAGAATTCCGGTTAAAAATATGTAGTTTCGTCGATATCTCAATTTCCATTGCTTAGTATATGAATATCTATATTTGTCGGTATCTCTATTTTCATTGCTTCAAATATAGACCACAAAATTCACAAAGCGGTGTTAAACAACAAATATTCGAGATTGTTCCACCAAAGCGGTACACACACAATCTTTGTTTTTATTTAACTCAACATACGTATAGAAATAAACATGAATATATATGTTTCAAAACAAAATATTATATGTTTGTTTGCTAGCTAGTAGAAAAATCTAAGAGAAGCATGTAGAAAGTTAAGATTTTGATGGATAAGACTTGGAAAGAATGAGATACATTTTGTTGGACTGGTAAAAAAAAAGAAGCATTTAAACAAAACAAACATATTTAAAAAAAGTAATGAAAGCATTTTTTAAAGGTAACTAAACCATTTAAAAAATTTAAAATATATAAATTTAGAAAGAATTTAAATTGAATATAATTTATTTTCCCTAAACTATGTATACTAATTTGGATTTCACAGTTTTATATACCGAGTGAAAATTATAATTAATAAAACTTCTTGAACTGTCGAGAATACTTTTTTTCTTTTTTTTTGGCACATTGTCGACAATATATTATAGGTATCTGTGAAGAAACAATAGTTTTTGTCAGGACATGTTTTTTATATAAATTGTCAGTAATGTATCGACTTGTGTTCTATACATGACAACGCCCATGTACACGTTGAGGATCGGATATAGATACGACTTAATTTTCGAGTTCGTGAATATGTATATTCATTGTATGGACATGCACGTTATATAAATAAAATATTATATTGAAATATGGAATACTATGAAAGATATCATTTCTTCTTTTTATAATAAAGGTATCATTTCTTGAAAAAATCCTATCACATGTTTTGTTAGAACGTATAACCCAAATACCCAATGATTCTTTCCAAAAGTATCAAAACGCTTAATTTTGACGAAACTCTGAAAATTAAATACAATATCTTAAAAATAAAACTTTAAACAATAAATATAAACTAAAAACCCCAAAAATAAGTTCTAAAAACTTTATTTTTTAATGTATATGTGACATTATAAAGAATTATTCTTAAATAATTACTTACAGATTTAATTTTACGGTGACATTATAAAGAATTATTCTTAAATATTTATAATATTTTAATTTTTCATCATTGTTACTTATTTATTTTTAATTCGTTTTTAATTTTAATTCTATTAATTATGAATAGTTTTTTATATATATTTTTTAATTCGTTTTTCTTTAAATCCTATTAAATAGGAATGTTTTTTTAATCTAAAATTACCTTATATTAAAATTTATATAATGACAGTACATGTAATTAAAAAAAAAAATTAAAGGCTTCTCAAAATTTGTTTTTTCCAATTAATAGCATAAGGATTGATAAACCCTAGAGGGGGTCAATCTATATATTGAGATCTGAGTTTAACAACGGTAATAATTGTTTCTCAATCATATATTTGTCTAATGATAACTAATTATGCGATCAATTCTAACACCTGACGTTTTTAACATATTGTTTACAAACGTTTTATGTCTGTTTTTACTATTTAGTTAAACAAACTTTACAAACACTTTCCTTGTGACTCTTAGCTTTATATTGAATTTAAGAATTGTAGTGTAATCAATGGTCTCTGTGGATTCGATCCCTAAATACTACTTGAATTACTGTGCACTTGCAGTAGTTTAGTTTAGGGTTAAAACTCTAAGTATCACTCAACAAAATATTAATTTTCAACCACAATATAATCAAGTATTGATACATTTCTTATTTTGATTTTGCTTATCTTCTTTTTATTAAATTTTGATTATTTTTCTATTGATTTACATTCATATAGGTACATACTCCCGCGCCGCATGATCAAACCAAACGTTGAATATATAAGCTTTTATAGCTTTGTGGCTCTTTAAGATATTTTGGCTTTGGACTAGTTTCTTTGTGAGTTTAATATACAGGGATAATGATACTTCTTACTTGGTTATGCTATGTTTGGTCTTATGCAAAACTATGTAAACAAAATTAATATACATTTTCTCAACACGCTCTTTATTTTTTTGAGAATTTGGCAAAACTATATTTTTTAAAAACTACTTTACAAAACTACATCCATTTCAAATTTCTTTTAATAATACATTTTTCGATCACTGGAAGCAGCGGTTGCTGCGTTTAGTCGTTGCGGCAAGGCCATGATCATGTTTGGTTGTAGTTGTTAGAACTAGTGAATATTTGGAAGGAAAAAATGTGTCATTTTGTTGTTACATATTATTATAATTCATTTTGTTGAAATGGGTATCACTCTCAGTGTAGTTTTTAGTGTGTTAGAAAACTTTTTCATACATTTTCTAAATGTTTTATGAAGAATAAAAATGTTAAGGTCTTTTAAGTTTAGAACCTTGCTTTTTGCAATTGTTTTTACATATATTATGGAACTTAATTGCTTGATGTGGACTAATGTATTAAGTATATCAAGACAATGTACTTTGATAATTAATTGTTAAAACTATATCTAGTTAAAGCAGCCTTTGTTTACTTAAATATTTTTACTATTTTTTTGTCAACGTTTGGACTACAAATGGCCGATCCATTAGCCAATCGTACATAAAAGTAGGCACCCGGAATCGATCCCGTGTGAGATGGTGCTACATGCCTCATATGAACTTATGACTGTCACTATACCAATACCATTTTCCCCTTAAATATTTACTATTTAACACGACCAATTTTTAAATCTTTGGGCTAAAGTAGGAACACATCAAAGTGGCGCATAGTGAATTTATTCCCTAATAAAAAAATTATTGGCAAATTTTGAATTGACAATGAAGTTTCTTACAACTTTGTGTGTAATGTGTATCTCTTTTGTTCACATTATATCACATCAACATGTTAATGTTGTATCTTTATTTTATTACTTTGACATTTGTGGCAAACATTTACTTTAAATATTTACTATAAACATTTACTATAATGTAGTTTCTTAGCTTATAAGCTAAATTATAAAACAAAAACATTAAGAAAAAGAAAGACCTAATCTGAAACCTTAGATGTCGAACACTGACACCTTCGTAGAACTTAATATTTTGTCTTATAATTAACAAAACAAAATAGTAGCTAGATTCTATAACTTGTTAGAAAATAATAATAAACATATGGACTAGAATTAGCTTGCGTCGATATATCTATCAACATTAATTTGTCAAAGACAAAAATAGTGTTTGGATGATAACAAAAAAATATTGGAACTTGAAACATTTCAGGTTTATGGTTCTATCAGGCGAAACTCAAATGATATTTGCAATTTTTCTTTATAAAAAGTTATCTTTAAAGATTGCAAAATACTTTTAAAAGATTATAAAATATAATAACAGAATTGTCCTAATATATAATACCATACAAAAGGGTATTTCATTAATTACATTTTGTTTATAAGAAGTTGATAACTCGGCTAGACATAGACAAGTAAATGATGTTAAAACCGTTTATGAAAAGATCACGTGAGCTTTAAATTGTATTTCGCAAACTATACCATTTTAAAAGTAATTTCGCAAAACTACATCTTAACACGGAAAATTAAATCTTAAAAAATTATACCACAAAATTTTACTCTATTTAACACTAAAACATAAAAATTAGTTAGTAAATCTAATGGAAAAATTTAAAGAGTAAATTAACCATTTAAAATTTTAAAAAATGGAGATTAAAAAGGGGGAATTTTGAAAAGTAACTCTTTTGAGTTTAAAAATTTGAAAAATATACTTTCTTTTTATTTTTTGGAAACTAACTCTTTTTATATGTAATTTTACTTTTTCCAATTTTTAGTTAAGAACTATATCTTTGAAAAAATAAAAATATTTATTAAATATTTAAGAATTCGTTTTTAAATTATAAATATTTTATAATTATTTATTTTAAAATATAGATATTTTATTTTCTGAATATAAAAAATCCTAAAAACATCGGATCAATTCAAAATATACATTTAAATCAACCAAATTAATTATGGTTAATTATGAACCATCATCATATCATAAACTGAAAAAAGACGATAATTTTTGAGAGATTTAATGTGAATTGAGATTTCTAGGTTTTAATTTGAACCATGATTTCAATTAATTTTCCTTCTTCATCGATTGTTTTCCGCTTTTTCTCCATCTTATCCCTCTTCTTTGTATTTAACCGACTTACCGCTTTCATCACTTGTGACGTATTGATTAACAAAACCAACGACGCATCGACGTATAATACCATCTTCGTAACTCGACGTATTAAACATTATGTATAGGATATCGAACTTTGGTAGGGAAACTTAAAATATTAATAGATTTATTTATAATAAAATTATAAATATAAAACAAATATTACAGATTTATCTAAGATAAAAAATAAATATATTATTATTAAATATATCATTTTGAGTTTAGATTTTAAAGATATAAAATTTAATTATATTTTTCTGATTTAAATTTTATTCAATAATAATTAATTATTAATTTAAATGTGGGCAAAAAAGTCAAATGTCATCTAAAAAGAGTTAGTTTTTAAAAAAATAAATAAAAGGTATACTTTTCAAAATACAAAACATATATGAGTCATTTTTCCAAATTTTCTCATTAAAAAATGTAGTTTTGTAAATTCCTCAAAACAAAGAGATCATGTTGATAGATTATCTCTTAATTTTGGAATTAATTGATTTGCTATTATTTACTTATCTATTTTCCCTTTTTGCACCATAGAAAATGTAAAAGCACACTTTTAAAATTAGTTTTCTCAAATATTTATGTAAAATCCTTATATCTTTTTTGTTAACTTGCGCTTTTCTAAATTCTAATCCTCTAATTTTGATTTTCAAATTATTTTTTAATAAAAAATATTAATGTAATGGTTATCACAATTCTAAAACTATAATTATACGTTGTCATCTTCTGTGATACCGGTATGCGCATAAAGTCATCATGGAAACATCTAATTAATCATAATTTAATAGTATATCAAATATCTACGTTAAAATTGACAATTTTCACAAATTAGGTTTTGCAATTTTTTTTGATAATTTATATTACTATGTACGTTCGTTGATTCCAAACTATCTTATTATATAAAAAAGAGCGCGTAAAATTATAACTCACCAGATCGTGACACGTGTCACTATATAACTCACCAGATCGTGACACGTGTCAATATAGAATAAATATAATGTTAATAATGTTAATAATTGGAAAGAAATATAAATAGAAACACGTGTTAATTAATAATGTTAATAATGTAGAATAGATATAATAATGTTATTAATTGGGTTAATATTTGGGAAGAAATATAAATAGAAACATGTGTTAAGATATAATGTTAATATTGTAGAATAAATATAATAATGTTAATAATTGGGAAGGAATAAGTTGTGCAAAACATGTTTTAAGTTCAATTTTTAATATAAATATAAAGTTAATAATGTTTATGAAAAAATGTTAATAATGTTTATAAAAATGTTAATAATTTTAAAAGAAGAAAAAAGGCAAAACAAAAATAAGAAAAAAGGAAAAAAAAACCACAAAAAAGAAAAAAAATAATCAAACGAAAAGTCTTCACTACATCTATATATACATATCTAAAATCACTAAATTTCATTGTGCTTTCCTCTTTGTTTTATTTACTATTATTACTTCTTTTTTTAACTCAAACAGAGAAAAAGATGAATTCCATAGTTTCTAAAATCCAAAAATCTTACTTCACACTAAATCAATTAGATCGAAACCGTCCTTACCGTCGTACGATAGTGTTCGTGTTATTCGAAAGTAGGAAGCTAGAAATCCTAAAGCAAATAATGTTCTTAAGGGAGTCGAAATACTACTAACCGATGAAAATGTATATATTAGAAAAAGTACTCTCAATACAATATCTATTGTTTATGTAATTTAACAATAATTATTATTTTTTAAAAGAAAATACAATTCAAGGATTCGTGCATCACTCAATGATTCAAAAGTGTGGAAATCAACTGATGGAAGGAAACATCATTGAAATATGTGATTTCAAAGTACAATCTGCTAATACAAAGAAATACAAAGTCTCGGATCTCAATCTTTTTTCAGGTTTACAAAAATGACAAAAATTACAAGTGTTGGTCAAGAAATCTACACAATTCCATTACAGAAATTTAGAATTTTAACATATCAAAACTTGATCAAAAGGTTAGACATGACCGATGACTTATATGGTAAGATAAATAGTGTACATATATAAATAATTTATATTTTATTATATAAGATACTCACTTAATATGTTAAAATTTTATGCGGATGCAATTGGTTATATTGTGGATGTAAGGAAGAACGAAATACGCGTAATGGTTAGTTATCAGATCATAACATTTGTAATGGTTAATTGAGATTTTGACATGTGTATTAAATTTGATACATATACATTTTTATAAAATGAAAACTTAACAATATTGAGAAAAAACAAAAATAAGGAAAATAATCAAAAATAAAAAACTTAACATTAATTATCAAATAATTAAAAATAAAATAATCACAAATAAGGAAAATAACATAGAAAAAGAAAAATTTAACAATATTTTTTAAAATAATCAATAAAAACAAAATAATTAGAAATAAGAAAAAATAAAAACGTAAAATTACTTGAAAAATAAAGAAAATCTCTATGATAACTTATTTGTTATCTTCATGGATCAACTATCTAATTATTAATTTAAAATAAAAAAATTCATGTAATAACAAAAGCAATGTAATAAAATAAAAATGTGTTATTTTATTTCTTAATTGTTGGAAAAACTAAAAATCAATTATTTACTATTACATGATATGTTGTTGTGTGTCTTTTATATTATTTGTTAATAAAATAACGGGTATAATATTAGTTTCCGTTTAAATCTAACTATAACTATACAAATTTAATAAAATTATTAATATATAATTATAAAATGTTTTTATGTAATTTTTCCGTCTATTAGATCATGACATGTGTATTAAAATTGATACGTAAACATCTTATAAAATGGAAACTTAACAATATTGAGAAAAAACAGAAATAAGAAAAATAATTGAAATAAAATAAATTAATCCGAAATATAGAAAAATAAAATAATTAGAAATAAGGAAAATAACATAGAAAACGAAAAATTAGAAATAAGAATATAGAAAACGAAAAATTTAAGAATATTTTAAGAAATAATCAATAAAAAAATAGAAATAAGAAAAAATAAAAACGTAAAATTACTTGAAAAAATAAAGAAAATCTCTATGATAACTTATTTGTTATCTTCATGGATCCACTATCTAATTATTAATTTAAAACAAATGTTTTTTCATGTAAATAACAAAAACAATGTAATAAAACAAAAAATGTGTTATTTTTATAACAAATTTACTAACAATATTAATATATAGTAATAAAATGTTTTTATGTAATTTATCCGCGTATTACGCGGGATTTCATCTAGTATTTTAATATCTTAGTTTATAAGATATATTAAAAACCAAAACATTAAGCAAAAGAGAGGCCCAATCCAAAACATTAAGAAAAGGAAAATTTATCCTAGTTAAAATTAAATGATATTTCGGTTTGAAACTTTTAGTGACATTACAAAAAGTTATCGTATTATTTTCGTTCTAAAAAAATTATGGTAGATGTTGCTATATATAAAAAAATTATCGTAGATTTTGAGAATTTGTCCCTTATTTAAGTTGAAACACATATACTCCACTTATTTAATTTGGCTTCTAGAGTTTTTCTTTGTATTGTTTCTTTTCTAAATACTAAAGCTTACAAACTTTTTTTTTCTTATAATGGTTTAAGTACTTGGTTGATGCAGGGTTCATATTTGATTATGCAGCTGCTAAATAGGGGTGGGCATTCGGTTTTCTGATCGGATTCGGGTCGGGTTCATTCGAGTTCGGGTTTTTCGGGTACGGCTATATAAAAACCGTTCGGGTTATTTATAAATTCGGTTCGGTTTCGGTTTGGATCTATTCGGGTTCGGGTCGGGTTTCACATTTTTAACAAAACCCGACATGGAACCGAAATATTATTCGGTTCAGAATTTTCGGGTTTCGGTTCGGCTTTTTTGGGTTTTGGTTCGGATTTTTTGTAGTTTTTGGATTTTTGGTGAGAAATTCGGGTTCCGGTTTCGGGTTATTCGGATTTCGGTTCGGGTTAACCCCAAATTACCCAAAAAAAACCAAAATAGTCTACTAAAATCCAAACTACACTATGAAAATTCACAATTTCCCTATTAAAACTGTATAAACATATATATATTCGGGTTTATTCGGGTACCCGTTCGGGTTTGGTTCGGTTTGGGTTTTGGTCGGGTACCCGGATTAAAGAATTCTAAAACCCGTTCGGGTTTTTTGGAAATACGGTTCGGTTTCGGTTCGGGTTTTCCGGGTCGGGTTCGGGTCGGATTTCGGATCTCGGGTGAAATGCCTTCCCCTACTACTAACTGATGAACATTTGAAAACTGATGGTGCGAAAATCACAAAATGACATAACACGGAAAACAAAGTATAAAGAAAATTTTGGAGATATATTGTGGAGTGGAGTTCAAGAAAAAATATATGGAAAAGATTATTTTTGGGCGATTTGGAAAAAATAGGTTAGGAGAATATTTCCGAATAAAAGATATGGAAATATTCTTTAGATATTCTAACGATTAGATTTGACATATTTCTAGTTTGCCGGAGTTTTGATTGTGTGTTTATAAGACTTATAAACGTGTTAGGGTTTAACTAACACTCTTAGTCGTTTATACAGAGAATCACCGAGAGCTTTTGTAAAATAGAAAAAGGTAAGCGTTCTTCGATCAAACTAGTTAGGGTTGTGATCAGATTGCTTTGGGAATTAGAATCGTCTGGGGCAATAAGGTTTTATTGTGTAATAGTCATTTCACATTTGATCTTGTTGTAAGATAAACGTGAAGAGATTTATAATAAAGATTAAACGTTAGACTCGGCGTTGTCCGAGCACATGTGTGTTTTATTAGTGTTTTGAGGATTTCATACTTTTACAATTGGTATCAAAGCACAACATCTGACAAAGAATAAGAATATGTTGTTTCTTTACAACATGTGACATATGTGACACGGGTATGAAGAACTCTCAACACTACATGACGAAAACCAAGTTGCCGATGCTGAAAGCCCGGAAGAATGGGTGGTGAAATGTGTAAATTATGGTGATCATCCGAGGAATTGATGAAGACGCTTGGACTGATGTTGAAGAAGGATGGGAAGAGCTAGTGGTGATGGATGAGAAGAAGAAAGAAATACCAAACACCAAGAACCAGTGGACTGCTAAAGAGAAAGTTGTCTCAACATTTAACAACAAGGCTCTATTAGTCATATGGTGCTCTTTGTGAGAAGATCAGTTCACTAGAGTCCAGGAATGCACCACAACTAAACAATCATGGGATGCTTTGAAAACATTTTATGAAGGAACCTCGGATGTGCGTAGAACCATACTTGACAACATGGCTTATGAATTCGAAACTTTAACCATGAAAGACACTGACACCATCGACGAGTTCAGTGGAAAGTTAAGTGCCATAGCAAACGAAGCTAGTGTGATTAGATAGTTAGAATGTAAAACCATGGTTTTAAGGATACCAAAACCCAAGAGTAGACGAGACATCTAGTTAAGTAAATTAGATAGTTAGAACTTTGGAAAGAATGACCGGAAGATATATTCGGATCCAGACCATAGACGAACGGACATAGCATAATTTGGACCGACGGAACACGAGCTTACCATGTCCATGACACAAGCAGGACAAGAAAACTAACGGCTCTCGATCTCAGCAGAAAAATTAGTCCAAATTGCATAAATATCAAATCAGCAAAACAAGTCGTTCACCTGCTTGGAGAAGCTATAAAATGACGTGTTGTGACCTTCTTGCCTACTTGCTTGCTTTCCCAATCAGCTCACCACGTCAAGCATCTCAGTCACTTGCTTAATGTCTTGTAAGCTACATATGTGCTTGCGCTCAGCACACGCCCGACACACGCTGCCCATAGCAAGACACATGCCACAAGAAGGAGAGGAGTTTACGCCGACACACGCCTAACACACTCTTGCACATGGTCTCCACCTCCTACTTGTGCATGTGCACCATCTCCTCCTTGTTACATGCAAACCGCCATCTCGTGCTTAAGAAAATCTCTATAAATAGCCTCACATTCCTTTCATTTTTCTCCAACCCATCCAAAGCAATTTCTCTCTCTAGAATTCTTAGGTGCCCGTTAGACCCGAAGGTGTCTGTTAGACCTGGAAGGTGCCCGGTAGACCTGGAAGATGCCCGATAATCATGAAGGTGTCCGGTATTCTAGTAGGTGCCCGATCAAAATCCAAACCTTAGGCAAACCTTTATCTAATCGTAGGAGCTAGTCGTAGTGACAACCGTCTTCCAATATTTGTAAGTATCGGATGTGTGAAGTAGCACACTTTTAGGATAGCTTAATATTTAATAAGAATTAATTTGAGGTTCATATTTTATACTTAGAAAGTATGTACAAAGATAGAATGCATAATAAAGCTATTTATAATACATGTTGTGGTTAGGATGCATGCTAGTTTGATTGTTGATTGTTTAAGATATTGCATGTTGGGAATATGTTGTGGTATTTTTGGTTACGATGGTGAAAAGTATTATTTCATGGGAAGGTTCTGGCCGACCAAGTCTTTGTGACATGATATTGGGGAACTGACATTACCGCCCTGACGGGATGTACCCGTGGGAGTATGCTACCCAGTCTGACGAAATGTACCCAAAAATGTGTATGTATACGGACCACCTTGACGGGATGTACATGAAGGTGTGTTTGGTGTGTTACACATGGATTTTCTTTGGTTGCGAAACCCCGTAACGAGTCAGGCCATTTTCACCGCAACTCTGACAGGATGTACTCAGGAGTGTGTAAGAACCGATATGGCTCGATCTACCCAGAAATATGTATCATGATCAACTTTGATTCCCTATAGCGGTTCTTATATGAGTTTATGAGAAGTGTGATACCTTGGAACGTGTTACGTTTGTAATTTGCAATCATAATTTTTTTTATTGTTATGCCTATTACTTGTTAGGGGGATGAGTTTTGGGAAAACACTAATGTTTTGTAAGGACCCGAGCTTACTAAGTAATATTAGATTACTTATGGTCCTACTTTTGTTGCAGGTTGTCAATAGAGGGAACACTAATAGAGAAGTAAGGACGCTTAGGAATACCAGTGTATGTTTTATTTGTTTGCCTTTTTGTAAAATTATGTTTGTAGCTCAATGTTTTGGAGGTGTATCCTCTATCAAAATTGGCGCATTTGTGTATGTTTTTACGTTATAATTAAAAGGAATATTTTCATAAAGAAACCATGTTGATCCAAAATGACAAAGGTTTAGTCCAAGCCGACACAACGTTCATCATGACTATGGTTGGCAAGCGCGAACTCATGATCACATGAGACGTAATCGTGGTCGGTTGTCTCGAGTTATCCAATTCTTTTAGTTAGCCTCGGACGACTGGACACGATTATCATCAAAGTGGCATCCCTGGTTTAGGGGTTTTACAACTATCCCCTAGAGTATCCAAATATTTGCAGTCGAAGCGTCGATCTCCAATAACATGATCCAATTTTCTCTTGGTTGGCCAAAATCGCTTTCTTGAATCGCTCCGCAAGACTCAAATTGGTTAAACTCATTGTTGGCAACTAAGATTGAAGAAACATAACGAAAAAGAAGCAAACCAGAGAGAAGTGAGATAAATTAGGAAAAAGCAAATAAGATGAAGAAAATAGTAAGGAGAATGGGGAGTATTTATAGCGAGCGACACGAATTCGAAACGACAAAAGGCACGCGAAGCATCCCATCAGAACTAAGCGCTTCAACTTTTTGACATGTGTGCGCATCTATGCCTAACGTTGTGGTAGTGGCAAAAAGGCGCGTCCCATGGGCAGCCTAACCTACGAGTAATGATGAGTTCGCTTTTCGAGGTTGAGTTGTGTACTACAATCACTTATGCTCCTCTTTATTCAACTAAGTCTGCCGATTTGACTAATCGTCGAACCGGTGGAATAACTTATTGTAAGTACGGGAATTAGCACGCCTTTAACCGGTACCCAAACCGACTATAACCGACCATCGTTAACAGTACCGTGCCTCATGTTGATTGAAAAGGGCATTTGCCCCAGGCCACAAGTAAAATGCAAATTTATAAGGCCACAATTTCTAAAAATTTAGATTTATATATCTTGTTTAATATTTATGTTTTGTGTTATTTCTGTAAAAATACATGAAATTTAAACTATTATATTTACAAAAGATACTAAATAGTTTGAATGTCATTATACATATATAAAAAAAAAAAAATTAGTTAAAAAAGATTCACTTGAATTCATTCGATTATACATTTAAACAATGTTACATGTCTTGAAAGAGTTATGCAATATGTTATTTTCATTTTTCTCATTAAAAAATTTAAAATAAAATAATGTTACATGTATTAATTTGTTTTTAACAAAGGTCACATCTTTATAAATGCCCTAAGCCTCTATTTAGCTAAGCACGGCACTGATCGTTAACCACAAATCTCAACCCAAGAATCAGCACAACCGACTCCGAAGAGAAAAAGACCCTACCCAGAGTATATTCAGATATGAAGACTATTCATTTTCCGAGGACCGCATCCCATTCAATGGTCCATAGTTACTTCGGAAACCGACTCCAATATACAAAGAAAGAAAAATAAAGAAGTAATGTATGCGAGATAAGGAATATTGCCTAGATAGTATACAATATTTCGACAATCTTCCATATATTTTCTCTAGATTTTAGGCATGCTATTTATCATCAAACCCTACCTTGTAAAATACGCATTTTTTATCCTAAAAAGTTGATAGAAACTTAAACACTAAATTTTAAATCGTTTTCTTAGTCTCAAACGGATCAAAAGTCTGTTACTTTAAAATCATCGCATGTTTGATATCTATCAATAAAATCAAATCAAACAAATTCCATCTTAATAACCGGATTAAGAATATTGTATTTTTATACGCTTACGATTAGTAAAATGTAATCTATCTAAAATTGCCCAAAAAATTGTAATCACCTATGACGTGGTCCCAATAACATAATTACAAAGAGAACAAAACTTTATATATTAGGAGTCAATATAGCCCTTTAATTTAATAAGAACTGTTAGCATGCAAATATCACGTTATCACATGAAAATTGAAATTGAAGAAAAAGAGAGTATTTTTTTTTTACAAGAGAAAAAGAGAGTGTAGAAGTAACGTTTGTTTAATCTTTCCACATGAACCCATTTGGTTTCACACACAAATCATTTCCTAAACAGAAAAAAAAAGATTCCGTATCTACAAAATCAAATTATACTACTTTTTTCTCTTTTGACCTTTTTAAAAACCTTTCACACTTTAAATAAATAAAAAACCTTTCACACACACAATTACATTTCGACACAAAGTGTATTTTGATTTTTGTATATAGACACATATCTTCACAAATCTTCTTTGATAAATCTCGTGATCTACTTCCTTATACGTCTTCATTTCTCATCATCACATTATATAAATAAATAAAAAAAAAACAATAGAAAAGTACTCGTCAAAAACACATTTCAAAAAAAACAAAAATTGTAAAATGGCTAATCAAAAATGGTGGTTACATGTGGTGTTTATGATAATCACAATTTGGCTTCTTTATACAACAACTAATATTCATGGATGGGGTAAAGAAGGTCACGAAATCGTCTGTAAAATCGCGCAGGTTCATTCGATTTTTCCTAAATAAATATTTAATTTAGTTTTTTTTCAATTTTTTTCGTCGGTTTTTCTTCGAGTTTTATTTTTGGTTGTTTAAATCAATAAATAAATAAGTGACATGGTGAACTAAGAACAGGCTAGGCTTGATGAAACCGCGGCTAAAGCGGTTAAAGAGCTTTTGCCCGAATCCGCGGAAGGAGACTTATCAAGCTTGTGTCTTTGGGCTGATCATGTGAAGTTTAGATACCATTGGTCTTCTCCTCTTCACTACATCAACACTCCTGATGCTTGTTCTTACCAATACAATAGTAAGTTCATTCTTTTTTTATTCATAATTAATTTTTTTTAAACATAAGTTAGTGAGGTCAAGTTCGTTTTTGCGGTAGCTATTGATAACTACTAGCGACATCGATTAAATATTGTTCATTTGGTAGTCGTTGAACATTTTTGCAAATGGTAGAGATTAACGGTTAATATTTAAATTTGTTGAAAACTTTACGGATTAGATATTTAATCTTGCGATTAGTCATCGTGACCAATCGCGAGATTGTAAGCCGAAGAACAAGAAAAACAAAATGAAGAAAAAAATTATATATAAACTAATGAAATCTTTTTTTTTTTATATGAAAACTAATGAAATCTTGAATTGATTATTTTCGGAAAAAATGTTAATTAGTTTTTTATAATTGATGTATAATTAAGATTTTATACATCTTATTTAAAATATAAAATACTTAAAAAAATTTGAAATTTAAATTAAAAATATAGACTAGTTATAGCAACATATAAACGAATAACCGGGGCTTCTAGCTCAGTTGGTAAAGGGCTCACGGCTGTGAGTTCCGCCACCTGGGTTCGAACCCCGGCCACTGCGGTATTCACATACGGGTTGCAGCGT
The DNA here is from genome assembly GCA_963556525.1 of Cochlearia excelsa. NCBI lineage: Eukaryota > Viridiplantae > Streptophyta > Magnoliopsida > Brassicales > Brassicaceae > Cochlearia > Cochlearia excelsa. Next base: position 44,722,833 of record OY748327.1, on the reverse strand, counting down.
CCCTGGAACGACAGTTTGGAGCTGTCCTTGGACCACGTGTCCCCTGTGACGACAGGACGTGTGGACCGTTGCGCGCCTCGGACCCCAACTGACTAGTCTGTACTCACTTCGGTGACGGTCAGGACACCAGGTTATCAAAAAAAAAAAAAACATATAAACGAATAATACAACGATTAGTCGCAGTTACTCAAGTACAAACAAGTCGTGGATTTATCGATCTTTTATCGATCTTTTTGTGTCTAAAGGGGATTGTAAAGACGAAGAAGGGACAAAAGGAAGATGTGTTGCAGGAGCCATTTACAATTACACCACACAACTTCTTACTTACAACACTAAAGCTTCATCAATGTCACAATGTACAAACCAAAAAAACTTTTCCCATACACCAATTAATTATTCACTCATGTTTCAAATCTCTTTCGCTAACATGTTGTTTTGTCTTTGTCACTAGACAACTTAACAGAGGCACTGCTCTTTCTCTCACATTTCATGGGTGATATCCACCAGGTACAATATAATTATAATCCGACAAGATTTCTTAACCGTTTTGTATGTGGATATGTTTGAGTAACATATATATATACAGTAAAACCTCTATAAATCGACGGCGAGATTTTATTACTTTATAAATGCATTAAGAAATTCGATAAAACTACATTTTTCAATACTTTTTCGAAACTACACGTATTTATAATTTCTTTAAAATATATATATTTTTAAGAGGTCAAATGATTAAATTACTACTTAAAATTTTCTTCTGACTTTAAAATATTCAATTAGATTAAATATTTATTGTTTAGGATTTCGTTATGATTTATTTATGGTTAAAATTTAGCGTTGTTTTTTTTATGAAAATAGATTTTTATTTCAATATTTTCTTGCAAAGTACATCTTAAAAATGTATTTTTCCAAATTTTGGCATATAAAATGCAGCCTTTACATGTGAGTTTTGCTTCGGACAAAGGAGGAAACACTATCGAAGTCCATTGGTACCGTAGAAAAGCTAACCTTCACCATGTAAGAACAAATACTTCTAACAAATTCATATATATAAATTGATCATAATATTAATACAAAGTATAGATTTGGGACTCAAGCATTATCGAGACGGCTCAAGAAGATATATATAACTCGGAACTAGAAGCAATGGTGATCGCGATAAATAAAAATATCACGGTACATTTGGGACGAAAAAAATGTTTTCTACAACTATAAAACAATATGTTTTTTGACATTTTCAAGATTATTTTGTTTAACGAAAACCGCAGACGGAATGGTCGGAACAAGTCAATAGATGGGAGAGTTGTACAAAGAAGACAACATGCCCAGACATGTAAGTCACTTTACAAAAGTTATAGCCACGGAAAAATCAGTCATGAAGTTATAGACACGAAAAAAAATACTTGTCTATAGCTTCATGAGTAAAACAAATTGTGACTATATTGGTTTTTTTCGGTTTTTGAAAATAGTAACTGAAAATATGTGACTATATTTTGTGGCTATATGAAATATTTTTTGGTAAGTATAATATAAGTGATTGTTCTTATAAAACCACCAATAAACAAGATATTTTTTCTTCTTTAGCTACGCGTCCGAAGGTATCAAAGCCGCTTGTGATTGGGCATACAAAGGTGTAACAGAAGGAGATACTCTAGAAGGTAAAAATTCGAAAAACTATGACAATTTTAGCAAAATAAAGAAGAAAATTTGACAAAATTGCACATTTTCTAAGTCCTTATTTAACTAACTACATTAATTTCTGTTTTTTCTAAAACATTATACACCTTGTAAGGTTTAAATGATTACACTACCATTTAAAAACACTTTATATCTCTTTATCAAAAAATAAACTTTCAAACAAATTTTTTTTCTTTTCGCGTTAATATTTAGTGTTTAGAATTTAGTTTTGAAAGAAATACAATTAAGAGTGTATTTGGGTTAAATACGAAATGTATTTATACAAAATGGGACTTAAGTAGTGTATTTTTGCGAAGTGATATGCTGAAAATGTATTTTTGCAATTACTCCAATGAAGAAACCTAACAAGAATCATAACATAATGTGTTTCTTCTATGCAGATGAATACTTTTATTCGCGTCTACCCATAGTTTATCAACGCTTAGCACAAGGAGGTGTGAGACTTGCAGCTACATTAAACAGGATTTTCGCGTGAAGCTAAAGTTTACAATATCAAACAAAAATATTTTATGTCTACTCAAAAAATGTTTTTCAATACATTTCTAGTAATTGAATTAGCGCGCTACTATCGATGATAATTTTTCTGTTGACTACATAATATGAGTGCTTAAAAATTCTTAAACAATAATTAGTTTAAGATTCTTTAGGCCTTTGTCATTGTCACTAGTAAACGAATTAGCGCGTTATTACCCTCAAAAACTTTTGTTCTAATTACATAATATGAATGCTTATAAACTCTCACAAACAAGGTTTTCTAGTGAAGCTAATATATTCATAGCATCAAAAAACAAAATGTTCATCAAAACAATAGTAGTATACGAAGTAGAGCGTTACTGTCTATAAGTTTATTTCAAATTGCATAAATATCGAAAGATCTTGGCAATCTCGTAAATATCAGAAGATCCGGTGTTGTCTCGTAAATATTGTAAGATCTAGGGAAATCTCCTAAATATCAGAAGATTTGGGGCAATTTTGTAAATATCAAAAGATCTTGGTCGATCTCGTAAATATTAGAAGATCCGATGCAATCTTAAATGTCCTTAAGATCTAGGGAAATCTCCTAAATATCGAAAGATATATGGGGCAACTTTGTTAGACCATGTCCAACAGAGACAGAGAAACCCTCAAAAATTTTTAACTATTCATTGGGACCCATGAACAGTTAGTTTAAAATAAAACAAAAATAAAATAATTAAAAACGCATCAATCATAGTTCGTCACGTATCTAAAGGGCCCACTAAATAGTTAAAATCCAGATCTTAACTATTTAACGGGTCCCACCTGCTAAGATCTCTTTAAGAAACACCAATGCAGATGCTCTTAGATTTTGTTGTCTTCGGTATAGATAACATGTGTATTGAGACAATAGACAATGATAGTGACCGTTGGGTTTAAGTATTTTTTTTTTGTTAAGGGCTTTGAATTGTTTGTCCTGACATAATTAAGATTGGAAAAATATCAAAATTGAAAGTTGGAACCAATTCGGATAAGTTAACATAAGTTTGAGATTTTTACGAAAAATCAACGCAAAATTGATGATTTAAATAAAAATTTGAAAGTTCATGATTAAAATATAGAAAATTTGAAAGTTGAAGATTTTTTGACATTTTTCCGATTAAGATTACCCCTTTAAAAATATGTGTATTATGCTAATATAAGTAGTGTTATTTTGGGCCATAAAAACTTTTACTTGTATCGTAGACCTCAAAATTGTGATGGTATTTTTGATATAAAAACTTCTAAAAAATGTTAGTTTTGTCAATTTCACACATCTGGTTCCAAGTTTTATTCAGATTAAAACATCTTCTAAAAAAAAGACATAAGAACAATTTAAAAACTCAATTTTATTATTCTCTTAACATAGAGAATTAAACCAAATCTAAATACAATTTTTTCTTAAAACAAACCCCGCGCCTACGATAGTGTAGGTTTGGCTAATGGGCCGGCCATTTGTGGCCCAAATGTTGACAAAAAAAAAAAAAAAATCTCATTTATTATCCTCAATAATTTACCAAAAGTCTCACTCTCACATTTAAAAATTAATCCTTAAACCATTAAATGCCCATTTTCCATGACATATTAAAGTTCTTACCAACTAACATCTCAAGTCCTTTAACTTCAACCATCACACTACTCTTCCTCATTGTTTTATCATCTTCATATTCATCTTCATCTTCCATGTTAACCATATACATATGCTCCTTCATGCTTAATTCGATCTTCGTCTTCTCATTCGTGATCGCCTTTCCATCGATTTCTATCCCATAAGCTTGTCCTCTTGTTCCTTTAAGTCCCAAAACACTCACTTTTTCAATAAACCATCCTTTGCTCAATGCATACTTCCCTTCTTTAACTTGTGACCACATCCTCACACTTCCATTACCTACCGACGCGTAAAAGTCAACATAGGTTGACTTTCCGTTGCCTAGTTTCATCTCCGGTAACTCGTCTTCATCTAGATAAAGTTTCCCAGTGGAGTAGCCTTCGGTAGCGCCTGCCGGGAAAGTAACCACTAGACTAAACGGCGTCGTTCTTGCTTCTTTCGAAATCAACCCGCCTCGTTGCATAGGCAATATAGAGTTTTGGTAAAGATGTACGTTGACAAAGTTCAACGGGGCGGGTAGGGTCACGTGTTTGCCTTTCGTGGTCACAACAGCTTGCGTCATGTCGAACATTTGGTACCAAGAACCCGGTGGGAACAATGCGTTAACTACGGTTTTGGCTTTATCAAGAACCGGTGATACCATCAAGCTTTTACCAAGCAAGAATTGTTTGCTTAAGCCGTAACATTCAGTGAACTCGGGGAACGAGAAAAAGAGCGGTCGAGCGATCGGAGCACCGGTTATGTGAGCTTCGTAGTTCAGTGTGTATAGGTAAGGCAAGATCTTGTATCTCATACCTAGAGCGTTACGAGCAGATTTCGCAACCGTGTCCCATTGATAAAGTTCTTGACGCGGAGAGTAGTAATTAGCGTGGTCCCTCGAAAACGGGTAAAACGCACCGACTTCAATCCAACGGTTACATAGTTCTTCGGTCGGCTTAGGGTAGAATCCGCAAATGTCCGAACCAACCATCGGAACACCGAATATACCGAAGTTTAGCATTGTAGAGATCGACAATTTCAAGCTATCCCATGTTCCCTTGTTATCACCGGTCCAATGAGCGGCGTAATGACCCGAACCGACGAAAGTGGAACGGGACAAAATGAATGGACGTTTGTTTTCTATAGATTGTAAGGCCTTGTGCGTCGCGATAGTCTCGGAGAATCCGTAAAGACTATGAGCATCGTACTCGAGGACACCGTTGTAGTGATAAGCACTCGTGGCGATAGTCTTGAACCCGATAGGAGCTTTGACTCCAGTCGCGTTGATCTTATATGGAGGATCATCCCATTTTGTTTTCGTTATATTCTTGCAATCCAAGCAACATATCCAACCCGGTCCTTCCCCGCTTGGACATTGTTTCCCTTTCGGGATTGTGCATAATCCAGAACAAAAGTTCGAAACCTCGTTCATATCGATCCATAAACCGTCTATAGGTACTAATTCGTGGAACCTTCGGATTTCGTCGCCCCACCAAGAAACAGTTTTAGGGTTTAGAAAATCGGGGAAATAAACCGGACCGGGCCAAACTTGAGCCAAGAAAGGCTTTCCTTCGTACTTTATGAACACGTCGTTAGCCATTCCTCGTTGGTACACGCCGTAGCTAGCGTTTACACCGATCCCCGGGTCGTTGATTACGATATATTTCATACCTAATTTGTGGATTTTGTCTAGAAATTTCGTTAGCTTGACGCGAGAATAGGTTATAGGGTTTAGTGTGAAGTCTTTGTGACCATCCATGTGATCATCATCGTTCCATATCACATCAAGAGGGATCTTGGCTTTTTTGTAATTGTCTACTACATCTTCAACAACTGATAAATTATGGTATCCCCATCTACATTGGTGAAACCCTACAACACAAAATTGGTATTAACAAGATTAGTATATAAAAGTATTCAATCTAATCAAAAGATGTGTTTCCAAAAATATTGGTTTGTTAAAGTTTTTAGACTAAAATACCATCAAGTTTAAAATATTACTATTTTTTTTTTGTCACACATACCACAAAAATTAAAATACCTTAAAGTCTTCAAAATTAAATTATAAGACATAATACTAAACCACAATCCCTTGCAAAACTGAACACTATATACTAAAGTAAAATTAAAACAAAATAATCATATGATTTAAATTTATTTTGTGTTTGATATAAATTTTCCAAAAAATGGTATTTTCATACTTGCAATATTATTTTTGTCCAAAAAAATCTGTAATAGTATTTTAACATGGAAAATGCACATTAAATGATTTGTATTTAAACTCATAGACCGAATTAATGTATTATAGAAGTGTGGTCCATAATGAACCAAATAACTTATTTATTTATTATCATTGTCCAATACTTAATAGGGACCAAATAAAACGGTGAAGATAATAATCATTGATCAATAATAATTCAACAATCTAATTTTCAACGCTAAGAAGAAAAATAAAAGATGATCTAAAGAGGAAAGCAAAGTGACAAGTCTAATGTTTAAATCTTCTAAGACAAAATCCATAATTAGAAATCGACACTCATGAGGTAGTCTACAATGAATTTTCGACTATCACCATGTGGCCTTTCATGACTTAAATTCAAAATGTAAAATTAGTTAAATGTTATAGTAAAATCATACGAACAAATTTAAATATCAATCTTCAGGTAAAAAAATAAACGAATAGAAATTGAAGCAATAGCTTTTTTCTAAGCAAAATGATATATGTAACAAGAACTTTTTATTTGTTACAAATATATGTTACAAGACTTACGAATTTCACTTTATATATAAGTATATGTGTAACTCATAAATCCACATTAGTGAGCTTAAAAAAAGTGGAGTTCTCGAATAATAATTAATTAAAATAGTAATCGTATTATAACTTATAAGTGTGAGTTTCTAGTAATACTTAAAGTTATAATAAGATTACTAATTTTTAATTCTCATTTGGAAACTCTAGTTACCACTCACTAATGTGGCTGCTCTAAACCTACATATATAAAGATTAATCATTTCAACTTAGTTAATTCACAGAAATTCACAAAAGTAGACCCTTTCAAATACTATAAATTAATATTCTATAAATTAATAAATTTTCGTAATCCCAACGTTATTAATTTATAATGTACACCACAAACTACACCTAATTCAAATTGTTTACAATTTGCAGATTTTGAATGGTTATATTACCTTCTATAAGGTTACCCAAATTAGTTTTTTTATTTGGTTATTTAGTGTTTAAGGTTTATTACTAAAGTGGGTAAAATTTTGTGTTTTGGATTTATTTGGATTTAATATTTAGTACTTAGATATACTTCTAGAAACATTTTTTTAAAAAATTGTAGTTTTGTGAAATGCAAGTATAGTTTTATAACTCCCTTTTAATTACCACACAAAAAAACATTAATCCAAAACAAAACACACATATAACACATAGCAATAAAATGAACTTACCTAGAGACCAGTAAGGCATCGGCGCAGGCCGTCCGATCAACAACGTGTACTGATCAACGACATCGAGAGGCGAGGGTCCGGCGAAGAAATAAAAATCAAAAACACCACCAATGACTTTATAAGTCAAAGAGGTTCCTCTATAGAACACATCCATACCATTACTATTTAAAAGTAGGACTGCGTGCGCGTGAGCTTTGTTATCGCCGCCACGGCCTACATTATTCCTAAGATCCATGTAAACGGGATGCGAACCGTACAAATCCGTGTTTAGGTTAATCGCGGAAACGTCTTCCGTGTAAAGAGTGTATGGCTCGTTAGGCACGAGTTTGATCCCATTGGCTTGTGAGTTTTCTCCTAATCCGTACAACGATGCGTTACCTGCAGGACAGTCTTTTAGCATTTGTAACTAAAACAGTCCAACATGGTCCTAACTCGAATTAATTAGTTTTTTTTTCATGATAGGGACCCTAATTTTTAAGATAAATTCACAAAACTGCATCCTTTCAACTTTCCCTTCACAAAACTACACTTAATTCAATATTTTCACAAGTTTACACCCTTTCAAAATTTAAAAAGCTTGATTTACCCTTTTAAAAATTACCAAAATTAAAATCTTTTCATTTGGGTTCGCTAATTAGTGTTTAGGGTATAGTATTAAGGGGTAGGATTGTGTGGGTAGGGTTTATTTGGATTTAATTTTGAGTGTTTAGGTGTAGTTTTGTGAAATATTTTTGAAATGATGTAGTTTTGTGAAATGTAATTCAAATAGTGTAGTTTTATAATTCTCCCAATTTTTAAAGAATATTTTATCATATTAAATAGACATATTCTTTAAAATACAAAAAATCCATTAAACTTTTTTTTCCTCCTTATACAAAAAACACAAAATTAATCACTTCATAATTATTTTATTTCATTTGACTTTTTGGAAAGGTAAGGATAGATTTTGAAAAGGTCTATTTTTGAAAAGGTAAGGATAGATTTTGAAAGTTTAGGATTTCATTTTGAAGGTTTTAAGAGGAATTCACAAAACTACACCTTTTCTTCCCTTCCTTTATAAAACTCTACCTAATTCATTTTTTCACCTATTTACACCCTTTCAAAATTTTAAAAACTTGATTTACCCTTTAAAAAATTATAAAAATTAAAATCTTTTCATTTGGGTTCGCTAATTAGTGTTTAGGGTATAGTATCAAGGGGATAGGATTGTGTGGATAGAGTTTATTTGGATTTAACTTTTAGTATTTAGGTGTAGTTTTGTGAAGTTATTTTGAAATGGTGTAATTTTGTGAAATCTAATTCAAATAGTGTAGTTTTGTTATTAGATGTACAATTCAACATCTATAAATTAATATTTTTTCAAATATCAAATTTGACTTTTTGTGCTATTTTTCCATTTATAAACTAATAATCTCTATAAATTAATTAATTTTTTAGTAAAACAGTAAATTTAGTTCAACATTATTAATTTATAAAGAGTATATTATATTTTACTAAAAAAATGATAACACTATTTGAGAAATATATTATATATTTAATAAAATAAATTAAAAAGGTTCAAAAATAATTTTTAAAAAGCTAGTATATGTCAAAAAAAAGCTAGTATATGTTAAACATGGTCCAAATATAATAATTGAACATGGTCCATAAATAATGTGACCTGGTAACGATGTTGAGATCTCAAGGTACTGATCTTTAAACACCATTTCACCAAAAGCTAAGCTCGCCGTCGTGTTGAACAGAGTATCGCCGTTAGATCTCCGTTTCACGGCGAAGCTGAACGGATCTACGGTGTAGATAAACGTTAGCTCCGATCCAGATATCTCTTCGACGGTGATCGGAGACTTTCCGATCAATTTTCCGAGGGGCGGTGGCTGTTGGCGAGGGAGGAGATTGTACGGAACCTCCCATCGTTGCTTTTTAGCGTCTGTGATGTGAACACGTAGACGATTATCTGTCTCGTGCCTGTTTTTACACAAATCTAACGGTCAGGATTAATCTGATTGTGTAGGGTGCGAAACAGAGGATAAGTTTTTTTGTTAGTAATTTTTTTTAACAAAACCACAAAAATATATAAAAAATTCATTCTAACAATATCATTACAAAGTCTTTTTTATTAATAATACCACATTACCACTACAAAATTCTTTAGATACAAAAATACCATAAAATACAGAATAGAGTTTTAACACTTTAGAAATTTAAATTTATGGTGTGAAGTGTGAACACGTAGACGATTATCTGTCTCGTGCCTGTTTTTAAACAAATCGGACGGTGAAACAGAGGACAAGTCATTTCTTTTGAGGATTTTTTTAAAAAATACCACAAAAATATGATTCCAAAAATACCATTACTGAATTATCTATACTATTAAAATATATTTTAGTGTCAAAAATACCATTACATTCTTTAAAATAAAAATACCACAAATACAAAAAATATTTACAACTATTTTTTCATTTGAATTAACTATTTAGTATTTATGTTTGGTTTATAAAAAGGTACCTAAAATTTTGGTTTTAATGTTTAGAGTTCAGTTTAAAAAAAAAAAAAAAAGGTACCTAAAATTTTGGTTTTAATGTTTAGAGTTCAGTTTAAAAATAATTAAATCATGTAGTCTTTTTAAATGGTATATATGAAAATGTGTGCTATTTCTGTAAAAACAAACTTGAGAATTGTCTTTTTTTTTTGTTGAACTTACTTAATAAAGAGACGGAGGATGGGTATATCAGAGCCGTAGATTTGGTTCTTTTGTTTGACTTGAAGATATCCGATGAAACCACCATCGTTAGATTCTTTGATTGAGATCAAACGGTAGCCTTTGCCTATGGTGTTGGAACATTGGATGGGTGAGAAACAGAGGATTAAAACCATAAGAAGAGGTAGAAGATATGAAGAGGAGACCATCCTTTCACAGTTTTGTGAAGTGATGAGTGTTACACTGTTTGTGTAATAAAAGAGAGAAATAGAAAGAGAGAGACTATATTTTTATTTATTTTTTTGTTATTGATAAATTTTGTGAACACTAAATGAGGGACATTAATAGTAGGAAAATGTTGTTGTTATGTTTCCTTTAATAAATACAAAAATAAAGTACTACTATTATTGTAAGAAAATTTTATTTGATAATTTTGTAGTAAAAGTTTAATTTTGATTAAATCGGTTTAAAGCCAGCCTTAATAAAACTGTTTTCAGCTTTTTAAATAATATGTGGGGAAGCTTTTTTAATGCATATATAGAATGGTATATTGTTAGTGGATTTAAAGATTTAAAGTTAGTTGTATATCTTGTTTTAGATTTTATTTATTAATTTGTTTATGAAAATCTGTTGAAATTTAGATAATATTTAATTATCACTAAATTTCCATGTGCTAATTATCAATATAATCTTTTATAAAATTATTTTTTTTTTTTTTTTTTTTAATCACGGTGTCACCGATCCTTCAAAGTAAGTCGCACTATTTCAAGGGACGCTATAGCCGTATGTTAATCCGCATGGGTTAGGTTCAACTGTATGGAACTCACATTATGGCCCTTTACCGCCTGAGCTAGAAGCCCCGGTTAAAATTTTATAAAATTACTTGAAAAGTAATGTTGCCGAGACCTTAAAATTATCAACATAATCTTTTATAACATAATCTTATAAAAGTAATGTTGCCGAGACCTTAAAATTACAATGTTGCCGAGACCTTAAAATTATCAACATAATCTTTTATTACATAATCTTATAAAATTATCAACATAATCTTTTATAAAATTACTTGAAAACTTAAAATTATATTTCACAAAATTACATCTATCTAAAAATATATTTTTTATAAATACATTTAAGGGCGCCCTACATTTAAATATTAAATAGATCCAAATAGTCTCTAGATATTAAATTTTACCCTTTTAACAGTAAACGAAAAATAATAATTGGTAAATCCAAATGAAATATTTTAGTTTGGATAAATTTTAAATTTAGATAAATTTTTAAAAAATATTTTAACTTTAAAATTTGACAAAAGTTTAAACTTGAAAAAGAAATTGAAAAAAGTTTAGTTTCGTAAAATAGTGATTGAAATGATGTAGTTTTCTAAAATTCTACATAGTCAAGCGATTGTTTAAGTTACTCGAGAACTCGAGCATTTATTGCTTAAGGTTACATAAAGAGTAAAGACTCGAGTGAAACGAATGCAATTTCCTTCTAACTAATTTCTCTAAATTTAGAGAGAATGAATTTAATAAATAAAATAAAAATCCAAGAAATCTGATTTGTTTTAGAGAAATTCACAAAAATACGCCCTTTCAATCCTCCCTTCACAAAACTACACCTAATTCAATATTTTCACAAATTTACACTCTTTCAAAATTTTAAAAGCTTAATTTACCCTTTTAAAAATTACCAAAATTAAAATATTTTCATTTGGGTTCGCTAATTAGTGTTTAGAGTATAGTATCAAGGGGGTAAGATCATGTGAGTAGGGTTTATTTGGATTTAATTTTGAGTTTTTATATGTAGTTTTGTGAAATAATTTTGAAATGGTGTAATTTTGTGAAATGTAATTTAAATGGTGTAGTTTTATAATTTTCCCTTTGTTTTAACGTGTCTCCCATACATGTCGGTCTCTACAATATCCACATTAAAGCGTGATTGTCACTTGCCAAACTTACACAATAACAATATCTATTTTTACCACTCTTGAGAAATCAAAATGCAATTTTCAAAGTAGTAGGTGTAAATATTTGATATGAGTCTTTTTAGAATATTTCTTTTTAGTAGCATACAAGGGCCGTTTTTACAAACATTTAAAGAAGAAGAATTTGAAATAAGTGTAATTTTATACCTTAAAAATAAACAACTATATATTTTCTTAAACTAAATCTTAAAAACTAGATAGCCAGTCTAAACAGAAAAACAAGATCGGTGAATTTTTAAGAAATAATTTAATATTTAAAATTTGAAAAAGATTTTTTTTAAATTTCACTTGAAAGGGTGTAGTTTTGTAAATTTCACATTTACAATTGGTGTCATTTAAACTCCAAGCCAACTACTATTTCAACTTTGAGAAAAAGTTACTCCTCTGTAACCTTTTGAATATATAGTATTTCATTGTGACGTAATTGTCATTTTATTAATAATTAATGTCACATATGATCTCATATCCAAAAAGAAAATATAATATTTTCACTCAATAAACAAAACACAATGAGATGCAAAGTCTGTATTTGAAGTATGGAGTCCCATAATAATATTTAAGGTAGTGCAAAGATATATATTTCAAAATAAAGAAAAAAATTAAAAGATCGATTATCATATTTGTAGCTACTCGATTTTGGACTTGGTTGGTACATTGCCTAACCAGTATTATTATCACAATAGTTTGTTTTCATTATTAAAAAATAAATTTAAAATAAATAAATAATAATATTTAATTTATATAAGAAATTAATCGCTGTATTGATGTGAAAGATTCACTAGATCCCAATTTGTATTTCACATGCATTCATCAGTTAGTTTTTGAAAATATATTTTAATGCATTTGGAAAACATATTTTAATGCAGAGATAGATTTTTTGCAATGTGAAACTACTAAATTTGTGAGTCTAAAATTTACAACACTTTAAACTTAACTAGGTAGTTTCTCGCGGCATTCGCGATGAATAAATTTTGAAAATAATATATTTTATGTAAAAATGGATAATTATGTTTAAGGTTTAATATAAGATTTATAATTTGATTTACTTTTAGTTTTGGATATAAAAAATTTCAATTTTTTATTTTAACTCCACTCATTTTTTCAGTTTTTGTAGAAATATATTTATAAAAGTATTCACATAAACGGATCCAGATATCCTTCAAAAGTCAACGGGTATTCTCTGACCAAATATTCGTCTAATGGATCTGAATTCGAGTCATTTTTTACGGATTTAGGCATATATGCGAATCCGAATATCTTAAAAAACGGATATCTGGATCCGATTCACCATTAATATGCGGTATATATTTATAGGGTTATGGTGACGGTAAACGTTTTAATACTGAGATTTATTGTTATATCCATTTCATAATAAATATGGTTTTAAAAAATTCTTTTATTCCATCGATTTATTCTTTTTAATTTTTGATTGAAAAATTTAATGCGTTTTGACTTTTATAACCAATAAAATTTTATTACATTTTTCTATATTTGTTGTACTCTATATATATATATATATATATATTTTTTAAATTAAAATTTATATTCTAAAATATTTTTTATTTCATTTGTTTTTTCATAAATGATGCTTGAAATTTATTCTTGTTATTAGTTCTTAAATAATGGACTTAGTTTTCCTTTAAATAATTATTTTGAATTTAGTTATTATTGACTAAAACTAAATATTTGTAACTTTAGTATCAAAAATTGTATATTTACATAATTGCTAATAAGAATTATAAACCATGATAAGTTGAAAAATTACTTATAAAATACTTTTTTGAATTTCATTTCAGTTAAATGTATAAATTTAGAAAAATTCATCATTATTAGAAAAGTTAATAAAAAAAAGAGTAAAGAATACTTTTGTTTTGGTTAAGGGCGCTTAAGTTGAAGATGATTTGAAGGTCTCTCTATAAGTTATTCACAATTAATAGTATAGATATACACAATTCACTTATATTTATTTTAGTTTGTTTTTTAAATATTGATTGTGATCATATGAATTGTAAGATGTTTCTAGTTTTCTTTGGTTTTTGTTTATATCGTTTGTAAGATTTATTTATTATTAGTTTTAATAGCTATTTAAAATTGATATACGTATATATAAACAGATATTTTATAAAATATTTTTTTTCGAATTTTATCAATGTTAATGAGTTTTATCAAAAATATTTTAGTGATGTTGTTTATATTTTTTGGGATTTTATTTGAATTTTATTAGTATTAAATGGTTGTATTAATGTTTTTGATAAAAAAAATAGTTGTATTAAATAATTTATTTTAATTATATTGTTTTAAAGGTGATGATGTGGCTTTTTGTGATGAGAGAGAAAACTCCCTCATTATATGTATGATTAGAGAAATCCATAAAACTGCACAATTTCAAACCTTCTTTTAACAACTTTAGTTGTAAAATTTTTGATTGTAAATATATAAACTGTAAAGACCATTGTATTTAGAATGTTTTTATTGAAAATTTAAAATTAATTGGTAAAAACTAGGTTATATAAATTAAACTGGAAGTCATGCAAATGAGTAGATTACAATATGTGTAATACAATATTTACACCTTTAACCAAAAAATTGTTATAAATACTTTATTAATACTTTCCAGTAATCAATAAATATCACTAAAAATTATGAAAAAGGATCATAAGATAATCAGAAGTAAAAATGATAAATAATTGGATAAATATTAATATATGATAACTTTTACATATATAAGTATAAAAGGTTTTAGGGAAGAGAGGAGTATCAATCAGTACCTTAAATAGTTAAATTATCTTTTTATTAGATAATACCTTTTGATATTATCTCATGATATAATTATTCATGTGGATAGGATAAATATGTAGGTAATTATCCCTTTGCTTTGCCGACTTATACCACCTATAAATAGGTGTTTCTTTGTGTAACTTCGATATACACATTATTATTATAAGTGAACAAAAGCATTATTACTCTCTTTCCCTCTCCAAATATCCAACGACACACATATTAATATATAATATAATATTAGTTTTGTAATACGTTATCAGCACGAAGCTCTACCCGTAACCCGATCAATCATATTCTGAAGGTATAATACGAAGGTATTATAAATCAATAATTTTATATAATTATGTTTTGATCATTTTTATTTATATGGTGTGCTATGCCGCCTCAAAATGGAAGATTATGCCTTCTTGATATGGTAAGAGCCTCTCTCCTCAATTTATTATATTTTATTACTATTTAAAATAAACTATGGCAAAATTTAAATTAATATAATTAAAAAATCTAAGAAAAACTCTGCAAAATTTTAAGTTAATAATTTTTGCCAAAAGCATAAAACTAATAAATCTAAAATAAACTATGGCAAAATTTAAACTAATTTAACTAATAAAATGTAAAAGAAACTGCAGCAAAATCTAAATTTTTATATTAGTATAACAATAAAAATTTAAAGAAAAACTTTGCCAAAATTTAAACTAATATCTTGTTATTTTCTATATATAGTAATCGTATCGAAACTCGACAAAGCTCGAAAATAATCGCTCGATATTACTGGCAAAAACTATATGACTGGGGCGGTTGGTGCAAAATTGCACCAGAAAGCGTGAGCTTCTCGATACCATCGATAAGTCGGAAACGATATCGGATGAAAAGAAAGCAAAAGCCATGATTTTTATAAGGCACCACATCCACGATGGTTTAAAGGATGAATATATCATCAAGAAGATCCTGCGATCGATCATTATCTTTAAAAGATAGGTTTGATCACCAAAAATATGTGATCTTACCAAAAGCCCAAACATGAGTGGTTAAACCTCCGGTTGTTGGACTACAAATGTGTTAGTGATTATAATTCCGTGTTATTCGGAATCACATCCGGGATGATATTATGTGGAGAGACGATCCTTGAGTTTGACATGATTGAGAAAACTCTATCTACTTTTCATCCCGTAAATGTAGGCATACAACAACAATACGGGCAATGAAATTCACTCGTTATTCGGAGTTGATGCAAATCCTCCTTGTTCTTGAACAAAATAATGATTTGGTGATGTTAAACCATCAAAGTCGTCCAGTTGGATCGCACCACTCCCGAAGTGAATGTTGCATCATCCAGTTATAATAACTGGAATAATAATAATGGACACGGCGTGAACGCGGTAAAAGCCGTGGTCGTGGACGAGGCGTGGTAGAGGACAAGCGAGAGGGTCCTCGCTACAATAATGATAACTCGGAAAAAGCCGAGATTTCGGGTAATGAAGTTGGGCGTGTTATAAATAAACGGACAGAGAATGTTTGCTATAAATGTGGAATGAAAGGGCACCGGTATAATACACCGCACGCCAAAACATCTTGCCGATTTATATCGTGAATCACAAAAGGCAAAAGAAAAGATGAATGAAACCAACTTCATTTGTGATGAACCCGGGCCCTCATTTAGTGGCTTAAACGATGATAGTCATCTTGATATTTCGGAATTTATGCTTGATCTGGAAGGTATCAACGGTCAAGAAAAAGACTTGGAATAAAATGACATGATACATGTTTTTAAGATAATAATGTTGTTTAATATTTACTTTTAGTCTTTATAAAGTTTGATGTAAAATAGTTATTTTATAATAAATCCTTTATGAATATTTTAATCCAGACAATGACAAACTTTGAGACTAAAGAGGGAGAGATATGTCTGGCTGATAGTGCGACAACGCACACAATACTTAAAGATAAAAAGTATTTCTCCCGTCTCAAAATAAAAGATTTCGCCGAAGGCGTGAATACTATTTCGGTAATGCAAAAATTATCATAGCTCGGGAAGAGCAAATTTTTCAATGCCAAGAGAACGCAATTTGAAATAAATGATGCGTTATATGCCCCAAAATCTTACAGAAACTTGCTAAGTTTCAAAGATATCCGTGAGAATGGATATCATATTAACACTATGAATAAGGATGACATTGAATACCTTTGCATTACGTCAGAAAAGAAAGAAATCCTGGAAGAATTATCAACGTTATCTTCCGGATTATATTGCACAAAAATAAACGAGATTGAATCATATGTTATTGTAGACTTAAAGTCTATTAGTACATTTAAAGTATGGCATGAAAGATTTGGCCATCCTGGTTCAGTCATGATGAGAAAAATTGTGCAAAACTCGAATGGGCACCCATTGAAAATCAAAAGATTTTCCAATCGGGCGAGTTATTATGTAGTGCTTGTTCTCAAGGAAAGCTCATAACTCGGCCATCAATAACTCGATTCATCCACCGTGCAGGCCATTTAGATACTTTATGGTATTAATTGACGCATCTAGTAGATGGTCACATGTGTGTCTATTGACAACACGAAATATGGCTTTCGCAAAGTTCATTACCCAAATTAAAAGGCTAAGAGCGCAATTTCGACTATGTCATAAAGAAAGTCGTACTTGATAACGCCGGTGAATTCACTTCACAAGCCTTTAATATTTATTGTATGTATGTCAATGGGGGATTGATGTTGAGCATCCAGTTCCCCGTATTCATACCCAAAATGGTATTGCCGAATCTTTAATTAAAAGGCTGCAATTGATTGCAAGACCGTTAATATTGAGAACAAACCTCCCAATTTCTGTATGGGGGCATGCTATATTGCATGCAGCGACATTGGTCCAGATTCGACCAAGCGCATATAATGAATTTTCCCCTTCTCAATTGACATCTGGCAATGTGCCTGATGTATCCCATCTCCGTGTTTTTGGTTGTGCGGTTTATGTCCCAATTACTCCACCGCAAAGAACAAAAATGGGACCACAAAGGAGATTGGGAATATATATTGGGTATTCGTCACCAAGTATAATTCGGTATATTGTACCGCAAACTGGTGATATGTTTACGGCACGTTTTGTCGATTGCCATTTTAATGAAGATGAATTTCCAGCGTTAGGGGGAGATATTAAAAGTATATCAAAAGATGTTACATGGTGCACACAAAGTTTAGTACATCTTGATCCCCCAACAAAACAACGTGAGCTGGAAGTTTAGAAAATTGTGCACTTACAAAATATGGCAAATCAATTACCAGACTCGTTTACAGATATAACAGAGTGACGAAGTCATATATACCCGTCGTTAATGCCCCATCAAGAATTTGTATTCCTGATAAACAAATTGATGGGAGCAAATCAAATGAACCTAAGGTTCAGTTAAAGAGGGGGAGGCCGATTGGCTCGAAAGATAAAAATCCCCGAAAGAAAAACAAATTGGGAGAACAAAATGATAAGGTTCTTGATCCCAATAAAGAACAATATCTCGAAGATATTTCCGGAAAGGAAGGTTCGAGATGAACCAATTAATGATAAATCTTCGGAAGAGATATATGAAAGGGATCAAGAAGAACCATTTGATGAAATTCGTCAAAAGGACGAACAAGATACAGAAAAATATGAGATCTCCATCAACTATGCCCATAATGGAAAAATCTTGGCTTAGAAATGAAATTGAAGATATTGATGGAATATTCTCTTTCTCTGTATCTGAAGAAATTGACAATGAAAACGATGACCAAGACCCACGGTCCGTTTCTGAATGTCAAAATAGAAGAGATTGGAATAAATGGCAAAATGCCATGAGAACTGAATTACTCTCTCTCAATAAACGAGACGTCTTTGGACCTCTCGTCATTACACCAGGAGATGTAAATCATGTTGGGTGTAAATGGGTCTTCGTAAGAAAAAGAAATGAAAATAATGAAGTCACAAGGTATAAAGCAAGACTTGTGGCACAAGGGTTTTCTCAAAGACCGGAAATTGATTATGAAGAAACATATTCCCCGGTAATGGATGCAGTCACATTTAGATACTTAATGAGCCTAGCGACATCTAAAGATTTAGAAATGTACCTTATGAATGTAGTGACTGCATATCTATATGGATCACTTGATAGTGACATATATATGAGAATCCTGAAGGAATGGAGATTCCAAAGGATCTAAGATTCTAAAAGAATGCAAAGAAATATGTTCGGTCAAATTACAAAGATCACTTTATGGATTAAAACAATCCGGACGCATGTGGTATAATCGATTAAGTGAATATTTGTTGAGTAAAGGATATATCAACAATACGATTTGCCTTGTGTATTTATTAAGAAATCCTCAAAAGGATTCGTGATCATTTATGTGTATGTTGATGACTCGAACATAATTGGAACTCGAGGAGAAATTGATGATGCAAGAACTCATATGAAAAAAGAGTTTGAAATGAAAGATGCGGGAAAGACAAAGTTTTGTCTTGGGCTCCGGATAGAACATCTTCAGATGGAATATTTGTGCATCAATCAAATTACACCAAAAAGGGTGATAAAACGCTTTTCTATGGGACAAAGCAACTCCTTTGAGTACTCCAATGGTTAATAGATCCCTCGATGTTGAAAATGATCCATTCCGACCTTGTGAAGATAACGAAAAAGTATTAGGTTCGAAATTCCGTATATGAGCGCTATTGGCGGCCTTATGTATCTTGCAACCGCACTCGACCCGATATAGCTTTTGCTACTAATCTACTTGCAAAGATACGCTTCTTCCCCTACGCGTACATTGGAATGGAATAAAACATATATTTCGTTATCTTCAGGAACCATCGATTTAGGGTTATATTATGCAAAACTCCGAATCCGGTTTAGTTGGTTTTGCGGATGCGGGTTATTTATCGGATCCGCATAAAGCTCGATCGCAAGCGGTTATGTTTTCACTTTTGGTGAAGCTAACGATCTCGTGGCGTTCTCAAAAAGACTTTGGTCGCCACTTCTTCAAACTATGCGAAAATCATTGCACTTCATGAAGCATGTAGAGAATGTGTTTGGCTGAGATCTATCACTCAACACATACAAGGTGCAAGTGGCATGATTGTCAATAAAGAGCCAACAAAATTGTTTGAAGATAATTCTGCATGTGTCGCTCAACTCAAAGAAGGTTTTATAAAGAGCGATAGAACGAAGCACATTCCTCCAAGATTCTTTTCCTACACTCGAGAACTTGAGGAAAACCGTGAAGTAGACGTTCAATCTATTCGTTCGAGTGAAAATGCGCGATTTATTTACAAAGCGGCTTCCTACTACAACATTCGAAACATGTTCGATTTATTGGAATGCGTCATCTGCGAGATCTGTGAAAGAAGATCATAGCCGAATTTTCCAGGAGAGATCGTGTTACTGTACTCTTTTCCTTGTCATGGTTTTTATCCCATCGGATTTTTCCATGATAAGGTTTTTAACGAGACAGTACACAATACGTCTACACAATACATATGAATAATTAAGGGGGAGTATTAGATAATACCTTTTGATATTATCTCATGATATAATTATTCATGTGGATAGGATAAATATGTAGGTAATTATCCCTTTGTTTAGCCGACTTATACCACCTATAAATAGGTGTTTCTTTGTGTAACTTCGATATACACATTATTATTATAAGTGAACAAAAGCATTATTACTCTTTTTCCCTCTCCAAATAACCAACGACACCCATATTAATATATAATATAATATTAGTTTTGTAATACTTTTCAAAATTTACCAATTTTTTTTTATTTTATTCACTATTCAGTGTTTAGGGGTTTTAGACTTTTAGTGTTAAAAATAAAAAATTTGTATTTAGATCTAATATTAACTGTTTAAATATAATTTTATTTAAATATAATTTTGTGAAGTATACTTTAAAATATATAGTTTTGAGCAAATGCATGTGAAGAAAGTGGGCCTCTCATCACATGTAATTGCTTTTCCCTTGACTTGCGAATAGGGATACAATCACAACTTATTTTTTTTAAAAATATCACTAAAAGTTTCTTTCAAAATTTATTAAACTTAAATTTAAAATTTTCATAATTAAACCTTAAAAGATTTTTTAATCCCTTCGAAACTAAATGGTATACACTGAATAACAAATCCAAAACAGTATTTAGTGGATTTTTGGATTAAAAAACTTGTGATGGAATTTTTCAATAAAACATTTTTATGGTATTTTAAAGATTTTCTGAAAAACTACCATTTTAGAACATATTATAAAACTGAAATTGATATTTTAATCCCTCAAGAAAAAAATTAAAACCTAAACTTTAAATCTAGACAAAAAAATTCGATTCTAAGCTTTTAAAAATTATTACTAACATTTTTTTTTATTTTTCAAAACTTGTATACTATTGTTGTAACAAAAAAAACTTGTTTGAATGATATTCTTTTCCTACTAATTTATGTCATGTTTTGTCCTTTTCTCTATAAAAAAACACAAGAATTTATTAGTCTCCAACAATCACTATCAAGCATATGATATTTCCTTCTTCCAGGAAACAACTCAATGTTACTTATTTCCCCTTTTATTGGCATTCTCTTAAAAGTATAATCCTTATGGAATGTCAAAAGATCAACTTAAAGATTTTGATGTAGCGGAAGCTATAAAGATAGAACCATTAAATTATGTATTTCTCAAATCTTATATATTATTAATACAGGAGACAGAGAGAGAAAATTATAGGAAAAATCTTACGTGTCATCACCAAATTAATTATGGTCTCACATCATTAAAATTTTCGAAAAACCTAAATTGAAATTTGAAGCCCAATGAAAAAGCACATTTAATATCATATTATATCCTATATACATTAACCCATAAAATATAATAAATATAATATTAAAAAATTCATAAGAAATATAATTTTATCATTTTTAATAGATCTCCTTAATATTTATATGTTATATTCTATCACATTGAGTTTAAAATAATTATAAAACATATTGGTCATTTACAAATAACAATATTATTTTTTAAAATTGTATTTAACACCAAAATTCATGTCAAATGACAAAACTTGAACACATAATTTACCCGACTCATTGGTTGAACAACCGTTTCCCAAAATTTGAGCAAATAATTTTCGGATAAGTTTAGACATGAAAGAGTGATTAAACCTTTCTAGACGATATGTTTAAAATATTTAACAAGTCAATGAAAAACACAATTTTATAATTATCCAAAGGGAGACTTACAAAACTACACATTTTAAATTGCATTTCACAAAACTACACATTTTTAAAATCACTTCACAAAACTACACCTAATTACTAAAAGTTAAATTGAAATTAGCCTTATCCACAAAACCATACACCTTCAATATTATACCCTAAACACTAATTAACGAACCCAAATGAAAATATTTAATTTTTGTAATTTTTTATAGCATAATTAAACCAATTAAAAATTGAAAAGGGTGTAAAAGTAGGAAAAAATTGAATTATGTGTAATTTTGTGAAGGAAAGATTGAAATTGTGTAGTTTTGTGAATTTCTCTTTCATCCTAATGTTTGTATGTTATATTCTCGCACAAAAGAATGATAAAACATATTGTTCTTTTATAAATAACAATATTATTTTGTAAAATTATATTAAACATCAAAGTTCATGTCAAATGACAAAACTTGAACACAAAATTGACTCGAGTCCCAAAAATTCAGTGGTTTTATCCGAAGTTTTAATAGTCCGAGTTTTATGACAAATAGATAACGGATTGACATATTTTTCATTGTTAAACGAATCATATCATGGGTTCAAAACACTATATAGTTATTGTTTTTGTTAATGATAAATAGTAAATTATAAGTAATGGTAAATGTTCAACAACGAAATGGAAATATAATTTTTTTCGATGATAAATAGTAATAGTAATAATTTTTTGTAAATAAAACATTATAAAAACCAAAATACAATATATTTTGTATATATACTTCAAATTTAAACTCGATCACATGAGATCCAAATTCTTTTTATCTCATTTTATATTACATATTGTTTTTACCAATAAACATTTTTTTCTATTACGTAAATTTTTATTATTATTATTAGTATATTACATATATTTTGGCGCGGATAACTTCCTAGTATATTATTATTTAAAAATCGTAGGCCTTTTAAGAAACAAACTTTAGAATTTAAGTTTTAGATTTTTGTGCTATTATTAAGTGGGCTTGTATTGGGTTAACTTTGAATAAAATATAAACCGTATAGATTTTAAAGCCTTATGTTAAAACCTTATCATTTTGGTTTATATAATTAAAATCTTTAAACCGTAGGCCTTTTTAATAATTATTTGCCACTCTAAATTTTAGTGGAAATACATTGATAAAAATATATATTTTCTTAATTAAAACTCAAATATATTTACAAAAGGAAGAATATTTTCTTATTTTCACTTGAAAAGCTTTTTACTTTAATTTTCTTTTTGTAATTATCTTATTAATGGAATTATTCATATGAAAGAAAATGAGAATATTTTTTGGTAAATAAAAGGAGAATATTATTTGGCATAGGTAAAGATTTTTGTAAAAAATGAAAATATTTTTTTGGTAAATACAAGGATAATATATTTTTGGTAAATAAATGGAGAATACTTTTTTGGTAAATAAAAGAAGAATATTATTTCCAAGCAAATTCACATTAAAATTTTACCATGTCATCTTTTTATGCAACTTTGAATGTGTGAGCGATAAATAAGATTTTTTAAGAACGAAATTCGCAAATAATGTTTAGGGGATTATTAATTGAGACGTTAATTTTCCACCACTTTGTTGCCATATGTTGACAATGTGAGTGACTTGGTTAAGGAAAATCATCATCTACTAATTCTGAGAGATCCATGACTTAGTCTTTAAAAGCATCTTTAATAGGTTAAAAAAGTAAGGGCTAAGTTAGTTTGTGCCATGTGTAAACACATAATCTTATATATATTCTCTATATCCACATAAACTTTTATTTTGTGGATTTTTGAAACACATGGGAGAAGGAGAAGAGAATACTTTTATAATGAGAATTTTGTAAAAATACTAAGAAAAACGTTTTAGTTCAAAAATATCATAACATGTTGATTAAGCGTAAATTTATATAAGTTAAGACACATAGAAAGACAACTCTCCTAACATCCACAAGCAATATGATTGTTCGTAATTTACAAAGAGAAGTCATAAGAAAAACTTCTCTTTGTAACAAATATCGGATAAAAAACTATGAAGGCTGAAAAAATACAAGAGAGTAGGCAAAAAGCACAAAGGAAGATGAATTAAAGTAACATATGCAAATTTTGAACATAAATTAGGACTAAAAGAAGGTTTGATATATGATCATGTATGAATAAGATAATCATAGCATATATTCAACTCTTATTTGCTTTGATCACGTGTATATAACATCATAATAAAATATACATTTTGTCTTTCTACTTCTTTGTACACAGTGTGATTTTACCATTTTAACGGAAAACGTGATTTTGATGTTTTAGCGGAAAGTTTGATTTTTTCGATTTTAACGAAAAAACGTAATTTTGCGGTTTTTCTGGAAAACGTATTAGCGGAAAAACATGAATTTTCGTTTTTAATTGGTGGAAAAAGCGATTTTACAATTTTAACGGCAAATGCAGTTTTAGGAAAAATCCAATTTTTGTTTGAATAAACACCAAATTATAAATTATATAATTAAGGGTAATTTTGACTTTTACACATTTGAATGAATTTTATGTCCAATGGACCGCCCAACGTCCATCTTGTCCGACCTGTTTTGTCCATGGACAATATATGTTCAAGACCATTTTAGCTGGTTGAAATATGGGTTTGTCCATGACCGGTCCATATTGTGTTGGACGTGGTCAGGACCATGGACGTCCACCCATTTTGAGAGCCTTAGTACACACTAATGTCGTCACCTCTTATTGTTTTGAATTCAGTTGATATCTAAAGTCTATCAGTAAAGTCGTAAAGATGTCTTCTTCGAGACTTTTTCACATTTTAGGTAACTAATCATATCACATTTTCAAAATTCGTGTACTTAAAAGTGCAAGGGGAAACATAAAAAACTGGTATTAATACTACACGAACAAGAAACATGAACTATAAATCAAATTACATCCTCAAAACCGCGTACAATTATTTCCAAAATTTAAATAACTTTAGTCTATGTAAATACTACTTAATCTTAATCTCAAAAATCACACCATACTAAGCTCATAACCATAACAACAATATTGACTCAAAACCCACAAATCCCCAAACTTTTTTAAGAACTCTATTATTTTAGTTACTAAATATTGATTGTAAAATTTAGTATAATCATTTTACGGAAAAAAACAAATACGTTGGTCCTTCTTTTAAATAGAAAAAGAAAAAAAGAGCCTTGAAAAAATCTTACGAGTCGATCAAATGGTCCACGTTTGATAGGCTTTCTACTTCAGAAAGCCTATCAAGCCCCAAAATTTTCTTCGAGATAATGTTTTCTTCTCGTAGTTTATTGTTCTCTTCTATAACCTTCTCATAACTCTCTTTAGCTTGGCTTAGCTCATCTATAAGACAATTATTCTCATTAATTAGTTGAACAAGCATGGACCATAATTCATCCATGTGTCTCCTTTTCCTCATACGCGATCTTCGAGCTGATTCGCGGTTTGAAACCTTCCTTCTCCTCTTCCTTTCATCATCTTGCAGATTCTTGGTACACTCGTGTGATGCGGAATGTAAGTTTAATACAAGCGGGACTTGATCTTTAATTGTTTGGTGTAAAGATTGAGAATAATTAGGGTTTGTGCATGGAAGGTTATATACAAAACTAGCCATGTAATTTTTTTTTTAATAAGTATGTTGTTTGTATCAATGAGATGTGGTCTATGTTGGGTTTTTATAAATGAACAATTTTGAGGTTTTTTTAATGTAATATATTCTCATTTGTTGTTATAAAGTATCATCACTCAAACGCATTAATGTTATCATAAATCAAATTGAGTTTTTACTCACTTTGTGTTGGCTGGAATTTTAAATTGAATTGGTTATTGGGGTTTTAAAAGTGACCAATCAAATTGAGTTCTTACACACTTTGTGTTGCTATAAAAATGTATCATTGAAGTAGTCACTAATGTAATTTTGTGAATTAGGATTTGAAAGTGTGTAGTTTTTTTATCTTTTTCTTTTTTTGTTTGTTTTATGTGTGTAGTTTTGTAAATTAGACATATACTCATTTTTGTATCATATCTCTTACTCTTTCGTTTTCATCATAAGCATTGTTTAAAAGCATTGTTTAAAGTACATTTCACAAAAACACATTTTCAAAATTCATTTCTATAAGTACACCTAAACACCAAAGATTAAATTCAAATAAACTTTAAACACAACGTAATTTAATCATTATTTTTTAACAAAGTGGAAAAGTACAATTTTTTGAATTAGGTGTAATTTTGTGAAGTAAATTTTGAAAGGGTGTATTTTTGTAAATTTCTATAATGTTATCATCTTTGTATCTTAATTATCTCTTAATCTCTCGGTTTCATTATAACTATTGTTTAAATTTTTTCAAACATTTTCAAACAAGAAAACAAATATTCCTTTTTAACATATAATGTGTTCTCACCAACTAATTAGCTAAAAAAGACTAAAAAGTAAAATATGAAAGTTATAAAAAAAGTTGTATTCAAAATATATTACAATATTTATAATTGATCAATAATCGTGAGCTACTCATGAAGCACTTGAAGGTTGAGTCTTCAGAGTATGTAAAGGGCATCAAGGGGACCATTTGGAGAGAACACTAATTAAATATTATAAATTTTTTTTTTGATAAAAAAAAAAAAATGGGACAAACGAATACAATTTGGTAGAAAATGGGACAGAAACAGAGGATCGAACCGACAATAAAACGCAAAATTAAAACGGAAAATTAAAACGGTATTAAATATTATAATTAACCAAAAAATTATTAAAGATTTTAATATTTATTATTTTAAGTAAAAGTGGAGAGGCAGCAACTCGTCGATGCGCCATGTTTCTTCTTGAGGAACTAATTATCACATCTATTTCTTAAAAGCAAATATATTTAAATGGTAATCCAATGGTTTCTTAAATTTGTGGGTAATAATGTAAACATAAAGTGACTTTATTCCTTTAGATATAATATAATTATACTTTTAACTAGAGAAAGTTTACCAAAACTATTAATTTCGCCATGCATAATTGTGTGAGCTATGCTCGAATAGATACAACTTGTTTCTAGAAAGAAATAAGCAATATTTGGCTTGTTGAATATTTTAAAGCGAATTAAATTCTTGTTCAATATTAGTATAACATAAATCTTTAATGGTGAAAATTGTGTTTAGTATAGTTAAACAAAATATTATACAGTAAAATCTAGATATTAGATTGCTAGAAAAATTCTTAAGTTGATGATGAATGGTTGTCTGAGAAATCCTAGTGCCAAACATAATGAGTGTGACTTTTTATGGAATACAATAATTTGTTTATAAATTAGTAATGATCAAATTATGATATTTTGTTAATCTATAATGATACTAATATATAAATTTATTTAGTATATTTTAAAATAATTGAAAATTTTAAAATATTTGTGTACGGAATTATTAGTTTATCGATTATTAATTTATAAAAAATCTATTGTTTATTTATTCTTCGTTAGTAGCTTTTGCTTTTAGCCCAATTATCCAATTAGAGTGAGATTGTGAGTGTTTCTTGGCGTTACTTTGCAGCTTGTGTAAGCTCTCTAGCTTTGTTAGGACATAATTTAATAGCACTAATAATTATAGTAATAATTTATTAATAGCAAGATTAGATTACTGATATTTGGTGTTAGACTTAACGCCAATTGATGTAATAAAAAAAATGATGTAATAAAAAAAAAAAAAAAGACTTAACGCCAATTATCTTATTGTCATTAGTGACTCATAACATAAGTAATAAAAAGGATTAAAAACTCGAGAGTGTGAGAGGCTTCAAAAATTGAAAACTTTGTCGGGAACAAGTATCAAAATTTCCTTAAATGTTTATATGTTTGCTTATATGTTTATACTCCCTACGTTTCATTTTAATTGATGTTTTAACCTTTTACACGCAGATTAAGAAATCATTTAATTTTGTTATTTTCAATGTAAAAACATCATTTAATTTTTCACTTAATATAATTCAACCAATAGAAACACATTATTCATAAGCTAAATCATCGGAAAACACAAAATACCAATTAATTTTACATTGAAAATTGAAAACATCAACTAATTTGAAACAAAAAAATGTCTAAAACATCAACTATTATGAAACGGAGGGAGTATGTATCTTTCCTTAAATGTTTACATGTTTTTTCTATAGAGAAATGTTTACTAGTTTTTACTTTTCTCTATGTTTTATTTTGGTTGTAAAATGTAGTGACGTGTTGGAAGATCTTAATTACAAAGTTTTGCCTTAATTTATCCATAATTACATCCTTAACTTGGTTTGTAATTTTGTTATGGAATGTGGCTTAATTAATTTAAGATAAAAAATGTAATTCGTAATTTTAGAAGTCATAATTACAGTCTTTGGAAATACACTTATCATAAATCAATATATTTTAGAGAAATTCACAAAACTACACCCTTTCAACCCTCCCTTCACAAAACTACACATAATTCAATATTTTCACAAATTTACACCCTTTCAAAATTTTAAAAGCTTGATTTACTCTTTTAAAAATTACTAAAATTAAAATCTTTTCATTTGGGTTCGCTAATTAGTATTTAGGGTATAGTATTAAAGGGGTAGGATTGTGTGGGTATGGTTTATTTGAATTTAATTTTTGAATGTTTAGATGTAGTTTTGTGAAGTAATTTTAAAATGGTGTAGTTTTGTAAAATGTAATTCAAATGGTGTAGTTTTGTGATTCTCCTTATATTTTATTTTACAATTTTTTGCTTCAAGATTGTAAGCATTAAGGACAATAGGACATATCATGAAAAACTGACAAAACTACATGTTTTTACATTACTTAAAAAAATTATACTCCCTCCATCCCGTTATAATTGATGTTTTAGCCAAAAAAATTTGTTTCATATTAGATGATGTTTTCGGTTTTCAATGTAAAATTAATTGTTATTTTGTGTTTTTTTATTATTTAATTTATGCATAATGTTTTTCTATTGGTGGAATTATGTTTAAGTAAAATATTAAATGATGTTTTTACACCGACAACAAAAAAATTTAATGAATTTTCAATATGCGTGTAGAGACCTAAAACTTCAAGTAATTTGGGACAAAGGGAGTAAATATTTCGAAAGAATTTAAATATAAATATTTCGAATGATTAAAGTATCTCTTAAAAAATACTTTCAAATAATTATTTTCATTTTGGGTTCAATATTTATTAGTGATTAATTAGTTTTCAAGGACAATAATTATTTTCAAGATTTTATTTGGATTAATGTGTATTTATGAAAATAGCTTTAAGTGGGTGTATTTTTACAAAATATAATCCTAAATGTGTTTTTTCGTAATGGGCTTGAACTATTATTTGATTATCATACCACAAAATGCTTGCAAACAAAACTTGACATGCTGACCAATCAACCCCTTTAATCATATATGTGCTCGAAGAGGTAACTAATCGAAGTCAATTAAAGTTGTCCTAATTATTTGCTGATGTTATGAAGCATTATGAAATTAAATTGTTATACTTTTGAAACTCGAGTGGTAGAGATTACTTTTTT
The DNA here is from genome assembly GCA_963556525.1 of Cochlearia excelsa. Taxonomy (NCBI): domain Eukaryota; kingdom Viridiplantae; phylum Streptophyta; class Magnoliopsida; order Brassicales; family Brassicaceae; genus Cochlearia; species Cochlearia excelsa. Next base: position 44,693,382 of record OY748327.1, on the reverse strand, counting down.
TTGTATTTTATAATGTTTTCCTTTTTTGTTTGTAAGGTCTCTATTCTATTATATTTTTGTTAGCAATATTTTAAAGAAAACCAAAAAAGAACATAAAGACATATTTGATCATATGATCAAACATTAAGTACTAAACTCTTTCCATGTCCAAAATGTATTTTAAAAATCTCTAAAAATTAATACTAAACTCATCCAAGACATTATTTTTTCGAATACTATAATGTCTCTTTTGCTCATCTATGTCTTATTACACTCGCATGTACATCCAAAATTACATGCACAACCACATTGTTCAGGTTTGCATTGAGGAGGACAAAACTTGAGACAATCATTATCTTCTTGGCAAAGCTTATTAGTCTCCAAATAATTGCTTCCAAAATAATTAACTTCTTCTTTTTCAATCTCTCTAGCATTACCTAAATACAAACCTTCACATATACATACAACTAAACTTTAATACAAAACCAAAATATTATGTAACAAATTAACATTTTATTGTAGAAAAAAATATATATCACAAAGTGTTTTAAATTGCGAGGGTGGATAATATCATGCATAATAACCATGTGTAGTAAAATTATATTAAAGTGATTTTTTTTTGTAGAATCAGTTTAATTAAAAAACCAAACCAAAATATTATACAGCAAAGTAAAAATAATCGTAGAAAAAGCATATATTACAAAATGTTATGATTGTGAGGGAGAACAAGAAGAGAAGCTTGAGAGATGTTTTCTCCATTGATAATTGTAATCTTAAAATCTTTTCTTGTTTATATTTGATTGTATATTTGTACAAATTGTGAAGAGAGAGATGGGTAAGATTTTCTACTTTTATAAGATGACTTATAATGGCAAAAAATCTTTTATGTGAAGATTGTATACCAAGTTTACTACGATACTATTTGATTACATATTGTTTTAGTCCTTCTTCATATCTCCCAATTTGCTTTTGGAAATAATCTTTAAAATTGGTTGATTTTGTTTGTGTTGTTATCAAGTACAATGTATTAGTAATAGCAAGTGTATGGGTTATAAGATCAAATACAATCTATTAGTACTTAATTGCAGTTTTACAAAATGTTTTGTAGTGATTGTTAGTTTTAGTGAGTTTCTAAATGATTTGGATGAAATATAAAATTACCATTATCTGTTATTGAAATCCTCTACAATTTTACTTGAGTTATGTATTTTTATCCACTAAAACACTTTGAAATCACTACCATTTAAAATATGTTCGATAACAATGGACTTAAATATACGTGTTCAAAAATCACTATTCCAATAATAATGGATTTTAAACGAGTTTTTAGAATTTTGAGGTTGAACAACACATTATTTGAGATTAGGAAGGAATCGCGGATTTTTTATATTATTTTCTTTTGTTTTTCTTGATGATTTAAATAATTTTTATTTTCACAATTAATATTCTTAACTACCTAAATAATGTTAAATTAATTTTTTTCTGAATTCTCAGTTTTTGATATATTTTCACTAATCATAAATAGTTTGTATATTTTTTAGTTTTTTGTATTTTTTTGTTAGTTTTGTATCACGTGTTTTTTATTTTGTATTATGATTTTATTGACTTATATTGATATATTTTTCATATATTTGCTCATCCAAATGAGTGTCCTAATATATGTTTTATATTATTTGTTTATTTAGTGTCTTCTGTATTTTTGTATTTTTCCTTTATTTTGTTTTCATGTTTTCTAACTAATTTTATAAATTTTGTATATTTTTATTTTATTTGTTACTTATGTAATGTTTGTTTTAGATATATGGATTTAAAATACTTTTATTAGTTGAATGATTAAGGATACTATTAATTGCTTCCTAACTTAATATATCCTTCCCAATACGCAACAATCCATATAATACTCAAAATATGCATTGGACTCCAAGCAAATATCACTTTCTAATTTTAATGGGAGAATTACAAAACTACACCATTTGAATTACATTTCACAAAATTACACCTTTTAAAAATTTCTTCACAAAACTACACCTAAATTTTAAAAATTAAATCCAAATTAAGCCTACCCACTCAATCCTACCCCTTTAATACTATACCCTAAACATAATTAACGAACCCAAATGAAAATATTTTAATTTTGGTAATTTTTTAGAGCTTAATTAAACCATTTAAAATTATTTGAAAATGGTGTAAAAGTAGAAAAGATTGAAATGATGTAGCTTTGTAAATTTCTCAATTTTTATACATTGTTCATATTCACACTTCCACTTTATTTTGCTTCATACATAGTTTCACCGAAACATATTTACTCTAGGTTAAGCTTGTATATTATTATTTTTTATAACAAATTCTATTTTTTTCGAAATTCTTATATTCCACCTATTTCAAAATTAATTCTTAAAATACTAGATATAAAATAGAAACTTCCAAAATTCCTTTTATTATAATTAAGAAATTATTATAATTAAGAAATGAGGAATTCACAAAACTACACCCTTTGAATCCTCCCTTCACAAAACTACACTTAATTCAATATTTTCACATATTTACACTCTTTCAAAAATTTTAAAGCTTGATTTAGCCTTTAAAAATTTAACAAAATTAAAACATTTTCATTTGGGTTCGCTAATTAATGTTAAGGGTATAGTATTAAGGGGGTAGGATTGTGTGGGTAGGATTTATTTGAATTTATTTTTAGTGTTTAGGTGTAGTTTTGTGAAGTATTTTAGAAATAGTGTAGTTTTGTGAAATGTAATTCAAATGGTGTAGTTTTGTGATTCTTAGTTTTAAATGAAGGCTAAAAGGAATCATATATTGTAAATAATATTGTAAATAATATTGTAAATTAAGAGTCAAATACTTACGCGGCCATTTTTTTTTTTTTAATCTCTTTAAAAGATACTATAGCATTACATGCATGTGGGTCGAATAAAAGAATATAAAAAGTAACATTTTTTGGTAATAAAAAAAAGACTAACACTTATTATTATCTGTGAAATCTCTCATATGAATTAACATTTTAGCAAATGCTTTACCAAAAAAAACATTTTAGCAAACAGAAAAAAAAGAATCTCTTATATGTCGTTTCATCACAAATTAAGGCACAACTCAAACCGTGTTAATATATCCCTCAGGTTGAACTTTTTTTTTTGTTTTTTCATCGTAATCTAGTGTCTAAGTAGTTCTCTCCCAACTGAGAGCGGCGATGTTCGAACTCCTGGTTATGCGATTAGATGCAGTGGTGACTACCATTGGGCCACTTGCTCATCCGCCTCACGTTAAACTTAATTTTAATACATTTGATAAATGCGATTAATATAGTGTTTGCAAACAACAATTTAAATAAAAACATTAGCAAAATTGGTGAGCATAATTTTCCTCAATAAATAACTTTATCATAAAACTCAAGTTGTAATCAACCAAAGTGGCAAAAAACGTTTTGTTTACTTCATAGAATATTTTTTGTGTTACCACTTAAAAGCCAATATAAAAAATGTGTGTAATAAGTTAGTAACAACTAACATAAATACCAGTAGGTCCACAAAAAAGAATATTTAACAAGTATAAAGAGCCTAACTCTACTTCTCAACATTATATACTCAAAGTGTAAGTTAAAAGCAAACAATTTTACCACAAACTATTTTGCTTCTTTCTACATAGAGTTTAAATGAAACCATGGGTTCTAACACTTCTTATAGAGACCATAGATCCCAAGTTTCCGACTTTCGATCAAGAAAGTCGTGGAAACCTAGGTTTGTTCCTCAAGCCTCTCCTTATAAAGTTGAGGTTAGTTCCTTTATTGTGGAGATCAAGAACAAGAAACAATGGGAATCTTTGCTCATTGCTCACAAAGACAACAACAAGTTGGTAATTTAACAACTAATCTTGTTTTCTTCTTAATTAATGAAGATTTTATTATTATAGATACATAAATGATCTTTATTTATATTCTTACATTCTAATATTGCTAAAACATTAATATAATCTATTATACTAAAAAAAATTAGTATGTTAAAAACTCTAAGAGTAACCTTAAACATATTTTTCGTTTTAATTTATATATATTTATAATATTGAATAATGGACAAACCTTTGGAGTATATAGTTTTGGAAAAGAAAAATCATAAATTAAGAAATGAAAAATGTATTATTTGTTAAATCAATATCTCTCATTATTTTTGAATTACCATATGATGTAGTTGAAGATTAAAATCTCCAAAAAATATTTACCATATAATAAATTTTGAAAATATCATATAGTACACTCAATTCTTGTGTGGTTATATTTATATATAGATGGTGATTGAGTTCACTGCCAAATGGTGTGGACCATGTAAATCCCTTGAACCAAAAGTCGAAGAGTTAGCTTCTAAGTACACAAATGTTGAGTTCGTGAAGATTGATGTCGATGTCTTAATGGTAAGAAATAATTAACCAATATTTTTTCTCTCTCATCTTGAAATTTAAAAGAAAATATTTTTTATAAGAAATGTGTATGAAATGGGAAAGTGGCTTTGGTCTAGTGGCAGTCATATGTCCACTTGAAGCAGGTAGCACCACCCCACCCGGGATCGATTCCCCGCGCCTACGTTTTTGTAGGATTGGCTAATGGGCCGGCCATTTGTGGCCCAAACGTTGACAAACAAAATGTGTATGAAATTACCTAAAATACCATCTTTTAAGTTGTTAGGACAAAATGTTATCACAAGTTTGTAGACCTAAGAAATATCATACAATTTATAATAGTGTAAAACCTTCAAAATTAAATATTAAAACCTCAAATCTAAACCATATCGGCATATCCCCTTCAAAAGTAAACTATAAACACTATATAGGAAACACAAATATAAAATAATAATTTTCTAAAATGTTAAAACTTGTTATTTTTCATTATATTTTTTTGAAAAAAAACTTATTAATGATAAACTAGGACTAAAAAACTTGTGGTGTTATTTGAGGTCTAAAAACTTTTTTAGCGGTAAGGAATATATATAATTTTGTGTTGTTATGAGTTATAATTAAGTTTTTTTGTTTGAAATACAGAGTGTGTGGATGGAGTATAACCTTCATACTTTGCCTGCTATTATATTTATGAAGAAAGGCCAAGAAGTAGACAGAATTGTTGGTGTGAAGATTGATGAGTTAGAGAGAAAGCTCCATAAATACACTCAATATTTATTTTAAAAATAAATGGATTTTTAATTTGTTGCATGCCTAGAATAATTTACCAAAGTTCCAATATCTATCTACCATGTCTAACAAAGATTCAATAAAATAAAACATATATTGTAATGTAGAAGAATTTGAAAGTTTTATTTTCTACTCCCTCCGTCCCATTTTATTTGATGTTTAAAAATGTTGCACACATATTAATAAAACTATTTTTCCATAAAAATATTATTAACTATAACAAAATAGACCAATAGAAAAAACCCTTCAAAATACAACTGGTTAAGAGAATTACATACCTTTAATTTTTACATAGAAACTTGTAAAACATCAATTAAATTGGAATAAAAAAATCTATCTAAAACATCAACTATAATTGGAAGGAAGGAGTATGTGATAATTCATGACTAGTGATTTATATGGCTCTTCCTTAAAAACCATTAATGTAAGGTAGACAAAAATGCAAGAATCGATTATTGTCTCCATGTTAGAAAGTTAAGATATTATTTGTAGAGAAATCGACAAAAATGCACATTCGAATGTGAATACTATTTTACAAAAGTATATACATTTCAATTTTTAAATTATACATCTTTGGGGGTTAAATGATTAAAAAAAATTTTATTACAACAATGATTAAATTTTTTTTTAAAGTATTTTTTGAATTTAAAATTTTCATTTGAATTCAGTATACAACGTTTTAGTTGATGAAAATGAATATAAGAGACATGTAGAATCTTTAGGTGTTTAGTTGATGAATATGAATGTGAAGAAGTTCATGACTTCATGTGATATTAGGTTTCCTTCTATTAAATAATTTTTGAAAGCTTGCTATTAATGGGTAGGCACAATGACATAATTTTAAAAAGTGTCAAAAGTCTCATGATTGAATCAGACAAACATTATTAAAGAGAAATACCATAAACAAAAAAAGTCAGCTTTATTTAGTCGCAACGCATTAATTGTCATTTTATTTGAATTGATGATTTTGAAAAGGCACCAAATTAACGGTTGTATAATTGCTTCTTAGATATTTTTTTTATGATAAGAGCATTTTCATTCGTAAGATACTTTTAGTATATTTTATCAATATAATATTACTATTTTTTATTAGAGTTTAAGTTAAGAAACCAACTCTTAAATTTTAAATTTTACAGCCGTTGTTAAGATTTGTTTTTAGTACCTTACCATAAAATATTATATTTTTAACTTTTTAATATATAGTTTTTATTTGTTTTTCATTAATGGTTTTTTAAAAATATATAAGTTTACATATTATAAATATGTTATCTAGACTTATGTTGTAATGGAGACTTTGATAATTAATAAATAAGAGATTTTCTTTAAACCTTGTGTTGATTTGATTCAATTCATCTCACAAGAAGTCTTGTCTATATTTGATTAAATTCATCTTCACAAGATGCCTTGTTTAAGGATTTGATTAAATTCATCCTTAGGAGAAGCATTGATTAAAGATTCGATTAAATTCATCTTTGTTAGGTTGTCGGTCTTAAAGATTATTCGAATCTTTAGATTGAGCTAATTATCATGTTCCTTCCGCTACATCACAAATTATATATATAGCTGATATATGAACAATTTCACAATATTTCATATTAGTTTCTCTCTTATTTCCAAAACATGTTGTTTTAGGAGTTTTCACGCATATTAAGGAGTAATAAATTGTTTGTATTTTCAATATAATAACATTAAAAAGAAAGGGAGAATTATAAAACTACACCATTTGAATTACATTTCACAAAATTACACCATTTCAAAATTACTTCACAAAACTATACATAAACATTCAAAATTAAATCCAAATAAATCCTACTCACACAATCCTACCCCCTTAATACTATACCCTAAACACTAATTAGAGAACCCAAATGAAAATATTTAAATTTTCGTAATTTTTAAAGGGTAAATCAAGCTTTTAAAATTTTGAGAGGGTGTAAATTTGTGAAAATATTGAATTAGATGTAGTTTTGTGTAGGCAAGGGCAATCGAATACCCAACCGGGTTTCGGATTCACCCAATCGGGTTTCGGGTTTTTCGGTATAAGGCAACATGATCCCAATCGGTATATTTCAAAAAATTCGGTTCGGTTCGGAGCTATTCGGGTTCGGGTCGGTTTTGTACTTCAATCAAAGATCCGATTAATACCGAATTACTCTTCGGTTATCAACGGTTCGGTTAATTTTGTAACCGAAGTACTAAAAGAACCAAATAAGTACTAGAAATAACCGAACAAATGAAAAAATTTCGAGTATTTTTACCCAAAACCCGAAAAAATTACCCTTTTACCCGAAAAAGTACCTAAATACCCGAAATTTTTACAACATTATTAATTTTTTAAAATATATAATCTAAAAATTCAAGTGTTCGAGTATAAATAAATTTAATTTTAAGTTTTTACAAATAAATGCATTTAAGTTTAGGTAACAAATCTTAAAATTTTGGATATAAATGTATTTATAGTTTGATATTAGATATAATCATATATAGTATATGTAAAAATATATGTAATAACGGGTACCCATTTGGATATCGGGTTCGGTTCGGGTTTATCCGATAGCCACGGATCCTTGAATTTAGGATCCAATAGGGTAATATTGTATTACCCGTACCCGAACCGAACCGATTTTTTTGGATCGGTTTCGGTTCGGATTTTCGGGTTCGAGTATTTTGCCCAGCCCTAGTTTTGTGAATGAATGGTTGAAATGATGTAGTTTCGTGAATTTCTCAAAAAGAAATACATATATTCAATTTCAACCGATAAAACAATGTTTCCAAAATATAATCGGTTAAAAACATTAAATACTAATAAATTTTGCATGAAAAATTCAAAACATCATCTTTTGTGGAACAAAATTGTTCCTCTAAAACAACATAATTTTTGGAACGGATAAAATATTAAACATATATTAATTGTTTACCTATCATTTATGCATTTTTTTAGAATATGAGTACTTAGATAAACTCAAGCAATGATTCAAAGAATGATATAAGCATCCACTAATTAATTGAAAATAAAAATAAAAAAAGCATCCAACTTTAATCTTAACAATTTGTCTACAATAACTTGTCGTCGCTTTTTGACTTTTTTCTTTTTGCTTTCATATTCGCATTTGTATCATTCATGTGAACAAAGGCTGAATCGTCTTAATTTTATTAAAATTTAAAAATGGAAAATGATTCTCCAAAATATTTTTGAAGTTTGAGCTCATAAAGGGTTTTATTGGAATGATAAAGAAAGATTCAAAATGAAATAGCTTCAAAGAGCTTTGTTGTGTAAATAAATAAAATCAAAAGATAAAATTTAATTGTCCCCAATAGGCCAGAGCAAAAAACCCAAAATTTGAAGTCTAATCTGAAAAATACGGATCCAAAATTGAACAGAAAACTCACAAAATCCGAACAGATTTTCAATCTCACCATCCGAATTATCCGATCCGATCTGAAAACCAAACGATATCTCCGAAAATCGGAAATAAAATGTACGTCCACATATATGATTATTAATTATATAGTTAGTTATATTTGTATACAAAATAACTAAAAATACCCCAAATAATTTAAATATCAAAAAATTAGTTGACTACTTCTAAATTATATAGTTTGTGCAAAATTCAAACAAAATAAATTAAAATTATATTAATTTTTAAATTTTTAGTCGGTATCCAAACCGGATCCGATCCGAATATTCATATAATCCAAACGAATAATGAATTCATGCATCCGAACTATCCGAATCCAAAAATATCCTTACCGATCCGAAATCCGAACGCCCATCCCTAATCGCCAAGATCCAAATGATTCTTAGCTAATTAAAATAAATTTGGAGTTTAATTTTTAAAACTACCACATAAACTAAAATAGCTTAAAACTTCAAAATTTAATTCATTAACCTCAAAACTAAACTCTAATCTCTTTGAAACTAAATCTAAAACATTAAATAGTAAACACATATTTTAAAAATTGAATTTTAAAATGCTAAGACTTATAAATTCATTAAAAATCCCATTAATCCCAAGTTATTTTTACTTTAAATTTCACAACAGAAAATACAATAAACTAAAGAGACACTCTGCTCCAAGTTCCTAGTAATAACCTTCACGTGCCTCTTCTCCTTTCCTTCACAACACTACTCTCCACTTCTTGCAAACAAACAAAAACACAGATTCAGATCTCTTCCTTTTCCTCCTTTACATGTCTCAACCGCCGTCTCCTCCACGGTGGTTCTTCTCTCTCCTCCTCCTCCTCCACACTCTTCTCTCCTCCTCCTCCTCCTCCTTTCACTGTCCTCCTTTCACTTCATCTCCTCCCTACCCATTCTCAACCTCTCCTGGATCTAACCACCCTAACTTCCAAATCCAATGCGCGTCATCCCCACGCGCCACCGCCACAATCACAATCAAAAACTCAACTTTCTCTCTCCTCCGTTACAACCCTCTCTCCTCCTCCCTCACAATCTCCCCTCTCCAAAACCGGTCTAATCCATCACTAAACCGGTCTAATTGCTCATCTCTCCGGTTAACCAATTCCTTACCAAACCAAAACCGGTTTATAGATCTAACCGGTTCGCCTTTCGTTATCTCTGACTCGTCATGCTCTCGTCTCTCACTTCTCCGTCCTTGCTCTCCTTTGCTATTACCAAACTGTAGTCTCTGTCCTTGGGACTGTAAATTACTTAAAAACCCGGGTCGGATCTTATCCGGATGTGGGTCGACCCGGTTCGGATCTTTATCCGAGCAAGGCTGTCAAGGAGATCTTCTTGGTTACTTACAAGATCTTCTATCGAATTTCGGGTTCGAAATCGAATGGGATTTGTCGAAAGATCCTTATTTCGTTAAATGCGGCGAATGCCGCCGTCGTAGTAGTCGCGGCGAAAACGGTCGGTGCGGATTTGATCCGACCCGACCGGATAAACCGTTTGTTTGTTTTGAAGAGACTAGATCAGAGGCGAGAAGAGTCAGCCACGTCGCCGTGCTGGCTCTTGTGTTCGCTTCGACTTGTCTTCTGCTCGTTTTCTCTGTCGCGATCGCGGTTTTCCGATCGCGCAGAGTCGGGTATGTAGACGAGAGAGAAGATCCCGCGGCGGTTTTCCTGCGTCGGCACCGCTCCGCCGCTCTTTTGCCGCCGGTTTTCGCTTTCGAAGAGCTCGAATCCGCTACGAACAAATTCGATCCGAAGCGGAAAATCGGCGACGGCGGGTTCGGTTCCGTTTATTTAGGTCAGCTTGGCGGCAACGACGGACAGCTCCTGGCGGTGAAGTTCCTCCACCACCGTCACGGCGCCACCGCAGCCGCCACCGAGCATTGTAAAGCATTTTCGATGAAGTCTTTCTGCAACGAGATTTTGATTTTGTCGTCGATAAACCACCCGAACTTGGTGAAGCTCCACGGATATTGCTCCGACCCGAGAGGTTTGCTTCTCGTACACGATTACGTCACCAACGGCACGCTCGCCGACCATCTCCACGGAAAGAGATCGGCGATGACGTGGCGCGTTAGGCTAGATATAGCTTTACAAGTGGCATTAGCCATGGAGTATCTACATTTCGCGATTGTTCCGCAAGTTGTTCATAGAGACATAACCTCGTCGAACATCTTTGTAGAAAGAGACATGAGTATCAAAGTAGGCGACTTTGGTCTCTCTAGGCTCCTTGTGTTCTCCGAGTCGACACTGACATCGAATTCGTGTTCTGATTTCGTATGCACGGGCCCACAGGGTACACCTGGTTATCTGGACCCGGACTATCACCGCTCTTTCCGGCTAACGGAAAAGAGCGATGTGTATAGCTACGGCGTCGTTTTGATGGAGCTTATGACGGGGATGAAAGCCGTTGACCGACGGCGCGAAAAGAGAGACATGGCTTTGGCTGATATGTTTGTCTCTAAGCTACAAATGGGTCTATTGGATCAAGTGATTGACCCGTTGCTCGGTGATGACGTGGCGGTGGATGTCGCGGCGGTTTCTGAGTTGGCGTTTAGGTGTGTTGCGGTTGATAAGGATGATCGTCCGGATGCTAAAGAGATCGTTGGTGAGCTTAGGAGGATTATGAGCCATACACGTGTTGTGGTAGATGACGTGGCAAAAGGATAAGCGTTGGATTAGATTTTATGATGATGTAATGTTAATGTAAGTGAAGAGTTTGACTTGTCGTCACATGTGTGTGTGATGTAATCTTAGTAGACTTAAAAGTTTGTATTTATGTTTTTTTTTATTTTGTAAAGTGTTAAAATAGAGATCTACAAAAAATGATTTTGTTGCTCCCGTGACTATTAAAAACATTAGCTTATACAAAAAGTGGTTGCTAACATTAGCTTATACATAAACCCAAAAAAACATTAGCTTATACTATACGATGTGTACCAAGAGAGAAATATTCATAATAAAATCTAAAAAAATATAGTGTTAATAAAATATATGGCGATAGATAACTCTCAAATTAGAATAATGCAGAGCAAGAAGGTGAAGGTGTGGTCACCTCAAGTTTCTTGGTTAAAATGCAATATAGGGACAAAGTAGGACAAGAATGCAAGAAAAGCAGGCGCATCGTGGGTTTTGGGAGACAATATAGGGGTTGTGTTGCTGCATAGTCGAAGGGCTTTTAGCGGTATTTTCTCTAAGCTTGAGGCTCGATAGGTGATTATAAAATGGGTTATGGAAAGTATGTTAAGCCATAGAATTGAAAAAATGGTTTTTGAAGGAGAAGCAGGTGGTTTAGTCTAAGCCATTAACAGACCAAAAGCATGACATAACTTCAGGTACTATACTGTGAGTTTGTCTATAATCTTAAACAAGTTTCTTGAATGAGAAGTGAATTTTGTTGAAAGGAGATGCAATAGAGGGGTTTCTCTAATAGCTGTAAGTATCATAAGAAATGGTAATTGAGCTTCTTATGTGGCTCGTGGTCATCCAAGTTGGTTGAATCTTTTATTTTCCGAAGAAATGGTTTGATTTTTTGGTCTTAGTATGATCCTTTATAACGAGGTTGTACATCCTTTTATTTTGTTATTGTTTTGTTGGGTAATCTTTTGGGTTTTTTATGGCTTTAGTGACCAGAGGTGTTTTGTCAGTCTCTATTGTGGACATTCAGGGTTTTGCTATAGTATAGGTTGGGTGTAAATTACTTTTGTTTCGTGGATTACTTTTGTATTTTTTTAAATTAAATTATGATATGATTTTGCCAATTGATTGTACTTTTATTTAATTAAATTAAATTATGAATAATATAAATTAAATACAAAAAAAACCATAACATCTCAAGTAAACTTTTACAGGTACCCGCGGGTTGACCTATATCTAACAGGTTCTTCACATGTATACCCACGAAATACCTAAAACCCATACGGGTTTTTTCTCACATGCCTATCAATTAGTTTTTTGACACTAATTGTTAGTTCTTTCATCGCATAACAATTCCCATGAACACAATAATGCTAATATTTTTTTTTTATTAAACCAGGAGGTTTCGGGCCGAAGCTCATAATCCCCCTAGGCCCGCGATCAGCCTTTGATAATACCAATTAATGGCGTAAATCATCGCTCCCAACGCGGTTCGAACTCAAAAGCACAACATCACCAACGACTGCGCTTAACCGACCGAGACAACTCGTGGTTGGTATAATGCTAATATTTGGGTGAGAGAATCTTCTTTTTCAAGTTGGATGACATCACCTAATATAAATAATTATATCACTAAAAAAGCTATATAATTACTTAGCAATTGAGATATATGTTTAGTTATATATGGAAAGTAAATAGAGGGAAAATTTGGGAAAATCAAGCATGAAACACCGTTAAAAAATAAATTTATAGGCAAAATTTGGTTTTTAGGAAAAAAACATTTTTTACCATTATACTCTTGTTTTTTTGTAACATAAATGTTATCGAGATATTTTAATTTGTTATCGCAAACATTTTGTTTTGATTTCACTCAAATAACCAATGAAAAATATATTAAGTTATCGTGCTAATATTTTAGTTATTTGATTATAGTTATAATTATTACAAATATTTATATTTTTTATCGTGGTAACTTAATTGAAATCGACTAACTTATATATTATTATTAAAATTATTTGATAAACATTCACTTATCTTATGAAACTATAGTTATATAGCTTGAATTAGTTAATTTATAGATTATAATATTTAGTTATCATGATAAATTTATTGTTCACAGTTAATTTATATTGTTATTATTTTATACGTTTTTAATCAAATTGTTATTCATACAACATATCTAACAAAAAATATATCATTGATAATATCACTATTACAATAGGACAAATAAGTGATACAATATTAGTAAAGGTGAAGAGAAAAAAGAGAAAAAAAGAAAGGAGAGAAGAGAGAGAAACTAGGGAAAAGGAAAATAATAATAAATACATAAACTTTTAATTATATAAAAGTATATATTATTTTTTTTAAAGTAAGATAAATTTTAGGGTCTAATTTTAAATTTAAATGTATTTATCATATTTATTGACTTTAACATATAATTTGAATAAAGATCATGATCTTCACATATTTTAGTTTACGTAACGGGTCACTAAAGATCACTAAACGAATTTCAAATAACAAATGATAATTATTATGAATTTAAATCAAATTCATTTTCTATGTAATATATATATATATATATATATGTAATTTTGTGTAGGGTCGAAAAATATCATTCATAATTGTAAGATATAACCAAATTATAGTCATAATATTAAACATACATAATTATGATTTCAAAAGTTATTTTCAGTATACATAAATAAAAATTTCAATTAAATTGTATCAAACTAATATGTTGATAAACATTACACCGCACGAGTTCGAACCTAGTTTAATAATAAATGACATTCTAGGAAATTTATATTTTTCATAAAGACATCATTAAATATAATAATACCCATCAGTGATTTACACAAAGAAACACTTTTTAACACTTGTATATCAAGGTAGAACATTTTTGTGATATAATACACTTTTCACATTTTTAAAAATACAATTTTACTTGTACACATGGATACAATTTTATCCTTTGTGTACATATATAAAGTTGTGTACACAAAATGGTGGATACGTTTTATATGGACATACTTTTTGTACAATTTCGTAAATGTTTATCAATTTATTGTAAAATATATTACTTCAATAATTGTTTTGTTTTATCATATTTCTACTTACATAAAATAATTTATATTTAGTATTTACACTCCAAATTAAAATATGTTTTGTGTAATTTTCTTTATAAATGTGAATGAAATATGTGGACATTAATAAGTGGAAGAGAAAATTACTTCAAAATACACTTTTTGACACACAAATTACACCCTAGAGCAATTTTTGACATATATGCATTTTTGTTGTAAAAGACTAAAATACTCGTCATTTCATTTTTCTACATAAATTTCACAATTTGCTTTTTTCTCATTTTCTTGTTTTGCATTCTAATATAAATTTCTAGAGTAACATAACATAATTTATTTTCGTGTGTTGATTTATAAAATTTTAATATCTATATTTTGATATCCACTTTTATATATTTACGAATGAATAAATTTTTGTGGACAACTAATCTTTATCTAATTTTTTATATATGTCCACATAGAATTGTATAAATGTTCAAAATACAATTGACGAGTATAAATATTATTCAAATAAGTTACATGGTTTTGAATCTTCTTGTACTAATTAGAGTCTTTATTGACAATTAATCTTAATATCTTGTGAAAATAGAGTTGATTTGCTATCTTAATTTTAAGAGGATAATTTAGTTAATACTATTAAATAAAATTATTAACATAGTAACACTAATACATGCCTTTTAAATTAGAAATTGATTGGAAAACCAACACATCATGGTGAAATGCCCATAAATACCAACAAATATACTTTTTCAAAAATTGATATTTATTTCATTAAAAAGTTTTCTTGAAAAAATCATCTTTTCAAATATATAAGAGAAATATAGCTGATAATTGTAAAAGCACTCACTAATATAAAAGTTAATCCCTCATAAGCCATATTTGACTCCCTCTCTCTTCTACAATGGAAAGCAAAAAATTGGTGGTATTTGTGGTGATAATGATGACTATTATAAACCAAATTAAGGCTGAATCAAAGAGTTTAAATAGAAATATTGTAGAATGTATCCCTTTCTGCTTGGAATTATGTTTTGCTTCTCCATTTATACGAAATAAAATCGTTTGTCCTGCAAAATGTATTAAACAATGTTCAGAATCACCACCTTTTGAAAAAATATCCAACAAAAATGACCAAATGGAGTTTTTATGTGAAATTGGGTGTGTTACTCTTCATTGTGTTTCTGCTGATGATCAAAGTAAGTTTTATGCATAAATCTTAATGTCCATAAAACATTGTAATTCTTATTATAGTTACACTTTTGAGATGTTAATTATGTTTATATATAATATTAATATCATATACAATGAATGTATGACTCTTTGTGAAATCTTTGTTGTTTTTTGTTGTTATGAACAGATAAGGCGATAGGTGTGGAAAAGAGTATGACCTGTGTGAATTCTTGTTCCAATATGTGTAACAAAAGAAATAATTAAAAGAAAAAAAAAACTAATTAAAAGCTATATATATTTTGTGTAATAATATTTGATAAATTGGTAAAGATAATATAAACCATTGATTTGTTTCCATTGAATACTTAACTCTAATAAGTACTTAATACTTGATTGAATACTTACATAAACCGCATGTAAATCTAAAGCTGTCAAATGGGTTGTCCGCGTCTATTTTGATCCGTCCAAAATTGATCATTTCAATTGTGGACAATTTATGACCGTGTCTACTAACGACCAAACCCACTAACGACCATGTCCAAATGGGCTGTCCATTGGACAAAATGCATCCAAATTTCATAAAATGCATTAGTCATTATTTACCTAAAAGTGTTTCATATCGATATAATTCAAACTTAACATGTGAAAACCAAAAACATGAACATTCACTTAGATTTTTTGAATCCAAACACAAAAGTACCAAATCTAAACACAAATAACAAATATGTTAGCGAATCTATGAAATATGAAAGTGCGTGGATCCTCATGTTGTGTGAAAAATATGATTCGTGTATATTCAAAGCATAAGTTAATCTAGCAAGTAAAATTATGTAATGGAGAGACAAGTTAAATACTTAAAGCAACGTAATCGAAAACGTATGACATCACTCAAATCAAAAATAACAAGATCCAAATCGAAACAAAAGAGAAGAGGAGAGAGAAAGAGAGATCATACCTTGACATGAGAGAGATCGTAGCCTATGGTCGGAAAAATAGAACATTTTGTCTCAAAACAGAAGATGGAAGATGATACAAGAGAGAAACAAAACATGAGAAATATGATGTTCCCAAATCGATTTAACCTAGAATTTATGTGGCCCATTTTGTCCTTCTTGTTCAACTTGTCCGCTCGTTTGGACAAAATGCGTCCATGACCATTTTAGCTCGTTCAAATATGGGCTTGTCCATAACCGGTCCATATTGTGTTAGACCGACCATGGACGTCTGCCCATTTTGAAAGCCATATATAAATCTTAGTCTGAGTTAATTTTCATAAATAAATACACGTAAACACTAAATATTTAAACAATAATTTAATCAATGATGTTTATAAATAATTCATTCTAACCATATTTTCGATTTCACCAAAATGGCTATTTCACATTTTAATACGGTTGGCTACTTGGCTTCACATAAAATGAATGTATATGCATTCGATTATCACTGTATTCAGTCAAGTAAATTATAAGAACTTGTATTTGCGGGGCGTGAACTATCTATACTATTAAAAAAGAAGACAAAACGTCTATGTGTCGCGACGTGATAGCTTTTAGGATATTTTTTATTTTTTTGTATTTTAGTCCTTATATTTTTGAATAATTTTTGTTCGGCGAATTCTATAAATTATATTTTAGGCCCAACGAATTCATACCCACATATAAAACTTTTAAGAATTAAATTTCTCCCACATTGAAAACAATAAGAAACAAAATAAGAAATATTCTAATATAAATAAGACTTTATCACATACAAAATCATTAAAACGGACATTCGTCTAATGGGCTTGCAAATTTCGATAAATGGATTGCTCATTCATTTACCGGGGTATGCATAATGCGGGCTTTTTTCTTAGAATAAGCTTGCAAAGTTTGATTAGTTATTTCCGACGTGAGAGCTTTTAGGATATTTTTTATTTTTTTGTATTTTAGTCCTAATATTTTTGAATAATTTTTGTTCGGCGAATTCTATAAATTATATTTATGGCCCAACGAATTCATACCCACATATAAAACTTTTAAGAATTAAATTTCTCCTACATTGAAAACAATAAGAAATAAAATAAGAAATCTTCTAATATAAATAAGACTTTATCACATACAAAATCATTAAAACGGACATTCGTCTAATGGGCTTGCGAATTTCGATAAATGGATTGCTCATTCATTTACCGTGGTATGCATAATGCGGGCCTTTTTCTTAGAATAAGCTTGCAAAGTTTGATTAGTTATTTCGGCTTTCGATAATGGTCTTTCATAGATGCATGCCTCATAAATTGCCAACGGGTATCGGGAACTTTGATTAGTGGATTGGAGCATGGACATTCGGTTTTCAGGTCAGGCTCATTCGAGTTCGGGTTTTTTGGGTGAAAGGATATATGATCAGTTCGGGTTATTTACAAATACAGTTATGTTCGGTTCGAATCTATTCGGGTTCAAGTCGAGTTTCGTATATCTAACAAAACCTAACCTGGAACCAAATATTATTCGGTTCAGGTTTTTTGATTGTTTGGTTCGAATTTTCAGGTTTTACATAATTTTGGTAAGAATTTTCGATTTTATTTCGGGTAATTCGGGTTCGGTTCGGGTTTTGGTTCCGCTTATTCATATAACCCACAAAAAAATTGAAATAGCCTAATAAAATCCAAATTACCTTATCAAAACTATATACATGTGTATATCTTCGGGTCTATTCGAGTACAATTCGAGCATCAGGTCGGTTCGGGTTAGAACGGAAACCCGAGTTAGAATATATTAAAACCCGATAGGATAATATGAGAACCGAAACCGGATCAAACCGGATTTTTCAGATCGATTCGGTTTCGGGTTTCGGATCTCGGGTTAAATTTTCAGTCATAAATTGATAAATTCATGGTCTTCCATAATATAACTTAATATTATTTATGAATATCATGTCCCGCGACATGTCCCGCGCAAGGCGCGGGGTACTTACCTAGTAAATATATATATATACATATTAATTTCTTATTTTCATTATTTCTTTTTTTGATTCTTGTTTTTTTCAACAAAATTTAATGGTTCTTTTTCATTTATTGAGAAGAGTGGTCATTTTTACCCATATTTTCAAAGCCGACGGTTTAAAAATCCACAATAAAAAATAAGGAAAATTACAAAACTACATTTTTTATTGCATTTCACAAAACTATACCATTTTAAAATTAATTTTCAAAACTACACCTAAACACTCAAATTAAATCTAAATAAACCTCACCTATACAATCTTACCCTTTAAAACTATACCCTAAAAACTAATTAACTAACCCAAATAAATTTTTTTTAATTTTGGTAACTTTTTAAAGGGTAAATCAACCATTTAAAATTTTGAAAATGTGTAAATATGTAAAAATATTAAATTAAGTGTAGTTTTGTGAATGAAGGGTGGGTTGAAAGAGTGTAGTTTTGTGAATTCAAAAATAATGTTTTTAAGAAAGTTGAGAGTTTTTTTACCTATTTCTTTTGAAGAGAGATAAGATTTTTATCTTTTATTTTAAAAAGGTGCTTTGATTGTTATTGAACTTAAAATACTAACATAACAACACTAATAAATGCCTTTTAAATTGAAAATTGCTTGGAAAACCACATACAAATTTATTTTTTTCAAAAGTTATTAACTTTTTCTTTAAGTTTTATATTTTTTTATCTTTACCAATATATAAGAGAATTACTAGGTAAGTACCCCGCGCCTTGCGCGGACAGAATATTCATAAATAATATTAAGTTATAGTATTATGAAAGACCATAAATTGATCAATTTAGGGCTGAACATTTAACCCGAGATCCGAAACCCGAAACCGAATCGACCTGAAAATCCGGTTTGGTCCGGTTTCAGTACTCATATTATTTTATTGGGTTTTAATATTTTCTAACTCAGGTTTCAGTTCTAACCCGACCGACCTGAGACCCGAATTGTACTCGAATAGATCTGAAGATACACACATGTATATAGTTTTGATAAGGTAGTTTGGATTTTAGTATGCTATTTTAATTTTTTGTGGGTTATATAAATAAGCCGAACCAAAACTCTTACCGAATCCGAATTACCCGAAATAAGATCCGAAATTATTACCAAAAATATGTAAAACCTAAAAATTCGAACAAAAAAATCAAAAAACCCGAACCGAATAATATTTGGTTCCAGGTTTGGTTTTGTTAAATATATGAAACTCAACCTAAACCGAATAAATTCGAACCGAACATAACTGTATTTGTAAATAACCCAAACGGATCATATATCCTTTAACCCAAAAAACCCGAACTCGAATGAGTCCGGCCTAAAAACCGAATGCCCAGGCTCCAATCTACTAATCAAAGTTTCCAATACCCGTTGGCAGTTTATGAGACATGCATCTATGAAAGACCGTTATCGAAAGCCGAAATAACTATTCAAACTTTGCAAGCCTTTTCAAAGAAAAAGACTTGCATTATGCATGAAGACACAGTCCATTTACCGAAATTCGCAGACCCATTACACGAAGGCTCGCTTTAATAACTTTGTATGTGATAAATTTTTATTTATATTAGAAGATTTCTTATTTTGTTTCTTATTGTTTTCAATGTGGGAGAAATTTAATTCTTAAAAGTTTTTTACGTGGGCATGAATTCGTTGGGCCTGAAATATAATTATAGAATTTGCCGAACAAAAACTATTCAAAAATATAAGGACTAAAACACAAAAAATAAAAAATATCCCAAAATCTCTCACGTCGCGACAGATATGTCTTCTCTTTTAATAATATAGATAGGTGATATTTAAAAAAGCACTAACTAACGACTAATATACATATAAATCGGCCATAATCCATGATTCCATGTAAGCAAAAGAACAAGTCAAGATATCAACATATCTCCACTTCCTTATCATCTCCTACCATATATGCTTCTAGTTTAGCTTCTCTCTTTTGTATATATAAGCAACCCTCTCTAACATTTATTATCAAACCAAAACATGTTTCTTGTTCTACTTGTCAGAAGTTTCACTAACATGTCTGTAATAACAAAAGAAAAATTGGTGAAACTTCCGACAAGCAGAACACATACATGTTTCGGTTCGAGCTAGAGAAGCATTGAAGGTTATGATTTATGTTCTGTTTATAATTCTTATTTAGTTCCACATTTGGGATATTAATTATGTTTAATATCAGATACAATAGTTTTACAAATACCATTAAAAAGTTTTTTTCTCATAAATACCACAAAACTAAATTTTCAAAATTACACCCAAAACCTTCAAAAAACTATACCCTAACCCTTCAAAACTATACCCTAAACACTATATAGCGAACCCAAATGAAAAAAATTAAAATCTAAAAGTGTTAAAACTCGTTTTTTGTATTTGTGGTATTTTGTAAACTACTACTATTTGATGGTATTTTTTGTTATAAAAAACATTTTAATGATATTTTTGTTATAAAAAACTTTGTAACGGTATTTTCAAAACAAAAACTTATTTTGATGGTATTCTAAGGAATTTCTCTAATAATTATGTTTAATATCAGATACAATAGTATGACTCTTTCTCTTTGTAATATCTTTGTGGGTTTTTGCTGTAATGTGTTATGAACAGATAAGGGGTTAGGTGCGAAAAAGTGTATGTCATGTGTGAATTCTTGTTCTGATGTGTATTAAAAATAACTAATTAAAAGAAAAAAGAACTAATTAAGAGCTATATATATTTTGTTCAATAACATTTGATATTTTACACACTCTCAAGCATAAGAGTATAGATGAAAATCATTAACAAACCGAAAAAAGTGTTTCGATCTTCAGAACCGTGAATTGCTTTGCGGTCTTCCATTCGATACACCGAGCATCGGTACGGTCTGTTTCTTCTTGACGTATATCGCGGTTACGCTGATCAAAAACATTCCTAGCATAATCGCCTGTCGATTTATTCAACAATGATGTTAAATATTCGCTCAAAATTGCTATAAAGGGTCTTATGTATTTGAGAAATTCTTTAAAAAACCCACCAAAACATATCATTATAAGTTTTTTAGTCCAGAAATTGCTATTGTGGCCAAAATACCACAGCTACCGAAAAAAAAAACAAATTGTGACACACTAAATTTTGCTTTTTTATAATTTGGTTCAATAATCAATGTTTTGAAAGGGGCATGGTTTATTTTTGAAAAGGGCAAGGTTTAGTTTTGATAAATTTAAGTATTGTGATACTTTTGACCAAAAAACTTTGAAGTGGTATTTCGGCCAAATATATCATAAATATGATAAACAAATTTTAACACTTTTGTTTTTTTTCCATTTAGATTCAATATTGGTATTTACAATTATTTTGAAAGGGTAAGCTTTAGTTTTAAAGATTCAAGATTTTTAATTTTGAACGTTTGTAGTTAATTTAAGTTTAAAGATGTTTGTAGTGGTAATTTTGGCCAAAAATCTTTTGGTTCTAAAAAACTTAAAAAATGATATTTTTAAGAATTTCCCTTTTGTTTTTTCTTCAAGAAGTGTTTTTGTTTGTGTTACCTCAAAACCAAGTACCGATAACTTCTCTTCATCCGCGGATGGAACACAACTTCTGTAAGTTTTGTAAGACTGAGACTTCTTCGTTTTCGACGACGGTGTAGAATCATCAGCAAGAAGATTCCTCGGTTTGTCGGATGCGACAACAACTTCTTCTTCTTCTTCTGGTTCATCGTCATTGTCATTGTTGGCATTAGATTGATTATTTTGTGTTTCTTCTTTTGTGTCTTTCATCTTCTTTTGTGAAGCTTCTACTCTCACTTCTTTACATTTAAAAGGAATGCGATATCCGGTTTCGCTGCAACGATACTTCTCTTTTCTCTAACACAAACACACACACAAAGATCCTATGTCAAGACCATAGAAAAAATCACACAATAGCCTTCACAAGAAACCAAACTATAAAGCTTCACAAGAAACTAAACTATAAGGATTTCACAAGAAACTAAACTATAAAGCTTCACAAGAAACCATACCATAGGCTTCACACGAAACAAAACTATAATGCTTTCACAAGAAACTATACTATAAAGCTTCACAAGAAACCACACAATAGGCTTCACACGAAACAAAACTATAAGGCTTTCACAAGAAACTAAACTATAAGGCTTTCACAAGAAACTAACCTATAAAGCTTCACAAGAAACCATACAATAGGCTTCACACGAAACAAAACTATAAGGCTTTCACAAGAAACTAAACTATAAGGCTTTCACAAGAAACTAAACTATAAGGCTTTCACAAGAAACTAACCTATAAAGCTTCACAAGAAACCATACAATAGGCTTCACACGAAACAAAACTATAAGGCTTTCACAAGAAACTAAACTATAAGGCTTTCACAAGAAACTAACCTATAAAGCTTCACAAGAAACCATACAATAGGCTTCACACGAAACAAAACTATAAGGCTTTCACAAGAAACTAAACTATAAGGCTTTCACAAGAAACTAAACTATAAGGCTAACACAAGAAACTAAACTATAAAGCTTCACAAGAAACCATACAATAGGCTTCACATGAAACAAAACTATAATGCTTTCACAAGAAACTAAACTATAAGGCTTTCACAAGAAACTATACTATAAGGCTTTCACAAGAAACTAAACTATAAGGCTATCACAAGAAACTAAACTATAAAGCTTCACAAGAAACCATACAATAGGCTTCACATGAAACAAAACTATAATGCTTTCACAAGAAACTAAACTATAAGGCTTTCACAAGAAACTATACTATAAGGCTTTCACAAGAAACTAAACTATAAGGCTTTCACAAGAAACTAACCTATAAAGCTTCACAAGAAACCATACAATAGGCTTCACACGAAACAAAACTATAAGGCTTTCACAAGAAACTAAACTATAAGGCTATCACAAGAAACTAAACTATAAAGCTTCACAAGAAACCATACAATAGGCTTCACATGAAACAAAACTATAATGCTTTCACAAGAAACTAAACTATAAGGCTTTCACAAGAAACTATACTATAAGGCTAAACAAGAAACTATAAGGCTAAACAAGAAACTATACTATAAGGCTTAACAAAAAAACAAACTATAAGGCTTAACAAGAAACTATACTATAAGGCTTAACAAGGAACTATACTAGACCATCTCCATCAAGGATTTTTTAAGGTTTCTTAAGAGTTTCTTAACATAAAAAGAAAATGAAAAAGAAAATGAAATTAGAGATAGTTTCTTAAAATTAGAGAAAAATGGTGAAAATCTCTTAGCTAAATACTTTTAAGAAACTCAAAAATATAATAAGAATAAATAATATTATTATTATAATTAAGAAACTCTTGATAAAAAGATACCACTAAACCATAACATAGGCCATTTATGAAAGCAAAACATGATGCCAAAGAAGAAGACTATAAATGCTTATAGATAACTAGTTAAGCTACTTCGTCACTCTTCTTTTCGCAATCGCTAGAGATATAATGTTGTTCGTTTTAGAGTCGCTATAACCAACTATTCGACTGCTAATCGAACAAGACTTTCTTAACAACTACTAGATCATACACAACAAATCATTATCATATATTATACGATTTTTCACAAATCACAACAAATCATTACCATATATTATACGATTTTTCGATAAAATATAGAGAAATTCTTTAGAATACCACCAAAATAAGTTTTTGTAACAAAAATACCATTAAAATATTTTTTATATCAAAAATACAATCAAAAAGTAGTGGTTTACAAAAATACTACAAATACAAAAAACGAGTTTTAACACTTTTAGATTTTAATTTTTTCATTTGGGTTCGCTATATAGTGTTTAAGTTTTTGAAGACGGTAGGGTATAGTTTTGAAGGTTTTGGGTGTAATTTTGAAAATTTAATATTTGTGGTATTTACGAAAAAAAAACTTTTTAATGGTATTTGTAAAACTTTCGAAAATGTGTGATAATTATGTTTAAAAAATTTTATTCAGAATTGCCCTGAAATATATGGTAATTAATTTAAATTTTAAATAAAAAAACCTTTTCAGAGGAAGAACAAGAAACACAAGGACCAGAAGGAGAGCAATCAAAAGTAACATTGCTTCCTCTCTGTTTCTCTTTGTAACTTAGAAGATTTCTACGCCCAATAACGCTTCGTATCTCTTCTTCTTCGTATTCTCTGTATAGATTCAAATTTCAAAAAAAAAAAATGTTAAAAAATCAAAATCGAGATCTAAGTATGTTTAAAAAAAATCGAAATTACGAAACTGATTATGTGATGTGTAGACGAAGGAAGAGGAAGAAATCGAGACTATGTAGATGAAGAAGATGATTAATAATAATATTAATTGTGATGAAGAAACCATTTTTCGCTTTGCTTCGTCGTCTTCTTCGTAGAGAGAGAAAGAATGAGGAAAGTAATAAATCTTTGTTAGAAAAGAAATTGGGGGAGAAAAAGTATTTGCATAAATGTATTTATATTTTGGGTTATTTATGAAATCAGCGTTTCAATTAAGATAATTAATCAAATTGAACCCCACAAGATCTTCTTGTATGTCCAAAATATTATAATCTATATTATTATTTTTTGTATTGACAAAAAAAAAAAAAATTAAATTTTTTTCAAAAAAACTCACTTAAATACCTATAATGACCTCATGTGAATTTTTTTTTTTTAATTTCTAAATTACCGTTAAAGTTATTAATATTTTAAATAAATTTGGGTAACTCTGATAGTTTGGTTAAGTTTTACAAATTTATGTTCGATTCCGAGTTTTCGGATAGTAAATTTGTCAACATGTTCGAGTTACTTATTTTTTTAGTATGGGTGATTATTTCACCTAGGTTTCAATACGTTAATTTGCATCCGAATATTTTGTCACCCCTTATAATATAAAATAATTTGAAATAACTGAGCTTACAAATTATGTTAAAAATTTTCCTATATAGAATATGTATTTCAAAATATTATATAGTAACAACAAATTTTTAAAACAAAACTTGAAGTTTTCGTCGGAACTTTGTGTTTCGAAATTCTTAATCTCCCTCCTTTTAAAGGGTTTGATCATCCTTTCCCTTTGCCTCCGCCTTTGGAGATTCCACCGTTTTTCAAAAAATCTTGTCCTCCTTTTAGTCCTCCCGAGCAAGATCCACCTACGGTTTACGAGCCACCACCTACCTCGGTTTACGAGTCATCACCAAAAGTGAAACTTCCATCCCCTACCCCGGTTTACGAGCCACCACCAAAAGTGGAACTTCCACCGTCTACCCCGATTTACGAGACACCACCAAAAGTGGAACTTCCACCGTCTACCCCGGTTTACGAGCCACCACCAAAAGTGGAACTTACACCATCTACCCCGGTTTACAAGCCACCACCAAAAGTGGAACTTCCACCACCTACCCCGGTTTACGAGCCACTTCCAAAAGTGGAACTTCCACCACTTACCTCGGTTTACGAGCCACCTCCAAAAGTGGAATTTCCACCACCTACCCCGGTTTACGAGCCACCTCCAAAGTGGAACTTCCACTACCTACCCCGGTTTACGAGCCACCTCCAAAAGTGGAACTTCCACTACCTACCCCGGTTTACGAGACACCTCCAAAAGTAGAACTTCCACCACCTACCCCGGTTCATAAACCACCTCGTAAGGTTGTGATTCCACCTCCCGAAAAACCTTGTCCACCTAAGCCACTAAAGATAGAGCCTTTTAATTATTCTTATGATATTCTTATGATATTGTGTTTCTTTTAAAGTTTAACGTAAAGCCTTTTAATTATTCTTATGATATTGATGTTTAATATGAAACATACACCATGATTAAGTTTGGTTACTAGATCTTTGCATGCGTGTTTCTTGCATCTTGCATGATGTAGAGTTTGATTGGTGGAATATAAATAGATTGGAATATATAAGAGTTGGGGTATGTGTGGAGCCCTAGGCAAATCTCAAAGAAATATCATTATATATAAAACTAAATATAAACAAAACAAATAGTATAAAATTGAATTCTAGAGAACCCAAAAATCAAAATCTATGACATTATCAATTAGTGAAGCTAATTATACAAATAATTTATGTAATATATATATATATATATATATAAAACTAATCACAACTCTAATTTCAACTTTTTCGTTGATTATTTTTTCTTATTTGATACATGTAGCTCTAGCCAATTTCAACCATGATCACATCAAAGATAACAATAAGTGATGCATTAAAATACCTCATTAGCGTGATGAATAAACTTAAAGATGAGCCTTATACATATAATACATTTCTTGAGGTCATGAAGACTTTGGGAACAAAGAGGTGTGTTTTGAGTGTGTTTTTTTCCGTTGTTTTTCTTTCCTATTATATTACAAAAACGTTGGACGTAGTCGCAATCCAACTAGGAAGAGAAAAACCTATAACTTGGAATTCCCTATTCCTGCCACGTGCACTTCGTGT
Organism: Cochlearia excelsa; assembly: GCA_963556525.1. NCBI lineage: Eukaryota > Viridiplantae > Streptophyta > Magnoliopsida > Brassicales > Brassicaceae > Cochlearia > Cochlearia excelsa. The sequence continues at coordinate 44,666,510 of OY748327.1, read as the reverse complement.
CAGAAGATCCGCTTTCGCATTTGTTTCCCTAGCTGCAAACCGTAGTGTGAATCCAGGGAAAAACGCTTGCAGATCGCGTAGCATATCCAGCTTCGTTGCAAAAGCTGGTCATATTTGTGGTGAAGATACCATCCTCACAAGATCCATACAATCCGTGTAGAAAACATTACACCTGCTTCCATCGCCCCTTAGGCTCTCCATAGCGAAGAGTAGTCCATATATTAAATGATTGGTTTTTATCTTAAATAAGTCATATATACAAGCACACATTTAATACTATAATACGAATTAGTGGGACCTAAAGAATCAATAATGTTATATCATGATATCATTGGTGTTATAAATGATGTCATACTAAGAGTGTAAGAACTCCTTAAGGAACACCAACACTTGCTTTTAGGTACTAATGTATTCTTGCGAAAGGGTTTTGAGAAAGCCCTTGAGTGAGACATAACTCCACCATTGATGGATTTTGACTATCTTGAAGCTCTTTGTTTTGTCAAGAAAGTTAATGTATGCACACAGTGGCGGAGGGAACATGCACTCAGGGTGGTCAATTGACCCACGTGGAATACTAAATTTTTGTTTAGTGTATATCAATTTCTTTAGGTTCACCTCCCCTAATTCAATAATTGACCCATGTCAATTTCAATTCTATTAAAATCCCCGCGTCTACGATAATGTAGGTTTGGCTAATGGGCCGGCCATTTGTGGCCCAAATATTGACAAAAAAAAAAAAAATCCACTAATATATTAAAGGGCAATTTCCGAAAATACCAGGAAAAAAAATTTTCTGGACAAAAATACCATCAGAAGTTTTTTTTTCCTTAAATACCATAAAAAAGTTTTTTTGGACAAAAATACCATAAACTTAAAATTAAGTTAAAACTTTCAAAATTAACATGAAACCCTCAAAACTAAACCATACCCCTTCAATACTATACCCTAAACAGTATATAGCGAACCCAAATGAAAAAATCAAGTTTTAAAGTATTAAAATAAGATTTTTGTGTTTATGGTATTTTTGTCCAAAAAAACATTTTAATGGTATTTGAGGGGAAAAAAACTTGTAATGTTATTTTTGTCCAAAAAATATTTTTTCATGTTATTTTTAGGAATTTCTCTATATTAAATATTAAAACTAAAATATTTTAACACAAAGATAAGTTTACTAAAACTAATAAAATCCTAATAATAATCTCATGAAACCACGAAACAGAACTATTTATCTTTTGTTCTCTTTTTAATTTTTTTGGTAAGTTTCAAAATTTAGAGTGTACGGCGAATATTTCTTTAAAATATATATATATATATATATAATATTTGTGACGATATTTATAATTATTTCACAAATTATTTAGTTTTTTAGATAAAAAATTATTTTGACTTTTCGATTTAAAAAAAAATTGACCCATGTAAAGTAAAATTATGGCTCCGCCACTGTATGCACATTAATCCAAGCTAGAAAATATATAGGGTTTGAGAATTTCGGTTTATGTATTGATTTCTTTCTCATAAAAATCATTTATTTGTAAACAAATTTTAAGGACAATCTTGGTGCATACGAATCATTCTTAGAACTTACGAAGATGTATTGTAACGGTGAAAAATGTGCATGTGATGTCTACATATTGAGGTATATGTAATTCGGTTTCGATAATTGGATCGAGTTTAAAGACATTGATATACTTTTTATATCCATTTTTATTTTATTTTATTAGGGTTTGATGATATGCCTTATTTTGGAGATGAGTATCCTTTTCCGACACCATTGCTGAATTGTTTAAAGAATTTTATCAAATTGTTCCTTTATGTGATTGATACTATCATATAGAAAGGTGAAATTGTGGGTTGAATAAGATGTGATTGGATATGTGTTATGTATGCAATAAAAACATGTTTTTGTTCATTAGTTTTGTTGTTTTAAACTTTCAAAATTGGTCATTATTTTCATTTAATCAACATCATATTATGAATAAGACAACTTATTTCTTCAAATTCTTACAAGATTGTGTGCAATGCACACTTTCTATGATAAAAAAGAAATGTATTCCTCTATAATAATTTTAACAGGATTATATTACAAAACATATAACTAACTATTCTAATTAATATTGCTTTTTATTCTATCTCCGCCATACAAAAAATACAGTAGACCAAAAAACTTTAATATTACATAAAATCTCTAAAAATCCAATAATTATTTCACTAATTTTTGTTTTTGCAAAATATAGTAATTTAACAAATAATATATCTTGAAAATAGTATTAAATTTGTTTCGTTACAATAGAGAACTATTGACAGCAGAATAATATTATCACTTATCCAAAATCGTCAGTTTTCTGATAAGCATATTTGGACATTTTCAGTAGATGGTAGATATCAGATTAAAAGTGGTTTTTCGATAATCGCCTTTTTAAAAGAGCAAATTATTCCTATATCCGAACACGAGAGGAATGTTAACGGTTTGAAATCTATGATCTGGAAACTTAAGACTCTTCCAAAAATTAAAAGCTTCCTATGGAGAGCTCTTTCGGGCGCTTTAGCGGTGGCAGAATGCTTTCACGCTCATCACATGAGAGCGGTCTCATTATGCAAACTTTTCAGCCTTGCTTATGAATCGATAAATCATATTCTTTTTGAATGTGTCATAGCCAAAAACATTTGGAGGCTTTCCACCATTCCAGAACCTGCCCAAGGGTTTAAGGACTCACTCCTCCAAAATTTAACTTATATAATTAATCTTATGGAAGATAGTATAGGTTGGAGGAAACTATCAAAATTTGTATTTCGTGGGTTATATGGGAAATATGAAATATTCGGAATGCTCTGGTCTTTGAAGGTAAACAAAACGACACTTCCGTTTTAATCGCTTTAGCGCAAGAAGAAGCTGTTTATTGGAATAAACTTCATATGAAGTCAATGTTAGAACCAAAAAGGAAAAATAATCATAATGAAGAACAAAACAAATCTTGGAAAAAACCGGAGAGATGAAAACTAAAATGCAATGTGCATGCGGCTTGGAAAAGTGGATTATACATAATCGGAGGTGCTTGGATAGTAAGGAACTTTACAGGTGAAACCTCATTTCACGCTCGAGATGCATTTACCCCGGTGGAAAGTAGATTCATTGCTGAGCTTAATTGCATTCTTTGGGCTTTAACAAGTATAGCGGATCTCTGACTTATCGACATCGAAATTTGGTCAGGTTATGCTCAAGTCATTGAAACCATAAATCATCCCTTAATTTGGCCAAGATACCGCTCGCTCCTTCAAAAGATCACTTCCATTGCAGCTTCATTATCTTCTTGTTTGTTCTTCGCATCTCCCGCTTCAACTAACATGGTGGCTAGAGACATCGCACAAAGCGTTTCAAGGTGTGACCTCTTTCAATCATACTTAGCTTTGGGAGGGCCGGTTTGGCTACTTTCGAAAATTCAAAGAGAAGTTTCACTTATATAAGTTTATACTTTTAATTAAAATCTCTTTGTATAATCTTTGTGTAAAACTTTTTTTATAAAGAAAATTTACCGCGATTGAGAAATTCACAAAACTACACCCTTTCAACCATCCCTTCACAAAACTACACCTAATTCAATATTTTCACATATTTACACCCTTTCAAAATTTTAAAAGCTTGATTTACCATTTAAAAAATTACCAAAATTAAAATATTTTCATTTTGGTTCGCTAATTAATGTTTAGGGTATAGTATTAAGGGGGTAGGATTGTGTGGGTAGGGTTTATTTGAATTTAATTTTTTGTGTTTAGATGTAGTTTTGTGAAGTATTTTGAAAATGGTGTAGTTTTGTGAAATGTAATTCAAATGGTGTAGTTTTGTGATTCTCCCTAAAAAATACAATAGAGAACTAACTAAAATAATAAAAAAACTCGTAAATGGCAAGCAACAAAATAAAATTTAGAGTGAAACCCATATAATTATTAGTCAAACTTTGAATCTGAAAAAAATAAAAAAGGAAAGAAATTTGAATTCTTACCCTAAGAAGAAATTCGTTTCTTGTATATAAACCTCAAGTCTCACATAGTACTAAGACATGTCTTGTCTTTGTTCGTGGATATTGTTCTAAGTTTTGCATCTGTGAGTTTTGTGTGAGGTAAGAAATACTAAAATTTCCTTAAAATTTTAAGACGTAGAGAATTTGTTTTTATAAATGAAAGATGAACATATTTTGTTTTATCATGTTTTGTTTCTTTTAAAATTTAATCTAAGCCTTTTAATTATTCTTATGATATTGAAATTTATTGTGAAACAATTTTCATGACTAGAATCTTTGCATGCATGTTTATTGCATTTTGCATCATTTAGACTTTTATTAGATTTGAATTTATTTCTTACAAGATTTGGTGTATGGATGGAGCCCTATGAAAATTCTCCAAAAGAAACATTACACATATAAACTAATATAAACAAAATAAATACAATAAAATTGATTTCTAAAGAAACTAAAAAAACTTTACCAATGAAATTAGCAATTAGAGATCCTAGGCCAATCTTTATTTACATACACACACACACACATATATATATATATATATATAAACTAATACCAACTCGAATTTCAACTTGTTTCATTGATCATTTTTTCTTATTTATTGATATATGAATCTCTAGCCCATTTCAACGATGGCAACATCAAGGCTAGCAATAAGTGATGCATATAAGTACCTTAATGATGTGAAAGAGAAACTTAGAGATGAATCTGATTCATATTCGACATTTCTTAAGGTCTTGAAGGCATTCAGAACTAAAAGGTGTGTTTTTAGTGTTAATGATTTGTTTTTCTTAATTAAGTTTAATATACATGCACACAATAATACTATTATACGAATTATCGGGCTAAAGAATCAATAATGTTATTTCATGGTAGGATTGGTGTTAATGATGTCATACTAAGAGTGAAAGAACTCTTCAAGGAACACCAAGATTTGCTTTTAGGTTTTAAGGTGTTTTTGCCAAAGGGTTTTGAGAAAGCCCTTGAGGGAGACATAACTCCACCATTGATGGATTTTGATGTCCTTATATGTCTTTGTTTTGTCAGGAAACTTCAGGTATGTATATTAATCCAAGGTGGAAAATTGCTAGGGTTTGAGAATTTCGGTTTACGAATTGATTTCCCCCCCCCCCTTAAATATCATTTATTTGTAGGAAATATTCAAGGACAATATTGGTGCATACGAATCAGTCGTAGAAATTACGAGGATGTATGGTAGTGGTGAAAAATGCGCGGTCGAAGTCTACATTGAGGTATGTAATTCGGTTTTCGATATTTGGATCGACTTTAAAAACATTGCTATACTTTTGTATAATTTTTTTTATTAGGGTTTGATGATATGCAATATTTTGCAGATGAGTATCATTTTTCAAGACCATCCTGACTTGCTTAAAGAATATTGTGAAGTTGTTCATTTAAGTGATTGATACTATCATAGAGAAATGTGAAATTGTTATTTGAGTAAGATGTGATTTTATATTAATTATGTATGCAATAAAACAATGCTTCTGTTCATTAGTTTGTTGTTTTAATCTTTTGAAATTTATTTCCATTTAATCATCATCATCATCATATTATGAATAAGAAAATTTATTTCCTCAAATTCTCACAAGACTGTGTGCAATGCACACCTTTAATGAATTTACCATATTAATTAAACATTATTAGTCAAACTTTAAAAAAATATATAAGTGAATTTACCAATTAGATGATATCTGGTCAAGTCAACATCTTATAAAAAAATATAAGAGTAGCTAATAAAGAATGTATTGAATACATTGTCATAAATTAAGCCAAATAGATTTACTTCATTGTCATAAAATTAAGTCAAATAGATTTACTTCATTTCATTTTATTTTTTTTGTCAACATTTGGGCCACAAATGGCCGGCCCATTAGCCAAACCTACACTATCGTAGGCGCGGGGAAATTGATACCATTGAATAGTACATTCAATGAGTATTCTAATGAATTTTAATCGTGAAACCATTCGACTGATTAAATAATATTCCTCCGTTTTTTAATGTAGAATTTTTTAGAGAAAAAAATTGTTTTGAAATATACGATTTTCTAAAATAACTGAAGCATATTTTCTTATTATGTCCTTACTTATATCTTTATGGTTTATCATGTTTATATTTTATCAATCATAGAAGCAATAATAAATGAGATTATAAGTCATTTTAAACAACTTTTTAATTTGTGATTTTTTCTAGAAAATCCTATATTAAAAACGGAGGGAGTATTAATCTAACATTTTTACAACATGGCGACTCCTGAAAGACATTAGTCTATAACCACTTAATACATTTCTAACTACTAGATTGGCTGCAAAACATACTAGTAGATAAACTATATATGATATTAAACTTTAAAATTGCCAACGTGATTTTTATAAGCTATTAATATAATACTTATGCTTACTAAGAGATTAATTTTCTAGATCGTACTTGTACGTAAGTTCTTAATTAGTTAGCTAATCAAATATCTAATATATAATAGTACAATAATCTCTTAATCAAAGACATCCACATCATAAAATATTTATCTAATTAAATTTAAATTAGATGTTAGAGAAGCGTAAGAGTCTAAATATTTGTCTAATTATATATATTTGTATCCGCACAATAGAATATACAGAAAAAAATCATATGCACAATAATAAGGAATATAGAAATTGGATCATATGTTTTCGGAAAAATTCTATATTAATATACCAACTAAATTATTATTAGCTTTTTAACACACCAACTTTTTGATTGTCCAGAATAACACACCAATTATTTTATCTGTTCATTTTAAATCGCGAACTATTTTACTTTCTTATTTTAAATCACAAACTCAAATCATATATCCATTTAACCAAATAACCGTTACATATTTTTCGAAAAAATAATTTTTTCTATTTTAATAAAAAGATACTTTAAAATTATTTAAAAAATCCAACAAAAATCAAAAATTCGGAAATATACAAGAGGTTCACAATAAATTTTAAAAAAATAAAAAGGAAAATTATTTTCACAATTTAAATTTAAAAATTATTATTTTCCTATCTATTAATTGTTTATGATTTTAAATTGTGAAAATATTATTTTTTGAAACTTATATTTTTGTTATAATCTTTTTATATATTCTTAATTTTTCTAGTTTTTGACATAATTTTAAAGTATTTCTTTATTTTCCTAACAAGAAAATTTGGAAGATCTAGGGTTGTTGATCTCGTGGGTATATGAGGGTTGCGTGATTGTTAAGGGTTTCTTAACACTTTTAGCTTCTCATAACGAGAGAATCACCGAGGGTTTTTTGAGAAAAAGTATGGTGAGTGTTCTTCGATCAAACTCTTAGAGTGGTGATCGAATTGCTTAGGTTATTAGAATCGTCTGGGGACAATTAGATATAATTGTGTAATAGTCAGTTTATGGTTGATCTTGTTGTAAGATTTGCATAAAGAGATTCTAATAAAGAAAAAGCGTTAGACTTGGCACATTCCAAGTAGTTGATTGTTCATATCAGTGTCTGAGGTTTCCATACGCACTTACAGATTTCGCCTTCGTAATTACATGTACTCTAATTCTTGTATTGATATCATGCTAACAAATAATTTAAGTATTTTATTTTACAAATATCAATTAATTCAAGTTGTAAAATTGTGTTACTACAATATTTTTCTCATTACATTTTAAAAAAGTGTTTAGAGGTTGATAATTTTCTCTTTTGAAGGCATTTTATTGTTTCTTGGATGTTATTTTCAAATTCGAGATGTTAATTCAATGAATTTTTATCGTGAATATTATGTTGTTGAAAGGTCGAAAAGATGATGGTGTGTTTCTCATCCTATTAAATATTTATAACAAAACACATATATTAATATTTTTTAATATATTAATATATTATCTTCTGCAATGTTAAATATATAATAACAAATACTAATACCCTTTACTTTCGAAAAATAACCTGCACCGTAAAAATTATTATTTTGAAGGATAAACTCTTGATAATACCTATTAATAAATAACTACGGATAATAATGATAAATATCTACATAATTATTTTTTTGTCAACATTTGGGCCACAAATGGCCGACCCATTAGCTAATCATACACAAACGTAGGCGCTAGGAATCGATCCCGGGTGGGACTTATAATTGCCACTAGACCAAGACCACTTCCCCACATAATTATAATTTGTTAAAAATATCTGATTATACCGAGGCTAAAATTTTTTTCCAAAACAAAAATAATTAAAAAGAATATATAAAACGTTAGTGTAATGAAATTTTGAAATCATTTTAGTAATCAATTACGTTTACTCTTTAAACCCAACAACTTAGAACGATAATAATTATTTACATTTTTTTTATTTCCTAAGAAGATATATACATACATGTAATTTTTATATCACTACCCGACGAAACGCGCAAATCTTTCCCTAGTTAGAAAAGAAGCTTAAAATTTGCTTAAAAGATTTAGAAGGTGCTAACATAATACTTATGTTTACTAAATTATTAAACTTCTTAAATATTAGCTAATCAACCATAATAACTTGCTATATTGCATCATTATCATTCTAGTTTCATAATATTAGAAACTTGCTAACCTGCACCGAAAGAATTGTATTTTACAAAAATACACCCACTAAAGTCAATCGACACAAAACTTAAACATTAAATATTGAACTCAAACAAACCCTACCTCCTTTAAAACGAAATTCTAAACACTAAATATTCAATTGAAAGTTAACAACCTGAGTAAATTTCGAAATGTAGTGTTAAAAAAGTTGTAGATTTGTAAATTTCTCATTAATATTCAAACAACATACTATCATTTAGATCCATACTTTTAAATATAAAAATAAACATCACATCACTTATAATTGAAACACATAAAATGATAATTTTATCAAATGTTGGTTTGCAACTTTATTTTGAACTTTTAAAACATAAATAGTTGAGTTTAAGTCTCACTCAAAAAAAAAGTTGTGATGAGAATCAACATGAAAAAAAAAACACAAAACATATCTCAAAGAGTTGTTGTTTTTATTTTTAAGAAAAGGCATAAGCAGGAGTGGTCTTGAAATTAAGCTCCCAAAGATCAAATGTGCCATTAACAAAATTGTAATGACCTCCTCTTATTGCAAGTTTGTTCTTCACAATAGCTTCTCTCACAAATGGGTATGAAAGTAAGTTTCCCAATGACACATTCACACATTCCTACATTATAACAAAGATTTGTTAAACTTGTTAGGATGAGGCACAAACCATATAATTTATTTGCGGACAATTTTCATATGTAATAGTACTAAATCAAGTTTTTTTTTTGACGTCGAGTACTAAATCAAGTTTCTTTGTCAAAAAGAACATACAATATCAAAATCCTACATATACCACTAAAATATTTTTTATCAAAAATATCAAAAATCTTAAAATTAGCTTAAACTAATTAAACCGTAGATCTTTCAGAAGTAAACTATATACACTAAATATTGAATAAAACCCAAAAAATCGAAAATGTTAACTATTTTTGTTATATGGGAGATTTTTGAAAAAACCTTTTTCAGTGGTAGTTGTAGTTTAATAAACTCTGTGATGGTATTTTGGAATAAAAAAGTTTTTGGTTGTATTTTAAAAAATTCCTAATTTATTTTAGAGAATATTCCTCTCAACGATGATCAAGAAACCTCTAAGATCCTTACGTAAATTTTCAAAAACCTAAAGATTAACCATAGTTATACACAAAAAAGCATGATTATTTTTCTCAAGATATTTTAGATACCATTTTTAGCTTTTGTTTGAATTATACCATTAGTTATTTTTCTAAAAATATCGGTTTCGACCAATATATATATCACAAACCTAAAAATAAAACTTAAACCCTTAATTGTAAATCTTAAACTCTAGAAACGAAATCCTTAACTATGTTTAAAATAAAATATATAAATAAATCGTTTTTAAGTATTTGTGGTATTTTGTATAAATATTTTAGTGATATTTTTGATGTTTCTTATATTTAATCATATTATTATCTTCTTTGTCCGAAAAATAATAATATTACCTTCTCACACTTGTTGCATTGATCATCATAGCTCAAGCGTGGATACTCTTTCTTGATCTTGTCCCTGGCTTGTGCACCTATCTTCACCCAATCCTCTATGAATTCACTGCCATTTTAAGAGTACTTTCTATAGCTTTAAATGAAAATATATATCGAATAATCTATAACTACACAATTTTAAATATTAATTTACAAAACTACACTTCTTTTAAACACACACTTTTCAAGATTTAAATGATTAAACCATCCTTTAAAAATCCCTACAAAAAACTATATATCCTTTAGAAATTAAACTATAATATTCTCGTTATTTAATGTTTAAGGTCTAGTTTTGAAGTGAGTGAGGTTTAGTCTTTAGGACTTATTTGAGTTTAATATTTAGTATTTAATTGCATTTATAAAAATGGATTTTAAATGGAATGTAATTTTGTAAAACCTAATTTTAGATGTGTACTTGTGTAATTCCCCCATCACACATTAATCCACAAGAACTATATACTATAATCCAAATATTTTAATCTACGCAAAAAATCATCTTGGATTATTTCAAGATTAATTAAGGTTTAAATAACCTTTGAGTTGGTGCAACATCATCTTCAATGGCCATGAGTGCTTTAATCCCATCACAACGACTATGTCCTATCACCAGAATGTTCTTAACCTACAATTTAAGTAGTTATGATTTTATATATATATATATATATATATATTAGAGAAATTGACAAAACTACACCATTTTCAACACTATTCAGCAAAACCACATTCATTTCAAAAATGCATGTGAGGTGTTCAAAGGTTCAAATAATTAAACCATCCTTAATAAACGTTTGAATTTAAAAAGCGGTTAATTTTGAAGAGGGAAGGGTTATAATTAATGTTTACGGTTCATTTGTGTTCGATAATTAGTGTTTACATGCATTTATGAAAATGCATTTTAAATGGAATATTTTTGCAAAGTACAATCTTGAAAGTGTATTTTTGAAATTGCCCCATTCTATAATCAACATGATCCAATCCTAATGGAAAAAGTGAAAAAGAAGTTGTGCATCACTAATACTTTACAAACAATGACTTGTACATATAATCTGCACAATCAAAAGAACCAAACTTTGGTTTATTATACATATAGCTAGGTTACTTATTTTAATTTAATATAAACATCTATATGCATCACTACATTTTTCAAACTACTTGAAAAAATGTGCACAACTAAATCTAAAATGTTTATGTGCATCACTACACTTTTCAAACTACTACTTGTAAATAATGTTCACAGCTAAAAAAATGGTATATCCCTAAAAGAATGATTATAAGTTTTGGAAACTCCTATTTTATTATTGATAAAAAGATAAGCCCGATTAAATAATAAAATAAAAAATGTTATGTCTCTAAAATTAAGAAGGCTATTTTTGCATGTACCTTGAGACACACAACTGCATATTCGATGGCGGCACCAGCTCCAGAGTGTCTTCTCTGAAAGATTTTGTAGTTTTAAAAAAATCTTGAGTCAAACCAGTGGCGGAGCCAAGTAAATTTCTTACTGGGGGCAAACAAATTTTATTAAAACAAATTAGTACAAATGTACTCTACGTTTTCTTATTTAATGGGGTCAAAAAAAATTTAGATGGGGTCAAGATTTATTTTACATGGGTGCAATATAAAAAAAATCTGAAAAAATAAAAGAATCTGAAAATTTGATGGGTGCAGTTGACCCCACTACCAATACATTGGTTCCGCCACTGAGTCAAACTATTTGTGATGTATAAATTAGATTGAATGGTATGAAATAAGAATGGGTATGTTTGTTTATGAACCTGATCATCAAAAGGTGGTACCATGCTTGCTATATTTCTAACAACAACAGCTTCACCAGGTTGGAAATTCAATATGTGTGATGGACAAACTCGAGAATCCGAACAAGAGAATATAAGAAACTGCAAAAAAAAATTATCAGAATTTTCAACAACATCAAATTCATAATCATCTTTTTTAGCAAGAAATGTGGTCAAATTTGATTCTAAAAGGGCTTTTGCCTGTTCATTAAATTGACATTAAAGCCTCTTTATATATTGACCTAGAGATGTTAGTTACTTCCTCCGTTTTATAATAGTTGATGTTTTAGGCAAAAAATTTTTTCAAATTAGATGATGTTCTCAGTTTTCAATGTAAAATTAATTAGTATTTTGTGTGTTTTCAATGATTTAGATTATGAATGATGTGTTTCTATTGGTTGAATTATTTTAAGTAGGAAGTTAAATAATGTTTTTACATTGAAAATAACAAAATTAAATGATTTTTTAATCTGCGTGTAAAATGCTAAAACATCATCTAATATGAAACGGAGGGAGAGGGAGTATATCATATTCAATATAGTCTCTATCATTTAATATTCGAATGATTACGATAAAAAAATAATCCAACTTTGAATTTCATTTTTTGATATAATTCTCTCTTTATATATTGTTAAAACTAATAATGTTTTATCAAATTAGTATTGTAGTCCTGATGTTATTAATTTATAGATAATTTACCGCATCTATAATAATATGGAGAGAGTTAAAACCTGGGGGCTTTGACCCTTAGCAAGATCTTTGAACAAATCACCATTCTTCCTGTAAAAACAATATAAACACATATTTCATCAATATTCATAATCAATCTTTTAAAAGACAGAATTTTAATAGCCACGTTTTTTTGTTCTTTTTTGCATATATGAATTGGATCACATTTTACACAACTTTTTAAAGTAAATAATTACAAGATTTTCCAAGGTAGTTTTCTATTCACTTTTTAAGCACTATCCTATGAATGATGTTATAATTAATAAACTAGGATTTAACCCGTGGTACACCACGGGTTTATGTTTTTTACAAATAGTTTTATATATATACAATTAATTTAGAAGTTTGTAATATTCTTTCTGTTTTTTGTAAAATAAATAAAAATATTCAGAATCTCTAAAGAGTATTTTGTTATTTTATTGTTTATGCAAATAAATATATAATGAGATTAGATTTTATATAGCAAAATCTTAATATAATTTGTAAGTTGGTTTATTCCAAACTATTATAAACTATAAAAATTTATTTTATTATATTTAGGGATGGACAAAACTTCCGAATCCGAAATACCGAACTCAAACCAAACCGAAATCCCCAAATCAATATTGATCCTAAAAACAAATAACTCGAATGTATAGGGAAATTTACTACCATAATACCCTAAATCGAATCTGAACCGAACTCAATGTTGTAGAACTAAACTAAAATACTCTAACTACCCAAAAAATATTTAAAATAATAATAATTATAATTATATTTGAAGTACATAATTGGAACCAAACCGAAATTAAAGAACCGAAACCGTTCCAAAAATAAATAACCCGAACGAATAGAAAAATTTACTACCTGAAAACCCGGAGCTAAAACAAATTTCTAGATTTGAACCCGAAGTACCCAAAATTTGTTTATGATAAAGTTTAATCATTATTTTCAAACTTCTTGTGATTTATCTAGAATTTTTCCAGAAACCGAACCCGTTAATAAATAATTGTTATGCTAATGTTAATTGATTTAAACAAACTTTATCTATGTTCAATATAGATGTTTATTAACATCTAAAATATTAATATAAATAGAAACTTATAATATGGACAATGATTATATATAAAAACTAAACTATATACTTTTAAAAAAATATTTATATTCTGAAAATTTTTATAGACCTCCGTAAGAAAATTAAAAAGATTATATCAAAAATATTATAAATATGAAATTAGTGGTTGGTTTTTGTTGAAAATCGGTTTTATTGTTTTTGTTGATATTTAAGTTAATTTTAAAAAGTATATATATAGAATGAAATATGTTTGTGTGTAAGTTTAACATAACTCTTAATCCTATTGTTGTCTAAAATAAGAATAAGATTAATCTTAAGTATTTTGTTTGGATTTACTAAATTACGTTTTTACCATTAGTGAAATTTTTGCATCTTGTTTAAAACCAACGACATAGTATGTTGTTAAGTGAGTTTTTTTGGAAAAGTTCAAAAAAATACTTCAAAAAAATAATAATATATATATTTTTATTATATATTTCATATAACAAAATTTTAATATAATTTGTAAGTTGATTAGACCAATAATTGATTATTTATTATATTTATGATTCGAAAATACCCGGATTCAAAATACAAACCGAAACCTAATCAAAATACACAAATCATATTATGCGATTTACCCAAATTTATTTAAAATTATAATTATTTTGATTATATATATATAAATAATTGTTGTAAACATATTCTAAATATGTAATATAAGATTTAAAGTTTAGTAGAATTGCAATTTCTTCTTTTTTGTTTATAATCGAACCGGAAATCGAACTCGTTAACAAAGTATTTTTGTTTTTTATTGGTTGATATTTTTAACAAAAAATTGTTTCAACTCGTTTTTAAATTCTTAATAATATTGATTAAACCTGTTTTGATTTAAATAAAATTTTAATGGTAGTTTTTATAAAAAAAATATATGTAATAATATATTTATGTGAATTACATATTTTTATTTTGTTTTTCAAATATTTTTTACATAATTTCTTTAATTTTTTTATTTATTTTTGGAGAGAATTGTAATATTTCCTTATTTGGTTTTTCGTAATTAAATGTTCAGAAATATTTCCTTTTATGTTCAATGGCATAATGTGTAAATAAGTTTGATTTTTTGGACATGTTCAAATTAATACTTCAAAAATACTAATATAGATATATTCAAATACTAAAAGGGAGATGTAATAATGTTAGTTTTATCATTGAAAATTGATGTTTAATAAAAGCATAAGCATGTTAATGAAACTAGAGAGAAGTGGTAAATTTAATTTACTCACAAATAAGTCTCAGTTTTGAATTGTGTAAAACCAGATTTGATCCTTTCGACAGCATCTGACTCTG
Source organism: Cochlearia excelsa (assembly GCA_963556525.1). Classification (NCBI taxonomy): domain Eukaryota; kingdom Viridiplantae; phylum Streptophyta; class Magnoliopsida; order Brassicales; family Brassicaceae; genus Cochlearia; species Cochlearia excelsa. The sequence continues at coordinate 44,651,504 of OY748327.1, read as the reverse complement.
GATCAAACTCCTTCAGCTCATCTGCCAGTTCTTGAATTTTCGACGCGGCAAGATTCCCGAGATCCATTTTCTTTCTACAAAACAAAATACATAATTAATTAAAATATATATATATATAATTATTCCACAATTTTTTCGATATAAATAAAATATAAAAAGACAGATGAAACCAAGTTAAAGTAGCACAAACGCAAATTTATTAAGAACAATTGTTGCCAAGTTTTATGTATGTGAATCCAAAATTAGAAAGAAAATATACGAAAAAGGAAATAACAAGAAATTCCAACAAAAAATATTACAAATAGACAAAAATGGCAAAAGAAATGCGATTTTTCCGATTCAGCGTGTTTTTGTTATTTTGGCAGAAAATAGTTCAAAAATCAATCAAGTTTTTGATAAAAATAAATTAAGAAGAAATCATTAAGGAGTTTATGAGATTCAAGGTGACAAAAGTGTAGGATTCTTTTTGTAAATACTTTTTTTGTAACAGAAAAAGATTTTAATTTTGGTAATTTTTTTAAAGATAAATCAACTTTTAAAATTTTAAAAGGGCGTAATTGTAGAAAAATAATGAATTAGGTGTAAATACTTAGATATATAGTTAATTAAAGATTAGTCTTTGAGAGGTAGATTGCACCTTAGAACTTTCTTAAGATCTTTAATGGCACTTTCGTACGAGTCCCTAGCCTTTCTGTGTTCCTATATTACTAAACAAAAACTAATATGATGAAAACAAAATAAAGATCATGAATTCAAAAGAAAATAATGAGAATTACAGAACTACACATTTTAAGTTGTATTTCACAAACTGGCTATTTCAAAGCCATTTCACAAAATTACACATAAACATTAAAAGTTAAATCCAAAGAAACTCTACCAACATAACCATACCCCATTTAATACTAAATCCTAAACACAAATTAGACTTTTGAAGGGTAAATAAACCATTTAAAAATTTATAAATGTGTAAATATAATTTTTTCTGAATTAAATATAGTTTTGTAAAGGAAATGATGAATGAGTGTAGTTTTGCGAATTCCTAAAGCAAAATTCAGCTTCAAATATTAAAATTAATATTTGAAACAAAATTATTAATATTAGATCTGAATACAAACCATAACTTAGGGTGTTTGGTTCAAAATGAGAGAAACGTGAAAAATTACTTAATGAAGCAAAGATGCTATGTAGTATGTGTAATGAATTATTTTATTGGTTTATATATTTTAGTTGAATTTCAAATCTATCTAAAATATTGAAATTTTAAAATAGGTTTGAAAAATTAAAATTTAAAGCTGGATTTTATTCTTTATAATTTAAACTCATTTTTTTTATAAAATCCCGTTAAAATTACAAAGTAGACTTTAAAATCCAAATATGAATAATAATAATATTATACTTTAATTAGTATCTAAAATTATTCGCGCGAATAACACGTGATTTCAATAAAAATATAAACATATAAATAATATTCAATTTTAATTTACACCAAAGATGTATTGCTTGAACTTACCGACGAAGCACAGCAGAACGTGAAACATGCCATTATCTGATCCAACAAAACGTCTACGAAAATTAATCAGTGCTAACTTAGTAATAATTATTGTTAACAAAAAAACCATAATAAATATTGACTACATTATTATTTAGCCTCGCGTGGATATTCAATTTTTTATTTATAAATTATAACAAACATATAATTTTGTTATACATTTTGGAAAGAAATAATCCTATGACAGAAACTCAAAATATTTAAATAAATAGATTATCTACAAGTAGAGAATGGTTCTATATATTAATAATTTTTGAAATATTTTTATAAAATTCTTAAAACTAAATAAAAAATATTGTCGTTTTCAGATTTTAAAAATAATTTTTTTTGTGGCCTATAAAATTAAAAAACAAAAAAAATAAAAAAGTGTTCTTATTAGATTAGAAGTATAGAGGGGCTTTTGAGAAGATGTTTCATATATATTACATACTTGCGATCCTTTTTGGCTTAAAAGTTTTTAAACTAGCTTTTTATTAGGATTTAAAGTGCATTTCATAATCATTTTATTATAATTAGAGTCAAATACAACCTATATAAATTAATAATAACGAAACTACACTATTATGTCAAAAAGCAATTAAGACTAATTGCACCAAAAATGTTGGGTCTGGAAAAACTTATTAATTTATAGATTTAGTAACGAATCCAATATTAATTTTAAATGTTCTGTTATACCATTATAAAGTGACACAAATTAATCACTGAATCTTATTAAATTTTAGTATTTTTTCACTTATGACATATACAATAGCCAAGCAAGTGAAGCACATTGTAAACAGATCATAAACCTTATTTTTTTGCAAATATAAAACTATTGACAACTTTTAACCAAAAAAACAAAAAACTAATGACATGGGTTTCTTGTTTTTTTTTCGTTTAGGCTAAAAAACATTATATTACGAATAAAAAGGATAAACAACGAAATAAAATACCTAGAGGTGATATTGAAGTAGAAGCACTTGATAAATATTATTTGATAAGAGGATATGAACTTGGATCTGAATGTTTTTTTGTTACAGCCTTATAATAAGATAGAGAATCCTTCTTCTTCTTTAATTTATTTGTATCTAAAAATCACAAACCAAAGATAAGAATCTATGTGTACTTACTGATATTGATAAATTAAAATATTAAAAAGTACTATACAATTATAGAAGATAATCTCATAAGATTTGTTCTTAATAATGTGCTCTTACAATTGTGTAATTTTTTGATATTTTGTGGATGATGTAAAATAATATCATGGATAGATATGATATTATGTGTCAATATAAGATAATGCAAAAAGAAATATATTTTTTATGTTTTTAAAATCTATATTTAAAAAGTCCACTTTAAAAAACAATTGCCCATTAAACTTATTTCTTCTAAGATCCAAACTAATCAAAACATTGGAAAAAATAATTTTACCAAATGGTGGTAATCTATTAGTTACTATAATCTTACAAAAATTTATGTATTTTAAAAAATCTATTTATTGTATTTTATAATTTAATACATAACTAGACCAGGATCCGCACGTACGTGCGGAATTTAAAATATTTTTAAATTTATATATTTAGAATTATTTAGTAAAAAATATATATTAATTTATTTTCATCGACTTGGATTATATGTATATAGTCTCTTATTTCATAAAATACGTTAAATAAAACATGTAGATTGTGTGGGGTAACAAATAAAGTCTTGTTTAACGTGGGATTCATCCATGTATTAAAAATATTTAAAATACCTTCCACGATTTCTTGATACAAATTTAAAATTGTTTACTGAATTATATTTATGTATAATTTTATATTTGGAATATAATTTAGTTATATATTATGAATTATTAATGCTATTTTTTGACCCGTTGCTAAATTACACTTAAATATTTGTGCATAAATTGAATTCGATTTAATCTCATAACCATTATCATTCGTTAAAATTCGTTTTGTGATCTTTTAACGATCCGTTACAAAAATTAAAGGGAGAATTAAAAAACTACACCATTTAAATTGCATTTTACAAAACTATGTCATTTCAAATTATTTTAAAAAACTACACCTAAACACTCAAAATTAAATTTAAATAAATCCTACCCACACAAATTCAATCTCTTTAATATTATACTCTAAACACTAATTAGCGAATCTAAAAGAAAAGATTTAGGGAAGTGGTTTTTGTCTAGTGGCAGTCATAAGTTCACATGAGGCATGTAGCACCACCCCTCCCGGGATCGTTTCCCCGCGCCTACGATGGTGTAGGTTTGGCTAATGGGCCGGTCATTTGTGGCCCAAATGTTGACAAAAAAAAAAATGAAAAGATTTTAATTTTGGTAATTTTTTTAAAGATAAATCAACTTTTTAAAATTTTAAAAGAGCGTAATTGTAGAAAAATAATGAATTAGGTGTAATTTTGTGAAAGAAGTCTTGAAATGGTGTGTTTTGTGAATTCCTCGTACTAAAATAATTATTTGTAACAATGAAAACAACAAGTTAATAAATGTTTCTCTGTTGTTTACAAACTCATACGACATATAATATTATACACTAATATATATTAGTTTTATAACAGACCTGAAGATAATATTTCTATTTATGTGCTCTTACAATTGTGTATAATTTTTAAGGATGATGAAAAGTGTATCATGCATAATATGATATGTGACAATTTAAGATAATGCAAATAAATAAATTTATATATACAACTTAAAGAAAACCTTCGTACTAATAAAGTTAACCTTTCTAAAATAGTATTCATTAATCTATTTTTTTTTTGATGGGTTCACACTCAAAAATATTCTCACATGAAAATTTAATCATTTGGCCTAAATATATATATTTATAGTTAAAATATATTATTATAGATGCAGTTTTTGAAAATAATATTTTTAAAAGTATAGTTTTGTCAATTCCTCTTTTATTTTATTTTTCTGTCAATTTTGGAGGTTGAATTTTTATTTTAAAACAATTCCCTTGAAGATAACGAAAAGTGTTCACATGTCTTATTCTTCTTCCTCGCCGTCTTTCCGCTTCATCACCACCTTCTCGAGTTTTAGGTATTTCTCCATTTTAATCTCCAATTTATTTTAATTTTTAATTTTAATTTATTTTCCCAATAATTACTTTACTCTTATTCTTGGCTCTCTTCTCTCTCTCTTTTCATTCAACAACTTCCTCCATGAAGCTCAAGGTTCTTCTTCTTCTTCTTCAAGATCTAACATTTATATTTTAATTTTTGAAAAATATATATTTTTCATTTTATAGATAATTCCAATTTCAAGAAAAAGATCTTAAATCGTTACAAGAATATATAATTTTTGCAAAATATATATTTTTCATTTTATATATTATTCCAAATTTCAAGAAAAAGATCTTTAATCATTTCAAAATATATACTTTTTATTTTATATTTCATTCCTATTTCAAGAAAAGATCTAAAATCATTTTTAAAAATATAATATTTTTCAATATATATTTTATTCCAATTTCAATATCATTTGGGAAAAAATAATATATTTTATTTTAATTTCAGGGTATTAAATACGGTCTACTATCAATTTGGATATATGGGTTTCTCTTAATAACTCTATCTTTCTACATAACTTATCTCTATGATCGATCCGTACATATTTCTTCTCAAAACGGTACCGTTTCACCAAAAATCACAATATTTACAGTCAAAGACAATAATAACAAGTCTTTACTCTATGTTCACTCATGGCTAGCTTTGTCTTCACAAATCAATGTTGTCCTCTTCACTCAAAACAAGAACAACTCTTCTTTTTCAAATATCTATGGTCATCGTCTTGTTCTTGATTCCACCATTGATTATACGTAAGCTTCTTCTTCTTTTTGTGTGTATTTTCCATTACATTTGATTTAGATAAATTTCTTAAAATAGAATTTGGAAAGTTTAGGATTAAAATACCATCATTTTTTTTGTCTTAAATACAATTAAAAAGTTCTTTAGTTCAAAAATACCATAAATAAAACAATGAAATTTTCACATAAGTAATTAATTTTTTTGGTTCAATATTTAGTGCTTACAGGTTTATTTTTGAAACAGTTGAGTTTACTTTTGAGAGTTTTTTTTGGAGGTTTTAAGTGAATTTTAAATTTGTCTTATTTGTTTGACAATAAAAAAATTGTCTTATTATAGGCCACAAAATGTTTAGTGGTATTTTAGAGAGAAAACTTATGGTGGTATTTCTGGCTTAAATTTTTAGATTACGGTTCAATATTTAATTTTTATGATTTAAATTTAAATGGATAGAGTTTAGTTTTAAGGGTACTATATTTTAGGGCCGGGTATTATGACCCATTTCTGATTTGTTATCCGTTTTCGACCCGTTTCAGAAAAAAGAGTACCCGTAACATTCGGGTTGGGTAATGGGTATCAAAATTTTACTATCCGTGAGTAAGGGTTGGATAACGGGTATCATTTTTTCAATTACCCGTCTCAATATTCACAAACCTACCTGACCCGTAACTACTCATATTAAAAATAAATATAATAACGTTATTTACTATATAATTATATTTAGTTATACATAAAATATTAAAAATCAGTACATAATAAACCTTATTTTCTTTAAAAAAACAAATTTTAAAAATTATAAAATGTCTTTATATAATTCCAGCTTTAAATATTGTAACTTAAGTAATTTTGATTTTAGGTAATATAGTTATATAAATATATTAAATTGGTAAGACTTGTGTAACTGGATAAAATGTACATTTAAAAAATAAATAGTTCGGGTAACAAAACGAGTCGAGTAACCCGTGGGTATTAATTTTTCTAAAGGATACTCGTTCAATTGGGTATCCGTGTTTTTCGAGTCGGGTACAGGTATTAAAACTCTATTATCCATACGGGTCGAGTCGGGTAACGGATACCCAAAAATCAAGGGTACCCGACCCGCACCCATACTGTATATGATTTGGTTTTGGATGGTTTAAGCATATTCAAGTTTTCTGTTATTTTAAGACAAAAAAGCATATTCAAGTTTTCTCTTATTTTAAGACAAAAAAACATTTTGATGGTATCTTAAAACTAAATTTTCTTTTGAAAATATATTGGTTTTAAGTGAGTACTTTTCTTTATACATGTAAAGGTTCTTAGGCACTCCCTTTCTACACTCGATGATCGCGAGAATTGGAGCTTATAGATCCGATATAGCTGTTCTTATGGATCCAGAGACTGTTTTGTTACCCAATTTTGTTCATGGTTTGAATTACGCTCACGAGGAGCTTGATCGCGATTGGTTTCTCGTCTCTTCGGTAGAGGACATTCCCACTTTCCCGTTTCGTTGGGACGGTAAGGGGAGTTTATGGCGTCGGGACAACGGAAAGAGGGTTAGATTCGGGGAGGTATGTTGTTATGTAATGGAAAACATTTTTGTTTTAATAAATGCGAGTTTTCGGAGCAAATCCGTACAATGTTTATAGACTAAGGATTAAAGCATATTAATCTCTACCTTACGGTTCAAACCCTCTCCTAAGTAGCTTCAAATCTCGATTTATTTTCTTTGAAATTAACACTAGCCTAAGAGCTACTTGGCGTAATGTTGATACTGTTTTTAGTTATTGTTGATACTTAAAATTTGTTCATAATGTTGTTGATGCTTCTTCGTGTCTTTAAACAGTTGCAGAAGATGATAAAATCGCGGAGTTTGCAATCCGATTCTAGCAACAACAAGACGATAATGGCGTGGAACAACATCGACGCGCCGTTGTACTGCGGCATGCTTCCACCTTTTCTATATCAAAGAGGTACTCACAATCAATGGATCGTTAACGAAGCTATCTCGTGTCAAAAGCGGTTTGTATTTGACGCCACTTCGACTATATCGGGCTTTTCTCCCGGCTGTAACGCCGCATCAGAACACGAAACAAGAGAATGGGAACTCGTTGGAAACTCCCATCTCGGTCAACTTTACGGGTCATTGTTCTTTAATAACAACAAGTCTTTTGTTTTACCTAAGCTTTTAAATTGCAACAAAGGGTATACATTAGTTAAAGGCGCGTCCATTGACCGGAAGGTCTTAGCTTGTGCCGGTAGAAATAAACCGCGAACCTTAAGATTAGATTCTATGATGAAGAAAGATTCTACATTACAGGTATTAAAGTTTATGTTTTTGTATAACTAAGAGGTTCTGGTCCGAACCAATAATAGTCACAAGCCCGGGACCAAAACATGTTACAAATGGTTTTGTCCCAATTGTTAGACCTCTACGTTTTTCTTTTGGTTTTATATAAACCCCTCAAAATTAAACCGAGAAATTGACAAAACTACACCATTTAAAATTCATTTTAAATATAAAGATTGGTGTGACTTCTAGGTTTCGTCATTGGTCTTTTCAAGTAGAGCTAACAACATTTTGTACATGTATTGAAGCTTCCTTTCGACTTAGAGTCTCTTCTACGATTAGTCGCTGACAAGAACAGAACCGTTGTTTTATCGGTTGCTGGGTATAGCTATAAGGACATGTTGATGAGTTGGGTCTGCAGGTTACGTCGCCTCGCGGTTACTAATTTCTTAGTGTGTGCACTCGACGAAGAAACTTATCGGTTCGCGGTTCTTCAGGTAAAAATGTCTCTTGCTTTTGTACTTTCTTACTAGATAGTTAAATTCATAAGAGTAACTGCCAAAAGTATCATGTGTTTTAAGTTTGTAAGCCAAAATATCATAAAACTTAAATTAGCTTCAAAGCCTAAGAATAAATGACAAAAATTGTATCTTTTTATACATTTTTTTACAAAATTACACTCATTTCAAATTCTTTTTTAGATATACACATTTTTAGGAGAATAAATAACGTTGTAATATAGTTTAGAAAATAAAATTTCATTTGTGTTCAGTGTTTAGAGTTTAGTCGGATTCAATATTTTGCGTTAGGTGTATTTATGAAAATAGACTTTAAATGAGTGTATTTTTGAATAATAAAATTCAAAATTTGTTTTCACTATTAGTTTTACTTTTTAGCCAAGAACTTTTAGTGGTATAGTTGACTAAAATAATTTCTCTATTTAAAAACCGGTTAGTCTCCTTTTCAGGGTCTACCGGTTTTCTATGATCCATACGCGCCAAAGAACATAAGCTTCGACGACTGTCATTTCGGATCAAAGTGTTTTCAGAAAGTGACTAAAGTTAAGTCGAGAACGGTTCTAAAGATATTGAAGATGGGATATAATGTGTTATTGAGTGATGTTGATGTGTATTGGTTTAAAAGCCCTTTGCATATGCTTCAATCTTTTGGTCCTTATGTTTTGGCTGCACAATCTGATGAGTATAACATAACAGGTGAGTGAATGGGACCAACCATAGTTCTTGAATTGGATTTTGTGTATAAAAAGTCTTTTTAGATTTGAAAATTCATTTTAAACATTGCTTAAAACGTGTTTTTTGGTCAAAAATACCATCAGAAGTTTTTTTATTTAGCTAAAAACACCACTAGAAACCTTTTTCCCATGAATACCACAAATAATTTTTTTCTTTATAGAGTTAAAAATTCTTCATTTGTTTTTAGTATTTTTATTGTTTAAAGTTTAATTTTAAAAGTGGTAACATTTAGTTTTCATGCTTTAAAATTTTATTTCGAAGTTTTAAGCTAATTTTGTATCCTGGTATTTTTTACCAAAACAATAGGTATATTTTGTCAGAATCCATTTTAGTGAAATTTTAGGCTAGAAAACTTGTGATATTATATTTTGCATAAGATACGTTGGCTGTATTTGTGGCAAAAAAATATTCGTTATGGTAGTTTTAGCACAAAAAGTGGTATTTTTGAAAATGACACTTTTAACTTTCTTAATTTTGGTAGCACCGATAAATCGACCAAGACGGTTAAACTCGGGGTTTTACTTTGCACATTCTGATAAACCGACTATATCAGCCATGGAGAGAGTGGTTAGCCACGCTTCGACCTCGGGTCTATCGGAGCAACCTAGCTTCTACGACACTTTATGCGGCGAAGGTGGAATATATCGCGTGGGCCAAGATAAATGCATCGAGCCAAAGACGAACCTAACCGTTCATTTCTTGGACCGAGATTTGTTCCCAAACGGGGCTTACCATGATCTATGGCTAAAGAAAGATGTCCGAGGAGAGTGCGCCAAAAGAGGTTGTTTTGTTTTACATAATAATTGGATTAGTGGGAGATTAAAGAAACTTGAAAGACAAATGATGAAAGGTCTTTGGGACTATGATGCATCCATGAGAATGTGTGTGTAGAGAGAAATAAAGAAAGATGGCATTTGTTAATTTAGATAAAATTGTAACAATCAAATGATTTCTCTTAGTTTTGGATATAGTTGTATACAAATTTGTTTGTATTGCTTTAAATGAACAATGTAAAGTGTTAATCATTATTAGTATAGATTGAATGATATATAGTTTTGGTTTGAGCAATTCTCCAAAATAAAACTTTTTAAGTTTTTCTTTTCATATTCATAAAAACTAAAAAACTAAACCAATACCTCTTTTTTTTTGTTAATCAAACCAATACCTCTTTTAAAACGAAATTTTACAAATAAAGTGTTGGCCTACCGGTATATGTTGTCTATATGGACACTTAATTTATGGGTTAGATTCGGCGTAGAACCTCCTTTTATACCGGAAATAGAAAAACTAAATTTTACAATGAACATTAAACCCAATTATAACATATAGTTTTAAAATATTGACACATGTTTTTTTGTAGTTGTCGTATTTTGGGACAAATATTTTTATTTTTGGGGAAAAACTTATGAGTTTGAATTTTAATTTTTGTTGTTTGAATAATAAATAATTTGTAATTTTAATACAATTCACCTCTAATCTTTGCCAAAATAGCTACCGGTTAAAACTAAAAACTTAAATAAGCTAAAGGACCTAATTAGTAATTACAAAATAAATGAAAACTAATCAACGATCCTCTAAAGAAAGCAAAGGACCACCGATGAAACCGTTTCTTGTCCGTTAACAACTTCTATGATCTATCAATAATTGTTTGTTTTTAGAACTCCGCGTCGTCGATATATCTCATCAATCTTATCATTTATGCGCGTAAAGAACTTATATATTACAACTTATTTTTGTTCTAGATTTAGGACAAATATTCATTTTTATTTTAAAGGGTTAGGGTTTTGTGTTCTTCTTCTTTGATATCGCGAAAAATTTTTTTTTTAAATTATCTTTTTATTTTTTTGTGTTATCTATGGAGGATAAACCACTTGGGATATTAAGAGTTCATGTGAAAAGAGGGATTAATCTCGCCATTAGAGATACAAATAGTAGTGATCCTTATGTTGTTGTCACGTTGGGTAATCAGGTTTGTTTCTTTATTCATATAGTGAACAATTGTTAATAAAAAAGTGTATTATTGAACAAATTATAGGTTTATTAGAGTAATTGTGAAACTTTTATATATAGATTTCTATTTTATAAAGACATTTCATAGATAGTGATGTTTTTGGTGGCTCTCCTATGTGATTTGATCTTTGTTTTTATGTCTTCTTTACTACATAACAAACTATACAAAATAATCTAAGGATTATTTTTTTTCGTAGAACATGTTCATTTGAATGTTCGGAAATCGACACATGTTCATTTGAATTTTTGGGAAAGTCTCAATAATACCACTTATTGGGGGGTTTTCCCACAAAAATAGTATCTCAAGTATATTTTCCAATATAAGTTTTTTTAAAAAATACCACAATAAATTAGCATTAAAACCTTAAAAGTAAAGCTTTTTTTTTTTTTTTTTTCGGAACTTAAAAGTAAAGCTTAAACCTTCGATTTTTGACATTTTCCCCAAATTCTAGATAGTAAATCTAAAACCAAAAATTTATATTTTTATATAATCAACATGTTCTTTTTCTTTAATTTATATATAAATATAGACAAAAAATTTAAACGTCAGAAAAGTTTCTATTATGTGGTACTTTTTTGGAAAAAATATATTTATTAGCACTATTTTCCAAAAAAAAAAAAAAAAAAAAAAAAAAAAAAATTGTGATGATAATTTTGTCACAAATACATTTTTAGATTTGTGTGTGTGGAAATGATAGATGTTTCAAATCTAATAAACATTCATTTCATTTTTCAAATGATACATATCATTATCAAATAACCTATATATTGACTTGTCCTAGATGATTGTGTCACTTTGTTTTGTTGGATTATATAAAGGTCTCTATATCATTAATATAAGTAATATAAGGGAGAATTACAAAACTACATCATTTGAATTACATTTCACAAAACTACATCTTTTAAAAATTTCTTCACAAAACTAAAAATTTCTAAAAATTAAATCCAAATTTGTCTATCCACCCAATTTTTCCCCTTTAATACTATACCCTAAACACTAATTAGCGAACCCAAATGAAAATATTTTAATTTTGGTAATTTTTTTGAACATAATTGAACCATTTAAAATTTGAAAAGGGTGTAAAAGTAGGAAAAAAAAATTGAATTATGTGTAATTTTGTGAAAAAAGGATTGAAATTGTGTAGTTTTGTGAATTTCTCTTAATATAATGTAGTTTTTTGTGTATTGGTTTTCACCTTTTATTGACCTTTTTCTCATGTTTTTTTGTTTCTTCCAGAAATTGAAGACACGTGTGATCAATAATAATTGTAATCCAGTGTGGAATGAACAACTAACCCTTTCTATTAAAGATTTAAATGATCTTATTCGTCTGGTAAGCTATAATCTTTTTAATGATAATCTCCTCAATAACAAAAATTAGATATTATTTTTTTTTGTTATTTACCATTTTACACAAGAGATAAATTTAGGACAATTCTTAAAAGTAGTAATTTTTAAGGTTTTGTAAGAAATTACCATCACCAATTTTTTTATTCCAAAAATATCAATTTTTAATCAATAATACCACAACTAAATTTAGCATTAAACTTCTTGGGAATTCTCGGAGACACTAGATTGACTTGATATATATTTATGTATTAATTTGAAAATTTAATACTTATGTGTACTTTTTTGTAACTAACTAGGCAGATTTAATTAATGTTTGGAATTTATTTAAGTTCAATATATAGTGTTTAGTTGTATTTATGAAAACAAACGTAGTTGATGTATTTTTTGTAAAATACAATTCTAAAAGTTATTTTTGTACCATGGCATTTGACTCATATTATGCTATGTTTACGCAGACAGTATTTGATAAAGACAGATTCTCAGGAGACGACAAAATGGGCGACGCGGAAATAGACATGAGACCATTCTTGGAATCACATCAAATGGATTTAGATTTTCAGAAACTGCCCAACGGTTGTGCCATCAAGAGGATCCGTCCGGGACGGTCCAATTGTTTGGCTGAAGAGAGTAGCATCACTTGGAGCAATGGTAAAATCAAACAAGATATGATTCTAAGACTAAAGAATGTTGAGTGTGGCGAAGTTGAGATCATGCTTGAATGGACTGATGGTCCTGGTTGCAAAGGTCTAGGACGCGAAGGTATGCATAAAAATACCACTAGTATTCTTGTTTTTGTCGAAAATACCACAATTTTTCGAAAGATAAATAATAGCGAAATTTCTAAAACTATCATGTTTTTATGGCAAAATTAAAGTAGCATCACAATTTTTGGAGAATTACAATAAATGTTTTTTCTTTTCTTAAAAATATAACAAAATGCAAAATAGTTAAAAGTTTTTAAATAAGCAATTACACCAAATTTAACAATTTTATGGGGGGCAACTGTCCCTCCTTGTTACTTACTACATTAGTCCGGGACAAAAGTTAAATAATATAATATAGAAAATGACATTATAAGGAAGTGGCATTGGCCTAGTAGCAATCATAAGTCCATATGAGGCAGGTAACACCACCTAACCATTGATCGATTCCCAGCGCCTACGGAAGTGTAGGATGGCTAATAGGTCAGCCATTTGTGGCTCATATGTTGACAAAAAATGACATTATTAACAGTTTGTGATTAGTGTTTTTCTTTTTATGTGATATTAAATACGTGTATTTGTTCTTTTAGGATCCAAGAAGACACCATGGATGCCAACAAAGAGATTGGACTAAGATGCAAAACCTCTAAACAAAGACCTTAAAGATGTCTTTGTCTCATCAAAATTTTAATTTGAAAAGGCTCTTTGCTTTGGTCTTAGTTGTAATTGTCTAATAATTAATCCAAAACCCTTATATATATTTGTATTTGTTTCTACTAATGAAGAAATAAAGAAAAACCCTGAATTTCTAGAACTTATTTGCAAAAATTTCTTTGGTTCTTATGGTAACATATGATAAAATATAATCACATGGCACAACAAGATGGGAGACATAGATCAACAAAGCTTTTTGATCAACAAAGCTTTTGTTCAAAGCTTTTTACTTGATACAATATTACATATAATTAAAATCACATTATTTTAGTTGATAAAAATAGTAGCCATAAGAAACAATATTTCACCTATTATGTTATCATGATTTAGTTTCAAAAATATGTATTCGATATAATAGTTTGAGATAAGTTTGGCTTCAATAAACTTATCTCAAAGTACACTACAATATGTATTACAAATATACATTTTGGAATAATAATTTCAAAAATACACCCACTTTAAGTTTATTTTCATAAAACACTTAATATTCAACCCAAATAAATTCTAAAGACTAAACCCTAATGTTTAGAGAATAATGAGTTTTAATTTTATAAAAAAATATAGATTATAATCCACTAAATTTTGGGGAAGTGACACTCATAAATCTACATGAGACAGGTAGCACCACCCCACCGGGATCGATTCCCCACGCTTACGTTTGTATAAGATTGACTAATGGATCAACCATTTGTGGCCCGAACGTTGACAAAAAGAATCCACTAAATTTTCAGAATTTTTAAATAGTAGGCCACTTAATTTTAAAACCCACCAACTTCTAAACTACTACATCATTTTTTTAATAAAAATCATTTTTTTATTTGGACAGCTATTCTTAACAAAAATAATTTTATTGAATTTCCGAAGTACTCTATAAATATACGCAATAATGAACAGAATATCAAGATAGGAGAATTACAAAACTACACCATTTGAATTACATTTCATAAAACTACACCATTTCCAAAATACTTCACAAAATTACACCTAAACACTCAAAATTAAATCCAAATAAATTCTTCCCACACAATCTTACCCCTTAACACTATACCCTAAACACTAATTAGCGAATCCAAATGAAAAGATTTTGATTTTGGTAATTTTTAAATGGGTAAATCGAGTTTTTAAAATTTTGAAAGAGTGTAAATATTTGAAAAAATTAAAT